>OX465545.1:5085446-6356807 GCA_950022985.1 Udea ferrugalis
TTTTTGGAAGGGGTCACTTTGAAGGTCTCTTGAGGGAGTTGTATGCAAGATAGAAAAAAACTAATGATACAGTTTTTCGTGCAATATAACTGAGATTGCACCAAAAGTGTAAAATGTCAAGAATTCAACATGGCAGGTACACTGGCGGCCATTTCAAAATATGCCAATTTAAAAATTTACTAAAGTTGTTTTTCCAGGTAGTTGGCGTAATTTTACAGGAAAATGTTATTTGAGTTTTTTGTTAGATTTAGTAAGGTCTACAGTATGGTGAAAAAAATTACCCCATTTTCAGGGTAATTTCTGAGATTTACCCGAAAAATAAAATTGCTTTGTTTTTAAAAAAAAAGTATGTCATCCTGTTCAAAACTATTCACTCTTAACGATTTGACCCATTTAAGGGTAGTAAGCTCCCTTGAAGTACGAATTAAGGGCAATAAACTTTTGACCTGTCATACTAAGACATCCCATACTAAATGTACTGGGAGTCACTGAAAATGCTACTTTGAATGAAAAAATCTTGTGAATTTCCCAGCAATCATCGAAAAATTTGCGAGGCCGCAGGCCGAGCTTCGAATGTGAGGCCGAAGGCCGAACTCCGCGTAGGGCGAAGCCCGGAGCGTCCCCCATGACGGCCCAACTAACTTCGCGAAGCCGTAGGCTGAGCGCCCGCACACGGTAAAGCCCAAAGTTAATTGCCTCAGTTACTAAAAGGCGAGGCCGGAGGCGGAGCTTCGAGTGTGAGGCCGAAGGCCGAACTACGCGTAGGGCGCAGCCCGAAGCGTTGGCCCTTAACCCCCAGCGAGGCCGCAGGCCGAGCTTCGACTGTGAGGCCAGAGGCCGAACTCCGCGTAGGGCGAAGCCCGGAGCGTCCATCATCGACCTTCAAGTAACTTCGCGAAGCCGCAGGCTGAGCGTCCGCACTAGGATCCTCTTGCTAAAACAACAACCACCCAGAAAAGGACGAGAGCTGTGCCCCAGAAAATTGACGCCAATTACAAGCAACTGCGAGGTCCCCTAGGGCCTCGCGGCCGCGGGAGGGCGGAGCCCGGAGCGGCCAACCTCGCACTAGGATTCTTTTGCTAAAACACCTTCCTCCCAGAAAAGACTGAGAGCAACTAGCGCGGAACTGCAACCCCATCGTCACACAAATGCGAGGCCGAAGGCCGAGCTGCGGCGAGGCCCCCCGGGGCCTCGCAGCCGCGGGAGGGGCGAAGCCCCGGAGCGGCCAGCGTCGCAGACCTAGCTTATGGCCGCGAGTCGGCCGTAGGCCGGCGGCCAGAAGCTAGTATATATATATATATATATATTATATATAAAGCTCGATTACCACTGACTCACTCACTCACTCACTGACTGATCAGGGGTGTTTTTCACTTATTTAGAGGGGTTTTAGGGTCATTTTCACTTTTTGGGAATTTTTCTTATTTTTATCAACGCAGCTTTTTAAGTTTTTTTTTCCCAAAAAACAAGATGGCGTCTTTTTTTTAAACATCAACTTTTTTGTTTGAGGCGCTGAATTTTTTCTTTTTCAACTGTGAGTTGCCATGTCAAAATTGGGTATTTTCCGCGAAATTTTTTTAAAAAAAGAATGTCCCCAGGCCGCCATCTTGGATTGAAAAACGGGTTTTAGAGTGGTTTTTGCGATGCCATAGTGAAGTGAGTTTTAGTTCGATTTCAAAATTTTTTATTTTTTAGTGTTGCCTGTATAGTCCACTCGACATCCTCATCCACAGATTATAAAAATCCAAGATGGCGGCGGCGCTGGCGGCCATTTTGTTCCGATCAGCGAAATCGACCATTTTTGAAGTGATTTTTCCGGTAGATGGCAACACCTGAGAGTTTTTCATAGTATGCACCGATTGTGGGTAATTTATTCGAGTGTTGCCACGAATGTGAATTTCTACCAAATTCATGGTAGTTTTTGGGATAGGGCTCGGGAAAGTCGAAATGAGAAATATGACAGCTGTCAAAAAAACTTGAATGCAGTTTTATGGCAACCCAGGTCCCTAATGACCTTTTAGTATTTTTGCAAAAATCGCCTGGCAACACTGGGAAATATGGTAGAAAATAAAATTTTCGACATGGGTGTCTTTAAAGTTAGTGACGGATACTTCCGCATATGGTAGAAAAAAAGTAAAAACGCCAAGTGTTGCCACATATAGTCCAGATTATGGGAAAAATACGGGATTACAGAAATTCAAGATGGCGGACGAGCTGGCGGCCATTTTGTGAAAAGTTTGCGATTTTCAAACTGTTTTTTGAGTTCTTTACTGTGTTGCCAATTTTTGAGAGGGATGAAATGTACTAGCCAATCGTGGAGCTCGTGCTTGCGGGTTGCCAAGTTTCAAAATAATTTTGGTAGCTTCAGTAGTTTTTGAGAAATGGCCCGAAAAAGTCGAAAATAGAAATAAAGGCATTTCAGTAATAAAAATGCCCTTGGCTGGTTAAATGGAAGCATTAAAATGACATTTGACCATTTTTATGAAAATCAACTGGCAACACTGGAAATGAGAATTAAAACTTTTTTTTGGAAGGGGTCACTTTGTCGGTCTCTCGAGAAAGCTGTGAGCAAGATAGAAAAAAACTAATGACACTGTTTTTCGTGCAATATAACTGAGATTGCATTTAAAGTCTAAAATGTCAGGAATTTAATATGACAGGTACACTGGCGGCCATTTCAAAAATTGACAATTTTAAATTTTAAGAAAGTGTATTTTTCTGGTAGTAGGCGTCATTTTACAGAAAAACGTCACTTAGGTTTTTTGTCAGGTTTAGTAAGGCCTACAGTATGGTGAAAAAAATTACCCCATTTTCAGGGTAATTTCTGAGATTTACCCAAAAAATAAAATTGCATTGTTTAAAAAAAAAAAGTATGTCATTCTGTTCAAAACTTTCCACTCATTAAGATTAGACCCATTTAAGGGTAATTTACTACCTGGAAGTACAAATTAAGGACCGTTAACTTTTGGCCTGCCATACTAAGACATCTCATACTAAATGTACTGAGAGTCATTGAAATTGCTTCTTTGTATGAAAAATTCTTGTGAAGCTTCACGGAAACATTGGAAAATTTGCGAGGCCGCAGGCCGAGCTCCGAATGTGAGGCCGAAGGCCGAACTCCGCGTAGGGCGAAGCCCGGAGCGTCCCCCAATGACGGCCCAACTAACTTCGCGAAGCCGTAGGCTGAGCGCCCGCACACGGTGAAGTCCACAGTTGATCGCCTTAGTAACTAAAGGGAGGGGCCGGAGGCCGAGCTTCGAGTGTGAGGCCGGAGGCCAAACTATGCGTACGGCACAGCCTACAGAGATGCTTACCAACCCCCAGCGAGGCCGCAGGCCGAGCTTTAGACTCAGCGTAGGGCGAAGCCCGGAGCGTCTTTCATCGACTTAAGTAATTATTTAGTAGTCGCGAAGCCGAAGGCTGAGCTTGGGGCTCTAGCAAAACCATCCTGAGCTAGCTTTTGCGAGGCCGAAGGCCGAGCTATTAGTGTGAGGCCGTATGCCGACCTCCACGTAGGGCGAAGCACGCAGCGAAGCTTATCAGCCTTCAGCGAGGCCGCAGGCCGAGCTTTCTGCTCCATCACGGACTGAATTCACTTTTGCGAAGCCGAAGGCTGAGCCATAGCCTTGAGCAAACCCACACCGTGTTAGCTTTTGCGAAGCCGAAGGCTGAGCCATAGCTCTCAGGAAAACCCCACCGTTTTAGCTTTTGCGAGGCTGAAGGCCGAGCTATTAACGTGAGGCTGTGGGCCGAACTTCGATTAGGGCGTAGCCCACAAGCGAAGCTTACCAACGCTTAGCTAGGCCGCAGGCCGAGCGTGTTATTGTCGACTCAAGTAATTATTTAGAAGTAGCGAAGCCGAAGGCTGAGCTAGGGGTTTTTCAACAAAACTACGACGTGTTAGCTTCTGCGAGGCCGTAGGCCGAGCTTTGATTGCAAGGCTGTAGGCTGAACTCTGTGTCTCTCAACGACTTAAGTAACTGCGCGAAGCCGAAGGCTGTGCGCCCTGACTATCCAAAGCCATGCCATGAAGCTTTTGTGAGGCCGCAGGCCGAACTCTACGTTTTTCGACGAATCAAGTAACTGTGCGAAGCCGAAGGCTGTGCGCCCTGACTATCCAAAGCCATCCCATGAAACTTTTGCGAGGCCGAAGGCCGAGCTTCGAATGTGAGGCCGTAGGCCGAACTCTGCGCTTTTCAACGAATGAAGTTACTGCGCGAAGCCGAAGGCTTAGCGCCCCCCACTATCTAATGCCATTCCAAGAATCCCTTGCGAGGCCGAAGGCCGAGATTCGTATGTGAGGCCGCAGGCCGAACTCTGCGTTTTACGACGAATTAAGTAACTGTGCGAAGCCGAAGGCTGAGCTCCCCTACTATTTAAAGCCATCCCATGAAGCTTTTGCGAGGCCAAAGGCCGAGCTTCGAATGTGAGGCCGGAGGCCGAACTCCGCGTAGGGCAAAGCCCGGAGCGTCCATCATCTACCATCAAGTAACTTCGCGAAGCCGTAGGCTGAGCGCCCGCACTAGGATTCTTTTGCTAAAACACCTTCCTCCCAGAAAAGAACGAGAGCGCCATTCGCGAAACTATAACCCCATCGTCACACAAATGCGAGGCCGAAGGCCGAGCTGCGGCGAGGCCCCCGGGGGCCTCGCAGCCGCGGGAGGGGCGAAGCCCCGGAGCGGCCAGCGTCGCAGACCTAGCTTATGGCCGCGAGTCGGCCGTAGGCCGGCGGCCAGAAGCTAGTCTTTTATATAAAAATGGATTGCTGTTCGTTAGTCTCGCTAGAACTCGGGAATGGCTGGACCGATTTGGCTAATTTTGGTTTTGAAATATTTGTAATAGTCGAGGGAAGGTATAAAAGGTGAGTAATCATGAGAAAATGCTGGGAATATAGTAAAAATCTCAATGTTAGTTTCCTCTTAGTAAATGTTCCTACCTGTCACGTGACACTAAATGTTGACAACAGAACGAAGTCTGTTGGTTAGAGCTAGCAGCTAGTTTATAATATTAGTAGGTTAATCAGATGTCGTCAAATCGCTTCTCAATAATAAATGGGGTGAGATGAGTTTCCGCTTATGCAGTGATGTCTGCGTAAAGCCGTGTTTCAACAAGGCAACATTTGCCGCGCGACATGTTGCACAACAAGTCGCTCATCATGTTGATTAACGACGCACAACAATCGCCCTATCGGTGCGCATAGTATCAACTTACAGGCGCGCATCATGTTGGAAACAACGCGCGCTGTTGTGCAACGTCGCCGTACATGTTTAGCGTCACGTGTGACTCGTCAAATGTTGCCTATAGTATGTTCGCGTTAGGAATAAAGTAATTTTTTAATTTAATTCCGTTACACGGAGAAAAACTCACTGTGGACTTGACTTTCTAATTACGAATGATTTGATTGGTAAGTAAGTGGGCGTGTTAGGTCGAAGGACAAGTATGAAATCACTGCATTATTTACGCGAACGGACTATTATAGTGGAAAGCGGCTTAAGGGGTTGCGTTCCTCACTTAAGAAAACAAATATTATGTTTAATAAATAAGCGTTTATTTCTCAACGTAAGTACAAGTTATAAATGATTACAACATTTTGTTCAACTATATACAAACAAACATAGTATTAGAGTGCGTTTAGATGCTAATAATAATAATGAGTTGGGAATACAGCAGTTGTCAACCTTTTTACAATATCTTCACCATAATCTTAAATTAAATATTCTGTCCTAAATATGCTCTCTTTCATTTGCCAAACTAAACACGCAATAGGGCTGTTGACAAAATTTGCAAAAAAACTTCATAATATTACTTTGAAAATTAGTTTATTGGAAGTTTCATTACGTTCAAAATTCGGACAAGTGGGCTTAAATAAAAATAATTTTATTCCCGTGATCACGGCTGCTGTAGTCGAAACGTCGGGATAGAAAATGAAAGAAAATATAAGACCGCGAGTAGAATCCGTAGTTGTTTCATTTCGTATAATTTCACTGTTTGCTAGTTTCTTTATGCTATAAAAACTACGTAATCTGAAAACAGGCGCCCACAATATGTTAATTCTATAAAAATCGAATAGGTATATATTTTCAAGAGCTCCTATTATTGAGTATTACTCTCAAACGTAATAAATAAAAAAAATCACCTACACGCATGCAACTTTAAGAGATTTAGAATATAATATATTGACTATTTGACGACAAAGGTTGACTATCTCTGGCTTTTAAAAAATAAATTCGAATTATATATTAGTACTAGTGAATAATACTTAAAATATTTTTTTATGTAATAGCTACCTCAACATTCGCAAAAACTATTCAACAAGAACGAGTTTGCGATTTGTGTAAGACGAAATCATTTTTTATTTCAAATAACTAATTCGGACTACAATTTGCTTTTGTAGTTTAACAGCATTTAAGGTCATTATAACGTCAGCATCGTCATTTCATACATGAAATTACAATTATAAAAGAAAGAAATACATTCAGACAGGACAGTCAGTATCGAAATCATGAAGGCCTTACACATTGAAACTTTTTGTGACGATATAATAGCGCGCTTTACAGCCGCGCGACTGCTTCGCGACACCAGCGACATAGTTCAATAAAACAAGTAGGGCAACTTAACCGCCGAGCGAGCGATAGTTGCCTAAACATGTAGGGCTGTCGCTTTCAATTTCTTAACTACGAAACACACAGGTGCGCGCAGACTTACGTACGACTCGGCCGCGACTGGAGTATCGTTAGACTCAATAAATATCCCTGGACATTATTCCACACAGCGCTATCTAGCCACAAGATGAGCTAATTATAGTCCGTTTTTATGGGATACTAGATAGCGGATAAACATACTTAAATACTTTTCCTTTTGTAAATACATATTTAATATACATAGGACACACCCAGACCAATACATACAGACATGTTGATGCACACAAATGTTTGTACTGAGCGGGAATCGAACTCGCGACCTTTGGTTTAGATAGATAGATAGATAGATATATTCTTTATTGCACACCAAAACAACAGAAATCAACAGCAAAAATACCCGATAATAGCCGACTATTTAACAATTATCGAAAATCTTCAATGAGTGCGTGCGGCGACGCGTCGTACGACACTCGGCCGCGTTCACGAACAAGCTACGCTCGCTGCGTAGTACGAAGATGCCATACTGGTTATACTGTGCCAGTGATTATTTTTAAATGCTTGCATCGATTCATAGGCGCGTTTGTATCGACGCAAACGCGGTCGATGCTGTACTGTGACGTGGCTGTATCGCTATTCAGTGATGTCACTGCATACACGCATGTGCGTGTTATGCTACATCGCGACTGCATCGCTACCCCGTTCTTATAAAAAATCAAACATCTTTGGGGAACGTGAGGAACAGGGTGTTAAATTCCTCATACCCCATTAAAAAGGAAGGATCCTGCGGCCAGACAGGTGTTATGTCTGGTAGCTCCTATGTGGCGAGATAGATGTCGGTACACATCCCTACATCATCACTTTCACTACTGCAACTTGGTCTCTGTCATTCTTATTCCTGAAAACAGCTACGATCTTAGTAAGTACCCAAACTGAAATCGCTCATGATTTTGATGCTAACTGTACGAACATAATATTCTCAATCAACGCCTGAATTCACAAATCAGAATCAAAGTTGAGCCTTCAAACTCATACTGTCTCGTAAATTGTCTATAGAACTGAAGGTGACAGCTTTAAGCTCGTAGCACACTATCTGTTCGCGTTAAGAATGCAGTGATTTTTAAATTCAATTCTGTTGCGCCCAAAAAAACTCAGATCCACAACCTTTGCGTTCGATAGTATGAGTTCAACTGGTCACTGTGGATCGAAGGACACGTATGAAATTACTGCATTCTTACCGCGAACGGACTATAGTGAGGTACGACCTATAACTTAAGAACTCAAAAGTTTGCGTTCGTGAATTCGCCGCTAACTCTTATGTTTCCTGTTCTCAGTATTGTGTCCTAAGCCGCGCAGACGGTAGCGTCCAGAGGCATAAGTTCCAGCTTAACGTCATCTGATTGCAGCTCTGTCACTATTTCTCGCAACCTGTGGCAGAAAATATAAATATATAAATAAATAGCTGTATTTTGACTAACGATGGAAAATTTTGCTATTTTTATAAATTCAGCATTTAGCATGTTAAGTTTCATTTATTAAAATGATTGTGAATAACTTTCTACCCCGCCTAGACTACGATGGTAATGCTATTTTTTAAAAAACATAACCCTCCTCCTGAGCAAATAATAAACGGCCCTCTATTGAAAGCTATTTGTTCCTAAGTGATATTTGGCAATGTACGGTGGCCGGCACATCACATCATCTACCCATTTCCGGTCAGTCCTCCTTGCTCTATAGCGAACAAATGTCATTTGGCAAGAGCGGGAGAAAAAACGGAAATGGGGTAACCTGATGTGCTGTTGACTGTACTTACTAAAATTGTCAAACTAATTAATTATTTCATCACTAACTTTTACATCTAACTTTGTCTCGAATTATTGTAGTTATAACTAACATTGACTGACACGAAGTACTTAAGCTATAACTAACATTGACAAACAAACAAAGAAACATGAACATTTTTTTGCAAAGAATACAAATAAGATGATCATAATAGTTCTACACACAGTATTCCGCCTTCAAACTAAGAAATTGACCTAAAGTACTGTGGTCAAACTAGCTTTAACCCTAGGTACTATAGTTATAACTAGCGACCCGCCCCGGCTTCGCACGGGTGCAATGGGATGTTATTATACATTTATACTAAAACCTTCCTCATCAATCACTCTATCTATAAAAAAAAACGCATCAAAATCCGTTGCGTAGTTTTAAAGATATGAGCATACATAGGGATATAGGGACAGAGAAAGCGACTTTGTTTTATACTATGTAGTGAAGTGTAATACTCACTTAGCCAGCTGCGTGGGAGTGACGTAGATGGTGTCTTCGTTCAGAGAGTCCTGTCCGGCCGGGTACTTTATGGTACCCACTTCTAACGCCTTGCCTGACAGTGCCTGTAGGAGAGAAATAACTTTCAGACAATAGTATTAAAAAAAATAAAAATATCTTAGAATCAATCTAGCCCCAAACTAAGGAAAGCTTGCTCTATGGGAACTATACAACGGATGAATATATAATATCTTTATTTTTCTGTAAATATATAGTCGATACAACAGAGCACAAGTATGTGCGCAATACACAGGTGCAATCACTTTTCCATCACCTTTCTATGAATTGAAACTCACTTCGCTTGTGTTGAGTGAACTTTAAAATTCAATTTCTTAACAACTGTGGTCGTTTGAGAGGAATGAACTAAGCTAAATAATATTTTTTAATTATT
Source organism: Udea ferrugalis (assembly GCA_950022985.1). Taxonomy (NCBI): domain Eukaryota; kingdom Metazoa; phylum Arthropoda; class Insecta; order Lepidoptera; family Crambidae; genus Udea; species Udea ferrugalis. The sequence continues at coordinate 5,094,804 of OX465545.1, forward strand.
TGCATACAAAATGAGAGAAAATACTAATTAAGAGTAAAGAGTATTGATGATGTAAGTAAGCGTGAAGCACCGAGATGTGAAGTAATGTCCGCCGGAATAACACCCCTGATGGGACGACAGTTCGACACAACCGGAGAAAGGAGAGGCGCAGGACCGACTTTTTACATGCCCATCCACCAGCTTCATGTTATGACATTTATATTTGTATAATTCAAATTTTGACATTTATACATATTAGTATAATTTGATTTTTTACATTTATTTTTGTGTAATTTAATTTTTGACTTTTATATTTGCATAATTTGTGCAATTATTTTCACATTGACATACGGGTATTATTATTACTTTTTCCTCAATGTGTACATTGTGTATATTATACCTATTCGTATTGATTTTTGTAATTGACATGTAATTAATAATGACCAATAAATAACCATTGAACTCTAATATTTACGCGAACACTATACATCGAAATAAAACAACTTTACGGATTCTACTCGCGGTGTTATATTTTCTTTCATTTTCTAACCCGACGTTTCGACTCCTTTACAGCAGTCGTGATCACGGGATGACAAAGATGTTCTATGTCACAAAACAGTACAAAATTTTTTAGCAACCCTCACTCAACTACCGTCATTTCCACTAACATTATTGGAAATGTTCCAATCCACGCAGTACGAACTAACCGTATCCTGAGACCTCACAGTATTGTGCTGCCCTCTGGGATTGATCAAGCGTATAACAGGCTCCCAAGCTGGTGGTAAATTCCAACCATCCTCACGATTGAAATTCGGATGTTTTTTAATTTCAATAGCCTCTCGCAGCATCCTTGGTAAGTAACGATTCTCCCTAGCAAGGACCTGCGGTTTATCAAATCGTATGAAATGGTTGGGCTTATCAAGGGCATGTTCACAAACTGCTGATTTTGTAGATCTCCTATTCTTAATATCACCTATGTGTTCTTTGATACGCGTCCCTATGCTTCTTTTGGTTTGACCTATATACGAGAGCCCACAGTCACAATCAAGCTTGTATACACCCGCTGTTTGAAGAGGAATATTACACTTAACAGGTCTTAAAAATTGATTAATCTTCTTCGGCGGCTTAAAATAAGTTTTAATAGAAGCACGCTTCAAGATGTTCCCAATCTTGTCAGTGACACCCTTCAAATATGGCAATACAGCAGGCTGACGCTCAACTGTGGCTGGTTTCACTCGGTTTCTGCGACGTCGCGGTGCTTTGAGCTTGTTTTCACCCAGCACACGCTTGACATGCTGGACTTCAGCATGCAGGTGGTCATCATCACAGATCCGTTCCGCTCTCTGTAACAAAGTTTTACCAACAGTAGCTAACTGCGAAGGATGGTGGTGAGAATCACCGTTTAAGTACCTATCAGTATGGGTAGACTTCCGATACACAGTATGGCCCAAACTATGATCAGGATTCCTAATAACTAACACATCTAAGAAAGGTAGTTTACTGTCAGCTTCCAATTCCATAGTAAATGTTATCCTAGGGTTTCATATTTGAAGGGTGTCACTGACAAGATTGGGAACATCTTGAAGCGTGCTTCTATTAAAACTTATTTTAAGACGCCGAAGAAGATTAATCAATTTTTAAGACCTGTTAAGTGTAATATTCCTCTTCAAACAGCGGGTGTATACAAGCTTGATTATGACTGTGGGCTCTCGTATATAGGTCAAACCAAAAGAAGCATAGGGACGCGTATCAAAGAACACATAGGTGATATTAAGAATAGGAGATCTACAAAATCAGCAGTTTGTGAACATGCCCTTGATAAGCCCAACCATTTCATACGATTTGATAAACCGCAGGTCCTTGCTAGGGAGAATCGTTACTTACCAAGGATGCTGCGAGAGGCTATTGAAATTAAAAAACATCCGAATTTCAATCGTGAGGATGGTTGGAATTTACCACCAGCTTGGGAGCCTGTTATACGCTTGATCAATCCCAGAGGGCAGCACAATACTGTGAGGTCTCAGAATACGGTTAGTTCGTACTGCGTGGATAGGAACATTTCCAATAATGTTAGTGGAAATGACGGTAGTTGAGTGAGGGTTGCTAAAAAAATTTGTACTGTTTTGTGACATAGAACATCTTTGTCATCCCGTGATCACGACTGCTGTAAAGGAGTCGAAACGTCGGGTTAGAAAATGAAAGAAAATATAACACCGCGAGTAGAATCCGTAAAGTTGTTTTATTTCGAACCATTGAACTATTAAGCAGAGAACTTTAAGAAATTTAAACCCTTAAGGACTTAAATATTTTAGTTTTATTTTTATTCTGTTTTTTTTTGTACACTACTGTCTTAAATTGTCAAACTTTTTGAATCGTACCATGGTCTGCTGGAAGAAATCTCTTATTAGAGATAAGCTCACCTGTACTTTTTGTGTTCTAATCATTTTCAATGTAACTATATTTTTGTGTACGAACGAATAAATAAATAAATAATAAATAAGGAGAAATCGTGTTCGTGGGCGGCAGCCTTGAATAAATGACAGCTGTGAGAACTCACCGCGGCGAGCTCCCTGGCGGGGAACTCGGCGAAGTCTGCCTCCACGCAGCGCCAGGGCCGGTGCAGCAGCATCTGACTGCGAACCTCTGCTTGGAGGGCTATCATTCGCTCCTGCAAACAATATTCAGGCTTAAAGATAGTATTTTGGCAATAAATATATTTATATTAGTAAATATTTATTGTATTATATAGTATGCATTGTATATTATTTATATATGTATATGTATTGTATGTAATTATTTATGTTATTTTTTGTCTGTTTTATGTATTTTATCTTATAGTACGTATTTAGATCATTAATTGAAATATCTTTGTTTCTCTAGCATGTTGCACAACCCAAACTCCCTAAACTCTCTGTTAAGCCTTGCGGTTGACTGGTAGAGAATGCCTCTTGGCATTAAGTCCGCCAATTGTACTTTTTTGTAATTTTGTGCAGTAAAGAATAAATAAATAAATAAAGATCTGAAAACCAGAAAAATACATTTGGTCGTCTTGGCATCAGGCAGGAATCAACCCGCATCTTTCGCATATGTCTTTTTCTGGTTTTCAGATCTTTAGTAAAGATGCAGTATCTTCACTAAAGATATATGGTAAATGCTGAAAACAATAATAACCACAATATTTTAGGCTTTCAGCGGGCGACAAGACGCCATAGTAATGTTAGCTCCCCTAGTTTTTCGCATAAAATTTTAAGCATTAATTTGACTTAGCATATTTTTGTTTATTCTAATATAGTAAGACATGCTTAGTATCATTTGGCATAACTTCATAGGCATATTTTTTTAGGCATTACTACATAATAGTTGGTAAGCATAATAAAACAATTATGCCAAAATATTATTATGCCAAAAAAATGCCTAAGAATTAAGCCAAATTGAATTAGGTTAGCCAAAGACGCAGGTAGACGATTTCCTATTTCTAATGTTAAAGATACCCAGGAAATAGTTTTTTTTCAATACTTTTGCTGCCACTTTTATTACGCTTCGCAGGCGTCAGATCAAACAGCTGTCAGACAGCACAGAGTCATGAAAAAGTATTTTATCTATACTCCATTTACTATAGCATTAGAAAGAACTTGACAGAAGTAATAAAAGGTTATTTTTAGGGTACAATTTGTGGTATAAGTACAATAAATATTATAACTTTTAAGATCTATGCCGAACTTAGTAAATCTACAGCTTAAGCCAACTGTCACACTTGATTGTTCTCATTTAAAGTAAATTACTTCAGAATATATGAGGATTTTACTAAATTCAATTATTTTGTCTTACGTGACAAAAAGCCTTTTAGGTTTCCTAAAAGGCTTTAAAAAAGGCTAAGAATCTTCATGAAATTAAACTGCTTTTTAGCGCTTTGGTGCTAAGTAAGCTGGAGACTGCTGCTTGTGTATGGAACCCGCATGAAGTTTCCTACACTTTGGCACTTGAGAAGGTACAAAAGGCATTCCTTCGATTTCTATACAAAAGGCAATTCGGCTACTACCCCTTTCTGTATCCTACAAAATTTATTTTAGGATGTCTAGGATATAATTCGTTGGAAGTGAGGCGTAAGTATACCATGCTTGTTATGGCAATTAAAATTTTGAGAGGGAAGGTTGACGCCATAAATTTACATGAGGAGCTGTGCAAATTGTTTGCCCCAAATAAATACTTTAGAAACAGGCACCATAGATTACTTGCTGTGCCTACATGTCGGACAGTCTCCCATGCGCAGTCGCCTCTACCCTGGGTCCTCAGTTCTTTGAACTCCCTGCTGGATAAGAATCCTGAATGTGATTTGTTTGTTGATGAATGGAAAGATGTATTGTCGGTGTGTTTGATGTTCTGTGAGAGATCTGCATGACTGTGTGTCCCGAATAAATTATAAACTTTAATTATTGTAATTGTTATGATAACGTTATAATTGAAGTATAAATAAATAAATAAATAAAAGAGGCAGGGGTTGTGTATCCAATCGTACTTTTACTGTCACTATAACTCTACCAAAACTAAATGTTAGTAAGTCCCTTCATATCGTTGTGGCGGAAGGGTTTTTTTAATTTTGCCAGGTTATACAAATTTGTCAGCCGGCAGAAGTCAGCGCGGAACCTACTAGTGGGGGGTAGTGTTTAGTACCCCTGCTTCTATGAGCCTCTTTTTTCTAATGTTGTAATAAACGGAGTATAGGTAACCCATACTGGGCCCTGGCCTTACCTCGAGTTGCTTCCTCAGTTCCCGCTGTTTCTCCTTGTGTTGCGTCAGCGCCCAGTATTTTTTACGTGAAAGAGCAACACAGCACATCCACACATACAAACGTTCACATTTATAATATTAGTAGTATAGATGTCCTCTATAAGGCCCCACCTCGAGTTGCTTCCTCAGTTCCCGCTGTTTCTCCTTGTGTTGCGTCAGCGCCCAGTATTTTTTACGTGAAAGAGCAACACGGCACATCCACACATACAAACGTTCACATTTATAATATTAGTAGTATAGATGTCCTCTATAAGGCCTCACCTCGAGTTGCTTCCTCAGTTCCCGCTGTTTCTCCTTACTTGCTCGGCTCGTCGGGAACCTTTCGCATTTATTGTATTAGTATTATGGATGTCCTCTATAAGGCCCCACCTCGAGTTGCTTCCTCAGTTCCCGCTGTTTCTCCTTACTTGCTCGGCTCGTCGGGAACCTTTCGCATTTATTGTATTAGTATTATGGATGTCCTCTATAAGGCCCCACCTCGAGTTGCTTCCTCAGTTCCCGCTGTTTCTCCTTGTGTTGCGTCAGCGCCCAGTATTTTTTACGTGAAAGAGTAACACGGCACATGCACACATACAAACTTTCGCATTTTTAATATTAGTATTATGGATGTACGGTGGCCGGCACATCACGCTACCCATTTCCGGTCAGCCCTACTTGCTCTATCGCGAAGAAATGTCATTTGGCAAGAGCGAGAGAAAAAACGGAAATGGGGTAACCTGATGTGCTGTTGACTGTACTCTAAAAGGCCTTACCTCGAGTTGCTTCCTCAGTTCCCGCTGTTTCTCCTTATGTTGCGTCAGGGCCCGCGCGTACTTGCTCGGCTCGTCGGGAAACTTCACCAGCCCGGAGCGCGCCACGAACAACGTCCATTCCTGGACATAGTTATAGTTTGTTTAGTTGAGAAATACTGTTATTAAGGAAAGGATGAGGTATAATGAATTAAGGTTTCTTTTAGACCAACAATTAATGAAAAACCGAAGAAGTTTACACTTAAATATTACATAAACTCGAAAGAAAAAGACTCCAATTGGTTTATTTGCACATAGATAATTTATTCTATCAACATCTTAAAATACAGAAAAAAACTTATTTTGTGACCTAATTGGACAGTTTTTGTTAAAATATCTGGCAGTGAACGTCTCATACGTAACTCAAGGTTATGAGAAAAGCTTTATTTAAAAAACTTTGGCTGTGGAGATCAAATACTACTATCCACTCTCGGCCTTGCAGCACGGCCACGCCAGTGGTATTACAATAAAAAAGACGTAGGTAGGTTATGTCAGTACTGACGCGAATTAAAAAATTGTCCCCTGGCGTACGTACCTATAACTTGACCGTGTGTACAAGATAGCATGATTATTTACTAGAGCGTAAACGAGACAGACATTCTGGGGAGTGTTATCTCAAACTGTCATTGCTTTGCTCAGGTGGTCGAAGTCTTGATTTCGGGTGCCACTTTTTTAGCACAAGTAACCTATTTACGTCTTTTTTTTATATCATTGGGCAACGCCATTTAAACCTAAGCGTCTCAAGCTTAGAGAGCTGCTTTAACTGTGGGGTGCTCCAGGAGGCGGAGGCTCCTGATAATAGCACTCTAGGCCTTCCTACAATCGTTACGTGGCTGGAACCTTACCGTTTGAAGTTTAGAGAGCTCCTTCTCCAAGTGTGCAGCGGCCTGCTTCCTGGCGAGGGCTGCTTTGGCTGTGGGGTGCTCAGGGGGCGGAGGCTCCTGATAATAGCACTCTAGGCCTTCCTACAATCGTTACGTGGCTGGAACCTTACCGTTTGAAGTTTAGAGAGCTCCTTCTCCAAGTGTGCAGCGGCCTGCTTCCTGGCGAGGGCTGCTTTGGCTGTGGGGTGCTCAGGGGGCGGAGGCTCCTGATAATAGCACTCTAGGCCTTCCTACAATCGTTACGTGGCTGGAACCTTACCGTTTGAAGTTTAGAGAGCTCCTTCTCCAAGTGTGCAGCGGCTTGCCTCCTGGCGAGGGCTGCTTTGGCCGTGGGGTGCTCCAAGGGGCGAAGGCTCCTGATGGTAGCCCTCTAGGCCTTCCTATAATAGCTAAGTGACTGGAACCTTACCGTTTGAAGTTCAGAGAGCTCCTTCTCCAAGTGTGCAGCGGCTTGCCGCCTGGCGAGGGCTGCTTTGGCCGTGGGGTGCTCCAAGGGGCGAAGGCTCCTGATGGTAGCACTCTAGGCCTTCCTATAATAGCTACGTGGCTGGAACCTTACCGTCTGGAGTTTAGAGAGCTCCTTCTCCAAGTGTGCAGCGGCTTGCCTCCTGGCGAGGGCTGCTTTGGCCGTGGGGTGCTCCAGGGGGCGAAGGCTCCTGATGGTAGCACTCTAGGCCTTCCTATAATAGCTACAAGGCTGGAACCTTACCGTTTGGAGTTTAGAGAGCTCCTTCTCCAAGTGAGCAGCGGCTTGCCTCCTGGCGAGGGCTGCTTTGGCTGTGGGGTGCTCAGGGGCGAAGGCTCCTGATAACAGCACTCCAGGCCTTCCTACAATAGCTACGTGGCTGGAACCTTACCGTTTGAAGTTTAGAGAGCTCCTTCTCCAAGTGAGCAGCGGCTTGCCTCCTGGCGAGGGCTGCTTTGGCTGTGGGGTGCTCCAGGGGGCGAAGGCTCCTGATAGTAGCGCGCTCAGCTTTCCTACATGCAGCTACCCGCGCGGCTCTCTCACGCTCCACAGTCCTAAGGAAAGAGTACGTTTTAGCTTATGATAGTATATGATTGGATATAATTGCATAAAGGAATGGAAATTGTCGCTTTCGGTTTAATCGGCATAAAAACTACACACGTACGCGGTACAGAACGGTTAATTTATATGTCTACGAGGAAGACGTTCAAAAAGAGAGGTAAAAAAATTACCTAAAATGCAAATAGACAACGGAAAGGTGACAAGGATTAAAAGGCTTCTTGTTTCACAAAAAGAGATGGCAGAATTGCCATCGATTTTTCGCTGGATTATATATCTGTCCAGGTTAAAAAAAACGAACTTCAACAGCCTAAAATAATTTCTTTTCTATGAAACGAGTTCTGATTTGGCTTCCAACGTCAAGAGCAAGTCCTGATTGTTAGAAAAAACTCTACCTAAGTCTAAACCGGTAGCCGGCATATGAGATTATAAGGTATTTGCGACGAAATCTTGAATGAAAAGCAGGTAAAAGGAGATCCGCCGAATCCTATACAGAGAAAATGTCGAAACGTCGTCCTTTTTAATTCATTTCATACATATTAAAAAGGACGTTTCTCTAAAAAAATGTGAATTATTACCGGAACTATATAACATTTTTGCAATGTTTACTATAAAAACTGAGATAAATTGCTTTAGCGCCGAAGCTGGGGTAATTTTGGCGGATCTCCCTACACCGAAATAACATCACCTTCAACTTACCAGCTGAGCACCTTGAGCTGATGCTGCAGAGCTTCGTTGACCTCTCCAGGCGCCACTCCTGGTACCACCTTCACCGGCGTCTCTTCTAATCACACAATCATCATCAACATCGTTATACCATGCACAGGCGGTGAGCAACCAAAACCGTTTTAGAGTTAGTAAAATTTTACTCTAATTTTAGTTTAAATTAATTGTATTGTGGCAATGCTCTTGCAGCAATGCTCATCTTACGTGATTATCTATATTTTCATGATTTTTGTACCAACAAGAAGCCATAAATAAAAATATCTATGGCTATGACAGCTTTTTGGTCGTAGATTTTTAAAGATTGTTGTTTGAAGGATTGTTAAATTTTATTAGTTGATACTCACCTCCATACAACAAAACCTGCTTTTAGGAGATTCAGCTAGCTAGAGCTTCATCTATAAATCATTAGTTGAGTGAGTTGTTTATCATAACATGTACGGTGGACGGCACATCACTCCACCCATTTACGGTCAGTCGTTGCTTGCTAGCTTTTGAAAGAACTCCATGCTATAGCATATCACTTCGTCTGTACAATTCATTAACAAACTACCTCTAAAACGGTATTGATTACTTATTGAAAACACAGGTACATTTAGTTTAAAGAAAACAAAAAGAAGCAGCCATGGCCATGAGCTTGTATGACTTGTATGGTCAGCATGACGGTTATAAACTTGGTCATAGTTATATGTATGGTTTAGATTTAATGGAGGAAGAGAAAATTATAGTACGTGCGGTCGCGAAATGCGAATAATTTCGGAAGATGACCCACTAGTGACTATCTGTCTCTGTCGAACCTTCACAGGACAGGTTGTATGAGAGCGACGGCAATACATTTGAGTGCGAGCGTCAAAGACAGGATATAAGGGTTCATTGAACGAAACTTCATCAGGTTTCGCGCCCGCGTTTCAGTAAAGATTTTTAGATTACCAGTTTATATGTGATAGTTCTAACAGAAACTTATTGAATCATATTATTTCACCTGCATGAAAATAAACCAATGGTGGTCATTTTCTGTCCACTATAGTTCGCACGGCGAATGATGATCCCTATGACGTTTCAACTGACAGTTGTATTAGTGATGCGAAACAATTTCAAACAATTTCGATAAAATACTATTTTCTTAGGCAAATGTCAATTCCTCCAGTCAGGTCATTCAACATAATAAGCAATATTTATTTATTTTGTAAAAAGATTACGCGCATTGATGGACATTTATTTATTTATTTAAACCCTTAACAACTAGCCTTACAGGCTAAACCCAATGCGATAGTGTGGCTATAATCTTATTATCTAACTTAATTAACACTAACTAACATAACACGCTACATATAAAACTACCCTTGCGAGTTCACTCAAATTGCCCGAAAATACATCTACACGCTCGTGAACTTTGTTCACTAAGCGGATGGTGCGAACAAGTGGCGTTTTGCTGTACAAATTGGTCCTGGCCACGGGCACGGCCAGCAGTGGCGGGCGATGCCGCCTCCAGACGTAGCGGTCCGGCACGCCCAGCTGTAGCTGGCGCAGCACGCCTGGGTTGCACGCGGAGCCTCGCAGCAGCTTAATTACGTGCGCCGCCAATGAGAACTCCCGTCTCACTCTGAGCTGGTTATAGCCGACCATTCCGAGTACGAACAGGGTGGGGTACATCAAGGGGTATAACGGATATACCCCATACAGCTTAAAGTATAAATGCCGCGTGAACTTATTTTGAACCCGTTCCAACATAAGGCTATACTTTTCTTCGTGCGGTGACCAGACTACCGCGCAATACTCTAAATGACTTCTGACCAAAGCGTCGTACAACACTTTCAGTGTGGTTACGTTGGTGAAGTCTCGTGACTGCCTGAGAAAAAAACCTAGGTTTCTATAGGCCTTTTTACATATTTTCATAATCTGCTCGCGAAACGTTAAATCCGATGTGAGATGGACACCGAGATCTCGCACCTGAGACACACGCGTCATCGGGATATCATCCACCGCATAATCATAGTGCACCGGCTTACGTGCGCGTGTGAATGACATCACTGAGCATTTGGACACATTGAAGTAGAGTTTGTTGTCGTGACTCCACTTCACCACTCTATTTATGTCCTCCTGCAAACGCTCACAGTCGGATGTGCCACTAACCTGAAGCAGCAACTTGAGGTCATCTGCAAACAATAAACAAGTACTGTCCTTCACGACCTGCGGCAAGCTGTTTATCATTATTATAAACTCGAGAGGCCCCAAGTTGCTGCCTTGGCTCACCCCTGACCTCGTGTAGTAAAGCCCAGATTCACAGCCGTTAAATTCTACATACTGTTGCCGATTTTCCATGTAGCTGACAAAAAACCGGAGCATTTGCGGTGTGAATCCGACTTGAGCCAACTTCTTCAACAGGATATCATTATCTACCGTGTCGAACGCCTTCTTGAAGTCGAAGTACGCTGCGTCCATCTACTCTCCTGCATCCATCGCTGGTACCACCTGGGCCATAAAATTAAGCAGGTTGGTAGAGGTACTGCGGCCCGGTCTAAACCCGTGCTGCGCGTCGGAGATATGAGCGCCGACTTGCGCCTGCACTCGCCTCTGGATAGCTGACTCAAACACCTTCGCCGCTGTCGACATAAAACACTAGATAAAAAAGTAACACCCCTATTATATTTTATTTTGCTATCCTTTATTTTTCATTCAAATTGCATAATTTGAAGAGTATAGAATTCTTTTTGATTTGAATTTAAAGAATTCATAATTGCCAGTTTCATGGAAAAATATTCAAAAGGAGGCCACAGACCTACCGTATTTTTTTTAATTCAGTCTGTCACGTCTTGTCACGGATAGCTGCAGTTCAGACTCAGATTTTGAAGATCCGCTTGAGCCTGTATCAGATTTAGATTGATACAAATAATATATAAACTCAAAGCATTTGTTAAATTTTTCCAACAAATTATCGATGTGTCCCTTCTTAGTCGATAACAGCTGGTCGACGTAACTTTTGCAGCTCGTACCAAGTACATTTGCATTGAGCTTTTTTCCATTATTTACGAACATTAAGTGATATTTTCTTAATATTCATTTTTATAATTTACAAGTGTACACAATTATGTTTTTTTCGATTTTTTAATGGACCTCTAAAAGATTTGTTGTAACTGGACGTCTGTACAATGTTAAGCGCTAACGAACTGTCATAGGGATCATCATTCAGCGTGCGGAGTATAGGCACTTTTTCAGAGTCAATTTAATTTACATTGAATAATATAAAAAATCAGTGAAAACAATTCCTTTTCAAATAAGAGTAGTGAAGTTTTCCTACAAATGTAGATTAAAACTTAAGAAACAAACTGTTAAGCAAATCTCAATTTCTTAATTAGAACATCACACGTTTATAAAATAACAAAAGTATAATTAGATAAGTACATGACGTCACGTTTCTGTACAACCATGCACATTATTGACAAAATTAAAGGTATTAAAACATAAAAAAATTAGTTCCATTCCTGTAAAAAAGCTTGTAAGTATTTTTATAATTTTAGTTGTTAAAATGACGCCTTTCCCTTTACACCTTGACCTATATTCATTATAAAAAACGAGTCCATTTTTGTTCTAAACTGTTGGGAACTTAGCCCAATAGTGGGATGTTGCAAGCTACTCTTAACAAATACAGATGAAAATATCGCAATCTTAACAATCTTTTCAATAACAACTATTTTCTACTCAACAAAAAATTCCAAAAAAGAAATGGTCGCAACATAATTGATAAAAAATACATCATGCAACACCGATCAACATATAAACATGTATACGATATATATTTTTATATATCTTACGTATTATTTCTTTTGGTGCAGCTACGGGCGTCGGGACCGCTATGACAAATAATTTAATGTAAAGTGCATATTATGACACAATAATATGGCAGCATGTATGATGTTGCTTAAAAATAACCATCAATTGAATAAATTATGACTGAACGGATATCTACTTTCATGCAAATACATTATTTATAATTAATTTAGACCGAAATCATAATTATAATTGTTATATCACTATAGTTTTTTCAAATAGTGTGTCATAAGGCACAACCCGTATTATCGTCAATTTGGTCATTGCGGCAGTCGGAGGCACACTGATTGTTGCCGTCTTGGTGAACGGAACATTCAGAAGCCCACATTTCACTGAGAATATTCGAGCTACGTAAATGGATAAGATGTGATCCTAAATGTTAGTTATAATAAATTTATTTTTCCAAATTTTCTTGCAGTTAAATCCTTTTAATTCAAAATCCGACTTTTTACATTTATGTAACTATAGAATTTTGTAAGGAATTACTTGTATCCATCCTAAAGATTGCTAAGTTTTGAACATAATTCCCTCAATATATTTTACAACGGTAATACTAAACGATTTTTACCCTTCTGGTTGATGGCTGAAAACGGTGTTTTGCCTAGTTTTTGCATTTTTAAAAAAAGATACTTTTTTATTTTCAATTGTTGTCTTCAAGATCCCCACTCCACCTGATGGGAAGCAGCCGTGAGGTCCAGATATACTGAGCGGGTCAATCTCTTAATGAAGGCCTGTATAAATGCCTTTACACGTCCCGCTTAAAAAAGCCGGGTTTGTAGGAAGCTATGCCATGAATTTATATTTTATCTCTTGTTTTATTAATGGATTTCTTTAAATATTAATAAACTTATTTCTCTATCAATGTGGTATTTCTGTATGGTAGGCGAATTCTATAAATATTACATGGTGCAAGGGCAGGCATGCGGTTAGGGGTACAATTCGCGTCTTACGTGAGTAGTCCCTCGCAGTCGGCATAGACGACACTGCACGCACACATAACCACTTGTTATACATTGTATTTTACCAACATGTAGGTAAAACGGTCAGTATTTTGCACACTATGAGGTAATGACCAAAAACCTATTTTTTTTTGGTATTAAAAATACTTCAGCTGAAGACGTAGTCGGTTGACTACGTCTAGAAGTGATTTTATAGCTAAATTATGTTTTTTTTAGAAAAACTAGCATTAACGGAAAAATCTCTCATGACTGATTGACATGATTTTATTTTTATTTTTCTTTTTAAAAAAAATGGATAGTTGCAATTAATATTTTATGGAGAAAGATAAGCTATTCAGTCTAGAGGAAAGTTTTAAAACAAGATTGTAGAATTCAAAAAGGTTTTTGGTCCAGAAGAATCATGTCTTGTAAGTATAATTAATTAAGTTACACCATAAATCACACTTGGACTTACTTAAGAGCGCCAGATCTATAAAATAAATAGGAATTTTATCGATGAAAAAGTGTAACAAAACGAGCACATTTGAAATTATATTTCATAAGAAAAGTGATTTGAAGTCATAATGATTCGTTATATTTCAAACAATGAAACTGAACCGTCAACAAATGATATAAAGTACAAATTAGCATAAAATTTGTACAATTTGGAAAATTCCGAGAAATCCCTTGTGGGTATTGATATTATAAAAAGACGTAGATAGGTTATTAAAAAAGTGGCACCCGAAATCAGGACTTTCGACCACCTGAGCATTGGCAGTTTGAGATAACACTGCGCAACTTGTATCTGTCTCGTTTGCCCTCTAGTAAATAATCATGCTATCTTGTTCACTCGGTCAAATCATAGGTACAGTCAGCCAAGAAAGTGGTCTACCACTTTTGACAAAAGTTTCTGCGAGATGTAACGATCGTTAAGGTTGACTTTTTAACAGAGTTTAACACATGCACAATTTTGTTATGATGTTTTGTCTGTCATCTGAGATGCCTGACATTTGACTTCATTGGGTAACTTAGTTTAACCTCATTAGATGCGATAATCTATTTTACTCACCTAAAACCATGTCGATCTTTTTGAAGAGAAACTTATTACCACTGAAAAAGAAAGTCTCACTGACAATTCTACTGTCAAGTATTTCCACTAATGAAATATTAATATCAATCTGTTACATAATTATGATAATTCAAACTCGACACTTGGAATGAAGTTATATCATGAATGACAAAGATAGCAATAGTCACTGACACAAACTTATTGCCAGAGAAAATTGACTTTGTTGTCTCATGACGTTCAAACGAATCTCAACCGTAGGGTGGGAGACCACATTTTTGGCTGAATGTACGTACGCCAATGGACAATTTTCGACTTCGCGTCAGTACTGACATAACCTATCTACGACTTTTTTATTGTAATATCATCCCGGCAAAATAAGTAAGTAAATGAAATAACAAATAAAACCTCACCATGTGTAGATCCTCCCCTCTTGACGTACAATTTGAGTTTATCCCGAAGAGCGCCCCTCTCGTTCTCGAGAGAGTCGATATCTTTCTGAAGATGGTCCATTGTCTCCTCGAATATGTAAGTAAATGAAGTAACTAATAAAAGCTCACCATGTGTAGATCCTCCCCTCTTGACGTACAACTTGAGTTTATCCCGAAGAGCGCCCCTCTCGTTCTCGAGAGAGTCGATATCTTTCTGAAGATGGCCCATTGTCTCCTCGAATATGTAAGTAAATGAAACTAATAAAACCTCACCATGTGTAGATCCTCCCCTCTTGACGTACAATTTGAGTTTATCCCGAAGAGCGCCCCTCTCGTTCTCGAGAGTCGATATCTTTCTGAAGATGGTCCATTGTCTCCTCGAATATGTAAGTAAATGAAACTAATAAAACCTCACCATGTGTAGATCCTCCCCTCTTGACGTACAATTTGAGTTTATCCCGAAGAGCGCCCCTCTCGTTCTCGAGAGTCGATATCTTTCTGAAGATGGTCCATTGTCTCCTCGAATATGTAAGTAAATGAAGTAACTAATAAAAGCTCACCATGTGTAGATCCTCCCCTCTTGACGTACAACTTGAGTTTATCCCGAAGAGCGCCCCTCTCGTTCTCGAGGGAGTCGATATCTTTCTGAAGATGGTCCATTGTCTCTTCGAATTCTTTTTCTTTCCTGGTGAGGAGACAAATAAATAAATAATTAATATCAGAAACATAAACGGCCTATATACGTCCCACTGCTGGGCACAGGCCTCACCTCAATGAGGTGGAACGAGCCATACTCCAACACGCGGGCTCAGTGCGGGTGTAAGGTTAGTGAGCTACCTTAATGTCAGATGTTATTAAGCCGCCCTAAGGCCTCCGACATGGCTTAACGACTGTCATCTAACGACGTCAACCGGGACCAACTGCCTAACGTGCCTTCCGAAGCACGGAGATGCCCGAAATACACATCACTAAATTTCGGTCGGGTGGTCACCCATCCCATTTCCGGCCCGGCGTGTGTTGCTTTACAACAGCGATCGTCGCCGATCACTGTCACAACTGCGCCACGGGCTCAATGCTGTTGGTTAGTTGTTCACCTCTTGAGCTGGTTCTGCGCGTCCTCGAGCCGTCTCTGTAGCTGTTCGGCCTGAGATAGATAGATAGATAGATAGATAGAGCAAGGTACGTTAGTTAGTCACCTCTTGAGCTGGTTCTGCGCGTCCTCGAGCCGTCTCTGTAGCTGTTCGGCCTGAGATAGATAGATAGATAGATAGATAGAGCAAGGTACGTTAGTTAGTCACCTCTTGAGCTGGTTCTGCGCGTCCTCGAGCCGTCTCTGTAGCTGTTCGGCCTGAGATAGATAGATAGATAGATAGATAGAGCAAGGTACGTTAGTTAGTCACCTCTTGAGCTGGTTCTGCGCGTCCTCGAGCCGTCTCTGTAGCTGTTCGGCCTGAGATAGATAGATAGATAGATAGATAGAGCAAGGTACGTTAGTTGGTCACCTCTTGAGCTGGTTCTGCGCGTCCTCGAGCCGTCTCTGTAGCTGTTCGGCCTGAGATAGATAGATAGATAGATAGATAGAGCAAGGTACGTTAGTTAGTCACCTCTTGAGCTGGTTCTGCGCATCCTCGAGCCGTCTCTGTAGCTGTTCGGCCTGAGATAGATAGATAGATAGATAGATAGAGCAAGGTACGTTAGTTGGTCACCTCTTGAGCTGGTTCTGCGCGTCCTCGAGCCGTCTCTGTAGCTGTTCGGCGCGCAGTTCGGCGTCGCGCGCCGCCGCAGACAGTTTGCGCTCGCCGAGTTCGCGGCGGATCTGCATCTCTGATAGCTCCTCTTGTTTGGCCTGGAGTTTAGAAGGTAAGTAAGTAAGTAAGTTATTTATTGTGTATGAAATACAAGGTAACATAACAGTTATTTTCGTTAAGGATATTGAACCACTTGATTCTACCTTTTCAGGTGTACACACAAATAATTATTACAAACACTTTGAAAATTATAAAACTCAATAACAAAAATATGAATTTAAAAAAGCTAATAAGCATAAAATCAACAAACATTGGAAAACAATAAGATTAATAATTCAAATGAACAAAACAAACAATATAACTTTATTGACCGCCTAACAGACTCACCAAAATTTCTAGAAAGTAACATTACATGGGAAACTAAAGGAAAGCCACATTTTAATTTAATCATTTTTGTTTTCCATACATTCACAAAACAAAAGAAATGAAATTGTTCGACAAGATACTTTTAATTTAAAATTAATGTCCGCAATAGGAAGCTGAACTCTGCCCCCTCAGACACAAATGTGAATGATTAACTGGCGCCAATCATTGGAATTCTAAAGAATAAGTGCCCTGTTAAACAATTTGTTTAGTTTGTTTTCTGAACCAATGGAAAATAAACATATTTTATTAAAATGAGACCTTTACGTTACTTTGCCATATAATGTTAGTTCCCAGAAATGTATCCATATAAGCGATACCACGACATGGCATAATGATACAGGCTGACCTTTTTTTCAAAACCAACAGGTTCGACGCCCGGCTAAGGGAAAAGATTTTTCTGATATCGGATCATACAGATTTAGATTTTGTCAAAATCGGTCTTGAGACTCCTTTGATCATTTCTCGATATTACTCACAGTTTAGAACTTGGCCTACCACACCCACTTTTAAAACACACCCTGTATATAAAATAAAATGGCTACCTTAATTGCCTTCCTCAGTTCCTTAATGTCAGCCTCCTTGTTCTCCAGTTTGATGGTGAGCGTCTTCGTCTCGTCGAGCTGTTTCTTCACCAGTTGCGCCCGGAGCACGACAGGGGGCGTGGGCTGTGGAACAAACTTTTAGTATTACTGGTTGTCCCGACACAAATCGTTCTTTTATATTATTCACCTCTCTGATATCGAGGGTATTTTGGCTATGTCGAGTGAGGATATGCGTTTGCATGTTTACATTCAAATACTGGTATCGAGTATTCAAATGCTTTGTGGAGTTTTTGTGGTTATTCACGCGGCTGAAATTTCTAAAACATGTCATAAGGTCATGAAGGTTTGTCTGACGACAAAAAATGTGACTCAAATGGTCATGTTAAAACGATTTATTTTAGTGACTTATATAACTAACACCACAGTTCCAACTGTACTGAATACACTGATACCTAATTTATTCACTAAAAACCACTTTATATTAATTAGAAGTTAAAAAAAATTGATCGAATATGCTAGCCGTTTGACAAAAAAGCTCTTCGTTCTTTTAAATACTGTTGGACTGTGACAGAGCAACAAAAACAGTATTTGGCAGTCGACAGCTGTCGATTTCGTCCCGTTTGACAGGAATAAGACCCAGGAAGTGAAGATAAAATTGTTGTTTTTCTTACATTCCTTATAGCTACCGGTCTAGTGTTGCTGAATGAGAATGGACTATTATTTATTTATTTATAAGCAAAGCCACATCATACATATAACACAATAACAAAAAACAATTTAATAAGTAATCAATCTTACACATATGACAATTACGGCGAACATAACATTAGCCGGAACTATTGGACTATCATATCAATCGGACTATCTATGCTAAACAAACAAAAATCCCTTCAGGGCTCGCTGATGGTGACTTTTTGTAGTTGACTTGACTATTCGTTGTGTCTATACTCTAGGAACAATGCAACATTCGTAGTTTTCTTTTTTTCAAGAACTTTCCTGATCATTCCAAAGAAAGAAAAACTGTTGATTGGCCCACAAATAAGTAGCATGACAATAGTAAAGAAAAAAACATTTAAAAAAAGAAAGGAAAAAAAAATAGGTACAGTCACTAGCACATAAGGTTACCCATTTCCGTTTTTTATCTTGTTCTTGCCAAACGAAATTTCTTCGCAATGGAGCAAGGACGACTGACCGGGAATGGGTAGCGTGATGTGCCGTTGACCATACACTATTACATAAACGGCCTATATACGTCCCACTGCTGGGCACAGGA
This sequence comes from Udea ferrugalis, assembly GCA_950022985.1. Taxonomy (NCBI): domain Eukaryota; kingdom Metazoa; phylum Arthropoda; class Insecta; order Lepidoptera; family Crambidae; genus Udea; species Udea ferrugalis. Next base: position 5,113,242 of record OX465545.1, read on the forward strand.
CTCACCTAACTATGAGATGGAACGAGCCATACTCCCAACACGCGGGCTCAGTGTAGATTGTTGGAAGGGTGTAAGGTTAATGAGCAACCTTAATGTCAGATGTTATCAAGCCGCCCTAAGGCCTCTGACTAAGCTTAACGACTGACATCTAGCGACGTCAACCGGGACCAACTGCTTAACGTGTCTTCCGAAGCACGGAGATTTCCGAAATACACATCACAAAATTTCGGTCGGGGTGGTCACCCATCCCATTTCCGACCCGGCGTGTGTTGCTTTACAACAGCGATCGTCGTCAATCACTGTCACAACTGCGCCACGGGCACCACTATTAATAGAGTGTGAAATATCTTACCAGCTCTGTGGCGACGTTGGTAAGAGACATCATGTCATACTCTTTGTCTTGCGCGAAGGTCGCCAACTTAGTGACGTCAGCGGACACTTGGGCTAGGGCGTGTTTGATCGTCTTCATTGGGCCGTGGTCGTCCTACAACAGAAATGGTAATAAAAGTATACTTTTTATTATAGCTTGTATTTTTAATATTAGGGTGGACGTGACTCATTTAGTTTGCCATTTAAATCTTTCTTCACAATAATACAGAGGATGTTTATTTTTCTAAACCAATTAGTTATACAGGGTGGCCCAGCGACAGTGGTCTAAAAATTTTTTTTAGGTAGAGGACATCATAACAAGTCATTTAAAAACAACATTAGTTCCGCGAAAATCAATACTTTAGAAGTTATGATTTTTTCAAGTTTCTTTTGAAATTTCTCAACTCCAATCACTTAATTCACTCTTGTTTGGAAACTATCGCACTGAATCAGTTCAAATTTGGTAAAGATGTACAATAGTAATGTAGAAACCATATTATGTGCGAGTTTTGAGTTTATTCTAAGACAATTTGTTTTTTTTTTAATTTTCGTTTTTAATTTTTGCCATTTCAAAAACTAATACATTTTTCAAAAAATCACCGCTGCAATGTTTGTGCACTTGATGATTTGTTTATGATCTTAAAAACTGTCCATAAGTATGATAATAGTCTATGCAAAAATTTGAAGTGATGCCACCAATGGAACACTTTCAAAATTAACATCATGTACGGTAAGTCGCTGAAACTCAGAATGGGTCATTTCTGCACTGACCCTAATTTTTTTTAAAGGATAGTTTACAAACACAAGTGATTTATGACTGAAGTTCTACCACTTAGGCGCAAAATTAAAAAAATAATAACTTCTAAACTATTGGTTTTCGACATCTAATGTTTTTTTAAAATGAGTTGTTATGATGCCCTCTATCCGAAAAAAAATATTTTCGCTACTTTTTTTAAAAAATTTGGGTCAGTGCATAAATGGCCCATTCTGAGTTTTAGCGACTTACCGTACATGATGTTAATTTTGAAAGTGTTCCATTAGTTGCATCACTTCAAGTTTTTGCATAGACTATTATCATACTTATGGACAGTTTTTAAGATCATAAACAAATCATCAAGTACACAAACATTGCAGCGGTGATTTTTTGAAAATTGTATTAGTTTTTGAAATGGCGAAAAATTCTTGACGAAAATTAAAAAAAAAAACAAATTGTCTTAGAATAAACTCAAAACTCGCACATAATATGGTTTCTACATTACTATTGTACCTACATTTTTACCAAATTTGAACTGATTCAGTGCGATATTTTCCAAACAAGAGTGAATTAAGTGATTGGAGTTGAGAAATTTCAAAAGAGACTTGAAAAAGCCATAACTTCTAAGGTATTGATTTTCGCGGAACTAATGTTGTTTTTAAATGACTTGTTATGATGTCTTCTACCTAAAAAAAATTTTTGGACCACTGTCGCTGGGCCAACCTGTATATATACCGACTAAGTATTTATTTATTTGGAACTTCAACTTTTGTAAGTATCTAAATTCTAGTTTTGAATCGGGCTAAAAACTCCTTTAGGCATTTTTCTGTATGCCTCATAATTGAGGAATTGGCTTGTCACGCCGACCTAAGAAATTTAGTCTATCAGGGCTTATTCTACTTTTCCTTACCAGTTTCTACACCTGAGGGTTGTCTGGAAGAGATCGCTTTTGGTGATAAGCCTTTATTTCTCATACCTACGTACATTCTTACACCTTTAAAGGTTAATTTTTGTGTTTTGTAATCACCATGGGATATTTTCAGGTGGATGTGCCCACAAAAGTTGAAAGGTCACCGTACCTGCTGGTAAACTTTGTCAGTGGCGCTAGCCCACAGCTGGGACATCTGTGCGTTGGTCAGCGGGGCCGGATCCCCCCTTTCCCCGGCGGTGGCGGCGCAAGCGCAGGCGGCGCGGGAGGCCAGCCAGACCGCCTTCACGCACCGCCAGAGGGTGCTGGCGCACTCGCCGCGGAGACGGTCTACTAGCTGGAAATATCAGGTAAAGTATAGAATACTATCTGTTCCGACAGACGTAGTTCTGTGTAGGGCTAGCACGAACGTTTTGGTAATCGCAAAGTAAACGATACTTTTTTTTCTTAAAGTCATAGGAAAAAAAACATAAGTATCGTTTACTTTTCGATTACCAAAAAGTTAGCGGTTCGTGCTAGGCCTACTGTTCCGACAGACGTAGTTCTAAAAGTAAGAAAACCAGAAAAAGACATTCAGTCTCGACTTCAGGCGGGAATCGAACCCGCTTCTTTCATTCGAACACTGGCTGCCGGGTAAAATATACTATGAAAATTTAGCCAGTCTGTCAATGTCAATGGTCTCGGTAGCAAAGTGAGTGCAGTCGCCCGGTTGCGAAAGACGCGGTTTCGATTCCCGCCTGAAGCCAAGACCGAATGTCTTTTTCTGGTTTTCTTATCTTAGTTAGATGATAATTCATTATCCCTGATCTCTATATTTAAAAATGGATTGCGGTTCGTTAGTCTCGCTAAAACTCGGGAATGGCTGGACCGATTTGGCTAATTTTGGTTTTGAAATATTTGTAATGGTCGAGGAAAGGTATAAAAGGTGAGTGAGTAATCATGAGAAAATGCTGGGAATATAGTAAGAATCTCAATTTTAGTTTCCTCTTAGTAAATGTTACTACCTGTCACGTGACACTAAATGTTTGACAACAGAACGAAGTCTGTTGGGACAGCTAGTGCTTAAATAAAGAAGACGTAGTTCTGTCAACCAACCAACCAACCATTTCTACCTGTCAAACACTAAGTGGTTGCTGAGAGAAATTACACTGTGGTTTTTACTAATATTACTAACAATTTTTCATGTTTTCTCATATTTCCAACCTTCCCTGAACTTCCACGAACATTAGAAAACCAAAAGTTTTAGCCAGACTAACGAACAGCAATCCATTTTTGTTCAAAGAGATTTGAACAGTTGAATCCGGCTGATGTCGGCGTCCCATGCTGTGACTCTACCACCGGTGTCCGAGCCGAGTGTTGTTCCTACTGAGAAGACTCGAAGAGAACAAGAAACACAAGAAACGCAGCAGTTACTCTTTTTCAAAGTAGGATGTTTCACAGTCTAGAATAAAGTTTGGACATGAAATAAAATCTACTCTAAAAAAAAGCCCGAGGTATTGTGGCTGTTCGTTATACAAGCACGCTTCAAATTTGAACCTTAAATTGTAAGGACGCGAGCTGCGAGTTGATTGTTATAGTAGCTGGGAGTTGATTGTTATAGTAGCGGCGAGCCGCTTACAGTTCGCCGTTGGCTTTCTCAATTATTATTGCAGAATGTATTGTACCTCCCACAACTGAAGGTTCAAATATGTATGACGAGATATTTGCTGGTTCGGTGCCGTGCTTACTTGAGCTACGACCTTAAGACCGTTGGCTGAGCACTCACCAGAGGATCTATCGGCACGGTGTGCAGTTTGACTCCAGGTGGCAGTCGACGACGAACGCTCTTCAGCTGTTGCTGCAAAGTAGCGCTGGCTGAGCTGATGGCTTCGTGTAGCTGGCCGCTCTCCAGCTGGCGGTCTGACGCCTGGAAAAAGAAATGAACGTTATTTTCGTCAATTATTATTTAATGATCATTTGCATACCAGACAATAAAACAGAGGCCAAGCACGAACCGCTAACGTTTTGGTGTTCGAAAAATAAACGACACTTTTTTTTCTTAAAGACAGGAAAAAAGGAAAAAAAGTATTATAGGTGTTGGGGGTGGTGTGTGTGATGTTGAGGTTATTAAATAAAAGCTTGACTCACTGTTGTAAATAGGAAAGGATGTATAATAATATTGTCCACAAACACACACAGATAAAAACACAAACACCAAAATAAAAGTACAGAAGGAGTGGTAGGTAAACAGGATTTCACGGCATAGACAGTTAGTAAGCGGTAGGAAGGAATAACAAACGGAGTTATGGGTGCACAGATATAGCTAGGTTAGTATGAACAATATTAGCAAGTTAAGCACGCGAACATAGCATAAATCCTTTATTGGTAGAAGCAGCGTGCGCTTCGCGTCAGGTTTAAGATCTCGACTCGCGAACACGCCATCAACAAGTTTCACGCGGCGCGGTGGTTCGAATGTTTTGGTTGGTACAGTCAGCCAAAAATATGGTCTACCACCCTACGGTTGAGATTCGTTTGAACGTCATGAGACAACAAGGTCAATTTTCCCTGGCAATAAGTTTGTGTCAGTGACTATTGCTCTCTTTGTCATTTATGATCTAACGTCATGCTAAGTGTCAAATTTGAATTATCTTATGTAACAGATTGATATTAAATTTCAGTGACGGAAATACTTGACAGTAGAATTGTCAGTGAGACTTTCTTTTTCAGTAGTAATAAGTTTCTCTTCAAAAAGATCGACATGGTTTTATTTGAGCAAAATAGATAATCGCATCTATTGAGGTTAAACTAAGTCACCCAATGACGTCAAATGTCAGACATCTCAGATAACAGACAAAACGTCAAAACATAATATAACATAACGTCAATTGTGCATGACTGTGTTAGAAAAGTCAACCTTAGCCGTCGTTACATCTCGCAGAAACTTTTGTCAAAAGTGGTAGACCACTTTCTTGGCTGACTGTACCACCGCGCGCCTCAACCAATCACACGTTGTAGTGTGTGCACCAAACCCTATATATACGCATTGTCTATATGAACAATAGGACACAATAAAGCGCAACATAGACCCAGTAACACCTGTTTTATTAAACATCTCCCGGTCCCATTGCATGGCGACCCTGCCAGTGCTGCCTTGCGGCGGCGCTGCGCATGATGGTTTGGTGAATAAAAAGTAAAGTGTACCCAGTATATAAAAGTACAATGTTAGAAAAAAATGAGAAAAATGAAAACGTGAAAAAGTGAACAATGTGAAAAAACAATAAAAAGTGACAGAGACACAAAAATATATAGAACAATGTAATAAGTTTATATAAGTATAAAATACGTGAAGGACCTCAGTGTATAAGAAAAAATAGCAATCATGAAAAATAATCAAGAAATAAGAAGAATGGTGAAAAATTAAAATATAAATTTTGGTGCTGGAGCTGCGCGGAGCTGAAAATGTAATGTTAAGAGCGGGGCGCAGGGAGATGTTGGAGTCGGATGTGGATGCAGCAGGGAGTTGTTCCAGCCAAGGAGAGTTCCAGTCGATCCCAGAGGACACTCCACACACCAGGATATATTTATTTCGTATTTGTACCAAAATTTATTTCTCTCAAATTTAAGTTTAAATAATTGATTTTAAAGTCAATCAATATTTTATTGAACCAAAATATTTTTTTTTTGATTTAGCAATCATAATTTGGAATATTATTATTTTGTTCGATTGAATTGAGGTATTTTAACACTGAGGTAGTTAAGAAATATTCGTGTAGTTTTCCTATAAAATTAATAAAAAGGTTCATTACTCATTATTAAAATTTTGGGAACTTAAAAATATGATAATTAATAAATTAAAAAAGTGATAATGTGTGGAAACTAAATGAAAACTTTGAGAAAAATATTTGCTTAAGATAAATGTTTAATGAACCTATATAGTAGGTACTCTTAAAAAACTATTATGTATAGCATGTATTGTAGTACACTGTTGACAACTTAACCATGTTTAATTTTGAAATATGGGGATTTAGTAACCTGTTTTAACAATTAAGTAACAAAAAGCGTAAGTAAAAGTTTTGTATTTTAATATTTTTTGTGTGGAGATCAAGAGCCATGGTATGTTTTATAGCAAAATCTTAGTTTATTTTACGATCAGAATTACTTATTTTCAAAGACATCATATGAAATCTTAAATGAAACGTTCAGTTATAGTTCGCAAAGTAAACAGACGCTTGTCGAGTGCGTCCGAAATATCGATTATCGATGTCGACAAACTGGTACTCGTTGTAATGTAAATGAAAAGGACATTGAAAATGTTAGTAGTAGTGATTATGAGTGTAAATATGATTTTTAAGTGTTATAATTTGATAATAATAGTGTGTGATGCAAGAAGCCTACACCACCCCCCTCCAGAGACCGTCAAGAACGATAGAAGTCTGGGAATTGCACTCGACTCTAAACCTTAAATTAGTATTATAAAAACAATAGCGGCCGCCCGCGACTTCGTCCGCGTGGACTTGAGATAAAAAAAAAGATATTTCCTTGTAAATTGTAATTGTAATGTCTTATTCAGATGCATAAACTATATTACTGTAGAGTTTCATTTAAATCCATCTAGTAGTTGTTATGTGTAATAAAACATGGAGTAACTTTTCCCGTTTTCCCAACATTACCCTTCACTGCTCTGCTCCTATTGATCGTAGCGTAATATAAAGTATACTATAACCTGCCTAAGAGTATGTAAAGTAAAAGTAAAAGTAAAGTAAAGTAAAAATATTATTTATTCATGTAAACTTATTAAAAAGCACTTATGACAAGTCACAACATAAAAATTGAAAAGTAATAATGTGATTCTACCACCGGTTCGGAGGTGTTGATTCTACCGAGAAGAAACCGGCAAGAAACTCGATGAAGAATAGTTGTGCTAAATTTCGTTAAAATCCGTCGAGCAGTTTTTGTTTCTATAACGAATATACAGCGGACAGACAGACAGACAGACAGAAAGACAGACAGACAAAAAATTTACTGATTGCATTTTTGCCATCAGTAGCGATCCCTAATCACCCCTTGATAGTTATTTTTTAAACACATTTCATGTACAGAATTGGCCTCTCTACAGATTTATCATAAGTATAGATTTAACAAATATATTTATGTCACCGGAAAATAACAATAACCGTAAATTTATAAATTTCCTAGGAAATTTATAAACTTTCGTAGGATTCTAAACGAGAGATAAATTGTATTATTTTACGCCCTGATTTGCCATCATTAGGGGGGGGTTTGCCATAATCGCCACGCTTGGCAGGCGGGTTGGCGATCGCAGTGAGGCCTATTGTTATGCGGAGACGCTGCTGCCCATCTCCTTATGGCAGTTTTCCCTCAGTCGGCTCTTACGACACCCACGGGAAGAGAGGGGGTAGTGCTATTCTATTTACGTGCCGGCACGTTGTGCTCGGATGGGCAGCGTTCGGGAAGCTCCGGCATATATTCGCGTCCGAAATTCCTCAGTGTCTCAAGACGAAAGTCTTTGACCAGTGTGTGTTGCCAGTAATGACATATGGGAGTGAGACGTGGTCGTTTACTATGGGTCTCATAAGAAGGCTCAAAGTCACCCAGCGAGCAATGGAGAGAGCGATGCTTGGTGTTTCCCTGCTTGATCGAATCAGAAATGATGAGATCCGCAGGAGAACTAAGACAACCGACATCGCTCGAAGGATTGCATCGCTGAAGTGGCAGTGGGCGGGACACATAGCGCGGAGAACCGATGGCCGTTGGGGCGGAAAGGTTCTCGAATGGCGACCACGTACCGGACGACGTTCCGTGGGCAGGCCCTCCACAAGGTGGACCGACGATCTTGTCAAGGTCGCGGGAAGCCGCTGGATGCGGACAGCGCAGGACCGATCGTTGTGGAGATCTTTGGGGGAGGCCTATGCCCAGCAGTGGGCGTCGTTCGGCTGATATGATGATGATGACGCCCTGATTTCCGGAAATTTATAAACTTTCGGAACGCATCCGTAAAATAATAAGTGGGCAGTAACCAAACGCCATGTGCGCTCTGATTGGTCGAATAAGTCACGTGTTCCTTCTCCTTCCTCTCCTCCGCCATTTCATTTTGGCAGAAGGCCGGTTTTAATGTAAAATGTAAATTTTGTAAGTACAATTCGTCTTCGTGTTCATTGTATAATTTGCGGCTAACTCTCCGGCGATGAGAAACACCGATAAAAAACCTAAGCAACCTAGATAACGGCGGTATGCTCGCCCCTTACCACGATGGGTTCAAATTCCCTCGGTGAATGTGGGCTTCTGAATGTTCCGTTCGTTCACCGTGACGGGAACTCAGTGTGCCTCTGACTACCCCATTCGGGATATGATCGTGAGGGTATGCTATTTTTTGTATGTTATATTTAAAAAGTGTATTTTTTTTTTTATTAACTTTTTGATATCGTAAAACACTATTTCTGCTGTTTTATTTTGATGAAGTAGGGGTTATCAGCCTTGGCCCTGTGGTTTAAGGCGTTAGAATTCGGCCAAGGTTCCCCCCCCCGCCTGTCGTAAGAGGCGACTAAAGGGGGGCCCCGGGGTCGCCAGGAGTGCACATGGTGGAGACTGTGTGCTTCCATTGCATAAGCGATCCTGTGGAGGAGGCAGTGGGGGGGGCCTTACATTGCCGTGAAAGCCCGCGGGTGTATGAGGGGAGGCATAACTCCCCTCGTGAAGAGCTGGGTTCCCAGCACAGCGCGCCAGGGGTCCACTGATAGAGTCCCTCACGGGGGTCCTCGGGGATTCCTGGTACCGCGCAGAAGATGGCCTCTGCGGAGTTTAGTGGGTATGCCCACGCCCACTGGGGTGGGTGGGCCCCACACTCCTCCGCTCCCGTACTCAGGGAGCGGGATAGTGCGTAAAAGCATTCTCCGCGTAAAAATTAACCCGTTAACCCAAGAGGTGCCCGTGGCGCAGTTGTGATCGGCGACGATTGCTGTTGTAAAGCAACCCACGCCGGGTCGGAAATGGGATGGGTGACCACCCGACCGAAATTTAGTGATGTGTGTGTGTTTTGGGCATCTCCGTGCTTCGGAAGGCACGTTAAGCAGTTGGTCCCGCTTGACGTCGTTAGATGTCAGTCGTTAAGCTTAGTCAGAGGCCCTAGGGCGGCTTGATAACATCTGACATTAAGGTTGCTCACTAACCTTACATCCCGCCAACAATCCGCACTGAGCCCGCTTGTTGGAGTATGGCTCGTTCCACCTCATAGTTGAGGTGAGGCCTGTGCCCAGCAGTGGGACGTATATAGGCCGTTTATGTTAAGTATGTTTATGTAACCCGTTAAACCTACCCAGTTTTAAAGTAAAATTCCAGTCAGTTAGGCAATCAAAACTGATAAATGTACAGTTTGGCAAGTCTGATTGTATCATAATCTATGAACACAAGCATTGCTACTGTCAACATCGACCAATAAGAGAGCAGTGTGTTATTTTCCGTAATTTATAAAAGCGTAAAATTAAAAGCTCTTCTGTGATTAGTGGAACCGTTTAGAATTATACGAGTAGATATTCGTTAGTTTATAAATTTACTACGAGTCGTCGCAAATTTATAAATTTCCTGAAATGTAGCCGTAAAATAATACATTTTATCTCCCGTTTAGAATCTTACGAACGTTGATAAATTTCCTAGGAAATTTATAAATTTACGGTTTTTGTTATTTTCCGGTGACATTTACACTCATAATCACTACTACTAACATTTTCAATATCCTTTACATTTACATTATAGTGAGTACCAGTTTGTCGACATCGACATCCACAATCGATGTTTCGGAAGCACTCACCAAGCGTCTGTTAACGCGTGATTGGTTGAGGCGCGCGGCGGTGCCAACCAAAAGATTCGAGCAGCATTTCACTTTTGTTGACGCTTTGTTTAGCCTTTTTTAATTATAATTTCACATAGTAAAATTGTATGTAAATAAAATGAATGAACTTTTAAGCACGCCTGAAAAAACAAATTTATTTTCTTCATAAAACCTATTTCTAAATCTTTATATATAAAAATCTTACGGCATTAAAGACTGGAGATGCCTTACAAGCCTTACCCCACTGCACAAAAGTTCTGATAAAAATCCGAATCTTGAACAAAACTACTTGAAACCCGGAAATTCAAGTCCAAATATTTACGCTAGTGATTTATTTAATGATTGCTTACTGCTATATTGCTTTGAGGGTTAGAATGTACACGTTTCAATAAGATCGTAATTTAAATCGATCGTTTAATAGTTTAAAGTAAATATTCAAGAAGGTAAAAAGCCTGATTTTAAAAGCAATTACTAAGGAAAGTGCGTAATTTCCAATACACAATATAATTCACAATTTCTAATCGAAACATTTGTTCAATTTATTTTTGAACATCCAATAGCCATACCACATGGTCAGCACTAGCCAAGGTACCGTGTAAAGACAAAACTAATGTCAAAAGTTGTGGTATTGTGAATCATTTTATTGACATGTGTATGTAAAATATCCCTGTGTTGCTTATTTAAGTTTGTGTGCGATTGTGCCAACAAGCCTCTTCTTTTATAGTAGAGGTAAGTTTCTTTGTGTGAGTGTTCCCCCTGCCCCCGCAAAAAGGGACAGACTTTTTTGCATTGACGGGCGGCCCCATCGCGAGTCCATTTCTATATTGTCTTATATTTAAAATTGGATTGCTCTGTTCGTTAGTCTCGCTAAAACTTGAGAACCACTGGACCCATTTGGCTAATTTTGGTCTTGAAATAATCATGGAAGTTGAGGAAAGGTTGCAAAGGTGCGTAAACATGACAAAACGCTAGGAATATAGTAAAAACCACAATTTAGTTTTCTCTTAGCAACCATTTCTACCTGTCAAACACTAAACGTTTGAAAACAGAACGAAGTCTGTCAGGACAGCTAGTCTAAGATAAAAATGGATTGCTGTTCGTTAGTCTCGCTAAAACTCGGGAACGGCTGGACCGATTTGGCGAACTTTTGATCTTGAAATAATTGTGAAGGTCCAGGAAAGGTTTAAAAGATGAGCAAACATGAGAAAATGCTAGGAATATAGTGAAAAAACAACAATTTAGTTTTCCTTAGCAACCGTTCCTACCTGTCACGTGACACTGAATGTTTGACAACAGAACGTCTGTCGGGACAGCTAGTACGAAATAAAACCTAATTTCAGACAGTCCTAAGCCTGTCAAGTACAGACCTACCAACTTATCTGTGAAATGGCGAAAATTGGAACTACGACCGCCATGTTGAAATGTCATTCGATTGTCCGTGTCAACTAATTTTGAGTACTATGGTTGTTTTATTGTGATATTTCGGAATTTATGAAGTTGAATATGCCGAAAGCCATTAAAAGTAATGCTCGAAACATTAATCTTAAGGTTGAAACCTTTTTCAAAGCAGAAGCTCGGGCGAGGTCTCCGATTATTCCATTTACCAAAATATACAAACGAATTTCGGCTACAACAGGTCAGTGTTGTCAACTTTATTTTCATAAATACCCATATACTTAACCAAATATTCAAGTCCACGGAATATTTGTATATATTCTTACTGTAGGTTAACGCAACTGTAACGCACATCTAATATGTTACCTGTTAAATGGGTGAGCCAACTAACCTGCCTGTTTTCAAATTTCGATGAAAAAAATAATCCTATGTTTCAGGTGTGAGTCAAGGACTCATTTCAAAGATAGATAAAGAAGGGCATGCAGCAGAAGACACTGTTACTAAAATTCGGACACCAGGCAAGGAAGGATAGAAGTGGAATCATACACGTTGATGATTTTGATATGGGAGTTATACGGAGGAGAGTACATGAATTTGATTCTGCTAGAAACTAGGTGCCTACTGTTAAAAACCTTCTAGAGGTCTTAAAGACAGAAATAAATTACACAGGACAGCGATGATGATGTCGGGAGTGCAGGTTCATCTAAAGATCATTACTGTAAATCTGGTTTTTAATAAATAATTGTAAAGCAATTTGTTTTTTTTATTACATCCATTAGGTACTTACCACTGCGAATTATTATTAATATATCGTTGTTAGGGGTTAGGTACGGTCTCAACTAAATAGTACCAGGTACCTGATGCAGGGAGGGTACCTACATAAATCACATTGAATGAAAGTTTTAAGTGTGGAACATTTAGTATGATTGATAAGTTTTCCAGATTCTAGTTTATCTCTCTATTAACTGTTTTAGCTATCAAATCTTAATATCTGCAGGATTTCCATTTGATTGGATCACTTTTTAAATAAAGCCTTTTTTTAATCCTGAAGGACAACTGTTTAGCGTACCTACTTAACTAAAAATTTTTTTTTTTTATTTTTTTTTATTTAAAAATAATTATAATTAATTACAATATTTAATTTCATTATTTTTATTTAATACTTATGTCTTATGAAAAATTACCTACTTCTAAAACTTACTCAATTTTGAGCACCTTATATTAATTAGCAACACTGAATCGACGGTGTCGTCCTCTTTCAGTTCACAGATAAGTTGGTAGGTCTGTACGAAGGAAATTTCATTCATTGTTGTAGCGAAGAAATAAGCAACATGCATGTTTTTACTTTTTAAGACGCTTAATTTTTTATTTACGTATCTAAATAAGTCTTTAACCCGAGGTAAACACTGTGCTTTTCATTACAAATACGAGGAAAGTAAAAATAAAAACATGAATTAATTTATGAAGATCGAATTGCCGCTTTCCCGTCTATTTTGCTTGTTTTTTTTTCTGTGGCCGGCCCGCTATTCAGCCATTATTTTTTATTTTCATCATTGGAAAAATGGTAAATATTTTGCTCAAAGCTAAGTTATTTTAAAGAAATTGTTGAAACTAAATTATAATAAAGTTGGATAGGAATGCTAGGAATAGGGACATTCCTTTCACAGGATGGCCGTTTGTTAGTCGAAATGAGTTCTGTTACGTAAAATATGTATGTTATGTATTTATTATATGAATAATACACATAAATCTAACATTAATTAATATTTTCCTAAAATAATGTAAGTATTTTATCAATCTCGATACTGATCGTTCTGCGGCAAAATTGTGGTAAAACGGAACGCAGCCGTGGTGATAAAAAAAAAAAGAAAACGGGAGTCGCAGAGAAAAGTTTTGACTTGAAGGCGACGAACGAAAAAGTTATTTGAAGTGAATACAGAGCAAGTAATCCTATTTTAAATCATCCATTACTACGAGAAAAGGTAATAATTAACACTTCAAAGGGCGTAACAAGGATCACGAAAGCACTTTGGGTCTTTAGTCAGCAGTCCTGGGTTCCGCTGTCCAGGATTCGTTTTTTGGTTTGTTTACTTATTTTAACCTATAATTTTCTTAAACACTAACCGCACTATAACTGTTATAACTTCTTTGTTTGTTGTCCGAAAATTCTAATTTTTGGTACACTTATTGGTTACGAGTCACACTATTTTTGCACAGATTTTCGCTCAGGGTTGTCACTGAAGAGTTAAAGTTATGAATTTTCGAAAAGTGTCCAGTTTTTTCGATTTTTCAAATGTCTCTAACTCCGTTGTCCTGCGTGCTAGCGTCTTGCAAAAAACTACGCCGGGCTCGTCTCACGGTTGCGCAGCTGGTCCAGGTGGTAGCTTTTGGCTTTTCACCTGGAAACCCTGGCCACGCCACACGTGGTTTTTTGTTTTTGGGCTGCTGGAAGGTCAGTTTTACCCGGAAAAATCCGGAGAAGGTGTCTCCTTGTAGGGCGCGCGATTCCGCTTCTTCCAGCAGTGAAGAATCCAGGTGTTGTAGATCTTGTTCTCCCAGCGTAATTTTTTGAAAGTTCACTTTTTCACTTTTTTGTCTGTAACTTTTGAACACCAATTGAAAAATCTCACTGAAAGGTGTGGCTCGCCAGCGCGCACACACCGATACTACACACTTCACTTTAGGCGCACAAAAACCAATTTTTTCGAAATCGTCCGATTTTCAATTTGACCTTTTGAAATTAATGTGTAACCGTAACACAGCCTATCCTAGTACCTACCTAGTTTGTCAATTGTTCCGGTTTCACCCGTAGATGTAAAAACTGCAATTTCTCTGTCCCAGTGTAGTAACGCAAATTCATGAAGTCACAAGCACAAAGTTGAGCAGCATAGAACCGCGTTCTGGGCTAGAGCTACCTCGTCATCAGCTGTGCGTGCAGCAGGATCCCCACAGCATCAGCGCTGATGCAAACCTTTTTGATTTCAGTAACACAAAGTAAAACAAATTCATTAGAACGATAGCAAAAAAAGTATGGTCAAACGGCATGACAGTCTACCCATTTCCGGTCAGTCCTCCTTGCTCTTGGCTAATAATGTCACTGCAAGAGCAGGATGAAAAACGGGAATGGGTAGCCCGATGTGCCGCTGACTGTGCCTTTAATCAGACATTTAAATAAAGGCACCGCATTGTCTGCTTAGAACGCAAAAGCAGAAGTACTAGGGAAACATGAAGTCGCGCATTTTGGTTTTTTACCATTTTTACGAAACCATAATTTGGCAGAGATCGATAACATTTGCAAATTTTGCACCTAGATACAACTTAAAGTTGGCTTGCTATAAAAGTTTTTAGAAGTTTACGACAACATGTTGTAGGTACTGTTGGATCGTATTGTGTCAGTGCTTTAAACCACCATTCGACCATTTGTAGTAGGTGGCAGAAAAAAGAAATAGTAAAGTAGAGATCGTCCAAGCTGAAATGACGCGCTCCTACACAGCATCTACGCATGGTCACAATACACAAAGACATTGGTTCTTCAGTTGCCGGTTAGGCTCAAAAAAAGGAGCACGTACCGTTCGATCTCAAAAGTACTGTCAGCATGTCTACAAGAACTCATCTACGGAGCCAACAGCCAGATACTCAAATGTAATATTTCGTCAAACAACTTATTTGATTTTTCTCTTGTTGAAAAAAATACACCGTACTTAAATACTAATGTTATATCGCTGCTTGATTTTTTTAAATAAATTATTGGAAAAGTGTACCATAGTATGAAATATGAAGCGGAAAACGCTAGGTGGACGGTAACGGTCTAACGTGATGATTAAAAAAATACCAAGTACTTTATTAATAAAGACACTGCACATAATGGCACTAATAAATTAACGACTCGAAATGAGTACTGTCAATCGATCAATCAATCGGCATGTTGAAGACACAGAATGTTGTATTGCTGTGGAAACACTTCAGCGGGAAGCTCATTCCACTCCCTTGCTGTTCGCATTATGAATGTTGATGAACCAAAACTGTTGGTGCGAATTGCTGGGATGTCAAGAACATAAAGGTGGAAAGCTAGTCTGCGCCTAGTGGTCCGATGAAGAAAAGGAGCTGGTGGAATCAGGTCACGCAACTCCTTCGCACACTCTCCGAAATGCAACCTGTAGAAAACCGACAAACAAGCTACCACCCTCCGGCGGTGTTCAAGGTCTTATAGCTTATCTGTGATGTCAGCGTCCCTCACAAGCCTCAGCACGCCTCTCCACCGAGTCTAAAGCGGTCAGCTGGTACTTGGCGGATCCGTCGCAGAGGTGACACGGTACTCCATACATGGACGAATTTGCGCTTTGATTAAGACTATGATTAAGACTGACTGATTACTGTCCATCAACGTGTTATGTTAATGGCTGCAGTTTTTCGGGGCCCAATAATAATAATGTTTGTGTCCAGAACCTTCAACACCGTTTTTGGGGCTGAAATCAAACCTCTATCGCACTTTTGAAAGCCAACCCATCGTTATCCCATTCAAGAGAAACGCATATCCAGAATACAAGCTAGTGAAATTACCATTCGTTGAAAGTCCTACATAATCTTCCCTTGCCTTAAAATGAAAAAAAAAGTAATGAAAATACCAAAAATGTTATTCACCTCTAATTGGGAAAAATCCCGCACAAGTGGGCGGGGCGGCCGGAAACACGATATTATTACCTTTCTGTTATGGCGCGAATATGAGTGTGGCCATTTTTCTCTTTCTCGCGCCTTCGAAGCGAGCCCGCGACCGCTCACACCTATGCGATTTTTCTAGAATAGATCGCCGTCTCTATCTTGTACGTACTCAAAGCTACATTGCCGTCCCATTCTTACTTGTGCGGGCGCACTATTCCCGACTAAAATGGACTTGCCCACCCAAGTTTGCAGACCCCTATTGTGACGATGTGGCCTATTTTTGAAACAAATATCGATTATGGTTCCACAATAACATTTTTACTTACAAAATACCTACCACCTAAGGTTTAAGCCGGCATTGCCTCCCCCCATGCTGTAAATTCAAATATTGCGCCGAAAGGCGACGAGTGTCGAGGCGGCATCAGTCAAAGAGACCGCCGTTGCCTACCGAGCCGAGCCGCTGGTTTGTTTACATTTTTTTAGCTAGTCGTGTCGCAGCGCGCAGCCGAGCTAGTGTGTACGGATGGCGGATTCGTGGAAGTGGTGGAAGCGCGAGTGATTAAGTGTAGTTTCGTAATTAAGTATTAGTGCGTGTGTTTAGAAAAAACTAAGTGCGTGTATGAGTTAATGTGCGCGCTATCTCACTTTTTCTATGACGTCTTCGCAAGCTAATGACTATTTAGGATTGATAACCTCTCAATGTAATTGTAACGTCTCAATCACAAAAGCTTCACGGGCGTTCCGGCAGTGCCAGTGGTCTTAGCGAGCAACGTATTTAGGTAGGTACCTATTAATTTTAATTAGGGTGGCAAGACTTAGTAGGTACACAAAATACATACCATAAGGACACGTAACATGTAGCGACTTGCCGTTTTGCGGAGCCATACAGATAGGTACCTACGAACCTACCTGCATACTTCGTCTCAACGTAACGATAAATATCCTTGTGTTACACGATTCAATGGATCAGACAGACAAGGAATATGTAGTACAGGGCCGTACTGTACTATGCTGATGTGCCGTTGACTGTACAATTAGTGATAATGAAAACGGCACCAGAGGTTGTGTGTTCGATATCTATCTACGATTTCTAATACGTACCTACCTATAAAAGTTTTAGCCTAAATGTCTCCGGTTTGATTGACTACATACCTACCTAACTACCTACCGGTTCGTGTTAAACTTGTTACGTTGATAACAATACGAATTTATTTTTTGCGGTTGAAATATTTGAGGCGTTCACATGAATGAAGCACCTTATGCTGCTGGCTCAAGACCCATTTTGCAATGAAGGTCTTGAGGCGTCACATAAACCTTTTTTACGTAAGGCACCTTATGGTGCTAGCTTAAGACGCATTTTGCAATGGTTTTGTACAGGTGAAGCAGAGGCGATCGTACAGAGATACTAGGCACACAGAACTTATTGGTTGGTTGCCGCCACTTGAAGTATTAGAAAGAGAGACAGTTAGAAAACGTAGGGGCGTGAACAATGGAGGTCGCTCCTGGTCACTCCCGGTAGGGTCAACTCGGGTTCATGAACCCGAATTTGTGCTGGGAATTTCTATGATCGATGTTTTTATTTTACGTTAATTTACTCGAAATTCTAATTATGAGCTACGACTCTAAGAAATTACCAAGGGACTCTTTTCAGGAGTTTGTATAACCCACTTCAGTTATTAGGGGTATTTTTGTAACACCCTGTATATTCTCTGATCAATACTCAACTTTAAGTTATTTCAAATTTTACATCATGGCTGTGTAGAAAGTTGGAACATGGTTCAATAGATATGTAAAAGAACTAGTTTTTTTAAAAATAATTTGATAGCTGTCAGTTGAAAGTGATTCTCCCTAGGGATGAAAAGTGTTACTTTCAGCCCGCTTCTCAGGTCAGTAATGACCTACTTTCAGAGTATGAGTAATGAAAACGCTGTTTTTTCCTTGAGTCGGTGGTGAGTCGGTGGTAAGTCGGTAGGTAAATCGGTCGGGATGCACCGATATTATTTTTGACCGATTTTTGTCGGACGTGTGCGTTACTCCAATGGTATCAGTACGTTCTATTTTTCTCCTACAAAAATCGGTCACCGATTGTAGGACGTGGGCGAGCACCCTTATTTGCAAAATATGGGTGTTAGATGCAGATGGAATACAGAGTGTGATGTTTCACCATACTTAGCCTACTAAACATTCGGCATGCAAAATTAGTACATTATTATATCACATTAAATTATAGGGTCAATTGCAGTTATTATCATGATCATTAAATTACATTATTATATTATTGTCTTAGTTTAAAGAGTCTTAGTTTTACCATGTTCATAAACAGTTCCAGTATATCTTTGGACATTATTCCACACAGCGCCATCTAGTCCCAACTGGGCTAATTATAGTCCGTTATTATGGATACAAGACAACGGATAAACATACTTAAATACTTTTTCTTTTGTAAATACATACTTAATATACATAGGAAACACCCAGACTAATACAAACAGACATGTTCATGCACACAAATGTTTGTACTGTGCGGGGATCGAACCCGCGACCCTTGGTGTAGTAGCCGACTTCTCAACAATTACACCAAGACGGTCGTCTTGTCCAGTGTTCCAGTTCCGTCTTTTGAAATGTTGGACAGGAGGGATTTCTAACATTTCAAAACAAAACCTGCAATAGGTATTATATTATGACTATCGATCTAATGCAACTAGTATCGGGCGCGACGTGGAACTTCGTCGTTTCTGGTGAAGTCCACTCAAGCCCACGCGTGGACTACGATAGCCCAGTGTTGGGCGCGACGTGGAACTTATCTGATCTCGCTTCTGGTGAAGCCCACTCAAGCCCACGCGTGTACTAAAATAGCCTCACTGTCAGGCGTGACGTGGAACTTATCTGATCTCGCTTCTGGCGAAGTCAACCTAAGCCCACGCGTGGACTAAGGTAGCCCACGGTCGGGCGCAACGTGGAACTTATCTAATGTCGCTTTTGGTGAAGTCAACATAAGCCCACGCGTGGACTAAGATAGTCCAGTTTTGGGCGTGACGTGAAAATCCATGCTTCTTGCGGGAAAGCCCACACAAGCCCAGACTCACACTACTCCAACGCCCATATTTTTATCAACGCAGCTTTTTTAGTTTTTGTTTTTCAAAAAACAAAATGGCGGCTCTTTTTGGGACATTAACTTTCTTGTTTGAGGCGCTGTATTTTTTTACTTTTTTTTACATTGTATGAAAATATCTTGTGAATTCCACAGCAATCATTGAAAAATTCGCGAGGCCGAAGGCCGAACTCCGCGTAGGGCGAAGCCCGGAGTGTCCCCCTTGACGGCCCAACTAACTTCGCGAAGCCGTAGGCTGAGCGCCCGCACACGGTGAAGCCCAAAGTTAATTGCCTCAGTCACCAAAAGGCGAGGCCGGAGCCCGAGCTCCGACTGTGAGGCCAGGGGCCGAACTCCGACTGTGAGGCCACGGGCCGAACTCCGCATAGGGCGAAGCCCGGAGCGGCCATCATCGACCTTTAAGTAACTTCGCGAAGCCGTAGGCTGAGCGTCCGCACTAGGCTCCTTTTGCTAAAACAACAACCAGCCAGAAAAGGACGAGAGCTTTGTATCGGAACAGTGAATCCAATTACAAGCAACTACGAGGCCGAAGGCCGAGCTGCGGCGAGGCCCCCGGGGGCCTCGCAGTCGCGGGAGGGCGAAGCCCGGAGCGGCCAACCCCACACTAGGAGTCTTTTGCTAAAAAACCTTCTTCCCAGAAAATAACGAGAGCGCCATTCGCAGGACTGCAACCTCATTGTCACACAAATGCGAAATTTGTCACAGAAATGTGGGCTTCTGAGTGTTTCAAATGTCAGAAATGTGGGCTTCTGAGTGTTCCGAATGTCAGAAATGTGGGCTTCTGAGTGTTCCGAATGTCAGAAATGTGGGCTTCTGAGTGTTCCGAATGTCAGAAATGTGGGCTTCTGAGTGTTTCAAATGTCAGAAATGTGGGCTTCTGCACTCGCCTGTAACACGTGTGTGAGCGCGAGCGCGTCGGCGGCGAGTGTGGGCTTCTGAGTGTTGGTAATGTCAAGTGCATGTGTGGTTCTGAGTGTTTCATAGGACAGAAATGTGGGCTTCTGATGTTGCTTATGACAGGAATGTGGGCTTCTGAGTGTTTCAAATGTCAGAAATGTGGGCTTCTGCACTCGCCTGTAACACGTGTGTGAGCGCGAGCGCGTCGGCGGCGAGTGTGGGCTTCTGAGTGTTGGTAATGTCAAGTGCATGTGTGGTTCTGAGTGTTTCATAGGACAGAAATGTGGGCTTCTGATGTTGCATATGACAGGAATGTGGGCTTCTGAGTGTGACTGAAATGTGGGCTTCTGGGTGTGACTGAAATGTGGGCTTCTGGGTGTGACAAAAATGTGGACTTCTGAGTGTGACTGAAATGTGGGCTTCTGAGTGTGACAAAAATGTGGGCTTCTGGGTGTGACAAAAATGTGGGCTTCTGGGTGTGACAAAAATGTGGGCTTCTGAGTGTTTCAAATGTCATAAATGTGGGCTTCTGAATGAACTCGCCTGTAGCACGTGCGTGAGCGCGAGCGCGTCGGCGCTGAGCGCGCGGGCCAGCGCGTCGAGCGCGCGGCTGGCCTGCAGCACGGCCGAGCGGCACACGCGCGCGCCCGAAACTGAGCCCAGCGACAGCGCCGACCACATCGCCGATAGGTAGCGAGACCGACACTCATTAGCGTTGCACGACACGAATGTGCCCGAACACTGTTCGTACTAGAGAGATTTGGCTCATTTAGGTCTTTAAATGATTGTGAAGGTCCAGGGAGGGACAGACAGAGCGGAGTGGTCTCCTGATTCGACTCAGACTCAACATCTCATGACTCTGGCGATGCCAATCGTCAAAGTACCTGGCGGAGTATACTTTTCAGCGAAACGCAATGCCTGCGCGATTCAAAGTACTGCCCCCGCCATCTATCGGTAACTTTGTGCAATGGACTCTTTTATCATTGTTTTTTATCACTTTTTTTTCGGTTGCTGTTCGCATTATGAATGTGTTACCAAAGCGGTTGGTGCGATTGCGATTGCTGGGATGTCAACAACATAGTTAGTTTAGTAAGAGTTTCCTATCATCCTTAAATACCTATCAGTAGTTTGGGGATTTTGGTGATAACACTGATAGGGTGTTATCAGCAGTGTTATCACTCCACACCAATGTCTAGATATACTCTGAAATCTATCTTTGAGAGGTACAGTCAACATCATGTCATGCTACCCGTAACAGTTTTTGCCTTTTTCTTAGCAAAAAGATACTAATGAGGTACAGTCAACATCATGTCATGCTACAAGTTACAGTTTTTTTGCCTTTTTCTTAGCAAAAGAGATACTACAGAGGTACAGTCAACAGCATGTCATGCTACAAGTAACAGTTTTTTTGCCTTTTTCTTAGCAAAAGAGATACTACAGAGGTACAGTCAACAGGATGTCATGCTACCCGTTACAGTTTTTGCCTTTTTCTTAGCAAAAAGATACTAATGAGGTACAGTCAACATCATGTCATGCTACAAGTTACAGTTTTTTTGCCTTTTTCTTAGCAAAAGAGATACTACAGAGGTACAGTCAACAGCATGTCATGCTACAAGTAACAGTTTTTTTGCCTTTTTCTTAGCAAAAGAGATACTACAGAGGTACAGTCAACAGGATGTCATGCTACCCGTTACAGTTTTTGCCTTTTTCTTAGCAAAAATGATACTAATGAGGTACAGTCAACATCATGTCATGCTACCCGTTTCAGTTTCTGCCTTTTTTTAGCAAAAAAGATACTAAAATGTGGGCTTCTGAATGTATCAAATGTCAAAAACGTGGGCTTCTGAGTGTTGGTAATGTCAAGTGCATGTGTGGTTCTGAGTGTTTCATAGAACAGAAATGTGGGCTTCTGATGTTGCATATGACAGGAATGTGGGCTTCTGAGTGTGACTGAAATGTGGGCTTCTGGGTGTGACTGAAATGTGGGCTTCTGGGTGTGACTGAAATGTGGGCTTCTGGGTGTGACAAAAATGTGGACTTCTGAGTGTGACTGAAATGTGGGCTTCTGAGTGTGACAAAAATGTGGGCTTCTGGGTGTGACAAAAATGTGGGCTTCTGGGTGTGACAAAAATGTGGGCTTCTGAGTGTTTCAAATGTCATAAATGTGGGCTTCTGAATGAACTCGCCTGTAGCACGTGCGTGAGCGCGAGCGCGTCGGCGCTGAGCGCGCGGGCCAGCGCGTCGAGCGCGCGGCTGGCCTGCAGCACGGCCGAGCGGCACACGCGCGCGCCCGAAACTGAGCCCAGCGACAGCGCCGACCACATCGCCGATAGGTAGCGAGACCGACACTCATTAGCGTTGCACGACACGAATGTGCCCGAACACTGTTCGTACTAGAGAGATTTGGCTCATTTAGGTCTTTAAATGATTGTGAAGGTCCAGGGAGGGACAGACAGAGCGGAGTGGTCTCCTGATTCGACTCAGACTCAACATCTCATGACTCTGGCGATGCCAATCGTCAAAGTACCTGGCGGAGTATGCTTTTCAGCGAAACGCAATGCCTGCGCGATTCAAAGTACTGCCCCCGCCATCTATCGGTAACTTTGTGCAATGGACTCTTTTATCATTGTTTTTTATCACTTTTTTTTCGGTTGCTGTTCGCATTATGAATGTGTTACCAAAGCGGTTGGTGCGATTGCGATTGCTGGGATGTCAACAACATAGTTAGTTTAGTAAGAGTTTCCTATCATCCTTAAATACCTATCAGTAGTTTGGGGATTTTGGTGATAACACTGATAGGGTGTTATCAGCAGTGTTATCACTCCACACCAATGTCTAGATATACTCTGAAATCTATCTTTGAGAGGTACAGTCAACATCATGTCATGCTACCCGTAACAGTTTTTGCCTTTTTCTTAGCAAAAAGATACTAATGAGGTACAGTCAACATCATGTCATGCTACAAGTTACAGTTTTTTTGCCTTTTTCTTAGCAAAAGAGATACTACAGAGGTACAGTCAACAGCATGTCATGCTACAAGTAACAGTTTTTTTGCCTTTTTCTTAGCAAAAGAGATACTACAGAGGTACAGTCAACAGGATGTCATGCTACCCGTTACAGTTTTTGCCTTTTTCTTAGCAAAAAGATACTAATGAGGTACAGTCAACATCATGTCATGCTACAAGTTACAGTTTTTTTGCCTTTTTCTTAGCAAAAGAGATACTACAGAGGTACAGTCAACAGCATGTCATGCTACAAGTAACAGTTTTTTTGCCTTTTTCTTAGCAAAAGAGATACTACAGAGGTACAGTCAACAGGATGTCATGCTACCCGTTACAGTTTTTGCCTTTTTCTTAGCAAAAATGATACTAATGAGGTACAGTCAACATCATGTCATGCTACCCGTTTCAGTTTCTGCCTTTTTTTAGCAAAAAAGATACTAAAATGTGGGCTTCTGAATGTATCAAATGTCAAAAACGTGGGCTTCTGAGTGTTGGTAATGTCAAGTGCATGTGTGGTTCTGAGTGTTTCATAGAACAGAAATGTGGGCTTCTGATGTTGCATATGACAGGAATGTGGGCTTCTGAGTGTGACTGAAATGTGGGCTTCTGGGTGTGACTGAAATGTGGGCTTCTGGGTGTGACTGAAATGTGGGCTTCTGGGTGTGACAAAAATGTGGACTTCTGAGTGTGACTGAAATGTGGGCTTCTGAGTGTGACAAAAATGTGGGCTTCTGGGTGTGACAAAAATGTGGGCTTCTGGGTGTGACAAAAATGTGGGCTTCTGAGTGTTTCAAATGTCATAAATGTGGGCTTCTGAATGAACTCGCCTGTAGCACGTGCGTGAGCGCGAGCGCGTCGGCGCTGAGCGCGCGGGCCAGCGCGTCGAGCGCGCGGCTGGCCTGCAGCACGGCCGAGCGGCACACGCGCGCGCCCGAAACTGAGCCCAGCGACAGCGCCGACCACATCGCCGATAGGTAGCGAGACCGACACTCATTAGCGTTGCACGACACGAATGTGCCCGAACACTGTTCGTACTAGAGAGATTTGGCTCATTTAGGTCTTTAAATGATTGTGAAGGTCCAGGGAGGGACAGACAGAGCGGAGTGGTCTCCTGATTCGACTCAGACTCAACATCTCATGACTCTGGCGATGCCAATCGTCAAAGTACCTGGCGGAGTATACTTTTCAGCGAAACGCAATGCCTGCGCGATTCAAAGTACTGCCCCCGCCATCTATCGGTAACTTTGTGCAATGGACTCTTTTATCATTGTTTTTTATCACTTTTTTTTCGGTTGCTGTTCGCATTATGAATGTGTTACCAAAGCGGTTGGTGCGATTGCGATTGCTGGGATGTCAACAACATAGTTAGTTTAGTAAGAGTTTCCTATCATCCTTAAATACCTATCAGTAGTTTGGGGATTTTGGTGATAACACTGATAGGGTGTTATCAGCAGTGTTATCACTCCACACCAATGTCTAGATATACTCTGAAATCTATCTTTGAGAGGTACAGTCAACATCATGTCATGCTACCCGTAACAGTTTTTGCCTTTTTCTTAGCAAAAAGATACTAATGAGGTACAGTCAACATCATGTCATGCTACAAGTTACAGTTTTTTTGCCTTTTTCTTAGCAAAAGAGATACTACAGAGGTACAGTCAACAGCATGTCATGCTACAAGTAACAGTTTTTTTGCCTTTTTCTTAGCAAAAGAGATACTACAGAGGTACAGTCAACAGGATGTCATGCTACCCGTTACAGTTTTTGCCTTTTTCTTAGCAAAAAGATACTAATGAGGTACAGTCAACATCATGTCATGCTACAAGTTACAGTTTTTTTGCCTTTTTCTTAGCAAAAGAGATACTACAGAGGTACAGTCAACAGCATGTCATGCTACAAGTAACAGTTTTTTTGCCTTTTTCTTAGCAAAAGAGATACTACAGAGGTACAGTCAACAGGATGTCATGCTACCCGTTACAGTTTTTGCCTTTTTCTTAGCAAAAATGATACTAATGAGGTACAGTCAACATCATGTCATGCTACCCGTTTCAGTTTCTGCCTTTTTTTAGCAAAAAAGATACTAAAATGTGGGCTTCTGAATGTATCAAATGTCAAAAACGTGGGCTTCTGAGTGTTGGTAATGTCAAGTGCATGTGTGGTTCTGAGTGTTTCATAGAACAGAAATGTGGGCTTCTGATGTTGCATATGACAGGAATGTGGGCTTCTGAGTGTGACTGAAATGTGGGCTTCTGGGTGTGACTGAAATGTGGGCTTCTGGGTGTGACTGAAATGTGGGCTTCTGGGTGTGACAAAAATGTGGACTTCTGAGTGTGACTGAAATGTGGGCTTCTGAGTGTGACAAAAATGTGGGCTTCTGGGTGTGACAAAAATGTGGGCTTCTGGGTGTGACAAAAATGTGGGCTTCTGAGTGTTTCAAATGTCATAAATGTGGGCTTCTGAATGAACTCGCCTGTAGCACGTGCGTGAGCGCGAGCGCGTCGGCGCTGAGCGCGCGGGCCAGCGCGTCGAGCGCGCGGCTGGCCTGCAGCACGGCCGAGCGGCACACGCGCGCGCCCGAAACTGAGCCCAGCGACAGCGCCGACCACATCGCCGATAGGTAGCGAGACCGACACTCATTAGCGTTGCACGACACAAATGTGCCCGAACACTGTTCGTACTAGAGAGATTTGGCTCATTTAGGTCTTGAAATGATTGTGAAGGTCCAGGGAAGGACAGACAGACAGAGCGGAGTGGTCTCCTGATTCGACTCAGACTCAACATCTCATGACTCTGGCGATGCCAATCGTCAAAGTCCCTGGCGGAGTATACTTTTCAGCGAAACGCAATGCCTGCGCGATTCAAAGTACTGCCCCCGCCATCTATCGGTAACTTTGTGCAATGGACTTTTATCAATGTTTTTTTCCTTTGCTGTTCGCATTATGAATGTGTTACCAAAGCGGTTGGTGCGATTGCGATTGCTGGGATGTCAACAACATAGTTTAGTAAGAGTTTCCTATCCTCCTTAAATAACTATCAGTAGTTTTGTGATTTTGGTGATAACACTGATAGGGTAGGTTATCAGTGTTATCACTCCACACCAATGTCTAGATATACTCAGAAATCTATCTTTGAGAGGTACAGTCAACATCATGTCATGCTACCCGTTAGTTTTTGCCTTTTTTTAGCAAAAATGATACTAATGAGGTACAGTCAACATCATGTCATGCTACAGGTTACAGTTTTTTTGCCTTTTTCTTAGCAAAAGAGATACTACAGAGGTACAGTCAACAGCATGTCATGTTACCCGATGCTATTTTTGCCTTTTTCTTAAAAAGTTACTTGCGAGGTACAGTCAAAAGCATGTCAGGCTACCCATTTCATGTTTTGTCTTTTTCTAAGCAAGAGGTACAGTCAACAAGTGGGCTTCTGAGTGTTTCAAACGTCAAAAATGTGGGCTTCTGAGTGTTGCTTATGACAGAAATGTAGGCTTCTAAGTGTTTCATTTGACAAAATGTGGGCTTCTGAGTGTTTCAAACGTCAAAAATGTGGGCTTCTGAGTGTTTAAAATGTCAGAAATGTGGCATATGGTGGTGAGTGACAGTGCGGTAACAGCAGCGTGTCAGGCTTATTAATTGAAATTTTAGCCTTTTTCTTGACAAAAAAGATACTAAAATGTGGGCTGCTGTGTGTTTTAAATGTCAAAAATGTGGCCTTCTGAGTATATCAAATGTCAAAAATGTGGCCTTCTGATTGTTTCAAGTGTCAAAAATGTGGGCTTCTGAGTGTTTCAAGTGTCAAAAATGTGGGCTTCCGAGTGTTGCTTATGACAGAAATGTAGGCTTCTGAGTGTTTTATGTGACAAAATGTGGGCTTCCGAGTGTTTCAAATGCCAGAAATGTGGGCTTCTGAGTATATCAAACGTCAAAAATGTGGCCTTCTGAGTATATCAAATGTCAAAAATGTGGGCCTCTGAGTGTTTCAAATATCAGAAATGTGGGCTTCTGAGTGTTTTAAATGTCAAAAATGTGGGCTTCTGAGTGTATCAGATGTCAAAAATGTGGGCTTCTGAGTGTTTCGAATGTCAAAAATGTGGGCTTCTGAGTGTTTTAAATGTCAAAAATGTGGCCTTCTGAGTATATCAAATGTCAAAAATGTGGGCTTCGGAGTGTTTTAAATGTCAGAAATGTGAGTTATAGTGCGGTAACAGCAGCGTGTCAGGCTGCCCGATAAAAATTTTAGCCTTTTTCTTGGCAAAAAAGATACTAAAATGTGAACTTCTGAGTGTTTCAAATGGGAAAAATGTGGGCTTCTGAGTGTTTCAAATGTCAGAAATGTGGGCTTCTGCACTCGCCTGTAACACGTGTGTGAGCGCGAGCGCGTCGGCGGCGAGTGTGGGCTTCTGAGTGTTGGTAATGTCAAGTGCATGTGTGGTTCTGAGTGTTTCATAGGACAGAAATGTGGGCTTCTGATGTTGCATATGACAGGAATGTGGGCTTCTGAGTGTGACTGAAATGTGGGCTTCTGGGTGTGACTGAAATGTGGGCTTCTGGGTGTGACTGAAATGTGGGCTTCTGGTTGTGACAAAAATGTGGACTTCTGAGTGTGACTGAAATGTGGGCTTCTGAGTGTGACAAAAATGTGGGCTTCTGGGTGTGACAAAAATGTGGACTTCTGGGTGTGACTGAAATGTGGGCTTCTGAGTGTTTCAAATGTCATAAATGTGGGCTTCTGAATGAACTCGCCTGTAGCACGTGCGTGAGCGCGAGCGCGTCGGCGCTGAGCGCGCGGGCCAGCGCGTCGAGCGCGCGGCTGGCCTGCAGCACGGCCGAGCGGCACACGCGCGCGCCCGAAACTGAACCCAGCGACAGCGCCGACCACATCGCCGATAGGTAGCGAGACCGACACTCATTAGCGTTGCACGACACAAATGTGCCCGAACACTGTTCGTACTAGAGAGATTTGGCTCATTTAGGTCTTTAAATGATTGTGAAGGTCCAGGGAGGGACAGACAGAGCGGAGTGGTCTCCTGATTCGACTCAGACTCAGGACTCATGACTCTGGCGATGCCAATCGTCAAAGTCCCTGGCGGAGTATACTTTTTAGCGAAACGCAATGCCTGCGCGATTCAAAGTACTGCCCCCGCCATCTATCGGTAACTTTGTGCAATGGACTTTTATCAATGTTTTTTATCACGTTTTTTTCCGTTGCTGTTCGCATTATGAATGTGTTGGCCAAAGCGGTTGGTGCGATTGCGATTGCTGGGATGTCAACAACATAGTTAGTTTAGTAAGAGTTTCCTATCCTCCTTAAATACCTATCAGTAGTTTGGTGATTTTGGTGATAACACTGATAGGGTGTTATCACTCCACACCAATGTCTAGATAATATACTCAGAAATCTATCTTTGAGAGGTACAGTCAACATCATGTCATGCTACCCGTTACAGTTTTTGCCTTTTTCTTAGCAAAAATGATACTAATGAGGTACAGTCAACAGCATGTCAGGCTACCCATTTCATGTTTTGTCTTTTTCTAAGCAAGAGGTACAGTCAACAAGTGGGCTTCTGAGTGTTTCAAACGTCAAAAATGTGGGCTTCTGAGTGTTGCTTATGACAGAAATGAAGGCTTCTAAGTGTTTCATTTGACAAAATGTGGGCTTCTGAGTGTTTCAAACGTCAAAAATGTGGGCTTCTGAGTTTTATAAATGTCAAAAATGTGGCCGTCTGAGTGTATCAAATGTCAAAAATGTGGGCTTCTGGGTGTTTTAAATGTCAGAAATGTGGCCTTCTGAGTGTTGCTTATGACAGAAATGTAGGCTTCTGAGTGTTTTATGTGACAAAATGTGGGCTTCTGAGTGTTTCAAATGCCAGAAATGTGGCATATGGTGGTGAGTGACAGTGCGGTAACCGCAGCGTGTCAGGCTTATTAATTAAAATTTTAGCCTTTTTCTTGACAAAAAAGATACTAAAATGTGGGCTGCTGTGTGTTTTAAATGTCAAAAATGTGGCCTTCTGAGTGTTTCAAGTGTCAAAAATGTGGGCTTCTGATGAAAAAATGTGGGCTTCTGAGTGTTTTGAATGACAGAAATGTTGGCTTCTGAGTGTTTCAAATGGGAAAAATGTGGGCTTCTGAGTGTTTTAAATGTCAGAAATGTGGGCTTCTGAGTTTTATAAATGTCAAAAATGCGGCCGTCTGAGTGTATCAAATGTCAAAAATGTGGGCTTCTGAGTGTTTCAAATGTCATAAATGTGGGCTTCTGAATGAACTCGCCTGTAGCACGTGCGTGAGCGCGAGCGCGTCGGCGCTGAGCGCGCGGGCCAGCGCGTCGAGCGCGCGGCTGGCCTGCAGCACGGCCGAGCGGCACACGCGCGCGCCCGAAACTGAGCCCAGCGACAGCGCCGACCACATCGCCGATAGGTAGCGAGACCGACACTCATTAGCGTTGCACGACACAGATGTGCCCGAACACTGTTCCTTTGTTTCGATAAAACTCGATAACTACTAGAGAGATTTGGCTCATTTAGGTCTTGAAATGATTGTGAAGGTCCAGGGAGGGACAGACAGAGCGGAGTGGTCTCCTGATTCGACTCAGACTCAACATCTCATGACTCTGGCGATGCCAATCGCCAAAGTCCCTGGCGGAGTATACTTTTCAGCGAAACGCAATGCCTGCGCGATTCAAAGTACTGCCCCCGCCATCTATCGGTAACTTTGTGCAATGGACTTTTATCAATGTTTTTTATCACGTTTTTTTCCGTTGCTGTTCGCATTATGAATGTGTTGGCCAAAGCGGTTGGTGCGATTGCGATTGCTGGGATGTCAACAACATAGTTAGTTTAGTAAGAGTTTCCTATCCTCCTTAAATACCTATCAGTAGTTTGGTGATTTTGGTGATAACACTGATAGGGTGTTATCACTCCACACCAATGTCTAGATAATATACTCAGAAATCTATCTTTGAGAGGTACAGTCAACATCATGTCATGCTACCCGTTACAGTTTTTGCCTTTTTCTTAGCAAAAATGATACTAATGAGGTACAGTCAACAGCATGTCAGGCTACCCATTTCATGTTTTGTCTTTTTCTAAGCAAGAGGTACAGTCAACAAGTGGGCTTCTGAGTGTTTCAAACGTCAAAAATGTGGGCTTCTGAGTGTTGCTTATGACAGAAATGAAGGCTTCTAAGTGTTTCATTTGACAAAATGTGGGCTTCTGAGTGTTTCAAACGTCAAAAATGTGGGCTTCTGAGTTTTATAAATGTCAAAAATGTGGCCGTCTGAGTGTATCAAATGTCAAAAATGTGGGCTTCTGGGTGTTTTAAATGTCAGAAATGTGGCCTTCTGAGTGTTGCTTATGACAGAAATGTAGGCTTCTGAGTGTTTTATGTGACAAAATGTGGGCTTCTGAGTGTTTCAAATGCCAGAAATGTGGCATATGGTGGTGAGTGACAGTGCGGTAACCGCAGCGTGTCAGGCTTATTAATTAAAATTTTAGCCTTTTTCTTGACAAAAAAGATACTAAAATGTGGGCTGCTGTGTGTTTTAAATGTCAAAAATGTGGCCTTCTGAGTGTTTCAAGTGTCAAAAATGTGGGCTTCTGATGAAAAAATGTGGGCTTCTGAGTGTTTTGAATGACAGAAATGTTGGCTTCTGAGTGTTTCAAATGGGAAAAATGTGGGCTTCTGAGTGTTTTAAATGTCAGAAATGTGGGCTTCTGAGTTTTATAAATGTCAAAAATGCGGCCGTCTGAGTGTATCAAATGTCAAAAATGTGGGCTTCTGAGTGTTTCAAATGTCAGCAATGTGGGCTTCTGAGTTTTATAAATGTCAAAAATGTGGCCGTCTGAGTGTATCAAATGTCAAAAATGTGGGCTTCTGAGTGTTTTAAATGTCAGAAATGTGGCCTTCTGAGTGTTGCTTATGACAGAAATGTAGGCTTCTGAGTGTTTTATGTGACAAAATGTGGGCTTCTGAGTGTTTCAAATGCCAGAAATGTGGCATATGGTGGTGAGTGATAGTGCGGTAACCGCAGCGTGTCAGGCTGCCCGATTAAAATTTTAGCCTTCTTCTTGGCAAAAAAGATACTAAAATGTGGGCTTCTGAGTGTTGCTTATGACAGAAATGTAGGCTTCTGAGTATATCAAATGTCAAAAATGTGGGCTTCTGAGTATATCAAATGTCAAAAATGTGGCCTTCTGAGTATATGAAATGTCAAAAATGTGGCCTTCTGAGTATATCAAATCTCAAATGTGGCCTTTTGAGTGTTTCAAGTGTCAAAAATGTGGGCTTCTGAGTGTTTTAAATGTCAAAAATGTGGGATCCGAGTGATTCAAACGTCAAAAATGTGGGCTTCTGAGTATATCAAATGTCTAAAATGTGGCCTTCTGAGTATATGAAATGTCAAAAATGTGGCCTTCTGAGTATATCAAATCTCAAATGTGGCCTTTTGAGTGTTTCAAGTGTCAAAAATGTGGGCTTCTGAGTGTTTTAAATGTCAAAAATGTGGGATCCGAGTGATTCAAACGTCAAAAATGTGGGCTTCTGAGTATATCAAATGTCTAAAATGTGGCCTTCTGAGTATATGAAATGTCAAAAATGTGGCCTTCTGAGTATATCAAATCTCAAATGTGGCCTTTTGAGTGTTTCAAGTGTCAAAAATGTGGGCTTCTGAGTGTTTTAAATGTCAAAAATGTGGGATCCGAGTGATTCAAACGTCAAAAATGTGGGCTTCTGAGTATATCAAATGTCTAAAATGTGGCCTTCTGAGTATATGAAATGTCAAAAATGTGGCCTTCTGAGTATATCAAATCTCAAATGTGGCCTTTTGAGTGTTTCAAGTGTCAAAAATGTGGGCTTCTGAGTGTTTTAAATGTCAAAAATGTGGGATCCGAGTGATTCAAACGTCAAAAATGTGGGCTTCTGAGTGTTTCAAATGCCAGAAATGTGGCATATGGTGGTGAGTGACAGTGCGGTAACAGCAGCGTGTCAGGCTGCTCGATTAAAATTTTAGCCTTTTTCTTGGCAAAAAAGATACTAATGAGGTACAGTCAACAGCATGTCAGGCTACACGTTACAGTTTTTGTGGCCATCTGAGTGTTGGTAATGTCAAGTGACCTAAATCAATATCGCACCTATTACAACTAGTACTCGCCTGTAGCACGTGCGTGAGCGCGAGCGCGTCGGCGCTGAGCGCGCGGGCCAGCGCGTCGAGCGCGCGGCTGGCCTGCAGCACGGCCGAGCGGCACACGCGCGCGCCCGAAACTGAACCCAGCGACAGCGCCGACCACATCGCCGATAGGTAGCGAGACCGACACTCATTAGCGTTGCACGACACAAACGTGCCCGAACACTGTTCCTTTGTTTCGATAAAAGTCGACAACTACTAGAGAGATTTGGCTCATTTAGGTCTTGAAATGATTGTGAAGGTCCAGGGAGGGACAGACAGAGCGGAGTGGTCTCCTGATTCGACTCAGACTCAGGACTCATGACTCTGGCGATGCCAATCGTCAAAGTCCCTGGCGGAGTATACTTTTCAGCGAAACGCAATGCCTGCGCGATTCAAAGTACTGCCCCCGCCATCTATCGGTAACTTTGTGCAATGGACTCTTTTATCATTGTTTTTTATCACTTTTTTTTCGGTTGCTGTTCGCATTATGAATGTGTTACCAAAGCGGTTGGTGCGATTGCGATTGCTGGGATGTCAACAACATAGTTAGTTTAGTAAGAGTTTCCTATCATCCTTAAATACCTATCAGTAGTTTGGGGATTTTGGTGATAACACTGATAACGTGTTATCAGCAGTGTTATCACTCCACACCAATGTCTAGATATACTCTGAAATCTATCTTTGAGAGGTACAGTCAACATCATGTCATGCTACCCGTAACAGTTTTTGCCTTTTTCTTAGCAAAAAGATACTAATGAGGTACAGTCAACATCATGTCATGCTACAAGTTACAGTTTTTTTGCCTTTTTCTTAGCAAAAGAGATACTACAGAGGTACAGTCAACAGCATGTCATGCTACAAGTAACAGTTTTTTTGCCTTTTTCTTAGCAAAAGAGATACTACAGAGGTACAGTCAACAGGATGTCATGCTACCCGTTACAGTTTTTGCCTTTTTCTTAGCAAAAATGATACTAATGAGGTACAGTCAACAGCATGTCAGGCTACCCATTTCATGTTTTGTCTTTTTCTAAGCAAGAGGTACAGTCAACAAGTGGGCTTCTGAGTGTTTCAAACGTCAAAAATGTGGTCTTCTGAGTATATGAAATGTCAAAAATGTGGCCTTCTGAGTATATCAAATCTCAAATGTGGCCTTTTGAGTGTTTCAAGTGTCAAAAATGTGGGCTTCTGAGTGTTTTAAATGTCAAAAATGTGGGATCCGAGTGATTCAAACGTCAAAAATGTGGGCTTCTGAGTGTTTCAAATGCCAGAAATGTGGCATATGGTGGTGAGTGACAGTGCGGTAACAGCAGCGTGTCAGGCTGCTCGATTAAAATTTTAGCCTTTTTCTTGGCAAAAAAGATACTAATGAGGTACAGTCAACAGCATGTCAGGCTACACGTTACAGTTTTTGTGGCCATCTGAGTGTTGGTAATGTCAAGTGACCTAAATGAATATCGCACCTATTACAAGTAGTACTCGCCTGTAGCACGTGCGTGAGCGCGAGCGCGTCGGCGCTGAGCGCGCGGGCCAGCGCGTCGAGCGCGCGGCTGGCCTGCAGCACGGCCGAGCGGCACACGCGCGCGCCCGAAACTGAACCCAGCGACAGCGCCGACCACATCGCCGATAGGTAGCGAG
Source organism: Udea ferrugalis (assembly GCA_950022985.1). Classification (NCBI taxonomy): domain Eukaryota; kingdom Metazoa; phylum Arthropoda; class Insecta; order Lepidoptera; family Crambidae; genus Udea; species Udea ferrugalis. The sequence goes on from OX465545.1 coordinate 5,146,980, forward strand.
ACCGACACTCATTAGCGTTGCACGACACAAATGTGCCCGAACACTGTTCGTACTAGAGAGATTTGGCTCATTTAGGTCTTGAAATGATTGTGAAGGTCCAGGGAAGGACAGACAGAGCGGAGTGGTCTCCTGATTCGACTCAGACTCAGGACTCATGACTCTGGCGATGCCAATCGTCAAAGTCCCTGGCGGAGTATACTTTTCAGCGAAACGCAATGCCTGCGCGATTCAAAGTACTGCCCCCGCCATCTATCGGTAACTTTGTGCAACGGACTTTTATCAATGTTTTTTATCACGTTTTTTTCGGTTGCTGTTCGCATTATGAATGTGTTACCAAAGCGGTTGGTGCGATTGCGATTGCTGGGATGTCAACAACATAGTTTAGTAAGAGTTTCCTATCCTCCTTAAATACCTATCAGTAGTTTGGTGATTTTGGTGATAACACTGATAGGGTGTTATCAGTGTTATCACTCCACACCAATGTCTAGATATACTCAGAAATCAATCTTTGAGAGGTACAGTCAACATCATGTCATGCTACCAGTTACAGTTTTTTTGCCTTTTTCTTAGCAAAAGAGATACTACAGAGGTACAGTCAACAGCATGTCAGGCTACCCATTTCATGTTTTGTCTTTTTCTAAGCAAGAGGTACAGTCAACAAGTGGGCTTCTGAGTGTTTCAAACGTCAAAAATGTGGGCTTCTGAGTGTTGCTTATGACAGAAATGTAGGCTTCTAAGTGTTTCATTTGACAAAATGTGGGCTTCTGAGTGTTTCAAACGTCAAAAATGTGGGCTTCTGAGTGTTTAAAATGTCAGAAATGTGGCATATGGTGGTGAGTGACAGTGCGGTAACAGCAGCGTGTCAGGCTTATTAATTAAAATTTTAGCCTTTTTCTTGACAAAAAAGATACTAAAATGTGGGCTGCTGTGTGTTTTAAATGTCAAAAATGTGGCCTTCTGAGTGTTTCAAGTGTCAAAAATGTGGGCTTCTGAGTGTTTTAAATGTCAAAAATGTGGCCTTCTGAGTGTTTCAAGTGTCAAAAATGTGGGCTTCTGAGTGTTTTAAATGTCAAAAATGTGGCCTTCTGAGTGTTTCAAGTGTCAAAAATGTGGGCTTCTGAATGTTTCAAATTTCAGAAATGTGGCCTTCTGAGAATATCAAATGTCAAAAATGTGGGCTTCTGATGAAAAAATGTGGGCTTCTGAGTGTTTCAAATGTCAGAAATGTGGGCTTCTGCACTCGCCTGTAACACGTGTGTGAGCGCGAGCGCGTCGGCGGCGAGTGTGGGCTTCTGAGTGTTGGTAATGTCAAGTGCATGTGTGGTTCTGAGTGTTTCATAGGACAGAAATGTGGGCTTCTGATGTTGCATATGACAGGAATGTGGGCTTCTGAGTGTGACTGAAATGTGGGCTTCTGGGTGTGACTGAAATGTGGGCTTCTGGGTGTGACTGAAATGTGGGCTTCTGAGTGTGACAAAAATGTGGGCTTCTGGGTGTGACAAAAATGTGGGCTTCTGGGTGTGACAAAAATGTGGGCTTCTGGGTGTGACAAAAATGTGGGCTTCTGAGTGTTTCAAATGTCATAAATGTGGGCTTCTGAATGAACTCGCCTGTAGCACGTGCGTGAGCGCGAGCGCGTCGGCGCTGAGCGCGCGGGCCAGCGCGTCGAGCGCGCGGCTGGCCTGCAGCACGGCCGAGCGGCACACGCGCGCGCCCGAAACTGAACCCAGCGACAGCGCCGACCACATCGCCGATAGGTAGCGAGACCGACACTCATTAGCGTTGCACGACACAAATGTGCCCGAACACTGTTCGTACTAGAGAGATTTGGCTCATTTAGCTCTTGAAATGATTGTGAAGGTGGAGGGAGGGACAGACAGAGCGGAGTGGTCTCCTGATTCGACTCAGACTCAACATCTCATGACTCTGGCGATGCCAATCGTCAAAGTCCCTGGCAGAGTATACTTTTCAGCGAAACGCAATGCCTGCGCGATTCAAAGTACTGCCCCCGCCATCTATCGGTAACTTTGTGCAATGGACTTTTATCAATGTTTTTTATCACGTTTTTTTCGGTTGCTGTTCGCATTATGAATGTGTTACCAAAGCGGTTGGTGCGATTGCGATTGCTGGGATGTCAACAACATAGTTAGTTTAGTAAGAGTTCCTATCTCATTAAATACCTATCAGTAGTTTGGTGATTTTGGTGATAACACTGATAGGGTGTTATCAGTGTTATCACTCCACACCAATGTCTAGTTAAACTCAGAAATCTATCTTTGAGAGGTACAGTCAACATCATGTCATGCTACCCGTTACAGTTTTGCCTTTTTCTTAGCAAAAATGATACTAATGAGGTACAGTCAACATCATGTCATGCTACAGGTTACAGTTTTTTTGCCTTTTTCTTAGCAAAAGAGATACTACAGAGGTACAGTCAACAGCATGTCATGTTACCCGATGCTATTTTTGCCTTTTTCTTAAAAAGTTACTTGCGAGGTACAGTCAAAAGCATGTCAGGCTACCCATTTCATGTTTTGTCTTTTTCTAAGCAAGAGGTACAGTCAACAAGTGGGCTTCTGAGTGTTTCAAACGTCAAGAATGTGGGCTTTTGAGTGTTTAAAATGTCAGAAATGTGGCATATGGTGGTGAGTGACAGTGCGGTAACAGCAGCGTGTCAGGCTGCCCGATTAAAATTTTAGCCCTTTTCTTGGCAAAAAAGATACTAAAATGTGGGCTTCTAAGTGTTTCAAATGTCAAAAATGTGGGCTTCTGAGTGTTTCAAATGCCAGAAATGTGGGCTTCTGAGTGTTTCAAATTTCAGAAATGTGGCCTTCTGAGTATATCAAATGTCAGAAATGTGGCCTTCTGAGTATATCAAATGTCAAAAATGTAGCCTTCTGATTGTTTCAAGTGTCAGAAATGTGGGCTTCTGAGTTTTTCAAATGTCAGAAATGTGGGCTTCTGAGTATATCAAATGTCAAAAATGTGGGCCTCTGAGTGTTTCAAATGTCAGAAATGTGGGCTTCTGAGTGTTTTAAATGTCAAAAATGTGGGCTTCTGAGTGTTTTAAATGTCAGAAATGTGGGCTTCTGAGTGTTTTAAATGTCAGAAATGTGGGCTTCTGAGTGTATCAAATGTCAAAAATGTGGGCTTCTGAGTATATCAAATGTCAAAAATGTGGCCTTCTGAGTGTTTCTAATGTCAGAAATGTGGGCTTCTGAGTGTTTCAAATGTCAAAAATGTGGGCTTCTGAGTGTGTCAGAAATGTATGCTTCTGAGTGTGTCAGAAATGTATGCTTCTGAGTGTTTCAAATGTCAGAAATGTGGGCTTCTGAGTGTTTCAAATGGGAAAAATGTAGGCTTCTGAGTGTTTCAAGTGTCAAAAATGTGGGCTTCTGAGTGTTTTAAATGTCAGAAATGTGGCCTTTTGAGTGTTTCAAGTGTCAAAAATGTGGGCTTCTGAGTGTTTCTAATGTCAGAAATGTGGGCTTCTGAGTGTTTTAAATGTCAGAAATGTGGCCTTCTGAGTATATCAAATGTCAAAAATGTGGCCTTCTGAGTGTTTCAAGTGTCAGAAATGTGGGCTTCTGAGTTTTTTAAATGTCAGAAATGTGGGCTTCTGAGTGTTGCTCATGACAGAAATGTGGGCTTCTGAGTGTTTCAAATGTCAAAAATGTGGGCTTCTGAGTGTTTTCAATATCAAAAATGTGGGCTTCTGAGTATATCAAATGTTAGAAATGTGGGCTTCCGAGTGTTTCAAATGTCAAAAATGTGGCCTTCTGAGTGTATTAAATGACAGAAATGTGGGATCCGAGTGATTCAAACGTCAAAAATGTGGGCTTCTGAGTGTTTCGAATTTCAGAAATGTGGCCTTCTGAGTGTTTCAAGTGTCAAAAATCAGGGCTTCTGATTATATCAAATGTCAAAAATGTGGCCTTCTGAGTGTTCCAAGTGTCAAAAATGTGGGCTTCTGAGTATATCAAATATCAAAAATGTGGCCTTCTGAGTATATCAAATGTCAAAAATGTGGCCTTCTGATTGTTTCAAGTGTCAGAAATGTGGCCTTCTGAGTGTTTCAAGTCTCAGAAATGTGGGCTTCTGAGTGTTGCTCATGACAGAAATGTAGGCTTCTGAGTGTTTCAAATGTCATAAATGTGGGCTTCTGAATGAACTCGCCTGTAGCACGTGCGTGAGCGCGAGCGCGTCGGCGCTGAGCGCGCGGGCCAGCGCGTCGAGCGCGCGGCTGGCCTGCAGCACGGCCGAGCGGCACACGCGCGCGCCCGAAACTGAACCCAGCGATAGCGCCGACCACATCGCTGATAGGTAGCTCCAGCAGCGCTCCAGACCTGGGGACAACATTTATTTTTTAATTCTTCATTGCACAATGAAAAACAAGTACAATTAGCGGACCTAATGCCTAAAGGCATTCTCTACCAGTCAACCACAAAGACAGAGAAATTAAAGCGGTGCACTGTACCAAAAGTTCAGACAAAAAATCTAGTTTCCGTTTCGGTTTCAACCAGAAAACCAGTTTCGGTCGGACTCTACTATATATGTCCCACTGCTGGGCACAGGCCTCACCTCAACTAGGTGTGCGGATTGTTGGAGTGGTGCAATGTTAGTGAGCAACCTTAATATCAGATATTATCAAGCCGCCCTAAGGCCTCTAACTAGGCTTAACGACTGACATCTAGCGACGTCAACCAGAACCAACTGCTTAACGTGCCTTCCGAAGCACAGGGATGCCCGAAATATATATCACTAAATTTCGGTCGTGGTGGTCGTCCATCCCATTTCCGACCCGGCGTGTATTGCTTTACAACAGCGATCGTCGCCGATCACTGTCACAACTGCGCCACGGGCACCTCGGGCTATATTTACCCCTCCCCCCCCCCCCGTTTTATGTTTATACATATTATAAATATGATTTATAATTATATTATTTTATAATATATTTATAATTATATTATTTTAAATGTGATAGTAAATCTTATCTTAATGTTATTTTGATATGTCGCACCGCCTACTGTACTTTTCTGCTCAGCTTTATGGTTGACTGGTAGAGAATGCCTTTTTGGCATTAAGTCCGCCTTTTGTAGCATTCAATGTTGTGCAATAAAGAATAAATAAATAATATTACATCATTGGGTTGAACTGTTAAACTACAACAGTAACTGACCGTCCAAAGAGCAGTTTTCATCCAGTTCATTACTCTTGAGGAGTTGTGTTGCCGCGTCCAAGGCCTTCTCCTGCTGAGCGGCGTCAGGCAGGGCTGTGGCGGCTTTCAGCAGGATCTCTGGGGTACACGAGTCCAATGCTGTTGACCACATGCATACTAGACACTGGAAAACACATGTTTTTTATATAAATATCGAGATACTAAAAAGATACTACTTACTCTTGAGTATAGTTAATTTCACAGCTCAAAGGATCATGACAGATTATGATTATGTACAATCACGGAATGAAAGGGTTGACCACCCTAAGATCTGCTTTTGCTTGCTCAATGATGACATCGACAAACCATCAAAAGGTATTAATTCAACTGTCAATCGTGAAGGAACATACGTCTAATCGAAACGAAACTTTATTATCAAACAATAAAGCATACTTTTCGACATACGCTAGCCTGTTACACAGTTTAAAAAGGTAACATGTGCTTGCAACGCGTGAATGAATTTATTTGAAAACTGGTCAACCTTTTCATTCCGCGACTCTACCCTAAGTCAATGAACATAAAAACAAAGTATAAAAAAAACGTAGAAAAATGCGTTAGCTACATCTGTAAGAATTGTATTTGTGGACTAGCAGCCGCCTGCGACTTCGTCCGCGTGGACTTAGCTGTATGTGAAAAAAGATTTTCCGCTTTTCTGTTGAAATTTTCCTGAATTTTCTTTGCTATAAACCTCACGGAGCCCGAGACCTTTCCAACGAATGCAAAACCGTGGAAATCGGTTGGTGCGTTCTGGAGTTATAGCGTCAGGAAGGAAAACTCGACTTATTTTTATATAGTAGATTAACTAACACAGTTCAAAACAGGCGGACAGCTCGGTAATTAGATATTTTATTTAAAATAATACCTTTCCGTTAGTTTGCCTTATAATGTTACTTCAAAGAAATCAATCCTTATGAGCGCCACTACGAGACAGCAGGATAATCCAGAGTGACCTTTTTTCAAAACCAACAGGTTCGATTTCCGGCTAAGATAGAATTTTTGTAAAATCTGAGTATGCAGTTTTTGTTTTTGCTAAAATCGGCCTCTGGACTTCTTTCAGCATTTTTCGATATCTCTCATAGTTTAGGATTTGGCCTACCATGCTCACTTGAAAAACCTCATCCTGTAGACATTTTTTCTAAATTGCGACAGATGTAATCACATTATGTCAAATTGCAATCTCTACCTGTATCATGTGTAGTTGGTACTCCAGCTGGCACCGGAAGCTGTACTGCACGGCTGTGTGGGTCTTGGTCACCGCTTCCCGATCCCACACGTTCACTGCTGGGAATCTAGGGACAAGATGTCATTTATTTACATAAACAACTTGTTAAGATTTAGCAAAACCGAAGACCTTCATAAGAAAGCTCAAGCTCTACTTTCTCGAAAAAGCGTTCTACTCATTAAACAAGTTTTTTGAGGATAGTCGCCAGAAATGATTTATGTATCTCTGTTTTTGTTTTTTGTGTGTATGTGACGTTCTCTCTGCTATATTCTTGCAGTGCCCCTACGGGGTGTCACGTGTTCAATGTACTGTCTATCTGAATTAGGGAATGCAATCCGGATAATCCGTAATCCGTTTTATCCGGATAATCCGTAATATTTTCTTGATTTTGAAATCCGGATTTGAAAAGCGAATCCGGATTTTTCGAATATTCCAACGAAAAAAAATCTATCTAGTTGTTTGCACTAGATCGATGACGATGTTCATACGATCACGTCCTGTACAATCACCAGCATTAATATGTATACAAGCAAATGCTTCATGTAAGTATATTTTAACTTTTTTGTTGGATTTAAAGTTGAATAACAGCAACAACGTTATTGTGCTAGGTATAATAAAAATGGTTTATTAGTGTTCAAACGAGAAAATATGTGATTATGAATAAAATACCAGGTGCCAAGGCTCCAGGCTTTAGAAAAGGTTTGAGCAACATAGCAATTAGAAGGTATCGGCAGGTAGGCTAGATATTCGATTCACGATAAATCGTAACTAAATGGTACGAGAATGAAATATTCAGGTCGTTTAGTTTGTAGGGGATCAGCTCTTACAATTAAACACAATTTCGGTCGTGTATGAGGTACTGGTGCCACCTTTGGGAGGGCTCTGCCAAATACCAGCTGGATGCACTGAACTCAGTAGACCGAAGGGCCAGGAGATTGATAGGTGACGATACGCTCGATACCACACTCCAGATTTCGGAGCATTGACGTAGAGTTGCCTGTCTATCGGTTTTTTAAGGTGTATTTTGGAGAGCGTGCGCAGGAACTTCAAGACCTGATACCACCCTTAACCTTCTATCACCGGACCAATAGACGTCGTGAAGGCTTTAACCACCCACTTTGGTCGACTTTCCGGCGGTCCGGACTAAACGATTTGGTGCTTTGAGGTTTTAAAAATGATGATATTATGCAATTTGACCCTCTTATGCCCCACTTCTGATTAGTGAATACGCATATTAATGCTTATTTTTCACTATTTATATGGCATTTTATAGTTTTTAGAAGTCTGTATGGTAAGAGGCAAAAACCGGATTCAATCCGGATTATCCGGATTTTTTCAGAATTCATTTTTTAAAATCCGGATTTTGAAAAGAAAACGGATTTGCATTCCCTAATCTGAATAACACCTGTAAAACCATGTGACACGCAAAATAAATAAATAAACTACTTCAAAAAAGTAATGTTCTAGACTCGACCGTCTGTTCTTTTACGACTGGCCTGCATAACGTAACCTGTAATGTTTGAGCTCTTACACCCATTATTAGCCACGTGCGCAAAGCACTAGTAGCAAAAAGTTCGAAATTGAATTTTGGAGATTATCCTATGGGTGTTGTTTTTGAGCGAGTTTCGACCATTTCCTTTCGGAGTCGGTGCCTAGCTAGGAAGGACAGTTCAATCCAGATTTTGCAATAAACTTTCTAACGGTACAAGATGTTAATGCACTAGATCTCATAACATAACATAAACGACCTAATACGTCCCACTGCTGGGCACAGGCCTCACCTCAACTATGAGGTGGATTGAACCATACTCCAACACGCGGGCTCAGTGCGGATGTACTAGATATTAATGTATAATTATACAAACCTTTCCCGTATTTGTCCTAGAATTATTTCCGACTTCGTGTTCAATCGTTGCATCAGCAATATGAGCAGAATGGCGTCGTGGTCACCTGAAACAAAAAGTAATGATTAGATTTAAAAATCAATGTAAGGTCTTATAAATTCAAGTTCTTGGATTATTTAATCCAACATCTTAAACCATTGTGAGTCGTAGCCCATTGGTTAAAAACTCGGGCTCGGAAACCGATGGTTCTGAGATCAAATCTGACCGGAACACCTACTTTGAGTTCGTTGTACAATTTGTGGCTAACTCTCCGGTGATGGAAAACACCGATATAAAACTCAAGCAACCTGGATAACGGCGGTAAGCTCGCCCCTTACCACGTTGGGTTCAAATTCCCGAAATGTAAGCTTCTGAATGTTCCGTTCACCATGACAGCAACAATCAGTGTGCCTCTGACTAACCCAATGGGATATGGTCGTGAGTATTACTGAGCTGAACGTTTCAAGTGTGAGGCCGGAGGCCGAACTCCGTGTAGGGCGAAGTCAGCGGGCCTAACATGCGCAACATCGACATAATAGCCGTCTCTCCTTCTTTCGCTCGAGGGAATCGAATGGCGTGACTTCGTTGCTTCTCGATATAACAGTGCTGCCATATTACGGAAAAAACATTGGAAATCCATTTTTTTTTTTGGTAACACTTGTAAAATTAATTCACACGAAGACTCAATCAAGAGTAAATAAAATATTTTGTTACTGCTTATCTCATAACAAAAAATAGAAAGATTTTGTTTTCGGATTGATTGTGTGTTGAGACGAACATTGGCTGAGCTCCGCGGGGGGTCCTCGGGGGATCCTCGGCTGTGTCACTCACCAGCCTTGGCCGTGTAGTGGTCGGGCAGGCAGGCGTGCAGCATGTCGGCCTGGCTCGGCTCCGCGGGGGGTCCTCGGGGGGTCCTCGGGGGGTCACTCACCAGCCTTGGCCGTGTAGTGGTCGGGCAGGCAGGCGTGCAGCATGTCGGCCTGGCTCGGCTCCGCGGGGGGTCCTCGGGGGGTCACTCACCAGCCTTGGCCGTGTAGTGGTCGGGCAGGCAGGCGTGCAGCATGTCGGCCTGGCTCGGCTCCGCGGGGGGTCCTCGGGGGGTCACTCACCAGCCTTGGCCGTGTAGTGGTCGGGCAGGCAGGCGTGCAGCATGTCGGCCTGGCTCGGCTCCGCGGGGGGTCCTCGGGGGGTCCTCGGGGGGTCACTCACCAGCCTTGGCCGTGTAGTGGTCGGGCAGGCAGGCGTGCAGCATGTCGGCCTGGCTCGGCTCCGCGGGGGGTCCTCGGGGGGTCCTCGGGGGGTCACTCACCAGCCTTGGCCGTGTAGTGGTCGGGCAGGCAGGCGTGCAGCATGTCGGCCTGGCTCGGCTCCGCGGGGGGTCCTCGGGGGGTCCTCGGGGGGTCACTCACCAGCCTTGGCCGTGTAGTGGTCGGGCAGGCAGGCGTGCAGCATGTCGGCCTGGCTCGGCTCCGCGGGGGGTCCTCGGGGGGTCCTCGGGGGGTCACTCACCAGCCTTGGCCGTGTAGTGGTCGGGCAGGCAGGCGTGCAGCATGTCGGCCTGGCTCGGCTCCGCGGGGGGTCCTCGGGGGGTCCTCGGGGGGTCACTCACCAGCCTTGGCCGTGTAGTGGTCGGGCAGGCAGGCGTGCAGCATGTCGGCCTGGCTCGGCTCCGCGGGGGGTCCTCGGGGGGTCCTCGGCTGTGTCACTCACCAGCCTTGGCCGTGTAGTGGTCGGGCAGGCAGGCGTGCAGCATGTCGGCCTGGCTCGGCTCCTCGGGGGGTCCTCGGGGGGTCCTCGGGGGGTCACTCACCAGCCTTGGCCGTGTAGTGGTCGGGCAGGCAGGCGTGCAGCATGTCGGCCTGGCTCGGCTCCGCGGGGGGTCCTCGGGGGGTCCTCGGCTGTGTCACTCACCAGCCTTGGCCGTGTAGTGGTCGGGCAGGCAGGCGTGCAGCATGTCGGCCTGGCTCGGCTCCTAGGGGGGTCCTCGGGGGGTCCTCGGGGGGTCACTCACCAGCCTTGGCCGTGTAGTGGTCGGGCAGGCAGGCGTGCAGCATGTCGGCCTGGCTCGGCTCCGCGGGGGGTCCTCGGGGGGACCTCGGGGGGTCACTCACCAGCCTTGGCCGTGTAGTGGTCGGGCAGGCAGGCGTGCAGCATGTCTGCGCGGGCGCGCGCCTGGCTCAGCTCGAGCGCGCGCAGCTGCAGGTCGATGGAGCGCGTGGAGGCGCGCGAGAGCTGCACCAGGGACCCCAGCTCTGTGGGGGGGCTGCTGCGGGGGTCCGGGGTTGGGGATGGCTCGAGGGGCGCGGGGGAACCTGGGAAACAATATACAAATAAGAGCGCCTTCACACGGTTTGTGGAGCGTAAGCGTTGGATGAACGTGTTTGGCGCACACGCTGTGGGCTAGAAACGCCGCGACTACGTGACGCAATTGCATCACGTTGTCGCGGCGTCTGCACTGCGCATACAATTCATCGAATGCCTACATTCGCAAAAAGCGAATGTGAAGGGGCTTTTCACATTAGCAACTCAACTCCCGAGCGGAGAGAGGGAGTCATAACTAAAAATCCTGAATACAAGGGGTTCAAGATCGCGCAAGACAGATATTCAACCCGCGATGCATAATCTATTTTTTTTTCCTTTCCACGAGGCCATTGAAACCTTAAATTTTTCATATTTATTGAAATATGTCCTTAAATAATTTAACCTAACCGAACAGCAAAATGAGCGGTTGGCTCCTTTTTTGTCGTCTATTCTCAGCTGTGGTCATTTCGACATTAATTATTTGAATGTCTTGAATATATTTCGTGATGCGCGAGATTAAACGAATTATATCAAAAGTTATCATGTTTTTCTACATTTCTACAAATCTAAAATGTATAGACAGTGCATAAGAAATAATAACATACAATCTAGCTCAGAATAAAATCTCATCGAGAACCGTAAAAATGTCTAATGTCAAATAATACCTTGCTTGGACTCCAACTGAATTCTGATCTCGTTGTACTGCTCGGTCATTTTCTGCACCAGCTCTCTGAACTTTAATATCGTGGCATCTCGGTCCATAATTGTTTCCATAGCAGCCTCTCTCTCTCGCACCGCCTGTGTGGGAAAGAGACAACGTTATTTGAAATGGCATGGCACGATAGGTGGCGTTTGTTCAACATGTATAATAGGCATGACGAACAATTTTGAAATCTTCTTTCGTTATGTAGGTACACATGTATTGTATACTAAAAAAGCTTTATTTCGGTTTCAAAGGTCAGTTTAACAAAGTTTGAGGACATTCTTCTAGTATTTTATCAAGAGCGCTCGAAAAAGCTCGCAGGTGTCATGGCGTCCGTTTGACGTAAATCTTATGTAAACATCACGTGTCTGTCAAACTCACTTGTATGAAATATGACAGTGACATTTGTTGATTTCCGTAATAGTGACGTCATAGTGCGTGATTGACGTTTGAGTCAAAATGGCGAATTGCAGTATTTTATCCTTTTACTTTATCGAAAATCTGATTAATCTCAGATTTTAAAATAAAACTAAATGTGTCTTTTAAATCCTTTTAGTATGTATTTTCCCCTAAGATATTCAAATCGTAAATGTGTCTTTTAAATCCTTTTAGTATGTATTTTCCCCTAAGATATTCAAATCGTTGATTATTTGATATTGTCGTCATGCCTATTCAAGAACTGCTGAGCCTATTTTCATGGTGTTGATTCGTTTCGGAGGTGCCCGTGGCGCAGTTGTGACAGTGATCGGCGACGATCGCTGTTGTAAAGCGCACACGCCGGGTCGGAAATGGGATGGGTGACCGAAATTTAGTGATGTATTTTTCGGGCATCTCCATGCTTCGAAAGGCACGCTAAGCCGTTGGTCCCGGTTTACGTCGCCAGATGTCAGTCGTTAAGCTCAGTGAGAGGCTTTAAGGCTCCTTGATAACATCTGACATTTGTTGCTTACTAACCTTACACCCCTCCAACAATCCGCACTGAGCCCACGTGTTGGAGTATGGCTCCACCTCATAGTTGAGGTGAGGCCTGTGTCCAACAGTGGGACGTATATAGGCCGTTTATGTTATATGATTCGTTGGATGTGTCTCTGCCTCTAATTGGAAAATAAATTATTGTCTCGTGTGGTGGTAGTGGTCTCGTACAGTTCAGTTTTCCCAAAACATATCCAAAATACTAACCTCTCTAGTGGCCGCGTGCGCCATTTCCAGTTCCTCTCTTAGGTCCATCTCCAGCTCCCGGTTGGACTCCACCAGCTGCTCGTGGACCTCTTGCAGAGCTTCCAGCTCTGACACATCTTGCTTGAGTTGCTCCACCTAAATGTAAATGTTCAAATGTTAATCGCAATCATCGCCGTTGATCGTAGACTGCTGGTATGTCTATGGATTAAACAAATGCTAGAAGAGTCAGAAACTCGTTATCAAAATCTGTGTGCTGATTCGTGAACCTCCCTTGAAATTGCGGCTAGTTTTGCTTAGAATCAACATTCTAAACGTGGAAAAAATACGTCCGATTGCCCACTCTCCATAACGCCGTAAGCTGAGGCTCACCCAGAGGAGTCTGGGGCACTCTTAGGCAAGTTACTCAAATATTAGAGCTTGAGATCCTAGTGCCCACTCCATCTGTCCAGTAAAGCCAACAACTAAAGCCTAGTCAATTTAAAAAAGGAGTAAAGAAATCAGGACCAACAACCAAAATAATCACGACTTAGTTAATTAGACTATCCAGGTGTGACATACCTGGTCCTCCAAAGCCATCTTCTTCTCGGCCAGCTGTTCGAGCATCTCCTCGGCGCCGAGCGCGGCGTCCACCTGCTCCCTCAGGTCAGCCACTTGCGCCTCCAGCTCCTCGGTCCTGCTGGAGAGCTTCTCCTTGGTGCGACTCAGCTCGGCTATCTCCGATTTGTATTGCTCGATGTCCTGTTCGAGTTGAGGTGTTACAACAGGAATATGGAAGGTTATTTTTATTTTTTAGCATTAGGGATAGTGCATTATCGTCTTACTAAAGATAGGAAAACCAGAAGAAGACATTTGGTCTGTTGGCGTCAGGCGGGAATCGAACCCGCGTCTTTCGCAAGCCGGGCGAGTGCAGTCACCCGGTTTCCTATCTTCAAGATTTTTTTAAATACATTTCTAAAACATTTATGGGTGTCAGGCTGATAGTATATTTTTCAATATCTTTACACTTATCTCAACACATCGATTCACGTTAAATTGAATTCATAAGTTAACTATTTTACATATGTTTACGGTAATGAATCCTTTTGAAAAGTTTTTGGGGAACGTGAGGACCAGGATCAGATGTGAAGTTCTTCATCTACCATAGATAAGGGAGGATCCTCCGACCAGACCGGTGTTAAATCTGGTGGGCTACTGCCCAACCAAGCTTTGAGAGCGCGTTTCAGGATTGTAGTTCCGATGTGGCGAGATACACGTGGCTACAAGTTTCATGGATGATAACGTAGTACAGCAAAACATATCATCAGCATCCTATACTATGCTGGACGCATCTAATGCGCCATCGCGCACTTTGCTCTTGACGCATCCACCTCTTACTAGCAACCTTTCGCAAATCGTGACCCCAGCGAGCCGAAGGGAGCCAACGCTATTCTTTCGGAGACGAGATCTTCACTCAAGGACATGACGAAAACCATTCCTTATGCTCCCATCAGCATTGTGAATTCTAAATAACAAAGACGCCTTTGCAGTTGCATCACCTATCGCAATGGCGATATCTAATGCTTTTTTCGTAGTTCTATCATGCTTTCCTTGTATATGTGTAACCGTGTGGGTTTTACCTACGTCACAGAAATTACGTTCTCATATTATCTCTTAAATATCTATTTTCTCAATTAAACAACGATTCTCTTTTTACTATTTGTAATTTGAAAAAGCATTTTACAAGATGTCGCTACTGACATGTGTCATAACTTAATGAGTCTAGTGGCTCTACCTACACTATAGAAGAATAATGTTCTGTATTGTAAATGTAAGAGTTATTTGCATTGAAGTTAGTGATTTAAACGTTCTCCTTAAACCCGTAAAATACCAAAGAACTGACTGAAATTGTGAAATCACGCATCACGCAAGGCGTCTGTACATAAAACCAACATACCTTCTGCATCTTCTGCATAGCGTGCTTATCATGAGCAGACAGGTCCCTCAGCCGCACCAGCGTGTCCCTCAGCCGGTTGTTCTGCTGCTGCAGCTGCCTCAGCTCGTAGCCGGTGGCGGCCTGGTCTCCGGACGCGTACGGGTGCTCTGTCAGAGCCACACGTTGCTTTACACGACCACATACAGCATGCTGGTCCGTGAAGGGAATTAAGGAATAGGATGGACAAATGATAGGTATGAGCCTGGGTGGTCAAGGCACTTGATGGTGTTCTTATTGTCACTGGAGGAGCTTCCTAGTTAGCCATTCTACGCTTGAGATGACTGCTTTCAAGATACTGAAGCCACTAGAGACCTCTTCTACTCACTAGTCCCCAAAACCACGATCCTAAAGTAACTAAACTTCCTGCCGCTAAGAGTTGCTGAAATCCTTTCCTAAAGTAACTAAAACTCCTCTCTTCGAGGACTGACCCTTGTATACTATCTGCTGCAGCTGCCTCAGCTCGTAGCCAGTAGCGGCTTGGTCTCCGGACGCGTACGGGTGCTCTGTCAGAGCCACACGTTGCTTTACACGGCCACATACAGCATGCTGGTCCGTGAAGGGAAAGGAATGCATGGAAGGTTGGAGGAACCTGAACTAGCCAAGTCTTTTGAATCCAAAACCAGGAGGTTTTCACAAAGTTGCTGGAGTGCCCTTCCTACAAGAGACACCCATTTAAGACAGTGAACTCACTTAAGCCGCTTTAATAGGGAGAGTAATGGACACATGGTAGGTAGGAGCCTACCAGTTCAAGGCATTTGATGGTGTTCTCATTGTCACTGGAGTAGCTTCCTCTCCTAGCCAGTCATTCTACTTTTGAGATGTCCCTGCCTTTAAGATACTGAAGCCAATTGAGACACCTTCACTTTAAGATACTAAACCCTTCTAATCTAGTCTACAAAACCACGATCCTAAAGTAACTATAGTTCCTGTCTTTAGAGTTGCTAAATTCCCTCCCTAAAGTAACTAAAACTCCCCTCTTCAAGGACTAAGCCTCGTTAACTAGCTGCTGCAGTTGCCTCAGCTCGTAGCCAGTAGCCGCCTGGTCTCCGGACGCGTACGGGTGCTCTGTCCGAGCCACACGTTGCTTTACACGACCACATACAGCATGCTGGTCCGTGAAGGGAATTAAGGAGTAGGATGGACAAATGATAGGTATGAGCCTGGGTGGTCAAGGCACTTGATGGTGTTCTTATTGTCACTGGAGGAGCTTCCTAGTTAGCCATTCTACGCTTGAGACGACTGCCTTCAAGATACTGAAGCCACTAGAGACCTCTGCACTTTAAGATACTACACGGTTCTAATCTAGTACACAAAACCACGATCCTAAAGTAACTAAACTTCCTGCCGTTACATTGGCTAAATTCCCTTCCTATGGTAACTAAAACTGCCCTCTTCAAGGACTAAGCCTTGTATACTATCTGCTCCAGCTGCCTCAGCTCGTAGCCAGTAGCCGCCTGGTCTCCGGACGCGTACGGGTGCTCTGTCAGAGCCACACGTTGCTTTACACGACCACATACAGCATGCTGGTCCGTGAAGGGAATTAAGGAGTAGGATGGACACATAGGTTGGAGTCTAGCTGGTCAAGACACTTGATGGTGTTCTTATTGTCACTGGAGGAGCTTCCTAGCCAGTCATTCTACTCTTTAGACGACTGCCTTCAAGATACTGAAGCCACTAGAGACATCTTCACTTAAAGATACTAAACCGTTCTAATCTAGTCCACAAAACCACGATCTTAAATAAACAAACCTCCTCCCTCTAAAGTTGCTAAATTCCCTTCCTAAAGTAACTAAAACTCCCCTCTTCAAGGACTAAGCCTTGTATACTATCTGCTGCAGCTGCCTCAGCTCGTAGCCGGTGGCAGCCTGGTCTCCGGACGCGTACGGGTGCTCTGTCAGAGCCACACGTTGCTTTACACGACCACATACAGCATGCTGGTCCGTGAAGGGAATTAAGGAGTAGGATGGACAAATGATAGGTAGGAGCCAGGCTGTTCTCATTGTCACTGGAGGAGCTCCCCTTCTAGCTTCATAAGTCATCCTACTTTTGAGATATAGCCTTCAAGATACTGAAGACACTAGAGACCTCTTCAGTTTAAGATACTGAAGCCGTTCTAATCTAGTCCACAAAGCCACGATCCTGAAGTAACAAAACCTCCTCCCTTTAAAGATGTTGAATTCCCTTCCTAAAGCAATTAAAACTCCCCTCTTCAAGGACTAAGCCTTGTATACTATCTGCTCCAGCTGCCTCAGCTCGTAGCCGGGGGCGGCCTGGTCTCCGGACGCGTACGGGTGCTCTGTCAGAGCCACACGTTGCTTTACACGACCACATACAGCATGCTGGTCCGTGAAGGGAATTAAGGAGTAGGATGGACACATAGCAGGTTGGAGTTTGCTGGTCAAGACACTTAATGGTGTTCTCATTGTCACTGAAGGAGCTTCCTAGCCAGTCATTCTACTCTTTAGACGACTGCCTTCAAGATACTGAAGCCACTAGAGACATCTTCACTTAAAGATACTAAACCGTTCTAATCTAGTCCACAAAACCACGATCTTAAATAAACAAACCTCCTCCCTTTAAAGTTGCTAAATTCCCTTCCTAAAGTAACTAAAACTCCCCTCTTCAAGGACTGAGCCTTGTATACTATCTGCTGCAGCTGCCTCAGCTCGTAGCCGGTGGCAGCCTGGTCTCCGGACGCGTACGGGTGCTCTGTCAGAGCCACACGTTGCTTTACACGACCACATACAGCATGCTGGTCCGTGAAGGGAATTAAGTAGTAGGATGGACACATAGCAGGTTGGAGTTTGCTGGTCAAGACACTTAATGGTGTTCTCATTGTCACTGAAGGAGCTTCCTAGCCAGTCATTCTACTCTTTAGACGACTGCCTTCAAGATACTGAAGCCACTAGAGACATCTTCACTTAAAGATACTAAACCGTTCTAATCTAGTCCACAAAACCACGATCTTAAATAAACAAACCTCCTCCCTTTAAAGTTGCTAAATTCCCTTCCTCAAGTAACTAAAACTCCCCTCTTCAAGGACTAAGCCTTGTATACTATCTGCTCCAGCTGCCTCAGCTCGTAGCCGGTGGCGGCCTGGTCTCCGGACGCGTACGGGTGCTCTGTCAGAGCCACACGTTGCTTTACACGACCACATACAGCATGCTGGTCCGTGAAGGGAAAGGAATGCATGGAAGGTTGGAGGAACCTAAACTAGCCAAGTCTTTTGAATCCAAAACCAGGAGGTTTTCAGAGAGTTGCTAGAGTGCCCTTCCTACAAGAGACACCCATTTGAGACAATAAATGTATTTAAGACGCTTTAATATGGTAGGTAGGTAGGACATAATAATATGGTACGTAGGACCTGCCTGGTTAAGAAACTCTCTTAAGGCGCTTCACTAGACAGGGTATTAGGATACATGGTGGGATCCTGCATGGTCTAGGTACTTTAAGCAGTTATTTTTGTCACTGGAGGAGCTCCCCTCTTTCTCTCCTAACTACTCAAGTAATCGTTCTTTAAAGACAGTAAGTCAAGTTAGTGCCTTCAAGAAACTGAAGCCACGAGTGAAAACTTCACTTTAAGATACTAGAACCATTCTAATCTTAAGTCAAAAGTCTAGTCCCCAAAACCACGATCCTAAGTGACTAAGCTTTCTAAGTCCTAAACTTTGTAGGTGAACTTCGAAGGCTTTCATAAAACTGCCTACAAGAAGCACACGAAATTTGAGACAGTAACACTCGCTAACAATAATAATCAAGTAAGCAATTAGGTAAACTGGGAAGACAGCAACATCGTGCTATAACATGTCAGAGAGGGAGAAAAGGAATGCTAGGAAGGTGAAAATGTCAACGAATACCTCACGGACCATTATAAACAAAAACACTCATAACATGCATAACAAAATGGCCGACACATTTAACGTTAGCTTTATTTAATAATGTCGCATTTTACCATTGGTTAACTGTTAACTTATCGTAAAATGTCAACCGTTAACAACAGTTCAAGCTGAAGGCATGTTTTAGCCGGACCTGAGATAGGCGGCGATGCGTTCAAAATACCAATCCAATTTCAATCGGCCTTTTGACATCGGACCTGCGCCGAGCGCACATTGGGATACTAGAATAGCAATTGTATAATATAATTTCGATCGTGAATTCGAATTCACGTGTCAGAGAACTTATTACTTCCACTATTTTCAGAGCGTGATGTTGTAACCTTGCTCTTGATCCAATCAAAGCATCCATCTAGCATCAAATGTGTCAGACAGAATAAAAACAATCATAAAAATATGTAACTATGAAAAAAGTATCATACATAAATATACAATCATGGAATCTATATGAAGTAAAACTGAATAAATAACAAATATACGTACACGTTTTAGCTGTGTATGTATCTCTACAAAAGATATAAAATACTTATATAAAACAGCAATAATATAAGCAAGGCAAAAATAATTAAAATAAACATAAAATAAATATTTAACGTAAGGAAATTGTATATTATAATTTATAATGTGTGCTTTTTTATACGTTATAATATAATATGAAGTACAGTCAGGGGCTGAAATAAATATACAGGTGGTTGTTATCAAAACTTGAATATAAGTACGCAGGCATTTGAGCACCATATTATCTGTTGATGTATAGTAAAAAAAAACCGGCCAAGTGCGAGTCGGACTCGCGCACCGAGGGTTCCGTACAAACCTGCAAGGTTTACAAAGTTCGTTCATTACGACAATCGAGTCATAACTATGGTATTTTTATTGAAAAATGAAATTCATAACATTACAATGGGGAAAGATGGACGAGCATAATTTCAAGACAAAGATCTCTTTATCGTTTAAGTAATCCTTTATTTTATATTAACACATATCATTTATCTATAATATAACTGAAACACTTATACTAGCCTTGCAGCAGACTTGCGAAAGTTCTTTTATTAAAATTATTTATTTACTAAGTTTTTTACTCACTATTTAGAAATCTGGTTCAAAAATATTAATTAAGTATTAAATTTGAACCAGACCTGTAAATGGTGACTGAAAAAGTTATGAATAGTACCACATTGAACATTGAAGTTCGAAAAAACGTTTTCAATAGTTGTACAACTTCGTGTAGTGCTACTGTTTATTAACGGAAACATGTTTATGGATGAAAAATATGTGGAAATTCCATTTTGGGGATTCATTCTAAAATCTATATTGAAGTCTCCCACAACAATCAGACGAATTTCTCACGTTCAACATAATCTGAATCCTGCCTATTTAATTGATGTTCAATTGTGTTATGACTTTGCTCTTCATCTCTGTATACAGGATGTTTACAATCACAATTTTTTTGGTGGTATAAATACTTAAAATTTTAAGCTTTTCTGAATTTTTCTGTTACCTGTGCTGTACCTATGTACCTATGTGTACCTATTGCTTCTTACCAAATTTCGAGATTCTATGTCAACGGGAAGTGGTCTTTAGGTTTTAATTCCCTTGCGTGTAGTTGCGAGTTTCAAAATATGCGGTATCAATGGTTGTACTTTTGCGTTTTGCGTTTTTGCGTTGACTTAGAACTTTTTTTTTTCACGGGTTAAAGGCAATTAGATCTAAGTATTTGATATGAATTTCAACTTGATAGCTCTACGCGTTCATGAGGAAAAAAGCAATAAGTTTATATTTATTAAAAAATAAATATATATTTTGTAATGTAACTAAAAATTTAAGGTTTTCGGAATTTTTCTTTTATGTGTGCTATAAAACGTTGCTTCATGCCAAATTTCAAGATTCTAGGTCGACTGGAAGTACCCTTTAGGTTTTGATTCCCTTGCGAGTACTTGCGAGTTTCAATATATGCAGCTTAGATTGCGGTTTCTTTTGATTGCGTTGACATAGAAGTTTGATTTTGTTACAGCTTAAAGGTATTATAGACCTGAGTATTTGGTATGAATTTCAATTTAATACCTCTACGCGTTTATGAGGAAATGGGTAGTAAGTTTAAAATTATTAAAAAAAAATATATTATGTGATGTAACTAAAAATTTATGGTTTTCGTAATTTTTCCGTTATCTATGCTATAAGACGTTGCT
Source organism: Udea ferrugalis (assembly GCA_950022985.1). Lineage (NCBI taxonomy): Eukaryota > Metazoa > Arthropoda > Insecta > Lepidoptera > Crambidae > Udea > Udea ferrugalis. The sequence goes on from OX465545.1 coordinate 5,167,537, forward strand.
TCGTACCAAGTTTCAAGATTCTGAGTTCACGGAAAGCACCCTGTAGGTTTTGATTCCCTTGCAAGTGTCGAAAATTTGCGGCATAAACGGCTGTATTTTTTGATTGCGTTGGCTTAGAAGTTTGATTTTTTCACAGCTTCAAGGGACAGTAGACCTGAGTAATTGATATGAATTTCAGCTTCTGACCTCCACGCGTTCCTGAGAAAAAGGGTCTTGACAGACGGACGGACGGACGGACAGACGGACAACAAAGTGATCCTATAAGGGTTCCGTTTTTTCCTTTTGAGGTACGGAACCCTAAAAACATTTATTCATGTAAGCTTATTTACAAGCATTTATGACACGTCAAACAGAAAATCAAAAAATTGAAATGAACAAAGTGACTACCACCGGTTCGGAAGTTGCTTCTATCGAGAAGATACTTTGCAATGGCTAGGGCCGTTGGCATTAATTATAGCAAAAAGTTGGTTCCACAAACGAAGTGGTTTTTTCTCAAATTAATTCTGGCAAATATTTATTGCAATCTGTTTGAACAATTGCAAATGTTTTTAAACCCTTGAAAATGGGTCAGGTTTTGACAACAACCCTGTATAATTTGGTATAAACCTCCAAATTACATAAATTTTCGCCTCTCACTGTACTTAAAATTATGTATAGCGCTTCAAAAATACAAATATAGCCATACTGATGGAATAAATAAACATAAAATAATTATAATGATTAAATGAGTGCGAAAAATAATTGAATTTTGATTCCATCAGCATATCTAAAATCTATATAATAAATCAGCGGTAACCGCTTACCATCAGATAGTCCGCATGCTAGTATGCCATTGCGGTGATATAAAGAAAATAAAATTAAAATAGATTATGTTTTCAGTGTTATACAACTAACAAATATGAAATTGTGTATCTTTTAAAAGTTGTAGTCTATTTCTAAACAAACTATGTATGTTAATATCTATACTATGTCTGGACGAAGCTGTGGGCTCTAAAATGCCTGTGTACTAAAGACTCAAGTGCAGTCGATAATCGGCCGATTTTTTTTAGTGACTAGAGCTGCGGTCCGCGAGAGTTTAAGTGATTGTAGCGCGCGTGATTTTAAAGGCGTCTCGAATTGATAATAAAGAAAGAAAAAAAATTGATGATAAAAAAATGTGTAACTTGAAGCATGGATGTTTAATGTGCATGATATAGAAATAACGTGCTAATACTAATGTAAACTTTTCCACATTCTGATTTGTTGTATTTTGTAACACGTACTCTGACATTTTGACATTTAATATCTCATTATATCTAATTAATTTGTATGCCGACGGCGGTAAAACATATTGCGAACATTTATTTTTATGATACTATGTTTTGAACAAATAAATATTTCATTTGATGAAAGCGCGCTAACGGCAGAAATCAACATGATCCTTCCTTGTAGTGAACTAAGGTTTTAAACTCTCAATTTAGGCAAGCTGTTTATTAATAATTGAAATGTTTTTAGGTAAATTTAGAATGTTCGAAGTTTTTAATCCAAATCTTGTACTTATGATTTTTTTTAATAGTTACATAACAATGCGAATATAGTTAAAATACCCACAGATTCGTCCACCCGAATGTCTTAGAAGCTGCATAAATATTTAACAATGTTAATTTTACACATATAAATAATAAAATGAGCACTCACGTATATTCCCTCCAGCCTCCATCTCGGCTTTCATCAGCTGAAGGTCCAGCGTTGCTTCCTCCAACTTCTCTCTGCACTGCTCTAACTCTATCTGCAGTGCTTCCGCTCTCTCTTCCGCCATCTCTTTGTCGAGAGCGGCCATTTCTGCTGCTTCCTGCAACTCCGCTGTCTCGTCATTGTGCACTTCTAAAGCTTCTTGCGCTTCGCGAATCTGGAAAAGAGGGTAGTTTGGTTTGTTAGAGCGAGAGGGAGAGTTGTGTGTCTCGTTCTGGCAGTTTTGTGGCAAGGACTTTGGCAGGCATTTTTAACTTTTGAAGAGGCAATCTATCTAAGGAAAATATCGGAAAATACAACTCTGTTCTTTCAGAGTGTGGTGTGCAGGAAAATTCTATCTGTCAGAAAATTACAGGATAATTTGACAGAAATTGACCGATTTTTCAAGGAAGTTACTGATTTTCTGCACCTGATTAGTCATGTGGGTACAAGGAATTATTTATTTATTATTTATTGCACAAAAGTACAAAAAAACTTAAACTACTGGCGGACTTAATGCCAAGAGGCATTCTCTACCAGTCAACCGCAAGGCTCAACAGATAGTTTAGGGAGTTTGGGCATCAATCATTCACATATATCCTTCCTCGATAAATGGACTATCAAACACAAAAATGATTATTCATTTCGAGCATGTACTTCCTGAGATCAGCGCGAACAAACAAACTCTCCAGCTCAAATATTATTACAACTTACCTCCTGTTTTGCCCGCTGGAGGTCCCTTTGCAGCTGCGCCTGCGACTCCATAATCCTCGTCTTGAACTCATTAGCTTGCTCCAGCTGAAGGCGAGCTCGCTCCAACTCCCGCAGTTTCTCCCGGTCCTCAGCTCGACGGACTTTGAGGGTCTCTAGCTTTTCGTTCAGGTCAGCTACTTCTGCTTTTAGGGCTGTTATCTGTGAAGCGATTTGATGGTTTACTAGCAATCTACAAAGGATTATGGTCAGGCAGACATAAACACGTAGCGTGGCATAAAATGTATAACTTTATCTTCCCTTCCTAGCTAGGGACAGGCGGGTCTACCGCACTTAAAGACCCCGGTATTTCCGCTTCAGTATTCTTGATGGGAAACTCCCTGCTATGGTATTCCGATTGGCGCCAAGACTCACTTCCTTCGTAGTGAGTTTTGACTTGTTTGATTTTTTAGTGGGCGTGGTAGATCGAAGGACAAGTATGACATTACTGCATTCTAACGCGAACGAACTAAAGACCAGTACAAACAGGCATGTTCTTGGACGGGGATCGACAGCGACCTCTGGTGTAGTAGCCAACTTTTAACCACAACACCAAATCGGTTGTTCCAGGGACTAGGATGCGTAGAAGAGGGACGGCTAGAGGATCAACTCGGGCCCTCTCCCTCGGTTCCGAAGTTTTTAGGCCTATTTAAACTGCAATGGACATGTCATACCTCTTGCTGGGCCTGCAAATTGGCCAGTTTGTCCTCAACCGACGGCTGTGGCTGTGGCGACGTGATGCTTTGCCCAGGAGTGTACTGAGGAGTCAGGGTCTCCACGAAGCCAGTCTGCAAAAGATACGAGCGATTTTCAGTAAGCATGGCGACCAGAAAGGTCTACGTCAGGTCAAGCTCTTAATTGATGCAGCGTAATCATGTATAGCCTATATCCTTCCTCGATGATAGGTTATCGAACAAAAAAATTTTTTTTCAATTCGAACCAGCAGCTCCTGAGATTAGAAACAGACAAACACTCCAAACAAACAACTTTTATACATGCGCTGGGGTTGTGCTCAACTCAAGTACCAACACACGTAGTCAGTTTGTAAAGTCATCAAAAAAATAGTTCACATCATAAGTTATCGAGCCACCCTGAGGCCTTCGATTAGGCTTAACGACGGGCTGACCTTGCTAGACGACATCTAGCAAGGTCAGCCCGGATCAACGGCATGTGCCTCCCGAAGCACGGAGGTGACAGGATGATACATCACTAAATTAATTTCGGGAAGGCTACCCATCCAATGCTTTTATTTCCAACACCGATAGTTGCCGACCTACTGTCACAACTGAGCCAAAGACAAACCTATAAAATAATTACCCCCTTTTTACAATAACCAACGCAACGCTTATGCATAGAATAAGCTATTGACGTGTTTTGTCACTAACTCGCAAATGGCGATAGCAACAAGAACGACAGGGACAAACGTTACAAAATTTAACGCTGTTTAAGTTTTTATGAACAAGGGGTTAGTATTTGTATTTTATTATATAAAATGAGATGCCCGTGGCGCAGTTGTGACAGTGATCGGCGACGATCGCTGTTGTAAAGCAACACACGCCGGGTCGGAAAAGGGATGGGTGACCACCCGACCGAAATTTAGTCATGTGTATTTCGGGCATCTCCGTGCTTCGGAAGGCACGTTAGGCAGTTGGTCTCGGTTGACGTCGCTAGATGTCAGTCGTTAAGCCTAGTCAGAGGCCTTAGGGCGGCTTGATAACATCTGACATTAAGGTTGCTCACTAACCTTACACCCCTCTAACAATCCGCACTGAGCCCACGTGTTGGAGTATGGCTCGTTCCAACTCATAGTTGAGGTGAGGCCTGTGACCAGCAGTGGGACGTATATATAGGCCGTTTACGTTATATAAAATACCTCGACGAAGGCCGCTCGCTTAGCTTGCGCATCGGGCGAGGCCGCGCGCTCAGTGGTCGGCGAAGCGTATGACGTCAGCGACTGGCGACTGCTAGCCAATGAGGTTCGAGAACTGTGAACAGTGACGTCAGGTATTAAAAACTTTGCAGAGCTGTGTCGCAGACAGGTCCAGGAAGATTTAGAGGCACGCTACAAAATAAAAGTATTATTACCATATTTTTACTGGCCAAAATCCAAATCAAATTAATTGAACTAACATCGCTAGAAACGATTTCTTCTCTTTCTGAAATCTTACATTTAATTTTCTACTTTGTACTTTTAAATACTCGAGATCGAGATTATCGAATTTCTGACCGGATTCTTCTCGATAGAAAAAATGTACTGACCTATGACAGAGTTACTTTTTTTACTGTTAATTATTTACTGACTTTTCATAAGCACATAAAATAAATGCCTATGACTTTGACTCTGAATTCACAAAACTACGAACAACAAGATAATGAGCGGAAATTAAATCGATAAACGCGGTCGATAAGAAAGAATCCTCCTGATTAGAACTTGGACCTTTGCGACTAAATTTGCAGAAAGTATACAATGCAATAAATTTAAATAAATATACAAATGTATACAACAAAAAGTAAATAGCATAAGGAATTCTTGCAGGTCATAGGTAGAGGCGAAGCTGGAAATATGACTACTACACTGAACTATCCTATCTTAGTACGACTTAAACCTCGCCAGAGTGCATTTTATATCTAGAAGCATGAGACAAATACCACTGTTGGGCAAATCCTTTAGTTGTTGTAGTTGCAAGAAGCTATTCATATGTAATGACTTTTTATTACTGCAATGCATCGGTGAAGTTGTAGCTCCTTTGAATGGTCCCATGATTTTTTTTTTATTCAACGAGGGCGTCACTTGACTTCTATTAAGGTCACCAGACCAGCATGTACGTCTTCCAGAACAATATAAATCTCAAGGTAATTTTTATGTCTTCAAAATTTGTATAATGCGTTTAGACGATTAGTTTGAGTCGTACTTTTGGATCGAAATCAGTCAAAAACAGAGGTTCATAAGTTCTTACAGACTAGATTCCAATTAAGGATGATATTTTTATCACAAATAGCAAGAATTATTAGTCACAAGAAGAAAATCTTGAGTATCCAATAAATTGTAGAGCGATTTTACACTTAATAAATTAGATTTTTATCTTACAAAACGGAATGGTATACATTTTTTACACATTTGTATACACCAAGGTAAAATTACAAATAATTTTAAGAAATCCAAGTAGAATTATTATCAATTTTCTGTTATTGGACAATACCAACACATACACTTACATTAAATCGCTATTTGACTATATTTTATGTAGATATGACACAATTTCAAGAAATAATTCCAAAATTATTCGTCATTTATCTTCGGCTAGTCAAAACAAAAGGTAAAAGGCGGATTCATTTGAACTAGTATTTAAGTAAGCAAACAAATGTCAAATATATACAATCTTCTAAAATACCAACGTGCACAAAAGATAGCTGTGAAAATAAAACTGAAAGGAACAATACAAAAAAATATTCAATTTCTATTTACAGTTGCAGTGAAACATTTTGTACAACAAGGCTATTTATTCACGAAACAACTTTTCTACTGTCAAGCTTAATTGGGTTATGCCCGCAATAAACGATTTTAATTTAAAGCACAGTTTCATTCACTAAAACGGGATCATAGCATACAATTGCGAGCGGTTCAATGATGACCCGGTCAGAATTATAACAGATGTCTTTCCTTTCTACGCTAGAACCTTGGGCTTGAAAAATAGCTGGATAGCAAGAAGAAATATTGTTTCGTGAAAACCTCAACAATGTGCGTAGAAGCGTATATCCATCTTCTACTACGTTACCTCGACATGGACAGTGTGCCGGCTTTGCTCTGCGCAGGCGACGGCTTCCGACGCACCCTTCGGTGGCATCAACACAATGTTAGTAGTTACAACATGTTCAACATTAGGTGGAACAGTCAGCGTTATTTCTATATAGGTTTAAGGTTAATGTCGTCTGTCTCGCTGAGGTAGTTTGGGCCGCCAAATAAAGTGATACTTCCTTTGATATGGATTAGTAAAAGACTGTTTTTTACTGAGAATTTTCAAATTTCACCTGTTGGGAAGCGGCCTCATTTTGAATCTAGTAAGACAGATTAAAATAATCTTAATATTTAACGGGGACACCCAAGAGTATCTCAGTGAAACAGACATTATTTAGGATATTATTAGATATATGTGAGGATACTCAGATGCTGTTAAGTACAAAAGAGAAAACTGTTACTTACAGACATTTTTTTACCAATACACAGTTTATTTAATAAGAATACTTTATAAGAAATACTTATTTAACAATCATGCTAATTCTGAAATTGCTCCAATAGTTATGTTTATTTATTGACAATAACCAACTTTAAAAACATTTATGCCAAAGACTGGAAAATTAACAATTTCATAAATATTTATTTAATTAACAAGTTTCGTTGATTCTGAATGTCAATGAAATCCGTTTTTTAATACTTTTTCAAGAAGTTTTTACTTTTTATTATGAGCCTTATGCTATTTTATCTTTACTATCACATTACGACTAAATATCAACCTAAAACTTAAACAATCAATATAATATTAGACTCTGAAGTATGGCTTTGATTGTTTTCAAATTGCTTCAAGAGTTAGTGGTCAGGAGGCAAACGCAATCTGAATTGTTTCATTGACATCAAGAACACACTAATAGTTGGTGCAAAAGCTCTACAAAGCTGTGTGCAGTTCTACGTCGAAGGTACTCACGTGGTGGGTCTAGACCTCTGGGCCACAGTTATACTAGCAAGAAAGAAACACACTATCAGTTAGGCACACGCTATAACTATTAATTAAACACTCTTCAAAGTCTATACTTCACCATAATACTGTTTGATGTAGTTGTATACACAAACATAAAGATGTATACACAAAAAATACAATTGTATACACTAAATATTTTGCTATCTCACTAAATGCGATGAAATGCGACACTTACTATAGTACATACAGTACTTAGCAAGTCACTCTAATATGAATAAAAAAGGTAACCTATTTTTACAGTTCGTAATATTCTAAATGGCGTGTATACCACAAATGTACGAAGTTATTGTAGGTATTTTAAAACAACTTTACGGATTCTACTCACGCTTTTACGTATTTAATACCATCCTTCATCAGTGTTTTATCTGTATACATCCAAACTGGTAATCACGAAAATAAGAATGGAAAAACTATGTGGAAGTACAGACTTTTAGATTAAATCTTCAATTGTGTATATAATGCAAGAAACCATTTACTATAGCTAAATAACGTAGTTTGAAATCGCCCCTATATTTACCACATTCAACCCTGGTGATTTTTTAACTTCTAGCTATACTGCAAACTGTATACAAGAATTCTACAATAATAAAACGGCCAGTATGTTTGTCTTTAAATTATAAACTGTACTATACAGTTTAAAGACTTTTAAAGACAGTACTAAACAGTTATCTATTTTATTCCTGACTTTGAATTCCATTGAATAGCCACATGTATACAAGTACAAGTATTCTACACTGATCACATACATAAATACAAACATTGAACTGCTATCTTTGGCTTCAAACCACATTGATGACATACACAATAATTATTTAGCTTTTATCCTTGGCAAATATAATATGTATATGTCTTTGCATGGCCTATAATAACCTCAGCACTTGCGTTTTGTAGCGAATGTATATAGTGTACCCTTTAATCCCTGGATGGCCGCACTCAGGGCTGGGACTCGGTGTGATCATTTGAGGACTTGGCAACATATATTAATATTAAATGTGATTTTGTTACATTCATGTGTCAAGTGGGCATTATCATTAGCTAAAAATGATCTTAATTATTGCTATAAATGGGTTAAGAAATGTTATTGTTTAATAGTGAATGCACATGCTTAAAAATCACCCTGTCTATAATTAAAAACCAAACTAGCTACTACTGTAACACCAGAAAATCCACTTAAATACTTTAAAACACCCATGTGGTGATAATGATTTAAATTAGTACACAACCTAATTAGTGAAATTACATAAAGTGAAAAGAATATGAATTCATACCAAAATATTTTATCTATTCCATTTAACACTTTTCTATTTTAAATCTCAGATTTAACATTTTTAATATTTCTAGTGGGGTTTGCAGATATTGTCTCAGGCGACTTTGTAATATTCTTTGTAAACCAAATTCTTTATTCATTTACACAAATGATATTGTAATAAAAAAGATGACAATAGGTTATGTAGTACTGACAAGAAGTCAGAAATTGACCATGGGGTACGACGTAGTTAATTTGGCCATGTTATAACGTGTGAACAAGATAGTATGATTATTTACTAGAGCATAAACGAGACAGATGAATCTTGTGCAGTGTTGTCTCAAACTGTCAACACTGTCAATGCTTTGCCCAGGTACAGTCAGCCAAGGAAGTGGTCTACCACTTTTGAAGAAGTTTCTGCGAGATGTAACGATCGCTAAGGTTGACTTTTCTAACAGAGTTTAACACATGCACAATAAAATTCTATGTTATAACGTTTTGTCTATTAACTGAGATGCCTGACATTTGACGTCATTGGGTGACTTAGTTTAACCTCATTAGATGCGATGATCTATTTTGCAAAACTAAAACCATGACGATCTTTTTGAAGAGAAACTCATTACTACTGAAAAGAACACAGGTTTCTTTCTGACAATTCAACTGTCAAGTATTTCCATCAATGAAATATTAATATCAATCTGTTACCGATAATTCAAACTTGACACTTGGCATGACGTTATATCATAAATGACAAAGAGAGCAATAGTCACTGACACAAACTTATTGCCAGGGAAAATTGACCTTGTTGTTTCATATCGTCCAAACGGATCTCACCGTAGGGTGGTAGACCACATTTTTGGTTGACCTTACACGAAAAGTTCTGATTTCGGGAGGCACTTTTATAGCACAAGTAACCTATTTACCATTTTTTATTATAATCTCATTGATGTAAACCAAATTCATTCTTAATTTTCAGGATGTTTTTGTAAAAATCTTGTTATTTTTTTATAATAATGGTTGCTGTCTAGACATTTTAACTCAAGTCAACTATCAAAACCTTCCATACAAATGTCTACAAACCCCTATATTAATTCAGTTTAGCCAATTCAACAAAAGTGAACCAAGAAAACACATACCTGCTCAATCTTCTATTTGAGGACGTAGACTTGGGCTCCTCAGTGGATGTTGTCATGGAGGTTTCCATTGGATTGTCTGCCGCATCCAGGAGCTGTATTTGTGACTGACGGACAAACACTCCAAAATTCTCTTCACACTGAAATATAAAATACAATATAAGTTGTTAAGTGTCTAAATGTAGGAGGTTTTGGTTTCTGATTTGTGAAGAGTTAAGTTAACTATAGTGAACAATAAAAGTCTTTGATGCCAATAGTGAGTGAAAAACTAACATTTGAAACAAATGGCTGTGTTATTTGTTGATTAATTTATTCAAAATAGATTTTTCATGTAAAGTAAGCTTAGGCTTTCTCTTGACTTAGCTTCTTATTTAACTCAATCTTGACTTGCCTTCCCCATAAAACTTCTTTTGAGTATTATAAGGAAAGCAGTTTAACTGAACTGGCCAAGTTTCCAATATGTTTGTGACTATCTTACGCTCTAGACCCCTAGCACTGCTACAAGCAAGATGTTCACACACTTAAACATAAGATGGTTGTCCACGTAAGAGCGTACAACATACCACACTTTAAGTTTTCAAACTCATTCACTGCAAGCTATGAGAGATTGGAGAGCAAGAGGTTCCGAACATGGAGAACTACAGATAGAAAAGAACCAAAATACCGTAATATTCTACAAGCTTACCCTGAAGTATGCATGTCCTCGCACAGTGCCATTGTTCTTCCCTTTCGCCTCGTCTAGGATCACACCAATCCATTTACCCGTGGCGAAAGTAGGATGCCCGACATACGCAACGGAGCCCTTCACATCCTTGCCAATTACGATCACCCGCTGACCTAGGGTCAACTTATCCGACATCTCAATGTCTTGCTAACATCCACACGCTGAAATTTCAATCAATTACGGTAAATAAGCGTATAAAAATGTTATGGTGAATCGAATTTTATTTGAAGACTTTAGATACCTTTTTTAATGGTATTAATCGAGCTGCCACTTATGGAATGAATTGAGTTTTTGAATAATCTAAGAGCATATTATATATTAAAAGTTAATAAGGCTAATTTTCCTTTTGAATATAACAGAACCCTGACGAAAGTGACGAAAATATTGACGATAAAACACTGCAGCAGGAAAGAAATGTCAAAATTAACGTCAATGTCAAATCAACTCTATTGCTCATCATCACTGCGTTTCGTTTTTGCTTCTTGATTTTTTTGGCGTTGGCGTGTAATGTTCGTCGTGGGCCGTGGGTGACACTAGCGCCTCTAGCGGAAAAATCCACACGCGATAGCCCCGATGCCTTTTCTTCGGACCATTCCGGCTAGGGAATAAGTTTTTTTTTAATTTGAGTAACTACCTAATGTAGTTCTGGTTTTTCTGAAAATCAGCCTAGCGATTCCTTTGAGTGTTTTTGTATATTCTCCATAGTTTAGGATTAGCCCTACCCTTCCACATCCACTTGAAAAATTCACTCTATCCACATCTCACCGCCGGAATAGCACATTATCACTTCACATCTCGGTGCTTCACGCTTACCTCAATCATCAATACGCTTTACTTTGGATTAGTATTTTCCCTCATTTTGTATGTAAATAATTTAAAAATGTTATTTGGCTTAGTCCTTTTTTTTCAAACGACCATAGTTGCCAAGAAATTGAATTTTAAAGTTGACTCACACGAGCGAAGCGAGTTTTTGCGTCCGCCGGAATAGCATAGCTGGTGCGTTTTTTAAAATAACGGTGATCGAAATTACCAATTTGCTGTTCGCACTGAGCGACCGTCGCGACGCCTCCAATGGCGCATTTTTACTTTACTATTAGTGATTCCGATGGCTGGAGCCTTCGAAAAATGCTCTAAGGTTGGAGAAGAACATAATCATGCAGTGTAGGAGGGCACCCTTCATTTTCGGTGAACACACGGTGGTGCAAGTACCAGTAGCACATTTCATTGCAAAAGCAAGTTAAAAAAACGGAAATGGGTATCCTGATGCTGTTGAAGCCTTCATTTGCTTTCTAGGTGTAAATAAATACATGCCTAGGTAGATGTAGGTTTCATGCCAACCTCCGAATTCACAAACGTCAATCAATGCTAAGCATGCGTTCACGCTCATGCTGTCCCGTAAAATGTCAGTAGAACTGAAAGGGACAGCTATAGGCAGGCCCACCGCTAGATGTTTCGCCGCCCGCGTGCAATAAAAAAATGCCGCCCTACTTTATGAGTTTTGACAAAAAAAATATACCCACTCAATCAAATTAATTATTTATTTAGAAATTAGTCATTTATTTTTTATTGATATTGATAAGCGGAGCGAGCTCAATTTTTTGGTTTAGAATGTGCTGGATTAGGCCGATCTATTGGTTTTTGAACATTGGCGTAACCACACAGTCTTTGAATCTGTATAGCAATCCTCGCAAAAATCTGTTCCCATCTCGATGCCACTTACGTCAAGCCCACTCCGATTTATGGAAATATTTTATAACTTCATCTCATGCGGGTTTGTGTCGTTGCTAAGACTATTTGCCATCACAGCGCTAGCCCGAGTAATGCTGGAGGAGCGCCTTTTAAGAAAGTCCGAGCGAGCGAAGCGAGCGCGTGTTTTTATGAGTTGCAAGGGTGAATTATACTAAACTGCTTTTAGGCTGTTTTAATAGCTTTTCAGGAAGGAGGCCATGGTCATTATGGCTATTCAATTCACGTTTTCTGAATGATAACACAGTTAAGGAAAATTGCGCGAACGGCTCCTTCGAAGAAAATCAATAAAACGTTCTAGCGCGAGCGAAGCGAGCGCGTTTTCTTATAGCAAGTGAAGGGGTTCACTTCATAGAAAAAACTATTTGAGTAGGCAACTCGTAAAACTTTTTTGCGGGGTCTCGAGCGATGCTCTCCTGGGCCAAGAACAGGTATGGAGACTGCGTGTACGAAACTGTTATATCTCAGTGTATGCGTAAAAACCTCAATTAAATGAAGATAATTTGAGTGAAGCGAAGATCTGATTCTAAAGAAAAAAATCGTATGAACTTAGTTTCGGAGTAGAAAACCGTAAACAGCAGAATAATGGGTATTACGCGAGCGAAGCGAGCGCAAATTTTCTTGGTTAAAATGGGCCAGATTAAACTAACCAGTGCGTAAATAATTACAGATGAAATGAGGAAATAAGGCGGCTCAAAGGTGGTTTTTTGCATTTATTCGCCGCCCCTGGGCCTGATATCTGGCCGCCATAGGCTCCGGCGATTGAGTCTTAGACTGGTTTCAGAGTCACGCCATCGCGACGGGCCGGCAGCGCCCGCCCGTTTCAGCATTCATATCCCCCTTGGCGTCACCCGTTTAGGCCCGTGTATGTAAATCCGCCACTGCCCCTAACATCATGAGTTCCGTTTTCCATAGGCTAACAGAGACGACGTTTGGTGTTGTATCTTAGTTTTGACGGATGCCAATAGATGACGGTGTTAACTTTATTCGTTCAGATGTTTTTACATGCTATGACTTAATATTTATTTTCTTAAAACAAGTATGAATTAGCTCAATTTGCCGCCCCCTGTGCGTGCCGCCCGCGTGCGGTGCACGCCTTGCACGCCCGCTTGCGGCGGCCCTGGCTATAGGATATATCTGAGGGATAATGTTCAACGTTGGTTTGCGTTTGAGAAATCGGGGGTAAGTCTTGCTTTAAAACTCACTAGGTAACCATTTAGTCAGGTAAGTAGGTATTAAGTAAGCTTATCAAATTTATTTCTAACGTTAGGAAGGCGTCAAAGAAGACTTAACTTAGGTAGGTAGATATAATCTTTTTTTTTTAAATAGGTTACTAGGTTCCGATTTTATGAGCTGTGGCCATGTTTGGGCTACCTATTAATTAAATTGTAAGGGCCACGTTACTTACTGAATAGCCTACAAACAAATACTTACATCATAGTGTGTGTTATATTGTAATACATAAACTCAAGCAGTTGACCTCAGTCACTGCCGTAGCCTCCGCTATAAAGAGGACGTGACTCACACGCCTTCCTTGTCAAGAAGTCAGCATTGAGCAACACTTAGGTACCTACATTGATGATAAATAAATCATGATTCATTTACATTACGTGACAATACCTAAATAAACTTCGACCGAGTCAAATAAAACGCGCAATCTATGGTGCGCGAAGCATTTTATCCAAGATAGACGTTTACTAACGCTATGATATTTCATCATGCAGCCGCTAATCGCGAATAAATGATGGAATCGATTTTTATGTTATCAGCAGTAATAACGATCTTTTGAGGTTATTTACGTAAATTTGTAATTAAGGTTAATTAACTAACAAAAGTAGTTAAAACTATTTAATTTTAGGGCTACAAATAATGGCTTTAGATAGGTTAGATGTAGATTGGGACTTGAAAGCGACAGACTCTGGAAATATTAATGAGGAAGCCGTAGCATCGCGTGACGAATAGCGAACGGAATTTTACCACTTCGCAAGCGTCGAGACCCACCTACTTTCACTCAATTTGTCTGTAGTCCCGTTATCGGGGGCGACTACCTGCTACCTGGCAGAGGAGGCAAAAAAACACGTTTTTACAAAAACATATTTATTAATTCAATCATTACAGCAATTTAAAAATACAATGTCGTAAAAAAAAGGTGATTTAATTATCTCTTTCGTTCGGCTTTCAATTGCAACTAAGGGCGAGACGGCGTCGTATCAGAGACACTTTATTATACATGGGGTGAAGGCACAGGGGGCGGGCCAGGTGGCCCGTTGCTTTCTCTCTCTGTATACGTCGATGCTTTCTAAATACATATTCGAAGGGTTACGCGCACGTTCTCATAAAATACTATAATGATTTCATATTACGAGTCAGACGGCTTAGAAGCCGTGCACCTTCAGCTGTTCCGGCTTGACAAGACCGGATTTAGTGAGCCACTGGCAAATGTTCTCGCGCTGGTCGCCTTGCAGCTGCAGCACCTCGCCGTACTCCGGATGCTCTACAACGGTCCCGTTGCAAGCGAACTCCTTCTTGCATGCCCGCACTATCTTCTTCAGGTCATATTCCGACGACAGCCCTTGCACCGTAGTCAACGTCTTACGCCCGTTCCGCTGCTGGATCCGGACGTGGACTAGACCATCTTGCACGTCGTCCTCCGAGCTTTTGATAGCATCGGCGAATGGGTCATATGTGTTGAGATTCTGGATGGACATACGATTGAACGTCACTTCTCTTTGTTTCAACAAAACGCTGCGATACGACGCACGTACACAGTTAACTGACTGTCACTGATAATGCGTGACGACGACGCACGCAAACGACCAATTTACGCAAACACCAAAATGTAATGGCGGATTGGGCCGAAAAAGAATGTCACGCGGAGGCGGAAATTATCGATCGCACCATAGAGTAACGCCAGTTTATAAAGCTATGTATACATAAATGACATTTTAGAATCGATCGATTCAGATTTCTTCTTTTTTGTGAATTACTTAGCCTTTCAATTTCGCGTATAATTTAGGAACATAATCGTCATATTTAGCAACATAAAAGTTTCCAGCTACAGGAGTGCCGAGTTTGAATTGTTGCGCAAACTTAGCAATAGAAAATTTGCCTCTTTTATCCCCAGAGTTGTTTGGAAGCTTGGGAACTTTAGCAAAATCACATTTTTCTTGTTGCTTGTAAATTAAAAAGACATAACGATGGAGTCCTGTACCCTTTGGTGGACCTGACCCAATATAATCGGAGAGAGTTTCACTTTTATTCATGTCTCCACCAAAAATGTTTCCGACCAGCCAATGATGCCACTCTCTAAACTTGGGATTCTCCCGGCTTGGCGCATCCGGATCCACCATAGCCAGGGTATAGTATTCAGACTCCTTTGCTGTCCACTTCACAACAGGCTTATCTTTTACCTGAGTAGGGGTGAGTTCCTTACCCATATCAACACGTACTCCATTAGAATATTGAATTTCAAGCGATTCTGACGGAGGTGTGGTTAGCACATCTGGTACAATACAGTGCTGTTTAAATAAAGTTTGTAGAGACATTGCCTCGACAATTTTTTGTTTAGAAAGTAAAAATAACAGCACAAATAATACAAAATATAACAATAGACGTAATCGTAGAGTTCGCGGTGATAGGAAAATCATGACAACGTCTAATGCCAAACACCTGTTGCTTGGTAACCTGTTCCCTATCTAGTTTGTGTTGGTAACCTAATCAGAATGTTTTCAGTGTAGAATGAAGTGCCACCATCCATAGACTCGAAAAATAGAGGATGGTAATCGTAATCCTTACCAGCATTTGTCTTCAACACTTTTCTCGTAGGTATCGTAGTAAAGACAAGCAGAAAATTAGCGAACCAAAAATTTTGGCAGTTCATTCTAACTAATTTCGAAAGTTAGCTTTCCAACTTGGATATTGGCTGTGTGATATAACAATTTATGTGGTGTTGTTTCATTTGAATAGGTATACTTTCATTTGATTAGGTAAAGGGCATTAAGTTTTCTTAAAAACCAGGAAAATAAAATAATTTAATAGAATACTTCGACTCTGATTTATCGATTATGAAAATTAAATGATTAGCAACATCACTAGACCTCCAATGATGAGTTTCCGTCTATGGTTTATCTTGGATTGGCATTTCATAATTTGGCAAGACTTTTAAGGTGGCTGCACATTCATTCCCCTCAGACGCTGACTATCTCTTCAAGACCACCAGATTAATAATTGATACTACTCCGGTCTTTTCGAAAATAATTACCTGCCGAAATACTGATTTGTAGACGGATTTTTCAATCAACTAACAATTATGTAGTTCCCAAAGCGCTAAGCCGAAATGCAACGCCCTTACAGCTATGTTGTCGATGCCAAAATGTTCCAGCTTCATTTTTCAATAGCCAATCTTTGCAAAATTATACCTACGCATGTATGCAATTAAACCCCGAATTCACAAACGTCAATCAACCCTAAGTACGCGCTCACGCTCATGCTGGAACAGCATGATCGTGAAAGCAGCAGCAGTAGTAAATGCAATATACATAAAAGGGCAGCTATACTTCTGATGGATAATCAACGTTGATTTGCGTTGGTGAATGCGTGGGTTACAAAAGACAAATAATAGAATTGTCACAGTACAACAAAAAAGTGAACCTACGTACCTAAATAAATCCAAGGAAAAAAGGCCAGAGGATTCGGAGGTGTCCAAGCTACACAATTTACTACAGTAAAAAGTGCAAATTAAAAATGATTACATAGCAGTTAATTTTTTATTTGCATTTGTTTATCCTAGGTAAAATACTAAAGCTAAATTAATTACCATCTTCATAGAGTTGACTAAAATTAAGGCCCATTTAGGTAATTCAAAATAAAACTACAGTTCTTCGTTCAGAAATGATTAAATAAAAGTTATGGTGACCAGGCAAGGTTCTCAGTATTTGAGTGAATGCACGCTGCCTTGGAAATCTGTGAGTCCTATATGCAGCAGTGGACATCATAAGCCGTTGAGATGAGTATAACTTTAGAGAAGCTAGAATAGAACCTAGAATCCACCAATACGCTTGAATCTGCAATCATATTTTTAAGGGTCTGCAAAGCCATTATGTTATCCACATATCATTAAATACCACTCAATAATTTTGTTGCAAGAAACAATGCACAGTTCCATACAGCTTAAACATATTCTGATTTTTTTTGCAATGGGCATTAGACTTCACAGTAAGAGCAAATCCAATGATGGAATAGCAACCATTTTACTGCGCACACAAGATTAGAAATTTGATCAACATTACTCATTTTACTGTATATTGTTTATCACAACACATGCCTTCCTTTGGCTTTTGCCAACAAGGCTTCAGCGGTCAGTGGTTCACGTAGCTTCCTGCCCACATTGTCGGTTTTCAACTGCAAAACCACATCTTGTGTACATTTCACCTTCCGTCTCAGCTCTTCAATTCTTTTTTGCCTCGAAATTATTTCAGATGTGAATTCTTCAGTATCCTTACACATGTCATCTACCTCTACATTAGGAATAGTCTGTTTAGGCTTGAACCGGTAGTTTGATATAGTTTCTAGCTGCAGATTCAACATTTTATTCTCCATCATAGATGTTTTCTGCTCATAATCAACACACATCTTCCCAAACCTTTTGCGAGATTCTACAACTATATTCATAAGATTTTCACACTTCTCCTCCATTGTAAGCTAACCTGAAACATACATTGTGAATTATATACCACATAAAACAGATAGTGATGACCGGATGTTAAAGAATGATCAAAATAGGTCATCCTTGGAGGTAGATCAAGAGTTATCAGATTATTTGAAGTTGCTGGACTGCTGTTTACAGAAGCTGGTTACTGATAATCAGGAACATTTTAATCACACAGGTACTGGAAAGTGGGCACAGTCAGTGTTCTCAGTTCCCTGCGCTTGCAATTGTAAAGCCAGTTGTGCACGGTATTGCAAGCTGAGGTCTTACACGATCTTTGTTATTGATAGTGGGAAAGGTAGCGGTTCACTAATAAAGCCAAATGATTACCTTTTGATTTCAGAGACAGGGCTTTGCTGAGATAGATTCCACTTCAATATATATTCATAAATGCAGGTCTTAATCTTAGTTTTTATTGAAAAAAAACCAAGGAATACAGAATCTGGCTAATTTTCACATTACAAAGTTAGGTATAACAAAACATGTTTATTTTTAAAAAACCAAACCAACGACCGACCAACGACAAACAAACAAACAATCTGTCAAAGTCAAAAATAGATACTTCGAAAGGGCCATTTTTCAAATTCAAAATAAATCACACATTTAAGCTCACAGTAGTCCCCGAATCAAAATCTGAGAATAAATAAAAAAGGCAGAATCAAATGCCTCACATTTATTGGAGGTCCAAACATTACCTCAACATCCAACATGGCTAAACCAAGCAAATAAAGCGGCCCTCTAAAAGTATCTAAAAATGTTTTGGGTTGCCATAAGACAGCAATGACTTCCAAGTAGTAGTATAATTTTGAAAACTTAAGTGCTGAATATTTAAAATAATTATTCATGGAGTCACAATGTGTACGCTGTTTTTAATCATCCTCATGAACTCTGACACAGAGATCTGAAACAAAAGAGTATCAATTAAATTGAATTAATAATGTTATGTTTCCTAATCTTAAAGCTAACGTAACCATTTGTTGTTTTTTTGTTGAACGTAACAAAATGACAATGAGAAACGTACCAGTCCATCGTAGTCTTTATCTGCATCGTCAATCATCTCTTCTATCTCTTCATCAGTAAGATATGAACCAAGAATTTGTGAAACTGCTTTGACATTTTCAAAACTTATGAATCCTGAAATCAACATTCAATTAAATACTATTTAGTTTGTATCCTGCTTTGCATCAGGTTGGCTTAAAAAGTAAATTTAATTAATGTGGGATTACCTAAATTGAAATATACCGAAATAATCCATTAAGTAATTTATTTTGCCACGTGGTGCTTTGTTAATTAGTGATATAACCATTTACTTACTACTAGGTAGGTACTTAAATTGTTTTCTTAACTTTCACCTCGCAAGTGAAATCATTTTTAAAATATATTTTTTGTACTTAGCTTAATTTTTGAGGTGATTGTTCTATAAGTACATTCCAAAAGGGGATTATTGAACTATTTCAACTAACCACTATCATCTATATCAAAAAGTCGGAAACTCTTCATAATGTCTCCATCAGTATCCAGGGACATTATTTTTCTCATGATAGCAGTTTCAAAGTTTTCAAAACTAAGTTTTCCAGAGTCCCCTTTGTCAACTCCTTGAATCATTTGTTGAAGTTCTTCTTTCGTTGGCTCGTACCCTAAAAACATACAAGTACATGATGATAACAGCAACAAGCTAATGTAGGAAGTTGATGTCACAATATAGTCAATCACATCAATTCATTGTAAGTAATCGCTGAACTCGTAATTATGGTGGCACTAACACAACTTATATTTGTCAAAATATGACTACCACAAATGGGCTAACTTACCAGTACTAGTCCATAGCTCGACTTTCATAAGTTTCAAATTATTTGAATGAAATTGCACTATTGAATTACCCACATGATTAGGTTGACCAGTGATTTAACATCAGTATACTTACCCAAAGCTTTTATAGCTACACGGAAATCTTCAGCTTTTATTTTTCCCTCTCCAGTGTAGTCTAACGAATTAAAAGCCTCACGCAAATCATTCTCCTAAAAATACATTTTTATGTCAGAAAAGTAAAAAAAGCTAAGTGATCAGACAGAGTGCGTCTTTATTTGAGTCACCTGTTCATCAGTGAGTGTCAATTTAGCATGAACATCTTTAAACCCCGCAGGTTTTTTAATAATATCCTCAAATTCTATTTCGGACAATTCAGCAGTGGCTGAGAACTCCGTGAGATCAACCATTTTGTAAGTGGTTTACGTTAGATTGTGCAAATCAACAAGGCTACGACTAAAAGACAGACAACACTTGGCAATATTGATTAAACTTACGCCTAGTTACTAACTACCCAAATAAATAGCACAGTGTTGCTAATTTTTCATTACTCAAATATCATCGCGCAAGTTTGGTTGGTTGATTGGTTGGCGATCCCCTTGTTTCGGTTCGTTTACCGGTTGGTACTATCACAAAATATCAGTCAAATATTTGCAAGCAGGTACCTACTGGATCTGTGTGTTTGCTGTTTCTAATTTTCGGTAGGAATCTTACACAGGGACCTATCTGGAATCCTGGACTGGACTTACCTGTTCTGAAGTGAGTACGAGTCTAGCACAAATAGTTTTTTCTTTTTCTTCTGGCTCCGCTTCAGCGTCTACTTCTCTTTCAGCCAGGTCTTCAGCTAGATTCATTTTGTTCCTTTGTTAGACGAAACGAATTTGTTTTGAGAAAATCAACTGATACAAATACGTATTGCAAAATAATGACAAGCTTCTTTGACTTCTATCAGTTTTTGATAGGATTACGGACAGTTTGTCACGAAAGAAAAATATGAAATGGAGAATGATTGCGTTTTGTTTAATTTAGTTGCTCAACATCATCGATCGTCATCGTTGCTCAGCCAGGCTTCTGCTTCATTTACGAGCAAAAATATAAAAGTGAATCAAACGTAACCGTCTAACTCGCTGGACTCTGTCTGGACTGGACTGGATTATTGTCCAACAAAGGCATCAGAAAAGACACGACTGTGTAGGTTCCAGTTTAGTAGAATTTATATTTTTTCCCCTGGCAATAGTAATACCCGCCATATTTTTGTTGTCAAATTTAAGGTTATCTTTTGGCGATTGACGGGACGCCGCTTTGTGGTTATATTACCCAGTGTATTTATAATAAACGAAAGAAGGAAAAATTGTTTCTACATTGAATTTGCTATAAACCAAAAACCATGAAGTTAGTTAGGTTTTTAATGAAACTGAGCCATGAGACAGTCACAATCGAATTGAAAAATGGTAGTGTTGTGCACGGAACCATCACCGGCGTCGATGTCGCTATGAACACACACTTGAAGGCTGTAAAAGTCACACTAAAAAACAGAGAAGAGCTGCAATTGGAGACTTTGAGCATACGTGGGAACAATATTCGGTATTTCCTATTGCCGGACAGTCTGCCTCTAGAGACTTTGCTGATTGACGATGCTCCTAAAGGTAGAGGCAAGCGCGAAGGATTCCCGAGAGGTGGTGCTCGCGGAGGACGAGGACGAGGCCGTGGAGGCCGCGGAGGACCGAGAGGAGGACGTGGGGGCCGAGGCCGTGGTCGCCGTTAATCTAATTTCATTCTAAGTCCAATTCCAGTCTAAGTTTTGTGATTACACTAAGTTTTAAGAGGTTAAGTTGTTTCATTTTGTGTTTCACAAGCAACTCTGTCGTTTTAGTCAACTATTTTGTATCTAACTTACTTTATTGAAGAGAAGGAATAGTGCCAATTAATAAAAGATGGATAACTGTATATCCATTTTCCTATAAAATGCTGTTCCTATGTGATAGTAATGTTTATGTCATTATATCTGGTCTTTACAATGTATTTGGCTGACATTGAAATGTCTTGAAGAATATCAATGTGGAATTTTGACCTTCTTACTAACTTGTACTGATGAAAATATATCCATGTCTAATTCTGTAGAATCAGGAGTGTGTCAATAGTGTAAAGTTGGCTAAGTAAGGGATACATAAATTTGGGCCTTTCCTCCAAATTAGAAACCATGCTAACATTGAATATTCTGCTGACTTTCAAATGAAAACATATCCCTCATTAAATGAATATTTACTTTGTTGTTCTTTGGTCGGCAATTAATATTCAATTTTAGGGTGGTGAACGAATTACTTGCTCAACTGCTATTGAAGATTTTTGTATTACAGTATTGTAATAAACTGTATAAGGGATATTTAACTAGCTTTTCATTGTTTGTTTATTTCTCCAATTTATGACATTATTATGCGGAGGTCAACTAATAGGTCAAAGAAAGTGTTAGTTAGTGATAGAGGGCAATTTTTTTTGGTGATATTGTCAAATATTTATGACTTGAGAGCTGGAACGCAGTATGCTACCATACCCACTGCTCAAGTATTTATATTATGCTAACACTTCTTATTTCATTGTTGAAACAAGCCTAAAGTCAAAACTCAACTTACAGTGGTTCTCACATACACTAACTCATCTCGATCACCTTCAGATAAAGAATAAGAATAATATCACTAGACACTATTCCACACAGCGCCATCTAGCCCCAAACTAGGTAACTAAATGCTTGTGTTATGGGAAACTAGAGAATGGATGAACATTCTTAAAAACATTTTTTTTTGTAAATACATACATACTTCATACACATAGGAAACACCCAGTCCAGTACAAACAGTCATGTTCATGAACACACAAATGTCTGTACTGTGCGGGCATCAAACCCGCAACCTCTGGTGCAATAGTCCACTTCAGAATTATTACACCAAATTGGTCATCAAATGAGCATGCTCACTTTGATTGTCTATTTATTTATTTAACTTTAATGCACAAGAAAAAGTCAACCATTGGGCGAAACGTTAGCAATGCAAATTGCTTCACCTTTTGATGGTAATGCGGCTTAGTACTTTCCTTCACTAGGATCACAATCACAAGGTTATTAGGATATACAGGGTGAGTTTTTCAAGGGGAGGCCAAATCCTAAACTATGAGGAATATCGAAAAATGTTTTTCTAGTATCAACAGCGCGCGAAAGGTGGCGTCCCACTGTGACGTCACTCCTAAGTAAACATCACCTGTCTGTCTGTCAAACTCACTTGTATTCACTTGTAACTCGCCCCTAACATTGAGCATTTCTCAGAAGTATAGCTGTCCCTTTCAGTTCTATTGACACTTTACGGGACAGCATGAGTGTAAGCGCGTGCTTAGCGTTGATTGACGTTTGTGAATTTGGCGGTACGATAGTGACATTTTGTTGATTTCTATGCGAGCGACGTCAGTGCGCGTGATTGGTGTTTGAATCAAAATGGCGAATCTTAGTACGGTAAGGTATGTTGGGGTAAGAGCGCCGAGCGGATGCTTTTTTGATGTTGTTGAAAGGGTTTGGAAAATATTTTTTTTCTAATATTCTGCTATGTTAACGGACATACAACTTATATCGAGTTTATAGAAGAGATACCCGGCTTAGTGTTTCTAAGCAATTGAACCCATTATAATAGGTGATTTTTTATCAAAATGAGTTCAAATTGAGCAGAAGTGTTTTATTTCACCTGGGAAAGTGCGGACCATGTCGGGGGAAGAGCGGACTGTGTCCTAAAATAGATTCTATTCTGTGTATGCAAAAGGTTCCTAAAGAATTCGATTCTGCTCTTTCCCCTTCCAAATCTGACTTTTTCAACAGTCTTGATTATTACTTAAGTTGGCCGGAAAACGTTTTTTAATAAAAAAAAATGTCTTACACATCCGCTCTTTCCCCTTCCGGACATTAAACAAGGAACTGGTTCTCAAACTTTATAGGGACGAAAAGCATGAACTTAAAAAAAGTGTTAAATTACAGTAGTTTTCCGATAAAATTAAAATAAAACAAAAATAAAGAGAATTTTAAGTCCACAAACAGCGGGACTAATTCGAGTAACAAATAGATACCTTGAATATAGTCTTAGGGTCAAAGGAACGAATTACAATCTCGACAAAAGAAAGTAAGTAGAGATCGTCTAATCTGAAGTGACGCGCCTTTCCACTGCATCAACACATACAAGCAAGCAAGCACTCTTGTATGCGTAAATGCGGTGCAGAGGCGCGTCGTTTCAGTCATTTTGGACGATCTCTACTTAGGTATTAATCAAATTTAAATGAAGAACTTTGGAAATAAAAATAAGTACTAAAATTAGTTACCTACCTCAGTCACAGGGCAACTTTTAAGTATATAAATAATATGGTACTTGGGTAAGGAACGATCACTTAGTGTGTGTCTAATAAGCACCCCGTATAATTAGTACTACTTACTTTTGAGATAAGCTAAAAGTTTGAGTATCACTGATTTTTTCGGTACTTTTTGAAACCAGGGAAAGTGCGGATTAATGTAGTCCGCTCTTCCTCCATAGGGGAAAGATCGGATTCTAATGTAAAACATAAGCTGTACGTGAAAAATAATTGAGACGAGAGCAACAAGCACAAAAAACTCATCCGATTTACAATACTCCTTTCGGATGCTGAGATACAGCACCAGGGGTAAAAGCGTTTTTGACAAAATCAGGCGAAAATTACACACCTTTACATTTTGCTCTTTACCATACGTGTTTTTGTGTAAAATAGATACTACAGGCTTTATTTTGGTACACTACGAAATGGCGTCGTAGCCTATGTTGCTTGTTTTATGAAATTGCTTTTCGTTCAAGAGTTATTAGAACTCTCCGCTCTTACCCCAACATACCTTATTTTATTATTTTACTCTATCGAAAATCTGATTAATCCCTGATTTTAAAATAAAACAAGACGTGTCTTTTGAGTAGGTATTTTTAATAGTATTTTCCCCTAAAATATTCAAATCGTAGATTATTTGATGCTGTCGTCATGCCTATTAAGTACCTAACCTGCTGCACGAGATTTAGACTTCTGTTAAGAATATGAATTGTTTAAGGGAGAGTTTATCTTATTTAGTTAAACTACCTATCGAAATGCGAAATCGAATCTAAGCAGTCGATTGAAAAGAAATGAGTAATTCAAATGTGACAATCGAATTGATACCAATAGTGGTACCACGGGGAAAAAAATCCCCGTAGTCCCACTGATGTTAAAAATTGGTTTGATTAGAACTAGATAGGTTACCTATGGTTTAATGCACACTCAAGATTTGCTAAAATCATTCCAAACAAAGTAAGACGCTTCCATTTAGTATAATAAATAACTAATAATTTGTTCCAGTCAGGAATATTTGCTAGTGTCGGAACGCATTCGCCCCTCTAACTTTACTGTTTTACTGAAAAGTAAACAGAAACAAAATATAATCAGTCATTCTTTATTTTACAAATTATACAAAATATCTTACAAAAAACTAGTATAATAAATAAACGACTAGAGTTACAACCAGTGTTAATAATTGTGGCTTGGTTTTATCGCCAAAATTAGTGAAATCTTCGACTTGACACATTTCTGTAGAGTTAACAAGACTGCGTTCGAAATTTAGAGGTATGCGAATATAAGGGTTGGAGTACAACATCCCTTCGCCTATTAAATTTTTAGTGCCGTTATGGAACAAAACATCCGGTTTGTGGTTGTATGGTCCGTACATTGAGAACATTGCGTTGTGGAAAGGATAATGTTTGCCGAACAGTTGATCTAGTCTTGTAAATACGTTGATGATTTCTTGTTGCCGCATTGAGGGTAGGTTGTTTGGGGTGAATATATGACCGATATTCGACCAACTGATAAAACAGTACTTCTGGTTGTCCTCGGGACAAACTGTCCTAAGTTTCATAGGATTCTTTGCCCAGTTGTACTGCAACAAGTTGGCTGGAAAAGGAAAAAATAAAAATATGTTAGAAAATTCATTAGGTACCTACTCATAAACTCACAACTTTTAGGAGCTCCAAATGAGAGTAAAGATCATAAGAGTTAAAACTACCTTCGGCCACACTAGTAATGTAATGAGGAAATTAATGGAAAATATCAATAATTCTTGTTAAAGCCATAGTAACTAACCTGTGTACATATTGTAAATTTCCATACTAATAAACGCGACATCACTCCTCCCTTCTACGACTGCTCTCAAAGCATTGATCTCTTTATGCAAAACCTGATCATTTTCTTCATAACAATTCTTGCTCAAAACGTCATTATTCGTCACATTCAATTTTTCAAAGCCTGGGGCACAAATATCTGAGAAGTAGTTTTTAATATCCTTGCAAGCAATTTTCATTTGTTTTGCAAAATAACGTGTGACTGCATGCCAGGCGACGCCATCATAGTTTGGGAAGTATGCGCGCTTTCCGCGTAAGTCTGATAGTTTTTCAATTCCTGAGTCTGGGCGTACATAGGCGACGACTGTGTTGGTCTTTTCAACTATGGGTGTTGCTTCATGTAGGATTGCTGTGAGGTTGTAGTCACTGTAACAATTAAGATATTTAAGAGGAGTACTGTTCTCAACTTATTTTATCATTTCAGCGTACGACGCCTACTGCTGGGCATAGGCCTCCCCCGAGAATCTCCAAAACGTGACATTGACCATGTCGTCGGTCCACCTTGTAGAGGGTTGACGGTACGCGGTCCCTATTGAAATTCAATGTAATATCTTTATTCAAGTACACCATTACACAGTTCTTTCGAAGCGTCAAGAAAGCTGCATGAACAACAATACTTATGGTAAAGAATTTCAGTAAAATGGGTACTTCAATAAAACTAAATGATTGTTTCTTTGGTGAAACATTGGCAAACAGTCGGCATTGTAATTAGTATGCGATACCATCCTTTTCATAACATTAAATAACGTGAAATCACTTAATAAGTAAACGCACTTTAAAAACATACTTAATTTAAACTGTATTTTTAAAAAGCTAGCTATCGCCATCTAAGTTTAGTGCAGTCGCCCGGTTTGCGAAAGATGCGGGTTCGATTCCTGCCTGATGCCAACATGACCAAATGTCTTTTTCTGGTTTTCAGATCTTTATTGAAGAACGAAGTCTGTTGGGACAGCTAGTAAATAAATAAATAAACTGCATTGTATCTATTACCGTATTCCCTTGATCAGCCAGTCCCCGTCCGCCCTCAGTACATGCGCCTCGCCACTCTGAACCGCGCGTGCGCACGCCTGCGTGTTCTCCCGCACAGCGCACTGCAGCGCCGGAGTCACCCCGTACACCGCGCCCGCTTCGCTTAACCACTCGCACTTGTTCTTCTCGAGGAGAGATGTTGTGCAGAAAGTTATGTGTCTGAAAATAGAATATTTACTAACTAACCATAGGCTGTGGTAACCGCTCACTATCAGGCGGTCCGCATGCTTGTTTGCCACCGTTGTAGTATGAAAAAAACCCATGCCACCTGAAATTTTGTGTTTTCCGCTTGTGAAATTGTTTTTCATCCCCAATTTTTTGGAATTATGTTGTCCCTTTTTTCTAGCCTTTGGCCATCCTTCAGTTATAGTCCTAGCTGTTAATTTATTTTATCTTCAATGCAAGAAAGCATAGGCCAAAAGGCGGACATAATGCTAATCATTCTCTATCAGAGAACAGTTCGGCTAGACAGAAACGCTGTTGGCGGTGCTGCAAAATTCTGTTCTCACCGATGATTTAATCATTTCCTAGTTCCTAGCTACCTACCTTGGTGGGTTGCATCCAGCTTGGCTATAAGCCTCTCTGAATCCTTTAGCCCTCGCCAGGTAGTCAGCTGGCGCGGCCGGGGGCTGCAGTGGGGCTGGCTGGGCTTGTCGTATCTCCAATAGGGCTGCTAGGGCTCCACGCCAGTGAGTGTCTATCGTCACTGTGTTGTTGGTTAGAGATGTGGCCAGTTCAGCTACGGCTACGGATGCTTTCCTGGTAATTTAAGAGATAATTTTAATACTAAGTCGTATTTTTTACGAGTCGTCCTTTTTAATTTACGAGCTTGCTATTTGTCAATTAACCAGAGTAAATAATAATGAAGTCCCTGACCTCTTGGCAACGATGACTGGCCAGGGCCGGTGTAGCCACACGCAGGACTCTGTGCCGTTGGTGAGGGGCTGTGTGGTGCCGTCACGGCATAAGTAAGCGTAGTTGTCCGGTGAGGGGTATGACGATTTGCCTGTAGTTGACTTTAGCTATAACGAAAACATTGATAATTATTATTAGATAGACCTAAAAACCTACCTACCTAACCTACTTTCGAAAACTCAACATTATTTATATTTTTACCCATGGTCCCACCAGGGGGATCACAGATAAAACTTATTAATTCATAATGTGTGGTGGTTAACAGGTGAAAAATCGCTCGTACCCGCTCATAGTCAAGGTGGAGGCCTGTGCAGAGCACATATTACTTAATTGGGACATATAAAGGCTGTTGTTTGTTTGTCGTAGCATTCGTAAAAAATACTAGTAAAATAAGTGGGCCATCCTCGTGTTAAAATTCGTCTGTTTGTCCTGCTTGAGGGCTTCTAAGAATAGTTGATCTTGGATCTATAAGGATTCTATTCTGGTTATCGGTGCTGGCAGTAAAAAGACTTACCCCAAAGTAGCTCTTCACGTCGTCCAGCTCTCCCCAAGTGACGTCTCCAACTTCCACCAAGCAAGCCAAAGCGCCGGTATCTCCCCAGTAGCGGTCGTGGGTGCTGCAAGTTGGAGACCCGCATGCCGCACAAAGGGACGTATATTTGTGTTCTGCAAAAAAATACCTTAATTATGAAAATTGTCCGTTAATTATTTTATTTGTTATTTATTTATTCGTACACAAGCAGATGTTTACAGTAGTACAACATTTAGGACAGAACAAGTACAGGTGAGCTTATCTCTAAAAAAATATTTCTTCCAGCAGACCATTATGACAGGAGAGATGTAGGTATAATGTGTAATATTATTAATTAAAGCATGTATTTTTTCATTCCTCTTAGATTAACCGTTTACAATCATTCGATTGTTAGGTGTTTTCTCTCCTTGTCGATATTGTTTTAGCTACTTGTTAAGCGCGAACTTCCTTACTTTACTTCGTTTTACTTACTGAGTTGCATATCCCGAGTCTTGTCTACGACCCACGGTCCAGCTTTGCAGGAGCTTCCGAAATAATCAGCTAGAGCCTTGATCCTGTTTTCTGCTAGAGTCATCTCAGGGTCACATGCTCGTGGCAGCACCAGAAATTCCAGATACTGATGATATGAAATGATTAAGAACGTTAGCATATTGCTCTAGTTTTAAATTAAGCTTTAAATAACTTCCTGAAAGCGTGATAATATAAAGCAGCGATGACCAATTATATTTTAAGTTGTGTGTGCCTAATAATAGTCTATTCGAAATTATCCAATGTACTTTTGGGCTTCTCTGTTCTGAAAGGTAAGGTGAGGTAGAAGCAGGCAGTCTGAGTTAACGCTGCATGTCAGTCCAAGCTTAGCCTCCAGGCGGTGCGATAACATCTAGCCGCAAGACTTATCACAAGTTTCACAAGCATGAAGTCCTTGTGCTGAAGAATAGCTCGGTCTACTTCATAGTTGAA
This sequence comes from Udea ferrugalis, assembly GCA_950022985.1. Taxonomy (NCBI): domain Eukaryota; kingdom Metazoa; phylum Arthropoda; class Insecta; order Lepidoptera; family Crambidae; genus Udea; species Udea ferrugalis. The sequence goes on from OX465545.1 coordinate 5,196,743, forward strand.
ATGGACTAGGTCTGTGCCTAGCAAAGGGACGTATAGGCTACTGTTTTTTTTAGTAACGCAAAATATTAAAAAATCTTACCCCTGACAGTGTGTCACTGATAGGCCGTAAGTCATCGACGTCAGTGCCCGGGTGGCACAGCGTCCTATTATTCAGGATGGCGTGTAGTGTGGTGGGACCTTCAGGAATTATGTGTTTATTCACCACTGCCACCACTGAACGTTCGAAGGGTTCTGCAGAAAGAGTTATAGCTTAGGTTTTATCTACATATGGGCTGACGTCCTTTATGTTACTGACTTCCTATAAGTCATAAACCACATTTACGAAGCCCTCAGTTTCTAATTTGACCGTTAAAACTTGAGTACAGGAAGGTAGACTTTGCTTATTAAAATACAGTTTACAGCAAAAAATATTATGAGAACAGGAGCCATTGTTTTATGTTTCAAAATTATGGTCGAACAATGAAGCGGAAATACGAAACAAAATTTAAATTGGCGTTATAAACGTGAAAATCAACTGCAAAAAATTAAACTTGATAACGCGATTAACAGTGAGCATACAAAAAATATATCTGTACTAATAATGCAAAACTGAAGGGTTTGTTTGTCTGTTTAAATGCGCTAATCTTAGGAACGTTTGAATTTAGAATTTCTTTTTGTGTTGAATAGTAATTTTATTAAGAAAGGCTACAGGCTACTTTATAACATCACGAGTCTACGCAGTTGAAGTCACGGGTGGCAGATAGCAAAAAATAAATTATTTTACTCACTGGCTCTAGAACGAAGTTCATTTGTGACCAGCACGTCGATGTTGGCCCATTGGGCTGCTACCAGGTCTTCAGGGCTGAACACTCCAAAGTCAACTGTTCCTTTGCTGATACGACGAAGGCAGTCTAATCTGTTAAAAAATGTGGTTTTCAGAATTATTATTTCTTACTTTTTAATGAACTGTCTGTCGTTTGAGTTTTACTTTATACATTTTTAGTTTAAGGTGTGTTGAAGTTTATAAAATTAATTGTTCCCAACTATTTTATGGACTTTGTCTGAAATAAAATGATTTTATTTATTTTTTCATATTTTTCCCCTTGGTCCCACCATATTTATGAATATTTAGATAGACCTGACAATAATGAAATCTTACCGGTCTCTCCCAATCACACACTCGACTCCTGAGTTCTCCTTGTCCAGCACTGGACAGTACTTGAAAGTGCGCTTGTAGGCACCGCGTCCTTCCACTACGCAAAGGCGGACTGAAAATATAAAATATTTAAATTATTAACACACGTTCTGAATTGATGAGTACATTTCGTGAAGCTGATCGATTATTATTACTGTATACTCGTCAACCTCATACCTATCTGAAATATCATATGACTACTTCACATCAGCTGAAGTGATTCTTTCATCTGCATCCAAGAGCACAATGAAAAAAAACAGGTGTCTGTATTGTGTATCCGTAGACCCACTAGTTTATCATAAAAATCGAGGGAGTCAGGAGGGAAATATTATTGCCTGTGTACCCACTAAGTCCGTATTTTACAATAAAATTGTAAAAATTATAATATGATTGTGTGTCATACTTAAATGATTTTTTAAAAGTCTACTTAATAAAAATTTAAATCCTTCAAAAGCAAAGGTCACGGCTTCAATAAATTGTGTGGTTTTCTTATGACTCATTTATTTAATGAGCTACACTTAGTATCCTATTGTTATTTGACGATTCAACAAAAAGGTAGGACGCCAACGCAATATAGTTTGTAACTAATTATTTGTTTTGATCTTGACCTGAATAAAATATGCGTATTGTAGGATGTAGTACAGTCAGCATCAAAAACATTATACCACAAACACCCGGCCCAAATATCAATTTCATTAACAACATTTATGATACCGTTATATCACTAGAAATCACTAAATAAATATTATAGACCTTAGTCTATAATATTTATTTAGTGATTTCTAGTGAACTAAATGCTTGTTCCACGGAATACTCTAGATATAAACATACATAAACTTTGTAAATACATACTTAAATACGAACAGACAATGTTCATGCACGCAAATGTTTGTACTGTGCTGGCATCGAACCCGCGACCTTTGGTGTTGTAGCCAATTGAAGGGAAGATAGATTTTCTTCAGTGTAACACGAATGCATACAGTCATCGGCACATCAGGTTATCCATTTTCGGTTTTATCTCGCTCTCGCCAATTTACATTTCTCTGCATTAGAGTTAGGAGAACTGACTATGGATAGGTGGCCTGGCATGCCGTTGACCGTAATAGTATGGTCATTGGGATAGACCAATGGACAATTTAGGCGGTCTTTTCGTTAGGGAGCGTTCTCTTCTAGACAACAGTGATCACTCAAGTGTGATTATTGTCTGCAAAACATGCGGAAGCCGTTAAAGTGAGTGGCAAGAGCTACTGTGTCAGCGACGCTGTCAGAAATTCGTTTCACATGATTTTTAAATGTTAATGTTCACAATAACAATATTTGCCATTCGTCACGAACTGTGTGGCATGTTTTTCACACATTTCTTCGAATTGAAAGTTGTTACAGTCCTACCAACTTATCTGTGAACTGAAAGAGGACGACACCGTCGATTCAGTGTTGCTAACTAATATAAGGTGCCCAAAATTGAGTAGGTTTTAGAAGTAGGTAATTTGTCATAAGAAATAAGTATTAAATAAAAATAATGAAATTAAATATTGTAATTAATTATAATTATCTAAAAATAAAAAAATAAATTAAAAAATATATCTGTAGTTAAGTAGGTACGCTAAACAGTTGTCCTTCAGGATTAAAAAATGGCTTTATTTAAAAAGTGATCCAGTGAAATGGAAATCCTGCAGATATTAAGGTTTGATAGCTAAAACAATTATTAGAGAGATAAACTAGAATCTGGAAAACTTATCAATCATACTAAATGTTCCACACTTAAAACTTTCATTCAATGTGATTTATGTACCCTCCCTGCATCAGGTACTATTTAGTTGAGACCGTACCTAACCCCTAACAACGATATATTAATAATAATTCGCAGTGGTAAGTACCTAATGGGTGTAATAAAAAAAACAAATTGCTTTACAATTATTTATTAAAAACCAGATTTACAGTAATTATCTTTAGATGAACTTGCACTACCGACGACATCATCATCGCTGTCCTGTGTAATTTATTTATGTCTTAAGACCTCTAGAAGGTTTTTAACAGTAGGCACCTCGTTTCTAGCAGAATCAAATTCATGTACTCTCCTCCGTATAACTCCCATGTCAAAATCATCAACGTGTATGATTCCACTTCTATCCTGCCTTGCCTGGTGTCCGAATTTTAGTAACAGTGTCTTCTGCTGCATGCCCTTCTTTATCTATTTTTGAAATGAGTCCTTGACTCACACCTGAAACATAGGATTATTTTTTTCATCGAAATTTGAAAACCGGCAGGTTAGTTGGTTCACCCATTTAACAGGTAACATATTATTATTATTAGTTAGCGTTACAGTTGAGTTAACCTACAGTAAGAATATATACAAATATTCCGTGGACTTAAGTATTTGGTTAAGTATATGGGTATTTATGAAAATGAAGTTGACAACACTAACCTGTTGCAGCCGAAATTCGTTTGTATATTTTGGTAAATGGAATAATCGGAGACCTCGCCCGAGCTTCTGCTTTGAAAAAGGTTTCAACCTTAAGAATAATGTTTCGAGCATCACTTTTAATGGCTTTCGGCATATTCAACTTCATAAATTCCTAAATATCACAATAAAACAACCATAGTACTCAAAATTAATTGACACGGACAATGAATGACATTTCAACATGGCGGTCGTAGTTCCAATTTTCGCCATTTCACAGATAAGTTGGTAGGTCTGTACGTCATTGAAGCCATCATGTCAAGAGAATCGGTGATTCCCGATGACGAAATAAAGTTGAACTTGCTGTGCTGTGACGTAAGGGCGTGATATCCGAACGCATTGGTTTCAAGGCCGTCTGGGTGGGTGTTGTCTTTGCTGCGGAATTTAAACTTGTCAAGATGTTGTCAAGTTTTACGTTTTTTAAAAGTTTGTAGTGTAGTTAACACTTGGAGCTAGACGCCTAAGCCAAGTAGAATGCATTCCGTTGTGGTTTTAACCTCAGGACCAAAACAAAGCGCCGATTGCATTGCATTAGATGCGCTAGTCGAAATCTAAACATTTTCCCATAATAAAGTCGAAGATTTTTCCCTTTATTTATAAAGGTTAATTTAGTTTTGCCACACTTATTAAGTGATTCGCAAATGTCGACAGCAGTGGAATAAAAGAGAAAAAACTTTGTAGGTAGACTGTTTGAGTTTTTACGAATAATGTAATTTATCTTCAAACTGATAATTACGAATAGGGGCGGTGGATTCCCGGTCGGCCCCGGGTGAGAAAAACCCCCAATGCGCCGCTGCTTCTGAAATTCCGTATTTGAATGTACGGTCAACGACATGACAGGCTATTGGAAAATTTGTTATTTGGCGAGAGCAAGATGAAAAACGGATATGAATAACCATTTTTTTTTACTGTTTGCATTTTAACTTAATAAGTTTCATACTTGGAATATTTTAAATCCTATATTTTTATTATTTCCTTGGTAACTTAATGAGTCAATGTCATTTTCCGCAAACTTGGCATACATGACATAAACATGTTGTAGTTTCATTAGGTGGAGTTGGTAATTATTTATAAATAACTGTTCGACTAACTGGACAATGTTCGAGCCATTACCTATCCATAGTATTATCCTCTTGAAGGCCTTGTGGTTAAAAATTTGCCATCATTCATCAATCACCTACCTCTAAATCACCCAATGTATATTTTCTAGTAAAATGATACCAGCAAATATACATTGGGTGATTTTGAAAGTAAGTACCTACTTGGCTTCATTAGGAGGGATAATTCCCTCCTATGAAAAAAATCCACGGGAATATACCTATTCCCGATAAGTGAATAAGTGAATAGATTTGTTTTTTTTTTATTATTTGGGTTTTTAGTTTTTACCGTGGGTATTTTTTTAAATTTAGTTAATTATTTTTATAATTCATGGGAAAATCGAGTTGAACTATCTAGGTACCTATAAGTGAGAAGTCATTCTTACATTGTCACTATATTTTTTTTTAAATTTAGACTAACTGCCGTACTCAGAGACGTCAATTAACCTTAATGGTTCATTGGAGTCAAAAGGCTTTTTTTAACTTCTTTTTTTCAAAACACACTATTAAGAAGAGTTTGAAAAAAATACTAAGAAGTCGTTATTTTATTTTGTTCTTCACTACAAGCTTATTTTAAAAAAATGAAGTACCTACCTAGGTATCTACTAGCAAAGTTATTCTTTAAACCTTTTTTTTTTTTTTTTTTAAGGTGGGGAATCCTTTTATGGACTTCCCGCCCCTCGGGGGAAGGGCGGGGGAGTGTGAGACTCATCTGCCGTGAGGCAGCAGACACTACTCACTAAACCCCACCGTGCTCCAACGTTGCCATCAGTTGTATGAAGTCGTGGGGTCGCTGTCGCGCTTCCATAAAAGTAAGTTAGTAAGTTACTCTTTAAACCTACCTACATAATGTCAGAAAATTGCAGGTTTCTGTCAATAAGCACGTATAAATACGTATAAAAATACGCCTAGCAGAAAAAAATTGTGAACTAAGAACTGTGGCATCAAAACTTAACATTCTGCTGTGTATACATGCGTGTAAAAAGCATGTGGAAGTGGATGACGATGGAAGTTCATTCACTTTACCTACGAGAAGTGTTTTATCGTGTTCATCAAAGTGTAACAAAACATTAAAGATGATGCTCCTAAAATTTCCTCCTCATTCTACTGACTATTACTCTAATTCCTTTACTGTCCAATCCGTTCGCTTATGGAACTCCTTACCCTCATCCATAAGGCTATCCAAATCCCTTCCTATTTTCAAATCCCGTGTCAAAGCTCACTTTCTATCGCCGTGACCCAATGATCTTCTTTTTCACTACTTAACGCAATCGTCCTGTTAATCCATACCGAATTGTTTGTATTATATTTATGTAGGTATATGTAAGTTTATTATTTTGCTTGTAGTACTGTATGTATGTTTATTTTATAACTGAAAAACTAAATTTTGTTTTAATATATTCATTTTTTCTTTTTAATAACCGCCTTGCACCACCGCATTTACTTCCCTTTCCAGTTTCTCTACCTGAAGGTTGTCTGGAAGAGATCGCTCTTAGCGATAAGACCGCCTGCATTGTACATTCTAATGTCTATAAGCATTGTTATGTAATTGTTTTCTTTGTGCAATAAAGTATATCTTATCTTATCTTATGATTAAGAGCCATGTTTTTTAACCAGACAGATAATTCGCATCACAAGTAACCGGTTTCCAATTCAGGTATTTCCAGTCACGTAGTTACGATTCATGTAGGTAGGTACCCTAATCTTTGTTTTCTTTTCACTATCTTACAGTACAGGGCAAGCGAGCGAAGGGTTCAATCCAATTAGGTAGGCATTATACGAAGGGAACAATCATGTATTTGTAGGTACCTAATATGGCGGACGCATGAAATTAGTGATGGGAATCTTTGAATGAACTACTTTAAATTCATATGCCATAACCATCATTCATTCAGTGAATGATAACGTCCAGCGCATAGAGCTTCCAGAGCGTGTTTTCAATCTATTACTTTACATCATTGGTCCAGCGAGAAAGTTCATTAATTCGTTCCTTAACTTACAAAGTCAAAAAGTTTATGTATTAAGTAGTTACCCGTAGTAAGGCTTAGTTGACCCGAAGTTTTTTATGCCATTACAATATTATTAAGATGTTTTTCTTTTCTGCAAGCATAAGCTCATTCTATAAGATTTGATGTTATAACCTTTCACGTATATCGCCTAAAATAGTTCGTAAAACTGCGATTAATGGATTCTCAGACGAAGTATAATTAGTTTGTTATTATTATAACGCAATCAAAAGCTATTAACACAACCAGTTATGTTTATTATAGCGGTATTTTAAACCTGAGTGACATGACCAACGAGTTATAAAACAATGTTTTCTTTCAACACAAAAAAGTAGTTTTTAAAGTTTTTTGCTCAAAAGATCATGTTCCTACTTTTTTGTTAGGATTGACCTGTCTTTACCCACCTTTTATCATGAAGAAAACATTTAATCTTTGTCATAAAATAATATGCGTCTGCTACAAAGCTGGGTTCACTAACAACCAGCGTCAGCTATGCTATTCCGGCGGACGCCAAAACTCCCTTCGCTCGTGTGGTCGTTTGTAAAGAAAGGACTAAGACAAATAACATTTTTAAATTATTTACATGCAAAATGAGGGAAATTACTAATTCAAAGTAAAGAGTATTGATGATTGAGGTAAGCGTGAAGCACCGAGATGTGAAGTGATGTTTGATGTGCACCGCCGGAATAGCACCCCTGAACTGATAAGTTAAAAAGTACTTAATATAAGTAAATGGTTTCCAATAAGTTAAATATTTATTTATGTCTGTCTTATTTCTGAGTGTTGTGGGGTCAAATTTTTAACATAATCAATGTTTAATAGTCTATGTCTATTCCATATGGGTATTAACTCACTCTTGTGCTATTCAGAATCAATCAGCAAACGCCAGTTATCTCATACAACAAAACATTTGCCAGGAACCGAACTGTACGAGACGCTGTGATACTTAGTATTTTAAATGTTACTTATGTTAGAGCGTTTTTGCATTGATCACAGACAAATAAAAATTACGCCAGCATTTCGTGTTGGTTAGGGCTGCCACAATCAAATTCGGAAGTAGAACCATGTCTTCTTACTATGGGCATCTCATGAAGGTAAAGACGACTGAGTACGTTTATTTATTTATTTATTCTTTATTGCACAACGAGATTGATACAAGGGCGGACTTAATGCCTAAAGAGGCATTCTCTACCAGTCAACCATAGGGCTAAACAGGAAAATATAGTAGGCGGTGCAACAGAGTTTAAAAAAAATACAAAATAAAATATAAAATTTTTAAAAAAACAATATGACAAAATAATTGAAACGTTACTTTGCTAAATAATAATTCATTTTTTTTTTAAAAAGAGATACTTCTATAAACTTTGAAATGCTGAAAAGAAAATGAAAACTATTGTTATGTATAAAGATTTAAGTATTTTTTGTGCAATTAATTTTCTGGAGTTAGAATGACAAGTTATATGTAGCAATTAAACAGATGGATGTTTCTAGTTTTGTTTTTTCTTGGATATTACCAGCAATCAAGATCCCTGAATGTTTTTTTAGATATTCAACTTAAACTCTGAATTTCAATTAGGTCTGTGCAGTAAAATGACATGTTTCATAAAAAGAAATCCGTAATTTACTTGATACATCTGTCATTTTCTGTTGAATTTGAAATATTTGACAGAAAGTTTTATTTTCATATTTTTCGTGAAATACGTTGTTGTTAAGAGGATTTCCTTTCTTCCGAAACCTTACACAAGCGGCCACAGCAGCCCTAGGCGGGGCCACGCGGTCGTCCCCAAGGCCGACTGGCCGGATCACCGGAGTGGCCGCTAAGATTGTTTTTGTTGTTACTCACTTAGCGCGGTTAAAATTAAGTCATACAGACATATGTATACAAAATTCATGTAAACTGGTCACTAAGACAAAAGTGAACGATACAGTTAGCCTCAGAACCAATAATAACTATATAACAAAAGTGACCAATAATAACTATTCTGTAAGAAAGTTTTGATAGAGTTTGTAATATCTAAAACTGAGCATGCATTTTCGTTGAATAAGCTGTTTGCATCAGCTTAAAGGCCCACTTTCGTATCTATCTTGGGTCTGAATGACGGATACCACTGTACATAATATAAAAATTTGAATCTCAAATATCCTTACAGTATTCCGAAAGCTACTTTATCATAACGTTGTCTATTTCATTCCTATTGCTGTCGATATTTCCGAGTGAGTGACAACACCTACATGTTAATCGCTAAATCAGTTGAGTGTTGTAGCGTTGCCTTATTATTTACAAAAAGGCTGTATATCTCTAGGCAATCTGCACATTTTCAAATATGCAGACGATTGGTTTAGAAAAAACCGCATGAATGGTTTACCATTCAAAGTAAAACAATCAAAGATTCCCATCACTAATTTTATGCGTTCGCCATGATTTTTGAACACCTTTTCCTTTTGCCAATAAATAAATTCTCATAACATTCCTCTAACAATACGCACTGAATCCACGTGTTGGATTACGGCTCATAGTTTCTTAGGTGAGGCCTGTGTTAAGCTGAACCTAGGACCGTGCCCTACTTTGGGGTGCCCATAAGCACGTAACTATGCCGGGTCGTTGAGAGCCTCTGCCCTCACCCTAGAGTCTGGAAAAGCTGTCATAGCCTTTGGCGGCTATACAGCCATAGGCATTTAGAAAAAAAAGTTGGGAAACAAATAAATTAATAACCACTGGACATGATTCCACACAGCGGCATCTAGCCCCAAACTAAGCAACTAAATGCTTGTGCTATGGTATACTAGACAACGGATAAAATGCCTGTAAGGATATGTTTTTTGTGTGCCGACTGTACTGTTGTATGTATGTGAACGAAGGTGAGTCAGTATAGGTGGGAATTACCAGTTAGTGTAATTCTGAATATACAGGAAAATTGGAAATAACGACCAAAGTATCCTGTACATTACCAATGTAATTACCGTTTTCTTATCTTGTCTATGAACTACCCGGAAACCGGAAGGTCTATAGTTATTCGTTTCTTCAAAGAGCTTATGTAGGATAGGTATTTTACGCAAATAAAATATTATGATATTCATTGATTCAAGAAAAAACCTTAAATAGGTAACCTAATGGTGAATGTACTTGACTATTCATTTGTTTTTTAGCCGAATTATGAATATCATTTTGATAGTGTGACTGACAATTCCTATGATTAGAATATTGACGCATGACGTATGACGCCCTATTAGCGTAGTGGTTACGAGGGCCGGATAAGACTCTAAAAGATCGCGGGATCGATTCCCGAACCTCAAATTTTTCTTGACGAAATATATATTTGTACCTACTTGGTCTTTTAGTGGTCTGGGTTTTGATACTTTTGTGTTTCTGATTAAGAAAAAAAACACGAAGTTAAAGATAATACAAGGAAAAAGCTTACCTTGGGACTATAGCATTAAATTAATAAATCAGAGGAAACACCCAGACTAGTTCAAACAGACATGTTTATGCACGCGAATGTTTTAACTGCGCTGGGATCGAACCCGCGACATCTGGTGTTGCCAAACTATTACACCAAATCGGTCGTCAATGATTTTCTTGCACGACACTTTCATTCATTTCTACTTTAATTATTTATTTTATTCCATTAGAGATAACGTTGTAACTTGTAAGTGTATGGTCATTGTGCTGCATTAAATACATCCGTGATTTATAAAAAATGTACGGAAACATTTTTTGTACATACTCGTTTATAAATAACATGCCTTTATTCTGCGTTAGTCATTATAAAACAGGTGTCTAGGCACTATAGTTTAAATTACCTACCCGGCATTTTAAGAAAAAGATTTTGTTTTTTTTTTATATTGTTTTTACGGCTTCGGTGTAAAAAGATTTAGAAAAACACGAAAATGACGCTAAAAACCATCGTGTAATTTAGGTACTTTTTAGGGAACGCATTAAGATGTGAAATATAGGTAGGTTTAATAATATGTAAAATATTGACCTCAATTGTAAATTTACAAGCAAATTGGTAGTCTTGTGCATTATTTTGATGTTTAAATCGTAGAATTTTCCTGTTGCTGCATTCGAGGTCTGCATGCAAGCGACCTCACTGAGAGTAAAAATAAAGAATAAAAACTACACTCACGATTCCCATTTGATCCAGATCCTGTCCCTTGTAGAAGCACAGCCTTTATTATTGAAAATAAAAATAGTATCACAGTTACGCTCTTCATATAGAATTTAAAAAAAACTTTGGGTTGCGGGCTAAAAAATGTTCTTAATAAAACACCCAATATTCCCGCCTGTTTTGTGAGACACTTATTTTTTAATTTGTATTTTTGTTCATCGCGTCTTTTGTGTACGGCCGGACGCGACTTGCAAAATTGTGCCACTGGCGCGATAGCGGGCGTGCCTCTGAACCAACTGACTGGAAGTTCTATGAAGGCTTTTAACACAAATAATTTTTATTCCTAATAACTTTATCCAACCGGTTTTAAAGGTTGCGAACATCAAAAGTACATGTTTGAAGAGAGCGACAACTCGTTTGGGCGGACAGTAGATCGTTATGCAATATTTTGACAGGGCACCTAAATTATTAAATAGGTAGGTAGTAGATTATTAACCAAGGGGATAAAGCAGTGTCTTCTGTCGCGGGTGACGATTGAAATCGCGAGCCTAACGAAGGACTCGAGGTTAACTCCCGAGCGTAGCGAGGGTGTTAAAAACTTAAATCACGAGCGAAGCGAGGGATTTAATACGAGTCCTGAGTGAAGGGGGGGTTTTAAGTTCACCCAAGACTAAGAGCACGTTCGTTGACTTAAAACAGAATATATTGTTTGTCCAATATGTAATTAAAATAAAACAAATTAAAAGCAACGCTCCGTGCAAAGTTCGTGTGTAAGTGGCAGCGCGCACGCGCGCTGCTCCGAACACTGGTGATGTGCCGACCACTAGTGATGGGCGTAATCATCCTCCAAGACAGCTTTATCACCGAGGAAAATACTCTACTTACTTTTCGTACCATTTGCGAAAAAAATATTTATTAGCAAACTTTTTCTATTTTATCACATATGGATAATACTGGCAGGTCATAATAAAAAAATTAAAACTTCTGATTTTAGCGCTCGTAAGTTAAACCTCGGCAAGTATTCCAAATTTAAATCACATTCTCGCCATTAAGGATTCTACACACAGATTAAAAATGACTATTGTTCTCTTTTTGTGACCTAGAATGTCACTTTTTTTAAACAAGTGGTACGAAAAATATCATACCTAGTGTGATACCTAGTCAAATAGGAAATCGTCCTAGGATAGATAGGTAGTCTGGGAAACTGAAATTAAGTTTATAGGTTTATATTTTCAGCGCGTGAACGATTTCACGAGTCAAGAACTTGAAAGCCGGAATTGTGTTCTCTTTTAAAATCACCTACTTACTTACCTATTAGATTTAAAAAATATCGATATGTATTATAATTGGTACATGTTATTTATGTTAAAGTTGTCCATATTATCTTTCTGATCTTTAACTTAATCTTGTGCACTACCTCCATTTCTCCGGTTGACCGTGTAGTTGACTGATAGAGAATGCCTTATTTATTTATTTATTTTGCACCACATACAGAGTTACAATACAAATACTATAACTAAAATACATGGACCCTGTTAGGGTATTGCAAGAGAGCTTTACTTATTATTTACAGTAATAGAAAGAATACCTACTTATTAACTAACATAGACTACTACTACTACTTAATTGCAAATGTACAAAATCACAAAATACATATCCTAATGAAAATTTCCTTTCGGCATAAGTCCACCATTTTTATTACTTTTAATTGTGCATTAAATAATAAATTAATAAACAAACGTAACAGGGTTTTATTCTCATATTTTCACGAAAACTTTTTTAAGTACATTTTAGTTATCTAGATTATTTTTGTTTCAAGATGGATGAGAGATTTTTTTCACATAAAATTACTTTTAAAATGAATTACCACTGGTTCCATCATGGAACCGAATAATGGGCCTACAGTCCCACAAGTTTAAAAAATACATTTGGACAGCTTCCAGTGACATTGGAAATTGTACTTTAATCCTATAGAAATACGATTCATGAGCTGTGGCTTGACTTTTGAGCCTGACAGAACACATGAACCCTTTCGGCATTTCTTAAAGTATAATTTCCAATAACACTGGCAGCTGTCAAAATGTATTTCATAAAACAGTTGGACTATTAAGTAGTGGCAATTATTTAAGCAAGGATTAGCAAGCTGAAGTGGCAGTGGGCTGGCCATGTTAGCCGTAGAACCGACAACCGTTGGAGTAAACGTGTTCATGAGTGGAGACCGCGTCTCGGCAAGCGTAGTGTAGGACGTCCTCAGGCAAGGTGGAGTGATGATCTGCGCAGGATGGCTGGCAGGAGCTGGATGCGAGCAGCCGAAGATCGAGTTCAGTGGCGTGTAATAGGAGAGGCCTATGTCCAGCAGTGGACTGCAACAGGCTGATGATGATGATGATGATTAGTGGCAATATACCTACCAAGCAGGGGCTTTAGCTTCCTTCTTCCTAGTTTAATAGGCATACGTCAGTAATTTGTACTTAGGTAATGATCATGACTGGTATTTATATTTAATGAGCTCAAAAATGATTGTTTTGCTTCGTTGTAATGTAAGGTCAAAACCATTATTTTTTAGTTGCAAATTCCTAATATTATGTTTAGAAAAAGCAATAACTTTTACCAGGTAAGAAGTACGTGACCTTCTTAAGTAGTTTTTTTTAATTTAAAATATAAAAAACGCGTAAGTTAGTAAGTACAGTGAAGAAAATTGGGAGAGACGAGACCTGTCTAGGACAGACCTTTTTAGTTTCTTTTTTTATCTAATTTATGGTAGATTTCAAATTTAGTCTTGTTGCTGTCACTGTCTTTGTTATAGGCTGAAATTATTTTTACATTCAAAAATATAGTTTATTTTCCGTAATTTGGTAGTTTCTTTTGCTGTCACCGACAAGACCTTTGCGCTGCAGTGGGACCTAATAGGTTGATAAAAAAAAAGTTAGTATCTGCAGCCGGCCATGCATCAAGCTAAGTTAGCTTAGTAAACTATTTAGAATCATGACGTGCGAAAACCCATTGAAAACTGCATGTTAAGTTTAAATATGACCCTCAACAATAGATATACATTGATATCTTCACTATCAGTCCAAATGCCTTCAAGGGGGGAGACTCAAAACCCTCTACCAGTGATCACTCACTGAAGCATGTATTGTAGCGATATACATATAATTGCACTTCATAATTATAGTTAAGCATACTTTTAAGTTAATTAAATTTAGTTTTTCTTTACTGTTCAAGTCAGGGAAACCCTTTTTGGGTGATAGTTTAGTTACTTGCATGTTCTTAAATAATGAAATGAATATGGTTATTGTTTAAATACAGTTTACCCTTGTTTAGTCAAACCACGTTGACGTTGACGTCGCTAGATGTCCGCCGGAAGCCTAAAGGCGGCTTGATAACATCTGACATTAAGGTTTCTCACTGACTTTAAGGTTTCTCATTACCTTACACCCCTCCAACAATCCACAACAATACGAGTACATTCCTAATAATATAAATCCAATTTAAAATAAACCAAATCATATGAAATGAATATGGTTATTGCTTAAATATAGTTTACCCTTGTTTAGTCAAACCACGTTGACGTTGACGTCGCTAGATGTCCGCCGGAAGCCTAAAGGCGGCTTGATAACATCTGACATTAAGGTTTCTCACTGACTTTAAGGTTTCTCATTACCTTACACCCCTCCAACAATCCACAACAATACGAGTACATTCCTAATAATATAAATCCAATTTAAAATAAACCAAATCATTGAAATGAATATGGTTATTGCTTAAATATAGTTTACCCTTGTTTAGTCAAACCACGTTGACGTTGACGTCGCCAGATGTCCGCTAGATTAAGGTTTCTCACTGACCTTTATAAGTTTTCTCACTGACCTAAAGGTTTCTCAGTGACCTTAAGGTTTCTCACTGACCTTAAGGTTTCTCACTGACCTTAAGGTTTCTCACTGACTTTAAGGTTTCTCACTGACCTTAAGGTTTCTCATTGGCCTTACACTTTTTTTTTTAAGGAGGGGAAATGCCTTACGCATACCCGTCCACCGGGGGACGGACGGGTTATGTCGGACTCTCCACTGGAAAGGTGGTATACCAGTGGCCCTACCGACTAAAACCCCTACTACTCCCTCTAATCGTCCGTAGTGGGGGAACACGGTGAGTAGCGCGAGGCCTGTTACGCGTTCCCCCGGACGGAGCCCGCCTGGACGGCGGGCCGGAAGCGACCCCCCCTTCGTGGGGGGAGGCCAGAAGGGACGGCCGAGGATGTCAAGCCGTCCCTACCAGGCAGCGGTGAAACCCGTGTAATGCTGGCGGCGGCACCCCCGTACCACGCGCCAGCTGGCCACCGTTCGCAGGCCCTACTGGGCCCGCAACCACGAGCCACCCAAAGGGCGGCTCCGCTGCCGTAACCGGCGGTACGGCCCCGCCGGGCCGCGACGCACAGGGGGGATCAGCCTCGGATCACTGGCCCCTACCAACCTGTTGTGCGCCGCGGCCCCAACCACGCGCCTCAAGGCGCCTGCAGGCCCCACTGGCCCCGCCGCCCCACGTCGCCCTTACGGGCCGCAGCGGGTGGGTGTCCAGTCCACCACGCTGCCACGCCTGGGTTCTCTTCGCTTCCCAGTGGTGCCCCTACCACCGGTACTAGGCCCCCTCGCCACGCCGAGGCGAGAACCCCCAGGGGGATTGGCCTTACACTCCTCTAACAATACACAACAATACATTCCTAATAATCTCAAATTCTGAGACTTCATAAGAAGGATTGGCAGAGCCTAGCATGGGATCGAAATGTTTGGAAAGGATTGGGAGCGACTTTTGCCCAGCAGTGGGAGGATGTCGGTTAGATAGAACAACCAATTTAAAATATACCAAATCATACTGAATTTATTCGGACAAAAACAATCAATTAGAAACCATAGGTTCATGTTCTAAAGACGCGAAGGTGTCATAACTGCTGACAGAACCGTCAGAATCTGGTTCAGGATTATTCGTTTTTGAAGACTCTTTGGAGTAATGACTTGTATTTGATGGTTTCTTGCACTCTGTTAAGTTCTTAAAATCGCGATTTAAAAAAGTAGCTTCTTCCGGTGTTGCCATTGATTGAGTTTGACATCCCAAATCCAAAGGGATGTCAGTCGTCCCGCTCTTTTTGTGTTGCGCAAGGAAGTAGCTTGAGCACTGGCAACCCTTCGTCATCCTTATTCTGGAAAGCTTGTAGATTCTGCAAGGCGATGCAGGTTTGTTTTTTAATCTGGACTTTGGTTTTCTTATGCTGGATCGTCGTGGTCCAGTCTTCCTTTTGGTGTCACTGGGATTTTTCGATGAGAGGCCTTTTCTCCTGAGTGCTAGTCGTTTTTTGTGTTTAATACAAGTGTTGCAGTGGTTGTAAGTGTGCTGTGAAACGTTGCGGCGTGTGGCACTCATCGTAACCTGAAGATAGAGGGCGTATTTTTCATTTACTATGTTTGATTACTTCCTGGTAATGTCATAGTTACTTAGATAAGTTATAACAACCAAAGAAATTTTAAGTACCTACTTAAATATTTTTTTTGGTTTTAACAGTTAGGTAGAGATCGTTTACCGAAATGACGCGCGCCTCCACCTCATCTACGCACACCAAAAAAATCAAATAGGACACAATACACATAAACATGCAATAGGGAATATGCTGGGTCTTGAAAAGGGAACCACCATTCCTTCCCAGGTGGGATGGCTAGGTAGGATAAGTGGAATAGGGGAAAATTGTAGCCCCATTACGCCTAGTATACCCCTTAAAAAAGATCATACCTTGGCAGTAGACCGTTTTCTGTTCAGCTCATCGTGCATTTTGGGATATCCAGAGTTATGCAGACGCACCGCTTCCATTCTATTGCTGCTTTGCTTGCCTCGAGTTTCGTATGCTTCTTGATGTTTATAGTCGAACTGCTCAGCAGCGTTACGGGTTTTCTGGACAGAATAAAAGGACTTAGAGATACTCGTTTGTCTATTTATCTATCTTTTTTAAACATTAACTTAACCATCTTGTGCGTTGATACTGGTGGTAAACGGTCCCCGAGGACCCCCGTGAGGGACTCTATCAGTGGACACCTGGCGCGCTGTGAAGGCAACCCAACCCCTCATAAGGGGAGATTTGCCTCCCCTCATACACCCGCGGTTGTTCACGGCGTGCGAGGCCCCCCGCACCGCCACCCTCTACAGGATCGCCTATGCAATGGAAGCACACAGTCTCCACCATGTACACTCCTGAAGACCCGGGCCCCCCCTTTAGTCGCCCCTTACGACAGGCAGGGCAGGGGGGAATCTCGGCTGAATTCTAACGCCACGAACCACAGAGCAAGTGTGGAAGTTACCTACCTGTGAAGGCTTTAAGTTCCTCATAGGCTTAGGTCCGTCGTCATCCACGATGCGGCATACCACGTCAACTATGTTGTCCGCCATTTGGTCATCAGCCGCTGGGGGGGAATAAGCATCTACCACCATCTTCTCAACTTGTTTCCCGTCAGTTGGGCCGCTTTTGGATAATGTCATTCTAGAAATATAAGGTATTATTTACCTACTAATAAATAAATGGGTATCTTTTATTGCAGTGCTGGGAAAAATCTCTTCAAACTTTTCCACTGGTATTTCCTTTGCCAACCACCACACAAACCTACCACTATCCGCGGCAAAATTGGCGTTTATTGCCTTCACACTAACGTTTGTGTAGCGTAGGCGTTCGATGAACGTATGTGCGGCGCACACGCCGCGTACTCGTTTGGTCTGGGAAAGACGACCAGCATCTGCACACAATTTATCGAACGCCTACGCTGGAAAAACGCTAGTGTGAAGGCGCTCTAAGACGTAGACAGAAAGTCGAACTGAAATGGGGGTAGCCAGGCAGTTCATTTCTGTACGATCCACTCAGACAATGGGCGTTCCACCCGGATGAAAGGCCTGAGTCACAACCTAACAGCCCCACAAAGTTGGATAGAGATCGTCTAAGCGGAAATGACGCGCCTCTCCACTGCATCTTGCTTAAAAGCAAGCACTCTGGAGGTGGAGGAGCGCGTCATTTCAGCTTAGACGATCTCTTCTACTGAAAGGGACGGCCTAAAAACGTTGTTGCGACTGCGACAGCCTAGCAAAACTAGGTAGGTATCTTCTCCTGAGAATGGCAGACTTCAGCAGAAACTGATTTCAAAATTTGAAATTGCGAGGATTAACGACCCTACTATCTTACTTGCTGTACCTGAGTTCACTTTGCTTACACAGAGCAGTCAGTTTATTTTAATAATTTTTCCTACTTGATAATTTAGTATTTATTTTGTAATATTTTTTGCGAATTTACACTTTTTTTGTGACATTAAGCATTTTGATTTATCATTTTGACAACTCTGCTGGTGTCAGAAATCTGCATGACGTTGATCAATAATATTTTTTTTGCTGGTTTGAATGTAAAATAATGAAATATATTATTTAATTCAATAATTATTATCTAGGACTGGGACTACATTACTAGGACATGACTGGGACCAATGACAGAGACGAAATCACCTGATCTCATCGACCTGCCTGAAGTAGATTTCTGACCTACACTACATTCAACGCTGCTCTAAGCTACACACAATCAATCACATCACAGGTCTTCTCTCCACCTTACCTCAAGAGACTAGGCCTTAAAGTTTTAGTTTACTTTATTCCGACTTATTCTTAAT
Organism: Udea ferrugalis; assembly: GCA_950022985.1. Taxonomy (NCBI): domain Eukaryota; kingdom Metazoa; phylum Arthropoda; class Insecta; order Lepidoptera; family Crambidae; genus Udea; species Udea ferrugalis. The sequence continues at coordinate 5,215,275 of OX465545.1, forward strand.
GAACCGGCTGGCGGCGTGGCTTCTCGTGGGGCGTCAGGCGTTTTCATCATTTATAGAAGGCGGTGCGTGAAGCGGGCTTTGTCCCATGTGCAAATCATGCAATAAACATACCCCCATAATCATAAAAACCAACGCAACGCTAAAGCATAGAACAAGCTATTGACGTGTTTTGTCACTTACTCGCAAATGGCGACAGCAACATGAATGAAAGGGACAAAGCTACACAAAAGTTAACGTGATGTTGAAGAGCTGTTTAAGTTTTTATGAATAAGGGGATTGAAATGTAGGGGCTCGTATAAGGAAATTAGGGGCGTCGCCGACCGCATCTCTCGCCCCATAGACTGTGGAGGAGGATAGCTTGCTTCTAGCTAGTAGAGAGCTAGTTAGCCTCCAAATGAGTGCAAATGTTTTCAATAAATATATAACCCATTAAGGGCGTACCCAGGATTTCAGCTAGGGGGGGGGGGGGGGCAGCTCATACCTGTTTCGTTTTTCGTAGAGAGAGAAATACGTTTTTAATTCCCACTTGTAAGGAAAATTGACTTCTAGGGGGGGGCAGCTGCCTCCCCCTGCTCCTACCTGGGTACGCCCTTGTAACCCATAACCCAAATCATCCAAATTCAACTCTACTCAAGCTAGGTTGGCTATGAGGTCGATGTCTGAAACAGTTGGAAAAAAAGGAACAATTGAAATGGAACGCGCGTGACTGTCATCCAGTCTAGGGATGTGACTTTATACTTAAATAATCGATTTTTTTAATTAGTATAAAAATCGATTTAAAAATAATCGATTTTTTTACAAAAAATAATCGATTTTTAGGAAAAATCGATTTTTAGAAAAAAAAAAGTTTTTAACTGATTTAGTTATTTCTACTGCTCTACAAATACGGCGCCTTCTAGATTAGAGTGATTGCAGCGTGACTCTTGTTTCATTTTCACTTGTCGCGCGTTTTTAGCGCAACAACCACGCAGCAGAAACGTTAAATGTGAACGCACTCTTCAGGGATGAAATAGGTCAACTTATCATACAATCAGCTTTATTTGCGCAATAATCTTGGATAGATGTGCCGTGTTGCTCTTTCACGTTAAAACGACTGCATGGGTTTTAAGGAAAATTTAAAAAGATATATCACGTTCTTTTAACCTTATCTAAGTAGTAAAGGAAGTGTATTTTTTGTAAGATACTGAATGAACCTATAATATTAAACTGATGAAATATAACTTATGTTAAGAATTTTATTTTTGACAGTCTTTGTATGTCTTCTTCTGTCAATCTTTCAGTAGCATCGAACACCATGTCGTACTGTTGAACTGTTTTACTGCTACAACATACGTCACAGCAGTATTGTGTTGCCAACTCTTAAATAAGTTCTTCACGAAATTCTATGTTATTGGATGAAAAACTATTTTTATCTCGATCTACTTTATCCGTGAAAAAATCGGCTCTTTGAAAAAATCGATTAATAAAAAAACGATTTTTTTGTGGTACACAAATCGATTATTTTCAAAAAATAATCGATTAATATAAAAATCGATAATTTTTTCACATCCCTTATCCAGTCAAATGTCAAAATCAGAACTCGGATGATCGAACGAAACTGTCAAGAATTACTTGAAAGAAAAGCACTCTGCTTGCCTGAGAATTTCTTTGAATTTACGTAAGATTTACGTGTTGTGCGGGTTTTAAAGGGAAATGTAATATTCTTCAATCCATAAAATGGAAGAAAACGCAGCCGAAGAGAAAGTTCCAAGCGAAACCATTGAAGTCGTACGGGAGAAAAAATGGGGAAGAAATTTACTTATTTGTACCTTTGGTAAGCGATTTCTGCTTTGATTTTAATGTTTTAGCGTCTCGCTTATTTAAAAATAAAGTAAATGGGCTGCAATACTGTTAGGTTTGACTGCCAGTCGCCAGAGAGAATGGAATAGTTAATTCATAATTTTACTCTGTTCATTGTCAATATCAATAGAGAATCTTTTATTATTTTGTGCACAAAATCCCTACAATTCGCCAACCTTGATGCCTAGAGTCATTCCCTAACAGACTTGCGGTTGTCCTTTTGAAAGCGATGATATTTAAATTGAAGGCATATTGTGGGATTTGTTTTATAGTTGTTAAGTAGTTCTTTTAATTATTTTGAGCTTATTTTTGTAAAAACTCAACATATATACATACATAAATATTTATTTGGATAGAAATTAATTTGAGTACTGAGTTGCTCATAGAACAGAATTCTGCCGGCTACAAATTATTGTTAGTGTAACAATAGTTTAGAAGTTAGAAGCTCGCTTAAAGTTTGAAGTTCTAATTCTCTTCTCTACTTAACTATTTGTTATAATCTTGATTATTATTATTTTTCATCATGTAATCTGTTTTTGACTTTCTATTTGAATTATATTTTTTCTTACAAAATACATTTCTTTAAACAGAAATAAAAAAAAAAAACTACATCAAGCAGGCACAGGGTCACAGGCGAGGCAACCCTGGTTCTGGGAAAAAGTGTTTAATTTTTTATGTCATCCTATAAAAGTATAACCCCCTTATTCATAAAACTTAAACAGTGCTTCAACTACACAGCAACCTTTGTATAGCTTTATTCATTTATTCATAAAACAATTGAACAAATCGGCTTACAGTTGCCCAAAGTGCCAGTATGCATTAAACTATAATTTACAAAGAGGGAAAAAAAACATGCATGGCTGATTCAACAATAATGGGGCATGAATTTCAAATCAATTAAATTAAACTATTTTTATGACTGTAGTCAATTGAATTTCACAATGTCAAAAATGACAAAAAATACATAATGTCAAAAATATTACAATAATTACATACACACAACACTAAAATTGAATGTGGTTTTTACTCTCATTCTCGTTGCTGCCCCACCATTTGCGAGGAAGTGACAGAACACGTCAATAGCTTAAACTATGCTTTAGCATTGCATTCCTTTTTATGAATAAGGGGTTAAGTATTTAATGCTATTGACTGTATTGATAAAACTACAAAAATTGATACTTTATAGTAATAAACTATTTCTTTATTGAACCATTTCAGTTATACAGGGGTATTGTGAAGTCCCTGATCCTTATTTAAATAGAGTTAGTGTGGGGATGAATATGAAATTAGAGATAGTATTGGTAAGCAAGGCGAGATAGGATAATGAGTGACCACCTCTAGCAAAATTTGATACTTACGTAGACATACAGGTTGGCAGGGAAGTTGACATCCAAAGATAAAATTTAAATTCCTCATATCATGGTGCATACAAATCACCCTTATGTGTGTTCTACGATTTTGCTTAGTTCAGGAGCTAGAATAATTTTCTAATCAAAAAGTTAGTCCTGAACCTAATCGTGGGGCCTTAGGGCATCTCAATAACATCTGACAAAGTTTTATCCCTTTCATTCCTATTGCTGCCGACTTTGCGAATATGTGACAAGACACGTCACTAATAGTGCAGTCTGTTATGAGTCAAAAGTGACAATAGCGCGCTCACGTCGCTCACGCTTATACAATTTATTAATTCGGGACGCGTGTGAGCGCGCAATCATCACTTTTGACTCAAAACGGACCGCGCCTTATACCAATGCTGCAAGGTGAACTATATTACGATTCAAAGTTAATGGCGGCTCGGAAGTTAGCTGCGAGTGCCGAGTGCGCAAGATTGACCTCACCTCGCAACCCGCTGACACCTTAATTTGTGTCCTGCGCATCGACTCGCGCGATGTTTACAGCCGCCATTAAGTTTGAACCGTATTATACCTTGAAAATTATTCCCCAGCGCTCGTAATCGGATACGCCCACTACAAATACGTCTCGATCCTGTTCGAGAATGATCGGAACTTCTCGTATCTCTCCGATCTGGAGCGAGAGATGTCTCTGCGCACCGAGATGGGCTTCTACTACTCGTACTACAAGACTGTGGTGGAGGAGAAGCCGTTCCTGGCAGGACTGACGAAGCTGATGTACGATAAGCTTGTGGAGTATCCAAAGGATGTAAACGCTTTGAACCGGTTCAATATTCATCCTGAGGTGAATTTAGACTATACTTGTTACAATGATATTGCAAAAAGACTTAGATAGGTTATGTCAGTACTAACGCGAAGTAAAAAATTGACCCCTGGCATCATCATCATCATCATAATCATCATATCAGCCGGACGACGCCCACTGCTGGGCATAGGCCTTCCCCAAGGATCTCCACAACGATCGGTCGTGCGCTGTCCGCATCCAGCGGCTTCCCGCGACCTTTACACGATCGTCGGTCCACCTTGTGGAGGGCCTGCCCACGAAACGTCGTCCGGTACGCGGTCGCCATTCGAGAACCTTTCGGCCATCGGTATCCCTGGCGTACGTACTTATAATTTGACCGTGCGTACAAGATAGTATGATTATTTACAAGAACGTAAACGAGACAGATACATGTGACAAACTGTCAATGCTTTGCCCAGGTTGTCGAAGTCCTTATTCGGGTGCCAGTTTTTTAGTACAAGTAACCTATCTACGTCTTTTTATTATAATAGAAAGTTACTGTATACAGAAGTTATACCAACCTATACCTTATACCTTCAAGGTGCTGCTAGGCTCCATCTACCGCTACTTCGAGCAGTACCTCAACACGTCGTCCCACGTGGAATGCATGCTGGTGGACCGGTCCGCTGACGGTCTACCGGAGGTCGAGAGCTGCACAGGAATCGGTGTGCCGATGCTCTTTTACTTGGAGGCTGTGTGGTGGCTCGCTGGGGTGGCTGTGGCGGCTGTGTTTCTGCACGCCACTTTGATTAGGTAAGTGTAGTCCAAAGAACACAGATTTCATGAAACTCTTGTTTTGAGCTCAAGAGCTGGCTAGTTGAAATTATCAGACCAATAATTTACAAGTCGGCAGATTTGGAATTACCTGTGGAACAGTATACCTTGCTCAAAAAGATGTTTAAAAACATAATATATGTATTTTTTTACTGGACTTATATTTGATACACATGAAGCGGTTGCTGTAGACCAAGATTTGAAATATAGACGTTAATAAGATCAGTTCTTAAAGATAAAAATTGAGTGCCTTTTTTTATATTCCAAACTTAGTGAGAGTATCGTAGGCGGCCTGCTAGCCGTGACGCACTACGCGGCTAACCACGCGGAGCTGACGCGCGTGCACTGGGCGCCCAACGAGCGCGAGAACTTCGCCTGGCCGCTGCTGCTGCTGCAGGCCTGGCTGGTCAGCGTGCAGCTCCGGGACTGCAGGAACACCTTCCAGCTGCAGGTGAGGGCACACCCCAGGATATAGCAGCTACACCATCTAAGGAACCCCTTCTAGCTACAAACGGCGGGCGCATCGTAGGCGGCCTGCTAGCCGTGACGCACTACGCGGCTAACGGCCGTAGGCCTAACTTCAAATAGGGCGTAGCCCGCAAGCGAAGCTTAACAACCCTTAGCGAGGCCGCAGGCCAAGTCAAGTAATTAGTTAGAAGTTGCGAAGCCGAAGGCTGAGCTTGAGGTTTGAGCAAAACCACGACTTGTTAGCTTCTGCGAGGCCGAAGGCCGAGCTTTGAATGCGAGGCCGTAGGCTGAACTTTGCATCCTCCAACGATTTAAGTAACTGCGCGTGAGCGCCCCCCCCACTATCTCAAGCCATCCCATGAAGCTTTTGCGAGGCCGCAGGCCGAGCTTTGTATGTGAGGCCGTAGGCCGAACTCTGCGTTTATCAACCTATTAGGTAACTGCGCGAAGCCGAAGGCTGAGCGCCCTCAATAAAGCGACCCCATGAAGCTTTTGTAAGGCTTATGTGAGGCCGTAGGCCGAACTTCGCCTATGGCGTAGCCCGTAAGCGAAGCACCCTTTCGCACCTGACTTATACGATCGTGAGTTCGAACTTCAAAAAAATCTGAGATCGCGCGTAATCTGTTTCGTCGCGCGCGCCCGGAACCACATGATCGTGTGTTTGTCAAATAACCAATTGGAAGCCGTTTCGCGTCATTCTTGGGTCAGTATGTTCGCTGGTGTGGCCAAAATGGCGGTTGTTCTCGATCCCCGAAATAAGCGCCGTAAGTATTTGTATTAATTTAATAGTTTTAATGCTTTGTTTGATTAGATAAATGTTTCTACTTAATCTTTATTAATATGATAATCAATTAGTATAAAGTTATTTAAATTATTTCACACTACCGTCGACCTGCTTCGTGTGAAAACTTGGAACTCACTTACGTGAGCTCCCGGGATTATTTGTACCTACTCACGAAAATGAGTTGCGTATATTTAGTAAATTTAAGTATTACTTTATTTTTCAGGTGAGTTCTTGAATCATGAGCAAATTCTTGACAATTCCAGGAACGGAGAATGCTTAAATATTGACATTGATGAGGGCAACGAGGAATTTTGTGCTGCACCAGATGTGAGTGAAGATGAAACGCCTGTGAAGAAGTATCCCTCTTCCCAGGGTTCAAACAAGAGATATTCTAATTTAGTACTTTTTAATCATGATCTTGACGGGTCCTCACGATCATCATCATCATCACAGACCAAAAAAACAAAAAAAAACAACAAAATACAATTTAAAAAAAACATTTTAAAGTGAAGAGCCGCCAACGTGGAGCCTGAGGAGGAAAACCGATTATATTGATTAATCTCAGGACTACCTCATCATCATCATCATAAGCCAAACAAAGTTCGATCACCTGTCAAATATATTGTTTAGCTATGATAACAATGATGATACTCAATGCTCCAAAGCTTAACAAGCTATAATTCTAAGGGTGCGTGGAGTAGACGTTCTTGATGAGTCCATGGAATATAACCGTTCTGAAGTGGTGTGACAGTATCACGGACTTGGCTATAATAAATGATGTGATATTTTGGCAACTGGAGCAGTAACTAGAGGGATAAAATACCTAATCAAAGTTTCAGGCACTGAAAATCTAAATGAGAGCACTAGGATTTGGAGCTGCTGAAACTTTGATTAATACCTCCGATAGAGAACAGCGTGCTTTATCTCCTATCACAACTCGATCATCAGCAGCAGATAAATACGAGTACAAGCCTGCAAATATTCTATCCCAGGGAAAGAAATACGATTTACCCATTTTCGGCGAATTGAAAGATCCTCGAGTTCCTCGTCGCAAATCACGTAATAAAATTAGATAATGAAAATGCAACGTATCCTTACCTATGTATGAGTCGCGGTAAAGACTGTTTCTACCTCTATCACGTTGATTCCTAATATCAAGGGACTGATGAAGTTATATCAAGCACTTGAATGTTAATTTTGATCTCATGTATTAACATGCGAGAAGACCTACTGCCTAAAAGGCATCTAAGCTTACATCTATCTTTACAGACCGGCCCAATACAATAGAAGAGCTACATAACCATCCTTCTGCATCCCCCATTAGAAATACATTTATTTAGCGTAACACAATACCTACGTGTAGCGTTATCCTTGTGAATACATACAGAGAACAGCGAAATAATACCTAGGTATATGTTTTTAATTTAATGTTAATCTCGTTTACTTATTTATATTTTAGAATACCTACACTGTTAGTGACTATAAGGCATGTTTTATTGTTTGTTAGTTTATAACTAACTATGAAAATACTCTCAATATTTAAAAAATATGTAAAGACTGGCGATACGACTGAAAAAGTAGAAAAAGACAAATTTTGTAAAATACTAGTGCGTTATGTCTAAATTAGCAAAATAATCCTTGATTTTGGTGAATTTATTGTTTAATTATAAAACTATGAATTAACCTCGCCAATAATAACGTCAAATAATGAGAAGAAACATACTAAAACACTGCAAAGTTAACCTAACTCACGATCGTGCGTAGGTTGAAGTAAGCCCGGCAACTCACGATCGTGCGGCATGCTTTCCTGAAACCCTGCATAGGATGGATTTTTTTCACTATTTTTCCCTTAATCTGAAGGCCCTAAGTATCATTATTTTTGATAAATATAGCCGTAAGGAGGGAGAAAAAGTTTCAGGTGCGAAAGGGTTAACAACCACCAGGGAGGCCACAGGCCGACCTTTAAACTCTGCGAAGGGCGAAGCCCGGAGTGTCTTTTGTTGACTCAAGTAATTAGTTAGAAGCTGCGAAGCCGAAAGCTGAGCCACAGCCTTGAGGAAAAGCATACCGTGTTAGCTTTTGCGAGGCCGAAGGCCGAGCTATTTATGTGAGGCCGTAGGCTGGGCGACCGCACTAGGATTCTTTTGCTAAAACACCTTCCTCCCAGAAAAGACAGAGAGCTAGGTCCGCTGAACAGCAACTTCACTGTACACAAATGAAAGGCCGAGCTGCGGCGAGGCTCCCGGGGGCCGACTGACTTTTGCTTGAAACAAATCTCTGCACGAATTGACGAATGCCTGGGCTGCACCCGGACAAGTGTACGTAATGCATGTTTTTGCAAAACGAACACGTAAGTCCACGCGGACGAAGTCGCGGGCGGCCGCTAGTCAATAAATTTATTCCTCCATTTCGATGCTGACTGTGAAAGCGGCTGAAACGCAATGAGAAAACGATTGGCATTTCATACCTTATCAACATTACTTTTTCTCCTTCACAGGTGGCGATATTCTTCATCAACTGCACCGCTCTCCTCTTCTGGCAGTTCTCCCAGTTCATCTTCCTCACTCAAATAGCCATATTCTTCATGATGGAGCAGCTCAGAATCATCGACATGAAAGCCTTCAGCGTCTTCCTTCACTCTCACTTCTGTGGACTCCATACTGCTGTCCTGCTCTTGCAAGGGAACGACATGCTAAAATCTTCCTTATACCTATCGTTCTTCGTTTCAGTATCAGCGTACTGTTTGTTCTTCAGCGCTTTACGCATTAAGGTTCAATCTACTTTGGACTTGCTAGTTGAAGCGTGGCTAGTATTGTTGCGGGTCGCTATTATTATATGCTCATCTTTGTATCTTAAAAAGTTAATAAGCGAATTTTTAGACGTACAAGAAGATACCCATATTTGGGAACTTTTGTATTCAAAATTCAGTAATTATAAAAGTTTTCACACATTAATGTATACTTGTTCCGAAGTATACGATTTCCTGCCGTGGTCTTCTGTATACAATTTAATTAAATCTTTCCTGATTCCATATGTAATTTTTAACGTTATAAACGTCGTTAACTACTGGTATCATAGAACTTGGGAGGCCATAGACAAAAAGAGCGAAGAAGAGGAAATACCGACGCAAGAAGACGACGATAGTGGCATAGAGAATAGTAATACAGATAATAAATTGCGGAAACGGAAGAAGACCAAAGACAAAGATAGAGAAATAGACAAAGAGGAGAGTGTGGAGAAGGTTGAAGAGGAGAGTAAAGACTTTTTAGTGGTGTTTTTGAAGAGGTTAGAGATAGAACCGCAAGTGTTTTATTGTTTGGCGCAAATGGTTGTCTATGGTGTCATGGCGGCGCTTATTATGAGACTGAAGCTACTTTTTGTGACCCAGATGTGTATAGTCACAGGGCTGCTTGTGAATACGAAATATTTAAAATATCTGTAAGTATTCTTTTTTTTTCCTGTACCCTTCGTGTGTTATTTTTGTATTGATTATTGTTGACATCATTTTTTTACTGAGTTATTCGTTGTAAAAGTAAAGAAACTGGCTACTACACTAGAGGTCGCAGGTTCAATCCCCGTACAGTACAAACATTAGTGTCTAAGAACATGAGTGTGTTGGACTGGGTGTTTCCCTATAAATATTTTATGCATGGATTTTCAAAAAGAAAAAAACACTCATGCTTATCCTCTGTCGGGATAAGCATGGATGTGTCCTATGTATATTAAGTATGTATTTACAACAAAAAGTATATAAGTATGTTTATCCGTTGTCTAGTTTCCCATAGGACAAGCACTTAGTTGCTTAGTTTGGGGCTAGATGGCGCGTGTTTAATATCCAGTGATATATTCATGTATTATGTTCATGTCCAATAATATTAGTAATGATTTGGCTGACTGTACACGCTATGCTTAGTTAAGGGCCTGTCCTGTGTGAGTTAATGTGCAATGATTTTTATTTCAATTATTCCAGAGTCCCGAACCAGAAATACCTCAAGTATGCCCCGATTCTCTGGAGCATATTACTGATTCCGGTGGCGATTGCTACTTTCCAGAATGTTCTCAAGGAAATGTCCTACGTAGGTGAGTAAGTTATTTACCACTTTTTATTTTCAAACTAATCTAAAACTCAAAACACACATCTGCCGACCAGGGATATCATTCCGGCGGACATCACTTCACATCTCTTACTTCAATCTTCACGCTTACTTCAATCATCAATGCGCTTCACTTTAAATTAGTATTTTCTCTCGTTTTGTAAGTGAATAATTTGAAAATGTTATTTGGCTTAGTTCTTTTCTCTTGAGCGATCACAGTCGCTAAGAAATTGAATTTTGAAGAAAACTCACCATGACCCAGATGAGATTTGGCGCAAACCGGAATAACAGGGAGCCTGCTATGTGTCCTCCGGTGCAGAGGTGACCTGGTAGATAAAAAAATGAAATTTATCCCCCTATTCATAAAAACTTGAACAGCGCTTTATCATCACGTTAACTTTTGTAACGCTTTGTCTCTTTCATTCTTGTTGCTGCCGCCATTTGCGAGTAAGTGACAAGTCACGTCAATAGCCAATGATATTATAATAAAGAAGTTGAGACGACATTGCGCAACATGTATCTGTCTTGTTTACGCGCTGGTAAATAATCATACTCGCGCTTGTACTGACAAAACCTATCTACGTCATTTTTATTGTAATATCAATGCTGCCAACATCATTTTCCGTCTCGTCCAATAGTTGACTGGTAGTGAATATAGCATTAAATCCTCCTTTTGTACTAGTTCTGTGCATTAAAAAATAAATTAAATACGATAGTGTTCAGGACGCACATGACATCCAATTGTCGTGTCATAAATGTCATGGTCATAAGTTCATCGTTTACTCCACTAGATGGAGTTATGTGTAAATTAATCGCGCTAGTATTGTGTGCCCGCCGAAATATAAAGTCTTTTTAGCATGTGGCGACAAGGCGCATACAAACTCCTTGTGTGTGCCTGGCCACTATTAAAATTTGACGTTTCTGCAATATGTAATTGATTCGCACTTTTAAATAATGTAATGTAAATAGTTCATTTTAATTCATATTGTAAATATTTGCAAATTACAAGTTTTTTTTATATTGGAGGAAAATGCAGTTTGATTTTCCCCAAAAGCACAAGTAATCAATTCACGTCTTCACTACATAGTATAAAACAAAGTCGCTTTCTCGGTCCCTATGTCCCTTTGTATGCTTAAATCTTTGTATTGGAATAATTAGATCAGTGGGATCTTGCAGGAATAATAAACGTATTTATATTTGTATCTGAGAAGTATTTATTCTCTGTATTATTGGAAAAGATATACGACCGTCTCCCTCCTGGCATTGACACAAAAAGCAGAGAGGTTATAATTGTTCTTTTTAAGAAGGGTGTACTGTGGCCGGCATAGGAAACATGGTTTACACAGCCTATGCATTTCACAACTTTAGTTGAAATATAATATTGTTTTTTGCATATTCCAACACTTCTAAACTACGCAACGGATGTTGATGCGGTTTTTTTAATAGATAGTGATTTCAATAACATCCTATTGCACCCCTGCGAAGCGGGGGCGGGTTGCTAGTTTTACTATAATATCATTGCTGTTATCTATCTTCAGGACAGTTCAGCGACCCGCCCCTTGAGGAGCTGCTGAGCTGGATTCAGCAGAACAGCTCCAGCTCGGCCGCGTTCGCCGGCAGCATGCCGCTCATGGCGTCGGTGCTGTTGGCCGCGCGTCGGCCGGTGGTGCTGCACCCGCATTACGAGCACCGGGACGCTAGGTGACACTTACATGAACGGCCTATATACGTCCCACTGCTGGGCACAGGCCTCACCTCAACTATGAGGTAGAACGGGCCGTACTCCAACACGCGGGCTCAGTGCGAATTGTTAGAGGGGTCTAAGGTTAGTGAGAGAGCAACCTTAATGTCAGATGTTATCAAGCCGCCCTAGGGCCTCCGACTACGCTTAACGACTGACATCTGGCGACGTCAACCGGGACCAACTGCTTAACGTGCCTTCCGAAGCACGAAAATGCCCGAAATACTCATCACTAAATTTCGGTCGGGGTGGTCACCCATCCCGTTTCCGACAAGGTGTGTGTTGCTTTACAACAGAACGCAATCACAACTGCGCCACGGGCACCTCAAGGTGACACTTATATTTTTATAACATGACACAAACGGCCTATTTTTACGTCCCACTACTGGGCACAGGCCTCATCTCAACTATGAGGTGGAATGAGCCATACTGCAATAGCTTTATACATCAAACGTGATTTTCTTTTATAGATGATGATAAGACTCGCGCACGAAGGGTGGTTTTTTCATCTTCCATTTTTTCGTGCGTTCACTATAATAATAATAACATAATAATAATTTATGTATTGGTCAGACAACATTGACCCATTGGGCTAGTAACAAATAACTAACTCTCTGTTGGTACTTAATTATTAACATTGATCTGGTTCGTTGAGCCATGTACTATGTTACTATTCCATTCTAATTTCAAATGATCCTCACTGCATCAAAACACTTTTCGTATACAGGTGGTTTCAAAAATACCCCTAAAGACTGAAATGGCATAGATAGTGAATGAATCTGAAATAGTAAGTGTTGTCTTTTAACGGTTTCGATGAAAATGTACATCAAAAAAATATCGATATAAAACGTAGAGGCATGTCAACTTGGACATGAACCCAAATTAGTGCTGGGTTTTTCTATTTTTGTTTTTATTTTACTTTAATTAACTCGAAATTCAAATTAAGAGCTACGACTGTAAGAAATTCACAAGGGACTCCTTTCAGGAGTTTGTATAACTCCCTTCAGTTATTAGGGGTATTTTTGTAACATCCTGTATAGGTAGGTAACGGTATTTAAACAACGACTCTTTTAGGTTTTTAAACTTTCTTGTTGCATTTTTCACTATATAAACACTAAAAACCGGGTTTTCTACAACATTTGAACAAACGGTAAAAACTACTATTCTACCTGTATTTGCCCGACGTTTCGGCGACAATTGCATGTGCCATCGCTGAAAGAGTCAAAGAACATATCGCAGCTGTGAAGAATCGACAGACGACCAAATCTGCCATAGCGGTTTTGCCGAACTGACTGTACCAGTACTAATAATGTTGGAAATGTGCGGGTGGATGAAGATTTTCCTCCGCGCACCGTCAGACGGCGCCGCGCGCCGCCAGTCCGCTCGTGACCACGGCACATGCAATTGTCGCCGAAACGTCGGGCAAATACAGGTAGAATAGTAGTTTTTACCGTTTGTTCAAATGTTGTAGAAAACCCGGTTTTTAGTGTATAACGACTCTTTTGTTTCAGAGAGCGCACCTACGCCGTATACAAGACATACGGCCGGTTCTCGCCGCACGAACTCTACCAGGAGCTGACGAAGTTTCGGACCTCATACCTCATCGTCGAGTGGAAGTACTGCTATGGGAAGAGCAAGTGAGTGCACTCGATAATGATGAGATGGAATAGGCTAGATCACAGTATTTTTTAAAAATATTATTATAAGGCATTTCATTTAAGGAAAAAGTCCTGAAAACACTTATTTATTTTTTATTTGTTTATTAGGTAAAGTCACAGATGAAAACAATCCGAAAATCACTTATTTATTTATTTTATTTTTATTTATTAGGTAAAGTCACAGATTTAAAAATATGAAATATGTAGTTAACAATTGGTATTACATCATCTTAAATCTGACACCCATTTACGACAATACACAGTTTATGTTACTAAATAGAATTAAATAATTACTAAAGCAGGAAAATGTTGTTTCTTCAGTATCAGTAGTACATCATTAGTATCAAAAATACCTGAGATATTACAATTTGAAAAGCTCATTTTTGGACTTGCCCAAAAAACGCTTCATACAAACGTGACTGTTATTATGACGTCACGTTCACTGTTTTTGTATGGAGCGTGTAAAAACTTTGCTCGACAGCTATATATTCAATATTGCGTTTATGAAAATGGTATCCTAACATGATTGCTTCATTATAGCATGGCATGGGGCTAGGGAATGCAAATCCATTTTCTTTTCAAAATCCGGATTTAAAAAAGCGGATTCTGAAAAAATCCGGATAATCCGGATTGAATCCGGATTTTGCCTCTTACCATACAGAATAGGCATGACGAACAATTTTGAAATCTTCTTTCGTGATAAAGGTACACATGTATTGTATACTAAAAAAACTTTATTTCGGTTTCAAAGGTCAGTTTAACAAAGTTTGAGGACATTATTCTAGTATTTTATCAACAGCGCGCGAAAACGCTCGCAGGTGTCATGGCGTCCGTCGTATTTGTAATGTAAATATCAAGTGTCTGTCAAACTCACTTGTATGAAATACGACAGTGACATTTGTTGATTTCCATTACAGTGACGTCATAGTGCGTGATTGACGTTTGAGTCAAAATGGCGAATTGGAGTATTTTATCCTTTTACTTTATCGAAAATCTGATTAATCTCAGATTTTAAAATCAAACTAAATGTGTCTTTTAAATCCTTTTAATATGTTTTTTCCCCTAATGTATTCAAATCGTTGATTATTTGATACTGTCGTCATGCCTATTCTAAGAACTTTAAAAATGCCATTCAAATAGTGAAAAATAAGCTTTAATATGCGTTTTCAGTAATCAGAAGTGCGCATAAGAGAGTCAAATTGCATAACATCATCGTTTTTAAAACCTTTTAGATTCTGATTGTGAAATTAATTCAGATTTTAAAAATGAGTTTTCGATTGACCCCAGTCGCACCTGATGGTAAGCGACGACGAGGGCGAAGGTGTAACACGCTAACCCAGAAAATTCCTATTCATTATTGCCTAAAAGTCACGAAGGTTGTATGTATCCGGAAACACAGACGCAGGGAGAGCGTTCCACTCCTTAGCGGTGTGGACCAGAAAGGAAGCACCAAATCGTTTAGTCCGGACCGCCAGAAAGTCGACCACAGGGGGTGGTGGGTGTGAAAGCCCTCACGGTGTCTAGTGTCCGGTGGTAGAAGGCGAAGGGTTGTATCAGGCCAGGAAATTCCTGCGCACGCTCTCCAAAATACACCTTGAAAAAACCGATACCTTACCGATACCTTACGAAAACCGACTGGCAACTCTACTTCGATGCTCCGAACTCTGGAGTGTGGTTCCAACGAGCGTGTTGTCACCTATCAGTCTCCTGGCCCTTTGGTCTGCTGAGTCCAGTGCATCCAGCTGGTATTAGGCAGAACCCTCCCAAAGTGGGCAGCAGAACCCCATACATGACCGAACTTGTGTTTGGTACAATTGTAAGAGCTGATCCCCTACAAACTACACGACCAGAATATTTCATTCTCGTGTCATTTAGATACGATTTATCGTGAATTGAATATCTAGCCTACCTGCCGATACCTTCTCATTTCTATGTTGCTCTAACCTTTTCTAAGCCTGGATCCTTGGCTCCTGGCTATATTTTCAGTATCACATTTTTTCTCGTTTGGACACTAATAAACCATTTTTATAATAGCACAATAACGTTGTTGCTGTTAGGTATTCATATTCATTTATTCATCACATCACATATTGTGGTGTATAAAGATCTTAAATACCAAAATAAGTCGCACATGGACCCTGTAAGGGCACTATTCAACTTTAAATACAACAAAAAAGTTAAAATATACTTACATGAAGCATTTATTTGAATACATATTAATGCTGGTGATTGTACAAGACGTAATCGTACGAACATTGGCATCTATCTAGTGCAAAAAAACAGATTGATTTTCTTTAGTTGAAATATTCGAAAAATCCGGATTCGATTTTCAAATCCGGATTTCAAAATCAAGTAAATATTACGGATTATCCGGATTGCATTCCCTACATGGGGCACAAAATAGTAATTCTGTTTCACAAAAAATAACACTTTTAAAATGGACTTGCCCACCCAAGTTTGCCGGCCTATTGTGGCCTCATTTTGAAACAAATTTCTATATCGTAATTTCACAATAACATTTGGATTCAATTATTATTTTTGGTGAACTTAAAAAAAACATGCAGAATGACTCATAGTCATCTACCCTATTGCAAGGAGCATATTTGTGCGTGTCTGCGTCTTTAATAAACATTTTACTAAGAATGATTACATAACTAATTTAAGCATGTAAAATGAAATGTTATATTATTATTATTCCAAATGTTGTATTTTGTGCAATAAAGATTATTCATCTAATCTTCTCAACGTCCCATGGAACAAGCAATTAATTGCTCAATTGTAGGCTAGATGGCGCTGTGTGTGAATTATTCCACCTAGACCAAATTTATTATTGTAGTAACAACTGCACCTTCGACGAGATATGGAACACGGCCAGTCCGCCGCTACTCCAGCGGCGCCGCCCTCCACTCTGCCAACTGTTGTTGCGCGGAGACGTCGACCACTTCTATCCGGTGTTCCGGAACCGGCTCTACACCGTCTTCCGGATACACGACATGAGCGTGAGGTCAGTGACACATTGAGCATCCCTTGTATGACAATGATTGCCTTGAGTGTCACCCGGCGCCCCCTGGCACCCAAGGCCACAAAGATAAACGCCCTTGGTCAATCCGTAGTATGGCCACGAGCGGTTTCTAAAGTGTGTAAAAATGTAAAGGGGTTTTTTTCCATTGTTCCTTTTAAATTTTACGGTTGACTGCCTTGCTTTAAGCTTCTATTTTGATTGTTTAATAAAAAAAATAGGTAGCCTGATGTGCCGTTGAATGTGCATTCCCTAAAATACGTGGTTGTAGGTCAAGATTTGGCAAA
This sequence comes from Udea ferrugalis, assembly GCA_950022985.1. Taxonomy (NCBI): domain Eukaryota; kingdom Metazoa; phylum Arthropoda; class Insecta; order Lepidoptera; family Crambidae; genus Udea; species Udea ferrugalis. The sequence goes on from OX465545.1 coordinate 5,232,135, forward strand.
AAAAGACTTGAAAGCTGCTAAAAATCGCGGAACATACATGGGGTATTGTTTGATACAGTCAGGTGCTCGGAATGGACAAAAATATTTCCACGTCACCTTTTATCCAACCTGTATTTAGGATCACAAAAGTTCGGGTGATCTCATATCTAAATAGTGATTTCTTCCAGCAAAGATAAGATAAGATATACTTTATTGCACAAGAAGCAAATATTAAAACAGGAAAATAAGATGTTTATTGTAGGTACTCTTAAAAACTGAAAGTTGTATTTTTTAATACCTATTATTTTTCCTTCGTCTCGTTCCATTGCTGAGCGACGGCCATCAACATAATTATTTATTTATCATAGGGTTTGAGCTATAATTTTATTTCTATTGTGGTCTTCAAGACCTCTATGCCATGTAGATTTCACCAGAATTTGGGTTGGTTTGATATTTAATAAGTTTTTTATTCCTTTTCAGATATATGCCTCGTAGTTTCGACACCTGACACATGCCATTCGAAGGCCCACTCGAAAGCTCGGGCCGGAGTGAGTTACGTCACACCCATGACGTCACCGTACACCAAGATAAGATTATGTATTAGTATTATGAGTGGAACTTCGGGAAATACTTTAAGATAATGTCTATATCTTGACAAACGGTCAGACACCGAAGTGAGTAAAAATGTGGTGTCAAATATTGATAAATATACTTAAATATTTTAATTCGAAAATTGTATGTTGTATTTTATTCTAAACAAATTGTCTGTGAAAATACTTATTTAACTTATCTATCCTAATAATATTAAGCTGAAGAGTTTGTTTGTTGGAACGCGGTTATCTCAGGAACTACTGGTTGGTATTGAAAAAATCTTTTTGTATTGAATAGTCCGTTTATTGAGCAAGGCTATAGGCTATATAACATCACCCTTTGACAAATAAGAGTGAATCAGTAATAAAAATTGTCGTGAAAACGGGAACGATTTAAATTTTTCAAGTACACGCGGACGAAGTCGCGGGCGTCCGCTAGTATAATTATAATTGCCAAAAGTTGTATTGACTGTACATAGAGCTAGCATAGCAGATTAGGCAAGAGAGGTATTGTAGCCAATTTCATAATGTAGTTAGGTTATCATGGCTGCTTACATCACAAGATATTTGTTTTTAAAACTATTCATGTGTACTAGTCGATTGATTGTGCATTTATATATTTTTCTTGTTCATATTTAACATTATGTAGTGTGAATTTCTCAAGTGGGCGTAGTAGGCCAAGTCCTTTAGCTATTATAGAAAAAAATATCGTAGGAGTCTCCAGGACAATTTTGACATAAAAACTAAATACTTAGATATTTAAAAGAAGTTTCCCTAGCGAGGAATTAAACACGAAAGAATTAGGATTTTGCCTAGCACGCTCATTTAAAAAACATATCTTTTTAATAACAACGTTATGGCGATAATTTTGTCGAGAAGCGAATTATAAAACAATATAATGTGCCAGATGGTCTATCCTATTCACGGGTTGAAGGCCAAATAGTTGCTAGCATGCATATGTCAGTGAAATACAATGATATTATAATAAAAAAGAGGTAGATAGGTTATGTCACTACTGTTGCGAAGTCAAAATTGTCCACTGCGTACGTTGTAGTTATAATAGTATAAACGTGCGAACAAGATAGTGTGATTATTTACTAGGGCGTAAACGAGACGGAAACATGTTGCGCAGTGTCGTCTCAAGCTGCCAATGCTTTGACAGGTGCACTTAAGTATTTCGAGTGCCACTTTTTTAGCACAAGTAACCTGTGTCTGTGTCTAGGTACCTCTTTTTAAATATAAAATCATTGTTGAAATAGGCTTTAAGATCAGATAAATCTTTCAAAGATTCATAATATAGTTGGCATTAAAAATAAAAATGATTAAGTGCGATGGTTAAACCATACAGTATAAGTGAGAAGGGATTCTTTATAGCCTTAAAATTCTTCATGCGACAATATCTTCGAATGTACAGCCAACGACACATCACGCACCTTGTCTAGTTCCCATAGTATGAGCTTTGCTTAATTTGTGGGTAGATTGCTATCTGAACATTGCAATAGAGCAAGCAAGAATGACAGAAATGGGTAGCCTGTTGTGCCGTTGACCATACCAATGTAGTGATCTCATACATAACGTCATTCCCATGCCTAAATATTAATATAATTATAAGTAACAATATTAACTTACTGCAAAGCAGCGCAAAACTCATAATAATCGTACTTAATAACCTTAGTTGAAAACAGCTCGAAATAATCATAAATTACTAGTATCGATTACGGAACGTTTTTTTATTGGTTGACTTCGGTGAACGAAGTTTATTATGTATGTTTTTAATTTTACTTTTGGTTCAGTGCACCGCCTTAATTTCTCTGTCTGACTGTGTGGTTGACTGGTAGAGAATGCCTCTAGGCATTAAGTCCGCCATTTGTACTTTACTTTTGTGCAATAAAGAATAAATAACGAAACATGTTTGAACTCAACAGGCGAGCTAACCGCCGTTATCCGGGTTGCTTGGGTTTTTACCGGTGTTTTCCATCACCGGAGAGTTAGCTGCAGATTGTAAAATGATTTTAAGGAGGTGTTTTGGCCCGATTTGAACTCGGGACCCATGTATAATAATATGTATTTATTATTCTTATTATAAGTAAATCTTCCTCTTCTCCTACCAACGGTTGTAATATTTAACTGTATTACTAGTTCATTACCTACTAAGATAATAAAATAATAGCAAGTATTGTAAATTCGTGACAGAAGTAGTAACCAATTTTAAGAAATCAATAATTTTACTTAATTTATGCACTAGACTGTTATAGTAAATCATGCTATCACACACGTACAGACAACGGCTTATCAAGTTACCCATTTTTGTTTTTATCTTGATCTTGACAATTCTTTGCAATATAGCAAGTAATGTTCAAAAATGGGGAGCCTGTCATGCTGAAGTGCATAAATGTCAGCAATATGAGTTGTGCAATGTAGTTTTTCAGACTTTAATGAACTGAGTAGATTGGTAGCTACAGAAAAAGAAATACAAAGTGAATCTCTCGACTTAGTAGAGGTCGTCTAAGCTGAAATGACGCGCCCCTTTAACGCATCCACTCAAACAATAGTGCTGGCTGGTATGCGTAGATGCAGTAGAGGGGCGCGTCATATCAGCTTAGACGATCTCTACTCTACTTTGTATTACCTTAAAATTATAGGTTCGGTCTAGGTAGTTAGATAAAAAACCATTTTAATAAGGTGCTCTGTAAATGACACTGGTCGTAATGTATTTTTAAACTATTAGCCAAATAATTAATGTAAAAAATACACGTACTTCTTGTAGGTACTTATTCAATAGGTACTATTTTTAAATATTTCAGAAGATTAAATTATTATGAATAATAAATAATTCTACATAATGTACTTCTTAGTTGTTTCTTTTAGTCCTTATCCACACGGGTATGTACAGTCAACAGCACATCAGGTTACCCCATTTCCGTTTTTTCTCGCGCTCTTGCCAAATGACATTTGTTCGCGATAGAGCAAGGACTGACCGGAAATGGGTAGCGTGATGTGCCGGCCACCGTACAGAGGCGCATACATTATCCTTTACAAAACCATTGCAAAATGGGTCTAATGTCAGCCGCATTGCACGAAAGGTTGATGTGTGCGCCTTTGTACACTTCCATCTATTATTCGTTATTCGTTGTGGGTGGGAAGTCGCCTGAGCGATAGGCCACTGCGACCATTACTGATCTATTGTGGCCATCATCCCTTTAAAGATCACTCTCCAGGCCAGCAGCCTTCATAAACTGCACTATTTTCCCGGGAGTGATGTTCTTGGCGTCCTGGGGAGCAAGCAAGTGACTCCCCAGCACGCGGTACCTACGCTGCGATAACGCATCGCAGTCGCAGAGGACGTGGACCGGCGTTTCGTCCATGTCCTGGCAGAATCTACAGGTTGGGACCTCTGAGATCCCAATCCTGTGACCATGTTTGTTCAACCAGCAGTGTCCTGTTAGGGTTCTGGTGAGGGTTCTGATTTGACCCCTACTCATCCCTAGGGCCTCCGCGGTGAACTTATGTGAGTAGCCCTTTATCAGAGCCTTGGCGTGCACCAGTCCGTTTGTATTGGTCCAGGCCAGCATGCCAAGGGTCTCCGCCCGAGCTTTTAGTGGCTGACGCAGGGCGCAGTTGGGTATACCCACCATCGGCTCTGGGGCCTGATTGGTGGATTCCGCCCCAGCCCTGGCCAGCTCATCTGCAGCTTCGTTCCCAGGGATATTGCAATGACCCGGGACCCAGCGCAGCGTGACCCTGTTGTTGGCGCCGAGGTTGTTCAACGCTTGGGCACAATCCAGGGTAAGTTTTGAGTTGATTTCAACTGAGGCTAGAGCCTTAAGAGCGGCCTGGCTATCAGAGAGTATGTAGATACTCCTGTGCCAGAACCGGCGCTCCAGGTTTGCCTGTGCGCAGTGAAGAATGGCGGCCATTTCCGCTTGGAATACCGTGGCGTGGACGCCTAGGCTGCTAAATATGCGCGCCCTTGGCCTCTCGCCGTAGACTCCGTAGCCGGCTCTACCATTCATTTTGGATCCATCGGTGTACCACACGATGTCACCCGGTAGGAATTTCGCGGGAGATCCTTCCTCCCACTCGTTCCTCCCCGGGATTTCTACACTGTACCATTTTGTGAAGTGGTACTGAATGGGCATGTTGTCCTTAGGCATAAGCATAACAGGCATCCTGTGCAGCTCAGCCTTCAGGTTGACCATGCATTTCGACTGGAACCTGCCACCCCCATTGTTCAGCACCCTCAGCATGGCCGCCTTAGCCTCCATCCCCAGATGGATGTGGAGAGGGCACAGCGACAGCATGGCCTCCAGAGCTGCCGTGGGAGTGGACTTCATGGCCCCAGTGGTTATCAAGCAGGCCAGCCGTTGCACCCTGCCGAGTAAAACACTGCTTGTAACTTGAGTGGTTTTCCTATTCCAAACCACGCAAGCATAGGCGATCATGGGTCGCACTATGGCAGTGTATATCCAGAAAGCAGCCTTGGGGTTGAGCCCCCATTTGGTGCCAACTAGACGGCAACAGATCCCCAGGGCCATACGTGCCTTCCGGGTAATGTTGCTTATGTGAGGGTTCCATGTCAGTCTCTGGTCCATGGTTACTCCCAGATATTTGACTTCCTTGGAGATCCCTATGGGTTTACGGAACAGGGTAGGTTTGCGAATTCCCTCCAGGTTCCGTTTGCGGGTGAATGGTACCAGTGTGGTTTTGTCAGCGTTTACTGACAGGCCCACTTCCTGGCACCATTCTTCTACCAAACGCGGCGCCCTCTGCATTCGACCCGATATGGTGTTTTGACATTTGCCTACCACCATGATCACCAGGTCGTCCGCGTACCCTTGCGTGGTAAAGTGCGCGTTGTTTAATCGATGTAGTAGGTCATCCACAACAATGGACCATTCTAGTGGTGACAGGACGCCACCCTGAGGGCAGCCCCTGGTCACCTTGACCTCTACGCGTGCATCAAGGAGGGATGTTTCTACCGTCCTTGAAGTCAGCATGGACTCTACCCACCTAAGGGTGGTTTCGTCCACGCCTTTGTTTTCCATACATTTGATGATAATGTCGGACGAGGTATTGTCAAAGGCCCCCTCAACGTCGAGAAAGGCGCATAGGGCGATCTCTTTGTCTTCCAGGGCCCTTTCAATCCTGTCCGTGAGTTCAATCAGAGCGGATTCCGTGGATCTACCGCATCTGTAGGCGTGTTGCCTCCCATGCAGAGGGTTGACCGTGAGGTAACTTTCTCTGATGTGCAGGTTCAGCACCTTTTCCATCGTCTTTAGGAGAAAAGACGTTAGGCTAATTGGCCGGTAGGATTTAGGCTGGGACCTGTCTTTGTCCCCTGCCTTCGGTATAAAAATTACCTTAACCTTGGTCCAATTTTTAGGTAGAACACCGAGTGCAAAGCTGGTTCTAAATATTTTTACCACGAATGGCAGAAGGACCTCGATGCCCTTCTGCATGAGTGCGGGAAAGATTCCATCAACACCCCCAGACTTGTAGGGTTTGAAACTGTTGATGGCCCATCTGACCTGGTTGGGTCTAAAGATCTGTGAGGCCCTCCTCCAGTCCTCCGACCTTGGCCGGGGTGCTCCAGGAATAATGTGAGGAGGGTTTTTGTCAGTGATCTGGTAGGAGCCCGGAGAGTGAACTTGAGCCAGTAGCTTCAGAGTTTCTTCCGCTGAGCTGGTAAACGCCCCATCCGCCTTCTTAAGAAGTTCTAGATGCGACGTGGGTGTCTTGGATAGTATTTTGTGTATCCTGGCCGCCTGCGAGGCGCCCTCGATTTCCTCACAGAACTTCCTCCAAGACTGTCTTTTTGCTTTCCGTAGCTCCCTATTGTATTCAGTGAGAGCCTTGGAATATTCTTCCCATACCCCTGTTCGCTTTGCCCTGTTGAACAGGTCGCGAGCTCTGGCTCTGAGCCGGGAGAGGGACTTGTTCCACCCTGGGATATTTTTGTGTCCCCGGTGGCCCTGCTTGAGCGGACAATTAGCTTCGTAGGCATCAATCATGCCCTTAGTTATTGCCACTGTAGCAGAGTTTAGCTGTTCAATTGAGCGTATGCTCTTATTGACAGCCCCTAAGTTTTCGCCTAGGCATTCAGTGTATCTGCCCCAGTTGGTCGCCTTAGGGTTCCTATAGGGAGCAGTGGGTGGAGCCTCATCACTGCCTCCTAGGTCATACCTGACATGTCTATGATCAGATAGTGAGACTTCCCCTGAGACTTTCCATCGACTTATGCGTCTCTGGATCTGCCCAGTACAGAAGGTTATGTCTAGTACTTCCTGTCTACTCCTCGTAACGAAGGTCGGCTCGCAACCCTCGTTGAGGACATACAGGTTGTTACTGAGTAAAAAATCATAAAGTATTTCGCCCCTATGATTTGTATCCGTACTTCCCCAGCTAGTGTGGTGCGCGTTGCAATCACAACCCACAACTAGCTCCGCTTCGTGCTCCCTGCAGTAGTCCACAAGTGCTTGAAGCTGAAGTGACGGATCAGGAGCCTCGCCGGGGAGATATGCTGAGCAGACAACAGTTTTCCTGCCGGCAAGGCCAGGTAGAGAGATATATGCGGCTATGAGGTCGTCGCAGCTGATCTCTGGGATTGGCATGAACTTAATGTTTTTCTTAAGAACCATACATGCTCTTGGACGTGTGCCCCTGGTGTAATAAAGAACATTCCCTACGGCAGTCAGTCCACGCACCGTGTCACCGTTAAGCCACGGTTCTTGAATCAAGGCAATGCCCAACCCAAGTAACACACAAGCATGATAACAGTACCAATGCGACTCATAACACAGTTAATAGTTACGTAACATTTGTGTTACAGTTAAATAAATAGCTTCATTCTGACTAACGTCGTATTACGGCTTTTATACTTTTTTAAGCTTAGTAACTTTTCAATAATTTCGGCTTCTTTCTTAAGGCTTAGTAATAACTTTTGTCCTCAATATAACACAAACGTTTCTAAGCTTACAGAGTTGCACATAGCTTTAATTTGCATAACAGTAAGCTAAAAGATAACAAGCTGAATAAACGTAATGTACAATACTATTATACAATCATTATTAAGCTTATTGCTGTTAAAAACGCTATAATCTGTATAAAGTATCCTTAGCAACTAGATGCTGAATAACAGCTCTAATATTATTTTAAAATCTTATAAGGTTCCTTATTTTACGAATTATTCAGCTGCTGATAAAAAGTACTTTCTGGGTTCTAATTAAGCTTATATTTTTATAAAAGAAATGTAGACTTGGTTTATAACTCACTTATACATACTTCTATTCTTATACCGAAACTAGCAGTTTTAAAGTTAGTTATACAGTATTTACACAGAAAAATGCTGAATACTAATAAAGGAAGAAAGCGGTCAAGCTAACCTTAACAGTCAAGTGCGATCGTACGTGGAAGAGTGTTCCGTACTAGCAATTTCATATTCAGACTGTGCGGGTGATGATGATTACGCATCTAGTGGCCATGAATTAGACAAGAATATTAACGAATTTAAAAATACCAATTTACGCAGTAAGCTAAAATAATGGGCTATGAGTAAAAACATATGGCAAGTGACTTTAAAATAATTAATGGTAATACTAAATGGGAATACCTTAAGTTACCAATAGAACCTAGAACCTTTTTTACAAACTTCCAGAAATGTTACCATAAAAAATATTAGTGATGCGGAGTACTGGCATAAAGGGCTAACAGAACCATTAAAAAAGTTTTTGAGTGAATTGGAGGACGTACCAACGTAAATGGTTTGCAGTACACACGAGTGGTTAACTCAAGCTATACTTATTAGGTACGTAAGTTGAAAAAAAACATGATTACCACAGCATTTTTTCTAGATAAAACAAAAAACGTTCATTTATCACATTTAACATCAATTTTTACGTTAGATTGGTAAAAATACAATAATGTTGACATCAAAAAAAAAAACAAAAGCTTTAATTAATTTAAAAAAGAAAAAAAAGGAAGTTTTTTCAAAAAAAAGTTAATGTTACATCAAAACTAGAACGTGATTACACATGACATGATCACTGAGCAAAAAAATAATGATAGAGTCTTTAAATAGTTAATAAAGCCTAAAATAGTTCACTTGAAGCTAAGATATTAACATCAGTTTTTAGTTAATGATTTAGTGCATCTAATAAAATGAAAAAAAGGTATGATCACGGTCTAATTTTTATGTAACGTTGCGTTTCTTAAACATAAAACTTATTCTTTTCTAAAAATTTCACTTTCTAAGTGATTTTCAAAGGTTTTAGTGAGAGTTTGATATTTTTTTCATGACAACATATTGTCTACTTTTTCAGCTGCCTATCGAATCCTTTTTCATGTTTATGTGTCCTGCGCATCGGTATAGATATTCCTAAATATATGAACACAACCGGGTTCGGCGAAAAAAACAAATGGCCGCCATTTTGTAATAGAAGGAAATAATAGTAGATTATGCCACAAGGGCTTAAAGAAGTGTATTATGTCCCGGGCGTTATATTTCACGGGGTTCAAGACCGCCCAAGACAAATACACTTTTAAGCCCGCGATGCATACTCTACTTTTTATACTTTCTGCGAGGCAATCGAAATTAATGGCTGAAAAAAATAAGTGCTTAAGTATTTATTTCAATTGAAAATAGGTAGGTAATTAAATATGAGAAATTAGTATTCATCAAAAATTAAAAGTGATGTTAGAAACATAAGACAGTTGTGCGAAGACATTGGAAAGATGAATTACAATCTTTGGTACGTTCATTTTATCAGCACAGGACTCAGGAGCTATTTGAGCCGTTGGCGCCTTTTTTCTTTCTTTGGCATCTATTTTGTCAGTGGCCAGTACGACATTCGAACTCAGGATAAAATCTCATTGCACCTGAACATTTTTGACTACACGGTTGCATTCCAAATTCAAATCACTTTAATCCCTAGGGAAATAATGAAATTCAGTACAACATTATGTCCCGGCTAGACCGTAGGGCTATAATGACCTACTTTAGGACAGGTTTACATGACACATAATGTCTCATTGACGAGCAGGTAGTATAAAAAATATTTTAAAAGTGGATTTGTCGATAAAATGTATCATATTAATGAACCCTCACGGGTCCGACACCGGTGATCGGACAGACTATATAATAAAGTTCGATCGATCACCTAATCTTTTTTCCACGAAATGCTAGTTTTTGATTGTTCTGTTTTGAACCCTAATAAGCTGTATAATAAAACATGTGAACAAATACTCAATTGTTATGCAGAAATGATTCCGCCATACCGCGCTTTGCCAAATAAAAGCTTAGTAATATGACGTTTCAAAACTATTATTCAGCAGTTCTCAGTAAAACAGCTCCGTGAGCAGCTTATAATCAGATTTATAGGCGTCGCCATTATAACCTCAAAAACAATATTTTTGGAGTTGGTTTTCCTATCAAATGCTGTGTTTTATTGACACAGATACAAATTCGAGTATTATTCATAAACTAATTCTTGCTTTTAAAACACTAAGATAAGGAATCACGCAAAAAGTTTTTTTCTGCCTTATTTCTGTCTTGTACAATAACTTATTTCTATCATTAAACGTCGATATTGAAGGGGCGCGTAAAACCAATCGTTACAGGGCATACGTTATTGACGACAAAATTACTTGCGCAACACCATTTCATTATGTCTAATAGCTAAAACTTATATTTAAAAATTACTTCCCAATTCCAAGTACCATTTCACATCAATAACTTAATAAATATTTATGATGTCAACAATTTATTGAAGGAAACACACATTTTGTTTGAATTATTGTAGTACAAATGTGCTTATAGCTGGGTAGTTTTTGAAAATCACAGCCACGAATATTTAACTGAATAAACATAATAAAATATCTGTGTATAAGTAACGACTGCCGTTTTTCAGACGTTATTAAGTTGTGTGGACAATTACATTGCTATTTGTCAGATTTTATATTGCTATTATTCAAATTAAAGCATTTAAAAGTGTGCCCAATTTGCTTGAATAAGAGCTGAGTACACGTTTACTCAGACGTTAATCAACAGCTTTTTAAGCTTAGCGCTCCTGGGTCTGCTGTTACTAAGACCTTATACTGCTAGCTGTGTTACTTGGGAAGTCCTCGCTAAGGAAAGTCTGGCACACTACAGCCGACGCTCCTCTCGCGTGGTGAAGGTTTGCTTGAATAATTTTTATCATAGTTATGATTGTAGGTCCGAAGTCAGTCCCGGGACCAGTGTTCCCAGGACGGCTTCGGCGGTGATCATGACAGCGTCGAGTGGATGAGACCTATCGTCGTCATCGATCTCACTGCATGATACCACAGAGGCCAACACGGCTTGTTCTGTGGTCAATGATAGGGGACCACTATGTTCCCTTATCTCTCCGTGAGAACCTAACCTATTGATCCAGTTCCCACGAGTAGCGTGGGAAAAGGTGGTCCACCCCCACAGAGCCCAGCATGCGGGGGTAAGGCTTATACACTCTGAGGTCGCCCGGTATCAGAGGTCCACCGTTCGAGACTGAGCACCCCCTCAGCCACGCAGCCATCGGCACGGTCGGTCACGCCTTGGCTTGGGGTTTTTTTAGAGAGGTTTTCTCCTCTTGGACAGGGATAGTAAGGTTGGGAAGGATTAAGCTTTGGGCCCTCGACCCGGGCACAAAGGCACCAGGTCTGTGGTACCTAGCTACTGGGATGGGAGGGGTGGGGTTGGAAGTGGTCCGGCCTGAGTTTTCTGTTACGTCTGTTTCTTAGGGAATCAGACCAAGAACGGGCAGCAACCTCGAGAAGGATAGTACACAGGCCTTGCCTTGGGGATCATCACGACCTGCGCTCTCCCCCAAGGCCATTCGCCAGACTTAGCATCGGACAGATGCTAAGAATAGATGTGTGCCTGACTCAAAGACAGGTTGCCACGACCGTTCCCATGGGGGTCCAGCAATGGCATGCCTCTCCGCAGTCACGCCCACAACCGCCCCACTTCCATCTACCACAGACACCGTATACTTTAACCAGATACCTTCAACACGCTAAGTTGCTATAAGTTACGAGACAATAGCATGTTTCATTATTATAAATAGTCCACAGAATCTTCCGGCAGACACCGTGAGATAAAAAAAAACAAATGATGAAACATTTCGGTGGAGATCTTTTTTTTGCTTAAGGTATGCAATGTAAAGGCCGCTCTACACTTAGCCCGCGGATCACGGCGCGATCTCGCGAAGCGAACTTGCCGCGAATTCAGCAACGACTCTACACTCGCAACGGTTCGCGGTATTCCCACAGTTATGTTCGCAACGTCAAATGAAATGGACGTTGAAGTAGCTGTTGCTGCGTACCTAACTTTATGCGCGTTAGCGTACTACAACTATGTACATATTAAAAAATACTTTTGGTTAGGATCCCACAAAATGGGTTCCGCTTGGTAATATTCTAAAAACTGTAACTCAAGCTCGTTTGTCCATGTTGCGCTCATTTTTTGCTCGCTCACTGCGACCGTCGCGGACTGCGAGTGTGGAGTCATTGCACGTTCGCGTCGCGTTCGCTCTTCGCGCTCCCTTTGACGCGGGACCAAAAACCGACAAAAATTGGGGAACAAAGCGCGAAACCGCGAAGAATATGCGAAACGGCTCTACACTTAGCGTTCGCGCCCCTTCGCAGCCATTGCGCGCGATTCGCGGGCTAAGTGTGGAGCGGCCTTAAGGTTTTTCACAATGTAAGAGCGTCAGCGTTTCTATCTTATTGAAAACCTATACATATAACCTATGTCACCTAGGTACTTGGTTTGATCACCAGCATATTGAAACAAAAACGTAGGCGGTAAAAAAGATTTAATTAACATAATAACTGCTTACTTCTTCACAATACACAAAACAAATAAACTTAATTCTAACAAAATAATTGATGACATTAATTGAGGTACTTGTGATGTTATAAAACTAGGAATTGAATAACATAATAACATTCAATTGACAATGAGTATTAATAACGAATAATTGTAATGATTTTTTATAACTATTTTAGATATACTGAGAAAAGAGTCCCGAGTAGGGATTGAGTAGTAACCCACAAGTAAATCTGAGGTAGCCAGTATAAATCTGAATAATAAATTGTTCAAGAATATTCATTATAAGGAATTGGTTCACACAGTTCATACTTTTCAAGACACTCAATAAGCCAACCGATAGGCAAGGCTTTCAAATGTTGCATGTTATACATAGGCACATACATATCCTTAAAAATAATATAATGTGAACAATTGACCAATTTTCCACCTTTCATTGCATGGTATGGCACTAGCTTTTCCGAATCTGGAATGGATTCTGGATTAGGCACTCGTCGGAGCACAACTCCACCTGCATCAGTTATCAACTTCGTAAGAATAGCTTTTGTTACAACAATATGTTTAGAAATCTCATATTTAGTGGTGAAGTTGTGCAAGTAAAAGTGACAACCGTCAAATAAGCCCGGAAGTTGTTTATATTTGTTGTATCTAGCAACTTTGGGACCGTTATAACTTTTAGATCCTATTCCGGTGACTTCAAAAGCATCAAATGGCTCAAGTCTGTCCTCAGTTGATTTATTTACCCATTCGGATGACAAAATCCAGACTCCATACACTATGCCCTGTAAAATGTCTAATGTTGACGAACAAACTCTGTCCTCTTCAGCATCAACAATAAGATGAGTTACCTTTTTGGTGAATTTTGTTTCAATATGCAAATTGCTGTGATGCTTTGTTAATACTTTCAGTTTGTTTTGGACGGTACGAAATTGAGAAACAGAAAATACTCTTATATCATTAAAATCAAGCTCACAGTGTAAGTCAGATATAAGTGTTACATTAACTGTTTGGGTTTGAATGATATTCTCTGATGCAGATATTAGTTTTTCCTTCATGGCACCTGCTGCTAGATCCATAGGGGTTTCTCCTTTGCAATTTCTAGCCCCAAGATCTGCCCCATTTTTAACCAACTCTTCCGCAATGTCTATATGGTTATATCTCACTGCTTCATGCAACGGTGTCTCATTACTTTGTCCTGGTACATTGATAAGTGTGTTATACTGCAGTAGTAACTTAACTAAATCTAACTTTCCATTTTGCACTACTTCATGCAACGGTGTCCATCCTGCATTATCTTTTGTATTTGGATTGGCTCCTTGGTTCAATAATTCAGTAATTTTATCAACTTTACCAAGTCTGCAGGATATGTGCAGCATTGTCTCACCTTTATTATTGCGCTTTTCAATAGTCTTGTTCACTTTTGAACTACTGTTTGTTGACAATAGAGAAATATTCAAATTAGATTTTTTCACTTGATTTGTTTTGTCTGATAGGGCTTTAGATTCTTTCTGCAGATTTTCTTTGCTAGAGTTATCGTTCGTGTTCGCTTTAGCCCGCTTTTTAGAAGTTTTAGAGGCGATACTTTCAACTTTTGAAGAATGTTTCTCTTTAGGTTTGTGGCTTTCAAAAATCTTATCTAGTTCTATTGCAGACTCTACGCAAGAGCCTAAACGATCATCTGTGAAGATAGTACACCCTGCTAAAGATACATTACAAGTTGGACAAGTCTTCAGACTGTCGAAATGCTCGCCGCAAATCAGATGAAAACATTTACTCAGAGTAACGGGGTTTTGGCACAGTTTGGAGCACACACCACACGTGTAATCTTGTTTAACAGCTTCTAGAGCTTTAAGAAAGTTACTGAGATCCGCTGATGCCATTTTCAACAGCGGAATACTGTTTTTTACGGGATTTTATGGTGAAAAAGTTTTTCTATAGCGGGAAAGTTGTCGACATTATTTTTCTAACCTGTCTACCTGACAACTTTGATTGACAATTGACAAGTGAACTGACATTTGACACAAGTGGCTGATGAAGTGACAGCGAAGTGACAGCATCAAGCTCCGCTGGGAGAAAAGGTTTCAAAAAAGGTTTTTCAGGTGCGTTCCAAAATAGATGAAATGCATGAATGGAAGCTAGCGACCTGGCACCTGTCCAATGTTGATATTCCTTTGACAAATCTTAAAAGAGATTTATGGTTGATTATCCACGCGTAATGCTGACCTGTAAGTTACTTGTACTCTCTCTTACGTCTCTTTGTAATAACGTTGGATACGTCTGATAAGGAAGATATTTTTAAATTATAGCTCGTTAGAACCAAGGTTCCTCCTATCCTTGAAGGTAGTCTCTTCTTTTTCACAAGGCAAATTCGGTTGTATGTATTTTACATTTCAAAGTCACTAGTTTTGGAACGCAAGTTTTTATTTGGAACTTAAGTTTTGCATCGTCTGTGTTTTTCAAAACTAGCCCAAAGTGATCCAGCCTCAGTCGTTTATGTTTCGCATTTTCATGTTATGTAGATTAAAAAGCTTTGTAGGTACCTAACAAACATCTACTTAACCCGCACAAAGCTGTCGCATAAAGTATAAGGTCGAGGGGCTTCCGGCAACGATGCAATTTGATAACGTCATGGTAGGTACTCGGGTTTTTTAGGAAACGATGACGAGATGGGAGGTAAACAAATCACTGTATTCGAGGAAAGAGTTTGTGATACAGAAATCGGGTATTAAATTTTGCAACAATTAGAGGAAATGTAAATAAATATCGAACTCTTTGACATGTTGTTTTACTTGCAGCTGTTTAGTTATTACAACTCAGGTTCTCCAGGTGACATTTTTTTACACAAGCCTGCGGAACGTCTGACTGTATGCGGTTACCGCAACCCATGGACGTGAGAAACACCGCCTCGCCATCACTAGAGCGTCTCGGTCCTTTTCTAGCCGCTCTTCTATGGCTTGGGGTAAACTCTTCGTAGTGAAAAACACCGATGAAAACCCAAGCAACCCGGATATCGGAGGGGGCGCACAGCATTTGAACCTCGAAGAATTCTCTCGGCGACGTGTTGGCTTCTGATAGTTATGTTCACCATGCCAACAACAATCAGTGTGCCTCTGATACTGTGCCTCTGATTAGTCATATGGGATATGGTCATGGGCCTATGCTAATTAATGTGTGGCGTAGTTCAATGCGACATACCTTATTACCTTAAGAAGACAGTAGAAATACAGAAAGTGGGTATTCAGAACCCGATAAGTAAGGGGATCCACCTTTTCCTAATCTATCCATACAATACTCTCATTTTTTATTTTAACTTTTTTCTTAACAACGGAATAAGAAAAAAAACAGGTAGTAAAAAAAAGGGCAAAAAATAGATTGCTTACTCTAACTAAGGTGTGGCTAGGGTATTTTACCAATCCCATCTTGTATTGCAATATCCAAAATGTGTAGACCCCTGTATTGCATGAATCTCTTCGTACACGCGTGTCTTCATGTTTTGGCCATCGCGTACGCACGCCGCAGTGCATCTATGTGTGTACTATTATTATAACCTCAAATAACCTGTCTGCGGCCTTTATTAGTGTTGCTAGAGGACAGAAATGTGCTCAGATTGTTGGTAAATTTTCTTGTACAGTACCCGGCTGTTAAAATTGCCCATCAATGTTTGGAAAAAGTTAATCGGCTAATTTAGGATTTGTATAGCGCTAACGGTGTCCCACGTACACACTGCCATCATAAGGGTTCGTACACAATGAGACGACGAAACTTAATTAGCATCGTGCTACAGGGCGGCATCGTTTAATTAATTGCACGGTACGACTTCGTTGGAAAATGGACCGCACAAGACGTGTGGAGAACACGTCTTGTGCGGTCCGTACTGATTTTAGGAAGAAGAATAAAGAATAATATTTACTAGAATTAATAATTATTTAATGAAGCATACACAGATAAATAGAATTAGGTAGGTACTGGATACATCCATTTCATTAACCATGAATAAGGGAGTCATGGAAGATGATGTCATGTTGCTTGCTCGTAGAAGATTCGCGCATGACACTACGTCGTACCGTGAAACCATTCCGAGTCGTAGCACGATACGACGTCGTATTCCTTTACTGTGATGTCGTGTCGTGTTATTGTGTACGGGCCGTCAAGCTTGATACCTAAATACCTACTTACAGTAGAAAAAAAACTGGAGTACAGTCATGTCTTGCTAAAGATGCAAGAGGTATACCTACTCCAATACACAACATTTACTAATTATTACGGATACCTACTTACCTTTTCTTTATATAAAAATGCTGAACAGATATCAAAGCACTTTATCTATTTGTTGATGATGTTACCCATTATAATAATGAGGTAAATCAATTCTTGAATCTGGTATTCACCTCAGTTCGCGCGGCTTTTCCGACGCGACCACTCACGTCCGTAAAAAGACGTATTACAAAAAACTCTAAAACAAACTTATCAGTGTTATGTATAGTGAACGTAGTTTGTACATAAGTTTAGTTAGTTAGGTAATTTAGTGCGTGAATGACGAATAATTAATTATTAGTGCTTATGTGACATGATGTATAGTTCAATCTTTGTGTTGTGTTTTGGTGAGTTTTTTTTATTATTATGACTGTTAATTCAAATGTTAATTAGTGAGGATGCCTTTTTGTAGGTAGTTGGTTTAATGAATTGTCTGTAAATGCAGTATTAAAGAAAGTGTATCGGTACATTATGCTACATTTTAAGTTAAAAAGTCAAAATTAAATGTTGTCTGAATTAAGTTATTTGTTTACGTTTTATTTGGATACCTAAGCAGTGGCACGGTAAAGGAAAATACCTACTATTACCGTGCTTGTCACCGGTGAGATACCATGCTTAAAAATACACAAGTACAAGTATGTAGGTAATGGTTAAAAATATTGAAATCCAACTCAACATCCATACCCAATTCAAGATCAACATTTTTAAATCCAGCTCATAAGAATTCATTTCAAAATCTACCAGAAACTAGACTTAAATAATTTTGATTTAAAATGCATATTGACGTTTAAGTGAGTGTAGGGCTTCTTCTTAATTGTTTTTTAAGCTTATTTCCACTCTCCGGCTGAAATACGGTAAACTGCAACTATAGAAGGTCCTAAACGAAGACTTACTAAGTCAAACTCAAAAACTCTCTTAGAAATCGTATTTAACTATACCATACCATAGCACCAGGCAGGTCCTCAGGTGTGTTACAAAAAGTTTACCGAAAACCGCAAAGATAAAAATCAGAGTTAAGTAAACAAAATTAATTGCTGATGTTTTTTGTTAAGCAAAGTTCAACGTTTGTAGAAGGCAAGGTCAGGCGAAATAATTTTGTTTGTTTTACCTAAGCTTAACAATGTTGTTTATGGTTCCTTTAAATGTAAGTCTCAGACGAATTGTACAATCCACCGTATTACATTACGGCTAGCCGTTTTAAAAAACAGCGCCGGTTTGTAATGCGGCGTCATAACAGTTAGCCGGATTGTCATTACCATTACGTTCTTCATTAAGACGGGCCACGTTTAGCCGCATTGTACTACTACTTAGATTGTAGAAAAATAGAAATCCTTCAACAACACATGAAATCGTTTTCGTTATTACCTACTTTTATCTTCGCAGTTCAGAAACACACACACTTTCTATACCTATGCGCCGCCATGTTGTTGTTATGTGTGCTATGAGTGCTAATATCAGAACTAAAACTCGTCTAAGAGGCAGCATATATGTCTCGCCGTTTAACATTACGGCTTGCCGTTTTGAATGTTGTATGGCGGCGAATACATTCTGGCGGTTTTTTTAGCCACCGCATTACAAAGCGGCTCTGTTTTGTAAAACGGCTAATGTAATACGGAGAATCGTCCAACCCACCCATCCCCCGGTGTAATAATATGCCATATCGAATGCCAATTGACCACTATAAATCGAAAAGTGACCGCCGCCAGTTCCTGGATGTGATCTTTTTGTACAAGATTGTTAATAACCTCATCAATTGTCCCCACATCCTTGAACAGGTGAATTTGACGGTTCCTCGTTTGCCTCCTCGACATCCAATAACAAAAACGTTCTGCCCTCCTTATTGTCGAACCAACCTAGGAGCGAACTCACCGCTTAACAGATAGCGTCTGCTTATAACTTATTGAATAAGGACAGAAATAATGAAATGGATATATTTTGCGACTCACTCTTTACCTTCAAAAAGAAAATTGTAAAGCCTTTAAATGTCGGCCTTCATGGTGACATTATTTTGTAACAATTTTAAATAATTAGGTAAAAAATTAATTAGATTTTTAAGTTAGGATTTTGTAACTCACTGTTTTGGTAAGGTTATGTATATACCTGTAATTAGCTGATGTATAAGAACTAAGATCATTGTATGTTTGTGGAACTCTTGTATACATCTTGCTGTTGGTGTGCTTAAATAAATAAATGAAAAGTTAAATCATCGAACGTTCATAATATCGAATTTACAAAATGATCTAACGTTCAAAATATCGAAAGTTATTTTATCGAATACTCACCACATCGAATGTTTAACTTATCGAAAATCAATATGATGCATAGTTCATTACACCAGACAAAGTGAACCTGTTTTTTTGAGAGGGATCGAGAAAACGAAAAAAATATTTTAAAAAGTTTGACACGAGTTTATTTTGAAAGTTTTGTCAAGAACCCTTCCCGCGTTGGCTTGTTCGTTCTGTTTAATATATATTTTGCTATAATAGATATTCATGTTTGTATAACTAACGTCAACAAATTATAGCACAATCTCGTTAAACAAGTTTTTACAATAATTGCGCAGTCAATTAGTCAATTATCTCCCTTGTCGATAACACAACAAAGGTCATAATTGGTTGATGAATTTAAAAATGATTACTTGAACGGTAGGTATATTGATAGTCACGGTTGTAGACGAAATGTTCTTTATTTTCCTTATAAAAATGGGTTGTTTTAGACTGTTGATGTTTGTTAGTTTGGTGAAAGTTACATGCCAACTCCTTTGCTCTAGTTCCAATGTTTTTAAGAGCTAAGAAAACCAGTACAACTTAGGGAAATAACCCCCAAATTCACAAACTTCAATTGACGCAGAGCACGCGCTCGCGCTCATGCTGTCCCATAAAATTACAATAGAACTGAAAGGGACAGCTATACTTTTGAAGGATGCTCAACGCTGATTACCGTTTGTGATTCGTGGGTAAGTAGGTACTACCTATAAACACCCAAATCAAGCACGAATATTGTTTCAGCAGCCAGCAGGTTTATAGGTTTATTTGGTCACGATTATGATAACAGCTTCTTTCGGGATTTCCGTGTGCCTTCTCCGACATGCACAGACGAAGAAGTTAAAGCG
This sequence comes from Udea ferrugalis, assembly GCA_950022985.1. Lineage (NCBI taxonomy): Eukaryota > Metazoa > Arthropoda > Insecta > Lepidoptera > Crambidae > Udea > Udea ferrugalis. Next base: position 5,251,912 of record OX465545.1, read on the forward strand.
GAAGCCCACAGAATGGAAGCCCTGGGCACGGGCCCCATGTGCTGTTATGATAAAGTATGTTAAGGGCGACAAGTGTAGATACACTAGTACCTATCATAGAAGAGGAAGCATCGTATGTTTGTATTAAATAGGCTTACTACTACTACTACTTACCTACTGGACTGATTTGAAAGCTTTCTACAAGTAAGATCACATGTCACCTTGCCACCCTTGCGTAGCTCCCCAGTTATTCTTCAGGGATTCCCCGCACTCTTTCGATTCAAAACTTCAGGAGTAAATCCCTGAGGTTCTTGTTCACCTGCAATATTTTTTATATCTCAAGGCAATTATATTTTCCCTTATTTTTGATGATTAGAATATTGTCACCATCCTCCAAAAGTGAATCGGATTTGGTTCGATATTAAATAATAATTTGCCTCGTGGCCGATACGGAAATTCCGATTAAATGTAGGTACCTACTTAGGCACTTCGACAAATACTACGGCCCATTTTCCTTGTAAACCGTTAACTTTTTAGAACCGGTTTCTACATTGGATTTGCACAGGTGTCAAGTACAGTGCGAAGTCTGTGGACATTCTGGTGACAGCTGCACAGTTTCTGATAAGACTGCAGGTACCTACCTAGCTAGATGATACCTAACGTACAGACAGCATCAAAATAATGTGTGCAAACAGATTTGACGGTCAAATAATATGTCTGAAGTATTTTAGAAAAGCAATCTTCACTATCCATTCACGTTATTCTATCCATTTAGTATAACACTACAGAATGAAAAAATAAATCAAAAATATCACTTGTTTAGGTTATACCTAGGTTAACACTTCTATTAGTATAAGTGGGTACTATAAATAAGCACCCTTAAGTAACGATATTATTTTCATAAGGTAATTTGGTCGAATCCAATTTATTTACGGTAACAATTAGCGGTAAAAGTATCCTGTAAAGCCTGAAATGGGTATATTATTGTATGAAAACGAAAGAAAGATTATTTAACGATACCTTTAGCATCTTCTTGGTAACGTTACAAAGCCTTGGACTATGGTAACACTAACATTTTACGATACCATCATTGATAACGTCAAGTCAGTTTACCGGTAAAAGACCACCCATGTATCCTTACCGGTAAAACATTACCTTAACTTTTAACGTTATCTGCGTTTGACAGAAGTAACGATACCCAACTTTTAACGTTATTCAAAGCTTTGTACCGTACACACTTATTTTACTCAAGTACCTCAGAACATGGCAACTTTGCCCTCCGTTCGAAACTTTACCCCATGGTTTTTCTTTCAGTAACCTTCCAAAAAAAACGATAACTGAAAAAAATATTCATTACCATCTCTTCTCGCATTAAATATCAACTTTACTGAAAGAGATCTGTCTAATTTTTGTTTGTCTTATTTTTCAGCATCAACGGCAGTTTTGACCGCAATAGTTAGAGAAGAACCACTGTCTTTATGCAGGTAAATAATGAACTGTTGTGGGATGTGGGAAACAGGGTATAAAGTTCATTGAGAAGGGAGAATCCTCCGAACAGACGGTGACCGACAACAAGTGGGCTACTGCCCCACAGTTGTTGTCGGAAAAAAACTGCCGGGCAGTTGCTCACCAGATGTGTCTGGTAGGCAACTGCCCGACAGGTTTTGTCACACACTTCTGTGATGACGAACTTGTTAGACGTCGCTTCTAACTAATATTAGAAATATACCTAATATATTAGAATCTTTCTCGTAGCAACTATGTCTAGTGTGAACTCATGAAATGTTTCTTCCTTTAGCGAGTACGAGTTCTCTTGCGGTGATGGCGGCTGCGTCAACCACCTTTCTTTCTGCGACGGACACGTGGACTGCTTGGACGGGAGTGATGAGGCCTCATGCCACCTGGGGATGTAAGTGTATGGAGTTGTTTGAAGCGACGCCTGGTGGCAGAAGACGTATCGTAAACCCTCATTGTCATGGGTAAACACTTTATCTGCCACCAGACGGCGTCCAAACAGCTGTCAAATAACAGAGTTTTTTATTACTGTGCTTATCAACCCATATCTGAACCACACTGCGTCTCGTCAGGTGGAGAGAGGGCATCTTAAAGAACATTGTGTTCTTCAAGATGCCATTGATGGCGCGATGGCGTGCCGATGCCGTCTTCAAGATGAAGGAATGTTACCTTAAATTTTTGCTCTCATTATAATAAATAGACTTTGATCCACGTGAGGCTCAAACTCGCAGCCTTTTTCACTAGAGGTGATTAATCTTGTATTTCTCTGCACCTCATCGCGTAAGGTCATCCAATCACGGGATCATGAGGAAGGTTTTGTGTGTCTACCCTTTATTTACTTTAGATTCTGTAGATGAGGACTCGTTACCTTTCACACCATACCACTTGTTTCTTGTTACAGTGATGCACCAGATGGTAATGGACTGCTGCTGAGCAGTCTTAGTAGCCGAAGCAAAAGACAAGCGAGGAACCAGTGCACGTAAGTGTTAAAGATAGACCGTACGATATGGACCGATAGATCCCTTTAAAACCAAACTAAAAATGAATACCTACTTAACAGACGTTTCGTCCTGAGGGGACTTGGCAAAGGAGGAGGTGGAAATGGAATGGGATGGAATGTAAACTCAAATTTATCCACTGGTAACGCTAGTGACTTTCTTGCCGGAGTCTTCTCCATAGAAGCAACTTCTAAACCGGTGGAGGAATCACTATAACATAACATACCCTCACGACCATATCCCTAATGGGTTAGTCAGAGGCACACTGACTGTTGCCGTCATGGTGAACGGAACATTCAGGAGCCCACATTTCGCCGAGGGAATTTGAACCCAACGTGGCAAGGGGCGAGCCTACCGCCGTTATCCGGGTTGCTTGGGTTTTATATCGGTGTTTTCCATCACCGGAGAGTTAGCCGCAAATTTTACAATGAACACAAAGTAGGTGTGTTCCGGCCGGATTCGATCTCGGGACCATCGGGTTCCGAGTCGGAGTGTTTAACCACAAGGCCACGACGCTCAGTCTGGTGGGCTACTGCCCGACGGTTGTTGTCGGGTTCTTCTATCTATGCGCAATCGCTCCGAAAACTTCGATAGCGCGTTCCAGGATTGTAGTTCCTATGTGGCAAGATAGATAGATGTCGCTACAATACTATATGTCACTGCTACTCATAGTTTATTGTGCTGTTTACAGGAGGAGTCAATGGCAATGTCGCGACAAGAGCTGTATTGGCTTTGACGCCAAGTGCGACGGTATCGTCGACTGCGCTGATGGGAGTGATGAGACGCATGCACTGTGCAGGAATAATTAGTAAGTTTTTCATCATCATCAACGACCAAAAAACCGTTTGGAGGGGGGGGGGGGACTCCTACCGACTAAAACCCCACGGCACTCAACAGTGGTGCTTTGACGGCAAAGCTGGATCCTACCGAAAGTAATACCGCACTGATCCGCCGCCAGTGCTAGCCCCAATGGGGCGTCCTCCAACCGACCCCCCACACTTCCACCGTCTCGGTGGATGCCGTGCAATGCAAGGCAAAGCACATTCACTATTTCCCTATTAAAACTCTTATTATTTCGGCGCTTGCTCTGAATAAATTATTGAAGAAAAATACATACCTCCACCAGCAAATTGTAAAACATCAAACTCCCTGGTCCTTCCAGCTGCCAATCCAACTGGTTCCGGTGCAGTTACGGCGCATGCGTGGACGGGACTGCGCCGTGCAACGGTGTGCAGGAGTGTGCAGACAACTCTGATGAACTGCTGCCGAGGTGCCGGAATGTTACCAGCGAAGTGAGGTGAGGTCTCTTCTTAGTCAGGCACTCTTGTTAGTGAGGTAGTGCAGGCAAATAGTGACTTTTGAAACCTTTTACCCTACTCAGGAATCAAACTTGTACAATTGATTGCGCTATCTCGTATGTTAAAGGTTAAATACTGGTAAGAACTTAATGTACATTGGTAACTGCCCTGAGGACCACACACGAACTTGTTAAACTATAGGCCTAAGTACTATAGGCTATGAGCGATGAGCCATCTGAAAAATGTACTTAGAATTCGGACCTAAAGTGTTTTTTTACTGCCAGTTTCATCATAGTCCAGACCAGCAGGAACCATTATAGGTAGTTAACTTTCAGAAGCCAGGCGTTCACATTCAAAATGCATGATTTTTAAACCCCCGACTGGACTTAGAAGAATCAGTCTTCCCTTTACCTTTATTCATCTTAGCCAGTCATCCCTGAATAAGCCACCTCAAAACTCAACACTGCAGTAGGTCAATAAAATCCACATGCAGCATGTTACATGAATTACCTGTCGTTTCCAGAGGCCAATTCAAATGTGACAACGGCGAGTTCATATCAGCCACCCTCCACTGCGATGGTGTGGCAGACTGCGCAGACGGGTCGGACGAGGACGTCAAGGCTTGCGCGGGGAAGATCTGCCCCGCTTACCTGTTCCAATGCGCTTATGGGGCTTGCGTCGATCAGGGCTCTGACTGCAATGGGGTAAGTAGTATTTTTACGTAAGTAGTCGATTTCTTTTCAACTCCATTTCTGGAAACTGTTCTCTGAGGCCATTAAACGGAGCAGTTAACCGAACAACAGGCGAATTATAACCCTGTACTTGTTCTACACAATTTATTCCGGAACGACACAAAAGAACATCGTAGTATTTTGGTCGGGACCCTGTGTGTAATATAAAAACTAAACGACTGACTCTGGAAGTCAGCCATGGTGATGTTTAGAAATTGGTCTCAATTGCTAAACATGCTTTCTGAGGCACGGAAATGACCCGAATAATTCATCACTGAAATACGGTTGGGGTGGTCACCCATCCCTTATAATATTCATTGTAATATTCATTGTTCATTATAATATTCATTGTTATAACAGAGCCACTGAAACACCTCAAAAATTAAAATATATCTGGCAAATAGTTCTCAAAAAGCATTAAAACATTTTAAACTTCCAGATCACAGAATGTCACGACGGCTCGGACGAGGCTGCTGAGTTGTGCAATACAACCACTGGTCCTATAGTACCCACGTCGAGACCGCCCACGCCTACAACACCTGGCAAAAAGTAAGTTTAGAAATTATCCATCCTTAGATAGCTTCAGTTAGACGACTGATAGTGGTTTGAGAAGTTAACCAATACACCAGAATTCACGCGTTCGATCCCCACACAGCACACTTGTTTGTGTGCATTTTAGTAGGCGATGCGTTACAAAAAAGGGTTTATCTACTGAATGAAAAGACAAAAAAAAATGATTGAATAACATAATGATATATTTTGCTCCAGACCGGATCCCAACGGCGGTTGTGTGCTACCTCCTTACCCTGCAAACGGCAAATACGTAGTATCTGGTGCAGCCAACGCGGTCCCAGGACAGGCCTTCGATACTGTAGCTCTCAACATCACCTGCAACCCTGGTTACGGTCTAACTGGTTCTGGCAAGTCGGAAAGGATCTGCTACTTCGGTACATGGTCTGAAGAAGTCACCAATTGCGTGCGTAAGTATCAAGCTAAGTAACTGAGCGATATTTTTTGGAGTACCGCAAGGTTTCCACTTTAGCCTTATATCTTTCCTTGAGTGATAGTTGACTCTTAATGGTTTTTTAATGTCATCAGTAATATGAGATAAGCGATGAGAGCTAGTGGTTAATTTTGTTGGTCATTTTATGCTAAAGTCATTAATTTGGTAACTGTGTTTTTTGAAAGCTAGTTAGCGGTTAATTCATCAAGTTGCCCAATAAGTAGTTCTCTATTATTAGATAAATTGGTACATAATATTCATTGCACATTACACAAATACGAGCCATTTAGGCAATCTTATCGCAAAAAGTTATCTTTGAAATTTCTGTGATTAAGGTAAAAGCACCTATTACGGAGGGATTTCGCAACATTTGAAAGTAAGACGCAAAAATAAGCATTTGTTAGTATTTTTAAAGGTGCCAAACCATTTTATCTTCAAAAGTGGAATTTAAATTTTGTATTGCTGTTGAGTCTTAGTTTATTTTCATGATATTTCATAATTTAAAAAAATATTTAAGTGGTCGAGTCGATTTTCCCTAATACTGAGGTATGAAATTGGTCAGAGCCTATTACTGCGGTGGACGGCTCCTAATACGGAGGTTCATAAACTATATTCATTGGAATTCAGTACAAATAATATTCATTAAATAATATGAACAAACTTAAGTACTAAAGTAAATTGTAAGTTTTTCATTTATTGACCATTGATTTGATTACACATACGTTTTAAAAAGAGTCTTGGATTATTCTAATTCGGTTGATTTTGCTTTTACATTCAGTAAAATGTAAAAATGGAGCGAAGCAACATCAGTCCGTATAGAATGATCTTTCCGGACAGATTGACTCCTCTTCGTTTTTTAGTATTGTATTTTAACATGAGAATTGCTTAGGATTCTCTCATGTTGAAATACAATACTTCTTATTCCGGAATTCCTACAGATTCTGAAGGACTTTATGAATAAAAAAGTAGCACTTAGTGTATTTTTACACGCGCCAGTACAGCATTAACTGATTTTATAGAAATAAAAATGCAAATTTATTTAGAAATCACCTGATTATGTTTTTTTTAATAATGACGAACAATAATAAGAATTCACAAAAAAAGGTACAAAACCTTTTATTTATTTACGGAACCCCAAAACTTGCAATGTATTTATGTTCTATGAATAGAGTCGTAATAGGAGATCATATATAACCTAATACAGAGTTATCTAAAATAACTACCACCGTAATAGGAAAACTACTCATGCTTTTATTAATCCTAATTCTGACCCATCAAAATTGCGATAAACAAAAGAGTGTAAATGCTTATTCAGAGGATAGCAAGTTTTTGGGTCAGATGTGTATAACTCAAGTCAAAAGTTATACAAAATAATTCATTTGTGATAAGTTAAAATACACCTTCCTACTTTGACCATTTCTAAGAAACCAACAATTTGTACTCAACAGTTTTCATATTTAACTAGATTTCTAATAAAGAACACATACCGCAGAATATGGTTTCTAATGTATGAGACTAATAATTAATTCAACAACACTTTGAACTAATTAATCAAGTTAATAAATTGAAAGTTATAAACAATTAAACATGCACAGTGTTTTTCCTATTTCGGAGTTATACCACCGAATTAGGATGAAGCTATGAAATTCGTATCCTTTCACGGCGGTATTTTATTTCTTGTTTTTTAGGTAAAAAATGAGTAACAAATATGAAACAAGCTATTTAAATAGTAAGTATGACAATAGGAAAATGATATAAATAATTCATAAACAAACTTTAACTGGTCTTTTATAAGAAAAACTTAGTTCATAAATATCACTGTACTTACTTTTGTCGTTGCGCGTTTGTACACCTCTCCCGTCGACGACGTTACACAGACTGATTGATTTTGTTGTGTTGTCTATGTGTTTTACTTGCAAACGTCAATTCAGTCATAGAGTGATAGATTTAGAAGAAATATTTCACATTTTGGTGTATTTTAACTGAATAGAGTAGAAATAAATCTCGAAAATAAAAATACCACCGTAATAGAATACGATTTTGACTACCGCCGTATAAGGAGCCTTTACCTTATATCAAAAATGTACTTTCTTCAGGTTTCTGTCGTCTCAACAAGGACCCAAGTGTGGACTACCGCTGCATCCTCTCGGGTAACTCCGACGGCACTCGCGACTGCAACCTCTACGAGCCAGACGGCGTCTCGGTCCGCCCAGAGTGCAACAGCCCCAACTACTACTACTCTGGCGTACTCCCCTACATGCGTTGCATCGACGGCAGCTGGGACTACGTCGCCCGCTGTCTCCCAGGTTTGGCCAAAAACGGCACTAACATCACCATTCTCATCAAAGATAAAGACCAGTATGAGATCCACATCGGCTCCTTTCAGTATACTGTCGATAATAATCCTCAGAGGAACCAATTTAAACCTGTAACTCCAGGTTCAGCTCAATTTACTCCAGTGACTCCGGCTGAATCTGAGTCAGCTGAGTATGATATTGATGAAGATGATTGGAGAATTCTGAGTTCTAATTCACTCAGACCTGGTTTGTCAAATAGAAATGGTCAGAAGCCTGGTGTTAGTCTGAACATACAAGGTGGAAAACTTATAGTGAATGACAAAGTTGTTATTAATAATAATGACCCTAATAGAATTGTTTTTAGAGATTAGTTTCATTCGTGGCGACAAGGTGCATACATTATTACATTTGTTATATTGGAGGAAAATTCAGTTAGATTTTCCCCAAACATTCATTGTTAGAACCATATCGATGTTGACTAGCAGAGAGCGAATAGTTCAATTATTTTGTAAAAGTTAATCATAGTTTCTTTATTTTTTACCACAAATGGATACTAGCCATGAGACGACATGTAGAAAGTGCCAAAATGTATGAAAACACATGAAATGTAATTTTTAAGTGTCACCGATCTGGCGACTTGTAATGCCATCCTATACCTACATTTTGGCACTCTCCCCTCATGTGTTGTGCATGGCGTCTAGTGCCTGTGAAGTGTAATGCACAAGTAGGTATTGTGTGTATCTAAGTTTAACAGTGCCATTAAAGTAGCCAGTGTATTTACAGACATTATCAATATTAGGCATACGACGTATTATAAGACATAAAGCGATTACACTAAGCCGTTATACCAGTTAGTTTTAAAAACTTTTCTTGATAGAAATACATTTTTTTTCTAACAATGTTTCATATTGGTACTCTATCAGGTTCCTATTTTATGTTATTGTGTACGTTTTGTTCTGTTATTTTAAACTGTGATGTTATCAGGATGGTGTTTTTAATAAATTGCTTTTAAATTGTCTATTTTTCTTTTCTTTTTTCTCACCTATCTATCCCACCATCCTTTTAACATTACTCTTTCCTTAACTAACAAATACCCTTTGACCGACTGACTGTGGAAAAGGTCGTGGATTCGATACCCGACCTACCCGACATGAATATTTGGGTTCCATACATAAAATGCCTTTTTAAGTGCCTAACATTTTTTACATCAGACATCAGTTTTTCACAGAAGTTTCACACAACACAAGTTACAAGTTAGATCTCAAACACAAGTTTATCTTAAACATTTAATTTATCTAACACAATCTTTAATTAAATAAAATTTGCAAATCAGGCACACACCACAACGCAAAGCACTAAGCATGGTTAAATGCAAAATTATATTCACGGAAACATTATTAAGTGAAACGACGTCCTTTTGTGTTTGTAATAAACTTAAAACTCGAGAAGTGCCACGCGGAGGCCTTACTCTTTTGCCCAGTAAGTATTTTCAAGAACTCAAGAGTCGAGAGTGATCTTGGAAACTCTCTAAAAGTTAGCACCAAAAGGCTAACTTGAAAACCATCGTAAGAATTGAAACAACGCCTGTATACTGCTAGGCACTTTAACCATGAGGTGGTGCGAGCTACCCTCCCGTGTGCTCATTGCGGATTTAAAGGAACCCTCCTTTAAATAAACACGGGAGGTGCAAACCTTGCTTTCAGATTTCAAACAGCCGCAAACATCATATCGTAAGTAATTTATTTCTTAAATGTTCTGAATTGGCTAAAATAATCTAAATAATACATGGTAAATGATATAATGCGAAAGAAAGTCTACATCACGTTTCCACGCCTAATCTAAAGAACCAATAAAAATAGGAAAATCAGAAACCAGGTATCAGTCGGGAGTCGAACCGGACGGGTGCTCTAACCACTAAGTTACCGATAACTTAGCAGACATGACGAATTTTTCTGGCATATGTTGGTTGGTTTCTGACCTAGTTTTCACACTAGCGTTTGTTGGGCTATTTCACGGCGAGGCGATCTCGCAGCGACAGTTCCGCGCTTTAGCGTTTTAACGCCGCGAGCTCGCCGCGAGCACGCCGCGCAGTGCTCTTGGAATTTGACTGATGGAAGTGATGGATGAGGTATTCACCCGCGAGTGTTTATATTGTTGCGGACTGACGCTGTGAGATCGCGGCGTAAATCGCCCAACAAACGCTAGGTGTGAACAGGCTCTTAAAAGATATAGCATTTATAATGCTAAAAAACAGAAAATTCTGAACCAATTTCCATGTAGTACACACGTGTTGTATTTAATTACCGTTCGGAAAGTTCATGATGCTGAAATAGGTGTAACATTCCAGAATGTGGTCGCGTGACGCCTAAAGGCGTCGAGCTGGTGATCGGGGGCAGGCCGGCCGAGCGCGGCGAGCTGCCGTGGCACGCCGGCATCTACCGGAAGACCACCACGCCTTACATGCAGATCTGTGGGGGGTCGCTTGTTAGCGCCAAGTTGGTGATATCAGGTGAGGTCTACAACATCACTGTTTTGTGTGGTTTATAACATACGCTCACGGCAATCTCACACACGGGGTGATAAGACAGCAAAGTTCATGGTGTTAAGATAAACCCTGAGAGCGCGTTTTGGCCCAGTGGTTAAACACTCCAGCTCGGAACCCAGATGGTATCGAATCCGAGTTTGGCCGGAACACCTTAGTTGCCATTGTGTTCATTGTTTAATTTACGACTAGCTCAAAACAACCCGTTTCGGCGTTAGGCCTCTAATTCGCTCCGTGAAATATGGGCTTCTGAATGTTTCGGTCACTATGACGGCAATATCGTGTTCTGTGTGAACATCCCGTTTAGGACGACACAAAAACCTTGAAAAAACCTTCATATTATTGATAACTCTTTAAAATTTCATATTTAACCAGCTGCCCACTGCTTCTGGAACGACAAGACCGGGGGCCAGCCGGCCGCCAACTACGCGATAGCTATGGGCAAGATCCACCGAGCCTGGGATGCTCCCGGAGACACGGAGGTGCAGAAGAGTAATGTAAGTCCAACTATACCTAGTTGTTTTTCATTCCTGGGAAAAACTTTTATTAAAAATCTGCGTGCCTACGCTCTTGACTTCTTCAAAATCGGCCTTGAGACTCCGGGTTTTTTTTCTATTCCTCATAGTAGAGGATTTGTCCTAGCCAGCCCATTCGCAAAAGTTTAATTAATAATTCAACCTGTCGATAAAAAGCAAGTAATACACGCATACATACCTACCATTACTGAGCTTAGTTAGATGTCTTTTCACTTGCTACGATCCTGACATCGTCTTGCACTTCTTTCACTCTCCCTAATAATCCTTTCATACACTCTTGTCAGTGAAGGTCGACGCTTGACCCGACTCTTTCTGGAAACATTTTGAACTGCTATGCTATTCCGGTGGTCGTCGAGACTCACTTCGCTCGTGCGAGGTAACTTTGAAAATCCATTCCTTCGCCACCGTCGTCGTTTGAGAGAAAAGAACTAAGCCAAAAAACACTTTTTGATTATTTACATACAAAATGAGAGAAAATACTAATTCAAAGTCAAACGTATTGATGATTGAGGTAATCTCATTTCAACATCGATGCTCGCACGTGCGATGTGCACCGCCGGAATAGCACGGCTGGTCCAAGAAACGAGGAACGAGTGAAAGAATATACTAATAATGACTGTATTGACACAGTTGACAGACCTGAAGCTGCCTCCTCGCTTCCTGGGCGCCACGACCAACTTCCAGGACGACATCGCCCTGCTACTCCTGGTGGAGACCATCGTCTACAAGCCGCACATCCGGCCGGTCTGCGTCGACTTCGGAGTACTCTTCGAGAACAGACAGCTACATGAGGGCAACTTGGGCAAGGTGAGGATTTATGCTGATTTACAGGATATTTGTAGCAGACAAGGTGATCAAATGCTTCTCTAATAAATCTGAGCCGATGCTAGTCAATAATAAAAATATCTCGCGACTACGATGGAAGCTTGCTAAGGCCGTAAAGCCAAATCCTGTCAAATGTCTTTGGGTGATAGCTCGAAGGAGAGACCGCGAGTGCCTCTCCATGATACTCAAAGCTTCGCTACAAATGTAAGTGGCAAACGCTGCTAGAATATTCTCAGTTAACCTATTCTGGCGGAAAGTCACTGTGTATGTACAATACTAGACAACGGATGAACATACTTAAAATCTCGTCTTGCGTTATTTCATGCTGCAATTTGTAACACGAGAAAAAACGTTATTTTCTCGCGGTGCGCACGTTACTTAGTCAGGTCTTTGATTCTATGATTCGATGCCACAGGTGGCCGGTTGGGGTCTCACCGCAGAGAACGGCGGCCCGTCCCAAGTGCTGAAGGTGGTGGAACTGCCCTACATATCCATTGAGGAGTGCCAGTCAGACTCGCCCGCAGACTTTAGGGAGTACATCACTGGGGATAAGATCTGCGCGGGGTATAGAAATGGTGAGTATGTTGTGTTGAAAATTGGAGGTGGGTTCATGAAATTGGTTTTAACTCCACTTTGAACCTTAAAAAATAACAAATGTTTTTTGAACGTTGTTAGGTGTCGTAACAGATTATGCTCGAATGAAAAATAAAAGTTATAGGTACACGGTGAATTTTTCAACTGGGCCTGTTAGGTAAAATGCTAAACCATGATTAGGTAATATAGAAAAATGCTCTCGGCCAATTTCGACAAAAACTAAAACTCAAATTTCAATGAACTTTTATCCCTAGCCTTAGCCTAGAACTTTTGGCCTAGTAGTTGATCTCTTTTGAGCATTTCACTACATTCCTCTTAGTTTAGGATTTGGCCCACTTGATCTTTGTTTGTTAGAGGTGCCCGCGGCGCAGTTGTGACAGTGATCGGCGACGATCGCTATTGTAAAGCAACACACGCCGGGTCGGAAATGGAATGGGTGACCCCCTGACCGAAATTTAGTGATGGGTATTTTGGTTGGTCCCGGTTGACGTCGCTGGATGTCAGTCGTTAAGTCTAGTAAGAGGCCTAAGGGCGGCTTGATAACATCTGACATTATGGTTCAAAAGGTAAAAAACACTTGTAATATTGCAGGCACGGCGTTATGCAAAGGCGACAGCGGCGGCGGGCTCGCCTTCTCCGAGTCCGATAGAGGCGTCCTCCGCTACTACTTGCGGGGGCTCGTGTCCACCGCGCCTAACAACGACAACCTTTGCAATGCGTACTGGCTGACTACATTCACGCAGGTTTCGAGGCATGAGCGGTTTATCAAAGAGTTTCTTTAGGATTGAGACTTTTTTGTATGTTTTTAAAAAGTGACGGTAGTCAAATGTATGTCTGTGGCGTTTTAAGTCTGGATTAAGGACTGATTTTGTATAAGTTTTTTTAATAATTGATAGATGATATGATTTTATTGTGTGTTTAGCTATGATTATGACAGATTTTATGACGATTTAAGCCTGGATTATTAAAACGAATGTAAATTAATAAATATAAATAATTAAGGTCACTAATTCGCTCGAGAAGATGTTTTTAATTGTGATTTTTCTCAATGTTTTTGTAATAAGTTAGGTAAGAGTATTAATTAATAATATTTTTCTTTAGTACGAATATTGAGAACAAATATGGTAGCTACTGAAAACGAATAATGAGATATTTCAAAACCTTCGACTTTACTCGTATTTTATTCGGGGAAAGATGTTCGAATATTTTATAGGAAACCCGTTGAAAGGCTGTGATAAACTTAACTGTTGAACTTTGTCAAACAAACACATACAGTACCTACAGTAGAAGTAGAAGGTACTATTCTTGTCACTCAGTCTTGCCATTCAAATGTTGACCTTAAGTTTTAAGAACGCGAGCTGCGTGTTTAATGGTACCCATATTTACAGCTTGTCGTTGGCTTTCTCATAATATTAATATTGCAAAATATATTTTAAAACTCATCACCTAATGCTCAAGTTTGAATGGCAAGATATTTGCGGGGACGTAGCCGTGCAGGTGCTATAACCTTAATATGAAGCACCTTAGTAGGTACTCACTTACCCCCATAATCATAAAAACGAACGCAACGCTAAAGCAATTGACGTTTCATGTCACTTAGTCGCAAACGGGCGGCAGCAACAAGAATGACAAAGCGATACAAAAGATAACGTGTTGTTGAAGAGCTGTTAAAGTTTTTTTGAATAAGGGGGTTACTCTTGACCTGTAATCTTCTTTGCATTTATGGGTATTTCTATTAATGTGATATGCTATGAGTCTGTAGTTTGTGTAGAAAATACTTAAATCAATATTATTTTATAAGCCATAGATATTTTTGGAAAATCCGAATTTAAATGCATTTACAAGTTTAACATTATAGTAATATTAAATAGGGCTTTTAGAGAAATTAAGTAATAAAATGATTTATCTTGGTTAAAAAGTTTGTTTCATTTCGAACTCTGAACCGATGCAATAATTTAATTATAAGTACTATGAACCCGATGCATATATTCATTACTTAGACAGGAGAATTCATGTGTGTGTGGTAGGCCAAATCCTGGAACTATGAAGAACTAGAGTCCGACTGAAACTTAGAACCGAAACCGAATGTTCGGCCTAGGCTTCAGTTTCGGTTTCGGCCGAACCGAAGCTCACGTGCTCAAGTAGAAAATACATTCAAATACTAAATTATGGAGCATTTTACCCACTATTCTGCTAATAGTTGTTGCTATAACAAAGTTAGACTCTTATGTTTTATTATTGTTTTAGCATTTTCCATGCAGTATCATTACTAAAGATCTGGAAACCAGAAAAAGACATTTGGTCATGTTGGCCCTTTCCCAAACCGGGCGACTGTACTAACCAATTAAATGCTACCGAGACCATTAGCAGACCGGTCGAATCTTTCTGGTGTATTTACCCTATGAGCCAGGGTGACTTCATCAATTTTATAGGCATCCACCTCTAACACTCGGAAGAAATATTATTTCAGATATTCAACTTCCTATTAAGATGAAAAGGTCTGCCTGATGCCAACATGACCAAATGTCTTTTTCTGGTTTTCAGATCTTTAGACTCTTATGTTTCTCTTTGCGTTTGGCCGAAACCGAAATTGTGGCCGAAACTCGGTTCATTGGCCGAAACTGATAGTTCGGTCGGACACTACCTATGAAGAACTAGCGGCCAGCCGCGATTTGTCCGCGGGGACTTTAGTAAAAAGAATGTTTTATTCTGATGTATATAAGCCATATTATTGTAAAGTTTCGTTAAAATCCATTCAGTAGTTTTTACGTAAAAGGGCAAACCCACATCCATTCATCTACACATACAAACTTTCGCATTTATAATATTAGTAGGATACTAGCAAAAATCAAGGCATCTTTACCTGGAAAGCTGACTTACACGTTGCTAGGAGAGTGTTTATAAAATAAGATAAAAACGCCACAATACTGTGAAGTCTGTATTAGTTTTGTCAACAATATAAGTAAATAAGTCATTGCCTATATGTATGTTACGATATGACTGCTGTTGAATGCAGTACAAACAAACAGGGAAAACCGATAGTAGATAACTAGGGTAAACAAGTCCAAATAGTGTTGCCAAAGTATCGATAGGAAATGTACTGAGTAAGTAGTATTTTTTTCCACTGAATAAAACGAAGAAAACAGCCATGTATATTGGTCTCATTTCTCGACATAATGTAGAAGTACAAAAAGTTACATTCAAGTAGGTAATCCTGGTCCCAACAAGGTAGGTAGTTCTCACTAACATCACTTCACATCTCGATGCAACACGCTCACTTGAATCATATGTTCGCGTCACCCCAAATCCTAATAGTCTCCCCTAATTTGTATGATAATAATTGAAAATCTTATGCGGCTTACTTTTTTTACTCAAACGATCACAGTCGCGAAGGCATTGAATTTTTACAAAAAGCTGAAATAAAAGGGACGTGAGGTGTGCAATTCGAATTACACTCCCTGATACCTTGAACGAGTCGTTTCTGTCTTTAACCATACCTACCTTTTAACTTAAAACAAACTTCTGCAGACATAACGAAACCAAAAGTGCAACCAAATTGACTTGAGAGTGGATTTTTGCCTTATTATAACTAACTAGGTACATCAATGGTTATCTAACGGTTATGTCTCTCATTTAAGTCTTCTTGATATCTATCTTTAAAATTGTTCTCTACCAGATAAGACTTACCAATTGATATTTTACATTGTCTTCTGGAAATATGTGAATTAAGAAAACGCATTCATCGATACAGGCAGGGCAAAGCTACATCACTACAAATTGTATCTGGCGCATCATTTCGTCGACTCATTTACCTAAACAATAAAATAATATAACGAAATTAGTCTGTCATTTTATTCGCTCCCTTTTACTAAAAGATGGCGGACGTTTTCGCGCCATCCTTATTCGTCAACCATGGCGGTGGGCCATATCCTGTCTTAGGAGAGAAAGATAACCTAGAAATAGCGGAGTCTTTGCGAAACGTACGAAATATCGTAGATCTAAAAAGTCTGAAAGCAATAATACTAGTGACGGCACATTGGGAAGCCGACATAACCTCAATATCGTCAGCTGAACATCACGAATTGTTGTTTGACTACTACAATTTCCCACCAGAAACTTACAAATACAAATACGAAGGACGAGGTGACCCTAATTTGGCGCGAAGAATACACGAAGCGTTGTCGAGTAAGAAAATTCCTTCAAGATTGGACGAAGAAAGAGGATGGGACCATGGAGTTTTCATTCCTATGATGCTGATTCGACCTGAAGCTGATATTCCAATAGTGCAAGTGTCTATCCTTAAAAACCAAGACCCTAGAGCACATTATGAAATCGGGAAAGTCCTTTACGAGTTTCGCAAAGAAGGTATAGCAATAACAGGTTCTGGACTATCCTACCATAACATGAAGAGGATGCGAGAAATGAGAATTGGGCAAGATAGCATCCATGAATGTGTGGAGTTTGATAATTTCCTGAATAATGTGTGTACTGGTGACGAGAAGGTTCGGGAAGGTTTAGTGAATTGGAAAGACGCCCCGGAAGCTTTGGAAGCTCACCCTGAAGGGGAGGCTGATCATCTTATGCCTCTAATCGTGGCTGCAGGAGCTGGTGGACCTTCTAAAGGCAGGAAGGTGTTTGAATCTTTCTTCTATAGTAAATTTCCGCTGAGTGGTTTTATTTGGGAATAGGCAGTTGGGACTACGACTACGAGTATGTCGTCCACATAAGATAGGATGTTGTTTAAAACCCAGATAAGGTCCAGAATCGAGCCAGAAAATTGTGCAAAGGCCATTTTTTCAAGAGAGAACCAGTTCTCAGGAAAATGGCAGGTGTTAAAAAACTAATTAAATGTAATTGTTAAAGGTGTGTGTAATTTATCAATTGATATTTTGTTGCTCATCACACTGAAAATGTTACCGACAGGACGTTGTCGTTTTGTTAACATTTTCGTGGTTGGACTGATTTTCTTATTAAAATCTATTCATTGCAAATTTTTAATTTCAACATAGTATTGCAGTATTATTGAATATTTAAGACTGATTTTTATTTAATAACCAACGCACACCTTAAAATAATAAATAAAACTTGCTGATAAGTAAATATATTTTTTCAGTTATAACCACGCTTTAAATTCTAAATCCCGTTCGAAATTAAATATTTTAAATAATTATCTCAGTTTCATGAACCTTGTTGCGAAAACTAGCAAAAGTACGAGTAGGTAGCACTATTTACAGACACATAAAGGTAGTTTATTTTCTGTTTATTTAGCCGTTTTTAGAGATAACCTTCGCTTATCTTAAATGACTTGAACAAATAACTGAATCGCCTGATATGATGATTTCTTGAAGCGTCATGAGTGTCTTTGACAAAAGCGAGGACAAAGAAGAGAGTAGGTATTATCATAATTATCATATACTTACCTCGCCTTTAAAACTTAAGACACCTCGAACCGATAGCATCCGAAACACACCATACGTGCAAAGACAGATATACATGACGTGGGAAGAGCGACTACCAGTCTAAAGTGGAACTCAGTCACTTTGACAGAATGCATTCCAATAAATAAATGGGCCCAAATTATCACCTTTTGGCACCCCACAGGTGGTGATCACCGGAGAGGAAGACCTCGGAAACGATGGAGCGATGACATATCCTGTTAATCCGGGGAGTGGCAGATTTTGGCTCAGGACAGAGACTAGAGATCTTTGGGGGAGACCTTTGCTCAGTAGTGCGACGGAATGGGTTGAATAAAAAAAAAAGACATCTCGTAATTGTGGCACCGGAGTTGACCACCAGGCTTACGCATAAAGTCGTGGACGAAGATTACTAGTAGGTCAAAAAACGTCGATTACATACTTGACCCAGTTATGGTTTAACAACGGGATGGCGTGACCAGGACTTCGTGCTGAGGGGCGAACAGGAATAGGGGAGAGCCGCAGAACGATTAAACCATAGAAGCATAAATTGTGAATGTTTGACTTAGGGATAGCATGCGACAGGTTGGCATGGCATTGTTTTATAGATAGGACATCACAATCATACTGATTTAAAAGCTACAGTTACTGTGCTACAGTCAACATCAATATAATGTCTGCCTACAGAGTGGTCAAATCTTTCTGAGGCATTTAAGAAAAGCAACTGGCATACCTACGACTTTGTCATTGTAGTATTACAATTATTATTGCTTTTTTCAAACCGTCAGTACCTATACCTTTTCACTACACTACATTCTGATAACCCACATATTTCTTATGCAAATAAAATATTACACAAGAATTAGGTACAAGCTTACCTAAAAAAAACTTATCTGGAAGGCGAATTCTCAGCATAATTAAGCTCCGGTGACTACACCCCGCTTTTCAGATTCAATAGTACCTTTAACTGAACTAAATGCCCACTAAATAAAAAAAAACTCGTCGTGTTGTAAGTAACACACAACAGTAAATTTTTCATTACTCATACTCTGAAAGTAGGTCATTACTGACCTGAGAAGCGGGCTGAAAGTAATACTTTTCATCCCTAGGGAGAATCACTTTCAACTGACAACTGTTAAATAATTAAGAAAAAAACTACTTAGTTCTTTTTCACATATCTTTTGAACCATGGTCCAACTTTCTATTCAGCCACGATGTATAATAGAAATAACTTAAAGTTAAGTATTAATTAGAGAATAAATATTTTTTAAATAAATTTGTCATAATTTAGTTTCAACAATTTCTTTAAAATAATATAGCTTTGAGTAAAAAATTTAAAAAAATTCCAATGATGAAAATAAAAAATAATGGCTGAATAGCGGGCCGGCCACAGAAAAAAAAACAAACAAAATAGGCGGGAAAGCGGCAATTCGATCTTCATTTACTTTTCTCATTTTTTCTTTAGCTAATTCATGTTTTTATTTTTACTTTCCTCGTATTTGTAATGAAAAGCACAGTGTTTACCTCGGGTGAAAGACTTATTTAGTCCCTCGAACTATTGGCGCCCTCACTTCGTTCCGGGCGCCACGGGACTAAATAAGTTACTTTCACCCCTAGGATAACAATGTACTATAATATCGTTATAAGGGTTCTCTTTCTATGCTTTTATTATTCACTTTCAAGAACAGAGAGGCAATATTATTTAATTGGTAGACATTACCCGTGTCAGGTTTAATGGTCGGTTTGAATGGAACTGTCATGTCTCACGTATCATATCTTCGTTGTAGTTTTAGGGGAATAATAGAAGGGAATATCGGTCAATTTATAAATGCTACATTGACGGCAAGTATGTATTCAGAAGGTTTTCTTATATTACCAGACTAGGGTGAAGCAAAAAGGAGGGTTATGATTTCAACCAGTTTGTATTTTATAGTAAAATGAGTCGACTTCATTGATAAATGTAAACAAAAATGGTCGACTTCGACCATAGCGTTAATCCCCAGCCCCCTTATTCATGAAAGTGAACGCAACGCTAAACCATTGTTTATGCAATTGACGTTTAACTTACACGCAAATGGCGGCAACAACAAGAATAAAAGTGGCAAAGCGATACAAAAGTAAACGTGTTGTTGTAAAGCTGTTCAAGTTTTTATGAATAAGAGGGTAGGTAGTTTCGCAGGAAATATCATAGTGGTCTCTCTTCCGTTACCTTTCTGTGACCCGACGATACCACAGATCGACAGGACCGGAAAAGGGTGATTAGCAGTCATTTATTTATTTAATTGTTCTTCACTGCACAACAATGAATTTTACAAAAGGCGGGCCAATAACGCCAATGAGGCATTCTCTACCAGTCAACCATAAGGCCAAGCAGAAAAGTTCAGTCATTGATATAAACAAAAAGAGGAAGAATGTCAAGTTCAAATTCGCGAATTCGAAAACTTGCACATGAAATTGACGTATGAATGACTCAAACAAGTGGCTTGCAAACAGGTCCGTTGGACCTGTTTTAGGGTGGCCACTTTTGGTACGACATCCTCCTCTTTTTGTTTATATCGATGTTCGCAGTACCGACTATTTAACATACGACAGCATGGGTCATCTTAATTTTTGGACTCGAGGTAAGTAATTAGCCTTCACTGTCCTAGCCAACTCGAAACAACTAAGTACACATATAGAAAACATTTTGGTCCGTGCGGGATAGGAACCCACGACCTCTATGATAGTTCTCTGCTCTAACCGCTACACCACATTTATCATGAAAGTCAGAAAAATGAGGTCCACTGCTAAACATAGGCCTCTTCTATAAAGTTCCAGAGCGTCGGGCTGTCTCAAAACATACTAAGAAATCGTGCGATCTTTAGCCTTTTTTTCTTTGGTGACACCCAGTGGATACCCCACTAAAAACTCCGGGACTCCCTCTCATCGTAACCTCCAGCTCAGAAGCGCCGTTTCAACAATTCGGCTAAGTTGGTCTTGCGATCTTTAGCCTAGACGCACACGACCGCGTTTTGTAGATCCGATAGTCGGACGTGTGCGTTTCGCTAATGCAATCAGTGGGAACTAAGCCTAGTCAGAGGCCTTAGGGCGGCCTGTAACATCTGACATTAAGGTTGCTCACGAACCTTAGGTACACCTCTCCAACAATCCGCACTGAGCCTGTGTGTTGGAGTATGGCTTGTTTCACCTCATAGGTGAGGTTAGGCCCAGCTGTGGGACGTATAAAGGCAGTTTGTGATTTTGTTTTTGTAGAACGTTTGGTCATCGCAATATGGCTTCAGTAGGTATGTACTTTTTTCCCCTTCAAAAAATCGGCCACTTTTCAGGTAATCCGTCCCCCACCTGAGTGTGGTAGTAGGTAAGTAAATATCAACTATGTAAATTAATGTCACAGGTTGAAAATTAAAACGAATATATTTTTAAAGAAAAGCAATTTATTAGAAAATTATTTACTAAAAGGCAGTGTTTTAGTAGAAAGTTGTAAAAATGTTTTTAATAAACTACAAATTACACTAACACTTTTTGAGCTTTGACTAGAAAATTGAGAGTTTTGTCACATAAAACTTATTACTTTGATAATCATATTAATTCAAAGGTAATTCATTCACAAACGCAAATCAGCGTTGAACATCCCTCAGAAATATAACAGCATGAGCGTGAGCGCGTGCTTAGCGTTGATTGACGTTTGTGAATTCGGGTTTTGGGTGCTGTCCGTTTTGACTCAAAAACTCAAAAGGGACCGCAGTACCGCACTCTCACTTAGTTAGCTCGACTTAAAAATATTGTGCCTTTTTTAAGTCGAGCTAAAGTACAACGCGGTTAGATTACTAACTACAGCTATCAACTTATACCTAACTAAATATATTTTCATTTCTCTTATTAATAATAACTATCGCATGCATGCAAACATGGAGTGCGGTCCGTTTTGAGTCAAAAGTGATAATAGCGCGTCGCTCAAGCTCATACAATTTATCAATTCGGGACGCGTGTGAGCGCGCTATTATCACTTTTGACTCAAAACGGACCGCGCCCATGGTGTATTCCGAAATGACGAATTAAGGTAGTCAAAACTGAAACCTTCTTCAAATTCGTTGAAAGTTACGCAAATAAGCTATCATTGCTAAATTCTATTCAATATTGTATAAAGTTTAGTATATTATGTGTCGCAATTCCAAACCACATTTTTAAAAGAGTCCATTTCAACTCATCTACAAAATCTTTTCGCACCACATTACAAACTGTCACAAATTAGGCATAAAGAGGAATTAAAATTATTGAAGTTTAAATAACTTTTTTGAGGCCAAAGTATGGGGCGCGAAAAAACGCCAGCTTTACAGAGAATAAAACTTTTCCAAGCTGACAAATTATTAAAGAAAGCAAGCACTTCTTTTTATATATTTTTTGACACTATGTATTTTAAATACCTATTTAGTACCTAACAGTTTTACCCCCGAATTTACAAACGCAAAGCAAAGCATTTACACGGTAAAGAAATAGCATTGAGCAAGTAAAGCTATGACTTTCGAAGTGCCTATACAGGGTGGCATTTTAACTACCATCCAATTTCTTGTAAAATAGGTTCTATAGAGCAAAATAAAACTAAGTTTTCATCGTTTTTTTTTCGTGGTGTTTTTTTTTCGTGGTGTTTTTTTTTCGTGGTGTTTTTTTTTCAAAAATGTAATAAGATATCGGAAAAAGTAAGTCAATAAAGGATTGGGCTTATTAAAAAATGACTTCTACGCTTGTAGTTCATCTCTCCATGAATAAATTAAACTAACAAAATTTCAAAAATCACACAATCCAATGTTAAAAACCCAACAGAGAAACATTTTTCTGTCACAGAAACCTATTCAATTCTTGATGGTGATTAAAACGCCACCTGTATACTGCAAGTTGCCTAAATAAAACGCATCGAAAAGGGGTGAATCGTCGAAAATCATCACCGAAAAGCCTAATGTTTTGCAGGTTCTTCAAGGTTTCTGTTCCACCCAACCTATCCTCCCGCGGCCGAGTACTAGCATGAGAACATCGTCGGAACCGCGGTCAAGGCCTGGAGACACCCTGGCGAGGTGCCACGAACGCTTTCTAGGAGGTGATGATGATGATGAAGGGGCTGAAAAAAACGATTAAGTACAAACAAACAAATACTGTATAATAAAACAACAAATTAACTGTCCTGGGAATATATCAATAGAATATTCATTATAAGGTATATGCCTAAACATTGGTGAAACCAACCTGGCTGCCAGGTATAATATACCAGAGAAATTCGTCCAATCTGTTAATGGTCTCGGTAGCATAATTGGTAGTGCAGGCGCCCGGCTTGCGAAAGATGCGGGTTCGAGTCCCGCCTGATGCCAAGACCGAATGCCTTTTTCTGGTTTTCCTATCTTTAGAATATTCATTGTTATGAATCTTATGTGAAGCGCGCGGAAAGTGGTAAAAAAATCAGTCTGTGTCAATGATAACTTTCGGGGGTGTCATAATTTATACAGGGTGTTTAAAATGGGCGTCGCAGGATTAATTTTAAGCTTCTTTAGAAAAATGCTATAGTCTCGAGACTGATTTTGACTAAAATCAAAAATGCATACTCAGATTTCTAATAAAACTCAAATATAATAACTTATAGAACATAACTTTCGGGGGCGTTATTATTTATACGGGGTGTTTATAGTGGGCGTCGCAATGAAGAATTTATAAAAATACTATAGGGAGTCTCGAGACCGATTTTGACTGAACCAAAAATGCATACCTACTCAGATTTCCAATAAAACTTAAAAGGGACAAATCATTTTATTTCTCTCATGAAATAAAAAAAATATAAAAAACTTCAAATGCAACCCTTTAAGGAATGATGCAATAAACGTTAGTGTTTTTAACCTTTGAAATATTCTTCTAAAGTCTTTTTATTTGTAACTATGTAAATACTTTAAAATATATACTTACCGCCGCCGACGCGGCGCTGCGACCGCTAGCTGTGCGAGCGGGACGCACTGCGGCGCCGCCGTATGATGGAGCAGGACGCCAATATCAAGTGCAAAGCCGTTAGTGACGTGTACAACGTTATTTGGTTGCGTTGCAGCCAGTTGGTGATCGTTTCTTTGCAATTCTGTGAAGAAGAAAAAAAGGTGTCGTCATGATGTCTTACGAACATGATTTTGTTTGAATGTACCCCATTATTGACGTCTCTATTAGGTGACCCTTAGAGACGTCAATAATGGGGTAGATGGCTTTGAGTCATTTTGCATGTTTCTTTATGTTTACCAAAAATAATAAAAATCTTATTGTGAAACCACAATCGAAATTTGTTTTAAAATGAGGTTACAATAGGCCTCCAAACTCGGGCAAGCAAGTCCATTTCAAAAGTGTTATATTTTTGTAAAAAAATATCACTAGATATTATGAAGCAAATGTTAGGAGACCATTTTCATTTACAGAATATTTAACATATCTGTCAAACAAAGTTCTTACGGGCTCCTTACAAAAACTGTGAACATAATCATAGTTACGTTTGTATAAAGCGTTTTGTGCAAGTCCAAAAATGTGCAAATCAAATTGTGATATCTCACGTAGATCGATACTAATGAGGTGATTATTTTAGGATTGGTGAATGTAAGGTAACACGATAATAAAAAAAACAGTCACCTAGCCTTCTGATAAATTATAATGTTCTAACAATAATTTATGTAATAATCTGGGACGCTTGCGGCAAAGACATTTGCGCGAAGCCATTTACCCGAAAAAGCACTTGGTGAAACTTAGGCGTTTAATATTTGTGCCCAGCCGTGGGATGCATAGCCTTTCAAACACGCAGAGCCCTTCAAATATAAGTTACATAAAACCTTAATAATATTCTAGAAACCTTTTCATATGTACCTTCTTATAGCGGTTTTCAGCCGTGCAGTTGTTGGGATACGCAGCAGAACCACAGCACGACCAAGGCGGAGTCACTGAATCTGAAAACCTGATAAAACGAAGAGTTCAGTGGGGTTTTAATTTTGGCAGATAGCTTAATTGCGGGACTATTAACGAATTACGGTTATTATTGTTTTTAGCATTTTCCATGCAGTATCTTTACTAAAGATCTGAAAACCAGAAAAAGACAAAGTAGTTGTCCATTACTGTGCTTGTCAACTCCATATCTGGACCTCACGGCTGCTTCCCATCAGGTGGAGTGAGGTCAACTTGAAGACCACAAAGAAAATAAAAAAAGGAAAAAAAAGAAGACATTTGGTCGTCTTCGCATCAGGCAGGAATCGAACCCGCATCTTTTGCAAACCGGGCGACTGCCCCACCACCACTGTGCTAGAGACCGGCCGAAACTTTCTGGTATATTTTACCCTATGAGCACAACACCTTCAACACTCGGAAGAAATACTTATTATTTCAAATATTTAACTTCCGATCAAGATAAAAAAGCGATGACTGTGGTTATTATTGTTTTTAGCATTTTCAATGGGAAAATGCTAAAAACAATAATAACCATAAATGTCTTTTTCTGGTTTTCAGATCTTTATTAACGAATTTCAAGGAGGTTTCAGTTTTGATTAGTGACCATTTCATATGACCTTATTTCGTCATTTCGGAATATACCTAGCATGTTTGCATGCATGCGTTGATATAAATCACAGAAATAAAAATGTTACTAGGTATACGTTGATGGCAATAGTTATGGGACTATTACACCAGAGGTCGCAGGTTCGATCCCCACACAGTACAAACATTTGTGTGCATGAACATGTCTGTTTGTACTGGGCTGGGTGTTTCCTATGTATATGTCACCGGAGAATAACAAAAACCGTAAATTTATAAATTTCCTAGGAAATTTATCAACTTTCGTAGGATTCTAAACGAGAGATAAATTGTATTATTTTACGCCCACATTTCCGGAAATTTATAAATTTGCGACGACTCGTGGTAAATTTATCAACTTACGGATATCTATCCGTAAGATTCTAAACGGTTCGACTAATCAGAGAAGAGCTTTTAATTTTACGCTTTTATAAATTACGGAAAATAACACACTGCTCTCTGATTGGTCGATGTTGACAGTAGCAATGCTTGTGTTCGTAGATTATGGTACAATCACACTTGCCAAACTGTACATTTATCAGTTTCGAATACCTACCTGTCTGGACTTTTACTCTAAAACTGGGTAAGTTTAACGGGTTACTTTTTACAATTAATAGGCTGATAACCTCTACTTAATCAAAATAAGACGGCAGAAATCGTGTTTTACGATATCAAAAAGTTTATAAAAAAATGAAATACACTTATAAAATATAACATACAAAACATGGCATACCATCTCGATCATATCCCAAATGGGGTAGTCAGAGTCACACTGAGCTCCCGTCACGGTGAACGAACGGAACATTCAGAAGCCCACATTTCAACGAGGGAATTTGAACCCATCGTGGTAAGAAGCGAGCATACCGCCGTTATCTGGGTTGCTTAGATTTTTTATCGGTGTTTCTCATCGCCGGAGAGTTAGCCGCAAATTATACAATGAACACGAAGATGAATTGTTCTTACAAAATATAAAACATTAAAACCGGCCTTCTACCAAAATTAAATGGCGGAGGAGAGGAATGACACGTGACTTATTCGACCAATCAGAGCGCACATGGCGTTTGGTTACCGCCCACTTAATATTTTACGGATGCGTTCCGAAAGTTTATCAATTTCCGGAAATGAGGGCGTAAAATAATACAATTTATCTCTCGTTTAGAATCTTACGAAAGTTTATAAATTTCCTAGGAAATTTATAAATTTACGGTTATTGTTATTTTCCGGTGACATATATATTAAGTATGTATTCACAAAAAAAATATTTCTGTATGTTTATCCGTTGTCTAGTTTCCTATGGCACGACCATTTAGTTGCCTAGTTTGGGGCTAGATGGGGATGTGTGGAATAGTGTCCAGTGATATTTATTTTTATTTAAGAAGGAATCCACCTCGAATCACGAATTGTCCAGTTCTGATAAGCTTTGCTGAGTTTGGGTCATGGTGGCGTATGAATTAATCTCTAATGATAAGTATTTTAACTTATGGCTTCTGTCTTACTCACGTATAATTTTTGTCGCAGCAAGTGAAAGCGAGACGCAGCGAGTGAGTCCATTGCCCGTCCTCTTCTTGCAATCCTTTCTGTAGTCAAAAAGTATACAGTTCAAAAAGACACCCTGTATATGATTAAGAATATGAATTACCTCCCTGACATAGGTTTATTTTAGCTTTGGTGTGACGAGAACAGAAAAAGTAAAAAAAAGGCTTTTTGACACATTTTATATTAATTGTGTATGCTTGTTTGTAAGTATGTCTATTTTATGTGTAAAATAAATTACGCTTTCTTTCTATCAAAAAAGAAACAACAAAAAAAATTAAACAAGTGTATTTTTTCTGTAGATTATACAAATTGGATATTTTGATATGTTAAGTTGGAAAATCAAATTACTTTTATCAGTTTAACTAAGAGATGTTGACCTCAAAACATTTTTACTTAATTTTATAAATTGTACTAAAAGTGTTACCCCCAATAGTTACACTAACCTCTATTAAACTTGAAGAGAAATAATACATCAGTGCACATTCCAGGAGCAGCAGCAAGAGCACCAACGTGGAATACTGGAAGAGATTACGCAGTAATCAAAATTAATAGTTCTCACAACAGGGTTAACAACGTTCAGTGAGTAGTCTTTCATTTGTAAATTTAATATCTACATCTAGGAATGTTAAGATGGAAAATGTATACAGGGTGATTGTTAAAAACTTCCCAATTTGCTGAGAATGACTCATACAAAACTGGTATTACTCATATTTTTTCTCAGCTTTGTACGAGTATCAAGTGGAGATCCCAAGTTCAAAACATAAACTCTCCGTGCGAAATAGTTTTAAAACAGATATTCCGTAATAAAAATTAAAACTTTTATCACAAAAAACTCGGGTTATATAAAAAGAAGCACTTAGACTTACAGGTAGAGAATGCTTTTAGCATTAAGTCCGCCTTTTGTACTATTTTTTGTGCATTAAAGATTAAATAAATAATAATAAATAAATAAGCACTTTTTAAACTCACCATAAAAAGTAGAAACTGCGACCTGCACACCGCTCCATAGAACCCCATGAAGGAGAGGAAGAAGAGAAAGGTGGCCAGCACGGCAGCAGCCACGCCCAGCTGCACCGACAGAACCTCGGCCGGCAGCAGCGCCTGGTGAAAGTACATGACATAATTCTTCAGTGTCGGAGACATACGAGCTGTCAGGCGCGTTATCCCCGAATCTTACTAAAATGATGGTAGATCGTTGCGCGTCATTATTTGGCACCAAAATGGCCCAAATGCCAAAAAATGGCAAAATGGCAAAATGCCAATGGCCAAAATGGATTTTTTTTTAGCGCGAAAGACATTATTATACTAGGCCTAAACTTGCTGCTTGGAACTGCTCCAATTTCCTGATGAGCTGAATCAGCTCCTCCGAACCCCAGGGAATAAATAATAAACGGCCTATATACGTCCCCCTGTTGGGCACAGGTCTCACACATCATCATATTCGTGCTCGAGCTCTCGTCGTGCGCGGACGTTCGCACCTCTTTTCGATTGCGCTCTCGCGTAATCTCTCGCACCTGTGCGCTACCGCGCCGTGCGTCTCCTTCGGGTTTTCCCGCCTTTTGTAACGGTCATCGCGATCGTTGCAAAATTCGGAAGAGCTTCTCAGCTGCTTTTTTCAAAGTGGTTGAGCTTGCTTCTACATTTCATCGACGACAGGATTGAGTCTTTGCCAAATCCACTGCTTTCGTGGTCAACAGGTGGATACCTCACGGTGTTATACGAAGCCTGTTGGTTGTTGACCCGATACACCGGTCTTGAACCTTCTGGGTAACGCCGAAATCGGACGGGGCTACCTTCACCGGCCTTAGGGGATCTCCTAGCCGACGGTAGCTGTCTCCCTCCCGCCCTTACCCTCTCCCTACTTCCATTCTTCGGGTGTTGTTTGGCTGTTCGGGACCACCTGTCTCGAGCTGTCCTCTGCACCCGGAGCAGTTAGGCCCCTCTCCGCACAATAAGATTGGCGGGGTGGAAAACAAGCTTAGGGCTCACCTTAAGTACTCACCTCTCCTCACCTAACCCGGTGGGGAGAATCACGCACATACACAACCCTGGGCCCAGCCAACCCGGGGACCTCGTTTTAGGCTCAGTAGCGCGACTGCCGCACAGTTTCTTGTAGTTTCTTCTGTGCGGAACGCGACGCGAAGAAACTACGTAGTATATCGTTTCGTTGATAAAAGTTGTCATAGTCGGCAGCGATGCCGACTGCCGACAAACTTATCGCTAAGCTCGTAGCAGCTAGCTCTCCCCAGTTTTTGGAGGAATTCTGTGGTGAGGTTCCTGAACTACGGAACTTTGTTCCGGAATCACGAGCCCCCACACCCTCTTCCAGCCGCAAGGCTAGCCCCCCAAATCCCAGAGAGCGAGTGTCCGGAAAGGATGCTCGTCTCCCTCTAGCCAGCGCTCACGCTCGCCCATTACTAATTGCGACGATTTTCAGTCGCCTCTCTCTTCTCGCTCACACTCACCAGTCGCCTCTGCCAGCGATATGGATTGTGAGAACGCTCCAGCGGAGGACTCTATGTTCGACGCTTCAGATGCTGACTCTTTCACCTTGGTACCCTTAGGCACGTTACTTTAAATATTTGAGGTTGAGAGCCCTAAGCGCTCACCCAACAGTCCGGTAAAGCTGTCAAGGCCATCTGAGGCCACACAGCAGTAGTCATTTAGGAAAAAAAAAAAGAACAAAAAATAAGAAAAAAAAAACAGGTCTCACCTCAACTATGTGATACGAGCCATACTCCAACACGCGGGCTCAGTGCGGATTGTTGGAGGGGTGTGAGGTTAGTGAGCAACCTTCATGTCAGATGTTATCAAGTCACCTTGATGACTTGATAACATCTAAATGACATCTAGCGACGTCAACCGGGGCCAACTGCTTAACGTTCCTTCCGAAGCACGGAGATGCCCGAGAAATACATCACTCCATTTCGGTCGGGGTGGTCACCCATACCATTCACCCATCCCATTCAACCATCCCAGCTCAGTAGAACCCCATGAAGGAGAGGAAGAAGAGAAAGGTGGCCAGCACGGCGGCAGCCACGCCCAGTTGCACCGACAGAACCTCGGGTGGTAGCAGCGCCTGGTGGAAGTACATTGAAAACAAACAATCATCTCTGTAAAACCTGTTTCCCTGTAATCTTCAATTGCCTAGATTGGCTAGAAATTGATTGTACTTTAACGATCACGCCGCGAAGCTCGCTTTGAATTTGACTGATGGATGAGGCGTTCACCGGCCGCGATACCACCCGCGAGTTTGCAGCGTGTTCGCGGCGTTATCGTGGGACTATCGCTGCGAAAACGCGGCGTGTACGCTGCGAGCACGCCGTGATCTCGTGGCGAGATCGCCTTACCATGAATTTTTTGCGGGTTTCCAACTGGAGATCTAATGCCCTTTTGAAATTAAAAATCTGATTCTTTTCCCAGAACAATCATAAAGACCAAAAAAGCACAGTCGCAAAAGTTCACTAAATACATAAATTATTAAAATTTAGAATGACGTGAAGACGACGGAACACGGTTTTAGAAATCTTCACAAGCTAATATTTTAAAATAACCTAGATTTGCACTTTATTAAAAACCAAGACTGGCTAAATAATCTTTTGAAACATCAGTAGTACCTAATCCTTGGGGATTAGAAACAACGTGCCTTCCAAAATCAAACAATTGTCCTCAAAAAATATAGTTGTCTGTTTACAGAGCGATTACCCTAAATTGACATAATGGTTGATGACGGGACCGGTTACGATAACGATCAGGTATCTATCCGGCTAATATCCGGTATCCGGGTCGGCGGGACCGGGTTAACTGGCCGGGTAATCAAGTTTGTGCGTATATATTTTCAATGCAACTCAATTAATTTCAAAAAGAGAAACCTACTTACGTCGTTTTTTATTTTGATCTTGGGCTTTATAATGTCCTAAAGATGGCAGTGTTTGTCACAAGCAGATTTTTTGGTGAATAATAACAGTTTCGTGAGGTGAATAATAATTTGTTTTCTAAACAGAACTGTAAAAATAAGTTAATAAGGCCCTCCTAAAATGAGTTACCCTGTATAACTGTTATTGGTATTTTCTTATGTTGTACGTATATTTTCAGATTCACTTAAGTATTCTAAGTTAGTATTCACTTCAATAGCCTATTTTTACTTTTTTTGGGGACGTTGGAAATGGTAGAAGGGAGCGTCGTGGCCCAGTGGTTAAGCACTCTGGCTCTGGTACCGAGTTCGAAGCCGGAACACTATCTGCTTTGTGATCATTGTAAAATTTGCGACTTTACTCTCCTGTGATGGAAAACATGATGATGGATAACGGCGCGGCGGTAGGCTCGCCCCTTCCCACGTTCGGCTCGAATTCTCGCAGCAGAATGTGGGCTTCTGAAAGGTCCTTCCTCCGTGACGGTAGCAATCTGTGTGCCTCTGCCCACCCGTTTGTGATATGGTCGTGGAGGTGGGTATGTTATGTTTAAATTAGAACACAAAAACCAAACAAGTTCTCGCCAATCACAACAGTTGAATTCGCGCCATTTTGAAATAGGTCACGTCACTCGGCTGGTACGGAGCGGTAGGTCACGCTTGTGACGTCACAGTCAGCCGTGCCGGCCGGTGACATGCACAATGAATTATCGGCTTTTTGTACTATACCTACTACCTATTTTACGGGTAAGCGTACGATCTACCTGTCTTTGTAATGTAAGGTATTATGCTACATGAAGGTGTTAGTTTCGAAACCTGTCGAAAGACATCATCCGTTTTGGTCCGTGTGAAACTTAGCATAACAATTTAACAATACGTACGCTCAACAACTTAGATTTGCACAACCACTAGGTAACGATGGCACGCCGCTCCAAAAGACAAAATTAAATGCTATATCCGATAGGAAATCAGGCATTTTATTTATTCCTCCATTTACATAACTTCACAGATTTTAATCCTATAAGGGTCTACCCACATATCGACGAGGAAACTGTACTATGTACCACATTTAAAGCAAAATAAAGTTTTATTTTATTTTAGATAGGTATATTTTTTTTCGCATCGACATAGCTCGGCCAACGCGACGCGACACCGGCCGACGCCGGATAGGGGAGAAAAAAAACGTTGCATATTCAGTGCAATAGATATAGATCTTTGTGAAAATCAGTCTCATTTGAGCAATTTTTTCCTTGCATAAGTTGGCCTAAAAGGCTCCAGTGAGAAATTCACCCTGTATAACTTTTTTTCCCTCGCTCAATCTGCAATCGGTTCTACGAGCAATAATCTGATTTGTTCCAGAGTTTCGGGGTTATATGCAGCACTCCATTAAATTACACCTGACAAGCAACAACCCTGTATACTTACATAACATAAACCGCTTTTATACGTCCCACTGCTGGGCACAGGCCTTACCTCAACTATGAGGTGGAACGAGCCATACTCCAACACGCGGACACAATGCGGATTGTTGGAGGGGTTTAAGGTTGGAGAGCAACCTCAACTTCAGAAGTTATCAAGCCGCCGTAAGGCCTCTGACTAGATGTCAGCCGGGACCAATTGCTTAAAGTTCCTTCCGAACGATACATCACTAAATTTCGGTCGGGATGGTCACCCATCCCATTTCCGACCCGGCGTGTGTTGCTTTACAACAGCGATCGTCGCCGATCACTGTCACAATTGCGCCACGGGCACCTGTATATAATACTTAACTGATAATATTTGTATTTGTACTTTATGCATACTTTGTGTATGTATACTAAGCAAATACAATATCATGTCCGCGACCTATTACGAAGTTATACCTAGTTCAGTAAAACTATTACTTTCTGCATCGTGACTGCGCTGATTGGTTTCAGTAGTCCGTGTATATCGCATTACGATCGCATGAATACGCCATGGAGGCGCTATCGCGGCCTATATCTCCTGCATTATTACTGACACACCTGGCTTGCGTGATGGCTCGTGGATTAATACATTAATTGTTAGTTTTTTCCATCAAAGTTGAAGCGCGAGAGCGCTTATCAACATTATCAGCCTATATTGGTCTACTGCCTATATTGGTCTACACCATCTAGAGTGAAAACTGCAGGGTTACAGCTTCTTTCGCCACTGATGCTTCTGTCCATCAGCAGCCAGCCTGCTAAACGTGGCCGTTGCTTGAGCGACAAGCAAGAGTTGCGCGTCACGAAGAATTTACTGCGTTGGATGTGTGGAGTCACGCGTGAAAGACCGCGTCAAGAACTCTCACATCTGCGTCTGTTTGTGACATTGCAAATAAGCTTCAAGAGAGTCGCCTACATTGGTACGGACACGTTTTACAAGCTACGTAGGGAACAAATGTCTTGCCATGCCGCCCCCGCCAGGCCTCGGCAAACGGGGTAGACCCAAAAAGTGTTGGTTTGACGTCGTCCCTGAGGCCACTGCCTCACAGAAAGAGATGCTCAAGACCGGGTGAAGTGGAGGAGCAGATGCAGAGGAGCGGACCCCGGGTGCCGTAACGGCATCGCTAGTATGATGATAGTTGGTCTACTGTTGGACCCTGGCCTTCCCTAATGTGCACTATCACACGATCTGGGGGTTCGACGTGAAAACTGCAGGATTACAGCTTCTTCTGCCACTGATGCTACTGTCCATCAGCAGCCAGGTGCAACTGTGCTGGTTAGGAAAGGCTACACTACCGTCCACTGCAATGGTAAAAATAATACTGTCCGTTGGTCACCAGGATAACTGCTTGCAGGTAAGCTTTACAGTTGGAACTCGAGGTGGTGGTGCTCCCACCATCCTATATGCTCCGCAAATGTCAGAATACCGGTCTAATCAATTCAATGTTCATCGAGAGACGAAAAGTCGGAGAAAGATAATAAAACTTACCTTAATTGCAGCAATTCCTGTGAGCTGGATTGCGCTGGAGAGGGATGAAGAAGACACGATCATCCACAGGCCGATTGCGAAGAGGAAACAGGAGAACACCTGAAACAAACAACACAAGTGAATACTTTCTTAGTAAGCTTCATTGGGTAGGTGGTACGAAATATGGTACAATGCCAAGACGGACCGCAGACTGCAAGCGACGTTACTGGTTTCAATGAATCTTTATGAAAGTGATACCTAGGTACAGTAGTACACACTTTATAAGGCGCGTCGTGAATCTTCGGCCACGCAGACAAGGCAAATTATCCGACTATTGCCGAAGGAAGGATTCAAACTTTAAATCAGACTTATGGCACATAGTTTTAAGGTGCAAAGTATAGTGCGCCTGTTATCCGTCTCGCTTGCGCAAGACCGCGGGCGCGCGCAAACATGGCACGGCGACCGACCAATAGCGGCACAGGAAAAATACGCGCCGTGCGTGGAGTATGCCGATTGGTCAATAGCATTTCCCGCGCTCCTAAAATTCGTCTTCTGCGCAGGTACATCGGTAAGCCTTATTAAATGTGTACTACTGTACTAAGCGGGGCACTGCAGCGCCACGCTCGAGAACGAAAGTATGTCACTTGCAGTTTGGAAAGTCAGTCTTGGAATTATACATATGCACCCAAGGAATTTTCCTGCACTTAGTGCTGCAGAAAAGGTTGAAAAGGTTAAAGGGTTAAGGGTCCGGCTACACATTTTTTAACAAGCTCCGCAACTTCCCAAAAAGGAGTGAGTATGTGGATGGATGACCTCATGACCGCAGGGTTTGGGTAGATGCAGGCCACCTGCAACTGGTCCTTCTGAAAATCTATGGGGTGGATCTGTTGATGATGATGAATAATACCATACAACATCTATCGACACGATAAGAAGAACATCCTAATGGCCTCGTGAATGGAGGTTGATGATCAACTCTTCGAGGTTTGTGCCCTTGGCTGCCAAAGCAAAATGTTTGCCTTCAAATTTAACAAGGGCGAGTATATTGCTCCGGTTTGTACTTGAACTTCAGAACTTACAATTTGAATATTAAATCAAGGCTAGACGGTCATGGTCTTAAGGTGTTTAGTTAGTCTGAAGGCCGAATTCAATTATCTAGATTCATTTAGAGTTTTACGACGTAAGTAATTAATTTAAGCTCGAAAACGAAGCAGTCAGAGGCACGCTGACTATTGACGTCATTGTGGATTGGGTATTCAGGAGCCCAATTTGTTTTATAGAAATGACTTAACCATTACGGACCTGAAACCAACACTGAATCGATCTATAAAAACCAATCATTCCTACATTCGCTAAGGAAGTTTTGTTTGTTCGGATACGGGGACTGGGGAGGCACTTGATATATTGCAGAAGTCAGAACATAATGGGTACCATTCGAGATGCTGGTTTTCTGGCTGGAAGAGTGAAATATTAAGTAGGTACTTAAATCCCCAATCCTTTGGTTTTATTTTCTCGGTGTTTTACCATCAAAGAATTAGTCATTAAATAACTCATCTTTAATGAATTCAAAGTAGGTTTTGCCAGTTGTATAATTAGCTGGGGAGCTACATACAGAGCCACGTCGCTCGTAGACTTAGCTTCAGCAGGAAGAACGAGAGTTAGCCAGGGTTTTGGTAGCTTCATTGGATGAGCTTGCGGCAGAATCTGGTTCCTGTCCCGCTTTGATTGAGCTGATTTTCTTCAGTACTTAGGTCCTTCATTTAATTCTAAATTGGGAGACGTCGGGGTAAGCTAGTTCTTGTAGTCCCTCATCTCGTTAAGCGTAGCGTCCTTCAGCTAGGCGGAGCGAGAATTTAGGAGAGGTTGCTGGCTTGTATGAAGATGTGTCTACATCCAGCGGGATCCCCTATCTGGGAGACTTATGAGTGATACAGAGAATTAGATCTGAATATGTTCTACTGAATTATGCTGAAACCAGAATTTGTTCCGTAAAATAAACGGAAATAGCGGGATATTTTCTTAAACTACGTCTGATGAACTATAAATTGATATCAACTTTTAGATATATGTTTATTCTGTTTATTTAAAGAAAAATCAGTCTCCTAAAGTCCGTAATTCGGTCACAATCAAGCTGCAAAGAAACCTCCATTCAGCGGACTATTTCTTCTAAGGATGTTATTATTGCAGGTTTTACGATAAGATAGATAGATAGATATTCTTTATGGTACAAAAACATTACATTTCAATCGTTGATATCAATTTATAGTTCATCAGACGTAGTTTTAGAAAATATCCCGCTGGCTGGAGGTCGGTTAAAGAAGCGAATATTTCCGTTTATTTTACGGAACAAATTCTGTTTTCAGCATAATTCAGTAGAACATATTCAGATCGAATTCTCTGTATCACTCATAAGTCTCCCAGATAGGGGATCCCGCTGGGTGTAGACACATTGTATGAAGCCTACATCCGGCAGTGGACGAGTATAGGCTAATGATGATGATGACATAATGTACTTACCATAACGATCATGTTGACAACCATAAGGATGGAAGCGGCAATCTTCGAAGTCCTGCTGGTTCTTTTATCCATAATTTTTACTGCAACAAAAATTCTAAATCAATAAAATGCATCATCGTCGTCGTCCACTACTGAGTAGCCTCCTCCACAGATTGGTCATTATTGGCTTAATGTTAATGAAAATTGAAAATTTACTTTCTAGCCTTTGTATCGCCAAATTCGTTGGAAGTCTTTGACTCTCCTTAGTGTCTTGAAAATCGTCGTGGACCTCATCATTCGAGTCAACTCCCAGGGTTGGTGGAATAAGCTTCTACTGCCTAAAACCTGGCGTTCCTAAGCTTTGGCACTTGTGTGTCAATGCAAAAAGCTCGCTAAAGGCTTTAAAAGTCGACTTTCATTGAAAGTCGACTGTCCCTCACAGTCGACTTTCAATGAAGGTGGGAGGCTACGCGAGCAGTCCAAGCGCCCTGGTGCAATTTGGGCAAGAACAAGCTCTGTGGCTCCCACTGTACTCCCTGGGAGCGGGCCCTCTACCCCGTCGCGGGACCCTTTAAGGCTCGAAACGCCTGTAGATTCACCCAGGTGCGGAGTTGCATTAATTAAGTTATTTTTCTGGATAAAAAATTATTTTTTTAAACTTAGCCCCTCAGGACCAGATCCCTAATGGATTAGTCAGAGGAACACTGATTGTTGCCGTCATGATTGTTGAACTTTCAGAAGCCCACATTTCGCTGAAGGAATTTGTACCCAACGTGGTAAGCTGTGGGCCTATACCGCCGTTATCGGGGTTGCTTGGGTTTTATATCGGTGTTTTTCATCACTGGAGAGTTACACGCAAATTTTTGACCACCGGGTTCCGAGCCAGAGTGTTTAACCACTGGGCTACGACTCTTAAAACTTTCGTTTTTTTCAAACTTCCTTGTAAGTACTGTCGGTAGTAGCCAAACTTAACTATACAATCTCGGCCAAACTACCCTCTTTTACCATTAAAAAAGAGTTGTTTACCATCTCCAAGGCTATTTATGACAAAACTCTTCAATTATTCAGTACACCCGTTAACGGTTCGTTTAATGCCTATTCTAGTAATGATTGATGAATGGTAAACAGAAGCGATGACAATACAGGATGACCTGAATCGACAAGGTCAACCATTAGGGAATTGGGGCAGTGGTATTGAAGTATTGAATGCACATTGTTTGGGGAAATGTCTACTTGGTCACAGTATAATCTTACAGTAAGCTATCTACATACAAAAGTGCCACTCTCGGTTTGAATGTGTGCGTGCGCGTCGCGCGCCGTGTCGCGATACCACGCACACGCAATTTCACGCACACGCTAGCATAAAATAGGGAGGCATAGGGGAGGCGGCAGTACGGACGGGCTGTGCCGCGTGTCTGTGTGCACGCTAGGCTAATAACTCGGCGGGCGGCCTTAGATAGCCTACTGTATGGTTTATACTGTGGCAACGCCTATTGGGTGAGTGGGTAGCTTGGCGGCAGGATTTGAGGTTATCAAGGGTCCTTTAGCGAATTGGTAAGTTTTGGGCAGCATAACCACTTACTTGCAATCAACTATGGGAATTTTGTGCTTTAGTTTCAGGGGAGCGATTCAGAACCACGTTTAATTTTAGTCAGTCGCGATTAAAGTTTTAATTTTAGAAAGACGCGATTAAACGTACAGATAAATCTGTGCCGCAGGGAACGTGTTAAACTAAACATTTTAGTTAGTCGCTATTAAACTTTTAATTTAGTTACTAAGTATATCGCGCAATACGAAATAATAATACAGCCTAAACCCCATCATCGCCCGCACTGCTGGAAAATAAGCCACTCCTATATAACACCCCACTGAACTCGATCTTCGGCTGCTCGCACCGAGCTCCTGCCAGCCATCCTGCGCAAATCATCACTCCACCTTGCCTGAGGACGTCCTACTACACTACTCTGGCCGAGACGCGGTCTCCACTCAAGAACACGTTTACCCTAAACCCCATTAAAATAGAATCATTATTTTTAAAAAAAGTTTATTCTTTCGAAAATATATCTCAAAACAGCTCTAGCACCCATCAGAAGCTTTCATAATATTGATCAAGCCCACACTTTCTTTTTGTCTTGCAGCGTAATTTCCACGTTCTTTGTTACAATGAAATTGCCCTAATGACAATAAGAGTCCTGAAAGTGGTCAAATGGTACCACCAGTCGTTATGTCCCTAGGGAAATGGGGGCTGGCTGATACATTATTCACTAATGCAGTTACAGGGCAATGAACTATGCCGTATTGTTTCACTGTATAATTTAATGATCTTTCAGTGAAACGTTTTATTTTGTGGGTTAAATGTGTTATTGGTGGGACTTTTTGCTTCTTTATTTTGTGAGGTAAACAGGAAAAGGGTTTCAACTCGGTTGCATACAGTTTAATCTTGTACATTAAGAATTCCGTCACTTATTAACATCA
This sequence comes from Udea ferrugalis, assembly GCA_950022985.1. Taxonomy (NCBI): domain Eukaryota; kingdom Metazoa; phylum Arthropoda; class Insecta; order Lepidoptera; family Crambidae; genus Udea; species Udea ferrugalis. The sequence goes on from OX465545.1 coordinate 5,290,543, forward strand.
CCAGTGCCAAAAAAACGGCTTAGTGCAGATTGTTAGACGGCTTGCGAAATAAATCTTACCGTCAGACATTATCAAGCCACCCTTAGGCCGCCCGACTAGGCTTAACGGCTGACATCCAGTGACGTCAACGCCCCACCAGGTAAAATGCGTAACGTGCCATCCGAAACACGGAGATGCCCAAAAATACATAGTGACCAAACCAGGTTTCGTTCGAGGTTGACAATGGTCACCCATCCCTCGCCCTGTGGCAGGGGCGTTAGGATATTGCCACGGTCCGTAATTGCCCCCGAAAAAAAAGGTCACCCATCACACTCACGACAAGCGTGTGATGTCTACAACGGCAATTGTTGCCGAATCACTATCACAACTATGCCACAGGCACATTAGTATAGTTTTAAAAGGGTTAATTAAGTATTTAGTTAAAAATTAAAAAAAATCGAGGTGCCTGGTCTGGCGCAGTTGTGAGTGATTCGACAACGATCGCTGTAATAAAAAGCAACAAACGCCGGGTAAAAATTAGGATGGGCGACCACCCCGACTGACAAACAAATAGTTGAGCCTTAAGATGTTAGTGGAATTTTTTGACATAGTATCCGGCCTGCTAGCAGGCGTGCAAATTATTGTTAGTAGGTAGATACTTACACAGTATCAAATTGGGAATGATAATTTAAAAATAGGGATAAAACTTAGGACTAATACTAACTTGAACCTACAAATTATGAAATTTAGTGATGTATTATTCGGGCATCTCCGTGCTCGGAAGGCACGTTAAACAGTTTGGTCCCCGTTGACGCGCTGGATGTCAGGCCATAGGGGGCTTGATAACATATGAAATTCAGGTTTTTATAAATTAAACAAAGTTACCAATGGACCGTATTCCAAACTGTTGAAGACGTTTTCGAACAAACAAGCTAAAGCATTTATTTTGCAATGAATACAATTGAGTACTGAAAGAGATCGCTTTTAACGATAGGGCCGCCTAAAATGCACATATATTTTAAAAGTTTATGCAATAAAGAAGCAGGCATCGTAGTTGTATCTAAAGGATAAGTAGGTATTTTATTCAATACTTATTAAGATAACAGGACAAGACGAACTAAGATAAGATGATTGTGATGAGCATTATAATTATATATCGGCAATGGGTGCATGTAAATTGAAATAATGGTAATTCATTTAGGATATGTCATTTTATGCAGCTTTTTCAATTATTGTTATTACTTACATGTAAGGTTTTTACTAATAAGTATTTATAAATTGAATATGTCTTTTTCCTAAAAAAAATATTTACTGCTGTGAGATGGTTCTTATAAAATTGTTGAAGTTACATAAACTTAGAATTTTATAATAATAAAAATGGTGGTTACATTGTAACTATAATACATACCGGCATACAAAACTACGGATTATGTCGCACATTCAAGTCCATATTCTTTAAATAAACTGAAATAACTGAATTAATCAAACTGATTCAAATGACTGTAAAAAAACTGAAATTAAATTATTTCGAGTTTATCGTAAACTTTTCCCGCGCGTTGCAAAGGAGAGCGACGCGTGGCATCCCCGCCGCGGGCTATTCTCAACTAACCACCACAGATTACTAACACCGTTGTGATGGTGAATGGTGCGAGTACACTCACGAACGGTTAGCGGCTAAGGAGCGGCCACTGCTCTTGAACTCTTGAAAAGCCATAAGTATATCCACATTAACACCCTTTTTCATAAAAAACCGAACCGACCATTAAAACACCAATTTAATGACTGTTAACTTTTTTTAACCATCAACCTCATAGCCAAACTTAGCACTCAGGAGTATATTGTCTATGAGGTCGATGCTACCACCCAATGAGATACAATACTGCCATTTCCGTGAGCTGTCAAGTGACAACTTTACTTATTGGGCAGTACGCGTATTGGCCAAGAGGGCTGCCCTGGGGAAGATCAACCTCAATTTCAAGGACACGTCAGTCAAGTTTCGTCACGGACGCTTTCAGACGCCTTCTGATAAGGGTGCTTCATAGGCACGCTGAATAAGAACATGATCCGACAAAAAGGCGCAGCCTGGACCACGCCCGTAACTCCTGATCAGCCCTAGATATCTTTGGGCTAAGAATAAAAAAACCGACGCGACGTTGCCCCACCTAGATAGTTGACAGGCATAATTTCATACAAGAAATCAAAATTAACTCCTAGGTATGACTGAGGGGGTCAAACTTTAAACTACCAAATTTATAGTTTTTTACTGAATCTGAATCATAGTACCTACCTATTCAAACATCATAAATAAATCATGAAAAGACATTGTGAACACCCATTGAGGCCTATCACGAGAGGATTTCCCGCTAAAGGCACTAGTGTAAAGTAAGGTCTCCGGAATGCACAGAACTTTATAACAGTTTTAACAACACACTTTGCCAGTGGCGCTGCCTGGTGAGCGCAAAATATACGACAGCACCTGAGGGAACTTCATATTTTCCACGAAACCTATTTAGAGCGAGGCTTATTGTTTTCTTCAAATAGTGCCTGGCACGTTGATACGAAAAAAATATTGAAGATGCCATTAAAATTATTAAAAAAACATGTTTGATTTTTTAATTTGTTTAATGGCTTGATGAATGTATTTTTTTAACAATTAAAGCCAGCATTTTAAAAATAATATGTTTGATCAAATCCATTTCGGAATTCATATTTCCCCCAAACCACCATTTAATAGTAATAAATCCATAAAATATTTAATGGGTTTTTCCTCTTTCTTCAAAAAACCCACTTCCGTCGTAAAAATCAATAAATTGAGAAGAAACGAAACGCTCCTTGTAAATGTCAATATTGACAATGTCAAAAATTTCCAAACTAGAATTTCGCGTTTGTAATCTTCGACTTTCGTTGTGTTTTGATATTTTACGTTTTACTTAAATGTAATAAAGTGATTCTGTGATGATTATTGTGTTTTATATAATTGAACAACGCTTATTATTTTATATAGTTCCTATTATTTATTTAATTTACTTTATAATACACGATATAATCAATGAAATAACATAGGTAGTTGAAAAAGGTAAGTTTAATAATTTTTTACGTAGTCGTAAATTCCGCACTGAATATAAATTCCCTTGTTGTGCTGGCACAAATAAACCCATTTATTATAAGCCTATACCTACAGTATCATGAGATTAATAATACTGCAAATACCGCATTGAAAATTATTCAAGTATGTTTGTTTTTAATAAGTGTGTCTTGCATGTAGGCTTTCAAAGTGGTTAAATAGATCTTTAAAATATATAAAAAACGTAAATTTTTAACTAAAACATCAACAAACTTGAATAATAATTGCCACACTCAGAGACTTTTCAATGAACGTTAATGATTCATTAGAGTCAACATTTTACATTCATAAAAGTTCTTTATTCAATTTGTTACAAAGTCTCTTTTGAAAAATGGAATATTAGGACTAATTAATCATAAAATTTAAATGACATCTCTGAGTGTGGCAGTAAGTAAATAATATTGTCCAGTCTGTTTTTTAATATTATGAAGCATAAACTAGATAGGTATGTAGTGCTCCTATCCTTTCCTAGGTTGAATCATATGATCTTTAATTTATTGCATAACTAAATATTCCAGTCATACAAAGTTTTTGTTACTTGTTTATTAGTTTGTAGTATAACTGTAGCAAATAAATTATGAAACCATAACAGGATTTTATTTAACTAAATGAAGGAAAAATATATCTTTAAATAGAGATAGTCAACCTTATTACTACAGTATTTAAATAGCCATCAAAATGTTTTTCAACAGCCATTTCTACTACAAGCTACGAGTGACAATGTGCCCGCTATGGACCAAAGAGTGTGTTCTCAAACTAATCACATACTACCGCTGCAAAGAAGTGCTTTGGGACCCCAAGAATCCAAACTATTACAACGGTATCTTGAAGCAGCGGGCCTGGGTGCAGCTGGCACAAGAAATGAACTGCCCAGTGCTGCGAGTGAAGAAGAAAATTGAAAGTCTATCGGCATCACTACGGAGAGAGAAGGCAAAGAGAAAAAAAGCGGGATCAGGTATATATTTCTATGACCACCAATACTCAATCATTTATTGCAAAACCATAATGTAAAATTAGATGTTACAGTTGTGTTAGTGTGTTCAATAAGGGTGTTATGTGGTTGATGTCGCAAGATCTATCATTAAGCATAGTCAGAGGCCTTAAGGCAGCTTGATAACATCTGACATTATTTATTTATTTATTTATTTATTTATTAGAATAACAATTGCACAATATAACACCAAAAAAGTAAGTCATTCATTATGGTTTCTCACTAACCTTACACCTTCCAACAATCTGCTCTGAGCCTGCGTGTTGGAGTATCACTCATTCCACCTCAAAGTTGGGGTGAGGCCTATGCCCTGCTGTGGCTGCTGGCCTGGAGAGTGATCTTTAAAGGGATGATGGCCACAATAGATCAGTAATGGTCGCAGTGGCCTATCACTCAGGCGACATCCCCACCCACAACGAATAACGAATGCCCTGTAGTGGGACATACAAAAATAACCATAGGATGTTTATGTTATGATCTTATTGTTTTTTTTATCATTGAAAAATATTCAAGTTGACTTTAATTTGACTAGTTTTCCACTGTCCCAGTTTCTCATTCAGGGACACTTACTCTAATAGGCTAGACAACTGTAATTTTTTTTTGTTTATTATCGAAAGACGTTACATTTATGAACGCAATCCTAAAAGAATCACTGCTATATTAATACTACCCAAGATATCACAATTTGAATTGCACATTTTTGGACTTGCCTAAAAACGCTCCATTCAAACGTGTCCTAAATTATGACGTCACACTAACGTAGTTATAAGGAGCGCGTAAGAAGTTTGTACGACAGCTATATTAAATATTGCGTTTATGAAAATGGTATCTTAACAAAATTGCTTCCTAATAGTCTCTGTTTGAAAATGGTATTATTTTTTTACAAAATATGTATACTTTCGAAATGGACTTGCCCACCCAACTTTGAAGGCCTATTGTGGCTTCATACTGAATCAAATTTTGATTGTGGTTTCACAAATCCATCATCAAACACGCAAAATGCATCATAGTCGTCTACCCTATTATAAGTGGGCGAAAGACTTGAGTGCAAGGACACTTGCGCTCCTAGAAACTTGCGAGAGAAAAACTTGCGTGAAAACCATTAACTGAAAGACGTGTGAGTGCAGCCATTTACGAGCAAATAGTTCGCGCTTATGGACATTTGCGCCTAGGTAAATTGCGCCTATGTACATTTTGCGCTTATGGATTTTTTGTTATGGAAATATGCGCCTATGGAAATTTGCGTCCATGGACGTTTGCGCGAATGGACACTTGCGCGAAAATCATTTGGGTAAGGAAGAACTTGCGCATAACAGGGTTCGCCTAACTGTCTATGGCGCAGGAGTCCTTCCAAGTTCCTCAGTTCTCCATTTTAGAATACAACCTTGATCCAACCTTGAGGCCTGACAGTCCCAACAAAAATACATACATACCCTCACGACCATAACCCTAATCGGTTAGTCAGAGCCACACCCACACTGATTGTTGCCGTCATGATGAACGGAACAATCAGAAGCCCACATTTCGCCGAGGGAATTTGAAACCCAACGTGGTAAGGGGCGCGCCTACCGCCGGGTTGCTTGGGTTTCTTTGTACAATGAACACAAAGTAGGTGTGTTCCGGCCAGATTTGATCTCGGGACCATGGGGTTCCGAGCCTGAGTGTTCAACCACTGGGCCACGACGCGAAAAAATTTAGTGTATAATTGTGTGATGAAGAATCAATCAATGATTTTCTTCTCTCAAACAGAGCACAAATTTATAATTACCTCTGCAACATAGATTCATTATTTATTTGGTACTTCTACAGGTTTCACATCAAGTTGGATATTCTACAAACCGTTGTTGTTCCTACTTCATCGAAAGAAAACTGATAGTAATGATGTAAGTTAATGCTTTTTCAATTTCTCCATAACATGAGTTTAATTTAGTAGCCTTGTTTTTTCGATTCAATAAGAAGGGTGCCAATAATATGAAAGGTGCCAATAATAGGAAAGGTGCCAATAATAGGAAGGGTGCCAATAATCTGGTGGTTTATGTGTGGCAAATTGTCACTTGATTCCTTTTGCATTACAGAACTCCGTGAGTGGCGAATCATCACAAAGCGAGTCATCCCAAAAACAAGATATGGACAGCGATGAAGAACCTCAAACCTCAGAAGAGCCTGACTGCACCCAAGAACAGAGCGAAGAAGAGCCTGAAAGCCCCCAATCTATACAAGAGACAAAGTTCTCTAACATAATGTACGCTGAGAAGAATGTTCAGTTCAAGCAGTTGAGCTTCAAGAGACCGTTGGTGCCGAAGCGAAGACAGAGTGATAGCCAAAAGATGGTCACTTCAGTGCTGGAGGTGCTCGCCAACGCGTCCAATGTTGTTAAGGAAGCTGCTTCGAAGACAACTGATGATGATCAGGTATTTTTGTGGACTAGTATTTCGCAACGTTAAATAAGTCAATGATGTTACAAAGAAAACGTAGATAGGTTATGTCAGTACTGACGCGAAGTCCTATAATTTTACCGTGTGTACAAGATAGTATGATTATTTACTAGAGCGTGAACGAGACAGATAAATGTTGCGCAGTGTTGTCTCAAACTGTCAATGCTTTGCTCAGGTGTTCGAAGTTCTAATTTCGGGTGCCACTTTTTTAACATAAGTAACCTATCTACGTCTTTTTTATTATAATATCATTGCAATAAGAAAGTAGATATAAATAGACAATAGTAAAAAATTGGCAGAAATGAGGTCCGCGTTGTGCAGTTGCGACAGTAGATCGGCAATGATCGCTGTTGTAAAGCAAAAGAATTATCTATCGGGCTTCTCCGTGCTTCGGAAGGCACGTTAAGCAGTTGGTCCCGGTTGACGTCGCGATGTCAGTCGTTAAGCCTAGTCAGGCCTTAGGACGGCTTGATTTCATCTGACATTAGGGTTGCTCATTGACCTTCAACCATCCGCGCTGAACCCGCGTGTTGGAGTATGGCTCGCGCTACCTCATAGTTGAGGTGAGGCCTGTATTCAGCAGTAGGACGTAAAAAGGTTGTTTTAAATAAATATCCCTGGACATTATTCCACACAGCGCTATCAGCCCCAAAGTGAGCTTATTAAAGCTCGAATTATGGGATACTAGACAACAGATAAACGTGCTTAAATACTTTCTTTATTTGTAAATACATAGGGTAAACCACCCGATTATTGGCACCCTTCCTATTAAATCGAAAAAACAAGGCTACGACAGATTATTTAGGTTCAGTATAAATGAAATACCTTGTTTTTTCGATTTAATAGGAAGGGTGCCAATGATCGGGTGGTTTACCCTACATAACACCCAGACCAATACAAACAGACATGTTCATGCACACAAATGTTTGTACTCTGCGGAGATTGAACCCGCGACTTCTAGTGTAGTAGCCAACATCTCAACCATTATACCAAATCGCCTGTCGATGTTCGTTTTCTAAAGTCATTATTTCTGTTTTCAGGTATACGCAAACTTCCTAGCGAGTAAATTCCGAACATACCCTCAACAAACAAAGATAGTTTTACAGCACAAAATAAATAACCTACTGTTTCAAGCAGATAGCGGCACTTTTGAATACCCACCTACTGTGATATTTGAGCCACAGTACGCGGAGAAACCTTTGGAATGCTTACTGGAGGGGACTGATGAACCAGCTTAGGCAATGGGTGTTAGAGTCTGTTTACACTAGAGTTTGTTGGGCGATTTCACGGCTAGGCAATCTCGCAGCGTGCACGCAGCGATCTTTGCGTACTCGCGGACGGTATCGCAGGTGAACGCCTCAGCCATCAGTCAAATTTAAAGCGGGCTTAGCGGCGAGCTCGCAGCATGCTCGCGTTTATTCTATCGCGGAACTATCGCAGCGTTTTCGCGGCGTTCATTTATTCGCGAAATTATCGCTGTGAGATTGTAGCGTGCTCGTAGCGAGATCGCCTAGCCGTGAAATCGCCCAAAAAACGCTGGATGTGAACAGGCTGTTATGAGATAATTTTGTAAAAGTTCTTGATGGCAAGACATTTGAGAAGGATGAACTAATTTAAGCTTGGTGTGGGATGTTATCTAACGTCTTGATAAGAGGTACAAGAATAGTTCAGTCGAAAGCGCTTCGAGAATGGGTGTTGCAAGTCACAAAGATAAGTAGGGTAAACCACCCGATTATTGACACCCTTCCTATTATTGGCACCCGTCCTATTAAATGTAAAAAACAAGGCTTGGTATGAATTAAATACCGAACCTAAATTATCGTGGTAGCCTTATTTTTTCGATTCAATATTAAGGGTGCCAAAAATAGGGACAGTGCCAGTAATCGGGTGGTTTACCCTATGGTATGGTAGATTTATATGGTCTCCGATGTCGTATTCTTGAGTAAATAAAGTTTCGAATATTAACTGTGATTGTTGGAAAGGGAAATGATTAAGTTAGAAATGGTATTCTGTGGAGGTATTCTTGAAACTCATTCGAATATACTTGAAGATATTTTTAAACGCGTCTTTGCCAGATCTGCATTCAGATAGCACATCTCCGTGTTTCGGAAGTCGGAGGCCTTACTGAGACTTGATAACATCTGTAACCTTACAGTTCTTAGCTATACGGACTGAGGCCGCATGTTGGTAAATTTGGATTCATAATATGTTACAGAATACCTCTACAGTAAGACAAATGAATTGTTGATGGGTTAATTAATACAAGCTATATTTTTGGATGTTTTAAGACGTTTTTGAACGTGCGTGTAGTAAGCATATCTACAGGTTGATCCAAACCGAATGTTTTTTTGAAAGTTTGACAAATAGGTATATCGAATGAAACTCTCGAAAAAATTAACTCCGAATAACATTATTTTTTTAAATTAAAGTTTCGTTCTCATAAAATAAAATAAAAATCTGGCTAAATAATAAATCTCTTGTTAAGCTAAAAAACTGTTAATTCATCATGCCAGGATCACCCTGCATAAACACAAACGCGCTTTTAATATTGTATCATATAGGCTTATAATTAGCGCTGAAAATAGCCCAGCAAAATAAATGTGTGTTGAAAAACAAAATTAAACTGCGTGCTATTAGAGTCATTCACTGTGAGATTAGGGTTGTATCTTGGTAATTTTGTATGTATAATTAAAGCGAAAGCTACACGCAAGATCCATTTTGTGATCCGTCAATATACAGGGTGTTTCAAATTTCAATAAAACGTAGGGGCGTGTACAAAGGAGGTCGCTGTTCACTCCCGGTTAGGGTCAACTTGGGTCCATGATTAGTGCTGAGTGTTTCTATGATCGATGTTTTTATTTTACGTTAATTTACTCGAAATTCAAATTAGGAGCTACTACTGTAAGAAATTAACAAGGGACTCCTTTCAAGAGTTTGTATAACCCCCTTTAGTTTTTAGGGGTATTTTTGTAACACCCTGTATACACCTGTGACGGGTCACGATATTTATTGACGTGTATGGTATTGACGGACTACAACATTTATAGCTGGATTTCCGGAAATCCTTGATATTATCCCAGATCCTGGATCATGATATTTATTTTGCGTGTGGTGTCGCTTGTCAATATTTATCGCGGCAGTACTCAGCGAGATACCGACGAGATCCGTATTGATGGTGTATTCTGATCCGGTCCGAGATACATCAGTAAATATCATGATATTTTTTACGATATTATTCTTATTATGATCAATAAGAATAAGCAATAGGTACACACTAATTTTGAACAGTGCACATTACGCACTGATATTGTAACGAAATTTCACTGAATTAAAAAGAGCAGCTTAGCACCGCCGATGAGAAAGATGTGGTTTCAATGAAGCTCCGCCTTTTTATTATTATTATCTAGACTTGGTATTTTATAGCGCGGTTCGTTTTGAGTCAAAAGTGACAATAGCTCTCACGTCACAGTAAACTTTACAGTAGATTATCTAAGGCCGCCCGCCGAGTTACTAGCCTAGCGTGCTCACAGACCCGCGACACAGCCCGTCCGTACTGCCGCCACCTTATTCCCCAATATTTTATGCTAGCGTCTGCGTGAAATCGCGTGCCGACACGGCGCGCGACGCGTACGCACACATTCAAACCGAGAGCGGCACGTTTGTATGTAGATATTTTACTGGACTCTGGGCCCCAGTCTGCTAATTTTAAAACGCTTCAATTGAATCGTAATTGAGTCTCAAATGTCAAATTTGACATATTTTTCATAGAAATTGTGTCAAATTAGCCGATTGAGACTCAATCACGATTCAATTGAAGCGTTATAAAATTAGCAGACTTGGGGCCCAGTTTACTGTGCTCACGTTGCTCACGCTCATACAATTTATCAATTCAGGACGCGTGCGAGCGCGCTATCATAACTTTTGACTCAAAAGGGACCGCACCCTTAGTAGAAACTACACCGATAGCAGTCGTATTATATTTATGTATTTTCATATTGTAATTATTGAATATAATATCACATGAATAAAGAATATATTTATTTGACATTTAATCTTGTCTGCATCCATTTTCCTGTTGTTTTATTATAAATTACTTACTGTAATTTAGCATTTACAGCATTTATATCCAAATATGAAAATACCAAAAAAGTTAATTATTCTGATGCCACGAATTTGTATGGCATCCGTTTTTGCGCCTCTGGTGGCGGTCCACCCGCTAACCGTTTTTAAATGTGAAGCCGCGCTTACGCAGTCGTGATCGAATAGTGAGAAAGCTATAAGCACTCGGCCTTAGTGTGAGTTTACTGGATGAAACGCATCAACTGCTTAAATGCTAATTCGTATATCCTTCATGCTAGCCTTTGTGATTATTGACAAGTTGAGCTATTTTTCATAGTGTTTTAAAAAAGAAATTAAGTACAGTCAACGGCACATCAGGCTACCCATTTCCACGTTGACCGTACCTACTTACGAGTAGTAACCTAAGTACTTTAAACAAGATGCAAATTGTACCTATGGTATTTTTATAAAAAACACTGGTAAATTACTTTTTTCTTTTATTTAAAATAAAAAAACACATTCATGGTTCTTTAGACTAAATAATCCCTAATCAAATGCTCAAACCGAGAGACCTGCGTGAAGACGGCTAAGCCGGGGTTGCAGTCCGAGTCGCCGGGCTGACCCACGGACAAGACGCCCCTGAGGTAGTTCCTCTCCACTCCTCGCTCCATCGAGGGGAGGACCAGGCCGTGACCGCTGTCACCCCGGCAGACGGTGGCGTCTGAAATGAGAGATATTATGAGAGTTTTGACGACTGATTGAGTGTCTGACTGAGAAATTGGCTAGGCACTAAGTCAGAAGCACCAGTGGTTGTGGGTTCGATAAACAGTAGGTACCTAGTGCAGTGAAAAAATAGTGTGCATGAAAATGTCTGTATAAATTCTAAATTAATCTGGGTGTTCAATAAAATAGGATTTACATGATAAAAGTATGTATGTATGTTTGTCCAGTATCCCATAATACGAGCTTCATAATGAAAATTAAAAAGAAAACGGCTGAATGAGTCTCCCTGAGGTCGTATTGCAAAAAATTATATGGTTTACCTCGTAGGTAGGTAGTTATTAAGAGTCGGATTTGTAGCAACAAACTCAGCGTGTTATAGAAGATTGAAAAAGTATAGTAGTAAGAAGTAGGATAAGTATAGGTTGTCTCGCCATCTCTTTCGTACCTTTTCGAGAGCAGAACTTGTCACCAGTGATGTACGGCCTAAAGGCAGGTAGGGTCTCTGCCAAACACACCTCTATCGATGAGATTGGAACATCTTTAACTATGAGTGGCTTATTTTGACCGAGGCCATCCCAAGAGGCGATCTGAAACAAAGTAGGTAGGTCAATGCTTATGAAAGTGCAGTCCTATTCAGTAGGCTACCCATTTCCGGGTTTTATCAGGTGATTACTTCTTTGCATTAGTGTCATCATCGGAGATAGGTCGCCTGTAATTCCGTTCACCGTATGGAAAATTTTCCAAAGTTGAGACAACTTAACCTTTTTTTTCTAAACTCAAATTGCGAAGATTATTAAAAAAAGTTGTAATGTTAACTTTTAACATAGTGTTGCAATGTGCGTTACATAACTATAAACAGCAACTAACTAACTGCGCTCTTGGAAATCGCGTAACTTCATTGCAAATGATTTTCGCGCAAATGGAAGTCGTTTGCGCGAAAATCATTTGCTACGCTCAAATTTCTTTCCTGCAGCGTATGTTGGACAAAAGGAGAGATGATGATAATTTTTAAATGTTGGTTTCAATGATATTACAATAAAAAAGACGTAGTACCTAGATAGGTTACTTCTGCTAAAAAAGTGGTACCTGAAATCAGAACTTCGAAAACCTGAGCAAAGCATTGACAGTTTGAGACGAAACTGCGCAACATTTAGGTATGTGTCTCGTTTACGCTCTAGTGATTAATCATACTAATCTATCTCTAATGTACAAGATACCTGTGAACACACACGGTCAAATTATATTTACGTAAGCCAGGGGACAATTTTCGGCTTCGCATCAGTACTGACATTACCTCTTTTAAAAATAATTGTTGGTTTACCTTTCCAATGTTACCATCTTGTAGTTGATGCCTCTCGAAGACATTATCGAAACTTAAGCACACTGGGAGGACGTGTATATTGAATAGAACCACCTCCTTCAGTATCAACAAGGATAAGTCTTCTTGGAAATTCGCCGCGTGTCCTTGATAACGACTGGGTATAACGATTTTAGATATCTGTAAACATGAAAATAAACAAGGGTAATATAATGTAGAGATCGTCCAAGCTGGAATGACGCGCCCCTCCACTGCATCTCGCTTAAAAACAAGCGAACGTTTGACGAACGCCAACCATTCAGATGATGAACATGGAATTTAGATTCATAAAGCGTGTCGTACGATGATGGAAATGAGCGGCCGGTACGAGATTGAATAATTCCTCAGAACACTCCCCGTTTATATTCGGTTTAGAATCCACAGGGATGCTACGTCTCTTCGCAGGGCGAAAGGGTTAAGCCGACTTGAAATCACAGGGTCGCCGACAACTCGAGTTGCTCGATGCTGTATGCGGTCAAATGGAAGGAGAAGATATTGGGGTGCTCCAGTCTAAAGATGGCAGCAGTATTCCCTATGAGGCCTCACTTGATTGATTGTTGTATATTGTTATAGGGCGTTAAAAACAATGCTTACTTACATCTGATTTTTGGACGTCTACGTCTTTCGGGCTGTCCCAAGGGCGCACGGATTTGCGAAATGCGACTGCGTAGTCCGTTTCACTATTAATCACCATCATAATATTACCATCATTGGTGGTGAAGCAGTGAGCGGCTACAATGAGAAAAAATAGAGGTATTTATTTTATTGGTCTCTCCAATCCAGGATTCTCTCCAAATTGCAACCCGATTCCTTTCCTTTTTTCTAATTAAAGGTTTTATAGACGTAGTAAAATGTGCCTTAAAGTAAAGTTAATAACTTAAAGAATAGTACTAGGTACCTGAAATATCACCCTGTGGTTCGGGGCGTTAGAATTCGGCTAAGGTTCCCCCGTGTCGTAAGAAGCGACTAAAGAGGGACCCCGGCGTCGCCTGGAGTGCACACGGTGGAGACTGTGGGGCCTCTCTCTGAAAAAGCACGCCAGTGTGTATGTGGGGAGGCATAACTCCTCTCGTGAGGAGCTGGGTTGCTAGCACAGCGCGCTAGTGGTCCGCTGATAGAGCCCCTCACAAGGGTCCTCGGGGATTCCTGGTACCGCGCAGAAGATGGCCGTTTCCCCGCTCTCCTACTCAGGGAGCGGGATAGTGCGTAAATGCATTCTCCGCGTAAAACAAAAACAACTTCGAAACGTACCTGAAATGACAACTCTGTTGCTGATCAGAGAGCCTCCACATATTTGCTCGAAGGGATTGGTCGTCTTCCTGTAGATAGACGCGAAAGAAGCTCGAGGATCGCCACGACCGCATTCTGAAAGAAATTAAGAAAAAAATACTATTTTGATCGGCTCCGGCTCAAAGACAGGCAGGTAAATGGTGGGATTCTATTAGTTCCTAAAAACACATTCCTCGCAACACATCTCTGTTGGAAACGCAGGATTAATGTCATTGTTCCGGCCTTTGAATTAAGTTAATGGTCAGGGTGTACAGAATTGGAATCTGTTCTTTTGTACAACGTCTTTGGCAAACTAGCCTGCGGAACCGCCTAATGGTAAGAGGTTGCCTTAAAGCATTCATAACTATAGATGCATATCTTGCCTTACTCCGTTGCACAAAAGTCCCGGTTTTAAATCTGCACTTGGAACAAAACTAGTTGGAACGTGAAAGTTTCCTCCTATGGAAACATCTCGGGAACTCAAGTAGAAGCGACTACGCTTGCTAGTGTGCCGTCCATATTATGGGAGCAACACTTGCTAGTAGAAACAAACTAACGTGACATTGATACAGTCTGTGATTTTTAAATTTAATTCTGTTGCACACAAAAACACTCAAATCTATCACGCCCAGATGGTGACGTTGTCCGGCGTGGGATGTCGTGTGGGGTCCCCCAAGGGTCCGCCTTAGGGCCCCTGATGTGGAATATGGGTTACGACTGGGTGCTGCGTGGCACGCCCCTTCCTCGGGTGCGTGTCCTGTGTTACGCAGACGACACTCTTGGCGTGGCCCGTGGGGAGACCTACGCAGAGGCCGCACGATTGGCCGAGGTGGGCACGATCCACATTGTGGAGCGCATTGGGGCGCTAGGGCTCAAGGTTGCCCTACTTAAAACGGATGCCCTTCTTTTTCATGGGCCACAGAGGGGACCACCCCCGGGAGTGAAACTGCGGCTCGGGGATGTGGAGGTGAAAGTGGGGGCTCAGATGAAATATCTGGGCCTCCTGCTTGATGGGAGCTGGAAGTTTGGAGGGCACTTCCAAAAACTCGCCCCAAAGCTAGTCAACGCTGCGGGAGCCCTGAGCCACTTGCTGCCGAACACAGGCAGCCCGGACACCACATGCCGGCGACTTTATGCCGGTATTGTGAGGTCCATGGCACTGTATGAGGATACTGAGGAGGGCGCAAAGGACGATGGCGGTACGAGCCGCAAGGGGCTATCGCACCATCTCCATGGGGGCCGCCTGTGTGCTTACGGGCATGCCCCCGTGGGAGCTAGAGGCCGAAGTACTTGCCGCTGTGTACAAGCATCGCTCAGCGGCAAGGGCCAGAGGGGAAAGGCCTACACTTGAGGAGGTGGACCGCGTGAGACGCGATGCCAAAGAGGCCGTGATACAATGGTGGAAGGAGGATCTGGCCAACCCCAAGTACGGGGTGCGCACCATTAGCGCAATTAGGCCAGTCCTCAGAAGATGGTGCAGAAGGGGTTTCGGTGGGCTAACTTTCCGGCTGGTGCAGGTTCTTTCCGGGCATGGGCAAGACCCCCAGGCGGAACCTCTCCGACGCAGGCGGATAGGGGCCCAGAGACGGCGTTCGCCGCCGCTCTCGCGGTCCCGTAGAAACACCAGTGGGTGAGTGCCGGGAGGCATTCACCCACACCACTGGGTGTTAAAAGCGACTGGCGGGGTAACTGTCGTGTGTCAGGATACCCCCCCTCCCCGGGTGCCAGGATAAAAAAAATGTTAGGACTATAGTAGATAATATAATTTAATGTAACTAGACCAAACCTGGAATACATTTCGACACGTAGTCCCAGGACCCGTCGATGCACCGCATGTTAGGCAGTGGGCTCGGTGAGTAGTAGCCAGGTTTACAATTCGCCTGGACGACTGTACCGGACGGTTCTTGGTCGCTGCATAACTTGAATCCGACCAGAATCAAATCGGTCATACATCTGTATTCTACGCTTGGATCTTTTGCGAGCTTGCATAATCTGTGAATAAATTTGACGGTTCAAAAGGGCACAAGAAAGAACATCATCAAAAAATTATTGGGTATTTACGAATTATGTTCATTTTGTAGGTAAGTACCTACTCAATTTTTTTTTTGCTCAAGTCCGTTTTTGGGCGTCACGCAAATTTTTCTCTCAAATGTTTTTCGCGCAATTATTTCCTGCGCTCAAGCGTTTTCGCGTAACTGCTAAAAAACTAATTCAAAAATACGCGCAATTTTCACAAGTAACTAATCAAATATCCATGCATCGCGCTAGCGTCTTTTGCTGAAGTACCAGGGCCCCAAGTCTGCTAATTATATGATGCTTCAATTGAATCGTGATTGAGTCTCAATAGTCTAATTTGACATATTGTTCATAGAAAATGTGTCAAATTAGCCGATTGAGACTCAATTACGATTCAATCGAAGCGTTTTAAAATTAGCAGACTTGTGGCTCTGTTTCCTTACTGTCTCGTCACGTATTCCGAAGATAAGAAAATAACAGTCCTGGTTCGAAGCGGTTTTACCCAAACTATGTACAATTTGTAAGGGGGGTTGCCGTCGGCACCAATCAAAGTGTGTGTTGAAGTCTTAGCTAAGTGTTAAAAAAGTAAGCATGTGCCCGTTTACCTTTCGGTTTTATTTCCTTTTCCAGGCGACTGTGGCAAGGCTGTGGTGACCGCTGTAACAACAAAATAATATTCAAAAATGGAACCATCTTCAATTTCAAATTTCTAAATCGCAACAACATTTGCTAAACTTCTAATTTCTATTTCATCGTGATTAGGACGAACATCAGTTTGATGAGCATTTGCATTAATTCTTAAACTGAGTTTTTTTTTATTTAACTTTTTACTCCAACAAGCCGCATTGAGCCTGCTAGCGCCACCTCATAGTTGAAGCGAAGCCTGTGCCCAATTGTGGGGTAACCTTTTAATGCAATCCTATTGATTGTTAATAAGAATACCTACTTTATGTTATGTTATGTATAGGTACATAATATCCTGTATCATTTTCGCATCATATAAGTAATAAGAGCACTACAGCTTGGCAAAAAAGTCCTGAAAGGGAACTAAAAAATATTATCACTGGCAATACTATGTTTAAAAAAAGCAAATTGGGAAGTTAGCACATTTTAGCTAATTGATACTTTTTTGTTGATTTTAGGTTTTCATTTAATTTTCAAAGCAGCGTCTGAGCCAGCTTTTGAGAACATACCGAAAAAAGGAGAAAATTATTATAACACGTCATTAAAATAAAAAATGGTTATTACCAACGGGGACAAACTTTGAATAAGCAAATCTTTTGTTGCTTTGTTCTATCTAATTTAAAAAAAAATATGATTTTGCTAGTTTCTTCTTTCATTTTTTTACTTGGTAGTAGCAAACCGTCCAGACAATGTGTTTGTATGTGGTGGAAATCGACTGTGTTGGTGCTACTGCCTTTGCATTTCTGGTTTCCTGTATGACTAATTCCATTATTCTACTGGATAATGTGGGATTAAAGAAATTTAACGCGTTTCAATAATATAACGCGAAACTTGAAGGAATGAGAAAGTACTGAACTAGAATTTGGTGTCCTATTAGATGGACATGTGATGCATTCGCGCGAACTTAGTACGTGCGAACGCGAGATCAAACCTATTGATGATAAAGGAGTGTCCTTTCTGTGGTTCGCACGATGATTGCGTCAGGCGAATAGGTAGTGGGGAGATTGTATTGGGACAACGAGATAGCCAATCTCTCTAAAAAAATAAGTTGAATTATTAAACTATCAAAACGGTTCGTGTCGTAGTATACGGGGTGACCACATTAACGAAAGTGGCGCCCTCATTAATTTCACGACTTTTTTGCCAGGCTGTACCTACATGGTAATTGAAGTTATCCTCTGAGGAAAAAATAAGGATTTATTACAAACTGTTGTAACCATTGGTTGTTACAAAGTGTGTGTGAGCAGAAAAGATTATAAAACTAAGTCAACATGATTCATACATGACAAGACTTGTATGTATATGTTGGGTGGATACTAATTAGCTAAACAGGATAATGTTACGTATTGTTTTAATTAACTATAATTTTTTGATTTACATACAATGAATAACGTTGCCTGGATAACCTGGATTGCATTGGTGACTGAAGACAAAAGTTTACAACTCGTGTTAAGACTGCAGTATTTTTTTTAAATTTATTCCGTTACACGTCCAAGCTCAGGTACAAAACCGTTGCGGTTAAAAGAATGCGTTCATTTGGGCACTCTGGACTTGACTTTTTAATTATGAACGATTCGATTGGTTAAGGTGCGTGCTAGGTCGAAGAAAAATAATGAAAACACTGCATTTCTTCAATCAGTTTTTTCACCAGGCTCGGCCTGATTGTGGTCTGGAAGAGATTGCTCTCCGCAATAAGACCGCCTCAATTGTACAATGGTCTCAGTAATCTGTAATGGTTTCAGTACAATTAAGAAAAGAAAGAAAGAAAGAAAGAAATAAAATTGAATTTAAGAAAAGCTGTATAAAAATCTTATTATGTAAAAATCTTACCAAAAACCACGAACAACACCAACACACTTGACACCATGTTGTTCATGTTATTAAATAATTTAACAAATAAAATTAGTTGATTATCCACTAAAATCCCTAAGACGACCGTTCGTCTCGGATCCTACAAACTTCTGAGACAACATTGGAATATGGTTCAATTATGTACATAACTATACTTTTTCCTTAAGCAAGTTGCTCGGCTACAGGTTATCACAACCTGTCTTGAACCCTAACACTGTGGCATGAAGATCCAATGAGGAAAGTCAGGTTTTCCCTGATCTGTTTTTGCACCGCACAGTCCACATATATTAGGTACCCCTAGAGGCTCGAGCCACCTCATAGTTGGGTGAGGCCTGTGGCCAGCAGTGGGACGAATAAAGCCTGTTGTTTCTTTGGTACAATAATAAAATATTATTGCATAAAATACTTACCCAAAAATCAAGATAAAATTCGGACTGTATCTAAGTAGACAAATAGGGGAAAGGGGGGCATAACGGGGACACGAGGCACGACGGGGTCACCCCCACATACAAGTAACTACGCATTCTAGGCACGTTTTGTTTTATAGCCAATAAGAGGGTATTTCTCATCGACATTAAGTACGGCGGGAGACCACAGTGCACGCGTTTCGTGTTGACGTTCAATTCTTTTTTCCGGCGACATTTCATATTATCGTGAGTCGATACCAAAACGTGTCTATTAAGGTAAGTGTTTAGTTTACTACAATCATTTCGTTTGGTGTGTTTAACTACTAGCATTAAGTATTGATGTGTTTTGAGCAAAATCACTCCAACCTTGAATTGTTTTTTCGTTAATTATTTTAAATTATGTCAGACATGGGGGCATAACGGGGACGTGACTAAGGGGCATAGTGCGGTACCCCGTTGTACCACTGTATGGTCTGTTCATTTGAAAATATTACAATATTATTATTTGTTTTGTATTAGGTTTGTACGAAATTACAAAAATATAAGTTCCAGGCGCCGTTGGTCGGCAGAAAACATCAACAGTCAACCATCTCAGAACATCAGCCTGGACCATCTATGCCAGATGAAATCTGCGTTTCCCAATCTCCAATTCGAAGAGTTTGTCGTGATTTGATAACTTTTTTTGAAAACGCTTCTCTTAAAGACATATTCTCCCTGTCCCCTCAGTCGACCAAACGAACCAAGCGAGAAAAAAGGGGTCCTGCCATTTGACCAAAAGACATCTGGCCAAATTACATTTGACAAACAACGTTTGGCAAAAAAACGGTTGGCCAATTAATCATCTTACAAATAATCATTTCACAAATGACTCACTTGACCAAATGATCAACTCTTAAATTTTCATTTTACAAAAAAACGTTTCACAAAATGTTCACTTAACAACTGTATCATCTGATAAAACTACGTTTGGCCAAAAAACGTTTGACAAATGATTAGTTTTTAAATCCCGAAGCCCAAATTGCCGAAGAGTGTGAGCGGGCATGTCGTTTTATTGGTTTGAAGAAAAACGGTATGTCAAGAAGAAATGGGTAAACGCTGACTTGTCGTGATACTTGTCTGCCCTATACTAGAGTCAGGGCAAAACCGACTCGGATAGATTAGGTTCATGGTTATTTTTTTTTTGCCAAATGAATATTTGGTGAAACGTTGTTTGTCAAATGATCATTTGTTAAACGTTTTTTGGTCAAACATTAGTGAACCGAGAAAAAACTATCGTAGAGGGAAGACAGTCTTCGGAGCGTTGTTGGGTGGCCTGCGAGCGACGTGGACAGGCCCATACAGCCTGTGCCGGAGTTGATGACGCAGATTCAGAAGAAATCCACACCTGCTCATTTTGTACCAGTTAAAATAGTGTACCCCATGCTGCCCCTACCCTGGGGCACAATGGGGTTTTCGTAGAGGCTCCGTAAAATTTTAATAAAAAATATTAATTGCTTTTTTACCACACCAAATTCACTGCCAAATAATAAATGTATAAGTAAACAAAAAGTTGTGATTACTTTTTAATACAAATATTCCATACTCATTTTTTTATTGTTTATTTCCCTTAGCGTCACCGTTATGCCCCCCTCTCCCTAGGTAGTTGTTTATTTTTTAACCATAGTTAGGTAAACCTGAAACATACAAAACTGTAAATTTCAGTTATACGCTGACGACTTACAAGTTTATGCATCTTTCAAGCCAAATCAGACCGAAGTAGAAATAGGAAAACTGAATTCAGACTTAGAACGAATAGCTGAGTGGGCGTGGAGTAATAGCTTAGTCCTAAATCCTGAAAAATCTAAGTTTCTCATAATGGGCACAAAACACCAAATACAAAACATCAGAAGAAGTGATCCAGTGGTCAAGGTTGGGGACAACTGTGTGCATCAAGTGACGGAGGCGCGTAACCTTGGAATAGTTATGGATGGTAGATTGAGATTCGAGAAACAGGTACTCGAAACTGTCAGGAGTTGCTTTTACAGATTAAAAGTCCTATACAAAATCCGCCAGTACTTAACTAGCAACTTGAGAGTTTACTTCTGTGAGTCACTTATTCTTTCGAAACTCAATTATGCCGATAGCGTCATTGGGGGATGTCTTTTGGCCCGAACCAGAAAGCTGATCCAGCGAGTGCAAAATGCATGTGCTCGATATTGCTTCGCGATCCCGCGCAGAGCCCATGTGACGCCGTATTTAAACCAAGGAGGACTTTTAAATATGGAATCACGAAGATCTCTCCATTTTGCTAGCCTTCTCTTTGGTATTATAAAGAACAAAAACCCGCCATATTTATTTAACAAGATCAAATTTTCTCAGAGACCGTGTAGAGCAGCATTTAGATTGGCTAATGTTCAGTACAGGACGACTGCATTTCGTGGCAGCTTTCGTTATGCTGCCACGAAATGCTGGAATAATATACCACCGCCCATTAGAAATTCGCATACAGTAAAATCATTTAAGTGTAAATATAAATTGCATTTGCTGTATTTTCAAAAACAATAAATTCCGTAGCCCAGTGACTAAATGATTGTATTTTAATAAAAGGAAACACAATTTACAGGTAGCAATATGTTGTAAAAGGAGAAAAAAAAAAAACATAATTTTATATATATTTCATTATAAACCACATAATTGTTGTGACATAAATTATATCTGCAATAAAATTGTAAAACCTACATTGTTATCATTTTCTAAGTTAACAGATTTTATAAGATTGTCTTTATTATTGGTTTCATATTTATTTTTATTTAGAAAATCGTTATTTTTTGTTGGAAATGATATTTTGTTTGTTTTTAGTTTGTATGATTGTTTCAAGTATTCTGGAGGGTTAACACATACCAGAGTCTTGCACCGCCCTTTACTTTAAGGTGACCCCTGAAAACCAGCGTCGTGGTGGCTTTGTTGCTAACACGGCATATGCTGAGGTGGGAGCCTTTTGGCACTATACTGTACAATTTTTTATGTAAATGTTAATGTTAAGTTTAGTCTTAAGTTTAGTGTCAAATAAATTTATTTTCTTTCTTTCTTTCTTTCAAAACACACAATTACATGATAACAAAATACCTAGTAGTGTACTTACTTGAGGCCTTAACTCAAAACGTAATAAAAACAATGTTTAACAATTCTGCGATAAAACACGTGGCAGAATTAAGGCAATCTTATAGCTAAAAGCAAGAATAGTTGAGGAAAAAGGCCAATTTAAGATTGCTTTGATCGTTAATCTATAAATCTGTGTTTATTAACGTTACTTAGATTACACAATTTCCAATGACTTCTGGTATCAGAGCTTATCAACCTAGGAACCCTGACTTGGGCTATTCTTAGCCATAAATTGCTAGAAGGAGTACTCGTGCAGCTTACTGTCCCACACGGAAGCCCACATGTGGTAAGATACCTTTTGGAGAGCTGTTTCCCTAGGGCTATCTAATATTTAACGTAGCGCAGGACCTCTTGGTTGGTTTCGATGTTTTTGGTCTGAGCGGGATATGAACCCACGATCTCTGGTTAAGAGCTAGAGATATAGGGTAAATAGTATATTTCCTAGATCTTGGATGATACTTATATACTTCTGATACGAGGGTAGCATCATCAGCTATTCGTCATTTATCACTTATTCGTGCTATGGGCCCCGCCAGTGAGCAGTGGCCACTTCAACCTGTTACTGGCTGTAGAGAGCTAAGATTAATATAACTATAGTTTACTTCCATACTTCTTAGTGTCTTCTTAAATTCGGCCTGTAGAGAGAAAATTCAGTTCCAGTGTTTATCAGAGTAGATATCTACATTCGTAATAAGTACCCACTTACATTAATAGTACCTGTAGCTAATAATCATAATAATATCGTCAACACAACGTCATCTGCGAGCGTTAACCCGACGTCCTCAGCGCGTCGCATCCTGACCAGTCTAACTGGTGAAACTGGATTCTTCAACAAAACAAAGATTTTTAAGTAAACTTAAGTTTTTTTACCTTTTTTGCAAGTCTTTTGACTTGCTCGTTTACCTACTCACTTAACGAGGGTTCAGGATCGCTCGTCGCGACTCCTATCTTTTTGGCATGCTTAGCGGTGACGGCACGTGTCGGGGCCCAAGTCTGCTAATTTTGGAATGCCTCAATTGAACCGTAATTGGATCTTAGTCGTCTAATATAACACATTTGGTATTCCGCTCCTTAAAAAATACCAATGATTCTCCATCGACATACGAACAAATTGCCATCCAATTGTCATTGAACTTTTTGGTCCTAGTCTACTCACTAATAGCGGTATAATCGTAGCTCGATTGTAAGAATTACGGTAGTCCGGTCCCTAGTTGCTTTCATTACATTTCTTTATTTATTTTTTGTTTTAATGATTTATCTTATCTTATCTTGCTTTCTCGTATGTAATACATTGGTCTTTTCTCTCAAACTTACGTCCGATTGCCATCCCCAGTAACGCTCTGACCCGAGACTCGGCCCCCTCTGATCACGTTACTTATAGTATAGTGGATTATGCAACAAGGGCTTAAAGAAGTGTATTATGTCCCGGGTGTTTTGTTGAACCCTGAGCTGAGCAAGAGGGATTCTACGGTTAACTTCCAAGCGGAGCGAGGGAGTTAAGGCTAGAATGCTGAGTACGAGCGGTTCAAGATCACCCAAGACAAATTACAATTATTCGGTAGCTGTAAAAAGGCAAATTTTAAGCTAACAGCGGCAAACGACACGCCTTAAAAAAGCGGAATGTTGCCCACCACACTCACTATCACTTTCGTTTTAATTAATAAAAATAGCAACTAGGTGCTATTACTAGATTAACAAAAATAAATAGATACTAATTTTGTAGGAAAGCACACAGTGATTCTTATAAAGCCATAGCCTCATGTCTAAAACGTGCTAATATTATTTCATTCAGCCTTTTATTTATAATCAGCCTGCGCTAGCCTACTGCTGGGCAAAGGCCTCCCTACACCTCTTACACTGACTGCGGTCTAGAGCCATGCTGAACCAGCCTTCCAAATGCGAGTCTAACTCGTTGATATGTAGCTCACAACACTCCGTTCAAACCTATTACTCGTATTAGCATAAAAGTACTGTACCTATATTATAATTACATAATCTTAACAAGTGCCAAACAACACGAAGTATCCATACCAATCCAGTACACAATTATTAATCAAACCTTTTTCATTTCAAGAATTAACGAAAATAAGAATATCAAAACACAAAATAATTTACAGTTCTGATTTGCTTCAATAAAGCATTCCGTTGATACAATAACAATAATTAAGATACATAGGTATAAGGAAAATCGGCCAAAACAAGTTTGTATGTCAGTGTCCATGGGAATCCCATGATGTAAACACGTCTTGTAGACCAAATTAGATTTTAAAACGTTGTTGAAATTATAAAAAAATATGGATATAATATTAGCAGTGTAGTTTTCATAGAGTTTCCTTCTGTGTTCAGTGTTACGTGTATGTGGATAAGCAGTTGAAACAAAAGTGGTTTTGTGATAATGTGTTTTTATTTGTTTTGCACTCTCGTTTTTGGTAAGTTAATAATTTACATAAATAGATTCAAGTAAGTGATGTGATTCAACTAGTTATCTCAATAGGAAACCGTTACAAGCACATCGATATTTTACTTAAAGTTGAAATAAGCGTTGTTGTTGAAAAAACCTCATGACCTTACGACAAAAAACTCCAAGAAGTTGTAAAATGCACGATACCAGTTTTCAATGTTTACATGCAAGCAGATAGGTATACCTCTTGACGTTTGCAAAATACCCTCGACAGAAGGCAGACTATTAAAAAAGACAGTAAGAATCAGAATAGTGTTTATACATGTTAAGAAATTATTGTAATCGCTAATTATTAGACTGCATAATAATCTTACTTTTTTAAACCCGTTTAATTGTGTTAAATAAATAAATTACCATACGCTACCAACCATATCCCTAAAGGGGTAGTCGTACACATATTTAAGGAGCCGTAAAGGTGAAAACGAGACATTCAGAAGCCCACTCCGCCGAACGAATTTGAACTCTATGTGGTAGGGTGGCGAACCTACCACCGTAATCCAAGTTCATTTAGGTTTTCATCGGTTTTTCCAAGCCCACTTTGCTGAACGAATTTGAACTCTACGTGGTAGAGTGGCGAACCTACCACCGTAATCCAAGTTAATTTAGGTTTTTTTTATCCGTTTTTCCCATCACCGGGAAGTTAGCTGCCCGTTTTTTTCGAACACAAAGTTTGACAAATGAACTCGAGGGAGGCCTTCAAGTCAGTGCACTTAACCATTGGGCTATGAAATCAGTAACACAGTTTCACATTTAGCCTATTTGTTCTTCCGCATTATTAAACTCACGAATGGGTTTATTTTTTGCAAAAAATGCATGTGGGTACGAATTTATAATTTCAGTTCTTACTCATAACAACTTATCTAGTAAAGATAGAACCAATTTAAAATAATGGCTTATACTTGTAGTTACCATAAAGGCAATACAATTAATAATAATTTTACCATACTTATTTCCTGTTATTTTACCCAGTTATTAACCTAAAACAAGTTCGTTGAAATAAAACATCCTTTTAATAAATTCAGAATACAAAATATCGCGCGGTCAAGTCCATATTTTGCCAAATATCTTTAGTGCAAAGGCCCAAATTAAGTTCTCTTCAGAGTGAATATTGAATAAGGGTTTTCATGACACACAAGTACTGTGACACAAGTAAGTAAATAGTCAATATATTTTCAAACAGCAAATTTCAAACACGCCATAACTTTCTACCAGAGAAAGCGCCAAAAAATGTGTAGATAATCGCCACTCACCAGACTAGTCTAAATGATTAATTTAAAAGTTTTTGACATGTTAAAACCTCCTCTGACGCCATCACAAAAAAATCTGGCTGCTTCAGTTGAAAAAATTACTGCGCAGCCACAAAAGAATAAAATGTTTTATTTTTATTTTGGTTTAATGGCTATACACGTTTTTTCGTGTATTTAACAGCCAGCAGCTATACCACACATACATACATGATTAACGTTTCCAAAAAGGTTTTACATTAAAATGCCGTTTGTGTTGTGATGTTGCCATAGTTGACTTTTTTCTTTTTTTTTTTTTTTTTTTTTTCCTTCTTGGCTCGCACGGTTTGTGCATTCGCCACGGACAATGTTATGAGCTTTCATGAGAGTTTTAGGAAAGGTAGGGAAACGATTTTCGCGAATGTGGTAGGAACATGACGAACCCAGGAATGGAATTTAGGATTTGGATCAGGTAAGTTTACAAAGGTACAGTTACAAAGGATTGGATATGATAGGATACAATCACAATTTAATATTGTTTTGTACAATATATGTAGACAGAATCGAGTAAACTTTACTATCATTTGAACACAAAAGTGAGATGATTGAAGTAGGATACGGGATATGTAGGGATTGGAGTGAAGCAAACAATGAAGAACGGTCATAGGACGAACACGCAAAAAATATATGATTTAGGTCTCCTACATCAGCACCACACTCTTCACATATGTCATCATCTTTTACACGAATTTTCGCAAGGTGAGCGGCCGAGCAAGTATGACCAAGCCTCATGCGAATAAGACTGGAGGTGGCTGCTTTACTAAGCGTCAAAACATTGAACCAAGGTTTTACTGGAATAATTGGTTGAATCAATTTATAATGTTTACCTTTATTCTGACTGGTGGATTCCCAATCCTCTTCCCAGGAGCTACGGAGGTGAGACTTTGGAAGTGTAGCCAGATCAGAACAAAAGTTTTTGTATGGAAATGAATCTCCACAGACAACCGCATCATTAGCCAATCTGTCAGCTTTTTCGTTACCTAAGATATTATGATGGCTTGGAGTCCAAGCAAAATGAATGATAAAATTTTTAGAATTGGCCGTGTACAGTAGTTCTCTGCTTTCTAAAATAACTGCACTATTATCTGCATTCCTTTTAAAAGGAAACCTATTTAGAGCTTGTAATGCGCTTCTAGAATCTGTAAATATAACCGACTTTGGTAGTTTCATGAGTAAAACATATTCAATGGATTTGAAAAGACCATAACATTCTCCTGTAAAAACGGAAGATTCAGGGGGTAGTTTAATTTTTTGTACTATTCCATACTGTTCATGAAATACGCCTACTCCTATAGGATCATGCGGTGCATGTTTTGATGCGTCGCTGTAAATATAATGCCAATCAGGCCAATCTCTTTCCAAGAGAAAATTAAAATGGGTATTTGCATTACTATCATTTTTTAAAATATCTAAGTCAGTGGAAATAATTGGAGGTAAAATTAATGATTCGAATTTAGTGTTAAAGATGGGAAGATATTGAGTTCTATGAGTGGGAGCATGAAGAGTTGTGAATTTACGAAAGCTTACAACAAGGCAAGGTATTTTTTTATTAGACCAATAGGATGAGTTTTGAACATTTTCAGATAAACATTGTAATTTATTAAATAGGGGATGTTTACTAAATTGTAGAGCTCGGAACAGAAACCTATCACAGAGGTATTGTCGTCTTAATTTAAGAGGAGGATCTCCACACTCAACTTGTAGGGCATTAATCGGGCTAGATTTCATAGCACCAGCAACGATCCTAAGGGCCTTATACTGTATACTGTCTAATTTGCTCAAACCAAGAGCACTACCAGGATCTAAGAAGTAAGTGCCATAGTCCAGTCTACTTCTAATTAGAGCATTATATATTAACTTAAGCGAAAAAGGGTGGGCTCCCCACCAAACTCCTGATAGGCATCTAAGCATATTCAAATTTTTTTCACACTTAGTTACAACAGAGTAGCAATGAGAAAGTCCTGACAATTTGCTATCCAGAATAACGCCTAAAAATTTGGCTTCAGTTTTTACCGGAAGATCTAAATCGTTATATTTAATTGTAAAAGAAGGGACAAGACGTTTGCGGGTATATAAAACTATATTGCTCTTGGGAACGGAAAGGCTTAATCCATTTTTATCAAGCCAAGATTTAAGAAGATTTAGTGTAGAGGATAAAGAAAAAGTCAAAACATCAATGGATTTTTCTTTGAAATAAATAAGTAAATCGTCTGCGTACTGTAATATATGGAACCCATTAACATTTGAAATAGAAGATTCAAGATCACAAGTGTAAATATTGTACAGTAAAGGACTTAAAACTGAGCCTTGCGGAAGTCCTTTCCATAATAATCTAGATATTTTCGGGGAACCTTCTTGGATGACGCTGATTGATCTTTCAGTTAAAAGAGTTATTATGAAATTAATTAACATAGAGGGGACTTGTAAGCCTAATAACTTGTTCTTTAATATGGAAATAATAACATTATCATATGCACCGGAAATATCTAGAAAAGCAGCTAAAACTGATTCATTACATGAAAATGCTAATCGAATATCAGTAGTGAAGATACCTATGCTGTCCATAGTACTTTTTCCTTTACGGAAACCATACTGGCTGTCTGAGAGTAATCCATTGCTTTCTATAAACCACTCTAGACGATTTTTAACGAGATGTTCAGCTAACTTAACCAAAACGGACGAGAGAGCAATAGGGCGGAAAGAAGAAGCATCTGAGGAGGGTTTATTAGGTTTAAGAATAGGAATTACTTCTTGGGATTTCCATGAAGGCGGAATATTACCAGTAAGCATGACAGAGTTAATCAAAGATAAATAGTAAGAAATAACAGGATCACTTAAATTAGAGAGAAAAGAATATGGGATTCCATCCATACCTGGAGCAGAATCTTTGACACAAGAGAGAACTCCCTTGATCTCGGAAATACTAAAAGGGTTATTCAGCTCAACTTCAGCTGATGAAAAAGGTAATAAGGAAAATAAATCTGCTTGAGGAGCAGAAGGCGGGGCTAAAATGTCTAAAAATTGTTCAACAATTTTTTCAGGAATTATTGACGGTTTTGGCTCTTTAAAGACTGATCTGAATCTACGTATGTTGTTCCAGACTATAGTTGGTGAAGTATCTGGTGATATCGACGCACAGAATGATTTCCACCCCTCCCACTTTTTTTGTTTGAAAAGTTTACGTGTGGAGTTCATCAGCTCAGAAAGACTATTGAAGTTTTCAGAAGTAGAATTTAATTTATAATTTAATTCAGCTTCTTTCCTTTTCTTTATAGCTGCCGTGCATTCTTTATCCCACCAAGGTGGAGAGGGTATTTTAGGCCCACGTTCTTTTTTAGCAGGGAAAATTTCGTCAGCAACCTCAACTAACAGGGAGGCCAGTGACTCAGCACATACAGTATGATTTGTTTCATTTAGTTCAGGCAGCAGGAACATTTTTTGTTCAACTTTTTCCCTGTATAAGTTCCAATCAGCATCGCCTAGTTTGTATTTTAATCGTGGACGCCGATAACAGTATATCCTACCATGCTTATTTTGAAAAGTTATTAAAAGAGGGAAATGGTCACTTCCATATGTTGATGATAGAGGTCTCCAGGTTGAAGAAGATGCTAAACTGGGAGAGCAAATAGAAAGGTCAGGAGCACTCTTACCTTCATGAGGCTGTGTACGTCGAGTTGGAATTCCAGAATTTAAAATTACTAAGTGATGTTTATCAATCATGTCCAGAATTCTTGAACCAAAGTGGTCTGATCGTGAACTACCCCAGGACTGGTGATGAGCATTAAAGTCACCCATTATTACAAGAGGTTTAGGTAAATTTGAAAAAATAACATCAATTTCATCAAATATTGCAGATGATGGATGAGGAATGTAAATGTTAACATAACAAACATTTTTTATTTTAGCTGCTACTATTTGAAAATTTATATCATGGTTGGGGATGGGGATATTGATGAAAGATACGGAGCTGTGTATAAGAAGAGCTACACCAGCATAACCATCAGACCGATCTTCCCTCAAACAAGAAAAACCAGAAATTGTAAAATTTGAAACTGGCTTAAGCCAAGTTTCTTGAAGGGAGACTATAAAGGGAGAATATACATTTAATAAATAAATTAATTCACTTTTTTTGTTACTAACACTGTGGCAATTCCATTGAATTGCACTATCCATAGTTGGGGTTGATTTGATGTATAAAATTCTGTATGGGGATGGCAACGTTGGACGGTAAAGATATAATATTTGACTGTGATAAAGAACTCAGAAGAGTTATTAATAAATCCTTGGTGGATAAATCACAAAGAGTGTTTTTATTATTACTGTCACTATCAGAAATAGCACACCCATTTTGGGGAGCTGGAATTTCAAAATCTTTTATTAAATTATTATGAGCAATACGGTCATAGCCTTTGTTTAATTGAGGTGGAGGGCGTGGTTTTCGGAAATAAGTCTTTTTATAGGACGAATTTTCATAAGCTGCCTTTTTTTTGTCGTTTGAATAGGAATTTATTGGTTTTGATATTCTTGGTTGGGATAGAGAGGTAGTTAGCACATCAGCATAAGATTTACTGACTGTTGGGTGTAATTTCACTGCTTCTGCATAGGAAATGCAGTTTTTAGCCATGGACTCCTTAATAGCTCTTTGTCGGGTGTATTCTGGGCACTTTTTGCTCGTAGCAAAATGAGGCCCTGAACACAAACAGCACACTGCCTCTTCATCAATCAAACAATTCTCACCTGAATGGCCTTGACCACATTTGTAGCACTTTGGGGTTGACCTACACTGGGCCTTAATATGCCCAAAACGGCAGCAGTTAAAACATTGTATAGTAGGATATATATATAGTTGTACTGGTAAAGAATTGTAGCACATATAAACTCTCTCAGGTAAGACTTGTCCGTCAAAAGTAAACACCACTGTTTCCATGGGTACAAATTCAGTTTTACCATCATTAACAGTTTTTCGCGTCATTCTTCTAACTTTCAAGATCTTGCCACAATCAGTTGGGGTAATAATATTGCTGATGATCTCATCATCAGACCAGTTAGTGGGGATACCACGAACAACACCTTGGCGGGTAATGGAGAAAATAGGTACAAATGCTTTATATTGACTTGACTCTAGAATTTTGCTTTCAATGAAACTATTTGCTGCTTTATAATCCATAAAAGAGACAGTTATCCTGTTCCTTTGAATTTTTTTGACACTCCCATTCACTATACTTGGAAATCCGTTTTTTTTTAAGAAAAATCCAAAAGATACTGGATGAATGGTGCAGTTGTCTTCTGGAGACTTGGGAATTTTTTGTACATGAACTTTGTATGGTGATGCATCAGAAGCCCGGTAAAGCACTTTATTAAGAGAAGTAAGCGGATCACTAGACTCAGAAGTACGCAATGTTGTTGGTGCTGGTGTAGGATGTTTAGATCTATCATTAACCTGTTTCATTGATGGAATTTTGAGTACCTTATCAGTTTCACAAGAAATATCACATTGGCATTCGTGATCGTGGTAAACATGAGGGTGAGTCGACGATCTTTTATGTTTCCTTTTTTTCTTGTGACAGTTCTTGCAAACTTTTCGTGACATTAACCTTTTCCGTTTTGCACTATCTACCTCAGTCCAATTTTCATTTCCATCAGTCTCCTGTAGAGATCCTTCTGTATCCATGCCAGAGTTATTTACAATATCAGTGGCCACTGTGGGCTCATATGGTAAAGTTACAAAATTCGACACCTGGGGGGCTGAGCCCCCAGGGTCGTCGGGATCTAACATACGACGAGAAACTTAGAGCTACACACTTACCAAATAATAGCTACACAAAACTACACAATATTTACAACGTACTACACTACTTTTACTACCTATCTGATCCAAATAAATAAAAATTACGGAAAACCCAAAATAAGACGACCGCACCAATCGACGTTTCCCGCGCTTTTTCCGACTTTTTTCTAGCATAAGTAATTAAATTGTATAATTATTTGCTAGAAATCACAAAACATGGTTGGCGATTTTGACAAAAAATCAAACCACCAAAAGAATTTACATTCCAAAATTCAAGGGTATATTTTAGCTTTCGAAATGATTAATTACTTCCGGGGAACTAGTGGAACCTTCATGTAATATACGACCTCCTAAAGGCGGAAACTAGCTAACTATCGGATGCTATCGGATGAGGCCGTAAGCCGCGTCTGACAACCGCAAAAAATATTTCTATGGGAGATCCTATAGCTTATGAACAGCGTAAAGTTATATCTGAATGTAGAATAGTATACAAGTCGCGCTCTAACGATAAGACCACCTTAATTGTACAGTCAACGATATGGCATGCTAGCCATTTCAAATGGGTGGCCTGATCAGCCGTAAACTGTCTAGATAAATTGTCTTCTTTTCTTTTTTGCAGCTACATCTGCAGTATTGGCTGACACAATCGATTTGAAAACCACATCTTGCAGGTTGGTAACATTATATTTTTCATTCAACAAACAGCTTTTCCTATACATCCCACAGCTGGGCATAGGCCCCACCTCAACTAAGAAGTGGCGCGAGCCATGTCAAATACGCGGGCTTAGTGCGGATTGTTGGAAGGGTGTAAGATTAGTGGATAAACCTTACTGTCCGATATTATCAAGCTGCCCTTAGTCCTCTGAATAGGCTTAACAGCTGACATCGACGACGTCAGCCAAGACGAAGAAGACGAATTCTCCTCCTCCTCCTCAATCCTCTACCGGAAGAGATCGCTCCCTAGCGTTAAGACCGCCTAAATTGTACACTGATCTCTGTGATATAATTCCACTGTTTTTATTCATTCAATCTTCAATGCCATAACTAGTACAAAAGGCGGACTTAATGCTAAAAGCATTCTGTATCTGTCAACCATCGGGCGAGACAGAGATGCTGTTGGCGGTCCGAAATTCTAATTCTGAAAATAATGATTTCAATGTAATGTAATGTTTTTCTGCAATAAAGAATATCTATCTATCTATCTATTCTGCATTCACCTTCACCTTCTAACATTCCTCACCTTCATTCTACTTTTAATCACCAGCTCCAGTTACTCCGAGTACCAATGCAGCGATGGCGGCTGCGTCAACGTGACGTCAGTCTGTGATGGAACTGCTGACTGCACTGATGGATCTGATGAAGCATCCTGTGACCAAGACACGTAAGTTTTGGAACTGGGTGGAAAGCTCCAAGAGTGTACAAGCTACCCGATACATTGAAGACTCAAAATGGAGTAGGAAATTGACGCCACTTAACAAAAACCAATGCAAGTTATATCCACATTGTTTGGCATTTTCTAATTATTCTTTTATTTTTGATTAATGGAATCACCCTGGCTCATACTCATATGGTAAATATAGCAGAAAGATTCGGCTGGTTAGTAAATGGTCTCGGTAGCCCAATGGTAAGAGCAGTCGCCCGGTTGGAGAAAGATGCGGGTTCGATTCCTGTCTGAAGCCCAAACCGACTGTCTTTTTCTGGTGTTCGGATCTTTAATATCCACATTATTTTTCTTTCTTAAAGATCTCACTGTTGGTTGTCCAAACTTTTACTATTGGTACCTATTTTCTGCAAAAGTCCACCATTCTCTTAAGTAGTTACCAGGTCGTCGAAAATTGAAATGACCTCTTTCGATTTCTTTTACAGTGACCTGGACGTGTACCACTCAGACAACGAGACAGCGTTGCATAGATGGAAGAGGCAGGTTCGTTGCAAGTGAGTATTATTTTGACACCTCTCAAATTAGAGGGTATTATTAGAACAATAGATATTAAGCTATGTCATTTCAGACATTTCAATTACTAATCTCTGCGTTTTTTTCAGCAAAAACCAATGGCGCTGCAAAGACGGGACTTGTATAGCATTCCATGGAAAATGTGATGGGATTCGAGACTGCCCGGATGGGAGTGACGAGACCTTCCCTTTGTGCAGAAAGAGCGTGTAAGTTGCCTTGGATTTTGTTTCTTCTTTTTATTTTCTGCAAGTGGAACAGTTTTTCCTTTACACTTATATCTGACGATATACACATTTTAAGTGCCTGTGGATAGACATCAACGATGTCAATAGTGTGTGAAGATTCACCTATCAGATCAGATCCAACACTTCGCCACATATCAGATACATTTGAAAATATGCCACAAAAACTAGCAGCAGGAGCTACCATTAGTGTTGGTGCCTTGGCGCAAATGGTGTAGTGAGGTCTAGCAGGCAAAGGTCCAGCTGTCGATGTTCGCTGAAATGTAGGTAATGGGTGAAATTCAGTGCATTCCGAAAACCCCACTCCTACACTATGGCTTCTACCGGCGAATACGTATTTAGAAGAAGCTTAAGCCCAATGAAAGATCATAGATTCAAAATGGCAAGTTTTTCCCGCATCATTCAGCTGACAATACTGCCTGTTCTCCAGGTGTCTTCCACACTGGTTCCGGTGCACATACGGCGCTTGTGTGGACGGAACAGCTCCCTGCAATAGAATCCAGGATTGTGCTGACAACTCCGACGAGCTACTGCCACGGTGTCGGAATGAGAGCGACGAGGTTAAGTGAGTGGAAATGCCTGTTAAAACCATAGTTTTTGGCTTGGATTCACACGGTTACAGTTATGTTCTTCATTCCAGAGGTACATTCAAATGCGCAAACGGTCAAATGATACCATCGTACAAGCACTGCGACGGCATCAAAGACTGCACCGACGGGTCGGACGAAACGATACGCGCGTGCGCAGGAAAGACTTGCAATTCGCATCTGTTTCAGTGCGCATACGGCGCTTGCGTTGATGCCGACTCTGACTGCAATGGGGTTAGTAAAGTTATTATTATTTTTAAGTGACTTATAGGTGCCACTATGTGTGAAACTGTGAAGTTCGTTCCTGTGAACTGAGTTAAAACAGAAAGTAAGCTAAAACTTTTCAAATGTAAATCAATCAAAAAGTAAAGGATCTATTTGGTATGATTATTGATTGCAGAAAAATGACAAAAACAGTAATAAAAGATATTTTTCAGATAACGGAATGTGCAGATGGTTCGGATGAATCCGATGAGCTATGTAACAGGACGAGCACCAACCAACCAACAGTAAGGTAAGTTGATGGTAATGAAAAATTAACATTGCTTCAGAATATCTTAGTAAAATACTCAATAAAAATGTCGTTATTATTCCATTTACAGGCCCATATCAGACGGAGCATGTATTTTACCTCCGTTCCCTGCCCATGGCAGCTATATAGTAGCTGGCGTGCCCAACGCAAAACCCGGACAAGCTTTCGACACTATTGGCTACAACGTAACCTGCTACCCAGGGTATGGTATCCAAGGGAAGAAACATGAACGGCTGTGTTTATTTGGAGATTGGTCAGAAGAGGTCGGAGAATGTGTCAGTAAGTATTACAAATATTGTTCAGT
The DNA here is from genome assembly GCA_950022985.1 of Udea ferrugalis. Taxonomy (NCBI): domain Eukaryota; kingdom Metazoa; phylum Arthropoda; class Insecta; order Lepidoptera; family Crambidae; genus Udea; species Udea ferrugalis. The sequence goes on from OX465545.1 coordinate 5,325,730, forward strand.
TTAATTAGTAACATTTGTTGTACCTCAGGGTACTGTACTTAGTCGTTTACTATTGAGTCGCAAATTGCTTTGCAATACACACTGTTCCAAAGTAGAACATTTTGCTAATTGTGAAAATATTCGGTTTGATTGTAATTCAAACGTTGAAGATGCGATATTCACAGCTCTTTTATTTGTAACAGGATTCTGCAGACTAAATAAGGATGCCAGTGTGGAGTATCGCTGCCTTCTTACAGGTGACGCCACAGGCACACGTGTCTGCGGAGAATATGAACCAGATGGCACTGTCGTCATACCGGAATGTAACACTCCTAATTACTATTACAACGGAGCCCTACCCTACATGCGTTGTATTGACGGCAGTTGGGACTATGTCGCGCGTTGCCTCGCAGGTTTGCTTATCTTACTACTATCTTAATGTATGGCACTTAAAGTTTATCGAGTACCGAACACGAAAAAATATTTTGTCTCAATAAAGTATTTCACGACAACACCAATAGCATATTGGACTTCACTTTGTTTTTTTAATGGTGAACAAAATACTTCTTCGAACTTTTCGTTGTCATTTAGGATTAGCTTGACTAGTAATTAGGTAAAGCAAGGCAAACAAATGTTTTTGAATGAATTAATCAAGACTCGAGCACTTTTTGAAATAGATACCTCTTATCTCTATACCTACTATATAACTCCATTGATTCCCCGTAGATCTAGGAAGCAAATAAAAATGCTGAAATTTATCTACGCGCATATCTTCTGAACGACTGCACAAAATTAGTTAGATATTATTGAAAGAAAAAAAACTGTTAATTATCAATAAGTATTTCCAAGACCGCTACTTAAAACCCTTATAACGATTGTTTAACTTAACGCGCAAAGTTGTCATTGTGCGATAGGACAGCATGTTTGGCGAGACAGCTCGGAGATAAAACATAACGGACTATTTCAGAATGCGGCCTAGTGACATCAAGTGGGACAGGCCTCATTGCAGGACCTGAAGCAGCGCCTGCGAAGAAGGGCGAGCTGCCGTGGCACACCGCCATCTACCGGAAGACTGTGACACCTTACATGCAGATCTGTGGGGGGTCGCTTGTCAGCGCAAAGGTTGTCATTTCAGGTACATACTTCTGGACAAAATAAGTAATCTGCTCTTGAAAGGCAGATTGTCGGTTTTGATTATATTATACGACCCATATAATTAAAAGTTAACAAGTTAACAGTGGAAAAATTATTAAATTCTTGTCATAACCTTCCAGCTGCCCACTGCTTCTGGAATGACACGACGAAGGTCCTGCCTGCTGCCAACTATGCCGTAGCGCTGGGGAAGATCCACAGAAAATGGGACCACTCAGAGGACACCGAAGTGCAAAGATCTGATGTATGGCCAGAACTTTTACATACGTCCGATTGCCAACTGCCAGTTACGCCCTATCCCAAGAATTTACAAACGCAAATCAACGTTGAGCGAGTGCGCGTGCTTAGCGTTGATTGACGTTTGTAAATTCGGGGCAACCCAAACTACCTAACCAGAACATATACCAAACGGAGGTTAACGGTAGTCAGAGGCACACTGATTGCTGCTGTCCTGGTATGGGTAACGGAATGTTCAGAAGTCCACATTTCGCCTAGAGATTTTGAACCCAACGTGGTGAGTAGAGAGCCTGCCGCCGGTATGCGGGTTGCTACAAGTTCATTCCTTAGCTAACTTCTTCATTTCTTGACTTCTTATTACACCCAATCGGTCGCACTGAGACGTATCTTGGTGTACTTAAAAAGTGAGTGGGCATGTTGGTATTCATGAACTGACGTCGCCTCGCTTCAATGTAGGTAGCAGGTTAACCCTCATACCTTTAACCATTGCCTGCTCTCAAAAACCAACTCACTCCCCAGGTCAGAGAGTTGAAACTCCCCATCCGCTTCCAAGGCAGCACAACGCACTACCTAATTGAGCCACACACAATATTCCCACTAGTTAGGGCCTTGCATGCTTTAATTCAATGTAGGCAGCAGGGAACCCTCACCATTCATCTCTGCCTGTTCTCAAAAACAAACTCACTCCCCAGGTCAGAGAGTTGAAACTCCCCATCCGCTTCCAAGGCAGCACGACGCACTACCAGGACGACTTGGCCGTGCTGCTCCTCACGGAGACCATAGTCTACATGCCCCACATCCGGCCCGTCTGCATCGACTTCAGCATCGTCTTCGAGAACCGACAGCTGAAGGAGCATAATAAGGGGAAGGTAAAATGTATTCGCATTTTTCATAACATAGGACAAATCCTATAGTGCGGTCCGTTTTGAGTCAAAAGTGATAATAGCGCGCTCACGTCGCTAATGCTTATACAATTTTATCAATTCAGGACGCGTTTGAGCGTGCTATTATCACTTCTGACTCAAAACGGACTACGCCCCTACTAATATTAAAAATGTGAAAGTTTGTATGTGTGGATGAGCCGTGTTGCTCTTTCACGTAAAAACTACTGAATGGATTTCAATGAAACTTAATAATAATGTAGCTTGATATACATCCGAATCCTTTTTTCAACGGCAAACGGTAACTATCTAGAAATTATCAGCAACACACAAACGTGATATTTCTGTATTTTTCTGGTTTTGCCTTGCTTGCCACAGCAGTATTTGAAAAACCTGTCAAAAATCTTAATTTTCTGAAATCGAAACTGGTCTACTTAACTGTCCCTTCAGGTTGCCGGCTGGGGTCTCACAGGAGAGGATGGAAAGTCCTCGAAGATTCTCCTGGTAGTGGAACTGCCGTACATATCCATCATGGAATGCCAGGCTGACTCGCCACCGGATTTCCGGTCCTACATCACCGGTGATAAGATCTGCGCTGGCTACAGGAACGGTACGTACGAAATAACAATTTAATTTATGCTTTGTTGCACAAGACTTAATGCCTAAAGGCATTCCCTGCCAGACAACCGCAAGGCTTCACAGATAATTCAATAGGCGCAAATAAGTAAATATAAATTAATTAATTTTCAGGAAATTTCAGATGAAATACCATTTAACATTTTAGTGTGTTAGGTACTTACCTATAATAAAACAACTTTAACGGTCCAGCTATGCTATTCCGGCGGACGCCAAAACTCCCTTCGCTCGTGTGAGTGAACTTTAAAATTCAATTTCTTTGCAAACGTGGTCGTTATAGAGAAAATAACTAAGCCAAATAACATTTTTTAATTACTTACATACAAAATGAGAGAAAATACCTACTAATTCTAAGTAAAGCGTATTGATGATTGAGGTAAGCGTGAAGCACCGAGATGTGAAGTGATGCCCGATGTGCACCGCCGGAATAGCACTGCTGATGGGCACTGACAGAAATATTGCTCAAAGATAGCAGGTGGATAGCAGGACTTATTGAGTAGGTTTTTAAACTTTCTTGTTGCATTTTCCACTATAAAAACTTTTCTTTCGATCAATAGCTTTATGTTATGTTTGCAGGTACGGCTCTTTGCAAAGGCGACAGTGGTGGAGGTCTGACCTTCCCAGAGAACGACAAGGGCCAAACGAGGTACTACCTCCGAGGGATCGTCTCCGCTGCACCTGACAACGACCACCTCTGCAACATTCACTGGCTGACAACATTCACACAGATCTCAAGACATGAGCATTTTATTAAGCAGTATCTTTAGTTAAGTAGACATTTATAGCACGTTGAACCCATATAAATTGTTTTCATTGAAAACCATTTTAATCATACCGGGGCTAGGTAGAGCCATGTTGTGTGGTCTCCAGGAGCGCGAACTTACAGAAAGCCTCTGGTCCGACCTGGGTCAAATGAACACACTTTGACAGTGTAGGGTCGACGGCACATCAAGGTACCCATTTCTTGTCAGTTCTCCTTGCTCTATTACCAAGAAATGTCATTCGGCTAGAGTAAGATAAAAAACGGAAATGGGTAGCCTGATGTGCCGTTGACTGTATAGTCAACGTCACATCAGGCAACCCTTTTCCACTTTTTGTCCTGTTCTTACAAAAACTAACATTTATTTAGAAGGACTGGTGGTATGTGGGCGCCCTAATACCTACTGGCATAATACCAGGGAGAAAAAATAATTCGAAATATTAGTGCCAATAAATAGTAGGTAAGTACAGTCAACGACACATCAGGCTACCCATTTCCGCTTTTTAACTTAGATACTATTTCCATTTGAGGTTTCTTTTTCAATAGAGCATGGAAGACTAACAGGAAATGGGAAGCGTGATGTGCCGTTGACCGTACATACCTGTTATTGCAAGTAGGTAGATACCTCCGTTTTAAATTAAGTTTTAGGAATAAATAGTAACTCAAAATTTGCTCAATTAAAAAATGATATTTTGAAGTTCAAAGAACAACCATTTTGTATCAAAATGAGCGATAACTTAGTTATTTGTTATTTGACCACATTGTTGTAAAAATATATATTTTCAAAAATCTTGCCATATTTTTTTAAAATGTGTATAAAACAAAATAAAATCGCAATGTTTATACTAAACCATGTATTTTCTTATCAATTTCGAACACCTTGAAATAAATTAATAGATAGCCTTTCCGTACCACTGCTGAGCATAGGGCACACCTGAGGGGCCACTTGATTTGAGAGCTGTATTGGGCGCGGTTCGTTTTGAGTCAAAAGTGATGATAGCGCGTTCACGGCGCTGACGCTCATACAATTTATCAATTTGGGACGCGTGTGAGAGCGCGCTATAATCACTTTTGACTCAAAACGGACCGCGCCCAATACAGCTCTCACTCAAATCATGTGGGTGGTTGTCGTGGGTGGGCACTATCAGTGGGTAAAACGATTCAGAGAAAAACCTTGAACAAATAAATGAAAATGAGATATCACATACATTGAAGGGTTGGCATTCCGGCTACCATCACTTCACATCTCGGTGCTTCAACTTACTGGAATCATCGTCATGAATTGGTAGTTTCTCCCATTTTGAATGTAATTCATTAAAAAATGTTATTTGGCTTAGTTCTTTTCTTTCAAACGACCACAGTAGCAAAGAAACTGAATTTTAAAGATAACTCATCACGACCAAGTGAGTTTCGGCGCCAACCAAGCGCGCTGTCCGTTTTGAGTCAAAAGTGATTAAAGCGCGCTCACACGCGTCCCGAATTGATGAATTCAAAACGGACCGCACTACAGAATAAAATATCTGCTATTGTATTCCGATAGGCGCCAAAACTCACTTCCCTGGGGTGGCATTCCGGCGGACATCACTTCACATCTCGGTGCTTAACGCTCTCATTTTGTAGGTAAATTTTGGCTCAGTTCTTTTCCCTCAAACGACCACAGTGACAAGAAACTGAGTTTTAAAGATACTTAACTCATCACAACCGAAGTCAGTTTCGGCGCCAACCGGAATAACATACCTAAAGTAAGGTTTTACCTTGTGTTATTGAAACCAGATACAACTAAGGTATCACAAACACCCAGAAGAATCATCTCTTTCAACCAGAATTTGTACTGGTGCGTAAATCGAGCCGTCGGCGGCTCGATATGATACTCAACCGGCGCTCATGCCACTGCGCTATAAAACCTTAGGTTTAAATGCTATAATGGGACCTCTGACTAGGCTTGTCGACCGACTTACGACACGGCGTGTGCTACTTTATCTTACACAACTGCATCCCTCAACCACTGTGAATGTGTTCATCTAACTGGGCACTTAGGCAGGGCGATAGGTTTGAATAAAATCCGAAAAAAATCTGTTATAAAAATATATTTTTACATTTTTCCTTATAATTATAAAACTCTTATTTGAATAAGTAACACAGCATACAAATCATATCCAACCCACACATTTTTACCTTTGTTATTCACGCGGACGCTAGCTTTTCTATTTTTATTATTCCTTCCAAACAAACCCACTAAGTCTGAACGCGTTGCTCATGTCCCAGTTAAAGCTTTCGGACCGCCGGCGCCTGCAACGACGATTTTATATGCATGATGCATGTAGCATGAAGTGTTCTGCGGCCCTCATAGGGTGCGCTGCTGTCCTGGAAGAGGGAAGAAATTTACTGCAAACGTCTGCACGGGTGGCCATAAGGGCCAAAATTATCATAACAATTCATATAAAAAAACATTTGTTCTACGAAAATCGATACGGTATGTTATTTCTTCTTTACTCCAGCCAGTTCAATCTCTCATGTTTGTTGGACTACGTCACAGTACACAGAGAACAGTAAAATATCTAAATACAAACGTGCCGCTCTCGGTTTGAATGTGTGCGTGCGCGTCGAGCGCCTTGTCGGCACGATTCTCACACTCGATTTCACGCACACGCTAGTATAAAATACGGGGAATAAGGTGGTGGCAGTACGGACGGGCTATGCCGCGTGTCTGTGTGTAATAACTCAGCGGGCGGCCATAGATAACCTACTGTTTATACTGTGCCTTAGTTCTACGGTTTCGTAGCTATTGTGGGGTGAGGAGTCCCACACTCCCCCACCGCTTTCCCAAGCGGTGGGATAGTCCTTAAAGGATTATTATTCCCGTGAAAAAAAAAAGAAAAAAAAAGGGTGTTCCATGAGCAACCAGGCTTGTGCACCGTTTGTTAGGTTGGTCAGAATGCAAACATCGAGAAGTTCTCGCTTTAAGGATATAGGAAGGCGGCACTTCATTTATATGAACTGCATTTTATGAGCTAAGCTTCTCTAGGTGATTGGGCATTCGATTTCCTCATCCTGCCTGTTCTCGTAGAAGACTATCTTTTTTTTATGGACTGGACTGGTTATGGACGATCAAGAGGGCGAGACTCTGGGGGAAGGCCGAAGGTAAGCAAGTGAGGCTCGCCTGCCGTGAGGCGGCAGACATTACTCACTAAACGCCCCGGTGACCTACTTCTGCGCGTATCCAGAGGTCCCCGTGATCTCTGGTCAAGAACTCTGTGCTGGTGGATCCCTGGCGCGCTTTGCTAACCAGCCCACCTTGAGGGGAGTTACACCTCCCCTCTACACCCGCCAGTGTGTGCGGCGGTGTCAGGTCGCTCTTACACCGCCGCCCTTCCTTGGGGCCAATTGGAATGGAAATCAATGACATATTACACAATGAACGCCAATTGCACAAGAATGGATAATGTATTTAGAATAAGCATGAAACTGGCTTATTAGGTCAAGTCTACAACAAAATAATTGAAGTTTAATCACTGCAATCAAGGCCAAATAAAAGTTTGATAACTTTTGTTTTTTGTTTTTCTCTAGAGACTGGCAGGTTTTGGCTGTGGATAGGGGCCGCTGGAAGAGCTTGGGGGAGACCTTTGCCCAGCTGTGGGATCTAGAGGGTTATTAAAAAAAAAACTTTTGTTTATTTTAACGATCGCTGTTATTGTCACATGTTCAATGTCAGTTGTCAGATTCTTCTAACGTTTCACTTTTATAGATCGTTATTACACGCCACTAGCTTTATTTCTGACAACTGCCTACGGCGGTTTGATTTCCGAACGTTTAGGAGGCAAATAGAAAGAGATGAAGCTATTGATGCCAGAAAGAAACGGCAAATGAGCACGAATAAAAATGGCGTCTCTTTGAGCTGTCCTTTTCGCGCAAACGATTTTTTCAAAATATCTCCAATTGTTTGGGATTGTAACACAAATTATATGTTTCAGAATGTGTAAAACGCTTTGACGTGTCCTTTCCAAACATTAACTTAGTGATTAGTTAGTATTTACGGTATAAATAAGACAATGTCTTGTCATGGGCGAGGTGTATTTTCCTCACAATATTTGATCTTTACCGCGTCTCCGCGTATTATTCGCGCGTTCTAGTGCTAGCTGTAAGTGGAAAGTGCAAAAATGGACAAGAAAAATAAGAAGAAAGTGGTGATAAAGCGGAAAAGTGATGAACCAGCCGACTCCGAGAAAAAACCAAAGATTATGGTCAATAGGGCGAAAGCAGCTGAGAGTGAAAAAGAAAAAGTGGAGGAAGTGAGTCAAGTGGTAGAAGTGCCGGTGGAACAAGGACAGCAGATCGTGCATACTGGACAACTTGTGGAGGGAAACTTTGAACAGCCTGTTTTCGTCAACATGAAAGGGGAACCAGTACAATTAGGTGAGTTTTTTAATCAATTCCGTCTCTAATTAATCATTTTCGTGCCTTAGACTACTTTAATATTAATTATCTGGAACGATTTCAGTTATAATTTGGGTCCAGAAAGAGTATAACAGATATAGTTTTGTCTCGCTCTAACTCTTTGTATTTATGTTTCTGTCTCTGTTTTTCATAGCTTGGAATGACAAGGGATGCTATTCACCCTTCCAGAGTTCAATGAACTTCATTAGATTTTATTTTTGTTATCAAAATATTTGTATTTGTGTGACCCAAAATAAAAAAATAGTTTGTTTATTTTTCTGTGAGAAAAAACTTGGACATTCCATCAACATAGAAATTCCTATGATTCGCTAGGCTTGTGAATCTTAAGGTATTTGAGCCACTATTGACTATGCTTTAGCAGAACTTCTTCATGAGGTGGAACAAGCCATACTCCAACACGCGGGCTCAGTGTGAATTGTTGGAGTGGTGTAGGGTAAGTGAGCAATGTCAGATGCCTAAGGCCTCTCTGCCCTATGGCCTCTGACTAGGTGTAATAACTGACATCTAGCGACGTCAACTGGACCAACTGCTTTACTTGCCATCCGTAGCATGGAGATGCCCTAAATACACATCACTATATTTGGATTGTGGTGGTCATCCAATTTTGACCCGGCGTGTGTTGCTTTACAAACAACGATCTTGCCGATTACTTTTTGTAACGATTGACAACAGATTTGGTGTTATCATTCAGAAGTGAGCTATTACACCAGTGGCTGTGGGTTCAATCCACGCACAGCACAACCAGTTGTGGGCATGAACATGTCTGTTTGTACTGGTCCCAGCTCCCAGACCAGTTTTCTTGTATATGTTAATGCTTGTCTAAAATCCCATATCACAAGAATTTAGTTGCTTAGTTTGGGGCTAGATGGCTGTGGCTGTGTGGAATAATGTCTGGTGATATATTACTATTTTTTACTTCAAAGTATTTTTTGAATGCTTTATAAAAACTTCATCTTATTGACTTCCAGTTCCCTAAATTTCCCATGTTCTTTCAGGTCCAAACACAGTAATCCTGTATGAGCAGAGTGGGAATCCGTCAAATTTTGCATTTGGCGGTATGTGGACCATGGACTCATCGGGTCGGATCGTCATGGCTGAGACAATCTATGATGTCAAGGGGGAGCCAGAAGAGGAGGGGGCTACATTTGTTCAGAACACTACGGAAGTCAACACCACAGTTAGTATTTTTTTGGGCAGTTATCCAATAGACCTGATTCAAAAGGCTTCAATTGAATCGTAATTGAAACTCAATTGTCTAATTCGACATATTATTCATATAAAATGTGTTAAATTAGCCGATTGAGACTCAATTACGATTCTTATACGATACGATACGACTTGGGGCCCTGATTGACTGTTCAAACATATCTCTGATTGACTTTGCTTTGGTGGCAATTGAGTCCTAAATAAATGTGATCCCTTTCACTGTCCTAGCCAACTCAAAGCAACAACACAAATCCTACTAATATTATAAAGGCGTAAGTTTGTATGTGTGGATGTGCTCTGTTGCTCTTTCACTAAAAAACTACTGAATGGATTTTAATAAAACTTTACAATAATATAGCTTACACATCTGAATCTAACAAACATCATCATCAACATCTGAAAGAGCGTACTCCCATTTAAAAGGCCGGCAACGCATTTTGTAGCCCCTCTGGTGTTGCAAATGTGCGGCATGGGCGGCAGTATTCACTTTCCATCAGGTGATCTGTCTGCTCGTTTGCCCCCTATCCTATAAAAAAAAAAAAAAGATATATCACTTTTTTTCCTAAGTCCTCGCGGACGAAGTCGCGGGCGGCCGCTGGTATAAATATAAATGGTGGTCCGCGCGAGATGCGCAGGATTCTAACACCAATAGGGTATTTTACACCATGTAAGAAAAAATATAACAATGCATTTATGTGATAGATTTTGAACAAAATAAATAGAAAAACGTTGATATTTCGCCAAAATCAAATGTTTTAATTTAATAATTTAATTTTAAGAATCGACATTTTTAATCTGTTCTTAATATGTCAAAAACAGCAAACGCCATTTTGGAATCCGATATGACGTCACTCCGATAGTAAACAAGTAACTTTTCGTTTGTGTTCTGTGATAAATTTTAATTTTTCTCAGTTATTTGTTGTGGTTTAAACTATTTTGGATAAATTATTAAAACTTCATCATGTAAGACGGTTTTGTAAAAGCAGATAGTACAAATCTGCCAAAAATTTATTCGATAATGGTGGTGAACTTCTTAGTGTCCAATCCCGATTTTTGTTTTGCTGAGTTGAGCAATGTTAAATACACGACGCAATAGGCTATGTGCAGGTCAAGCGAATTCAAAACACATGCTTGGTTAAGTGTACGGTATGCCCTGAACATAAAGTGCGTACCAAGCCATATGCAGTAACACCAGTAACAGTATTGTTAATGAAGAGGAAGAATCTGTGACTAGTGTCAAGTGCCACGATTGTGCCTCATCAGAAGGTGGTTGCAAACATAGTGTTGCATTTTTTTGTGGTTACACCGCCGAACCGAAACCCCGTCGTGCACTCATAGTTAATAGTTGCCATTTCTGTAGATATTTATTAAAATATATCCATTTTATAAAAAAAAAACTCTTTTATTGCTACCTTTATGCCGAAATATTATTGAGAAATTCATAAATTATACTTTATTGTATGTTTCATACAAATAATATTAAACTAAACAATAAAACAATTACTCTTAGTTACATATTTATTATAACGATTAAAGTGTGTCATCCGACTTGAATGGATTTGTGTTCCTGAGTTGGTGCTATCGGACTGCTTTACCATTATTCTTAATCATTTCAAGAACCATAAAATCTGAAAATAATATAAAAGTTTAGTCAATGTTTGTAATATCGGTCTAAGTGGCAATGTTGAATAAACAACTCAAAAGGAAATAAGTACCTTGACTACAAGAAGGTAATGAGATATCACATTCCTTATTCTTCATAGTTTCTTCAATTTCCATTATGGTAGAAAATCCTTTTGTTAAATGCAGGTCGAGGTTCACTTGGTGTTAACTTATGTTTCCCTTCCACTTGGCAATCAACTCTGGATGGTACGCAGTTTGGTTTCATCCGAATGTGTTTGACAGAACCCATTAATTTATACCCTGTGTAATTTTCCAGCTAAAACATGAAATAATATTACATAACTTATGTACAAAAACTTAACCTATAAATGCACTAGGTGCAGACAAAACCACTAAATAAGAGGTTAAGCATCATATTTAGTTCTTTGTCTGTCCTGTTAGATTATTACTCTACTATTTATAGTTCTTATCACTTACATCAAAGTGGTCTTCACAGAAATACAGTCTAGCATAATGATAATGATAATGATTTTGGATCTCTTCTAGCCAGTTTTAACCAAGTAGGTATTTCTCAGTTTGATATCACTCTGCACTTGAATCCATAGTTTTTGTGGCGTTTTAACACTTGTGTTCTTGCATTCAGGAACCAGACAGCAATGATATGGACCAGAATCATTATTTTCAGATTAAATGATAAATGTTGTACGTATTGTTTACTTGTTTACTATCCGAGTGACGTCACGCGAAGAAACATCATGGCGGCTAGCGTTTTCGCACGTCAATGTCAAGTCCTAATTTTAAACATAAATTTAGACCATTTATCGCTATTTAAAAATTAAAATAAAATTTTTGGTAGTGAATTACGGCCCAAAGATTGATTTTAATCAGTTTTCAAAAATTGGTGTAATACCCTATTTAAGTGGCCAATACTCTCACATAAATAAACAAATCACTATTTTTCGCGGATAAATCCTGGTAATAAAATAAAAATCATTGAGTAAAAAGAACCCTCAGTCCCATAGGATCCACTATTTCGATCCACCAGTGGATCGAATAGCACGCCGGAGTTCACTGTGATCCACCAATTGTCTCGGTGGATCCTATGATACTTTCATCGTCCAATATGCTCCACCAGTGGATCGAATATAGTTCTGGGAATTTGTAAGAATCCACCACTGATGTCTGGGGAATCATTTATATAGGTACATAGGGTCCACTGGAATCTAGGTTAGACTAACGTAATGGTACTAACGCATGAAGATAAAATATTGGAGCTAATAAAGCAAATTACTCTGTTTATTCACACTTGACTTGTGATATCAGGTAAGAATTTTTATTCGTAGTAGTTCCAATATAGCATGAAGCCCTAGTACCTATATAAATTATTCCCCAGACATCAGTGGTGGATTCTTACAAATTCCCAGAACTATATTCGATCCACTGGTGGAGCATATTGGACGATGAAAGTATCATAGGATCCACCGAGACAATTGGTGGATCACAGTGAACTCCGGCGTGCTATTCGATCCACTGGTGGATCGAAATAGTGGATCCTATGGGACTGAGGGAAAAAGAATGAGAAATATTCATTGATTTATTGAAAAAGCAAACAGGAACGGCAGGAAAACCGCAAAATAATATTGACGCCCGAAATGGAACGTATTTTCTTGGCTGTGATTGGCATGCCGCGTTTTGATCTTGATTTAGGGATGATCGATATTTGAAAAACAGCGATGTTGGCATCGATGTCATAATCGAAAGCTCAACATCGATGTTCGATATTTTTCACAAACCAAACATCGATGTTAGGTAACATCCATAATTTTAGCACTGATAATTAAACATACCAAAAATACAGTGAAATCATTCGAAATTTATTTAGAAACCGAAAAAAGTATTGTATATTCTTTATTCTAATACTTTTTGTCAACCGACTGAAGGAAAAGTAGTTTTGATAATGAAGAACCATTCAATCTTATTTCTTTGACGATAAAGAAAGAGTAGAGCCAGCTTTTGAAAAAAATCATTCAATTATCGATTCCGTTAACATCGATGTTACGATATTTTTCGTATAGCGACATCTATGTTAAAACATCGATGTTTCTCCTTTCAACATAGATGATCATCGATCATCCCTATCTTGATTGCTTAAATACCATTCTAAATTGTACCCTTATTTACAGCAACATCAAGTAGAAGAGCAGACAAACACATACCAGCAGTACGAGTTGAGCAATACACAGGTGGAAACGCAGCAGGAGTACGAAGTAGCCATCATTGATAACAACACTGAAACCACAGAGAGGTGTGTTTAAAGTTAATTTTAACCATTGATCAACCTTTTTCTTACAAACTGTTATTTATTTATTTATTCTTCAGTGCACAAAAGTTAAGTACAGTCAGTGCCCTAAGATATTGTACCAGGAAAATTCTTAATATTGAACGCACAATGTCGCGAAGGTATGACACATTCGAAGGGGTATCTCAATTTAACGATGGCTTCTAAGTGTTGCCGTGGCTCAGTGGTGTTGTAGTAATGCTGCAATGCAATACCAGTAACAAAGGTCATGAGAACGAATCAATATTCATCCACGGATTTTATAAATCGTTTATAATCGTTTTTTAATTTTTATTTCACTTACAACTTTAATAATAAACTACAACGTAAGTGAGAATATTAATAAACTAGCAGCCGCCCGCGACTTCGTCCGCGTGGACTTAGCTGTATGTGAAAAAATATTTTGCCGCTTTTTCGTAATTTTAGTAAGGATGCCTATTTTTTTTGAAAATGAAATATAGCCTATGTCACTCAGGAATGATGTAGCTTTCCAACAGTGAAAGAATTTTTCAAATCTGCCAAGTAGTTTCGGAGCCTATTCAATTCATACAAACAAACAAACAAACAAAAAATCAAACCTTTCCTCTTTATAATATTTGTATAGAAAACATAAAAAAACACTAATTCCTTTCAATAAACATTTATTTTAAATATAGGTAGTAGACAGAAAAGATTTAAACAAAATAATTATTTCCTTGAGTTCAACTTGTCGCTATGTGAATCAACATGTTATTAATAACAATAACATCACATGAGACACTACATTAAACCCAGCTTGCTGCGGAATAACTTTTATTCGTAAGGGCTGCTGTCACTAATAATAACCACGAATTTTCACTTTTTCACCGGGCCCCATTAACGACTCCCACCCCCCTTATCCTGAAGTTATTCCGCCGCCATTATTATTATAGTTCTATTACTTAATAACACAAAGTTCACTTTAACGTTCTCCACGTCTTCGCTGCAGATTCTTTCGCCCGTCCTTGTCCGACTTAATAGTACATTGTTATCCGAGGGGTGAAAGTAACTTATTTAGTCCCGAGACGGGGTTTGGCGCCCGGAACGAAGTGAGGGCGCCAATAGTTCGAGGGACTAAATAAGTCTTGAACCCGAGGTAAACACTGTGCTTTTCATTACAAATACGAGGAAAGTAAAAATAAAAACATGAATTAATTCATGATGGTCGAATTGCCGCTTTCCCGCCTATTTTGTTTGTTTTTTTTTCTGTGGCCGGTCCGCTATTCAGCCATTATTTTTTATTTTCATCATTGGAAAAATGGTAATTATTTTGCTCTAAGCTAAGTTATTTTAAAGAAATTGTTGAAACTTAATTATAATAAAGTTATTTAATAAATATATATTCTCTAATCAATACTTAATTTTAAGTTATTTCAATTTTACATCGTGGCTGTATAGAAAGTTGGAACATGGTGCAATAGTTAAGTGAAAAAGAACTAGTTTTTTAAAAAAATAATATGACAGCTGTCAGTTGAAAGTGATTCTCCCTAGGGATGAAAAGTATTACTTTCAGCCCGCTTCTCAGGTCAGTAATGACCTACTTTCAGAGTATGAGTAATGAAAATGTTTTTTCTTCACCAAAAATAACTGTATTATTTTGCCAATCGATATTAATGAACTCTTCAGCAAACCGAACTCGTTCTTGGCGATGTAGAAGTTGTGTTTTCCGTGATGGAGTTAAGGTTTAAAATCCCGTAGCACGCAAGTGCTTGCGCACTATACCGTGTGCAGCAGCAGTTGTTCCGGTCTTTAAAAAAGGATCCATGGTGTAGTTAGCAATGATCTCCCGGTGACGCGGTAAACATAACAGGAGCTGGACCTGGCCTCATACTATATCTTCCGTTTCACCATAATCACTATAACCACAATCTAACGGGTTTTCTCTGTGAACAAATGAAAGCGACATATGAGTATTCAATATGTAAAAAAATGTGAAAAAGAATTATACTTAAACTATTAATAAATATTAATTTTACTTACAGTTAAATGAAGATGTTGCGCAATTTCTATCATACTGACAATATATTATATTATAATATATTATATTACCAAAACAAATTATCCGCTTAAAATATAGTAGTTAACTACGGCAGTATGCTTTATCGACAGAGCAATCATCAATATGAAGTTGTCCAGTTGCGAACGTGATAGTTGAAAAACGATATTCATTTTTGTTCTACCCACATTTCATATTATTCAAGCCGAACGTCATCGCTTATTGAATACTATGTTTCTTTTGCCATTTACTATGCGCGCTGTCACAACCGGTTAATAATTTCGTCGACTTAGCTAATCAGTCATTTGGCGCAGCGGTCTACAGGTTCGCCTATCATTCTGTGAGTCGTGGTTCAAACCCCAGCGTGGCTAATGTTTTTAGAATTTATTTCTGAAGATAGAAATCGTGCCGTCTAATAAAGTATCAAACCACATAAAATTTGACTTGGTTTAATGATTAATTTAAATGGGTTTGTAGGCTAGGTGGTGTCATCTATGTGTAACGTATAGTTATTAGCGTGTGCTAGTAGTCAAGAACGTCATCAAAATGATCTTTTAAATTTTCGGATAGTTTGTGGTCTAGTGGTGCCATCTAAGTGTTGAGAAACGTATTAACTTGTGCTAGCAGTGAAAGCGTCATCAAATATGTTATTTTACACGAACCAATGTGCTGGAGACTTATCTTAGGACACTGTGTGTACAAATAGCGGACTTGATGCCTAGAGGCATCTCTACCAGTCAACCTGGGCCCCAAGTCTGCTAATTTTAGAAAGCTCCAATGAAATCGTAATTGAGTCTCAAAAGTCAAATTTGACATAATTTTCATAGAAAATGTCTCAAATTAGCTGATTGAGACTCAATTACGATTCAATTGAAGGGTTAAAAAATTGGGGCCCAGATTGCGAACTTGGGGGCCAGATCTGTTAAAGTTAAATAAACACATTGGTTACATGACTTGGCAGCATACAGCCTGCTATGTACGTAGTCTGCGAGATGTCGTTAACGTTATTTTTACAGCAGTGTGATAGCATTTGTAGTATTCTTAAGTTGAAGCTGTTTGGGTCGTCGTCAGCCACAAGACGTCAACTGCTGAACATAGGTCTCCCCTATAGTTTTGCAGAGCGGCCGGTTGTAGGCCACCGAAACCCTGCGATCTTTATGAGGTCATCCGTTCACCTTGCGGGTGGGCTTCCCACGCTGCGTTTGGGTCACTTTGCAATAAAACTTTACGCTTTTAATTCAATGCCCCTAACTGCATTCAAAGCCTAAGAGCCTGTCCACACTTGCCTCTCCGTGAAATCGCCCCACAAACGCTAGGTGTAAACAGGCTCTAAGTGCCTCACTTTGCAGGCCAAACGTTATCAAATTTTGCAAGCCAGTACACCCCACAGTACAATGAAAGCACCCAAGCTTTGGTCTAATCTCCCTACTCTTCAGCAGGCCAGCCGAGTCCCAAGTGATCACCACCGAGGATCAGCTGGTGGCAGCCGGCAACAACGCAGTCCGCTGGCTCAACCAGAAGTACGACTTTGTTGTTAGGAAGCTGCAACTCAACTATGGTAAGACACTCTTACGGCTTTAAAACTACCAAAGCTGCTTAGTGAATAATTTGATGTAAAGTCGCGGATTGAAAAGGTTAACCAGTTTTCAAATAAATTCATTTTCGCGTTGCAAGCAAATGTTACCTTTTTAAACTCTGTAACAGGCTAGAGTATGTCGAAAAGTATGCTTTATTGTTTGACAGTAAAACTGAAATTCTATTAGACCTTTGTTCCTTCACCACTAGTTAAGTCATTTTGCATTTTATTTTCCGTGTTTATTATGGGGTGCAAATAAACGATTATTATTATTCAATCAAATTGTTTTGTTTAGTTATTGTTTTTCCTTGTCTTCCAGACGCGGGTGTGAAACTCCTACATTCCCAGACCGGCTGTATTCAGTGTGTATATCTGACCACACCGAGCATGCAACTCGCCTTCAATGCTGTGCCTCAGTTCCTCTGCATAGAGACTGGTAAGAATTCTACTAATATTATAAGCTAGCGGCCGCCCGCGACTTCGTCCGTGTGGACGTAGGTTAAAAACTAATAATATCTAAATTGGGGGCTGTTTAAGTATTACGTAAGCACTATAGGGGGGCGGGGGGGTTATTCAAAATCAAAGATATTAGATGATGCTCAGCATTATCTTAGAATAACTCGAGGAAACAGGCATAAGATAAAGGTTAAGAATATTACAAAAAAAACGTTTGATTTTGCTAAAATTTTGAAACCTTTTAACAGAAAAATCTGTCTTTTTTTTAACGTCCTTACGATTGTACAATAATGCTACCACAATGAATTTCTTTATACAATCTGAAAGGGCAGATATAGCAGTTTCTGTGTCCTAAAAATTTCTACGTTGGTATCAATATTTTAATTTTTACAGCCTCCCCAATAGCTATACTTTGTATGAAAATGCTTGAGATATCCCTAGACACTTTTGATGTGTGTATAAGCTATATTATTGTAAACTTTCCCACCCTGCTAATATTACAAATGCGAAAGTTTGTATGTGTGGATGTGCCGTATTGCTCTTTCACTTATAAACTACTGAATGGATTTGAATGAAACTTTACAATAGTATAGCATATACTTCTGAATAGTACAATTTATTAAAAAATACGGACGATTACTGTATTAGGCTTTATGAGTCAATTAAATTAATTTTATTTGATAATATTTATTTTTTCTTCTCTATGCACCAAATTTTATTCTCTATTTAGGCTTAGTAACTTTGTGAATTCCTTTGTATGACAAAACGACAATTTGTATGCAGTTGACTCATATTTCAATGCTATTTTACGAGTATTTAACAACAGAATATGACCAACAATAACTCACTATTTTACTAAACAATTGTATAAATATACCTATTTTTTTTTTTTTACATGAATATGCTATAAATTATTTTGACGTTAATAGCAAAACGAAACCTTTTTTGACCTAAATTGGTGTAAATCGGCTCGGCTTGAATCATATTATTGTTTTATATAATTTTTGTTTTTATTTTTATTTTTGTTTAACATTTGTAGAAGGACTTAGTCCAAAACCAACAGCGGCATTTCTTGGCCAATGTTGTGTATACCTGTAATAGGCGAGCATATATGGTCTAAGACCCATGTGTACTTTATTGTGTATGTTTTTGTATGCATTGCTGTTGGTGTACCTTATTATAAATAAATAAATAGAAATTGTATTATTATAATATTTTAATATCCTAAGGACAAAATACCATCTAATTTGTTGTTTAAACAGCCCTCGGCTCACAGCTCGAACCACTTTCAACTCTAACCTCTATATCCGCAGGCATAGAGTTTAACAGCATAATCCCAGCTGTGGGCAACACTGCGGGTCCCAGCGTCAGATACAACGTGACACTGTTCCTAGCTGAAGATGGCAACGGCAAGTCGGTTATAGTTAGCGCTGGTGAGTGAAATATTATTTTTATTGTGTGTTGTACTAATCATGAGTGTAGCATATTATCAGCTGCCAGTTTAGGTGTGTGCGTGACTAGCACGTGTCATTGGCGCTGTCACACGGAGTAAAATGGCGTAGTTTGTAGCACCTAGTGTGTTCGTGTGAGTGTAGCAGGTCGTGTACAACAAACGAACTTGTAGCACCTTGTATGCTCCACATTTTTTTAGTGTGATGCTCCGTCCGTCTTTCTTTAACGTCCGTGGTTAATAGCTGCGAAAATTAGTTCACCAGCTGACGTTTCAAAATATTCTAAAAAGTAAGTCAATAAAGGATTAGGCTTATTTCTCTGAATGAAGTAAATTATGTAAATCATAAAAAAAACCTTATAAAAATCCAAAATATGGCAGAAAACAAAACGCTCTTCACGGCAATCGATTCAGTTACTCTACCTAGACTACCGACTACCAAGTTGCGTTGCACCCTGTATAGGCAGAGTTTCAAATGGTGCCTATTTTATTAATGATTCGCCAGGCATATCGACTTTGATAGGTAGGACGACCTCTCGTGTCTAGTGAAGACTCACCCTGTATAGCCAGAGTTTTAAGTGGTTTCTATTCTATGATATTACAATAAAAAAGACTTAGAATTTTTATGTCAGTACTGACGCTCAGTCAAAAAAATTGTCCTGGCGTACGACGTAGTTTTTTTGCCCGTGTTATAAAGTGTGAACAAGACAGTACGATTATTTACTAGAGCGTAATCGAGACAGATACATGTTGCGAAGTGTCGTCTCAAGACTGTCAACACAGTCAATGCTTTGCTTTGATGTACGAATCGTTCGAATTTCGTGTGCCACTTTTTTAGAACAAGTAACCCATCTACCTATTTTTATCATAAAACAAACATTTATTTCTTATTACAGGGATCCATATCACAGAAATGACGTTGACATGAAACAAATAATAAAATTAGACATATCAAAATAGAAATAAAAAAGAAAATTACGGTCACCATTAAATGATACAATTTGAATTGAAAAATTAAAGTGAATTGAAATGAAAGTAGTTGAAATGCATAGAATTAAATTAAATTAAATTGAAATCAATCATTAAATAGAATAAGCACTTTATAACTAACAAAAAGTGAGTCATTGTTACTTAAATAAATAAATTTATTATAATTATTATTAAAAAAAAAATTTCTCAGTAATTTTTTGTTACATGTTCATATAGGTAAGTACTTATTATTACTTATTAGTCCTTAGTACTTTTAATTAACACATGTTTCCTATTATTATTTTTTCTTCGCCAGGCATATCGACGTTGATAGGCGACGACCTCTCGTGGCTCCTAGAGACGTTCAAGTCGTGCAACCCGGCCTGGAGGCAGGTCCGCTGTGTGGTCGCCGACCCTACTAAGTGTCAGCAGGTTGGTACGGTTTCTACTAAAGAATATCGATGAATTTGGTTCATAAAATCAATCTTTACATAGCCCATCTTATGCTGCTGTCATAAGACCCAATTCGCAATGGTTTTGTAAAGATTGATATAAACGCGTCTGTACGTGACAGATCATAATGGAACATGTGACAGAATGTATGTCAGAACGTGTCAGAACATATTTTATGACAATAATTTGAAGTACAGCCTGAAACGTTAATGGAAATCAGACCTCAACAAGAACTTATGTTAGCTAGATGCCAATTTCTTAATTATTGTTATATTTCCTGTCATTCAATTAAGTTGACAGAAAAATTGTCATTTGCTTAAAAATCTGGCATTTTCGGTCAAATTATCTATTTCACTCAAAAAGTTTACCAAATCGTACAAAGTAAAACTTTGTCAAAATAAACAAGTAGAGGAAGATACGGCATCCGCGTGCCAAATGTGGCCACACAAAAAACAGGTCACATGGACCTGTTTTCAAGCCAATATGACAGCTACTTGGTTGCGTGTGCTAATGACGTACGACGTATTTATTCGTCCTTTTTGGACAAATTGGTAATGGAATTTCGAGTATTCTGCGGATTATCTTGTTCACATACAATTTAATTCACAAGTATAATTTTGCTTAATTTATTGCTAGACATCCAATGATGTGATTATTATTTTTAAGCATTTACCATGCCATCTTTACTAAAGATACGAAAATCAGATTACATAAATAGCGCCACCTAGCCCTTAACTAAGCAACTTAATGCTTGTTCTTTGCTGAACTAGACAACGGATAAACATACTTAATATATATTTTTTGTAAATACATACTTAAACATAGCAAACATCCAGACCAGTACAAATAGACATATTCATGCACATAAATGTTTGTACTGTGCGGGGATTAAACCCGCGACCGCTGGTGTAATAGCCCACTTCTGAACCATTAGCCCCTAGATTGTCGGAGGAGCTGATTCAGCTCATCAGGAAATTGGTGCAGTTCCAAGCGGAAAATTTAGGCCTATTATAATTATGTATTTGGCGCTAAAAAATTAACCAATTTGGCCATTGGCATTGTGGCATTTGCGCCATTTTGGTGCCAAATAATGACGCGCTACGATCTACCGTCATTTTAGTAAGATTCGGCGATAACGCGCCTGACAGCTCGTATGTCTCCGACACTTGAATGTTTGAAGAAGAAGGAGAAGAATTACGTCCACAAAATACATGAGCGGCCTATATACGTCCCACTGCTGGGCACAGGCCTCACCTCAACTATGAGGTGGATTGAGCCATACTCCAACACGCGGGCTCAGTGCGGATTGTTGGAGGGGTGTAAGGTTAGTGAGCAACCTTATTGTCAGATGTTATCAAGCCGCCCTAAGGCCTCTGACTAGGCTTAACGATTGACATCTAGCGACGTCAACCGGGACCAACTGCTTAACGTGCCTTTCGAAGCACGGAGATGCCCGAAATACACATCACTAAATATCGGTCAAGGTGGTCTCCCATCCCATTTCCCATCCCATTTACAACAGCGATCGTCGCCGATCACTGTCACAACTGCGCCACGGGCACCTCACCATATATTTACAGAAGATAAAATATTTAAGTATGCTTGTCCGTTGTCTAGTTTCCCATAGCATTAGTTGCTCAGTTTGGGGCTAGATAGCGCTGTGTGGAATAATGTCTAGTGTTTTTTTTTATTTAGACTGAAAGATTGTTTTCATCCTTTCACCTTGGTTTATTTAAAGATATCTTTTTAGGGATAACCTGACCTGTAACTATCTAAAACATTGTCTATTATGTGGGATACTAATTAAAACCAGGGGTTTTGGAATATTTGCGTTTACTCAAATAACTTCAATTAAAATACAAGGAACACGTCTTCACACCCGTCTTGCAACCACCATACGTCCTCGCTCTCTTTCACTCACCCTTTCTCTTTCACTCGTGCGTTTGGATACGATCACTCAGTCACTTAGATACTTTCATACGTTCGGGTACTCCCATTCCCACAATTATAACTGTCTTTTTGCTAACGAACTAATTTCCTTATCTTTCCAGTCGGTCCGCACCGCCTTCCCCTCAGCCCACGTGACCTGTTCAGTCTGGCAGGCCTCGCTAGCGGCCGCTCGAATGTGCGCCGAAGCGGCAAGGAGAGAAGACGTCATTCTAGCTGTAGAAGACGTGGCTACTCGCTGTAAGACTTACGCTTTGGCGCTGTTGAGGGGAGAGCATACGCCGCATCAGTTACAGGTAAGATCTAGTTATTTGCGATGAAATACTAGGTAACAGGTCATGTAAATACTAGGTACAGGCGGCACTACCTCCTTATAGATACTTGGTACAGGCGATACTAGCTCCGTATAGATACTAGGTGCAGGCGGTACTATCATATATTTACTAATTGGTGTGCCGAAGCGGCAAGGAGAGAAGACGTCACTCTAGCCGTTGAAGATGTAGCCACTCGCTGTAAGACTTACGCTTTGGCGCTGTTGAGGAGGGAACATACGCCGCATCAGTTACAGGTAAGATCTAGATGGTAGTATTAAAATACTAGTCTTGAATACTGGGTATGGAACTCTAGGTGTGATATACTAGGTTTGGAAAGCTAGGTGTTAAATACTAGGTGTGATATACTAATTTTTTAATGCTAGGCGCGAAATACTAGGTATGTAATACTAGATATCCAAGACTAGGTACGAAATAGTAGGTATATAATACTAGGTATGAATTACTAGATGCGAACGCAAAATAGATACGGGCAAAAAGTTACTAGGTAGTGCCAAAAACAAAGGCAGGTATATTAGGACTAGCTGCAGCTTGTATGTGTGCCGAAGCGGCCAGGAGAGAAGACGTCATTCTAGCTGTAGTAGACGTCGCTACTCGCTGTAAGACTTACGCTTTGGCGCTGTTGAGGGGGGAACATACGCCGCATCAGTTACAGGTAAGACCTAGATAGTATTTATAAAATACTAGGTATGAAATACTAGGTATGAAAAGTAACTAGGTACTGCCTAAGACACAGACAGGTATATTAGGACAAGCTGCAGCTTGTATGTGTGCTGAAGTGGCCAGTGGGCAAAATTGTTGTTTATTGTTTCTTTTGTTATTTTTATTATTTATTTTTACTCTAACCATTTTGTTTTGTTTGTTTATACTGTATGTGTACGATGTCCAAGATCAATAAACGTTTTCTCTTTCTTTCTTTCATAGAGGCACCCCATGCCACTGACATAAGACCCATTTTGCAACGATTCTGTAAAGGTTGATGTGAGCGCCTCTGTGTACGCCAGGGGACAATTTTTGACCTCGCGTCAGTACTGACATAACCTTTCTACGTCGTTTTATAGTAATATCACTGTGCCAAAGGCCTACCTACAGCATACACATTCCACAGGTGCTAAGACGCGGCGTGATCGGTACCGGCGCGGGCACATTGAGGCTTTGGGACGCCCTAACGCGCCCCAACGGAGCCATGAGCAAGCTGGACGGTTGGCTAGAGGCGGATAACTATACTAATATACTGCATAAGGTAAGATAACATGTTTATTTATTTAAAATTATAAGAATGAATAAGGAAAACATTAAGTATGTGCAAAGGTAAATTACATTATTTGGTACACTAAATTTATCAGCATAGCTATTTGAGCGGTTGGCGCCTTTTTTCTTTCACTGTCGTTTATTTTCTAAGACAATAATATTACAAAAATGCTCCAAGTCTATTTTATTATAGTGGCCAATTCGACATTCGAATGAATCATCTTTGGTGAAAAGCTTTCATGTTTCTGTGTGTATTGATGATTACCGTCCTCGACTCAATGGCGCCTCAGCGGTAATCACCAACATTACACACTTGTACCATATGTACTATTATAACATTTGTATTTCTTTACTGCTTATTTTGAATCTCAAGTATTTAATGTGTGATTCTTGGAAATTGCTTGCATTAAATTGCAGGTTTTCCCACTAATACTGTAAAGACAGGTTTTTGAAAACTATACCAATTAGTAGAAACCTGTCGTATAACTGAAAAACATGTTGTAGTTGAGGAGTTATCTATCGGATGCATATTCGCTTACAGTAACACAATCTGACGATCTTTGCTGCATAGAAAATAACAAACTTGCCTCTTTTTTAAGTATTAAAAAAGTATTAAATATTATTGATACGATGCCCGAAATAATAATCTTACTGAACAATTGCAGCGAGATATAAATGAAATGACATAAAATTAAAAAAAAAACAATCGAAGATCAAAAATTCAAAAAAAAACACCTTATTTTATGGCAACCCTAAGATAATTCCATAAACCGAACAGTTTTTCGTAGTTTTTTTTTTTTTTTTTTTTTTTAAGCAAATTAATAACCTTTTTCTTTTAATTTCCCGAGGGTTACAGTTGGTCCAGTATTCACTCGACCCCCCTCACGGGTTCTCGCCTCGGCGTGGCGAGGGGGCCTAGTACCGGTGGTAGGGGCACCACCGGGAAGCGAAGAGAACCCAGGCGTGGCAGCGTGGTGGACTGGACACCCACCCGCTGCGGCCCGTAAGGGCGACGTGGAGCTGCGGGGCCAGTGGGGCCTGCAGGCGCCTTTGAGGCGCGTGGTTTGGGCCGCGGCGCACAACCGGTTGGTGGGGGCCAGTGATCCGAGGCTGATCCCCCCTGTGCGTCGCGGCCCGGCGGGGCCGTACCGAAGGTTACGGCAGCGGAGCCGCCCTTTGGGTGGCTCGTGGTTGCGGGCCCAGTAGGGCCTGCGTACGGTGGCCAGCTAGCGCGTGGTACGGGGGTGCCGCCGCCAGCATTGCACGGGTCACCGCTGCCTGGTAGGGACGGCTTGACATCCTCGGCTGTCCCTTCTGGCCTCCCCTCACGATGGGGGGGGTCGCTTCCGGCCCGCCGTCCAGGCGGGCTCCGTCCGGGGGAACGCGTAACAGGCTTCGCGCTACTCACCGTGTTCCCCCACTATACGGACGATAAGAGGGAGTAGTAGGGGTTTTAGTCGGTAGGGCCACTGGTATACCACCTTTCCAGTGGAGAGTCCGACATAACCCGTCCGTCCCCCGGTGGACGGGTATGCGTAAGGCATTTCCCCTACTTAAAAAAAAAAAAAAAAAAAAAAAAAGTATTCACTCGACAGCCTGTATATAAAGATAGGAAAACCAGGAAGAGACTATGTCTTGGCTTCAGGCGGGAATCTTTAGTAAGATGATAATGCATTATCCCTAATGCTAAAATAAAATAATCTCTAAAAAAACCAATGTAAGTTATAAAAATATGAAAAAAGCGCCTCATTCAGTGCCAACCCTAAGCAAATTCCATAAACCGAACATTTTACGTAGTTTTTTTAATAAATTTCCAAAAATACCCATTTTCTGAAATTTCCCGAGGGTTACAGTTAGGCCAATATTTGACAGCCTGTATATATGTTACTGTAAAAGCCCGAACTACGGTAAATCCTAAGATTTACCGGTAAAACCTAAGATTTACCAACCCTTATTGGTAAAATGCCGAACAATTACGTGATTCGAACTTTTACCACCATTCACTTTGTAAATCTTGGCCAGTATTTTACAGCCTGTATTGAGACTATTTAGTTGAAGAAAGTACTAAATTCGACTTTTTGATGTTTTAATTTCCAAATTAGTTATCAGTCATTTTATACGCATGATGTGTTTGCCGGTTTTGTGTTAATTGTGATTGCCTTTTTCTATGTTGCTGGACCAATAAATATTTATTTATTAAATAAACCTCCTCAGGGCTTGGAGAGGCTAGTGACCAAGCTGCAGAGCCTGGTGCGCAACTCGATGCAGGCGGACGAGGTGGTCTCGCTGTTCTTCCAGGTGGCCACTCAGCTCGAGGATGAGCGGAGGAACTTCGCCATGAGCAGGCTAAGGGTGAGTCACAAGATGAGATAAGATTTATTCTGAACTAGCTGTCCCGACAGACTTCGTTCTGTTGTCAAATATTCAGGGTCACGTGACAGGTAGAAGCAGTTGCTAAGGAAAACTAAATTATTGGTTTAACTATGTTCCTAGCGTTTTCTCATGTTTACTCACCTTTTGAACCTTCCCTGGACCTATACAAATAATTCAAAACCGAAATTAGCCAAATCGGTTCAGCCGTTACCGAGTTTTAGCGAGACTAACGAACAGCAATCCATTTCTCTAAGAGCGATCTCTTCCAGACAACCTTCAGGTAGAGAACAGTGGACAGAAAATTGATGATTTGTTTATTTTTTGGCAACTATGGACTGTTTTTTTTCTATGTAAAGATTAAATTTGAAAAAGTCGTAATATGTTTTTGTTTCGTATCCCCCAGGACACGGAAACGCTGAAGCAGTCGCCGACAGACACCATCACTCAATACGCGTACAACCTCATGAGCCATCAGACGAAACTGGCGCAAAAGTGTCTCGACGACCGGGCTGGCAGGTACAGACCGCTTCAGATTATACAGGGTGTTACAAAACAAAAATACCCCTTATAACTGAACGGGGTTATACAAACTCCTGCAAGGAGTCTCTTGTTAATTTCTTACAGTCGTAGCTCTTAATTTAAAATTTCGAGTAAATTAACGTAAAAAAAAACATCGGTCATAGAAACACCCAGCACTAATACAAACTCCTGCAAGGAGTCTCTTGTTAATTTCTTACAGTCGTAACTCTTAATTTAAATTTCGAGTAAATTAACGTAAAAAAAACATCGATCATAGAAACACCCAGCACTAATTTGGGTTCATGGACCCAAGTTGTTGTTAGAGGTGGATGCCTATAACATTGATGAAATCACCCTGGCTCATAGGGTTAATATACCAGAAAGATTCGGCCGGTCTGTTAATGGTCTCGGTAGCATAATGGGAAGTGCAGTCGCCCGGTTTGCGAAAGATGCGGGTTTGAGTCCTGCCTGATGCCAATATGACCAAATGTCTTTTTCTGGTTTTCAGATCTTTAGTAACGTACATCAAATGTTTACAAAAATGTCGATATTAATTCGATTTATCGATATAAAACGTAGGGGCGTGAAGAAAGGAGGTCGTTCCTGGTCACTCCCGGTTAGGGTCAACTTGGGTCCATGAACCCAAATTAGTGCTGGGTGTTTCTATGATCGATGTTTCCATGCAGTAAAGATACTGCATGGAAAATGCTAAAGCAATAATAAAAAATTTGATGTACGTTTTTATCGAAACCGTTAAAGATATGAAAAAAGGGACAACACCTACTATTTCAGATTCATTCACTTTCTATGCCATTTTCTATGTCTTTAGGGGTATTTTTGAGACATCCTGTAGAATAGAATATAGAATGAAATAAAAATTATTTTGGTTTGTCATCACACAGTTCGTAAATACAAAATAGAAAATACAGTAAATAAATTAATAAAAAAAGCGATACAAAAAACAAAGCAAAACTAACATAAAATTGTGTGACGCACAAACCAAAATGCTTGTGTCATTACAAAAATCCAGGAGTAACGCCTAAAGTAACCTATCACAGTAGCGACGTCTGGTTAAACCAGCGAAAGGCGTGGGTTCGATTCCCGCCTGAAGCCAAGACTGAATGTCTTTTTCTGGTTTTCCTATTTTTAACTATGAGGTTCTTTACATGAGTTCTCGTAACTTTCTACCAACTTAATAAATGTCGTAACTTTTTACAAATTTATGTTATATATATGTCACCGGAAAATTACAAGAACCGTAAATTTATAAATTTCCTAGGAAATTTATAAACTTTCGTAGGATTCTAAACGAGAGATAAATTGTATTATTTTACGCCCTTATTTCCGGTAATTGATAAACTTTCGGAACGCATCCGTAAAATAATAAGTGGGCAGTAACCAAACGCCATGTGCGCTCTGATTGGTCGAATAAGTCACGTGTTCCTTCTCCTTACTCTCCTCCGCCACTCATAATCTATGAATACAAGCATTGCTACTATCAACATCGACCAATCAGAGAGCAGTGTGCTATTTTCCGTAATTTAAAAAAGCGTAAAATTCTCTGCTGAAGCTCTTCTGTGATTAGTCGAACCGTTTAGAATCTTACGAATAGATATCCGTAAATTGATAAATTTACCACGAGTCGTCGCAAACTAATAAACTTCCGGAAATGTAGGCGTAAAATAATACAATTTATCTCTCGTTTAGAATCCTACGAAAGTTGATAAATTTCCTAGGAAATTTATAAATTTACTATTATTCGACATATAGATTTTCTCTTGCAGGAGACAGAGTAGTGCAGCCATTTGTATGTACGGAACCTCTACGCAGGAGTGCTCGTGCCTTTTCAGCAAAGTGTTCAGGCTACCGTGTCGGCATATACTCATGCTCACTACAGAACTAAAGGTAAAAATACTTTTTATTTCTTTACCCCTTAAAACAATTCATAAGATTACTTCTGAGACGTTGCAACGAAAAATAAAAATATAGGTACAGTCAGCAAAAAATGTGGTCTACCACCCTACGGTTGAGATTCGTTGGAACATCATGAAACAACAAGGTCAATTTCCCCTGGCAATAAGTTTGTGTCAGTGACTTTTGCTCTCTTTGTCATTTACGATATAACGTCATGCCAAGTGTCAAGATTGAATTATCGCATAAATTGATACCTTGATTGGTATTAATACTTCATTGACGGAGATACTTGTCTTGACAGTGGAATTGTCAGTGAGACTTTCTTTTTCAGTAGTAATAAGTTTCTCTTCAAAAAGATCGACATGGTTTTAGTTGAGCAAAATAGATTATGGCATTTAATGAGGTTAAACTAAGTCACACAATGACGTCAAATGTCAGGCATCCTAAATATCTGACAAAACGTCATAACGTAATTGTGCATGTGTTAAACTCTGTTAGAAAAGTCAACCTTAGCGATCGTTACATCTCGCAGAATCTTTTGTCAAAAGTGGTAGACGACTTTCTTGGCTGACTGTACCTCAAATACAGAAAAAACTTACTGCTACTTCACCGCAACACAATACATACTTGTCTGAATTCGAATAATTATCTGGTTCTGTAATTCGCACAAAGGTATTTAAGAAGTCATTTTGCCGTTTGTTAATCACAATTTCGAACTCAAATAATCGTGTTAAAAAAAGGTGGAATTTAAGGAATAGAAAAGTTTTTGATTATCAACGGCATTTGTTTTAAAGATCTGAAAACCAAAAAAAGACATTTGGTCGTCTTGGCATGGGGTAGGAATCGAACCCGCATCTTTCGCAAACCGGGTGACTGCACTAACCACTGTGCTACCGAGACCATTAGCAGACCGGCCAACACACACAGTGGTTAGTGCAGTCGGACGGTTTGCGAAAGATGCTGGTTCGATCCCTGCCTGATGCCAAGACGACCAAATGTCTTTTTCTGTTTTTCAGTACTTTAGTAAAGATGCTGCAAGGGAAATGCTAAAAACAATAATAATAACCATAGCTTTTTTTTACACAAATCCTGAATGAAATCGATGACTACCGTTTTTTATGTGTAATTAGAACAAACTAGCGCGTGGACTTAGCTGTATGTGTAAACAGATTTTCCCGCTTTTCTGTTGAAATTTTCCTGAATTTACTTTGCTATAAACCTCATGGAGCCCGACTGGACTTTTCCAACGAATTCAAAACCGTGGAAATCGGTAAGTGCGTTTTGGAGTTATAGCGTCAGGAAGGAAAACCTGACTTATTTTTATATAGTAGACTAGCTGTCCCAACAGACTTCGTTCTGTTGTCAAACATTTAGTGTCACGTGACAGGTACTAACATTTACTAAGAGGAAACTAAAATTGAGATTTTCACTATATTCCCAGCATTTTCTCATGATTACTCACCTTTTAAACCTTCCCTCGACCATTATTACAAATATTTCAAAAGCAAAATTAGTCAAAACGGTCCAGCCATTACAGAGTTTTAGCGAGACTAACGAACAGCAGTGCATTTTTATATATAGAGATTAGTACAAATAACAATTTGCTATTTGTACCAAACCAATTTGCTAGAAAGTGCGCCGGAAAAGCGCTAAGTCTAGTGAACTAACTTACATAGAGTGATATTGAAACTTTAATTTATATTCCTTCAAGCCCATATTTCCGCGATAAAAACTATCTTATGTCGACACACACACATTCGTATTTTTTTTACATTAGTGTGAATATAGATTAAATGCACTCAATAGTACAAGGCGGACTTATCGTTAAAATAATTATCTACCACAAGTCAGCTGATTTTTCAAGCCAGTAATGTTCTCAAACCATAAATTGACCTCAAAAAACCGAACACAAGGCTGATTTTCAATGGATTATCTCCAGGTGAAGACGCACATCCCGTTCGAGCCTCGCTGGACGGTGCAGCACTGCCTGTTCGGCTGCGACAACCACGCGCACGCGCTGCAGGCCAACAACAACAACAACAGCGCAGGTAACCACAACAACAACACATTTAACAACGACAACAGCGTCGGTAACCACAACAACAGAGTCGGTAACCATAACAAACAACAGCGTTGGTAACCAGACCACTTTTAACAACAATAACACCGCATGTAACCACAACAACACACTTAACAACAACAACAGCGCATGTAACCACAACAACACAGTTAACAACAACAGCGCATATAACCACAACAACAACACATTTAACAACAACAACAGCGCATGTAATTAAGTGTAACTAAGCATGTAGTAAGTACCTACTTTAAAAAGTATAATGTACCAACTGTAAAAAAGTATATAATGTGCCTATTGTGAAGAGTATACTGTACCTACTGTAAATAACGAGTTGTGTAGGCCTCTGAAAGTTCCATTCACCATGACGCCAATAGTCTGCGTGCATCTGACTGCCCCGATTGGGTTAATCTTTAAGCGTTTGTTAACAAATGTTATTGGTTGCAGGCAACAACACATTTATGGAGCAAGTGGTTGTGGAGACGGACAACCAGCACAGGCAACCCGCCATACAGCAGCAACCGCAACAAATACACCAGGTAAATAATAATGACAAAATATGGTGTAGCTTCTCATGATAACAAAATTAGAAGAACTCAAAATATCAAATACTAAATACTACTACTACTAATACTAGGCTGTCGCGGGTAATGTGCTAAAGTTGTGAATCTGTGTGTGTGTGTGTGTGTGTGTGTCTGTGCTCCCTGAAAACAGCTACTCATAAGAAACTGCACTGTCAGATAATATCAAGCCACCCTAAGACCTCCATACATTTGGTTTATTTGATTCACTTACGATCCTCTCCCTGAAGGTTGTCTGGAAGAGATCGCTCTCTAGCGATAAGACCGCCTAAATTGTACATTGTTCTCTGTAATTTGCTTCAAATGTAATGTTTTTGTACAATAAAGAATATCTATCTATCTATCTCCCTCAGCTACGCTTACGGATTTCTTTACATCCTTTACCCAGCACATCACTCAATTTCGGTCAGCGTTTCACCTGATGATCTTTGATTGTGTCCGATAATTGTCACCACAGAGCCAGTGGCATATAAAACAAATATACAGACTTAAGTAAACTTGGGTACTTAAGTAATAACGACACGAACTGAAATGCCATAAGAGTAAAGAAAAAGCTACAACCGACTCAATAACAACAGGCCCGCGAAATTCCTCAAGAGCCAAAGACAAACAATATCGTGAAAATCTTAAGCAACCCATCATGATAACATAAGCGTATCATTATTTACCATATTGTGTATTGTTATGTCCAGGTAAGCGGGGTCAGGCAACAACAGTACGTGCTGGCCACACCGGGACAACCTCCGGTAAGTAATGAAATCTATACTAATTTTATGTTATAATAATACATAGCTGAAGTTAGCTTGTTTGAACCCGCCAATCTCAGTAACTACAACCTCAAAAGATGGCAAAACTTTTTGAAAATATTATTATTTTATCTTTTCCCATCATAATTTTTAATATTAAACTTAGGACAGAATTTTAATAGTCAGATAAATGAAAGGTTGAATTGCAAAATGACAATATGTTATACATTTGATACACTAGGGTAAGTTGCACCATAGTAGAAGTTAAAGTTAAAGTTTTTGTCAAATTTGACAATTTGACGACCAAAAATGACGTCGAATTGTCAAATTTAACAAAAAATTTAACTTTAAGGTTCGCTACTAGGGTCGGCCGGAGAGAAAATCTGTCAAATTTGAAAGCGATCGTGACAGCTATGGTCACACAGTGGTTGGGCCGTGAAATCCGTGCATAAATGCAATGCATAAATCCGGACGACCGTCTTGGTGTAATTGTTTAGAAGTCGGCTACTACACCAAAGGTTGCGGGTTCGATCCCCGAACATTACAAACATTTGTGTGCATGAACATGTCTGTTTGTATTGGTCTGGGTGTTTCCTATGTATAATAAGTATGTATTTACAAAAGAAAAAGTATTTGAGTATGTTTATCCGTTGTCTAGTATCCCATAAAAACGGAGTATAATTAACTCACTTGGGGCTAGATGGCGCTGTGTGGAATAATGTCCAGGGATATTTATTTATTTATTATTATTATAAATCGCGGCATGATAATCATTTGATGCGTTCACCAAAGATATTTTTATTTCGCCACCCAATATATTTCAGGATATAGGGCAAACAAAAGAAACTAACCAAAAATTGTATTTTATTAAACATACTAACAAGCGGTTTTGCCAATTATTTTTTTACACTATTATTTGCAATCTATTCTCGTGACCACGTTATTTGCACAATGTTATATCTGGTACTTGACGATTCCATCGAGATTTAGTTGTAACTTGGTTTATCCGTTCGATCATCATCAACACAAAATATTTCTTACATCCAATGCATATGATATAGCAATACACGGAGCCATTTCTAGTAACATGCAGAAGGACCCACTAATTAATTGGTCTTACTTGTAATGAAAAGCTGCAAGAAGCATTAAACGGAGCTATCTTGTTACTAACTAAAACGAGGAATTTAACAGTTGTCAACAGTTGAGACACTTTTAGTCGATAATTTATTTTAGATAAGAACACTTGAGTATAATACCTTTAGTCTCCTGTAGAGGCCATCGTATTTCAGGCTTTTTACGCTGAATTTAATACAGAATCCACCGTGATCTTCATCTTACTGGAATTGATCTACGAGTAGAGCATAGTATGAAAGGAAGTCACCCTCCGCGTTTTTCTGTCTGTTTTTACATAAGCTTTCACTATCTAAATGATAGTTGATGCTAATTATATTTTCTAGAACGTTTGTCTGTATAGTTCATTCAAATTACTACAGTGAAAAGCTGTGTGCAAATAGCCAGTTAGAGATAAAAATGCTTGCACTGCCATTTTTCCATGGCTGACGTGAATATGATAATTCATATTTATATCAAAGTTCTATCTGATCCATTTTTTTTAAATTTAAAATGGGTTTGCGTTTGACCTCAGTCTTGCCAGCCACGCTTACCCAAAAAATGCCTATTCACTCTTGCCTTGAAGACACCAAGGTTGTATGTATCCGGAAACACAGACGCAGGGAGGGCGTTCCACTCCTTAGCGGTGCGGACCAGAAAGGAAGCACCAAACCGCTTAGTTCGGACCGCTGGAAAGTCGACCACATGGAGATGAAAGCCTTCGCGGCGTCTTGTGTCAGGTCATGAAGTTCTTGCGCACACTCTCCGAAATACACCTTATAAAAAACCGATAGACAGGCAACTCTACGCCGATGCTCCAAACTCGAGTTTGGTTCCAACGAGCGTCTCGTCACCTATCAGTCTCCTGGCTTTTCGGTCTACTGAGTCCAGTGCATCCAGCTGATACTTGGCAGAGCCATCCCAGAGGTGGCAGAAGTACTCCATACACAACCGAATTTGTGCTTGGTACAATTTTAAAAGCTGTTCCGGTGTGAAGTGTGTTTCCATTTCGAATAACTTGTCATTATGTTCTATTGCTATAACTATTTCTGTTTCGTATAAGCAAACGCAAACTTTATTTTTTTTTGCTCGAGATCTCCATCCTAATTACTATGGAACGAGTGAAGTTTCTTTGACAGCCGTCTGCGCAGTCCCGCAACTCAGTCTTCCACATGACGCCGGGTGAGTGCACGTCACTGCGTAAAGAATAGGAAAATGAAATGGCAACTAGTACGAAATTGTCAAACCCAAGAGAGCTTTTAATCAAGTGTACTTATAAATATAAACCTGCCATATAACTCTCATGGTGAATCATGATAAAATCATACGTTTGATAAATTATGCATAATGCATATGAACAAACAGTACGGAGGAAAAAAAACAAAGTTGTACTATTTTCAACAAAAGACCCTATGTGCGCCTATTTCGTGTAAATTATCCGCGTAATTATAAATGTCATTTTCGTCAAAAGCGACGTGCGCTCGCCTTGGGGACATGGGGGGGAGTGAGCTGCGACGGTGCGCGGACAGCTATCAAAGAAACTTCACTCACTCCATAGTAATTTGTATGGAGATTTCAAGCGAAAAATTCGGAATGTTTGGGAATTTTTTGCACAAAACTGAAATAAAGCAATAAAAAACAGCTGATTGGCAATGCTTCTTTGATATCTGATCTTTACACGTTATTTAAAACACGTAAGTTGTTAGTTTATATGATGCCTAAACTTTAGAAATACGGGAGTGCGTTTTGCACGTTTTTAGCGATATTCTGTTTTTTTTTCACATTAATCTAGTAAGTTGATCCATATACTGGAAGTTTGAGCTGATTGTGCAACTCTTTGACTACTATGACGATTTTTTTCGTGCCTCATACTTCATATTTTCTATATAAAACTTTAGTTTTCCCGAGAGCCGTTTTCCTGGTATCGAGCCTTAACTTTAACTTCTACTATGGTGCAACTTACCCTAAGGTTGGGTTGCACCATCTGACTTTAACAGTAACAAACATCAAAATTTCAGTTAAAGTTACCGGTTAGGCCCAAAAATGACGTCAAATTGTCAAATTTGACAAAAACTTTAACTTCTACTATGGTGCAACTTACCCTAAGTATAAAATCTGCAGAGTTGTTATCTACTCGTCTTATACATTTTATCTGTACAAAAATGTACAGAAAAAATATATTTTTTAAATTTGCATTTTTTCTTCACTTTGTTGTGCCTTAGTGAGCAATTATTAAATACATCTCTCTATTTTTCCAGCAGGTAATATTCTGCGGCGGCAACGTAGGCTCAGTGGGTTCAGTCCAAGGTTCAACGCCCGTGCTCGCGTCCGTGCTGCCACCTGGCGGCGCGGTCTTAACGCCACATCACACCATCCACCAGTGAGATAGGGGGCCAATGGCAATGTACCCATAGAGAAAGTTTCCAATTAGAAGGCTCAGATTTTTTTACTGACTAAGAAAAAACACAAATCTCAATCGTATAATACGGTATGTCAAAACTTGAAAAAGGCTTATAGTTTTCGTGAAAAATCAAAGGGTTTCCAAGGAACCTATAAAGTTAAATTGTGTTGCCGCGGCAACCCAGTAATTTTCACGAAAAAAAATCAATTATTCCATTATTTATTCCATCTTGAAACTAGTGGTATATCTTTTATAATTTTATATGGAAAAAATACCACTATTTCCACTATGGAACTAGTGGCAATGTTTCCGTGTGCTTGAGTCATCGAGCCCCTATACTAAGTTGAATATGAGTTTAAATTAAGTGCATTGAAATGATAGGTAAAAGACAGAAAATAACAGTTCCTTGAAAAAATCTGTAGTTTTTTTATAACTTACATGTTGTTTTCTTGCACTTAATTAACGGCCGTATCCAGAGATAATAATTAAAGAAAATGATCCATTAGTCGCAAAATTGCATATTGCAAAAGGTACTGATGAATCAAATAAAGATTTTTTCAGAATGTCTAATATTGGCACAAAGTCAAACCGCCTTATTCATAAAAACGAACGCAGCGCTAAAGCATAGTTTAAGCCATTGACGTGTTTTGTCACTTACTCTCAAATGGCGGCAGCAACAAGAATGAAAGATACAGCGATACAAAAGTCAACGTGTTGTTGAAGCACTGTTTAAGTTTTATGAATAAGGCGGTAAGTATTTATTTGCATAAAATAGCCATACTCCAACACGCGGGTGCAAGCAGCAGGCATTTAATTTGTTTGAAATTAGTAAAAAGAAGGATAATTTATTTCTAAATACACTCTGAAAGATATTTTAAGAGGTCCGTTTTAGCTACCAGGGTCATTGAAAATTATACTTCAATTCGATAGAAATACGACTCATGTATGCTGAACACTTGAACCCTTTTGGCATGAATAAGATTTGATTTCCATTACCACTGGTAACTGGAAAAACGGACTCTTATTTCAACTGTAGACAATTTATTTGCGCAAGTTATAAGTTGTAAGCAAAGTGGAAACTTGCAATGCACTTGCAGTGAAAATCGATTTATCTAGTAAATCTTTAAAGTGTGATTCTGATGTCCGCGTCATCGAATCGGTCAATACTCAAGCGGGAACTGCGATCATGCGGACATCCGAAAGCAACCTTTAAGTTTTAGAAACAGATTATCTGTAATCGTAGCATAATTACAAAATGTGTAATATTTATCAAATAGATTGACTTACCTGGAGTGATTGTTCAACTCATTTTGAAGTCACTTGTCAGAAAACTATACTAGTGTCATTTTCTTATGCGTTTTGTCATATTCTCACCCAACTTATGAATCACTTTATGGATTTCGTATTTTAAGATGGCTGTATCCCACTATTTCCATTAATGGAAATTGTTTGTTTCACTATTTCCATAAGTTGACGTGCACACGAAGGGCAGGTTAGGTCCCCTTTAGATAAAAGGTAATGCCTCTGGAGCGTCAACCTCGCGATGGAATAATATTTGATTCTTTGATGTAATATTTCCAATCATATTCAAAAAACGCTCGTCATATTTCTATGGAAATAGTGAGATAAACCATTCGAGATTTGCGTAATCATATTGCAAATATAGGGAAGTGGCGCGTAGACAATTCTGTCTGGTTAATTCAAAATCGGGCGAAGGAATCGATTTTCTATTTGATAAATATACCATAATTTCAGTACATAGGCTACTAGAAATAACTTGTAAATATAGCGTTCACACAACTAAATATCTTACTTAGTATGGAACTAGTAATTTTGTATTTAACAATAGTTCTGAGGCACTCGAGGTATACTAGTTACTATTTAATAAATCAACTTCTCTTACTAGTTTTATACTAGTATTTTTTCCACTAGTTCTTATTCATCGATTGAAGCGAACTAGTTTAGTTCCACTACATGGTTCCTAGAAATGGTTGGAAAAACCTAGTATTAAAATTAGTTGGAATAGTGGTACTGTTATAATATCGGAAGGGGGATTATTATTTTACATCTAATTATGTATTTGTATGTATGTAGTGAATGCGAAGTTGTTTGATTGAATAAACGTCTTTTTTAATCAATACGTGTTTTCATTCGCTTTTTAATTACTTAATTAAATTGAACTTCTGGAACTAAGTAACGATTGTAACCAAATAATGATATTATAATAAAAAGACGTAGATAGAAGACTTATGCTAAAAAAGTGGCACCCGAAATCAGGAGACCACCTGAGCAAAGCATTGACAATTTGAGACGACATGTATCTGTCTCGTGTATGCTCTAGTAAATAATCATGCTATCTTGTACACACATCAAATTATGGATACGTATGCCAGGGGATTTTTTTGACTGCGTTAGTCCTGACATAACCTTTCTAAGTCTTTTTCATTGTAATATCATTGATTGTAACCCCTAACTAAGTAGATGAATTATTTTTAGGAAAAAAATAAAGATAGCAGTTATCTTCATATTTTACTCGACTGTGTTAAAATAAAAAACATGGCTTTAACATCAAAGGCATTTATTTCTTGAAAAAATGACTTCACTAATAATTACTGATTTACAGTAATTATTAGTGAAGTCAGAATAATTTACACTTCCAGTTAATTTAATTCGGACAAATCAAATAACTAGTACTAAAAGTCTTAATTGGCTTCTGAAGTACTGTTGTTTTTTTCTATACTAGGTATTTGAGAAAAAAGGTACACCAACATATTTAAAATGCTGGTAATCTTATCTTTAGGGCTCAAGTTACCATCCCACTCCCCCCCAGACAGACAGGTCTGCAGCGCTTCTTCACAGGACCCTGAGCGACAGACCCTCACTTCAGTTCCTGGGGGCTCCCACACACGGCAGGGTTTGTACCCTTTGTCCTGACCTTCAACTGGGGGGCAGGTAACTCTTTCAATAGTACCTCCTTCTTTGAATCTGGGTAAAAAATAAACAATGTGGCATCTTTCTTACAGTCTGACTAATCTAAGAAATATGTCAATGTCATTGAAAATTGTACTTCAACGCAATAGAAATACGATTCATGAGCAGTGGCTTGACTTTTGAGCCTGGTAGAACACTTGAAACCTTTTAACATTGCATGAAGTTTAATTTTCAATAACACTGGCTCCTGTCAAAATGTATTTTCTAAATTAGTTGTAGATACAATTAGTATTGCGGCTACGTTCGGGGGTTTAGTCTAGGAATGACCGATTCTCGAAATAACTACATGTATGGTCTATAGGTAAATGACCGATTCGCAAAATGACTGATTCTATAAATTACCGATTCTAAAGAAGCCTATGATCGGACCACAACATCAGCCCGTGCCAAACTTGCACGACACAAAAGTGCGCGGTTGACTAATTCTACAAACGACTAATTATTTTTCCTAGACTAAACCGTATCGGAATACTTGCGCACATACATTTTCGCGAAAAGCATTTAACGAGAGAAACCTGGGCGATAAACATTTGTGCTTAGGGAGATGGGACATTCATATTCTTAATTATGGGGACTTGCTCGACACAACAATTTGAACAAAGTAACATTCAAATGATTTTTGTAAATTATTTCATGCTAAAAGTGCCCACAACGGTAGATCCGCGCCTGTTTGGTATATTTTCACTAACAAGAGCGGTCACATTACGCCCCATCGCGCTGCGGTCGCGTCGGCTCTGATTTTTTAAAAGTCGTGAAAAAAATATATAGTATAGATTGGTTATTCTGAAGCCTAGGAAAAATATCAAAAAAAATATACAACAACAATTAACGGAGAAATTTTCGAAAAACAGTAGGTTCCAAATTTGGAACACCATGCATTCTGGTCGTGCAAATTCTGTGTTCTATATTTGGCACACTATGCAATAAGGGCAATTAATGAAATGAAACTATGTATATATTAATCACTTTATTTGTAATTGTTAATAGGGGATACTAATTGGTACATACTGACAATAATTTCTTTGAGGAATTTTTTTCGTTAGTTTTTTAAGTATCCTAAATCCACGAATCTAATTCTGTAAAAAAGTAACGATCCTTATTTAAACACTAGTCTGATATTTAATTTGCGACTTTTGACCGCATTCTTCCAGTTTGCACCACTGCCGAATTGCAGTCCATTCAGGAAGATGATTGAACTCATCCCCTGTAACCTCACGAGGCGGCAATCCGATGCGACGTCGCTTTTTACCTTTTCAGGAACTTGAGACCATTGAGGTCTCAAGTTCCTGATTCGCGGGTCTACCTCGTAAAATAAATTAGTAAATCAATTGAGAAATAAAATGGCCTGTAGTCATTACTGCATGATGTGCCAAATTTGGACACCATATTTTTCATAGGTTTTAAAACCTGAGTGCATAGTGTGCCAAATTTGGACACTTCATTTTATCCTTTAATGCATACCGTTCCAAATTTGGCACAAACTTTAACTCTTCATATAAACATAACAGATTGAACAATACTTAAGTTTTGTTCCATAAAAACGCGCTTTAACCATTGTTTTAGTTGAAAAAAATTGTTTTTGCCGAAAAGTCTTTCTGAATAACTCAAAATATTACGAACAAAAGTGACAAACACATGCGCACAGAAATTTGCCACTTCGACTAATTCACCTCCTGATTTCAACTATTGACAAACGTTTTTTGGCAATCTACCCGCATTTTAAACAATCGTTGAACCATAACGAAAGTAGGTAAAGCCTATTCGAATCCAAAGATGGCACTAGAAGATTTTTAAATGGAAAACATTTACGTGTTCCAAATTCGTCACGACATGCGGTAAAGGGTTAAGGTTCTAATTCGAATGGCGAAATAATTGCTGGGTCGGAGCAATGCAGTTGCCGCGATAGCCTAATGAGCTATGACCATAAGTGGCCCAGATACAGTCTGGGTTCCGGACCCGATCACTGATTTGCAAAGTGACAGTCGGTTTAAATGACTCGTCGGTCGAATTGCCGCTTGTTTCCTCGCTCAAAGTCATACGCAGCGAGAAAGTGACAACATGTATCTGTTTCCTTTACGCTCTAGTAAATAATCATAATGTCTTGTTCACACGTTATAACACAGCCAAATTAACTATATCGTACCCCATTGACAATTTTTGACTTCACGTCAGTGCTGACATAACTTATCTACGTCTTTTTTATTTCATTATCATTGCGCGTAGACTTAGCCGTACGTAATCGAATAGTCCGCAACTCTACATTGCAGAGGTAGAGATCGTCTAAGCTGAAATGACGCGCCCCTCCACTGCTTGCTTGTATGCGTGGATGCGGTGCAATGGAGATGGGCGTCATTTCTGCTTAGACGATCCCTACTTATGTTTGAGCTGTTAATTATAAGTAACACTTACCTGTGACAAACTTTCGGCACTTTGACGATACATCGGTACTCAACACTGGAGTTTGTGTCTAGGTGGCAAAAACCTAAAAAAAATATCTAAGTATCAGATTGGATGGGATTTGTGGGTTTTTTCGTTAAGCATAGTCAGAGGCTTTAGGGCGGCTTGATAAGACCTGACATTAAGGTTTCTCACTAACCTTACACCCCTCCAATTCGCACTGAGCCGTGAGCTGACGCGTGTTGGAGTATGACTTGTTTCACCTCATAGTTAGGTGAGGCTTGTGCCCAGCAGTGGGACGTATATATACCGTTTATGTTTTGTATGTTACGTAGGACTTTGTATTTGATGGAAGAATTTAATCATTGTTAATGTATGAATACAGTCTTGAAGTTTTTTAACTATTGGCACTAACCGCCGAACTCATAGACCTTAAGCAACTAGGTACTCACGTTCGCAACCCTTAAACTCCGGACCCCATATAAAACCATAGCAGAATCTCCTCGCACGACCGACGACCCCATAGCCCTCGTCGCAAGTCACAGTGAAGTTCAACATTTCGTAGTACTTGCCCTCGACCGCGTCTGGGGGGTCATGGACCACGTAGCTGCCATGGGGGTCCTTGGGGGGCAGAGTGCACCCGCGAACGGTTGACCTAGGGAATGTAACAAAAAAATATTATGAGCT
The DNA here is from genome assembly GCA_950022985.1 of Udea ferrugalis. Taxonomy (NCBI): domain Eukaryota; kingdom Metazoa; phylum Arthropoda; class Insecta; order Lepidoptera; family Crambidae; genus Udea; species Udea ferrugalis. The sequence continues at coordinate 5,367,241 of OX465545.1, forward strand.
AGCGACCTGCCCCGGCTTCGCACGGGTGCAAAAGGATGTTATTATACATATAAACCTTTCTCTTCAATCACTCTAGCTATTTAAAAAAACTGCAGCAAATTCCGTTGCGTAGTTTTAAAGATTTAAGCATACTTAGGGATATGGGGACAGAGAAAGCGACTTTGTTTTATACTATGTAGTGATTACCCATTTAATTCATTATGGGGTAGATGTAGGTATCTCTACATTTTATATTGAATCTAAAGTGTAGCGATACTATAGTCTATCATAGTCATAGCTTTTCCATCTTAATCGAAAGTTAATACTTGAAAAAATATTTCTTCAGAGTGTTGAAGGTGTATATCTGCCTTTAACATTGATGGAATCACCCTAGCTCATAGGGTAAAATATCCTAAAAAGATTCGGCCGGTCTGTTAATGGTCTCGGTAGCACAGTGGTTAGTGCAGTCGCCCGGTTTACGAAAGACGCGGATTCGATTCCCACCTGAAGCCAAGACCGGATGTCTTTAACTCCTGTGATGTAAACAACCAATAGAAATCTAAGTTGAATACGTTGATATAACCAAAAAAAGGAAGACAGGTAACGTTCACACTTCACGAAAACTAGCACATGACATCAACGTATGAATGACGTGCACGCAAACGACTTGCTGTCATATTGGCTTGTTATTGTTTAGGTGGCCACTTTCGGTACGAGGATGTCCTATCTGCCTCTTTTTGTTAATTTAATGATATAACGGTATATATTGTTGAATAACGGTGGAATTCTCACCCCTTGCCACGAAATGTGGTCTGGGTGTTCCGTTCACCATGCCGGTAAGCCGGCTACAAGTGTGCCTCTGATTATCCCGTTTGGAATAAAGTCAAGTAAACGGTGGTGCATAATGCATAACAAATTACAGAAGTACTTACTCTTGACGCATAGCGGACGATGTACCTGAAAAAAAAGGTTTCATTAAAGCAGCTGACCCCTTAACCTTTTCTGTACGGGTGCCACGTAAGACATAGGACATTCTTGAGACTCAATCGCCTTTTTCAGACACAGCAAATTCAGGCTTAGTAACTAGTGAAACTATAACTAAGTAACAAAATTATAAAAAGCAAAGACAAAAGATTTAAAAATACGCTAATATTTGAACTTAAATACTAAAAAACCTCACCGAGAACAAGGAGTATTAGAATGATCATTTTCACAGTTTTATCTTTTTCTAAATAATTTAAACACTTCTTTTGATTTTATATTTCTCTTTGGTACCCTAAAGACGACTGTGTGTCTCAGAAAGTACAAACAAACTGAGAGTTAATGTTTTTTGAGATACATTTTCCTCAATCTTAAATTATACGATCTTCCTTATATTTTCCCGTTACGATAAAACCACAGTAAACATAAAACTGACCCAACGGGTCAATACTTGTATCTCCCTACATAACATAAGTATATGTAGAATAGTTTAAGTGAGTACTTATCCTACAAAATCAGCGAGCCTCCAAACAAAACGGCTTTGTTCAACAAAAGCAAATTTTGTATGGCACCCCGAGTCTTTAACCACCTGCCCAAATCTGTCCATGAGTTGGGATGTTTTGATGAGTTCAAAAACGCCGATAAAGGATTGCTTCTTAACAAACTTTGAGGTCACGTGCCTGATTTTCTTAAAATAATGTATTGTCAATTTTAATTTATTGTAATGTTAAATGTTAGATAAGTAATAATCGATAACGTAGTAATATTATGTAATAATCATGATAATAACTGCAATTGTCCCTGTAATGTATTGTAATTTATTATAATAATGTACTAATTTTGCATGCCGAATGTTTAAGTAGGCTAAGTATGTTGAAACATCTGTTTTCCATCTGTATCTAACACCCATATTTTGCAAATAGATATTTGATTGATTGATTATAATTGGTTTATGTAAGTAGATACATAAAACTAAAATAGCTCGCAGAAATCCGCGGGCTAGCCTGTCTTGCGCTGTGTGAGATTTTTAGCCAGTGGGGCAATTTTATACTAGAGTACGGTAAAATAGTTTAAATAGTTTAAATCTTTATTCATTTCTTTTGTTTTTTAAGATATCTCTGTCATCCAGTCCTATTAATGTATAATCTATATTCAGTCGTAATTTACTTTTTATCCTAATAAGGTTTTCTCTCTAGCCAGTGTTTTATTTACTTATTTGTTTTCATATTCAATTATGTTGGAATAAAATTAAGGATCGTTGTTCTATCCATTAGTCTCTCAGTCTTTATTGAGGAGATAAATCCTGGATTGGGGACTGTATGGTGAACAGACGGTATCACATAATTAATTACCACTACCTAAGCAGTCAGGAATTGAGTCTCTGGAAACCTGAATCCAGGTTGACGTTCAAGACTGTGGACTGGCGCCTATTTACTTATTATTTTGAATTCAGAATGTGCTTAACAAATATTGTGAATGTAGACTGTTGATAAAGAGATGAGAAACTTTCATATAGATCTTTTTATTTTTAAGTAAGTAAACAATAGTAATTAATTGGGAGAGACCTTCGCTCAGCAGTGGCACAAAATAGGTTAAAAATAAAAGTTTACAAAATAATCGACATAACTACATAGTCCAACTCGGCTGAAGAGCGCTCTGGAAATTACGTACGTTCTAACGTCTTCTCTTCCAGCATACCTCAGTGCCTCAAGATAAAGTTCTGTAACCATTGTGTGTTGCCAGTGATGACAGGGATCTGAGCCATGGTCACCCAATATGGGCCACATAAGAAAGTTCAAGGACACCCAACGGGCTATGGAGAAGGCTATGCTCGGTGTGTCGCTACGAGATCGAATCAGAAATGAGGAAACCGTAGGAGAAATAAGGTCGCCGGCGTAGCCCAGCGTATTAGCAGGTTTAAGTGGCAGTGGGCTGGGCACATAGCGCGAGGGACTGATGGCTGTTGGGGCCGAAAAGTCCTCGAGTGGAAGCCTATTTGTGCCCTGCCCACCCGCAAGGTGGAAGGATGACCTCATAAAGACCGCAGGGTTTCGGTGGAAGCAGGCCGCCTACAACAAGCCGCTCTCAATGTTCAGCAGTGGACGTCTTGTGGCTGACGATGATGATGATGAATTCTCACCCGGTATTAACTATATTTCTTGTAAATAATTCAGTTTTCCTGGGGTGCTATTCCGGCGGACATCACTTCACATCTCGGTGCTTCACGCGTATTTCAATCATCAATACGCTTTACTTTGAATTTGTATTTTCTCTCATTTTGTATGTAAATAATAAAAAAAGAGCGGCGTGGCCCAGTGGTTGAACACGTTGGCTTGGAACCCGATGGTCCCGAGATCAAATCTGGCCAGAACACACCTACTTTGTGTTCATTAATTATATATTTGCGGCTAACTCTCCGGTGATGGAAACACCGATATAAAACCTAAGCAACCCGGATAACGGCGGTAAGCTCGCCCTTTACCACGTTGGGTTCAAATTCCCTCGGCGAAATGTGGGCTTCTGAATGTTCCGTTCACCATGACGGCAACAATCAGTGTGCCTCTGACTAATCCATTAGGGAATATGGTCGTGAGGGTATGAGGGAGTGTATATTAAAAAAAATATATTTGGCTTAGTTCTTTTCTCTCAAACGACGACAGTCGCAAAGGAATTGAATTTTAAAGTTACCTCGTCACGAGCGAAGTGAGTTTTGGCGCCCACTGGAATACCATAGCTGCTATGCTATTCCGGTGGTCGCCAAAACTCACTTCGCTTGTGCGAGGTAACTTTAAAAATCCATTCCTTCGCGACCGTCGTCGTTTCAGAGAAAAGAACTAAGCCAAAAAATCTTTTTTAATTATTTACATACAAAATGAGAGAAAATACTAATTCAAAGTCAAGCGTATTGATGATTGAGGTAAGCGTGAAGCACCGAGATGCGAAGTGATGTCCGATGTGCACCGCCGGAATAGCACGGCTGGTTTGATTATTAACTGTAATGTCATATCCGGTTACTAAGCCAAAAATACGTTGTGAATAATAATCTTTTTTCTGAATAAATATCACCGTCTACAGAACACTCCCTTCTCAGTATACTTATCGCGTCGATCGATAACGTGAAGATTGTACTTTTTGATGACGAAGAAATAACTACAAGTACACCGAAGTAGTTAGGTACAGAGATAAAACCTAGCTATGCAAATAATAAGGACAAGGAGTTGGTTTAAAGAGCGATGAAAATGACTTTACTCAATGATATATTAGAACAAAAAAGACGTAGATAGGTTACTTGTGCTAGAAAAGTGGCACCCGAAATCAGACATTCGAACACCTGAGCAAAGCATTGACAGTTTGAGACGACACTGCGCAAGATGTATCAGTCTCGTTTACGCTGGTGTGGAATAATGTCATATAATGTAGTGTTTTTCAATTGGACAAAAGTGAATGTCAACACCCTAAAAAGAGCATTTTAGATAAACATAACATACTAGATAGTTTTGTGTTTACCGAGATTTGGGTATTCATGCCAAGAACTAAACTAACAAGATAGGATAACGGCTACTAGAGATTATATGAAATATGAATAGCCTTGATATCGCTGAGTGACTTAACTAGTAAACCAAATCAAGTCACTTAGCGATATCTGACTCTACCACCGGCGTCAGAAGGTTGTTTCTACTTCTAACTCTACTAGAAACTATCATAGTTACTTAATTTCTAGCCTTGTCTTCTCAGTAGAAACAACCTTCCGATGTTCCTCACATTAGGTACATGTATTTTAAGTATTGTTTACATATCGCATTATTATGTGTATTTTTATTAAGTGGTTAAAATTGAAATTCTTGTCGATTCGAAAGTACTCTGTAATGGTTTACTTGAATAAAGAAATATTGAATCTGAATGTTGAATTTGAATATTGAATTTAATAATAAATAATCATGAACTCAGCGTGACGGTTGTAACAGTGTAACAGCTCTATGCCTCATGTCGGGATCCAACTAAAGCATATGATAAAAAGCCTTAAAAATTGAGACACTATCGGAACCAATTTCCTAATAACTGATTCTCTGTACTCTGTCCAAGAATACAGAATACTAAGTATGCTTTGAATCGCAACGACCGGCACGAGAAATGTATAATTCGATATTTTACGGTTAGGCAAAATTTAATACATGCGGACCGAATCGTCTTTCAGAGAGCTGAAACCTTTTTGGTGCGTGTTCAGATGTAGACTCACAATGTTGTTACTTTGTATACTGTACCAAATAAACAAATTTTCTTTCTTTCAAATGTCTTGTTTCAAATTCTACTTATAGATTCTGCAAGCTCAGCCAAGCCTTGGGTGACCCAGACTGGGAGCTTATATTAGCATAAGCCAGCCCTGGATCCTAATAGCGGCAGGTCGCTTAGAAACATAAGTGACACCACGGCATATAGCAACTCAACACCTTATCACAGAACTCTACAGATTCACCAAATACAACGATTTCCAACTTCAATTGATTTCCTACAATATTGTTGGTAATATGGCCCATGCAGCGCATTGAAATAGTAACAAAGTTTAATGCCACTTGTTAAATAAATAAAGGTGTAACTAAGTACAGTGAAGATAACTTCTGTTTCCGCAGTTCCTGAGATAAAAATGACAAACGGAAACCTTGAGGTAACACCAAAGTATTTTGATTCATAAAAATTATAAGCTAATACCTTGAAACATTTATAATATTACTCAGAATATCGATATGAGTAAACATCCAGGATGGATAGATAAATTCACTATGAATAATCCGCGCCCTAGAATTCATCCTTGTGGTACGCCGGCCGTTGCAAACGCCTGACGCACTCTTATCTGTTATCAGGGCCGTTATATCACCCACCTTTACGCTGAATTTCGAAACTGATAAGATAATAAATGTAGTGTAATACCAATAGGAGTTTTTAAAACGCTTGGTTATAGGGATAAATTTATCGATAGCTTTAGTCAATTCCGATTTGGCGAGGTTGCGCGTTGGTAGTGTCGGGAGTGTATTTAATGTTAGGATAGTGCAATAAAGTGCCAATATGGGATTCAAGGAGTTGTTCGCCACTGTGCTAGTGCTCGGATGTGCAAGTGCACAGCTAAGTAAGTAAATACTTTAACTTCGTTATGTAATTCCAAGGCGTGGTCAGTCAGACCATAAAGCTCGCTATCATATCGCCATAAATCGTCCATTTGCTTCTTTTAATCTTCATGTTTAAGTTTTTATGCATTAAAATGCTTCCAACAAAAATATATTGCTAGAAGTTTCATAAAAACAAATGGTTTATGAGATTGCATACCGGTAAATATGATGCGAGGCATGATGTCATTGTGTTGTCATAGACAAATATTTTGACAGTTAGCTACTAAGTATTTAAATTGCATTAAGATCGAGGCTCTTACTATGAATTGAAGCTTTTTCATCAAATTATGCAATTGTATTATACTACTGTGCTGTCAATACGTTACCAGGGGCACATATCCACATTTTTATAGCAGTAGTAGAGATAATATCATGACTATGCACCAACGTCTTATCGGCATTAGACTGGTCTTCAATTCTGATTCATATCTGTTTTATACCTACATATCATTTTTTTCTTTTATGGCCGCTGCTGAGGATCCATTTGTTTGAATAATATCCATCTAAGAGTTTATCAAGCCGTACAATAAAAGTGAAAATAAATACATAGACAATGTATCGATCCGTCTTGGCATGTATGAGTCACATCCCTATCACACCCGTTCTGGCGTCAGTCAGGGATCGATACTCGGTCCTCTCATGTTCATTGTCATGATCAACGATCTTCCCCGTGTGATCAGGCACGGGAGATGTCTTCTTTATGCCGATGATCTGAAACTGTACGGTAAGATTGAAAACAATGAAGACTGTTTGAGGCTTCAGCGGGACATCGACGCCGTTCTTGAGTGGGGAGTGGAAAATAAAATGGAACTAAATGCCGCAAAATGTTACCAGATGACATTTAGCCGAAAGAAACTCCCAACGGAATTCCACTACAAGCTCGGCCGTGATCTAATCGGCAGGTCTACTGTGGTGAAGGACCTGGGTGTAACATTTGACAGACACCTAACTTTCCATGATCACATTACGTTGCTCGCCAAGGAGTCCTTCCGACGCTTAGGTTTCGTTCTGCGTAATTGCAAGGACTTCAGTAAAATTGGAGTTATAAAACTCATATTTAGTACCTTGGTCCGTAGCAAGCTCGAAGCGAGCGCATGCGTGTGGCACCCATATGAGAGCAAGTATACACTTCAACTTGAGAAAGTGCAAAAAGCTTTTCTCAGATATTTGTACAAGCGCGCCTTTGGATATTACCCATTCATGTACCCCACCAAGTTTCTTTTAGGGAGCCTTGGGTTTAACTCCTTGGAGGTTAGAAGGGGTAGTGACCAAATGGTAACAATGGCCAAAATTCTTAGAGGAATGGTGGATGCGCCGGATTTGCATGGTGAGTTGTGTAGGCTATTCGTTCCTAATAATTATAGTCGTTGCAGAAAGCATAAACTGTTTGCTGTTCCAATATGTCGCACTGTAGCCCGGAAGAGATCACCGATACCTCGAACTCTCGCAGCTTTCAATGCTCTCCTAAACACTGCTCCTCACTGTGATCTGTTTATGGATGAATGGAAGTTGATCTTGTTGGAATGCCTGCAGCACTGTGAAGCAAATGCGTGATGTATGTGTGGTTAGTATATTGTTTTCATTATTTGTCTCATGTGTATCGTATTATTGTTTTTATATTAGTAATTTTTAATATTGTCTAATTAATGTAATTGGTTAATCCGTTTTAATTAGTGTAGATAAATAAATAAATAAATAAATAAATAAAATCGAGGGAGCAGTCCCATTGACACTTTTGCGAAAGGCTAACAGCTGGCAGAAAAAAATACCAAATAAGATCCATAATATCAAAGGCCACCGTAGAGACCAAAGTTAACCTCTTCTCTAATATATTTAAAAAATAGATCGCTGTTCGTTAGTCTCGCTAGCAACTCGGGAACGGCTAGACCGATTTGGACAAATTTTGAAAATTAGTTCGTTTTGAAATATATTTTGTGAAGATCCTGCTAAGGTTTAAAAGGTGCGAAAGTTCAATATTAACATTAGTCATGAATAAATTGAATAATGTAATGTTATTATCTATAGTGATCTTTTAATTTTGAGAGCTCGAACCAAACATCAAGAAATAGTAAGTAAAGCCATTTCCTTTCAATGAAAGTGCTCACTCAAATCTGGATACTCAAGTGAAGCGGCATCATTTTTTAGGACTCTGTTGTGATTGACATTTGTCTTTTTTTAGTCCTCTGACATTAGGGTTGTCAATCTTTATTTTAACTGCGACTTGGTACATATGTTTCCCGATTTTATTATTACTTTGTTTTCTCCTGCTTTTATTTTTTATACCTTTATTCACATATTAATATACAGTCCACTTATTTCCGCTCCCCTCCGTAACAGACTCTTATCCCCTTATTCACAAACGTCAATCATTGCTAAGCAAGCGCTCACGCTTATGCTGTCCCGTAAAATGTCAATAGAACTGAAAGGGACTGCATGAGCGTGAGCGCGTGCTTAGCGTTGATTGTCGTTTGTTAATTCGAAGATTAGAAAATGATTCATAACCGCGCCTGCAAAATCAATAATCTAATCAATACTGCAAATGTTAAACAAACACGTAGTCGCACCGAACAGTTTATTCGTAATTTCAAAAGGCATCTGGTTGTTAAGGACAGTTTTGTATAAAATACCACACAGTGCCATGTAGGTAGCGCACTCATGAATGAAAAATAATTTATTGAAATTATAAATAAAGATCAAAGAATACCATTCAGTCTGTAGGGTAAATTCTTATTCAAATGTTCCAAAGTCAAGTCATATGACTGACAGGCATTATCTGTAGATAATGAAAAACAACTTGATATACTTATTTTATTGTTATTTTTGTGTCGAGTGTTTATTTATAATAATGACGGAGTTGCTGCATTATCTCTTTCTTAGAAATAACGTCAATTCATTTCTAATAAAGTCAAGTTGGGTAACTTAGAATTTCAGTGCAGCATTGAATCCACTGTTTAAAAAACAGCAAAAGTAATAAGGCACCTACCAATACTTTTGTTTATGGTTTGTTTTTGAGCCAATCCCTTATAGACTCAACAACATCTTTTAGTTGGAGTAGTCAAAAATAACTGATCTAAAAGAGTGGATTCAATGTAACACTGAAATTCAAAGTTACCCAACTTGACTGTATTTCTGTTGTCTTTATTCGTCTGTTGATTGGTTTATGATGGGATGGTAAGAATAAACCACATTGCTTCTATAATTAAATACCTACCTAAATGAATAAATAAATTATTGGACTAACTTTAAATGCCTACCTATATACATAACTGCAGTGCCTGAAGTAGCTAGCGGGCAGTTTGTTTAGTACAAATAGGATGGTAGGTAGTTACTTACCGATATTTATAAGTGTTGTTGTGTTACCTTCAACTGCACAAAAACGACAGCTTTATACGTCCTACTGCTGGGCACGGGTCTCACCTCAACTATGAAGTAGTGTGTCGTAAATTATTCCTGTTGGATCGGGGTGGTATTTTTGACCGCAAATAATTAAAGACCGCGTCTGCCCGCCGATGCCCGTGACTGGTCCACACCGCGAACACAAAGCATTTAAGTGCCCAGCACCTGCGCGGACTTTTTGCCCTTCGTGTGCGTCAGTAGTATTGGATTGCATTTGCGCTATCGTTCGCGGTGAAATTGCCCGGCCCTGCCCGCCCCGTCGTCTGCCAATCACCTTATGCAACATAGTATGACCACGAGGAAGAAGCCCCGGATATTTATTCATTTGTAATATCTATTTCAGGCCGGATATGCGTGCCCGCCCAAGACACAGTGCGATGCCAGAACATGGAGAGAGAGGGCAGCCAGGTCACCTGCGACTCGGTGGATACCAGGTTGGTGGACTTTGGTTATGCTGATGGAAGATGATTGGTCAGATTAAATTCTATGATTTTCACCACAACTCCTAGTCGGTGAGATGGCTGATACAGCCGGTTTTATTAATACCCCATTTACTGAGTATCATCATCAGCCTGTCGTAATCCGCTGGCCAGTGGCCTCTCCCAAGGTGAGTCTGAGCCATCTGCATCCAGCCTGAATCCGCTACCTAACCCTGGTTATCGGTATTTCTATCTGGAGAGTGCCCTACGTTGTGAATGTTATGATTGCCGATCTGCGGTTTTCACTTAAGGACTCGTCTGCTCCAGCGACTATCAGTCTTCTTACAGACGTGATCAACCCACTGTCTTATTTTTTGCTGGATAATCAAATTATCCTAATAAAGAACTACTAGCATAGCTCGCTCCATACCAACTTTAAACTAATGGATTACTCCTGCCGTCAGTGTCTACTCTTCAGCACCGTGTGCTAGAAATGCAGATAGGCAGGACGCCTTGATTGAAGACTTTGGTCTTCAAATACCCACCTCAACTGTCCAAATAATTGCATATACCAAACGAGCTTGTAAACTGGATTTCATTCAACTCGCAACATTTGACGCCTAGATATCTTGATTGACCTAAATGTAGGCTTTATTCTGTGTGTATCACTATGTGCAAATTGAACTTAAGTACCTACCCATTGTGATGGATGAATAAATATATTTGAATTTGAATCACCTGTTCCAGAGGTTTGTCTCTTTCAAGGTGGTTTTTAAATGTAGGATTGTCACTTTAAAAAAGTGACTAAGCTATTGTCCAATGCCCCAGCTCCCGGTATTTTATCAATCTATTATTTTCCAGAGTGGAATGCGCAGAAAGACTCTCGAGAAACATAGCGAACGTTGGAAGTTTCAATGCTGAAGAACTGTTGCTGCTGAGCCAGCTGCCAGTCAACAACGACCTTCGCGTCGTCGCCTCCATCAGGGACCGCAACAGACTAGGTTGGTGATTTCCGGCTAGTCAAACAGAACACAGTGGTTTCAACTCTATTACGAAATAACGGTAGACTTTCCAAAATTACGGTACCCGGTCTTTACAAAATTACGGTTGACTTTCCAAAATTACGGTAGACTTTACAGAATCACGGTAGACTTTGCAAAATTACGGTAGACTTTCCAAATTATTTCCTATTTTCCATAAATAAGGTGAATTTTTCGGGGGATTCCAAAAAAGTTTGAAAGAAATAATACATGAATAACTTTTGTTTTGCGACTTATAGAAGGCATAAAGAATGTCTTGTCCCTAGGGTTGCAAATGTTGCAGTCCATTAAGATTTTGTATAATAACTATAAGAAACATTTACCATCTCACAGAGGACACCGCGTTCGAGTCCGTAGTTGTGGTCCCTAGCACCCACACAGGCGGTTTCGAGGGCCTTCGAGGAGGTCGCTACTGCCACCCCGGTCTTGGGGCCCCTGACGTCCGCTGGTCGCCACGTGTGCTGAAGGCCTTGGAAGTCACTGTGAGTATACTATCCATTGCAACTGTTGTCGTCACCTGTAGCTACATGTAAACAGGCCGATGTATTTACTAAGAAGTTCTTCAGGCAGTTAAGAATGAACGAGAACGTCATTGCGTGACTGTCTGAAGATAGGCTCCAAAGAAAGATAGATATATATGTATATTCTTTATGACACACCAAAACAACAGATATACACAGTAAAGAAATAGGTACAATTTGGACGGCTTTATCGCTAAAAAGCGATTCCTTCAAACAACCCACAAGAAAAGTCGTTAGACTTACATTTAGCTAACTAAAACCCTTTCTTGCAGGCGGCCCGTACTGACCAATGCGAGGGTGAAACCAACGGCAGAACAGCCGAGGAGTTTGAGCTGGAGAGGTTGAACAACTTCTTCTCTGCAGCCTGCAGACCTGGTGCCTGGAGCCACAACAGCACTCTGGATGAGACCCTTAGTAAGTTTTGGCTTTGGATGAACAAACGATACAGGGACAACCTGTAGGCACCTTTAATATTTCGTATCTACTCTTTCGTTTACAGTGCTCCAAAAATTTTTTCCATTTATATTTACATCTAACAACTCATTGGAAAAAACAGCAGAATACAGATAGTTCCCGGAAAATCGATATTTTAGGAGTTTTTTACTTGCGTTTGAATTGATTTTCCTGGAACTAATTAGCACCACTCGCGAAGACCACACGAAATTCGGACTACAAGTATTAAGCCCCCAGATAGCTACCCTGGGGAACAACTCGACTAACAAAGTACTTTTTTCACAGAAACCCGCTTCCCTAACCTGTGCTCCATGTGCACGGCCCCCGGCACCTGTGCTGGCTACAACTCCGACCTCGCCATCAACATCGCTGGCGTGCAGAACTCCAACAGGCACATCCAGGCTCTGAACTGCTTGAGGACCAACGGCACCGTCGCTTACGTCGCTTGGGCGCACGTTAGAGACTTCTTCAGGGTAAGACTGTTCTTTCTTTTGAATACATGTGCCTTTATTTTCAAAAGTTTGCAATTTTCAACTGCGATTTAAGTAGAAATTGATTAACGTTTTCTAAAAAAGAACTCCTGTGTTACCGACTAAATCTTGCACAGGATTGGTAAGTCTAACCAGTAGTTCGGAAAACATCCACTGCTTAGATGACTCTATAAATTGTTTTCAAGATTTTCCGCTATTTTTAAATCAGTTGTAAAGTGTTTGATGCTCAGAAGAATTATAACCGCTGCGTATGTATACCGATAATTTTGAACCCCAAGCAATTGAATTGAAGCAAGTTGTTGAATTGCTTATGGAATTTCCGCCCCTCGTCAATTTTCAAGGCGTTACATCCCTTCAAAGTACTCCGCAAAAGGTTTTAAAGAAAAACCCTCTTATTCACAAAAACTTAAACAGCTCATCAACGACACGATAAGTTTTATATCGCTTTGTCACTTTCATTCTTGTTGTTGCCACCATTTGCGAGTAAGTGACATAACAAGTCAATTCCGTAAACAATGCTTCAGCGTTGCGTTAGTTTTTATGAATACGGGGTTCAAACGAAATAAGGTACATCAGCTAATATCCCTTCTCTTCTTCCAGACTCTCTACCCAGAAGCCACCTCTCGCTACTCCCTGCTGTGCCCCGACGGTTCCCTCACAGCGCTGACTACTCAGAACCTCGAGGGATTGACCTCCCCGTGCGCGCTGGTCAGGCAGCCTTGGGGTGCTATCGTTGCTACTGCGTAAGTACTGAACAGTATACTTCAATACTGAAAAAAACCGGTGCACAATCTCATCCTCTTCTCAGGTTTCATCTTACTGACATTTGGCGATTTCTATCGCTATTTCGTCGCTTGCTAAACAGAAACTGGCATTTTGCTCTTGGCCCTTGGTTTAAAATGTAGAACTTGCAATAGAGCAAGGAGCTAGAACACCTTGAAATTTACAGACAACGGCTCATCAGGCTACCCTATTCCACTTTTGAAGTCTCTCTGGAGCAAACACAATTTTTGCAATAAAGGTAGGAGAAATCAATGTTTTGTAATATTTATGCGAACACTATACCTACATCAAAATAAACTCGGGGTCTTGTTTTCTTTCAGTTTCTAACCCAACGTTAACGAAGAAGGAGAAATTACTGGAAATGAGTAGCCTGACTGTCATGGCGTTGACTTTCCTATCTTCATGTTAAAAATAGCTGCTTCATCCCAGTTGATATTAAGTATAATGATAAAGATATATCCCACAGCGCAACAGCTGATGCCTTAGCCGCCAACCTGCGGTCATGGTGGCCGCTCGGAGACGACCCCGCTGGCAACACTTGGCAGTCCAGCGTGTACCAAGTGCTCACCGGAGAACTCCTGGGCAACGCGAGAGTTATCGTTGAGGATACGCCACTGACTCCTCTCAACTACACTAATAGAGGTAGGCATTTTATTCTTTTGACTGCATCTGAATCCTGAAATATCTCCTGTTAGTATCAAGCTGCTTTTGGTATCTGTTATTTGTGTGTTTCTAGTAACTACTAGTGTCTAGTACTAGTAGTACTTCTGCTGGCACTTGTACTCCAATGATCATAACAGTATAGAAATGTTATAAGCCAATGACAGATCACCTCGAATGATGCTTGTAACTTGTATCTACTTAGTACTAATACTTGTTACTCGTATTCTTACTGGCATTAGTACTCCAATGACAAATAACCTAGAAAAACTTTCTGTACACTGTACTGTACCATACACGGACTTTTAATTGGGTGCAATGAAATGACAAGGTATTTGACCGAATATTACAGTTCTACGCGAAGAAATTAACCAGTTAAAACTATAATTATAGTAATCTACAGTGTCGTACGTTCTTCACAAAATTAATGTTGTGTTACTGCAACCTACAATAAAAGTTTGTCAATTGCCTTCATTTTCATCTTTTAAAACCGTAATTATTGTTCCAGCCCGCACCATTGCCAGCATCGACGCGACCACATCCTGCCTGCCCGCCCACCGCTGGTGCACCGTCTCCGCCCAGGAGCAGAACAAGTGCAACTGGGTCCGACAGGCCTCGTACTCCCTAGGCCTGCAGCCGGCGGTGTCTTGCCAACAGCGCACTGGCGTCTTTGAATGCTTGACTGAGATCATGGAGTCGAGAGCTGACTTCTTCTCTGTGGACTCCCATTATGGATACCTTGCTAGACAGTAAGTAATAATTTAAATCCTGGTAGCAAAAGACTTCGCAAATCTGTTTGAAGCTTGTCTCAAACGGATTTGTATTTACATTTAATGATGGGACCATTGATTATAGTCCACAAAGTCAGGTATTTTAAAACATCTTCAACTATATGTATAGGGAACTGCTGTAGTGACGTTCGTGCATTTCGACTTAGAATTGTCTGTTTCTCGAATAAGAGCATTTAAGATATTTGAAAAAAATTGAATTGCCAAGTTAATAAGTAGATTTCCAAAACGTTTCGTACCTACCTCTAACAGGACGGGATCACGGAATCGTAATTTTTGTTGATTGTTAATAATTTTTTACTGTTAGTCCATTAGCGGCTATTGCATTTGACAGAACGATCTCTGCCAAAAGCCTCCAAAGTTTAGTTAGTAGTCAATGATTTTCTTCCTCAGACACTACAGCCTGTCTCCAGTGAAGCTGGTCCAGAACCTCCGCGACACCACGTCTCGCGTGGCCGCTCTGATCAACGAAGCATCGAGGGAGAACATCACTCGCTTCGGACAGCTGAAGGACGCGGTTGCTTGCTTCCCGGAGTACGGCGGTTTGGGTGAGTGCACTTTACCCCTTGGGACACCTAATCTAAATAAATTATATACAGTAATTGGCACATCAAGCTACTCATTTCCGGACTTTCCTCCTTGCTTTACTGCAAAGAACTGTCATTTCGCTAGCAGGACAAAAAAAAACTACCCATTTCTTTTTTTTACCATTTCTGATATGTCGTCGGCTTTCTCAGCCCGCACTTTCTAAATACTTCGCTAAGCCTGTAAGGTTGTCTGGTAGAGAGGTATTAAGTACGCCTTACTTTTCCTTACTTTTCTTTACCTTTTCCTCTTGTAATTTTGTGCAATAAAAAAGATGACATAGACAAATGAATAAATTATATCTGTTACTTTTACCTGGTACTTGAACCTGGTATTTTACCTGTTACTTTTTAATCTACAAACTTTAGAAGGATTTAACTAATAAATCTTGTCATATTCCAGCATACGTGGCGTTCATCCGAACGGCGCAGGAGCGCGGCGTGATCAGCGCGAGCGAGTGCAACTACGCGCGCGCCGCCGGAGAGTTCTTCAGCAGCGCCTGCGCACCGGGCGCCACTCACTCCTCTCACTCTATCACTTCTGACTCGGTGAGTAGGAAGATAAGTACTGTGTGAAGAAAAGACAAAGAAATCTAAGCGGCCTTTCAAACAGGCTACAAAACGCCAATACCGGCCATAGTTTGTGGTGTGAGGTGCGTGGCAGCCACCGGCGTCACCGTGTGCGGCGAGTCCATATAAGTATGAAAACTAAAGAAATTATACCAGTGGCGGAGTTTTGTGGTCTGTTTGTGGAGCTAAGATTTCTTTGTTGTTTCTTCACGAAGTTTTTGTGAGTAAATGCCGAAACAAGAATTATGTCAGTAATGGCGTATTGGTACGTAACGGTAGTACCTATTGGCGTGTGGCCCGTGTGCCGTGTGGTAATAAATAACAACAGCATCATTGGGAAGGCTTATGATTGACTTGGGAAGGTAAGCTTGCTAAGCATATAGTTTTTGAAAATAAAGATAGTTAGTACCTACTTAACTTACCTGAACATTTTCCTCCACCCTTGCCAAAACTTAATCTTTCTGGAAAATTTGTAATCGGTTTAAAAGAAATGGAAATCACAGGTACCGAAATTACAACCAAGAAATAAGTCTTCAAGAAAATCTACTCTCCCAGACAAACCGACACGATATACGAGAGCAAGACGGGTGGGTACTTACAGTAAAACATATCTTCCAATCGCATAAAAATCGTAAACTTTGTGAATGAAACACACATTGTCTTTCTTTCATTTAGCTTCTTCTTTCCTTGTTTCACATGTCTTAGTCTTCATTAAGACGATATCTTTCATCGCCATTCATGGTCTGCTCGCCTGCACACTAGAGTCATTCTACGTAAACTCAGGTTGTAATTCGCGTGAGCGTAAGTGTTAAGGCACTAGAAATATTTTTTGGGACTTTCAATTAAACAAAAATGACTTTCACAGCTCTACCGGACGATGGAGTAATCAGAGGGCTCTCAACCTCTAAGGTAAAGGCTCCTTATACGGCGGTAGTCAAAATCGTATTCTATTACGGTGGTATTTTCATTTTCGAGATTTATTTCTATTCTATTCAGTTAAAATACACCAAAATGTGAAATGTTTCTTCTAAATCTATCACTCTATGACTGAATTGACGTTTGCAAGTATAACACATAGACAACACTACAAAATCAATCAGTCTGTGTAACGTGGTCGACGGGAGAGCAGGTTTCATACAAACGCGCAACGACAAAAGTAAGTACAGCGATATTTATAAACTAAGTTTTTCGTATAAAAAACCCGTTAAAGTTTGTTTATGAATTATTTATATCATTTTCCTATTGTCATACTTACTTTTTAAATAGCTTGTTTCATATTTGTTACTCATTTTTTACCTAAAAAACAAGAAATAAAATACCGCCGTGAAAGGATACGAATTTTATAGCTTCATCCTAATTCGGTGGTATAACTCCGAAATAGGAAAAACACTGGGCATATTTATTTGTTTATAACTTTCAATTTATTAACTTGATTAATTAGTTCCAAGTGTTGTTGAATTCATTATTAGTCCCATACATTAGAAACCATATTCTGCGGTATGTGTTCTTTATTAGAAATCTAGTTAAATATGAAAACTGTTGAGTACAAATTGTTGGTTTCTTAGAAATGGTCAAATTAGGAAGGTGTATTTTAACTTATCACAAATGCATTATTTTGTATAACTTTTGACTTGAGTTATACACATCTGACCCAAAAACTTGCTATCCTCTGACTAAGCATTTACACTCGTTTGTTTATCGCAATTTTGATGGGTCAGAATAAGGATTAATAAAAGCACGAGTAGTTTTCCTATTACGGTGGTAGTTATTCTAGATAACTCTGTATTAGGTTATATATGATCTCCTATTACGACTCTATTCATAGAACATAACAACATTGCAAGTTTTGGGGTTCCGTAAATAAATAAAAGGTTTTGTACCTTTTTTTGTGAATTCTTATTAAATATGTATATTTTTGATAAAACCAAAAGCAACTAAAACTTATAAATGAAAATGTTTTTAGTTTTATACGTTTTGTTTCTGTTTTTTATAGAAAATATGGACAGAAAGAAACGTAAGTGTTATACTAATGCGCAAGTGGCTGAAGCACTTGCATCGATTCGGATCGATCTTCGATCAATTAATGTATGACCTCAATTACCTTAAGTTCGCTTTAACTATCCTCTACGGATTGTTAATTTCTGAGAGATTGAGATTTGAAATGATGTTATAAATACGTTTTTTTTTATACGTAATAATCAGGTGATTTCTAAATAAACTTGCATTTTTATTTCTATAAAATCAGTTAACGCTGTACTGGCGCAAGTAAAAATACATTAAGTGCTACTTTTTTATTCATAAAGTCCTTCAGAATCTGTTGGAATTATTGTAAGAAGTATTGTATTTCAACATGAGAGAATCCTAAGCAATTCTCATGTTAAAATACAATACTAAAAAATGAGCGAAGCGGCGTCAGTCTGTCCGATTTTTTTTTTCTATACGGACTGATATTGCTTTGCTCCATTTTTACATTTCACTCAATGTAAAAAGCAAAATCAACCTAATTAGAATAATCCAAAACTCTTTTTAAAACGTATGTGTAATCAAATCAATGTGCAATGAATGAAAAACTTACAATTTACTTTACTACTTAAGTAATTTGTTTATATCATTTAATAAATATTATTTGTACAGAACTCCAATGAATATAGTTTATGAACCTCCGTATTAGGAGCCGTCTACCGCAGTAATAGGCTCTGACCAATGTCTTACCTCTGTATTAGGGAAAATCGACCCGACTACTTAAATATTTTTTTAAATTATGAAATATCATGAAAATAAACTAAGACTCAACAGCAATACAAAATTTAAATTCCACTTTTGAAGATAAAATAGTTTAGCACCTTTAAAAATACTAACAAATGCTTATTTTTGCGTCTTACTTTCAAATGTTGCGAAATCCCTCCGTATTAGGTGCTTTTACCTTAATATTATTAATATTTCTTTACTATTAACATGCTTAAAAGGGCCTCGCCTTAGGGCATTACTGAGGAATGCCAATTGGAAGCACTTGAACTTTTCCTTCTTTTTCAATATTTATTGTCAACCGGAATCCGAATCTTGTTTCGTTCATAACACTTTAGGTTCTTTTTTCCTTCTTCATTATCAGCATTGTCATGACTTTTTATAAACATTTCATGTTTTATTTCTTCGTTCATAAAAAGCATTGTTTGATTACTTATTCTGGCATTATGAAAAGAATTATCAATCTATCGTAATGCAAAATTTGAAGGCCCTTTATAACATAAGCGTTCCATGTGTGCTAAGTTGGTTGCTGCGTCTATCATTCCATGATCTTGTGACGTACCTATTACTCTTATCGCCTCTCGATCTGTAGGCTGAAAACATATTGCTCTTGATTCTTATTTATGTGTCTATAACATTGGCAAGGAAACTGAATACTAACAAAAGTAATGTTCTAAATTTTTATGATGTTAATTTCTTTTGTTTAGGACTTCAACTCTACAACACTTTGTACTGCGTGCCGACCTGCTTTCGTTACTCCAGGTTTTGAGGACTGTAAGTTCAAATTCATGCTTTTATTACGCTATCTCAAATCTTATTTTATCTCGTAAAGTCCTTTGGGCACAGGCCTTACCTCACTACTGAGGTGGCGCGATATTTTAACCCTGTTTCCTATGGGACATTATAGGCTCTTAAGTTCATAACGTTTATGATTTTTTAACAGTCACGTGTGCCTACAACTGGACCAACGCGTTCTTCGGCAACAACGGCTCCTTGAACTGCCTCAGCCACCCACACACAAACGTCGCTTTCGTTGAGATGCAGAACATTGGTGGTAAGTATAAAGCTTCCAGAATATCCAGCGCAGCCATTGAACTATAGATAAGATGGATCCAACCTAACCAAGAAAGGAAACTATCAGACGCTTTCATGAGCCGCGTCCGGTAGCCATCTTGCGGGCGGCCATATTTCTTTTGCACGTAGGCAGAACAGCCCAAGTTTGCGTCTGCGACTTACGTTTTCAATATTCAGATACTCTTAGAAAGGCTCTAAGGGTATATCTACCTTCAGAAGACGTTAAAGCCAAATTACTACCGCATCTACTTCCTTTTCGAGTTTCTCCACCTGAAGGTTGTCTGGAAGAGATCGCTCTTAGCGATAAGACCTGTGTTGTACATTCCAAATATCTTTAAGCATCGTTGTGTAATTTGTTTTCTTTGGGTAATGAAATATATCTTATCTTATTAGTCAATATTTCAAGAAGAACGCAATGATGGTAACTTTTGCTCAAAACAAAATGAAGCCGCTAGATCGAACACACGATTCCATTAATTGCGTTTTTTTCTATATTTAGGTATAAACATAAAAATTTATAAATGAAAATTTGACTAAATTGTGCCATAACCACCAGGGCCATATTCGTTTACCAAATTGCTATTTTTTATATACAGTGTGTCTGGTCACCGATGTCGGACCCGTTAGGGTACATTAATATAATCAATTTCATCGCCAAATCAAATGTTAAAAAAAAATGGCGGCCATTTTTTTCCTTTTGCCGAGGCTGGGACTGTTCATTTATTTAGCAATATCCACCGATCTGCTGAACCTACAAGCATGAAAAAGGGTTTGATCGACAGCTGAAAGAGTAGACAATAAGTAGATTTAAAAAAAACAATAGCTCCCATTAAAACTTCTAAAAAACACTTGAAACGTAAAATTTAAAGTTAAAAAAAAAAGTCTTTTAAAAGATGAAAAAAATAGTGGATTTGTCGATAAAATTGACTACATTCCTGAACCCTAACGGGTCCGACACTGGTGACCAGACACACTGTATAGACTTTATTGTTACTGTTCTACTAAAACCTTTCGTGTCCTCCAGCTCAACTGCAAACGCTGGGCCTTCGGCGTGAAGACTTCCGAGTGCTGTGCCAGAATGACTCGCTGGCTGTCAACTCTGGCATTGACAACATCCCCGACGACTGCCTTCTCGCCCATGTAGTCGATGCTGAAATCCTCACCAGAAGGTATGTCAGATACTGTTGTGAATTAAGTATCACATATGACTTCTTAGTACCACCTCATAGTTGAGGTGAGGCCTGTGCCCAGCAGTGGGACGTATCTATATAGGCCGTTTATGTATGTATGACTCCTTAGTAATAGAGTTGTGATTCCATCGAATCGTATAAACATCGCATTTACAAGAAAATACTGTAATTAAATTGAAACTTCATAAAATTAAAGTAATCGGTTATAATAAAAGATCAGAACTTAGCCTTATACCTACTTCGTGTTTTTGACAGCTCAGCATCTAATTCAACTTACAGTCCCAGAACTGACAGGACATACTTACTTAGCAGCTTGTTTCAGATGACTAAAATAATTATAAACCGGGCTTATACCACCAACCTTAACCTTACGTTTCCAGGAACGCTCCAATCTTCAACAGCTTGAACGTCTACCTGGATTCCTTAGAACAGTACTTCGGCTACAACGCCCCTCCCTCCGAACAGCTGATCAACCTGCACATCTACTCTCCTTTCAACGGCGTCAGTGACTTGCTCTTCAAAGACTCTACGATAGGCTTGTCTGAGCCAACTGTATTCACTTCTTACCCACCAGCTAGGAACTACATCGAGTTGTTCCAACATCTGGAATCTTGCAACAGCGCTCCGCCGACGACAGTGGCCCCAGGATTCGCTAACCGTCACATGATGTCGATGGTGACAGTAGTTGTGATGGGTCTTTTAGCCCGATTGGTCGTGTACTAGGCTAGTATTTATTTACTTTTAAACTGTTCAAAGTTTGTCTTTAATTTATAACTTGTATCTGTTACAAGTACCTGTTACCGGTATCTGTCAATTAAATTATTGTTACTGATTTATGTGACTTGGCACTGTTACTAATACCTGTTACTTGTAACTGTTACTATTATCTGTCTCTAGCGTCTAGTGTGGTAAACATGAAAATGAAACATTGTTAAATTGCTGTATGTATAAAAATAACAAAGAGTGACTCTTTCACACAATCATGACGTAGGTACGTTTGTTTTTGGTTTTATTTAATTTGAATAATTTTAACATTTTTTGTCAGAAGTAAAACTTTTGCTTTTAATTTTACTTATGTTTATGTAGGACTATCTTGCGAACAATAAATAATTAGGTCATAACGTAACAAAATATCAATAATAATTAGTTTTAAGGGCCGTGTGAATTTTTAAGCTTTCAGTGTAGATTGTAATTAATAACAGAGTACAATTTATATTTTTGTGATTTTAATAAAAAACTACATTTAAAATGATTGTTTTCATTTAAGCATTTGGACAGGGGCGTCCCGACAAGTAAGAAAAAAAGATTTGTTCTGAATCTGTAGGGCTAGCACGAACCGCTAACGTATTCGAGTAGTCAAATTCGATAGGTTTTTTTTGTATGAAAACTTGATCAGCGCCGTAGCGGCAAGTAGCGGAACTAGAAATTACCAGCACGAACCTATTTTGACGTTTCGCGCGTAAAGTTTTCGAATCGAAAAATGGCGCCTATTATGGAATTCGGCAGCACGAACCTCTTTTTGACTTACGTTTTCGAATAATTCGAAAACGCGCTAACGGAAAGTTTCTCACGGCAAATTTATAAGTGAGATAGTTTACCGATTACTCTGTTTTGTGTGGTAAACCCAAAAAATTACAATAAAAAATGTGGAGAATGTGCCAAGCATTGAAAGATGAAACTACTCTGAAATACAGCAAGAGAGTTAGTTCGGAACATATGGTAGTTATGAACTTCATGATATTAGTATGATTTCTACATATTAAAATCTTAACGTAATAACTTTGACCTTACTTAATACAAGTTGTTTTATTAATGTGAAATATTGTAGGTTTTGTGTGCATTGTCGTTTTATGCGACTGGATCTTACCAGAGGATTGTGGGAAGATATATCCAAGCATATAGGACAAACGACAGTGAGTAAATATGTGAGGGATGTCACAAACGCTCTGAACAATCCGGCAGTAATGAATTTATTTATTAAATTTCCTTCAACAAGAATTGAACGTGCCGTAATTAAAGAAAAGTAAGAGTTCTTCTTATTCAATATGTCTTGCTTTAGCAGTTATACTTTATACATATAGCAGAGCGGTCGCCCGCGCTTTTATCCCCTTTATTTAAGGGCTGAGTTGAAAAAAAACTTGCTCAGTGCTCAAGGCTAATATGTCAGAGTTATTGTGTATCAAGCCCGAATTTTCATCGAAACTTACAACCTTTTGCTTTCTTGCGGTGGAGGGCAGGCGCGCGGATTTACAATTAATTTATTTTTATTTCAGGAGATTCAGGATACCCTCAGCGCCCTTGGTTAACGACATCTATACCTGATGCACCTGAGGGAAGTCCCGAAGCCAAATAAACTCTCATTCATTAGTTGAGTTGAGTTTCATTAGTTAGTGAACTACAAACCAGAAAAATGTGCTCAGATTATTATTGCTTGCAGTGTGTTGCATAATCTGGCCGTTGATTTTTCAATGCCTGACGTAGAAGACTGCAACACAAGTCTGCCTGAAGAAGACTTAAACCAGGAAGTTGTTTAAGATAAAGGTTGTGTGGACGATGTTCTCTTAACAGGGCGAGCTATGCGTGCCCAATTAGTTGAGACTTAATAGATGGCATTAAAATAGCATAAAAATTTTAAAAAAAAATAGTTTTATTCATGTCATTGTTCAATTAGTACCTGAATAAGTAGGTATCTAGTTCTCTAACGTTAAATTTAGTCTTTGTTAAATAAATTTGTAACATAAACAAGAACTTTTATTATTGAGAACCACATATTATACTTACTACCTTAAAATGTAAATTATTTATTATGACATGAGAGACTGAAGCGATAACTATTTTCTGACTTTGCTATGATACCTATTATTTCTTTGATGAAACTAGCTTTCCTGCCCGACAGACGTTGTGCTGTTGTCAATCAATGACAGGTAGAAATGGTTAAATAATAAACTAATTATGGTTCAATGGTTTACCGTTATTATGAAACTAAATTGTTGTTTTTCACTATATTCCTAGCTTTCTTACATATTAACTCACATTTCAAACCATTGCTGGACCTTAATAAATATTCCAAAATAAAAATTAGCCAAATCAGTTCAGCCGTTCCCTAGTTTTAGCGAGACTAACGAACAGCAATTCGTTTTTATTTACAGAGATTGACCACGGGTAAAGAAAGGTTATTTAAAAAAAACAGTTGTAAAAGTCGTGAAGTCAAAATATAATTAGGTACATAAATGAAATACATTGTTTTTTACTTTAAAACCATTATTTTAATAGTTTTATTTGAAATCTCAGCGCTAGAGGCATACATTGCTCCAACGAGCCAGTTAGTTGCTTAGAAGTCATTTAAGTAGTTGTCGGTAGTTGTCGCTAGACCTAAATGAGAACGGAGCAACATCATAGCTTCCCTCATCAGTTCGAGCCACTGGGTTCGCAAATTTAGCTCTTGGTCTCTCTGCCGGATTTTCTCTCTCTCAAGCGCCAGAAAATGTTCATCACGTCTCGTCTCATTTTCCAAGAAAGCCCGGGACACGTCATCCTTGCGTTGACGATATATTCCCTTTTTTTCCGAAAATGGAGCAGACCGAGTGTTGTGCTTTTTCGCTGCGGACGTTGGTGTTATTGACCTTGAAAGTTTAAAGAAATACATTTCGTAAACTTTAGAAATCTTTGTTGAAATACGTGTTAGGATGTATGAGGTGCCTGTGACGCATTTGTAACAGTAGATCGGAAATGGGATGGGTGACCACTCCAACCGAAATTTAGTGATGTATGTGTGATTTATGGTGGTTCCCATAGTGGAGGTGTGGCTTGTACCCAGCAGTAGGACGTATTTGGCAGTTTATATAATGTACATGTACTGAATGTTATTAGGTACCTGTTCAAAACCTGCCTCGGGTACTTCTGGGATGCCCGTAGCAGCTTTCACGCCCATGATTGTCATCACCCGCTGCTCTAAATCGGACAGACTCATGTTACAAGGAGGACCTCTACCGGTCCCACGCATTGAGCGGTTTATTTTTGTTGCCTTCTTTTTCGTATTATTTTTGAAGTCACTCCAAACCTAAAATTGAAGCAAATAAGTAATTCTCAACTCTTGAATGCAAATTCGAACGCTAATAACAACCGAGAAAGACCTACCTTTCGCCACTTGTCCTCAGAGCGTGTTTCTCCAGCTCCGTCGGCATTTAGCATACCCGTTAATTCACTCCACTGGGCGATATTCCGCTGTCACCCATTGGGACACGGCTTTGATAAGTCTCCAAAACTGAAGAAATTGTGAACATTTGGCTCAATAAGCATTTTCAATATATGTCTAAAAATATCTGTGCAATAGTATTGACACATCATCCTGATGTAAATAATTCTTACTTCTTCATAAATTCCACCAAAATGACGAACTGGGTGAATCTGGTTCTCATTTTTAAGTTTAAATTATTTTTACTTATCGAAACAACGAAATACAATAATCGCGCCTAAAGATGAAAACTTTTTTTTTAAAAAGCGTTCAAAAGACTACATCAGTTTCCCGTATTCGAATAAAAATAATTACCTACAAAAAAACAGCATAAAGTTAGATTAATCTGTGATATTACAATAAATTGTATAAAACAACGCCTTAGGTTTTTAAAAATAGCTTCAAAATTGTCTTATTTACGTTTATTTGACCAACCAAGTGCATTGCCAAAAACCGTAAACTAAACCATTGGTTTTAGAACGCATCTTTTCTTCATAACCGGTTTTTTATCTGTGGTGTTACTTTCGAGAAACTCGCTTGCGTTGCGCGAGTCGTCGTTAGCGAGTCGATAATGGTTCGTGCTGCCGATTTTTTGACAGAACGTATTCGAGTAGTGACGTTTTACTTTACTATTCGAAAACGTTAGTGGGTTCGTGCTAGCCCTACTGAACAACACATCATTCGGACCGCCGGCGAATGTTCGCACCAACTACGAAAGTTCGAACATGCCGCCGTGTGGCGGCTACACATTCGCCCAAGTAGGTACAGTCAGCCAAGAAAGTGGTCTACTACCACTTTTGACAAAAGTTTCTGCGAGGTGTAACGACGATCGCTAAGGTTGGCTTTTCTAACAGAGATTAACACATGCACAATTATGTTATGACGTATTGTCTGTTAACTGAGATGCCTGACATTTGACGTCATTGGGTGACTTAGTTTAACCTCATTAGATGCGATAATCTATTTTGCACAACTAAACCATGTCGATCTTTTTGAAGAGAAACTCATTACTACTGAAAAAGAAAGTCTCTCTGACAATTCTACTGTCAAGTATTTCCGTCAATGAAATATGAATATTAATCTGCTACCGATAATTCAAACTTGACACTTGGCATGACGTTATATCATAAATGACAAAGAGAGCAATAGTCACTCACCCAAACTTATTGCCAGGGAAAATTGACCTTGTTGTTTCGTCATGACGTTCAAACGAATCTCAACTCAGTTGAGATTCTCAAGCGTAGGGTGGTAGACCACATTTTAGGCTGACTGTACATAGTTCGCCCAATTTTCTAGGACCAATGTGTACAGAAAGCCTTAAATAACATTGCTAACGATTATCAAGGACATAAAAATATAATTTCTAATTATTTTGCAGTGTTATTTCATGCACCCTTTTATCAGATT
The DNA here is from genome assembly GCA_950022985.1 of Udea ferrugalis. Lineage (NCBI taxonomy): Eukaryota > Metazoa > Arthropoda > Insecta > Lepidoptera > Crambidae > Udea > Udea ferrugalis. The sequence goes on from OX465545.1 coordinate 5,393,718, forward strand.
GTTCAGTCACGAAAGCAAATAGCCACCGAATGTCAGTTTGAAATTAAATAAAACCAACATGGCCGCCTTGAAAATGTAGGGGCTCTTATTGCTACATAGGTAGCAATCTCTTTCAGATAATTCTGTAGAGGCACTTCATTTAACATTTACACAAGAAATAGACGCAGACAATAATCAATCTATGTACGGTCAGAAGCATATTAGGCGGGTCCATATTGACTCACCTATAGTTGTTTCTCCAAAATTGTTCTTCCTAACGATTTGTGATCCGAATGATCACTTTTCCTAAAATTTTTAGTCCTAAAGTTTTCTTTCATAATTTTTGTAGTTCTAATGACGATGTTCATAACGCTCATATTTCCTAAAACTTCAATTCATAATATTTGATCTCCTAATGTTGTTTTTCATAACGATATAATGAATACACACATTAATAAATGCACATTGCTAAAGATCATAAAAAGTGCTGGGGTTAACGCAAGCAGCAAGCTAATCAGGCAAGTTGTTTTTAGGGCTTAAAAAAAAATCGCCCCGACTTTAGTATACCAAGACAAGACAAGTATACCAATTAGTTGTTATAACAAATAATTCATAGTTTTTCATAGAGAAAAGATTCATTTTCCCAGTGTAGAATTAGGGTCAAAGACGGTTATGTTGACAAAAATTAGGATATAAGTGTTTATGGCTATCGAAATTATGAAGTTGAATGATTCGGAACTAAAACATTAGGAAAAAAGAAGTTAGGAATTGGGATTGTTAGGATGAACAATTTTAGGAAGAAAATTTTCGGAGTTCCGATATTAGGAGTTAAAATTTTAGGTGAACTTTGGCGCACCCATATTAGGCTATTTACCCATTTCCGAGTTGTCAAATGTATTTTTTTGCAATAAAGCATGGAGGACTGACCGGAAATCGGTAGCCTGATACCGTGGGCCGTAAATTTTATGCTTAGAAAGGATAAGATAAAATATACTTTATTTGACGATTGACGACCGTCTTGGTGTAATTGTTGAGAAGTCGGCTACTACACCAAAGGTCGCGGGTTCGATCCCCGCACAGTACAAACATTTGTGTGCATGAACATGTCTGTTTGTATTGGTCTGGGTGTTTCCTATGTATATTAAGTATGTATTTACAAAAGAAAAAGTATTCAAGTATGTTTATCCGTTGTCTAGTATCCCATAAAAACGGACTATAATTAGCCCACTTGGGCCTAGATGGCGCTGTGTGGAATAATGTCCAGGGATATTTATTATTTATTTATTGCACAAAGAAAACAAATTACATAACGATGCTTATAGATATTTGGAATGTTCAATACAGGCGGTCTTATAGCTAAGAGCGATCTCTTCCAGACAATCTTCAGGTAGAGAAACTGAAAAAGGAAGTAGATGCGGCGGTGCAAGGTGTATAAACTTACATAATAGATATATCTACATAAAGTTAATACAAACAATTTGGTATTAACAGGACGATTGCGTTGAATAGTGAAAAAGAAGAACATTGGGTCAAGGCGATAGAAAGTGTAGTGATGTGTAGGTTTCAGTTGAATTCAAAATTACTTTCAAAAGTAAGCTGTAGTCCGTTCGCGTTAAGAATGCCGTGATTTCATTTTTGTCCTTCGACCTAGCACGCCCACTAACCAAACAAATCGCTCCTAATTAGGAAGTCAAGTTCACAGTGACCAGTTGAACGCATACTTTTTAGACAACTTTGCCAACTTTAGTAAGAGGTCGTGCTAAATTGAAGGACACGTATGTAATTGTCACCGGAAAATAACAAAAACCGTAAATTTATAATTTTCCTAGGAAATTTATCAACTTTCGTAGGATTCTAAACGAGAGATAAATTGTATTATTTTACGCCTACATTTACGGAAGTTTATCAATTTGCGACGACTCGTGGTAAATTTATCAACTTACGGATATCTATTCGTAAGATTCTAAACGATTCGACTAATCACAGAAGAGCTTTTAATTTAACGCTTTTTTAAATTACGGAAAATAACACATTGCTCTCTGATTGGTTGATGTTGACAGTAGCAATGCTTGTTTTCATAGATTATGAGTGGCGGAGAAGAGGAAGGAGAAGGAAGACGTGACTTATTCGACCAATCAGAGCGCACATGGCATTTGGTTACTGCCCACTTATTATTTAACGGATTTCCTAGGAAATTTATAAATTTACGGTTCTTGTTATTTTCCGGTGACATAATTACTACATTCTTAACGCGAACGGACTATAGAGAAAACACGTTCGTGAGCATAATTACTTAGGCCCACCTGTAATTAACTGTTACGTGTCATTTAGTCACAGTACATTACATTAAATTATTTTCATTGTTAGTCACCCATCATGCAACCGTTGCATAGGTACAAACAACCGGTGCAAGCAAAATGGAAGAAGTATGGATTGGCAGCCGTGAGGTTAGTTTTTAAAGAATATACTTAAAAACATACACGGTTAAAACACTTTTCAAATGAAAAATGGTAAACTAAAATTAGTCGATTTGTTTGGAAGCTACGACGACACACACCGACACAAAGATGAACTGAAAAAAACAACTCTCATCTGTTGGCGTCAGGTGAATTAACGGATGGAAACTTAGAGCATTTCTATATTGTCTAAGGATGGAAAGGACGATTTTTTTTCAAAAGTGTAACGTCAACCCCACTGCCACCTTTGCGTTCAGTCTAGTAGCAGAACTGTCAAAGCCAGCAACGGCTCAACAGCGGAAGTAGGTAATTCAGAAAAAAAACAAAACACTATCTACCAATACAACGGCCGCCCGCGACTTCGTCCGCGTGGACTTAGGTTAAAAAAATAAGTGTTATAGATATGTATCTTTATAAATTGTAGCCTATGTCCTATTCAGATGCATAATATGTTATTGTAGTCTCATTGAAATTCATCCAGTAGTTTTTACGTGAAAGAGCAACACGGCACATCCATCCACACATACAAACTTTCGTATTTATAATTAGGTATTAAGTAGTAGGATTTTAAAATTTAAATTGTATATTGAGTCAAAATGTATGCATTTTCTTCTTACAATAATGAGGTTTTCTACAGATTTGGCCGCGATTTCTGCTTGGAGACCAGCATGCATGGGTTCAACCACATTGCAGTGCCGGGACGACATTGGATTGAAAGGTTTGCTCATTCTTTCTAGGTTTACCTAAGGAACACGAGCTACACGCCACAGCCACTAAACGCCGCAACTGGCATAGTTCCTGACACATTTTTATATGGAGTGGAGCTCACAGTTTACGCCGGTGGCCGCCATAGGCTACAAATTGTTGCGGCTCGCTTCTTGTGGCCCACAGCGGCTTTAAAACGCCGAAAATAAAAGCCACCACACGCTACTCTTGCGATTTCTTTTATGACCGACCCTATTGCCATAGACCGTTATCAAACTGCAAATTTGGAGAACGAAATTGTCTCGTGTGTTTTTCTTTTTGGTACAGTGGCAGCGCGTCATCCACGCAGGTAGCGCTAAGGCCCGAGGAGGTTTTATATCGCTTCTGTGAGTGCTTAATTTGAGGTGCCCGTGGCGCACTTGTGACAGTGATAACCGACGATCGCTGTTGTAAAGCAACACGTCGGGCCGGAAATGGGATGGGTGACCACCCCGACCAAAATTTAGTGATGTGTATTTCGGGCATCTCCGTGCTTCGGAAGGCACGTTAAGCAGTTAATCCCGGTTGACGTAGCTAAACGTCAGTCGTTAAGCCTACTCAGAGCCTCAGGGCGGCTTGATAATATCTGACATAAAGGTTGCTTACTAACCTTACTACACCCCTCCAACAATCCGCACTGAGCCCGCGTTTCGAGTATGGCTCGTTCCACCTCATAGTTGAGATGGGGCCTGTGCCCGGCCGTGAAAGGCAGTAGTTTAAGGCCGATTATGTTATGCATTTGAGAGGTTATTTTGGCAAGCTTATGGAGATACTTTATTCTTTCACATCATTTATTCGTTGTGTTTCAACCAGGCAGTATTACCAATAACCAGCAATCTTCTGCATATTATTTTTATCCAGGCTCCTGTGGCTGCTGACGACATCTGCCGCCATATGGGGAGCCATAGGCGTCTCCATGGGGCAGCTACAGCGATTCAACGAGAACCCCACTGTCATCACCTTGGAGAAGGACTTCAGGACTTGGCTGTTCAACTTGCCTGGGATCACCACTTGCGATTTGGTGAAGATGCTTTTATCCCCTATTCCACCTAGCCATTCCACCTAGGTGGCATAAGACATAAAAGACATGAAAAATATTTCATAGACAAAAAACCCAGATTCGCCAGCAACTTAAAGCATTAAGAACTGTCAAAGGCCAGCAAAGAAATGTACTGTTTAACATCATTCATATAAACCAAAAGATCCTTGGGGGAGGCCCCGCAGTGGGCGTCGTTCGGCTGACATGATGATATTAACAATAAGAGGAAGATACGGCATCCGTGTACCAAATGAGGCCACACAAGAAACAGGTCCAACGGACTTGTTTTCAAGTCGGATAATGAAGTTGATGTTTGCTACAAACTTCTAGCAAAGGTCTTTTAACAGCTCTCTGAGTGATATTTAAGATGTGATAAGGATAAGAAAATTAATAAATAACTTTCATTTACAAATCTTTAGGAGAATCTTTGGTTCACTAAAGTTGCGTTAAAAAATCTTAGATAAACCCAATTTGATCATTCAACAAATATTCGGTTTCCAACATATGTTCGAAATCCCAGCTTTTAAAATTAATCTATTATCTTAATAAAGAAGGTGTACTGAAAGTAGCGGGTGGTTCAGCGAGGAAAAAATTACTCGTGGTCACCGTGGGTGAAAAATTATGTTGTAAAACTAGTTGTTTAGAAAAACAAACATTTTGTCAATATCATATTATTATTTCATTTTCTTACCCCCGAATTCACGAATGTTAATCAACGCTTAGCACGCGCTTTAGCTAATGCTGTCCCGTTAAATGACAATTGATAGAACTGAAAGAGACAGCTATACTTCTGAAGGACGCTCAACCTTGTTTTTATAGTAGGAGAAATACCTTACGCCACCATACCCGTCCACCGGGAGACGGACGGGTTATATCGGACTCGGACTCGCCTACACGGGAGGCTGTTCCTACTGACCAGTAGGGACAGCCGAGGGTGTCGAGCCGTCCCTACCAGGCAGTGGTGAAAGCCTGTGCAATGCCGGCGACGGTACCTCCGTAGCCAGCTGGCCACCGTGCGCAGACCCTACTGGGCCCGCAACCACGAGGCACACGAAGCCCTACGTACCCAGTGAACAATTTTTGACTTCGCATCAGTACTGACTTAACCAGTACTCTTTTTTATTATAATATCGATGTGTGGCCTGCTATACATTGACCTCATTTTCTGGGACAGAACCGAGTGAACCCGAGCAAGCTCCCACGTGCAATCTCCAGCCGCTGGCAGATCGACCAGACTGACCCCAAGTATTCCTATTACGAGCGCTTTGTACACACGGTGGCTAACTCGGATCTCTTCAACTTGGAAGGATACGAAGAGTTCCAGAAAGACCCCAGTCTGGATGTAGACTTGTACAAGCTGGCTGTGGAGGCGAGTGCTACTCGTCACATCAAAGAAACATCTTCTGCACAATGTTACTGTTTTTTAAGAGAAGTTGTCCAATGCATTGGCGGCTACTTATATCCTTTTTTTATTGTAGAAGAATTTATCTATAATAATTTGTCAATCAGAAACACACACGATCATGCACGCACCAATAGTTCAAATAAAACATTTGATATGTCGCCGTTTTGTTTGTTTCTTTCTTAATTTACTGCTGAGTTTAGGCCTAGTATCTACAACGCCAGATGTAGATCTATCTCTCCTCTATCCCTGGCTTGTGCACTGCAAAGTCTTCAAACCATAGCTTAAGGTGTTTGCTTTATCCTATGGCTGAAATTAATGGTGTGATTTTAACTCCTAGACAACTCCCAGACAGAGTGCTTGACCACTGAGCCATCGTTTCAGATTTGCTCTTACCTCCAATCTGTCGGTTAAACAGGTAATGCCAGACTTCCAAGTGAAAGCGACTTGGTCTCACGGCGTCGTGGCCAAGTGGCTCCCGGTCATCACCGAAGCTGGCGCCTGCTTCGTCACCAACTCTGTGGCCATCGCCGACGTGGCTTTCGTGTGAGTAAACAGAGTAATGTAACTCCACTATGGTCCGTTTGCGTTAGAAAGCAGTGATTTTTAAATTTTATTCTGTTGCCCACAAAAAAACTCAGCTCCACAACCTTTGCGTTCGGAAGTTTGCGTTTAACTGGCCACTGTGGACTAGATTTTCTAATTAGGAATGATTTGATTGGTTAGGGGACGTGCTAGTTCAAAGGACAAGTATGAAATTACTGCATTCTTAACGCGAACGGAGTAATAGTACTCAGTCTACAACTTTTTCTGATTCACAAATGTCTAGTCGAAACAAAAGCGAGTCGGGAAAACAAGGTAGGAAGAATAAAAAGACTAGAAATAACAAAAATAAAGTCGGAAAATCAAAGGAAATGTTAATAACAAACATATTCATACTTCGTAAAACGAGTAGAAAACTTGGCAGAAACTTGAAGCCGAGCCTAAGTCAATTTTCAATTGCTTGAGCACTTTATCTGCGAGGGTTTAGGCCTGGTTCACGAGTGCCATAGTGCCAATTGTCCACGTTCCACTCTTTGGACACCAAGCATGCAACAGTGCTGGGTCAGGCGCGTCATTATGCTGTGGGCCATCCGAGCCGTGATTAAAGCAAGAAGGGTTTTAATGCAGCATTTGAGGAGTGCCTAATGCAGAAGACTCGCGATTGTATTGGAGGTAAAATTCACTTTTAAATCACTTGTTCGGAACCGAAGGTAGGAACATGATGAGACGAGGCTTAAGTAGATGCCGAAAGACTATTTTCTTTGCAGGAAACCTACTACAAACGACACCAATCAGTTCCCGATGACCTGCAAGTACTCCGCACTGAGTTGCTACGTCATTTTGGAGGTCGTAAATAAATCTGATGTAAGTTAATCTTCTATTTATTTTTTTTACTTTGATATGCTTTCCTTTATAAATTAACACACAAAATACCACAGACACTTTCTAATCAGCCTAAAGGTAAAATGGGAAATAAAAGTTTTTTTTCTTCCCCATAGTCCCACTAGTGGCTTCACGAGTAACATTTCTTCGGGTATCTTTTTAATTGGAATAAAGTAGAAAATCATACATAGTTTATACAAGTAACTTGGTTTTGGGTACTTACACTTTAATTGTAAAGAACAAGGCAGGTGGCCGGCCACTTTTCTATGTTCAAAAACAGTTGTAGGTTTTTCAGTTTTTTAGATTTACACGTTGTTTTAATATTGACCAGTTGTCATAACTATCTGTTGTCTTAATTATTGAAGTATTTATTTAAGTCACAATATTTTACAAAGGTGAACTTAAGGCTTCAAAGCATTCTGAAACAGCAATCCTTGATTATATTTGCTAGTTCTACATCCACTCACCATACGGCGTGGTGGACATCACCAGCTACAAGACAACAGTCTTCGCGTCTCTGAACCGGCAGACCGAGCTGAGTGTGATGGAGACCGGCTGCGGACAAGGAGTGCGCGACTTGCAGCCGCAGAGGCGAGGCTGCCGGTTCTCGGACGAGCCTGACCACACCACACAGGTACAGTCAACACCAAATCAGGTTACTCCATTTCCGTTTCTTCTCTCGCTCTTGTCAAATGTCATTCCTTTGCAATAGAGCAAGGAGGACTGACCGGAAATGGGTAGAGTGATGTGCCATCCACCGTACTAGGGATTGAGTTGTATGTTTAAAAGATTGATGTCTTAATTTCATAACATGAACAGAATTGTGAACCAGCAATGTTAAAAAGCTCCGTAACCGCAACTATCGGATATTCGATATCTTAATCTATCCGGAACCATAAACGAATCCGTTATTTATAAATATTTCGGATAATTCTGACGTTATGACATTTTTTCCTGTTTTCTTGTATTATTTTAGTCATAACTAGATAGGTCAGCAGTTTCATTTACTTAGTTCTATAAACTGGAGGAAGAAATTCCATAAAGATCAAGGAACTATCCTGAAGTAACGAATAATAATCCGAAATGATTTCTTATCCGTATCCGAATCTGGTAATTTAAGTAATCATTTCTAAGTATACCCGTATCCGAAACATATCCATAACACCTCTAGCTTACGCAGCGTTCGTTATTTTCTCAGGTGTACAGCACCAACGCCTGTCGTATATCGTGCAGAAGCAAACTTGCGATCAAATTGTGTGGTTGTAAACCATTTTATTATATTTACGAAGGTAAGCCAAGCATTTAAATTTCCCAATTTGAGCGGCTCCCCAGTACCCCCAACAACATGTCTTGGAACCAATCAGATATCTTGTTGCTGGTAGTATCCTGCCCGCTTCTCGCCTGTCATGCTTCCTTGCTTGCAAACTAGCTCAGTCTCACTTTAGTCGGCGCATGTCTCCGCTCCACTTTGGTGGAAACTACCCTGCTGTTGCCGTTTTGCTCTACACCTCGCTTCAGCACAGCACACAATCGCATTCCACTCAGTAAACGTCCGAGCACAACGTTCACAGAGGGTCCAGTGTGCACGCCAGCTGGCATGTGGTGCCTATCAGAGTACTCGGAACAGCTAAAGGCGCTCAAAGAGGTCAAGTGCAGCTGCAGCCCCCAGTGCCTGGATGCAACCTTCAGGGAGCTGGCCTCCATGGAAGAGATGTGGTAAATTTAAGCAGTAAAAAAGCATTTGTTCTACGTAGTATGTAAGATAAAGACATTTTGAATTAGTCGGCTTATACTAAATTCAGGGATCACGGGTGAAATAATTCCCGGGGTACCTTCCAGCCAGGCACTATCACCGAGGCCATGGGCAATAAAGGGGAATTTACAAAATGTTTGAGAACTTTCACTTTAGGCTAACGCATTCAAAAGCTTGAAATTTATCTGCGAACCATGGAACGCACACACCTTATTATTTATTCGACAGGGCAAAAGGGCCGTTTTCAACTCGTGGTGCTGTGAGGTTCACCGTGCAACCTCCACGCACCAGATACACCAGGGAGATAGTCTTCTACTTCCAAGATCTTGTAGGTGAGAGCCGTATTTGAGCAAAGTAGCCGCTATGGCGCTGCTATCTGTTTTTTTTTGCCTCGTGGTCCTACCAATTTCGTCCCACTGTTACTCGTAGTCCCACTGAACATCAACACTAGTGACGCTGATCGCACTTATCAGTCCTGTGAACTTAGAGCATTATCAACATAAGAATAAGAATGAGGTCCCACTACTATATGAACAGTCAACGGCATGACAGGGTCTAATCAGTCGATGTCCATTGCTCCATTGGAAAGTAATATCATCTGTTAAAAGCAAAATAAAAAATGGCAATGGGTGGCCTGATACGCCGTTGACTGTACATGATGATTATCAAAAGAAAAATGATAGTCATAAAAATACTTAACTGAACTAGCTCCAGCTGTAAGCTCCAGATAACAGCTACGAAAAAAGTTTAGTTCATAAAAATTATGAATAAAGTAGGTAACCTAGAAAAAAACTGTGCAATATGTATTCAAGGAATCCACAGTCTCATCCTTCCCCAGTATCATTCGGTGGGGCGGCTGGCCTGTTCCTAGGAGCAAGCTTCATCAGCTTCGTGGAGATCTTCTACTTTCTGATGGAGAAGACCTTGGGGCTGTGCGTCGATACGAGCCCGAAAAAATCGGAGGTAAAGGTAAATATTCCAAATTTTTATCGAATTCCACCAGAATTGGTCACTCTAACAACACAATTCATTTCTTCATTAACATTTTTTTAATTCATTCATTTTAATGTTTGGCCGTGTGGTTGGCTAGTCTAGGAACACTCTTGGCATTAAGTCAGCCATTTGTACCTTTTAGGGTCCCGTACAAATGGTGACAAATGGTTTTGGCAGTCTTCTAGTGATGTTGACCTGACACTGTCTAAATAATCCTGAAGAGCCCGAAACACGACGAAATCAGGGTCAGGACTATACGGAGGATGGAGCAACACCTTCCCTGCTGTACTCTCTTAATTTTTGCTGAAAACACTCATCTTCAGCCACTGTTGATCAATTTTCTATCTAAACTTCTTGCTTTAGCACTGAATAAAATTTCAAATAGTCCCGAAGAACTTTTAAACACAAACAAAACAAAATTATGTAACACCATGCTACCACGATTCAACGGCGGATAGGGACATCTCTGGGTAAATAGGTGGAACTAGAACCTAATCACATGCTTCCAATACAATCTGAAACCGTCTGCTTGTGTCAATGAAGTTGATACGACATCAGCTGTTTGCAAACCTTGCCAAATTAAAAGTATGATTATGAAACCATTATTTACAATTTAAACCAACACGTGAAATGTAATTCGCAGGTAGTTCAACCAGTCGTCCCGTACGAGACAGCCCGCATCATGGAGCTCAACTCTATTCTGGAGAATGACAATAGGTTTCAACAGCAGTTGGAATATCAGTGGCGATGATTTTGGTGGTTCTAGCAGGAATCGAAATACTTTCAAGTAGGTTTTGATATTCGAATGGCTCAGGATTTTTGCTCTCCCTCTATTCCGATAAGTTATGAAATTAAGTAAAAATAGTTGCTAGGACACCAAGTATGTAAGATTAACATTTTCTCATATATAAAAATGGATCGCAAAATGTGTTGGTAAGCGCATAACTCAACAACGCCGGGACCAATTTGGCTATTTTTTTTTCTTTATTTTTGATGATTTTTACGGCGAGAAAAAATCGAATAATCTTTTTGACAGAACGAAGTCTGTCGGGTCCGCTAGTTGTTGCATAAAAATAGGTACGTATATCAAGTACCTAATAGTTTAAGACATTATTTTTAACAATTTAGGCGGACTTATTGCTACAAAACGATATCTTCCAGACAACCTTCGGAAGAAGAGGATTTTAAGCAATTGAATAAAACATATTTTATGTAAAATTATCTCAAAACTAGCAACAGTTTTGTCCATGTTAACATTTATGCCCCTCAAGACAAGTTCCACGCCCATAACTTGTAACTATTAATAGGAAATTATATTCAGCCGACTGCCATAATAGGCATGACGACAGTATCAAATAATCAACGATTTGAATACATTAGGGGAAAAAACATATTAAAAGGATTTAAAAGACACATTTAGTTTGATTTTAAAATCTGAGATTAATCAGATTTTCGATAAAGTAAAAGGATAAAATACTCCAATTCGCCATTTTGACTCAAACGTCAATCACGCACTATGACGTCACTGTAGTGGAAATCAACAAATGTCACTGTCGTATTTCATACAAGTGAGTTTGACAGACACTTGATATTTACATTACAAATACGTCACACGGACGCCATGACACCTGCGAGCGTTTTCGCGCGCTGTTGATAAAATACTAGAATAATGTCCTCAAACTTTGTTAAACTGACCTTTGAAACCGAAATAAAGTTTTTTTAGTATACAATACATGTGTACCTTTATCACGAAAGAAGATTTCAAAATTGTTCGTCATGCCTATTGCAGCATACACGTAAAACATGTTCGTGGATTTTTTATTCCTACTGGTACAACTAGTGGTACTATCGGTAAATCAAAAAATGCTTTTGTATGTGCAATAAAAGATTTGTTATGTGTATATCTGTCTTTATTTGGACCCACCGTTACAAATATTAAGAACTGATTTGTCACTAACAATTTAATTCCCTCTCCATCCCAGTGGAGCTCTGAAACAAAATTACGACGTCAGTAATCTTTTTAAACAAACGCTCAGTCAAAACTGCTGTACCTAGAAACTTAAATTTTGGTATAGGGGATTTTCTAATGATGTAAGTAACCACTTAGAAAGGTTTTTTACGTCTAATAGGGTGAAGTTCACGCGGACGAAGTCACAGGTTGCCGCTAGTATGTGATAAAATAAAAGGTAAACTCGCTGACTATCAAACATACATACATACAAACGCTCACGACTATAATACAAGCGGGCTAGTCAGAGGTTGAGTGTTACCGTCATGGTAAACAGAACGTTTAGAAGCCCACATTTCGGCTTGTGAATTTGAACCCAATGGGGTAATGGGCAAGATTACCGCCGATAAATAAGGTTTAGGTTTTATGTCAATGTTTTCGATCACCGCAGAGTTAGCTGCAAATTGTACCATGAACACAAATTAAGTGTTCCGACCACATTTGATCTCGGGACCACGGGGTTCCAACCCAGACTGTTCAGCCACTGGGCCACCAGTGCCACGATGCTGACTATCATCTACCTACTTTTTTAACATGACACGTACCGTTCAAGAGCGCGAGCGGCGACGGCGTATCTTGTAGCGGCGGTCGCAGTGGCGGCAGCGTTTGAACGAGCCGGAGCGTGACCGGCAGCGCCATAGGTAGCTGCGGACGGAAAATGAACTAAAAATGGCAGTCATATGGTTGGCACACGAATTTATGAAATGTGTTTGGCGGGGACAGTGTCGCCGGTCACCCTTCCTACTATTCTGCTACCAATATCCGTACGTCTACTCAGCTGGTCCCGCTGAAAACCAGCGTCTGGACCTAGCAGGCATAAGCTGAGTGTGGTCTGTTTTATTGAGGGCATAAGCTGAATGTAGGCCATTCTTTTTTAGGCATCGTAAAACCGCACCACTGCCTGGTATCTAACTAGGTACTTATTGTTTGAAAATGATTAGTGGCCAAAATGTCTGCCCAAGCGGGTAAACCTAAGCGGCCCCGGAGTCAGGCAACACTGCACAAAACGCTGCCACTGCCATAATTCCTGTAGTTTTCATACATTTTGTATGAACTTTCAGCACACGGTGAAGCCGGATGCCACCGCTTTACAAACTATAGGAATATGCGGTAGCAGCGTTTGGCCCTAGTGCGATTAGACTTTATTGAAACATACTCAAAAGCCACTGCGCTAACCGTCCTTTCCGCCTGCATCCGGACCTGCGTCTCCTGCGCTTGCCACAGCTGCGTCGGCGCCGACAGCACTTCTGCTGCACCCGGTAGCGGCGGTCACCTGACCGGCAGCGCTTGAACTTGCCCGTCTTGCTGCGGCCGCGGCTGCAACGGCTCGAGCTGTCAGCGTAGACCTTATGTCCAAGCTCTGTCAGTCACTCACCGTCCTTTCCGCCTGCATCCGGACCTGCGTCTCCTGCGCTTGCCGCAGCTGCGGCGGCGCCGACAGCACTTCTGCTGCACGCGGTAGCGGCGGTCACCTGACCGGCAGCGCTTGAACTTGCCCGTCTTGCTGCGGCAGCGGCTGCAATGCATACAGAATGACTTTGCGACTAGGCGTGGCCAAATTTTTTAAATAGCTCTATAGAAAAAAACTGCTTCTTTATCAGAATCAAAATTAAAAATAGCTTTATTTAAATAGACCTGTTACAAAGTACTTTTAAGTCGTCAAATCTAATTAACAAACGAAACATACCTAATAATAGACATAATAGACATGAGTAAAAAAATATCGTAAATATCTTTAAAGGTGGTGCTTCTTTTTAATTTCTTAAATGTCCTAAAAGGAAGCCAAAAAAGGATTGAGCGTAATAACAAAGGAAGAGAATCCAAAATATGAAAAATAAAATCCTTCACGGAAATTGATTTAGTGACCATGTGACTAGACTCTGATGTCGTTCGGCTGACGGTGATAAAATATCTTTGACTCGTGGTCCCACCATTTTTGTCCCACCGGACTCGTGGTCCCACCAAGTTAGGGTTAGTGGTCCCACAACAAGTCATACAGAGGGAGGCAGTTAGTTAGGTTTCTATTATTTTGTTACATAATGGAACAGTGATTTTACGTTTACAATTTTAATCCATCCATCAATAAGTTTAATCATGGATCGAAACAATGTAACTATGATAAATTCATTCATGCGCATGCAAATCTTATTAGCATCAGTGCCTTCCTTAGACGTAGTTAGGATCTTCAAAATTGGTTATGGAAAGGACTACTTACCATAGTGTGTCTGCCACTTAAACTTTTAACATTACGTCAATAAGTTCACTTACGTTTTGCACATTCTGAAAGAGACAAAATTACGAAAATTACAGAAGACGAATTAAAGTTCTCCCTTCTCAAAAACATTTCAGCCTGGTACCTAGCACGTTTTGTGCCACCCGGTATAACAACTTAATTTAATAATAACTCACTTTCGTCTTCGCCGACATTTTGCCATCTTTTATCTGTAAAAATTAGAAATGTTTAAACTAGAAAGAAATAACTAAATTATTTCACTCAATTATGAATTTACAGAGATATTCTGTCAACTTTGGCTCAGGAAAAAGCAAGTTATAATCACAAACACCCAGACACAAAACAAACGTTCGTCTTATGTTTGTAGTGGGTGGGAATCGAAGCCGTGACCACTTCAAACTTTGTTCTCTTCTCCACGTCTCCAGTATTACCAGATTCAGTGTGCAAGTATAAAAAAGACGAGTCAATTCGCATTCGAATGCTAAAATGAATTTCACAGACTCTCTACAATAATTATGAGGCCAGGATCTAGATTAGAATGTTGGCTGTTCAGAGGATTGTCAACCAGAATATCAAGACTACCTGTGGATAGGTTCAAGCCCTAAGTTTGTCCAGACACCAAGAACAGAAAGACTTGTTCAATCAGCCCAGGCATCGAACCCAGAAGCTTAGCATTGCGCGAATCTATCACCACCACACCGGCGAGGTTTTTGACACGTTAAACAAAAAGGCAATAGGTACTTACATCTTGATTGGAATAACTATAATTTCACACTTCTACATAAATATTGTAATAATGATTTCATGATAAACAAAATAAAATAATTAGAAAATAATAAGTTAAAAATTCAGTCACATCACATTGGAGAACTCGTAAAAAACGTCACAATCAAAATACATTCGAAAATTAAAATCGTTTTTCATAGTTCTGTCAAAACTTCTAAGGTCGAATGAAGTTCTCTAAGGAGGCGGAAAATGTTTTCTTTTTTTTTGACGACGCGACGGTTGCAAGCAATGCGGTGCTGGTGCGGGCCGCCTGATGGTAAACGGTTACCGCAGGCTATGCAATACGGGTAGTTCAAAGGGCTCCCGCGTTGTCAACCCTGGAAGAACCTTTTTAAACTGCTCTTATTTCTCTTCTGCCCTCCTAACGAAAACCTCAGCAGGGAGGTACGTTCTACTCGTACAATTTTAAAGTGTCTGAGGAAGGAAACATCTCAGGAATCGAATGGTCAGAGACCATGGCGGCTCTATAGTGTGTGGATGAAAACCCTGACGAAGGCGAAAGGAATTAGCTGTGGGCATCATATCAAACCGTTCTTCAGAACAAAACCGCTTGCACATATCAGAGAAAGCAGGGAAAAGCGGTAGATAACGCAAAGAGAGGAGAAGTCTCTCCTCACACTTAGCGGCTTACGCCCTTATTCATAAAAACTTAAACAGCTCTTCAAGAAAGCGTTAACTTTTGTATCGCTTTGTCTCTTTCATTCTTGTTGCCGCAGCCATTTGCGAGTAAGTGACATAACACGTCATTTGCTTAAACAATGCTTTCGTTTAGCGTTGCGTTCGTTGTTATGAATAAGAGGGTAGTCTGCTCGGGGTCTTCTACGGCAAAAATAGGTACCCTTTTAAAAGTTACAAAGTCAATAGGCATGATGACTGTATTTTTTTTTTGTTTATTATCGAAAGACCTTACATTTATGTAAACAATCCTCAAAGAATCACTTCATCTGGATCAATACCACCAGAGATATCACAATTTGAAATGCACATTTTTGGACTTGCCCAAAAACGCTCCATACAAAAGTGACAGCGACAGTGACGTCACTGTCGCTGTTTTTGTAAGGAGCGCGTAATAACTTTGTTCGACAGCTATATTCAATATTGCGTTTATGATAATGGTCTCCTAACATAATTCCTTCATAATAGTTTGGGTTACAAAAAAGTGATATTGTTTTACAAAAATTTAACACATATGAAATGGACTTGCCCACCCAAGTTTGCAGGCCTATTGTAGCCTCATTTTGAAACGAATTTCGATTGTGGTTTTACAATAACATTTGTAATCAATTATTATTTTTGGGGAACATAAAAAAACATGCAAAATCACTCATAGTCATCTACCCTATTCTGTTTATAACACCCTTTGAGTCCCTCTGCTGGGCTCAGACATACTCAGTCGTGGGTTCCGGCTTAGTGCGAATGGTTTGACAGGATTTTTCAAGACTATAGTGCGTTTGCGTTAAAAATGCAGTAATTTCGTACTTGTCCTTGATTTAGCACCAGCATCCAGCTACCAAACCAATGACATCGTTCCTAATTAAAAGCCAAGTCCACTGCATTCTTAACGCGAACGGACTATAGTTATTTAGTTTTCATGAAACACCTTACGTTCATATGTTGTCAAGCCGGCCAGAAGCCGCTCATAAGGTCTAATAAATGAGGGATGATCAGTGTGGGTGGTAACTGATAGGTTGACTTCTAAAGTAAGTGAAACAATAAAACAGAGTACATAAACTTTAATATATTAATTAAATATCACATTACTATCCTTAAATACTATTGTTTAAAATTGATCTTGTACCCTTTGGACTCGCCGTCTTGCTCAAGCTGAAAGTTTTCTGTAGACAATCCGAACGGTTTGAGGATCATATTGCCCAGTTGTTTTAGTTTACCCATCATTTCAGTTTTAAGTTTCTCATTCTGCTGTTCGACTAGCGGCGGGAGGCGGACGGTGGCAAGTATGGCGTCTTTGTGTGAAGGATCGAACTCTAGTACTTTCTTGTAGTCTGACAGGCTTTCGTCGTACTTTTCTGTTGCTTCGTATGATTGTGCTCGTCTGTAAAAAAAACACATTATGATTGCGGTTTTAATTATACCTAGGGCATGTCATGCAGTCAATATTGATAGGTATAATGATATTTAAAAAGTTAAGAAGATTAAGTTATGTCAGTACTGATGCGAAGTCGAATATTCTCCCTTGGCGTACGTTCTTATAATTTGACCGTGTGTACAAGATATGATTATTTACTAGAGCATAAACGGGATAGATACATGTTGCGCCTTATCGTCTCAAACTGTCAATGCTTTGCTCAGGTGTTCGAAGTTCTGATTTCGGGTGCCACTTTGTTAGCACAAGTAACCTATCTACGTCTTTCTTATTTTAAATTCATTGGTTACAATATCGCGTATTATAATATACTAGTCTCGTGAAAATATTGAAGAGTGTAGCATGCCCTATTTAGATTTTACCGCATCCAGCGGCTTCCCGCGACCTTGACCAGATCGTCGGTCCACCTTGTGGAGGGCCTGCCAACGGAACGTCGCCAGTAGTATTTAAATTTACCACTTTACCTGATATAAGCCTTCACATATTTGTCATCCAGCTCTAACGCCCTCGTGCAGTCCCTCGCAGCCTTCTTGTACTGCTGAAGTTTCATCTTGGCAGCGCTTCGGTTGCAGAAGAGAACCGCACGCTGCTGGGAGAACTGGAGTGGACAGATTTTCAGACCTGAAAAGATATGGATGGATGGAGAAAAGTAGGGTATAGTACAATTCAAACTTGATGGCAGCTGTGAACACCGCAGAACACAAATTAAGGTGTCAGCGGGTTGCGAGGTGAGATCCATCTTGCGCACTCGGCCCTCGCCCCTTGCTTCCGAGCCGCCATTAAGTTTGAATTGTACTATATTATTTATTTGTCATAAGATTTTTTCAGTTGTGGAGTTAAATTAGTCAATGAATATTTTCTATTCTATTCCATTCTCTTAATAAAGAAACAGACTTTCATCAGACAGTTCTTCTGCCCTTTTAAGAGTGCAGCAAGGACAATAAATAAAATGTTATGAATGGGATACAATAGCCAACAACTAACGATAGCATGCAAAATTTCATACATCTACTATATCATAGAACAACTTATTAAATCAAAACTTTTCATAACTTCAAGGAATTTTTGGCACTTTGGGTGTAGTTCATCCACAGTCTGCCAAATGGCAAAATGCCTTATTCAGCCAGAGTTACTTAAAACCCACTCACCTTCAGTATATTTTTCTATACTCCGCTCATACTCCCCAGCTTTGAATGCACTATTCCCAGCTACCTTCAGCCCTTCTGCTATTAGCTTCCGCTCCTCTTTCTGGTCATCTGTGAGGTCCAGTTCAGCATCCTTCAGAGATTCTTCATCAAATGAATCTGTATCGCTTTCTTTGGTCACACTTTCTCTATCATCATCATAGTCTTTGTCTAAGTCTACATCTGTGAAGGGTGCTTCTGCAAGGAAATAAACAGTTAAAGCTGGCTTACACAAAAGTGTGAACTTTTAAACCTTTACTGATGATTTCATACAGGATTTTGACCTTGATTTGGCATGAGTAACTAACAATGTACTACCTACCCATGAAATGTTAACAAATAATGCAATAGTGATCTATTCAAAGATGGACAATGGATGAGGTTATCTTGCAGAATAAATTCTATTTCGAACCAAAACCTAGTTTACCTGTTTGATTTATATCTTGTTCAGGCACTGGTGGAAAATCAGCATTGGAATCTTCAGTTTTATTAACAATTTCATCCTGTTTCTGCTCTGTTGTATTCAGTGTTTTTAGATCTTTCGTTAGGTCGTCTATTACCTCCTCGTTTGACACGTTATTTGTACTTTTTAACCGCTCAGACATATTTGCTACACGAATTAGTTGTTTAGCAACAGAATTTAATGAAATAAACTATGAAACGTCTCTGAAAATAAGTAAACACCAAAAAATCGCTTTCCCTCTTGAACACTTTTCTTGAATGATGAATGTCAATTTTTTGACGCAAATTACGTTCCGCTAATGCGGAAATGACAAAAACTTAAAACAAAACTGGAAATCGGAACAACTATCACAGAGAAAGGAACGTTAAATAGAGGTGAGCTTCTTCTGTTCAATTGAAATCGATGAATCGACTTATATTAACAATTTCACTCCCTTCCCAATTTCCCTCTTCCGTCGTGCTTTCATTCCGAGCGGACGTGTTGAAGTGCCTCTTGAATATTTTTAAATAAATTATATTTAATTATTTCGAACTGTGTGAGCCCTAGGGCTTCGGTCTGTGCTGTCCCAGCGTGTCTTCGAAGTCACCTCCCGTGGAAAAACGGGTCAGTGGAGCGACCGCCTGCATTGAGATTTGAACTCGGTCCCTCTTGGTTCGGTTGCGGGGTTTTTGCCGCTATACCAAATCGACTGGGCGGGTTGCGGCCGAAAGTAACAACTGCAAGCGGACTTTTGCTGCGCGTGAGTGATTAGTAATACAGTACAGGAACAGTCTTCTCGACACTGACGTCATAATGAATTGTAATGCGTGTGAAAAAGTTGTGAATGCGAAGGAGTCTGTGAGATGCCGACTGTTACGGAGGGGGAGCGGAAATGAATGGACTGTATTAAAATAGGTGAATAAAAGTATATTAAATAAAAAGGGAAAACAAAGTATTAATAAAATCAAATACAAACCAAGTCGTAGCAGCAATTTATAACAGAAGTGTGACAACTCTAATGTCAAAACAGAGAAAAAATACAAATGAAAATCAAAAGGTTTTTATGTTACGAAGGAGTCTTCACTCCGTAACATCTCTCCCTCTCTTTCAAAAATGATAAAAGCAGGACAAGAGAAAAAACAAAAGAGTGAAAGAGAGAAAGAGATAGCCTTCAAGTCGCACCAGCTTTTACAGGTTATAGTATCTAACTAACTAGTCCCAACCCAATGCTATGAGCCTTAGTGCCTTTTGCCTAGAAGTCTTCTCATGAACTCTTGTGGCTATTTCTTGCCCAGGTGGTTAGCTATCTCGCCAAGGAAAAGAAAAGGTGTCAAAGCTGGATCTGGCTTCAGGACTTGCGCGACGGGCCATGAATAGATGTAGGGCCATCAGTGCTGCGTCGGTCGAGAGGTCATAGTTGCTGGAGCTAGCTTGAGATTTCGACGAACGGCCGTAAAAGGGTGGGCTATGCTGCGTTGTGGCATTCGAAAGCTGAACTAGGCCGGCGTAGTTTGAAGCAACGAAAATAAAAGGGCGGCGATGTCGGGCAAGTTGAACTTCAACAGGGGATCACAGGGATGGGGCTCGTAGGTGTAGCCTTCGCCATTTCACAAAGTTGGCAGGCATGTGCTGCTGCTCTAACTGCACTTTCTAGCTTCGTAATCCAAACTGCAGGCGAAGCTCGTTCGATAACTGCTTCATGGTTGTCATGCAAGATGCTTGTGGAAGTGACCAGTTTGAAGCTTGACTGCTGGATGGCTTCCATCATAAATTGTTTAGCAATTGGTAGCTTCAGTAGCGACTGCAACAGTTTCAATGCGCCGAGATAACTTCGTGAACCATCGCTTCCAAGAATAAGATGAAGTTCTTGTAATTTGCTGTGGCAGGGAAATGGTCAACATGGCAATGGCTCTCCCACTCTTAACGCAACTAACTCTATAATCAGAAGAACAAGCTGGGCGACGAAAATAACTTAAGCTAAGAGCAAGCATTTGCGATGTAGAGACGATCACACTAGCTCTACATCCCAAACGGTTCTTATGTATAGCAATAATCGCAACCATTGGCTGAAGCGGGACGGATCCGCAAAAAGATGTTGGACGAGAATGGTGCCTAGTTTAATGAAACATGAATGAATTTCGGCACTAGATTTAAGTGTTCTACGCAAAACTACTCGTAATGTGTTGTGAGCTCTAATGATAATGGGAACAAGTATACTTAGTAGATCAAAAAACTGAGTTAAATCAATAAGCGCATGATGTGATTTGGATGTGGAAGACAAAGCTAGGAACGACTTAAGGGCGTCCGGGTTAGTAACCAATTTATTGGTTGACGGATACAATTTAAGGTCCAATGTACGCACACTTTGCGGAAAATCACTAATACTTACATCGGGATGGCTAGAATCTACTCTAAACTTTGGTGATAAAAGAGTGAGCGCATCAGGTTTGTTCAAAATTTGTCCGGGAACTTCTTGAAAGTGCGCTCGCTCTTGCACCTCTACGATGTCTCTAGCTAACGGCTCGACGTAACCGTTGTCGATTGTAGCATGGATATTTTTTGAGAACACGTCAGATATCACGCTATGATTGACAAAAGTCACCGGCGTAGTCGTAGTGGAAGTCAAACCAAAAACTGCCCAACCTAAAGGCGTTAGGCAAGCTGCTGGTTGTATTTCTGAACCTTGCCGCACTTCTCGTGGGCTCATTAACTTCCAGTTATCAATGCCAATGATCAATTTCGGTTCAACATTATCATAAAGTGACATTAGACAGTGAGAGATGCCTAATATCATCTAGACTGATCGACTGGCGAGCAATGCCTAGGGACGCTACTGAGCGTGCATTATGAATTTTATGAAGGTTAGATTCGTGTACGCCCTTAATATAAAAATTTACGTACTCGACTTCGGCTATTTTGGATAGTCCACCCATACACTCAACTCTAGTTTGTGCCTTAGGGCCAACTACACCTATCTGAACTGATATTTCGCTGTCAATAAAAGTGCTAGACGAGCCATCATCCAATAGAGCATAAGTATTGATAGAGCCCTTAGGTCCGCTAACTGTTACAGCGACAACTTTTAAAAGAGCTTTGAGAGGCCCATCTGACCTAGCGTGGGCTACGGTCTCGCTTTTATACTCTATTGGAGTGGTCAAACAACTAGGTTCAGGTTTGACAGAGCTCAAAAGAACTTCAGTTGTGGTGTGAGAAATGACTGATTCGTAATTATGCAATAACTTATGATGTTTGTATTTACAACCTTCAACTTGACATAAAGTCTTGGGATTACACGACCTATAATGATGCGCACCTTTTCTCAAACATCTGTTACAAACTTTGTGGCCACGGGCCCAGTTCAACCTACTTCTTAAATCAAGGCGAATAAACTTATCACAGTTGTCAATTGTGTGAGATTGTTGACAATACAAACAACATATTGTTTCAGAATGCATTGCTTGCAAATTAGGCTGATGTTTAGGTTCAGCAGACTTACCTGAATTAAAAGCATTTTGCTTAGAGTTAACAACGTTAACTTGAAACATCTTAGAGCTATGCGGCTGACTTGACAAATGGGCCTCC
This sequence comes from Udea ferrugalis, assembly GCA_950022985.1. Taxonomy (NCBI): domain Eukaryota; kingdom Metazoa; phylum Arthropoda; class Insecta; order Lepidoptera; family Crambidae; genus Udea; species Udea ferrugalis. The sequence continues at coordinate 5,415,848 of OX465545.1, forward strand.
GTTATAACGCCAAATTGAAATTCAGTGGCGACTTCTTCAGCTAAAAAGTCAGCCAGCAGCTCTAATTTTGTTCCTACAATCGGGTTGAAACGGGTCTTTGCATAATCTTTCCAACGTGCGCGCATTGCCGGAGTCAACTTCAAAAGAATCGAGTTATAGAGCTCGGGTGACTCTAAGTAGGACTTATTATTAAGAAACTTCATAACGGAAACGCAACTGCGTACACGGCTGGCAAAGAAATGCAAGTCCTTGCCTTCAAAGTTGACTTTAGGTAAAGCTCGCACAGCAGCTACCTCCTGGAGGACAATAAGCTCCGGTCTACCAAATTGGAGCTCTAAAGCAGCTATAACTTCGCTGGGGTTATGCGCTGTGCATAAAAGGGCACCGATAGCGTCACGTGCCGGGCCGTAGAGCGCCGCATTTATACGAGATAAGTTATCCATCGGAGAATAAGACGCCTTAGATGCATCATAGGCCCGTTTGAAGGCTAGCCAGTCTAAGGTTTTGCCATCGAAGCTAGGCAGGCGACTCTCCTTTTTATTTACGGATAAACTTCGGATTGCTTGTGCCAATCGATCAAAATCAGAACTGTGGTTGTTCAAATTATTATTAGGTTGGTAACATACATCTGTAGAGTCTTGAACATCCATTGCAGCACCGCAATAGGGCCTGGACGGCGTCGGATCGAGCGCTAGGCGACTGGGCCTCGCAGTACGATCGCAAGTGGCGCCGCGGCCGGCGGGCGCGGGATGTCGGCAGGGCGACGCAGCGGCGCGCCGGCGGGAGGGGTCGGGCTACCGGGACGCACGTGAACGGGGGCGTCCGCAGTGGCTGCGCCGACATGCCGCCCTTCTATGGGAGCACTTGTAGAAACCGCGAAGATGGGGCTACCGGGACGCACGGTTAGAGGGGCATCCGCAGTGGTTGCTCCATGGGTATCTAAAAAAGTGCTTTCATTAGAAGGTGCTACATTTTGTAACCATTCTTTAATGTTACCTTTACTTAGGCGGCTACTGCCGCAATGGCTATGGGCGTGACTTTTGTCACGACGGCTAGAGGCGCGACTACTTTCGCCGCCACAAGAGCTAGCTTCGGCCTCTATTTGAGCAATCTCAGCTCGCATTTCTAGTTCAAGCGCAGTACGCTCTGCCTCGGCAATTTTCCGGGCATACGTGGCTTGAACAGCGAGCGAGCGAGCTCGAATGGTTGCTGACGACTTGGATGTTCCTGCAAAAGACTTGTCATCCGCCGCATGGACGGACCTGACGGGATCGGGTATAAGGGCGGGCGGCGCCGCTACGTCATGGTGCGTGCCAGAGTCCGGCAGCGGAGCATCACCCGCGCTCGATCCTAATGCCTTACTTTGTAATCTAGTAAGCATCCTGGTTACTTTCAAAGAAACAATATAAAGAATAGCACTTTCACATTAAACAAAATAAATGAAAGAAAAAATTGTATGGAAAAACTATGTGAGAAAATTTAAGTTTAGAAAGTAAAATTTGCCGAGCGAAAAGGACCAAAATGTTACGGAGGGGGAGCGGAAATGAATGGACTGTATTAAAATAGGTGAATAAAAGTATATTAAATAAAAAGGGAAAACAAAGTATTAATAAAATCAAATACAAACCAAGTCGTAGCAGCAATATAAAACAGAAGTGTGACAACTCTAATGTCAAAACAGAGAAAAAATACAAATGAAAATCAAAAGGTTTTTATGTTACGAAGGAGTCTTCACTCCGTAACACCGACTATGCATGTCTAGATTCCATTATCAGTGCCTTAATATTGACAGAAAACAATTTCTTGCACTTACAAATGAGCAGGCATTGAATTGTATATGTCCGGCATGTAGTAATGTCACTCGCCGCGCGCGGTCTAATGATGACAACACACCTGTACGTCAAAGCAACGTGGTGCGCGCTGATGACACCATGGACATGTCTTGTGATGTTATTTGTGCGGATACTTCTAACACTTCCTTAGAAACTCCGCTTACTACGACAAAGGCGACGAAAACTGCTGATATTATTACTTTGAATATTGAAGTCACAATGGATAAAATCAGTGCTCTTTTGGACGAAAAGCTTAGCGCGTCTTTGTTGGTATTTATGGAAAGCTTCCGTAAAGCATTGAGGGATGACGTTCGCGAGATGGTTCAGAGCGAAATTGAGTCTGCAATAAAGAACGTCAAGGATGACGTCACTGTTACTACTGATTTTATTTGCGCAGAGCAGACGGCGCTGAGAGTGAACTTTGAAAGGAGTGCCGAGAACGTGAAACAACTGGAGACAGAAAATTCTAGACTCCAGTCAGAACTAACTAGACTCAATGCCCGCTTGATCGGAATTGAAAAGATTTCACGCAACTGCAACGTTGAACTGCAAGCTGTACCCGAACGAAAGAATGAAAATGTTTTAGGTATACTGAAGAAGCTCTGTGATGTCATTAAGGCTCCTCTAGAAGACGGACATATCAGCGCCTGCCGCAGAGTGGCCAGACTTATGGCCACGAATAACAGACCGAGAAACATAGTTGTTACGTTCTCCTCGCCACGTATTAGGGACCTCGTGTTATCTGCGACCCACAGATATAATAAAGCTCAATCAGGTGGTTTGAGATCCTGTGACTTAGACATTCCCGGCGAACCATGCAGGATCTTTGTCACCGAACACTTGTCCCCAGAGCAAAAACAGCTACATGCAGCGACTAGAAAGACAGCCAAGGAACATGGATTTAAGTATGTCTGGATAAAGTATGGTCAGATCTATGTGCGCAAAAATGACTCAGCTGGTGCTATTCTCATACATAACTCGGACACTCTAGATAAGTTACGTTAGTGTGGAGCGAAGTATTAAGCCGCTTTTAATCGGGCATTTGTTAACTTAGTTATGTATAGTGTCTTTTATCAGAACTTAGGCAGAGCCAAATCTAAAATAAAGGATATATATTTGAATATTTTATGTAATAACTATGACGTCATTTGTCTGTCGGAGACAAACTTTGACAGTAGTATTTAGGACAGTGAAACAGTGGATGGCAGGTACAATGTTTTTAGACGGGACCGTGAAAGTGCATGTTCTACTAAACAGTGTGGGGGAGGCGTTCTTGTTGCTGTTAAGAAAAGTATTAATGTTATCCGTCAGACGTCTTGGGAGAGTAGGGTGGAGGATATCTGGCTTACGATTCTGTCAAATACACCTGTTAAGTCTTCGTTGCACATTTGTCTTTGCTACTTGCCACCTGACCTTCCAACTGATGATATTTCAGCGTTTCACTATAACTGCCAGATGGTTATTCTTAATTCAACATTTGGAGATGATTTTATCGTATTGGGGGACTTCAACACTGCTAATATCACGTGGGAAAAAAACTGTGCTCTATCTAACCTTATACCACTGAATCCCTTGGATCGTAAGGCTGTTCTGCTGATGGAAACATTGCACCTGTGTAATCTTGTTCAACTCAACTCAATCCCAAATAATAACAATCGGTTCCTTGACTTAGTATTGTCTACCATGCACGCTCCTTCTGTTTTGGTAGAGGAGGCTGAACCTCTTACCCCTGTAGATTGCCACCACTTGGCTTACCAAATAAATATTGTTAAGGTTCTAAGGGACACGCCTATCAAACCCATACATAGGAAACGGTTCAACTTCAACAAATGTGACTATGTTAAAGCACGATCTGAATTAGCCAGTGTCGACTGGGGGGATTTGCTGTCTTCTGCCGATGTTGATATGTGCATTGATATTTTCTACAACAAAATCAATGAAATCATATCCCATAACACGCCACTTACTAGACACTCCTCAAACAAGTATCCCTCGTGGTACAGCCCAGCCTTGGTTCGTTGCATAAAGGAGAAAAATAAGTCACACAAACGCTACAAAAAATACTCCAACCCTCGAGATTATGATACCTTTTCATTACTTCGAAGTAGATGTAAATCCCTTACTGCGGAGTGTTACAAGACCTACGTGGCAACAGTTGAGGAGTCATTATCTAAAAACCCTAAGCACTTTTGGAGTTTTGTGAACCAGAGGAAGGGCAGAATCACCATACCAGATACATTGATTTATAACAATAAGACCTGCACCGATGGCCGGGGTATCTGTGAGCTGTTTTCCGAATACTTTGGTTCGGTTTATGACTCGCCTTGTCAACCTTATAAGCGTATCAATTTACCTGATGGTCCTAATTTTCCGTTGCATAACCTTAGAATCAGTGAGTCGGATATTTCTCACAAAATTGGGCAGTTGAATGTATGGAAAGGCGCTGGTCCAGATGGCATTCCTCCTAAATTTGTAAAACTTTGTGTTGAAGAATTGTCCTTTCCCTTATCCATTTTGTTTAACAAGTCTTTAACTTCTGGCGTTTTTCCTTCTCGTTGGAAGACAGCGAATATTATACCCATATTTAAAGCTGGGGACAGAAACTTGTGCGCTAATTATCGGCCCATTAGTATACTCTCATGTTTAGCGAAACTCTTCGAATCACTGGTATACACTCATCTATATAATCACTTCATTAAATTTATATCTCCAGATCAACACGGATTTCTCAAAAAAAGGTCAACGCTCAGTAATTTGCTGGAGTATAAAAACTACCTATGTAAAGCTTTTGCGGCCGGTGGTCAGGTAGATGCAGTATACCTGGACTTCAGCAAAGCCTTCGACAAAGTTGACCACTCCCTGTTGTGTCTCAAGCTTGCACACTATGGGGTTCACGGGTGTCTGCTGAGGTGGTTGGAATCGTATCTGAGCAACCGGTCACAGCTTGTCACTGTCAAGGGTTATGCGTCTTCTCCCTTACCTGTCCCCTCAGGTGTCCCTCAGGGTTCGCATCTTGGACCGCTACTTTTCATAGTTTTCATCAACGATTTGATCAGTCGATTAACTTGCCAAGCTCTCTTGTACGCTGATGACCTAAAGATCTTCACCATTACTGAAAACGCGATAGCGCTTCAAAGCGATCTTGATGTTGTTTCCGAATGGTGTCTGTGCAACAATATGACACTTAATGTGGATAAATGTTGTGTCATCTCTTTTACCAGAAAGAGATACAAACTCGCTAAGCCATACTGTTTGCGCGACTTTATCCTGACACGAAGGGAAACTGTTAAGGACTTGAGTGTGTTATTTGACGAACAGCTGACTTTCCGTCCTCATTATGACTATATCATTAAAAAGAGTAACCGACTCTTGGGTTTCATAATGAGGACTACTAAAGACTTTAAAAAGCCATCTAGCACCCTGTGTCTCTTTTTTAGCCTGGTCAGAAGCATCGTGGAATATTGCTGTCCCGTTTGGTCCCCCTATTATAATGTCCATATAGATAACTTGGAGAGGGTTCAAAAGAGATGCCTGAAATATCTATCTTTTAAACATAACCTTGGTCGATCGCTTAAGCACTACAGTCAACGGTTATACAAGTTTGGTGTGATTTCTTTGGCGACTCGGCGCAAAAGATACGACCTTCTCTGTCTGCATAAGTTACTCCATGCATCTATCGATGCACCGAACCTGCTTTCCTCATTGAACATTAATATCCGTTACAGATCGCGCTGTCCAAACACTTTTGCAATCCAGGTGTACAAAAATAATACCTCCTTTTATAGTCCTCTGGTTAGAATGTGCCGCTCTTACAACGAACTGTCTCGTATTGGCAAAGATATTGACATCGATGTCTTCAATTATAAATTTGGCAAATACAAAAAAGTTATAACTGACTTCCTGGTAAGCCAGGAATTCTTGTCACCCATCCCGCAGTCTTTTTAAAATGTATTTTCATTACTCATACTCTGAAAGTAGGTCATTACCGACCTGAGAAGCGGGCTGAAAGTAATACTTTTCATCCCTAGGGAGAATCACTTTCAACTGACAGCTGTCAAATTATTAAGAAAAAAACTAGTTCTTTTTCACATATCTATTGAACCATGTTCCAACTTTCAATACAGCCACGATGTAAAATTAAAATAACTTAAAGTTAAGTATTGATTAGAGAATGTATATTTTTTAAATAACTTCATTATAATTCAGTTTTCATTACAATTTCTTTAAAATAATTTAGCTTTGAGCAAAATATTCACCATTTTTGCAATGATGAAAATAAAAAACAATGGCTGAATAGCGGGCTAGCCACAGAAAAAAAAAACAAAATAGGCGGGAAAGCGGCAATCCGATCTTCATTTATTTTCTCATTTGTTCTTTAGCTAATTCATGTTTTTATTTTTACTTTCCTTGTATTCGTAATGAAAAGCACAGTGTTTACCTCGGGTTAAAGACTTATTTAGTCCCTCGAACTATTGGCGCCCTCACTTCGTTCCGGGCGCCAAACCCCGTCTCGGGACTAAATAAGTTACTTTCACCCCTAGGATAACAATGTACTATTAATTTTCTTTGAATTAATTGTTACTATACTTTGTTTTGTTTTCAATTTTGTTTCAATTGGTTCTTAAAAAAAAAAAAAAAGTTCTCTAGGAATGTATAATTAACCATGCTGTGTACACTATTTATGGATTACCGTCTAGCCAAGTATTGTTAAACTACTTATCTTAGCCATGTATCGATTGTAATCTGTCAGTGTACCTATTTTTAAATAAATAAATAAATAACTTTCGAATTGTATTGGGTAAAGGAACGAAGGAAGGAAAATAAACCTAAGTTATTAAACATGGGACTTATTCTCTAGTTGGACACATAGTGTTACTTCTCAGAAATTTGAACCTTTTATGTGACATGTGAAAAAAAACACCAAAATACGTGTTTTTTTTTTAAAACCAACCAGACCCGTTTCGATTTTTGGTTTCTGGTGACTTTTAGTTTCTGTGGGAATCTTTTGAGCATTTTCCTAAATACATATTTTTTTTAAACGTTTTATTTTCATCGAACGAGGTTCGCTGTTGTAAAGCAACACACGCCGATTCTGAATGGGATGGGTGACCACCCCGACCGAAATTTGATGATGTGTATTTCGGCCATCTCCGTGCTTCGGAAGGCACGTTAAGCAGTTGGTCCCGGCTGACGTTGTTAGACGTCAGTCGTTAATCCTAGTCGGAGGCCTTAAGGTGGCTTGATAACATGCTCACTAACCTTACACCCTTCCAACAATCCGCACTGAGGCTGCGTGTTAGAGTATGGCTCAATCCACCTCGTAGTTGGGGTGAGGCCTGTGCCCATCAGTGGTACGTATATAGGCATTGAAGAGGGTATTTTTTGCCAATGTTGAGTACTTAGTTTTTGTTATGAACATTAAAGTACTGGTAGGTACGACACCACTATTTTGCTTACTGCTTTTGTGGTATAACGGCTGGAGCGTTGGGCTGTATACAAACTCGGAGGTCGTGGGTTCGAATTCAACGCGAACCAACAAGGATTCGATTTCAGGCTCTGAATTGATTTTTCAATTGGTTGTTTAATTCAAACTAAAGAGAGGACCTCTCTATCAGATAACCTAAAAAATTTGGCAGTTTGCAGTTTGGCAGATAGATAGCTGGCTGACTGAATTGACAAGAGAATTCAAGGTCAAGTTCTCGAAAAGTTTAAATTGAACTAAATTATCATATTACATGTCGTGTCGACGTTGTGCTTCTTAAATAATATACTTCATTCAATCTGCAAGTGTAGTGTATACGAAGTACCCTTGAAAACTAAAAAAATGATTTACAGAAGTGCTTTTAGAACTCTTTCTAGACCAGCTAGTTATATCCTAAGAAATAATGGTTTAGGGTCTAGTTTTAGTAACAATAGGAGTATAGTGCCGTTATCTACAAATATACCAGCGCTGAAAGAAGAAAAGTGAGTAAATTTGCTCTAATTAGTGAAATTAAACATGCTTTTGGGATGTATGAAAATTTGTGTCAATTGAATGCATTAAAAGGTTTTTTGGTCTTTTGCATGTATTCTGATTGGACTATAATTGAGTATTATTTTAATTAATTAGTAGTTTATCAGTTTATTGTGTTCAAATCCATTCAAAAGACATGGTTATCTCAATAAGTTCTTATCTCTAGATGGCTTAAATTGATAACTTTGAAAGCCTCTTGAGCGAGGTTAATGATGTAAAAACAGATTATTTTAACTCAGCGTGTATTTATAAATTAAACAATGGCTAGTATTGCGTTTAAGAAACGAGAAAGAGATAATCTTGTTAAACACAATACATCAAAAAAAAAAAATATGAATAATATAAATACATCAAAGTATGTGCAAATATGTCTTGAAGACTGTCAAAACAAATGAAAATGAATCAATCTTACTAATATTATAATTGTAGCCTATGTTCTATTCAGATGCTTAAGCTATTGTAAAGTTTCATCAAAATCCATCCAGTAGTTTTTATGTGAAAGAGGAACACTGCACATCCAGACATACAAACTTTCACATTTATAATATTAGTAGGTTTACATTTATTGTGCATCTAACTTTGTTGTTGTTTTTTATGTGTAAATAGGCAACTGTCTTCACAGGGTGAAAGTCTGCTTCGTCCTAGCTGATGGAAAGCGCTTGGAATCCGAAGCAAAGACTGGTGACACCTTACTGGACGTAGTGGTGAACAATGACCTGAACATCGAAGGATTTGGAGCATGTGAGGGTACGCTGACTTGTTCTACGTGCCATGTGATACTCAAGGAGAAAGACTTTGACAGGTATGTTTATTCCTCAGAGAATTTGGTAGGTAATAATTGGAGGTATTGGATTGATAATTTGTCAACACATACATACAACATACAAAAACATAACATACATGAACTGCCTATAAACATCCCACTGCTGGACAAAGGTCTCACCTAAACTATGAGGTAGTTTGACCCATACTCCAATATGTAGGGTCAGTGCAGATTGTTAAAGTGATGTAAGGTCAGGGAGAAACCTTAATGTAATAAGCACTCTGCTTAAGCCGATTCCGAGTCGATAAAGTTGGGTAGATCCTTATTGTATCTTTTTATGTTCTTCTCTGCAGTTTACCAGACGAAGCCACCGACGAGGAGCGAGACATGCTGGACCTGGCCTACGGTCTCACGGAGACCTCACGTCTTGGCTGTCAGATCACTCTGACCAAGGACATGGACGGATTGGAGATCCGGATCCCGGAGACCATCAACGATGTCAGGAGCTGATGATGGAGCTGCTAGGTTAATGTAGACCGATATCTTAGAGCCTGTTTATAGCTAGCGTTTTTTGGACGATCTCGCCGCGAGCGCGTGGCGTGCTCGCAGCGTACACGCCACGAACCCCACTTTGAATTTGACTGATAAATGAGTTCTCGCAGTGTTTATTTTATCGCGGAACTATCGCTGCGAGATCGCCTGGCCGTAAAATCGCCCAACAAACGCTAGTGTGAATAGGCTCATATAGAAACACAATCCGTCTTTTATGACTATTGTCATTGACGTGGTGGTCTATGGTATCGCTTAAATCATAAAAACCCCTGTTCAAAACAGTCATTAAGATGACGAAAGTTTTAAAAAAAAACCTTACGTACGTAAGTTCAGGTATCCCTTGGCTTAGAAACCCTTTTATTTAAAAATAAACTCAATAACCCCATTATTCATAAAAAGGAACGCAACACTATAGCATAGTTAGCAATTGACGGGTCGCTTCGCAAATGGCGGCAGCAACAAGAATGAAAGAGACAAAGCGATACAAAAGTTAATGTATCGTGGAAGCGCTGTTTAAGTTTTTATGAATAAGTCTTTAAACACAGTTTTAGTCTTATTCTTCGCGGTCAACTTTAGCAAACATTCACGAAGTTTCGTTATATTCAAAGGGTGAAAATGTATTTTCACATGAAAATGAGTGGTTTCTACGAGAAGCCAATGAATGATTCTACTTGAGGTCTTCCATCTGTTTTCGCTTATACAGATTGCGTGAATTGTTTAAAATCATTTAGATAGGGTTTCGTACATCGCTTCTGCGTTCCCCCTAGTCTCGCACACATTATAGTTTTACAATTATCGTCATCTGTACGTCCAAGAATTAAAACATACGCTAGCGACTGCGTAAGCTGAGCTTAAAACAGAGCGAGTTTCTGTTTTAAAAGTTTGGAAAGTAATGTATAAAAAGACATTGTGTATTCGTCTATTAAAGTTATCGAATTTAAACGAAGACCCAGTGCAGCTAGTAAATTATGTATTAATGTAAAATTATGGATCCAGTGATGAAAAACAAGAAATTGTATTAACATAGGTTTAGTTGACTTCTTATGAAAAAGTAACACAGTGAACAATCATTTTAAAAAAGGTGTATTTTTGAGTTTCGACTTTTCATACTTATACTTTTTGACAACCTATTTGGTGTAATGCTTAGAAAGTCTAACTACCTACACCAAAGGTCGCGGGTTTGATCCCCGCACAGTACAAACATTTGTTTGCATGAACATGTCTGTTTGTTTTGGTCTGGGTGTTTCCTATGTATATTATGTTTGTATTGTTTATCCGTTGTTTAGTTTCACCACTAGATGGCGCTGTGTCGAGTAATGTCCAATTATGTTATGTTACATGAAATTACCAGTTTCTTTTACTGTATTCTTACCTTTACCGTTTGTCTGTTCGTTTCTTGCCTCTTAATGTCAATAAACTACAAAATTAATTCTGAAATCTGCTTAATTGACATAATTATCTTGTTTTAGCTATCCCTGATGTTAATTTATGTCTTATTTATTTTGTTACTTCAGTTAAAAGTCTCACCAGAACTATGTTTCTAAGGCTGGTTTTTGAGTCACGCGGATGAGCCGGCCGTCCGCGCGCGGTTCGGTATTCATATCCCTTTTGGTAAGGCGTCGTCGGCTTAGGCCAGAAAGAAAGCCAGCAATGCATGCTCGCACACGCACGGACGAGTCGCGGTCCGCGTGACTCTAAAACCCGCCTTAGACAAGAAAAATGGACTATACTTATTAATCGTTATTTTGATTTTTGTGAATAGTATGACCCTAGATTGTGTGACAGTTTTTATGAAAACATACCATTATTTTATTGTTTTAAATGTTTTTTATTCTAGATATTATATTTCCGTGCTCAAATTGTAGGTATTAGGCACATATTCATTATGTATAAAGAGATGTATATTTTACACAATAGTTTGTTAGATAATAATGTTTAATAATCAGAATTTATTTACCTATAGGTAACTTTAGACTTAGATATGAGCAAATAAAAAATGTTTTCCATAATTTCGTTTATTATTTTTTCCTTAAAATAACCCCTGCAGAGTGTCATATACTTTGTTGCCACGCCACCTAAAGCAATTGCAATGAAATTCGGCAGATTATTTGTCTATAAAATAACCATTTTTGTCCACAGTCTCAAATAATGTACAGTTTAAGAGAACTTAACTAGAGAAAGTAGCGAAGCCTACTTCGTCACCACACCACCTCTTAAATCGCGACGTTATTGCAATAAAATTTGGTAGATTAATTGTCCATAAAAAGTCCTTTCTAGTCCAATCTCAAAGAAAAAATGTAAATTGTCTATGGAACTGAAAGAGACAGCTATACTTGTTAAGAGTTGCTCAACTTTAATTTGCGTTTGCCAATTCAGCGATATATTTATTTAATTAATTTTCTTTTTAAAATGCAATTCATGCAGGGTACTTAGGGCTTATATCAGTTCGTTTCATATCATTACGCCATTTTCCAACCATTATGTTACTGTTGACGTGTCGCACACTAATTGCAGAGGCACATAAGTATCAGTCATAAACATTCTACGATTTTAATTAGTCATTTTTAAGGTTCCAGCGTTAACGGCTAACCGTATTTTAAATCTCGAACTACCCTACAGCATCACTAGCTACTGTATCGTCCTGTCTCTTTCATTCTTATCTCTGTCGACATTTTCAAATGTCAGGACTCGTTAATCGCTAAAACAACAACAACATAATCCAACAATCCGCACTGAGCTAGCGTGTTGGAGTATGGCTTTCGCCGCCCCTTAGTGAAGGTGAGGCCTGTCCACAACAGCTATGGTATTCCGGTGGGCGCCAAACCTCACTTCGCTCGTGGTGAGTTAACTTTAAAATTCAATTTCTTTGAGACTGTGTTCTTTTGAGGAAAAATAACTAAGCCTAAGAACTAATATCATTTTTTTTAAACAAATTGAGAGAAACTACTAATTCAGAGTGAAGCCTATTGATGATTGAAGTAAGCGTGAAGCACTGAGATGTGAAGTGATGTCCGCCGGAATGCCACCCCAGTGTGACGAGTGAAGACAGTTGTTACATCGTCACCATACCAACAGCCACACGACGTCCATCCACTGCTGAATATAGGCCTCCCCACAGACTGGTAAAGCGGCCACCGCTGGTGGGCCATCCTAGGCTGCGTCTTAGCTTCGAAGGGTCACTCGTACTTTTCGGCCCCAACGGCCAGCAGTTCTTCGTGTTATGTGCCCCGCCCACTGCCATCTCTGGGTCAAGAATAAACAAGTGTTGTGGGCAGATTGTTTGTTCAATTGAAGAAGACAGACTATGAACTATGACTTGTCTATGGAATGTTTGCTGTTTGTCTGTTTTTGCCCTGAAAAACCTACAGAACCAAAATAACACATTATTTAACAATCTTTAATAAGCTTATAAACTTTGATTTCATTAGGGTCGTTAAATAGTTAATTGATATTGACGTTAATTGCAATTCAGCACTGGTGCTGGCAGAGTCATAAAAACATTAATAAAATGTTTCTTTCTTACGCAGTCGCTGTGGTCTTAGTGTCAGGTAAGTAGATACCTAATTGTTTTATGGGGGTCTCGTTGAGAAAAAATAAATAAATGGAAAATAATTGGTTCGACAGGCTACCCAGGTTTTTTTTCTCGCTCTGGCTATATGACAACCATTTGCAATAGAGCACGGAGATCTGACTGGAAATGGGTTGCCGGTCATGCCATTGACCGTACAGTCGAAGGCTCATCACGCTAGATAACCATTTCCGTTTTTTCATTCACCCTTACCAAATGACAATTCTGTGCAATAGAGCATGGAGGACTGACCGAAAATGGGTAGCTATCAACCCGAAACTATTATAGAGTTTGTACTCAAACAAATGACGGAGTAATTATTGGTACAGTAGACGCACGTCAGGAGTAACATAGAACCATGGACTCTTTATACGCTATGGAACTCTTTATACGTCCATGTATAGAACTTTGAAAAAAAAACTGTTCTATTTTTAAATTAAAGGAAAAGACTTTATTTGATTCTTTTTTCAGCACTGGTAACCCAGTCACATCAAGGACGGTTGCCCATGCCAAGGAAAAATGGTAGACTTGCCAATCCGATTATAATACGATCTTTCAAAGAAGCACCACTTATAACCAACAGACAATTACAAGAAGTTGCTCAGCATGAAAATGGTGTACTACGGAAGTCGGAATTATCTGATTTGCAACAAATACAAACTTTTTTAGAAGAATTAAAACACAAACAGCGTCATTCAAAAAGCCGCCATCTTGAAAAGCCATTTCAAAACCTTAGACTTGCGGTTTTACAACCAAAAAAGTACAATGATCGAGGCATGATCTATATAACCAGACCTATACAAAATGAAGAAAGAAATTTGAATAAACTAATGAATAAAATCGTCAAATACAAAACAGAAGACGAACAAAACGATTATTTGCGTCAAAGGTTCAACGATATGTTTTCTCCCGAAGAAGTTAGCCAACTGGAGACTATCCTGGGCAATTTGGATGAGGACCTGGTAGACAGGAGGGATTCCATCGAAAACGGTCAAAATGCGCCTAATTCTGTTTTTGATTTTTCTGATTTAGTCGTTTAAATTCCAAATAGCTGTGTCGATTGGGTAGGTTACCTGATCCCAAAACTATAATTATAAAATATCTGGCTTAATTCCTGAATATCTTTAGTTTATTGTCAAAAACCTTTGAATACAGTTTAATTTCTTCTTGCAATTAAGTAATTACGGAAGTAATTAAGTAATTTGGAGCACTTTACCTCCAACCACGTTTAAAACAGTTCACCCTGTATAGACGAAGGGGAGAAAACGTTCGTAGTACCAGTTCAATCTTGATAGATAGATATATTCTTCATTGCACACCAAACAACAGAAATCAACAGCAAAGAAACACAGACTAACGTAAATGTACAATTTGGGCGGCTTTATCGCTGAAAAGCGATCTCTTCCAAACCTACAACCACAACAAAACCCATCTTGCTCTCGCCAAATGACAATTCTTTGCAATAGAGTGAACCAACCGGAAATGCTTCATCAAAAACACACTGGGATCTTTATAATAGTCCATAAAATAAAAAACGTCAATGCAATAGATTATTTTTTATTTCTAATAATATAAAATATTGAATCAGCCCTCTTAGTTTTGCTACAATTGTACAAGCATTCGCCACTAACAAATTTCACTTTAAAGTTCTTCATAAGGCAACATTTTAAGTAAAGAAACCTAGTGCTCAAAGGCACATACTTACTCCCGAATTCACGAACGTTAATCAACGCTAAGCACGCGCTCAAGCTCATGCTGCCCCGTAAATGTCAATAGAACTGAAAGGGACAGCTATACGTCTGAGGGATGCTCAACCTTGATTTCCGTTTGTGAGTTCGGGGGTAAAAGACCTGTATTCTAAAACAGCACTCAAATCAACCTACACTCAAGTAAGAAGCTACTCGAGTGATTCAAGTCTGTGATTGGTCGAAATTCAGATTTCCAATGTGCGTTGTTGTCCGATTTGTCTTATAAAGCCCTTCATGCTCGGTGCTTCATTGATGATGATGATAAATTCGACTAATCACAGTCTTGAATCCTTTTGAACCGACTTCTGAGAGCAGGTGTACCAAATCTAAGCGACTTTGCCACCAATATCAAAAATGTTGCATTATAAAGATGTGTAGGTCAGAGCACGAAAGCCTAGCGAGTACAGCCAACCACATTCTTTCAACGGACATAGGTAAAATAGTTGCCAACACATGTTGAAGCTTACTTAAAGTAGTTATTCCAACTTGACACGTAGCGCGCCATTTTGTTTCGACGAGCTAAGATCTTAAATTTGCCACATTTTAAAACTAATTTCATTTAGTAGAGTTTACATACAAATATATATTTAGGAAGGTTTTCAACAGGACAGGTAATAAGCGGATCAAAAAAAATACTTTTACTGACAGTTAAATTTAAACGTGAGTCCTTACCTATGGTTCAAAATTTTTAGTAAGTAGTTTGTTTTATAGAAACGAGTTTAACATTACCATACTCAGTTTATCATACTCGCTAGATTTTCGTGCTATTACAAAACAACCTTGAAATATAAATACATTTTCACAACAGATAAATACATACTATATTAAAATCAATGTTACACCGGAAACTATCTTTTGAACATGAAACTTTTCTGTCTATTTGTCTAGAATAATTCTCGTCTATTTTATCTAAAGGTCACTCTGGGCTTAAAAGTATTTATTTAATTCTAAGTTATTTTTTATTTTAGTTAATGCTAATTGCTTTTAAAAAATGATATTTATGTAAAAAAGCTAATTTCCTAAGGGATCAATGGAAGTCGGAATACCTACCCAAAGTGACGATTTTCTACAAGTGAGGGCTTGCCAAGAACAAAATGCCAATACGTTTCATGACAAAAGCTTATTGTATTGATATGTCAGTAAACGTCACTTTGACTTTGCGACTTCTAATGTCATACCATACATTTTAGCTCTTTCTGATGGTAGGAAGTTACTGGTGAGTTCTTGGCTAGCCTCTCCTTACCCCCGAATTCACAAACTCAACTAATGCTTTATAGTAAATTCTGTTAACTGAAAGTTACAGCTATTACTCCTAAGAGCTGCTCAACTTTATTTTCGTGTGTGAATTCGGGGGAAGAAAGATTTTTGTTTAAAATATAAAATTTTAATCATGTATGACGGTCAATACACATTTTTGTGTTGGATTCAATTAATATTCTAGAATGTTCCAGTGAATACTTGCGTTGTGTATTTTTTTTTGTTTAAACCTATGATATAAACATAAAGGGGAAGATACGTTACGTTCATACTTCGCGAATTCCAAATCTGGCACATGACATTGACGTTTGAACGACGTGTACGCAAGCAAGTCGCTGTCATATTCGCTTGCAAACAGGTCCATTGGACCTGATTTAGGAAGGCTACTTTTGGTACGAGAATGCCCTATCTTGTTCTTTTTGTTTATATCAATGGTTTAAACGTCAAATCCGAACTCAAAACAGAGTTTGAGTTACATTCTAGAAAGCAGTTGTTAAATGTCACAAGAATGAATCCCTATCATGAATTACACAAATAAACAAAATGATTCTTCATTCTCACTTCATCTTTACCAAGTGTGCGATGTTTAAAATAAACTACAGTAAACATATAAATATATATTTCCAATCACGCGTTACATGATTCCGGACATCAATACGAAAAATATACAACCACCGATACCAAATACTACAGTATAATTCAACATAAATAATAAATACCTACCCCATGTAAAAAAGGTTGTATTCGGATTTTGCAGAACTAATGTTTGACATCCACAACCAGTTTGGTGTAATGCTAGGTTCACATGGCTGTGTCGGGGTGTGTCGTGTCGCGACAAGATGCTATCGTATTAGTGAATTGGCACCAAGCCACAACACACCAATGTGAACTTAATCATAACATTTGAACGCAACCGATAGCGTTCTGTCGCGGCACGACACCCCGACAAGGCAATATTAACCTGGTTTGATGGTTATGAAGTTGACTACTACTACACCATAGTACAGAGATCAGTTTAGTCAGGTGGTTTGTCGTCGGACAAGTCCGCAAGCCTATAAAAGGCATGTTACGACATTGCAACTACGTGAATTCCCACGTAGCATAAAAATATACGATACCAGCATTTTATTCTACACATGTTTAGGCATAATACCACTTGTCATTGGCAGAATAGTCTCGAGAAGAGATTGCAGGCCATAAAAAAGTTAGCTGTGAGCGTTGATTTTAAAAGTCGGACGGGACATTAAATGTAGTTCTTTCCATCGGAGAAAATGACATCGCATTACACTGCTAAGTAAGACGCCTTTACAATTAAGTGACCCATCTAACTAGCGACATCTTCGCGACACAGGTCACTTAAATGAAGGCGTCCCTACATTAGCTTGACGTCAAATCCAAATACAACCATTATATCCGAATGTACTATGTAAGGATACGTACTGGATCAACGTCTCTTCAAGAATAAAGACCTATCAAAGAAAATTACATGTGATTTCATTTGGATTGTGTTATGCATTTTGTGACAGCGAAATCAGCGATATAATAAACTAATTCTATTAAAAATAATCCTGGGTAATTAAATTATGCTTCTCCAGATAATCATTAGTTTTTATGATAATAAATTGTTAGCGTAGAACAATTTAACGAGACAAGTATCGCATCCTTACATAATTTATAACTACTTGTATCATTCAAAACAAACAAAAATAGTTACAAAACTGCGTTTGACGCTAAAACAACACACTGTCAAAATACCAATAAAACATTTTGTGCAAAGAAAACCTACGCAAAAATGTTACGTAGAAAGTCAAAAAGTAATTTCTCGCCATTAAAAAATACTAAACAGTATATCACCAACTTAATATTTAGGAATGATTCTAATAAACTAGTGTTTAATAAATAAAATTACAGTATTATGCGGATTTTCTAAGACGTACTATCTTACCCATAAAAAAACACACTGCATAATACTAAAAGCTAAAGATTTTTGAACAACAAACTTTTTAGATAACTAATTCCATGCGACATGATAAATCAGATTTTAATTATTAGATATAGATTATAAATCAAAGTGATTTATTATGGGTAAAAGAGTTAAAGATAGAAATGCAATTTATTCAGCCACAAAACAAGTCAACGCATCTTTGAATAATAAAACATCAGAAGATGTCAATATCATTCACGTGTATAAGGAAATGAACCAATTCTTACAAATTCTATAACCATACTCTAAATTGGCATACAAGCCGCCAGTAACATGTATAATCTATGTATCTAATTCCTAGCAGGAAATTCTTGCTTCTTCCATATTACAATATAAATAACGAAACGTTTTAAAATAAAGTTACATATTATCCAATTCAACATTTCACTAAAACCAATTATTAACCTAATTAAAAAGATTATTTTCTGTACATTATACGTCAACGTCAAATGTCACTGTCAAAGTGACAGCTGTCAAGTGAAGCCGCAGCTTTCGTAGCAATATAACCCACTTTGATACCGCAATAGTAGCCTTTTCAGTAACAATAAGTTTTTAATAATTAACCTTATTCAAGCGAAGCGTCATTGAGGCACAATTTATACACGCCTTACAGCAGTAAGTTGCGATTTTGAGATGGTATTCAAAATTATATTTAATAATAAAGTTTTCCTTAAGATCCAGTTACAATCCAAC
This sequence comes from Udea ferrugalis, assembly GCA_950022985.1. NCBI lineage: Eukaryota > Metazoa > Arthropoda > Insecta > Lepidoptera > Crambidae > Udea > Udea ferrugalis. Next base: position 5,434,258 of record OX465545.1, read on the forward strand.
TTAAACATTTTCGCGTCACTTAACATTTCGAAGTTGGGGTCAAATGCTCACAACAAGTCAAAATTTTGATATTGTCTGTTGGTATGTTTTATACAGTAATTCATCGCTTAGCTTGCTATATTGTTAAGAAAATTGTCTACAGAAATTATATTCCAGACACTTAGAACTACTTGCACCGAAACGTTAAAAGTTGATTTCGTCCTTGTCTATTTCTTGTATCATTCAAATATTTTTTCAAAAGCGTTAGAACCGACAAGTTTTAAATCTACGTTTAGTAAATTAGAGCAAATGTTTCCTTTAAAATTGTTATAACCGCACAATAAAAATTGCTGGTTCTATCGCGTCGAATACCATCATCACTGTGCCACAGTAAAACCGGCCGTAAGTCATCGCTAGAAGGTCTACGTTCACCTGTCCGCGTTGCTAGGCTCAGTTGGCTCGGGCTGGCTCGGCGGGGTGGCGTGGCGGGAAGTATTCTGCTTCTTCAACCTGAGGTCTAGGTGCAGGAGACAGCCCACAGCGCCGAAGTACCTGTGAAGTGTTCACAACATAAATATCCCGAAATTATTCCACACAGCGCCATCTATCCCTAAAGTCAGCTAATTAAAGCTTGTGTTATGGGATTATCATTTTTAGCATTTACCATGCAGTATCTTTACTAAAGATCCGAAAACTAGAAAAAGACATTCAGTCTTGGCTTCAGGCGGGAATCGAACCCACGTCTGTATGTCTATCCGTTGTTAAGTATCCCATAAAACAAAGATCCGAAAAAGAATTCGAAAGATTCGACCGGTCTGGTAATGTTCTCGGTAGCACAGTGGTTAGTGCAGTCGCCCGGTTAGCGACAGACGAGGGTTCGTTTCCCGCCTGAAGCCAAGACCGATAGTCTCTTTCTGATTTTCGGATCTTTCGTATAAAGACTGTTATGTATTTTTTTTATTAGTACTCACCCTTCGTGCTCTAAGAATAGCGCCTTAAGAGCCCCTCGGGACCAGTAGGACATCGCGTAAGACAGCAGCTTCATGGATAGCGGGTTCACACGCAGGAAGTTGCCGCAGAACACCACCTAGATTTATAGAAGAATATACAGTCCGTTCATGTTAAAAATGCAGTGATTTTAAAATTTCATTCTGTTGCACACAAAAAAACTGATCCACAACTTTCGCGTTCGAAAGTATGCGTTCAGCTGATCACAGTGGACTTGGCTTTCTAATTATGAACGATTTGATTGGTTAGGGAACGTGCTAGATCGAAGGACTAGTATGAAATTACTGCATTCTGGACGCGAACGAACTATAGTTAGATCAAGGTGCCCGTGGCGCAGTTGTGATAGTTGATCGGCAACTCGCTGTTGTAAAGCAACACACACCGGGTCGGAAAGGGGACGGGTGACCACCTCGACCGAAATTCAGTAATTTAATTTTACGTTTAGCTGTTTGACGTCGCTAGAGGCCTCATTGCGGCTTGATAGCATCTGACAGGAAGGTTTATCACTAACCCTACACCCCTAAAACAATCCGTACTGAGTTCGCGTGTTGCAGTGTGGCTCGCGTCATCTCATGGTTGAGATGAGGCCTGTGCCCAGCAGGGTGCCTCATACATATGTTATAACATACATAATCGGCCTATATACGTCCCACTGCTGGGCACAGGCCTCACCTCAACTATGAGGTGGAACAAGCCATACTCCAACACGCGGGCTCAGTGCGGATTGTTGGAGGGGTGTAAGGTTAGTGAGCAACCTTATAGTAGATGTCATCAAGCCGCCCTAAGGCCTCTGACTAGGCTTAACGACTGACATCTAGCGACGTCAACCGGGACCAACTGCTTAACGTGCCTTCCGAAGCACGGAGATGCCCGAAATACACATCACTAAATTTCGGTCGGGTGGTCACCCATCCCTTTTCCGACCCGGCGTGTGTTACTTTACAACAGCGATCGTCGCCGATCACTGTCACAACTGCGCCACGGGCACCTCATATGTTAAGTTATATTATTATTTTAAAAGACATCAAAAAAGGAAGTTATCCATTTGAGCGTTTTTTTTTGCCTTCATAATTCAAAAAGAAAAACTTCTTTAAATGCAAAATGAACCTTACCCTCTCAATGTTCTCGTTGGACGCACACAGTCGCGCGATGGAGCCGATGTTGTTGGTGATGGTGACGAGGGTCGCCCTGGCCAGGTCCTCGCGAGACACCTTCGCGCGGCGGTCCGCTGAGCACATCTGACCAAAACTGGAACACAGACGAATACATTTTTATGATTGATCAGAAAAAGAGCTGCACTGGTGGGTATAGCCTTGCTATGTGCCTGAGGGATATGCCTGAAACGGATCCTGCCGGGCAGATCCGAGCTCGAAATATGCGTGAGTGTCAGTCACCTGTCATACCAGGGTACCATACCATAATATACCATAGGGTATTCCGGTTGGCGCTCAAACTCACTTCCCTCGTGGTAAGTTATCTTTAAAATTAAATTTCTTTGCGACTGTGGTCGATTACGAGAAAAAAACTAAGCCCAAAAATTTTTTTCAATTATTTACATATGAAATGAGAGAAAATACTAATTTAGACTGTAGCGTATTGATGATTGAAGTAAGCGTGAAAAGTGATGTCCTTTGCACATCGAATATCAAGTGAGATTGTATTTAAGCGTATTGTGTAGTAACCCAAGTATATTTTTTAAATTATTACAAATGATGGGAGAATACTAATTCAAGGTGAAGCCAATAGACGATCAAAGTCGGCGTTTGATAGCTGATCAATCAAGGTCGAAAACGTCTTCAAACATGCCGTGATTTTCAGTTGTAAAGATACTTTATAGCGAGGCATGCGTTTGACGGCGTTCTCATTTTAGATTGACGTCTGTAAGTTCGAGCGTTCGCCACCCACGCACTGTTTATGCTCAGGGCCTTACTACTTATTGACAGCTCATTGTTTTTGCGTTTATGAACTGAATTTATTGAAAAATAACTCTATGATTCAAAGTAAGTTACTGCAAAATGTAACAGTTAAATTGCAGCCCAGAAGTGGGCTAATGACAGGAACTGTCTGGATTAGGCATATCCGTCAGGCACATCTGTGCATGTATGCCTGGCCGCCTCATTACTGTGAGGTCAAGAATGATTTATACACTACCCCAAGTTGTAGTAATCTTTCGCGTCATAAATACTAGAATATCAGGGCTGTCATGACCTGTAGTTATCTAGGTAAAGCTTATTCAGTAGTGCCACTACTGTACCCTGATAGTAGCATACCACAACTAGAACACCGTAAAATAAACAGCGTTCAGCGATTCTAAACTATGGAAGCTCTGTAACCTTCTCTGCGACCACTTTTCCATCCGCTCCCAACCCTATTCCAGCACCAAAACCTTTTGAAGTCTGACCCCCGAATTCACAAACGACAATCAACGCTAAGCACTCGCTTACGCTCATGCTGTCCCTTTCAGTTCTATTGTCATTTTACGGGACAGCTTGAGCGTGAGCGCGTGCTTAGCGTTGATTGACGTTTGTGAATTCAGGGGTGAGTGTAGCCATGTAAACCTTATTTTATCAAGTAACCGGGTAACCAGATTTAGGCAAGTTACCCAAATGGGCCGTCAGAAGCCCACATAAATTTGAACCAATGGTGACGGGCGAGCCTACCGCCGTTATCCGGCACGCTTGGATTTTTGTCGCTGTTTTCCATCATTGGAGACTCAGCCGCAAATGAGTGTTTAAGATACTTTTTTCGCCACCAGAAGGCGCTTCGTAGGGGTCTGGTCCAAACAACAGAGTCAGAAAAACCTCATTGGACAGAGTCGTACACATCAACCTTTAGATAGGCCCCTATTACCTTATACCACTGACAGAGGACCCATTTTGCAATGGTTTTGTAAAGGTTGACATGAACGCCTCTGTACAATGAACATCAAGTAGGTGTTCTGGTCCGATTTGAACTGTTTTGAACATAAATAGGAAAACATCGCTAATTTAAATTGTTTCATAAGCCTACGATGTTACTTGATAAAATAAGGTCCCAGTCCCCACACAAGACTGTACCTGGTGGCAATCAGGTTTCCTAGTAGTGCAACGCAGAGGCTGCTCCTCCTCAGCATGTCACACGGGATGGTCGTCCTGCCGTCAGACTGAATAAGTAACCACATAGTCAACTTACCTGAACTAGACAGTCATCGACGTAACTGGTCTACTCTCGTGTTGTGCCAAAGTTTCGTACATCTCTAAAAAGCACATGTATAGTTCGCAATTTGCCTTGATTTTTAAGCATCTTATTGTATTGTGGAGATGCGACGAATGTTTGGAACATATTGGGTGCGCGGTCCGTTTTGAGAGGTGGTCAATTTGGGACGCGTGTGACGCGCTAATGGCTCAAAACGGAACGCACCCTGGATCAACCGATTGCGCGAACATTCAAATTCGTTAAAAACACATTCGACGCATCCCAAATTCATTATATAAAAGAAGTATAAATTAAAAAAAACCGTTTCTATTCATGTTTTAGCCTTTTAAAGTTTAACGAAACTTAGTTTTAGCACCTGAGTTAACGCCAAAATCTGAAAGCAGAGCCCAACCAACCGAAGGAACAAATTCTCTTTGTCTTAGTGAAGAGAAGTCGAAGTGAACCTTTACTGAAAAGCTAGAAATGTATTGACGGGTGAATATGAACGATTAATTCGAAGGATTTTAAAAAATATGGAAATTATGCAAATGAAGAAGATACATTTTCTTCATTTGTCTTCAGTCACTGAAAAAAATTATCTTTCAATAATCAAATCATCATCCGAATGATTCGATTGTTAACTTTCGGGGCAATCAGACAACCTTTGATGACCCAAACCTGAAAGCAACCAACCAAGCCAAAACCAAACCGAGCCAAACAACCTATTCTATTTGTCATAAAGAGCCATCGACCTCAAAGCCACCAGACGCCTCATGTTTGATTTCTTATATGAAAATAAGCACCGAATTAACAAACGTCAGACAATGTTAATTAATGAAACACTATCACTTAAGTCATCCTGTAAAATTTCTATAGAAATTAAAGTGACAGCTATCAGAGCTGACACGTTGCCACTATCAGTTCTATAGACATTTTAAAGGACGACAAGGTAAAAAAGCTAAGTTACAGCAAGTGCATTTTGAAATCCAGCACCATCCCTAGAAACAATACCTAACCAAAATAATTCCACTATTGGGTAATATCTATCAGACAATTCTTATCATATTATCTTTACTTTTAAAACCAGTCCGAACCTAGTTACAATTGTGTCAGCAGTTTTGTTAAAACTGATTTAGTTTTTATCAACGACCTCCAGCCACTAGACGCCTAATGTTTGATGCCTTGTATGAAATTAAGTGTGTCAACTACCTGAGGCATGGGGCAACGTCACTGATTGGTCAATCAATACGCTTATTGTCCAACCAGTGACGTTGTCGCTTGACAGCTCAAGGAAAAATAGAAACTCATCATGAGGAGTCTATTGGCTATGAAGTCGATGGTTTTTATTCTTCGAACTTCTGACACTTGCATCTCAGTACGGACTGCGTTTAGAGACAAGATTTGCATATCATTTTGGTCAACAAAAATTGTTTTGGTTGATGTAACAGCGAAAAAGGCACCAAAATTCGGAATCGTCTTTTGTAACACCTTCTTATGTAGGTTCACTGTGATTTTGCGATCAATAGGCTTAGTGATAACATACCTGCTTGCAACCAGATCGCCCGGCAGTCCGAACCTCGCGTAGTCCCCGCCATAGATGTCTCTAACAAGTTTGTCAACTGTGGTGTTGTCTCCAGAAGCTGCCAAGGAGATGGCCTCTTCGAAACTGCTGCAGCCGGTCAGCAGGCAGCAGAGGCCCAGGAAGGTTCCGCCACCGAGACTGAGGGAGAAAATTAGGTTTTAGACAGGAAGAAGGGAATTGGGGAACCCATAGAGATGGGCAAACTTAAGCGTTCTGACTTTTTAGGTGAGCAATAAAAAAACAATTGTAAAACCAATGATATTTTAATAAAATAGGTCTCTTCGATTAGTGCCAGTGTCTCCATAGTAATATCCAAAACTGGTCCCCGTGTCCCTATAGTAGTCTCTATGGTTGGTGCCAGTGTCTCTATAGAAATATGGAAAACTGGTGCCAGTGTCTCTATTGTAAAATCTGTCTGGTGCCAGTGTCTCTATTGTAAACATCTATAATTAGTGCCAGTGTCTCTATAGTAAAATCTGTCTGCTGCCTGTGTCTATATTGTAATATCTTTAGTGCCAGTGTCTCTATAGTAAAATCTGTCTGATGCCAGTGTCTCTATTGTAATATCTATGATTAGTGCCAGTGTCTCTTAGTCGCTGTGATTGGTGCCAGTGTCTGTATAGTAAAATTTGTCTGATGCCAGTGTCTCTATTGTAATATCTACGATTAGTGCCAGTGTCTCTATAGTAGTCTCTATGATTAATGCCAGTGTCTCTATAGTAGTACCTAAAACTAGTGCCAGTGTCTCTATAGTAAAATCTGTCTGGTGCCAGTGTCCCTATAGTAGTACCTAAAACTGGTGCCAGTGTCCCTATAGTAGTACCTAAAACTGGTGCCAGTGTCTCTATAGTAGTCTCTATGATTGGTGCCAGTGTTTCTATAGTAAAATCTGTCTGGCGCCAGTGTCTCTATAGTAGTATCTAAACCTGACCACATTACCTTGTGCCCGAGACTCTGTAGTAGTCATCAGGAGCGTTGACCACGAGCATGGAGACGCCGCTGCCGATGTTCACCAGCAGGAAAGGGTACGGGTTGGAGAAGTCGAACGGCTTGCGGACGTACAGGCTCAGCGCGGCCTCTGAGTAGGGCGGCTGAAAAGAGACAAAAGGATATAGGCTGCGGTAAGAAACTTTCAATTCTAGTACAAATATTGATTAAAGATAGGAAAAGATAGAAAAAAACATTCGATCTTGGGCTCCCTGAGCCCAAGACCGAATGGTTTTTTCTGGGTTTGCTTCATCTTTAGTAAGATGATAATGCATTATCCCTAATCTGCATAATGTCTGTGTAAGAATGATTTATTGCTGTTTGTTAGTCTCGCTAAAACTCGAGAACCACTGGACTGATTTTGCTAATTTTGGTCTTGAAATAATTGTGGAAGTTCAGGGAAGTTTGGAAAGGTGAGTAAACATGAAAAAACGCTAGGAAGATAGTAACAAACAACAATTTAGTTTTCTTTAGCAACTATTTCTACCTGTCAATGATTGACAACAGAACAACGTCTGTCGGGACAGCTAGTGCTAAATAAAAATAAACCAAATGCACAACGTCGTCTCAAACTGTCAATGCTTTGCTCAGATGTTTGAAGTTCTGATTTTGGGTGCCACTTTTTTAGCACAAGTAACCTATCTAACATAACATAAACGGCCTATATGTATAAGTACCGCTGCTGGGCACAGGCTTCACCTTAACTATGAGATAGACCGAGCCACACTCCAACACGCGGGCTCAGTGCGGATTGTTGGAGGGGCGTAAGGTTAATGAGCAACCTTAATGTCAGATGTTATCAAGCCGCCCTCAGGCCTCTGACTAGGCTTAACGACTGACATCTAGCGACGTCAACTGGGAGCAACTGCTTAACGTGCCTTCCGAAGCACGGAGATACCCGAAATACACATCACTAAATTTCAGTCGGGGTGGTCACCCATCCCATTTCCGACCCGGCGTGTGTTGTTTTACAACAGCAATCGTCGCCGATCACTGTCACAACTGCGCCACGGGCACGCATGTTTACTTCATCACTATAGCAACGAGGCACTACTGACCGTATCGGCGGTGTGCTGGTGCACGGGCGTCTCGTCCAAGGGCGCCCAGTAGTAGCACTCCTGCGCGTTCATCGCGTCTACGAACAGTACCCCGGCGATCAACGCGTCCAGCTCATCCAGCTTCGATAGACGCATGTTTACTTCCTGGAATATGACATGAAACTACTGAATTTGCTCCTAAAACATTATACATATACATTAAAGATAGAAAGATATTCTTTATCGTACAAAAACATTACATCTCAAGCAAATTACAGTGAGTAAAATTAACAATATGTAATTAAGTCAATTATTAAATACATAAGGAGGCATATCATGTTAACCTCGAAATAAGCACGTATAGATAGGTCCACTTCTAAATTCTCGTACCTATTCCTAATAGCTCACCCGGCGAACTTTGTTCCGCCTTAAGGGCAATAAATAAAAAAAGTAAAATAAATAAAAGTATCCTATGTCCTTCTCCTGGCTCTAAACTACCTCCATGTCAATTTTCAGCTAAATCGATTCAGCCGTTCTTGAGTTATAAGTGGAGTAACTAACACGACTTTCTTTTAATATAGATAGAAGATATATCTTTTAAAATATTAAATAAGGGCAAAATAACACTAATAAAAATTATTGCTTAAATGGGGACTCCAACCACTGTAATGGCATACTTGTAAGAAAAAGAAACAATTTTTTTTTTCTGTTTTTTGTAAATTTAGTTACATAGTTACTAAATAAAGAATCACTGTTGATAGTATTGTTTTGATGAAGTGATATAGCTCAAAATATGTTATTTTAGAATTAATTCAATCAACTCGTTGATTCTAGAACAGTATATTTAAAAAAAAAGTAACTGTTTTGTAACTTATCTCGTCTTACCTTGATAAAGTCCTCCTCAAACTTGTAAGCCCCGCCGCCGGTCGCGTATATGGTGTTGACCAGGTCGGCCATGCCCTTGCTGCGAGCCAGCTGGAGGAACGCCCCCACTTCTGAGGAGGGGAACCTGATGAAGTGGAGGGTGCCGCGGCGGCCTCGGATCTGGACGTTCTCCATCTGAAGAAGAGGAGGTGAAGATAAGTTTTTATAGCAAAAGCAATGATATTACAATAAAAAAGAAGTAGATAGGTTATGTCAGTACTGACGCGAAGTCAAAAATTGACCACGGGGTGCGACGTTGTTAATTTGACCGTGTTATAACATGTGAACAAGACAGTAAGATTAATTACTAGATCGTAAACGAGACAGATACATGTTGCGCAGTGTCGTCTCCAACTGTCAACACTGTCAAAGCTTTGCTCAGGTACACGAATAGTTCTGATTTCGGGTGAGACTTTTTAGCACAAATAACCTATTTTATTATAATATCATTGAGTAAAAGGATATTTACGGACCGCAAAGCCAACCTACTAACCTGTAAGTGCACATCCCGCCTGCCAGTCTTCCCATACGCGGAGTTCCTGGTGAGATACCGGCGTATATTCTTCAGCACTTCGGTCTCCTTGTCAATCTCTCTTCGGTTCGTCTCCCGCGGCTCGAAGTAGACCAGCTTTGTGAGTGTGCCACCGATGTCCATGCCGAACCATGGCATTGCTGCAAATAGGGTAGACGACTATGATGTATTTTGCATGTTATTTTATGTTTACCAATTAAAATCCTTAAAATCCAATAGCTTTTTGAAACCACAATCAAAAAAAAATATACCATTTGGTAACAGAGACTATTAGGAAGCAATTTTGTTAAACGACCATTTTCATAAACGCAATATTTAATATAGCTGTCGTACAAACTTCTTACGCGCTGCTTATAACTACTGAAGTGTGACGTCATAACTCAGGACACGTTTGAATGGAGCGTTTTTAGGCAAGTCCAAAAATGTGCAATTCAAATTGTGATATCTTACCCGAGATTTCACAATTTGAATTGCACATTTTTGGACGGTACGGCGCGTATTCATTCATTCAGGATTGCATACATAAATGTAACGTCGTTCGATAATAAACAAAAAAAAACAGTAGTGTAGCATATTGACATGTAATAACACAAGGGCGTACCCAGGTAGGAGCAGGGGGGGCAGCTGCCCCCCCTAGAAGTCAATTTTCCTTACAAGTGGGAATTAAAAACGTATTTCTCTCTCTACGAAAAACGAAACAGGTATGAGCTGCCCCCCCCTAGCTGAAATCCTGGCTACGCCCTTGTAATAACAACTAGCTGTCCCGACAAAGGTCGTTTTGTCAAGTTCTACGGACAGCCATACGCTTCACAACCACTATACCCTTAATTAAAGGCGAGTGGGTCTGTCAACGGTTCAGACTTGTATGAACGAGTATAAATAAATAAATGAATATCACTGGACGATCCATTATTCCACAAGCGCCACCTAGTCCCAAACTGAGCAACTAAATGCTTGTGCTATGGGAGGTTCTGGGAGGTGCCTCATAAAATTTTTGTCCATAATTTAACGTGTCATAATGTTTTCTAACATAATTATCATTTGTCCGAATGATAGGTAGCCCTAATTTACTGTCTCATAATATCACTTGCCCTAAAATCATAATTCCGAAATGTAATATGTCCTAAAATTCTTTGCTATAACTATCACAATCTATAATATTTATAACACCTAAAATCTTTTCTCATAATAGTGTTTAGTCCTACCGTCTCTTCTCATAATATATCGAGCACTAAAATCGAAATTGCATAAATGTTAATAAATGTCCTGAATATTATTTGCTATAAAAATTGCAATCGATAATTTGCAAAAAACATCGGTTTTCTATACTAACATAAAACGGTTTCGCTAAAAAATACTTATCCCCCGAAGATAAAGACTACGTACGAGTACCTATCATGGCCAAGTCGGATTCACCTTCCTCATTCAGCATGCAAGCAAGCAACATGCAGGCAATCATGCAGCATGCAAGCAAGCATGAAGCATGCAGCATGCAGGCAAGCATGCAGCATGCAGTTATGCAGCATGCATTTTATTTTAGGGTTTGAAAAAAAAAACTAACCCTCGTGAGCGCAGCTCACGCCTTAACCTTCGAACCTATCACGTCCATGTCGGATTCGCCCTCGGCATTCACCATGTAAACAAGCATGCAACATGCAGGCAAGCATGCAGCATGCATTTTATTTTAGGGTTTGGAAAAAAATAACCAACCCTCGAATTCGGACTTACATTGTTATAATAAACCACCATTCGGACAAACATTCATTATGTCAAATCATACTTAGACCAAGTGACTTTATAGCTAGTAAAATTAGGACGTCTAATTATTTTATAGCACTCAATTTTATAACACAAAACCATTATAGTTGTAGACGATTAGGTAAAACAAAGTTTCGTATACGAGAGCATTGTGGATAGTGATGATTATAGAAAACGCGTTCGGGATATCCATTTTCGGACGTACGATATTCGGAGAAGAAAGGGACTACCGCTATGGGATACTAGACAACGGATAAACATACTTATACCCTTTTTTTTTGTACATACTTACATAGGAAAATGCACTCAATTTTTTGTACAGTGCGGGGATCGAACCCGCGTCCACTGGTTTAATAGGCCACCTCAGAACAATTACACCAAACCGTCCGCCGGCCGTATGACCGGGGAATCTACCACCAAAGTGACAACCATAGATTAACGACAAAATCATATTTACTATGTTGTTCGTTTTGTCATGAAGATTATCTTTATACGCCGTTTTTTTCTATATTTCAGGAATTCATGACGTAGTGTGAGTAAAGTTGTCGTATCTCATTAGAGCTTAGTAATTAAACCATCATATCTCCTTTATTTATGACTTATTTATGATTAAATTAGCATTGTTTTCAATTATTAATCCAATTATGGCAGACAGGCAGCCATTGTAAGATTATGAATATTATGGGCCGCACCAGACATGCTACTTTTAGCGTCGGCAAGAGACGATTTAGCTCTTTTATGGAAGCTGAATGCACCGACCAAACGGCCCAGATCGCACTCTTAAAAATGCCAAACGCGGAGTTTTAGTCGTTTTCGGAAGCTAGCTTAGGTGTACAGATTTCTTTGACAGACGTATAAGTCTGATCCATTGACAGACTCCGATCGTCTCCGATCGTTGTGAGGTCTATGGTTAACCTTATCAACCATGTGACATGCAAAATAAATAAATAAATGATCGCGCCATTGCAATGGAAATCACAATGCATTGTGACATTTGTGGCGTCTCCACCATTGCTTCGCAAACCGTCTGCTGTCACAAATTTAACCTTTTACATATTGCTAGAAAGTTTTTAAATAAATTGGTGATTACAATCGGTGTTATTCGGCGTTAACGAAGATTGCCGAAGTAACTTATTTCAGTAGTTCATTATTGTAACTTACGCGGTGCATTGTTATCTGGGGGGGAGGGGGGCGAAGATTCGGCCATTTTGACGCAATTCTCCTTGTTCATGTGTCGTGGAGTGTAGGGTCTCGTCCTCGTCCTTTTCAGCAGTTTGCTCCTGGAAGAAAGAGAGAAGAATATTATGCGATGATATGGCTGTTATTTGGGTCAGCTGCAATTGTGGAATGAACTCCTTGCATAGGTGTCTCAGTGTGCCACAGCTTGGAGCTCATCCAGAGGGTTTTTAAAGGTTACGCTTAGTGCGCGGTCCGTTTTAAGTCAAAAGTGATAAAAGCGCGCTCGTGTCACTCACGCTTCATGCAATTCATCAATTCGGGACGCGTGTAAGCGCGCTAATATTACTTTTGACTCAAAACGGACCGCGCCCTTAGTCGCACACACCGTGCCACACCCGGTGGCAGACAGCGGACGGGTGAAAAGTCCACCACAGTGCTGCGCCAGAGTTCCTTGGCTTAGGTTCAAAGATATTTATTCTCATAAAAACATGCAGTTCATTTACAATGAGAATTACTTAAATCTAGATAGTACATTAAATAATACCGGAGCTGCCCAGTGGGGTACATTAATAACAAATAGAATACAATAAATAATAAATAAATTGCGTGCGTCAGGCAACGTGCGCCCTCCGCCATGACTATGTTCGGCTTCCCGGCCGTTCCTCCTACCACCGCTATTGTGGGCCGAGAATCAAGTGGTATTCAGAATGCCTGCTATACACTACCCGTGAGGTTTTAAGCGTAATCTAGAACTCTAGTTGGCTGAAGTTCGTCGTTATATCCCCCTCATGAGTTCTCGCCTTAGCGTGGCGAGGGGGCTTAGTGCCGGTGGTCCAACCGCCGGGAAGGCAGGACTTGGTAGCACAATGGTTCTAGGTGGACGCGAGTTCGATTCACGCCTGAAGCCAACCAAGACCGAATGTCTTTTTCTGGTGTTCCTATCTTTATTGATGATGTTACCTGTTCAAGGTCAGCGTCGGCAGCGGCGCCGCGGGTCGCTCCCGCCCGCACGCCGCAAGGCACCCCTCACAACGGTGCAAGCGCATCTACAACAAACAATAGCTATCGTTAACACATATACTGGCTAGTTGTACTTCTAATTGTCACCTTTGAGGTAGGATAGGTAGGACATCATGCCTCGCCCTGTGGTATGGGGCTTCAGAAACCTACCACTACGGTTCCCTTTAGTCAAGGCTTTAGTCGCCTCTTACGACAGTCGGGGTGTCGTAAGAGGCGACTAAAGGGGGCCCTCGGGGTCACTGGGAGTGCACACGGCGAGGGCTTTGAGTCTCCATTCCAAGTGGCCCCGAAGACTGCGCTGTAAGAGTGACCTCACACCGCCGTAACCAGCGGAAGGTGTAGAGGGGAGGTGAAACTCCCCTCGAGCTGGGCTGGCTATGCCAGCATAGCGCGCCAGGGGTCCACCAGCACAGAGTTCTTGACCAGAGATCACGGGGGGACCTCTGGATACCGCTGAAGCAGGTCACCGGGGGTTCTAGTGAGTAGTGATTTTCACACAGTCCCACCCTTCCCCCGGTGGGCGGGAAGTCCATAAAAGGATTCCCTCGTAAAAAAAAGCATGTCATGCCACTCATTTTCGTTTCTTTCTGCTCTTGCCAAATCCCTATGTAATTTCTTTGTAATAGAGCAGCAAGCAGGACTGACCGCAAATGAGTAGCCTGTTATGCCGTATCTACATCAAAGGTAAGCCTTAATTTAGCTACTTTCATGCCAAAACCGTAGACTTATGGGCCAAACTCTTACCGCCGAATTCACAAACGCAAAGCAAAGTTGAGCAGCTCTCACAAATATATAGCTGTCACTTTCAGTTTGGTTGACATAACGGAACGGCATGAGTTTGACAGCGTGCTCAACCTTGATAGATCTTTGTGAATTCGGAAATTAAAGAGACTGTCTACTTCATATTACAATAATCGTCTTGTGTTTATTTACGAAAACTTAGAGATAACCACAGGATAATACCAAAATAATACTCATACAAAGCAAGAATTGCAAATTGCAACGCATTGTCATTATAGTAAGTAGTTCGCGCGTTGATTGATTTGTATGGATAAGACCTGTAGTGCGTTGTTTTGCTCGATTTGTAAGGATTACTGCGTTGCGTTGTTTAGTCCCACGCAACGCACTTATGCTACCAGTTATGTTTTATCTACAATTGATCCATTCAAACCTTCATTACGGCTACTTTTTTCGATAACAACAATTATTTGACACTAAAGCCTATTGATTTGTCCCCCTAGGCAGCCGGTATCTTTCATATTATAATCTTATGATTATTATCATTACGCCTGGTTTGACCTTGTATAGAATATCTACATGTTTACACAATTTCACTGTTCAGATAATACTACCTAAGCAGTGAAAGATATAAGCATATAATATGTTGAAAACAGAGGCGTCAAAAAAGTGAAGTTGGGAGATAAAAGGCTTGTTAGTTTCTGTCACAAACAAAAGTGCATGGTATTGAAAAATGGGCTCGAACTGCTGGACGCAATGGGATGCCCGGGGCATAACTGTTTGGACCGCACTGCATAACTATTGTTACTTCAATATTGAGGGTTGAATGAAAGCTAAAACTTGGCCTAAAAGCTAGTCAAATAAAAAAAATCTTTACAAAAAATAACAGGATGGCAACACTGCTTGGAAAGTACGTGTGTGGGATTTTCTCTTCAACAGGAGAAGATTGTAAATTATTTTACCTTAATGCTGCAGTATGTTGAATGTTTTTTTTTTGGGCTTACTAAGGTCATAGACACTAGACACTAGAGTTATTTGCGTTAAATCATTAAATGGTTTGTTTGTGCAATAAACCTTAATATCTTATCTTAAAAACTGAAAAATAATTGGTGAGTGAGTATTATTCACGTTAATCATGATTTAGCCATCTTGCTAGATAAGCGATAAATATTGACTCAACACTGGTACGAAGTTCAAGATCACTCAACAAACATGCACATTATTTGAATACTTATAAATAACTGATGGTAACGAAACTAAATTCAGTACTATTTACATTTATTTATGACAAAAGCAGCAGAAATTTTTTCACTCATGCGTTTAATGTAGCGTACATAAACAGCCTTTATACGTTCCACTGCTGGGCGTCGTCGGGTCCAAAACAGCTGTCAAACAGGACTGAAAACTCTCATTTGATCAGTGTTGCAATCATTCAAATAAAGTCAAACTTAGAGCGCAATTATCACAGCAACAGAATATCTCTTTCAAAGCATTACTTTCTCTTTCTGTTAACTAACTGTTAACAAATTATGAGTGAATTATATAAATAAAGGCTGATTTTAAGTTTTAATAGAAAAAAACAGAGAATCGGATCATACGCTTTAGATGGAGCTGTAAAAGTAACGAGAAAACGCAATCGTATGTATCCGTTACAAATACAATACTAAAGATACGAATTCGTGAGTAGCAATTCGTTACTTTGAGTTAGGCGATGTACCCGTTACTCGGTAACGACTACATTCAGTGCGCTACAGCTCTGGTTTAAGAACAAACAATACTATGCTACAGACAGATAAACAAACATTCAACATTTATTTAAAAAAAAACGCTTAAATAGTGAGAGGAACGTCAGTATTATTAACTGTAATTGAATAATTAATTATCATACTGTTTTATCCAATTCTATAATTAGAACTATCATCTTACCTAACTTGCGAGAAATCACTTGAATTAACAGTGTAAAATGTCAATTTTGAGGATATCTACTGAAGATAAGGAGTAGACGCACCCAAACCCGTGTTTGAGCATGCCAAACTTATCTTTTACCTAAACTTAAGTATTGTTCGAAGAATTTACTTGCATTTTGACCTGTTTTCTTCTGCTATCGTATTAAACTACATTTTGTAAGGTGCGTTCGTTTATTTTGTAAATCAAAATCGGATTCCCACAATATTTCATTTATTTGCCTTTGGCTCAGTGGCAACGAATTATCGGCAACGAAAACCGATGATATTAACAACATGATAATTTCACAAGTTATTTAATTTTTCATCTTTCGTGCATTTAACGAAAATTTAAAAAAAGAAAATCGTCTTAGAATAAACTCAAAACTCGTACATATTATGGTTTCAACATGACTATTGTACTTCCATACCAAATTTAAATGACTCAGGGCGACGCTGAGAAACATCGGTAAGAAATAAGTAGCAACCAACCAAAGCCTCCCTACAATCGCCGCCCAATAACTCGTGGGAGGCCAATGCACAAACTGTTCAAAGCCAGATGCAAGAAAAAAAGAAGCGCCTTCCAGGACCCGAATGACGTTTCATGCCATGCCAAGCCAATTGACTATCCTATCATTATTTGAGAGAATATAAAAGTGCATTTAAGGAAGAATAGAAATTAACGAGTGTATATTGAAATAATATATTTTCATGCTCGTTTATAGGAAAACTATCTTTGAAATTATAAATTAAAATGATAATTAATGGTGTCCTTGGCAACATAAAGTTGCAACTTCCGGTTGTCTAACCCTAGGTCTCTCTTTTCCTGTCTGTCTAAAAATACAATGAACAATGAAATAGAAAAACGTTTATTATCAGCTCGATAGGAGCAAAGCCCGAACCAGTGGTAGAGTCATTTTGTTTATTTACTTAGATGATTTTTTATTGTCCTGACATGTCAAATGCTTGTTCATTCAGCCACCACAATAAATATAACAGTACAATAAAACTACATCAATGTGACTCTTGTTTAATTGATTAAAAATACAGCAAACGCAAGACTATGTAGTATAGCGATTTCTCATCTCGATTTTTATCAAGTGATAATTTTGGCTATCGTAGTTATCGAGTTTTACAGAATGTCAAAATGGAATCTACCTTCGAATTCGCTAGTGCTCTGCTTTGGGAACCGCCATAAAGCGAGCAATGCCTGTGCATTATTGCCGACCGATTTGGTGTAGTTTGATGAGAAGTCCACCAAAGGTCGCGGGTTCGATCCCCGCACAGTACAAACATTTGTGTGCATGAACATGTCTGTTTGTATTAGTATGGGTGTTTCCTATGTATATCAAGTATGCATTTAATACAAAAGAAAAAGTATTTTTATCCGTTGTCTAGTATCCCATAAAAACGGGCTATAATTAGCCCATCTTGGGGCTAGATGGCGCTGTGTGGAATAATGTCCAGGGATATTTGGTATTAGGCGCACCACATACAGACCCCTTAATAAGTTACTAATTAATTCAATACTACATTTTCTGAATACATAGTTACGGTGACTCAGGCGCGACGAGTAGTGAAAGTTTTTTGTTACCTAATATTGTTTAACTGGACAATGCATGATGTTTTAAAAGAGTCAATATTTCCTTTTTTTATACCTGGTTCCTATACACAGCCAAACGGCCGTCAAGATTGAAACGCACAGACCTCATTTCTATTGAGAAGCCCTTTATTAGTGCAACACGCGTGACGTTAAAAAACTAAATGTTACTAACACTAAATGAGGTAAATTACTTGAAATGATTAAATAAATGAATGAAAAAACACCTACTAATCATCTGAGCAACATTGTTAACAAACCATCAGCTGATACCCAATCATAATCTTAAACATCAAGGAACAATTTGTTGATGCGGTAATTTTTAATAGATCACAGATCACGCACATCTAATTCTTTAGATTTCTTATACGGTTGATTAAAAAAAACTGTTTCATTTAAATTTGATTTGCGGAAAATCGAAACTATTGCTACTTATCTATGCATTTCCTCATTCGGGTGTGTTAAAAACAACAGTCTTTATTTTTATTATGTGTGCCACTGCTTTTATACATGGGCACAGACCTCACCTCACTATGAGGTGGAGAGAGACATCTCGAACACGCATTCCCAGTGCGGAAACCTCATTGACATGCCGCCATAAGGGCTCCAAAAATATTATCTAGCCATGAAATAGGCTTAACGATTTGACATCTAAGGACATCAGCTGAGACCAACAGCTAAACGTGCCTTTCCGAAGCCATGAAATACATTAAAAAAAATCGTCCGGGCGGGGTTTTCACCCATCCTATTTCCGCCCGTGTGCGTTGCTTTACAACAGCAATCGTTGCCGATCCACAGTCAAAAGTGCGCCACAAGCACAGATCTGATTGTACAAAATTATGAAAGCAAACACACCATACCATAGACAATAACGTCAGACAAACCGGTCGGATGGTCCACATATTTGACACGCGAATTTTTGAAACCAGTTCAAAACTGGTCGGTTGGGCAACATACGTTACTCTACTCATTGACCGAGAACTGATGATGATAGCCGGCACGCGATGACGAGGGGCTTCGCGAACGGTTTTTAAGTTATTTTTAACTTTAAGGTACCTACAGTAAATTAAGTTAGGTTCAAAGAATGTATTCTTTATGACCTCTTTATGGGCGTCAAGTGGCACCTCCTTGAATAAAAAGTCTTAACATAGACAAAAATGTTTTTTACAAATAAGACAAAAAAACTCCCTCAGTCCCATAGGATCCACTATTTCGATCCACCAGTGGATCGAATAGCACGCCGGAGTTCACTGTGATTCACCAATTGTCTCGGTGGATCCTATGATACTTTCATCGTCCAATATGCTCCACCAGTGGATCGAATATAGTTCTTGAAATTTGTAAGAATCCACCACTGATGTCTGGGGAATAATTTCTGCTACCTACCCTTTTATTGAATACCTTGATTACCGTTTAAACAGATATTTAGATAAGAATCTTAAGAGCTAACTATCTCTAAATATTTATACCTTACATACTTTTGTTTTGCTGTCGTCAAAACATTGCATTGTCTTATTTCGATTGTGTGGACCATTCTTAGGTTATCCGCACTTAGATTGACGCGTTGGAGTGAGTAAAAAATGCCAGTGAAGCCGTTTTTCCTCACGGGTTCGGCAAAGACAACATCTTTCCACATGATTCCACGACTTTGGTCTCCAAGCGACTACGAAAACACAAATTCATAATTTCGTTCGTCGCCATCACTAATATTGAATTTCAATAGGCGCTTGGAGACTGAAGTTGTCGGGTATCCGTTAGCCTTGTGTACGAAGGGTTTAAAGGGCAAAGAATATCACTCACTTTACAAGTTTTCAATTCTTTAATTTGATTATTTACCCAGTCCACTGACTCTGGCACAATAATTATTTCTAAAAATTCAACAATCGGTGACCTGCCTAATTGAACTTCGCTGGACTTGTTGAAATTGTCGTTATACGTTAATTAATTTTAATTGTATTCTTCACGCGTTGTGAATTATCCTTTGTTTCCAATGGTTTGTTTTTCAGGTCGAATATGGAATTAGCACTGAAGGTACTATCAACCATGATTTGAAAAGGTTTAAGTATTTTTTATTTATTGTATTGCAAACTGGCAATGGAGAGCTCTATGCAAGGAATTTCTCTACGGGATCGAATCAGCAATAAGGAAATCAGCAACTATATTTAAAAAGTTCGAGGAAAATTGTCCCCTGGCGTACGTACCTATAATTTGAGCGTGTGTACTAGTTACTCGTAGTATGATTATTTACTAGAGCGTAAACGTGACAGATAGGTACATGTTGCGCAGTGTCGTCTCAAACTGTCAATGCTTTGCTCAGGTGTTCGAATTTCTGATTTCGGGTGCCCCTTTTTTTAGTACAAGTAACCTATCTACGTCTTTTTTTATTATAATATCATTGCCGACAAGTGTATTAGCAATGACGACAAATACGAATAACGAGCTAAAAAGTAGTGTCAGCGATTTAAGTAAAAAGGTAAATGTGTAATTTCGTAAATTAATGTATGATATCTGATATGAGGTCACATGCATTCCACGCAACTTGCAAATTTCAAGTCTATTGTATAATAATACTGACTTATATAATATTTATTAAAACTGCTGTACTCATAATATAACTGTTTACTGAATTAATTCTCAAGTCAGGTAGGTTAGGTACATAAGGTAGGAAAATCAGTTGTAGGTCAACGTGTATAAGTTTTTAATGCAGGGCCTACCTTGCCACTAAATGTAAGTCGCTAACTAAATGGCAAGTAATAAAGCAAGGGTATTAAAATGTTAAAGATAATTTTATAATGTAATGTAATGCCTCTCTAGTATTTATAATGTGAAAATATTACTAAAGTATGTAAACCGCTAAATTTTAACATAAATCTAATTAGAATAAGGAAGAGCGGGGTCTCCAAACACAGATTTTCCGACTTAAATGGAGACACCATCCCCTACCACCTGAGTTATACTTTGTTAACGAAAATAAATATTTTATTTATTTATTTATTGGCAAGAATCTATTCTGTAATAATGAAATGATTCTGACTATCTATCTATATTCTATAACTGCAATACCTAATTGGAAACTAAGTTGAAAAGTTTAACTGTCGAGTTTCTTGCCGGATTATTTGGATAGAAATAACGTCCCAATCGGTGGTAGAGTTACATTGAGGGGTTGGTAGCAACTCGTCTAAAAACGCAACTGGTCTAAGTAGCAACTGGTCTAAAATGCAACTCGTCTAAAGAGCAACTGGTCTAAAATGCAACTCGTCTAAGTAGCAACTGGTCTAAAATGCAACTCGTCTAAGGAGCAACTGGTCTAAAATGCAAATGGTCTAAGTAGCAACTTGTCTAATCCACTTTATCTTGAACTATTGTAAAATTTTTCGGCATTTAAAAAAACGACAAATTTGCGTCCAAAACCAAAACTATTTTTTTGGTTTTTTTTTAAGTTTTTTTGGAAACTATTTTAAACATAATTAATAAAAAAAAGAGTTTTAAAGTAGTTTTTTTGGAAACTATTTTAAAACTCTTAACTAATATTTTCACACACACATTATACACACAAACAACATTGTAAAATCGAGTGTTTATTAGTAAAAAGTAAAAGTAAAGTAAAAAAATCATTTATTCATGTAAGCTTAATTACAAACACTTATGACACGTCAAGACAGAAAATGAAAATGAACAAAGTGACTCTACCACCGGTTCGGAAGTTGCTTCTATCGAGAATTAGTAATTATATTAACAAAAAGAGGAAGATACGTTACGTTCATACTACGGGAATTCGAAAACTGGCACATGACATTGACGTGCACGCGAACAAGTCGCTGTCATATTGAATTGAAACAGGTCCATTGGACCTGTTTTTTGTGTGGCTGACTTTGGTGCGCGGATGCCGTATCCTCATCTTTTTGTTTATATTAATGAAGTTATACGGTACAATAACTTTTATACTACATAGTTTAGGAGGCTGTTTTTTTGAATATGCTATAGGGTTACTATAGATAACCCATTTCAACACATTTTGTTGCTGGCGATTCTGGGTCTTTTGTCTATTAAATTTTGATCATGTCCTTTGTATTAAAAAAAACTGCTTCTTAAGCCATGTAGTATACACAGGAGGTATCAGCGTACTAAATGTGACCAGACTAAAAAACAGGTCCAGTGGACCTGTTTTCAAGCCAATGTGCGACATTGTTAAAAATCCGGAAAAAAGACTATTTATTAATTTTGCGATCATGAAAAGTCGCTTCTATGTGTAAAAGTTATCTAACAAATCATTATTATAAAAATTTCATTCCGGTCTGATTCACCAAAAGCAACTGAAAATATTATTTATTTAGGCATTTATGCAGGCCTTCAAAATGAGATTGACCAGCAAAGTAGTTCTCAATTACTGTGCTTGTCAACCCCATATCTGGACCTCACGACTGCTTCCCATCAGGTGGAGTGAGGTCATCTTGAAGACCACTATGAAATAAAATCAAAATTTAAAAAATATTATGTCCAATTATGTTTAAAATAGTTTTGGTTTTGGACGTAAATTTGACCTTTTTTGAATGCAAAAAATTTTTACAATAGTTCAAGATACAGTGGCTTAGACCAGTTGCTACTTAGACCATTTGCATATTAGACCAGTTGCTCCTTAGACGAGTTGCATTTTAGACTACTTGCTACTTAGACGAGTTGCATTTTAGACCAGTTGCACCTTAGACGAGTTGCATTTTAGACCAGTTGCTACTCAGACCAGTTGCGTTTTTAGACGAGTTGCTACCAACCCACATTGAGTACCAATTTTTTTACAAAAATTTTAAGTACTAAGTACTGTAATTTTTTTTCTAACTTTTCCTAGACTTGTAAAAGTATACATGAAATATGAATGAGTTTGAGCTTGAAATTAGGCAGGTAGACGTCCAATAAAATTGTAAGAGCATTCAAGAAAAACAATGATCATCGCTTGCTTCACTTAGTTAAAACAAGTGTTGTCAAAAATGGCGTTTTAACCGATTCACTGCGGTGGCCAATTTCGCTTACTTCGACTCCGACGGTGGCGTCAAGCAAAAACAACGTGACACTGTTTAGCGCCCAACGCCATACGATTAGATGACACGCATCTGAGTCTTCCGCCATGCGGAAAAGAAAACAGCATTTTTACTAGTTTTTACATGTTCAAAGCTTGAAAACCTTTAGTTTACATTCGAAATCTAACGTAAACGGACCGACACATTGTTTTAAGTGATCAAAAGTAGGAAAACAAGTGTATTTCTGGAAATGGAAGGTGAGTGACTTTTTTGATGCAGTTGTGCTAAACCTTTTCGCATTTGCTAATGATTTTATTGAATATGAAATATTAAATTAGGCCTAAATATTGTTTTAGTTTTCTTTGTACAACAAATTTCAACTATGCAAATGAAAAACTACTTTGCACCCAGTGCAAACTTACATAATACCTAAAAAGCCATTAATCTCTGCTGATGTATGAGTATTAGTAGCCCTAGGCTGCTGTGATTTAGTCCTCAATATTCAGGATCACCGACACGAAGAACAAGAAGTCATATCTTCGTTGCATAGTACTTCCATAACAGTGGTAAGTCTGTTTTTTCAGGAAACAAGTACCGAAAAGTTTGACTGCGTTGCTTTCACGTTGTTGCGGTCCGCATTATCAACATAAAGTCCTTTCTACACAAATGCTGTAGTTAAATGCACATTCAGTTGAGTCGTTGACTACCGAAAGGAGTAGCTAAAGTGGATAGACAGAAATGGTCGTCATTAGTGTCAATCATGCGTAACCAAGATCGAAATAAAAATGTACGAAGTCGACAATCTTGTAGAAATTATGTTAGAGCAGTTTGCAGAAAGTTCATCAGAAGATAGCGATGACGCGATAGTCTTACAAAAACGAAATGACACACTCAAGTGATATAGAAACTATTTATGAGAAAAATAAATTTAGTTTTTGTAGGAAAACCCTAAATTAAAGTCAATTTAAAAAAACAAATGTTCACTTACGTAGTTACTACATCACTTACTGAGTATCATCATCATCATTATCACTTACTGAGTATGCCATATCGTCTTTGTAAGTCTCTTGGTTAGAGATTGCAATAGTCAGACTTACAAGTTGACAATCTATGCGAGTGAACTCACCTAGGGAGTTCAAGGCACTGGAGAATGTCTTTTTTTTCTTTAAAAAATAAAATTGGTCTGCACACCCGGGCCACCATGTAAATGTTTGAATTGGCGTATATTTAGTCTACACAGCAATTTTGAGCAGAGAATACCGTTTTGTTTTGGATATTTTACCGAAAAACACTCGACTCTCAACGCGAGTCGCCGGCACTGGAATAAAATTTAGATGAACTCCCGGCGTGAGTCGGTGGCACTGAACGTGTTAACGCTGTAATAATTTATAATTTGTTATCATAAGACGATTTCATATCAAATAACTAACATTTTAAAAAAGGTTGGTAACCTCTATTATTACAAAAATATTACTAAATCCAGAAACGAAGGCTACGAGCTTAATGTACGTGAAAAATCAAGTTACTTTGGTTCTGGGTAAAAACTTCCTTAAGTTGAATTGAAAGAGTTATCATCGATTTTAAAATGACACACATCCGTGCCTAACGCCACACGCAAAAAAAGTGATGGCACGGATACGTGTCATCCGCAGCGAATCGGTTAACTTTTAAACTTGACTAGGGTATGACCATGATAATTCATAGAACGAGATTTCCCATTTGAAAAAAAAAATGAAGGCTTGAAGACTACTCCTTTAGCCGAATGAGATATCCAAAAATAAAAGGAGCGTTGCCAACTTTTTGTAAAAGATAGAAAAAATATGATCTTCAATTTTAATTTCTGAGTCACTTAATATAGTTGCAGAACCTACTTGTGAAGTTTTGAATTAAAAAGTTGACATTTGTATCAAAGTTTTTTTTGGACAATAATTTTGGGGATATTCTGTTGTAATAAATAAATAAATTGTCTACTTTTCCATTGCTGCCCTTTGCAAAACTTTGTGTGATTGACAGGATAAACAAAAACTATTTTTCTTTTCAATGTAGATATAAATCATCAACACATTGTTCATTATTTTTTCTTATGTCTTTGTTACTTATGCTGCGATGTATCTTGATTTGTACTTACGGATTTGCTGTCAGATATCCGAATAAATAAAAAAAAAATGTCACAATTTTCTCATACTGTCCTGCCTGGCTATCGAGCTTGAGAAACGATTATTGTTTATTGCTACTCAAGAAGAAATCGATTGAGAAGCAACCAATGTAGTGTGTAAAATATTACACAACTATAAACAATAAAATTGTAAATCGGCAAAGGAAACTCGATAAAAGCAGTTCATGCACCAAATTTAAGCGCACTCAGGTCTTACCCATACATAAACGGCCTAAATAGGTACATCCCACAGTTGGGCACAGGCCTCACCTCACCTATGTGGTGGAACGAGCCAACCCCCAACACGTGGGCTCAATGCGGATTGTCGGAGGGGTGTAAGATTAGTGAGCAACCTTAATGTCAGATGTTATCAAGCCACCCTAAGGCCTCTGACAAGGCTTAACAACTGACATCTAGCGACTTCAACCGGGACCAACTGCTTAACGTGCCTTCCGAAGCACGGAGACGCCCGATAAATACATCACTAAATATCGGTCGGGGTAGTCACCCATCCTATTTACAACCGGCGTGTTGCTCTACAACAGCGATCGTCGCCGATCACTGTCACGACTGCGCCACGGGCAAACTTTAATAGAGGCAAACGGTCGGCACCACTATTTAAAAAATGCATAGTCCTAGGATAAATAAACACTAGGTATAAGTGTTTAATGTATTTCATTGACATACAAGCTAAATCTAACACGGCGCGGATATGCCGGGCGACTCTAAATCTTCGCTTAAGCTCATTCATACCATAATCGGGTGCCATATCGTGTTATACCTAGGTATACATTGAACCAGCGTGTTTCAGTATAGCTCAAACCCAATCATAGTTGAAATAGGGCCTGAGGCCGGCAGTTGATTGTAAGAGTCGATATTCAATATTTCTTTATTTGAATAGACCTGTTAAAAGTGCTTTTTAATCGTCAAGAACTAAATCAAACAAGCAAAAATACACTTAGTAATAAACTTAAATAGATACTATAATAGAAATAACAAATATACACAGTATACAAACATAATGAGACTCAACTCCACCACCGGTGTCGGAAAGTTGTTTCTGTACCGAGAATAACCGGCATTCAATAAGAATAACACTTAAAATGAGCAAAACATTAAATTCAAACTTACGTGATGGATTGTGATAACACCAGCCTTATCCGTCATTTTGCAAATTTATTTACGATTCCCACTAATAAAATTAACACTAATATCACAGGTTGAATAAATAATTTAAAAACAACGAAAAGTATCACGACATATCACTGGTCATCCTCGAAGTCCAATTCGAACACATCCGCCAGGTTTTTCAGTAAATACTGAATGAAACGATCTATTATTTTGTAAAGGAATAGATTGTAATAAATGACAATCCACCAGTATTCGATAACGTATCTAAGATCGTAGAGCATGAACGGTGCGAGCGCACGTCCGCGCGACCCGGCGTCCACGCGTTGAATGCGAGGTCGCGTGTCATTATGTGCGCGTACGCATGATAAGATAGTGACGGGTTAGCAGTTGTCAATGTGAAATTCCACCGCAGCCCGTTGACGCTGATTTCCTTGTAGATTGCAATGTCAAAGATGCAATTTAATTACGGAAGCTAATTAGAAAGTTCTAGAAAGACTAATTAATACAGATAGTTTCATCTGCCTGTAGATTGTATTGTAGAGGATAATTATTCAATGATTTACACAGGTAAACGATACTAACCTTGTTTTCCTAATATAGTTTCTTGAAATTGAAATGGTATAGAAAATAAGAGTGGTAATGGTGATTTATATCAATTTAGTTTACTCATCCATGGCACCCGTGGCGTAGAGGCGACATCTGTTTGGCAACAATTAAAGCTGTTAAGCTGCGCTCGCTAGGTCATGCAGTGCGATGGGTGACCACCCTGTATCGAAATTTGGACGTATTTTTTCTGCATACAACGGACATTTACCAATATGAACTGTAAAAGCGTAAAAAGTTGTTCGAAATAAATTTATTATTTACTAGCAGCCACCCGCGACTTCGTCCGCGTGGACTTAGCCGTATGTGAAAAAAGATTCTCCCGCTTTTCTGTTGAAATTTTCCTGAATTTTCTTTGCTATAAACCGCATGGAGCCCGAGACCTTTCCAAAGAATGCAAAACCGTGGAAATCCGTTCCTGCGTTCTGGAGTTATAGCGTCAGGAAGGAAAACCCGACTTATTTTTATATAGTAGATTATTATTATAGTGGACAATACAGTGATATTTCTGGAATATACCTGTATTGATATATTTTCACAGAGAACCAAGACAATTGTAGATATAAATGTAAAAAGATAAAAACCTTGCTAACCCACAAACAGTGACAAGTGGCATTTCGGAACCCAAAATCCAGTAGCACCTCTAGCGGACATATCCACAATATTTGCCACCATTGACACAACCTACTTGGTCTAGGCAACCTACCTACTTACCCTCTAGCTAGGCTGTGTCAGCGATTGAGCAGAAATTGAAGGTGTGGCTGATGCAGGAAAGATTCCTCCTACGTACTTGATCTTTTACTTCAACTAACATGAATAAGGACATTATTTAGCTGCCAGGCTGCCAGTCAAGTAATTTTATTTTCATGTGACTATTGCATATAAAAAAATGTATAGGGCCTAAAATTTGTAATGCCAGTTTTTTTCTAACTTAGGCGCGCATTTGACCGCGGTCTCACCTGATCGAAAGTGATGATGTGGTCTAAGGTGGTACATTCCGGCCTAACAAGTTGGCATGGTGAATTGTGAGGATTTTTGCGAATTACTTATTTAAGCAAATTAATGAGATTTTCCTCTACGACATACTCGTATATTATAGCTGCAGAACTACACGCAAGAGCGAATGTTATGATAAATAAACACATCCCTAAGCCACACCTATGCCAAGAAAAAATAAGAGTACTTCCATGTCGCCGAGTACAAAAATAGCCCTACACTACCTGTATGACACTCGTCATTGTTAGACAAATTACAATTTTTGTCACCAGAGGCGCCACTTTAATTTTATGACGCATTGATTAAATAATAAACTCGATGATTTGTCTGTGACGTAGGCAGTTTTCAATCAATATTTAAAGTATGTATAAAGTGCGTAGGTATTTCTATCGATATGAGTGCTGTAAAAATGCAGTGTTGCCAGGCGTAGGAGAACTAGAACCCCGTGACAACCCTAGTCGAAGTTAAGCTAAGCTTTTTGAATGTCGTCACTAGAAGTCAGTGGTTAAGCGTCGGATAAACACCTAGTTAATAACTCTCCAAAGAATAAAACACCGATAAAATCCTAAGACACCTGGATAACGGCAGTAGGCTCGCCCCTCACCCAGGTTGCTCAAAATTCGCTCGGCGAAGTGTGAATGTTCCGTTTACGACAGCAACCTGACAGCCACTGAGCATTATACGATTCATGAGCTGTGGCTTGACTCTTGAGCGTGACAGAACACTTGAAACCCTTTTGGAATTTCATAAAGTTAAATTTCCAATGACACTTGCAGCTGTCAACTGTTCTTAGATTAGTTGGACTATAACCCTCATGATGAAAAACGGGAGCAGCGACTGTCGGCGGCTTAGGATTATATGTCTACCATCGGAATCTACCTTCCAGTTTCTACCATCTCCGAGAGCTGTCAAGCGACAACGTTACTTTAGACCCGTTTGACCAAAAAATAACAAGATAGGAAACATTAGGCGTCTAGTGGCTGTTAGGTCGATGGTTCGCCATGACGACAGCTATTGGTGAGAATACCTCGTTTTGCGACATAATAAGTGGGCGTATGTTTAACTTCATCTCGGCGTCATTCCTTCAATATTTTCAGCCACACCTTCAGTGTTTACAACTTCACATGCCTAATAATCTGTACCGAGTATTCGATGAAGTCAAACGTGGTAAATATTTTGTAACACTGTTGACATAGAGGTGCGAATTCAATTTGCGAGCTATAGTTATTACGCTATTAACGGTCGGTAACTCTAAGGTTATTTTTGTGTCAAACAGGATAAAACAACATAGATAATCATTATTAGTATTGCCATGACGTCATTATTAACAAACGGACATGTTTGAAAATGACGTATGCTAAGTTTTATTTTTTAACTAACTGTTAGCTCATATTAGGCGGGCTCTCGGAACCTCACATTTAAGTAACGTGCCTTACCCCGGAATTCACAAACGATAATTAACGCTAAGCACGCGCTTACGCTCATGCTGTCCCTTTCAGTTCTATTGACATTTTACGGGATAGCATGAGCGTGAGCACGTGCTTAGCGTTGATTGACGTTTGTGAATTCGGGGGTAAGAATGAACCCGGGGGCGAGCCTCGTCTTAGGGCTTTACTGGGAGGTGGCCATCGAAAAAACTACGCCGATATTTTGTTTGTATCAGAAAAACACTGATTAGATTAATTTCTATTGCGTATCAGAATTATCTCCTTTCGATAACAAAAGGATTTTGAAGAGTCGTCATTAGTTCCCTAGCGGATCTATTTTAAATTTCATTTGACGAAAGTTGATGAAAGCGAACGAAGAAATATCTTTGTTTTTCTAGCAAGTTGCACAACCCAAGCTCCCTAAACTATCTGTTGAGCCTTGCGGTTGACTGGTAGAGAATGCCCCCTGGCATTAAGTCCGCCAATTATACTTTTTTTTTTGTAATTTAGTGCAACAAAGCATAAATAAATAAACTCCCTAAACTCATAGATTGGGAATATGCCTTTTTCTTGAACATAATTAAACTTACCAATAATTGACGACAGCTAACTTTTGACAATTAATTGGCAAATAACACTTTTAATACCGAAATTTCAAATAGACCAAACCTTGAGCTAAAATAAGATTTGGATTTTATTATTTATAGGGTTAAAAAAAAATGAAATGAAGTCTCACTCTAGTTCCCAAAAGACAGGATTACCTAGTTTGGTAGCTACAAGTTTGTTTATAATTTGACCGGCAATAAATAAATACATTTTATGAATAAGTTACCCTCTGGTATACTATTTTATTATCTGTGGTGCTAAGACACGTGACATGGTAAGGGTCACTAGCAACACTGGTAGCACGTGTAGTTAAGGAGCATGAGTGTTTATCAACAAATATCTATAATATAACAAATATCTATCTAATAAAACATACTCACAATTCGAAATTTGGAGTATTTTAAGCAATAAGTGAAGTATATTCTGTTGTAAAAGCCAAAACTTGGGGCTGACAGATATATTTTTTGAGAGCTACAAGAGTCTGAGGCTTGTTGACAAAGACTCGAGACTTCAAGAAACCCTATATCGGGCAATCTTGCCTTGCAAATCACCGTAACGAGAGATTAGGCGAATGTTGGTTACGGTCGGACAGTATCAACTAATGTCTTAGTGACGTGTACTTACTTTGTATCTGTGACCTTCACAAATGTCAAATCGGGATGACATTTATCACCATTTAATTTTACAAAAAACTGAAGCACCTTGTAGTAGTGCTTTCCTTACTATCTAACTTGAGTGTAAGTTCAAGAATTTTATCTATCTGTCACCGAAGCATACAAACCTCAGAATTTAATAATTAACTTTATTAAGCCCTCAACCACTCTAACTGAAACATTGCAAATAGTTGCTGGATCGGGCTATTCAAGTGGCAGCTGCTCAGCCGAGAATCGTCTAAATTCTATCACTAAAGTCTCCTCCACGGTATATCTTGGTGTAGAGATAGACAGCAATCTCACTTTTAGGCCACACATTGAACGTTTATCGAAGCGGGTTCGGAAACTTATGTACGTTTTCAAGCTACTCCGTCAATCAGCGGACCCTCAAGTCATAAAAATGGTTTATCTAGCACTGTGCCAATCTATACTAACCTACTGTATTTCTTCCTGGGGAGGCGCTGCAAAGACTCATTTCATGCTAATCGAACGCGCCCAAAGAGGAGTCCTAAAGGTATGTTGTTCGAAGCCCCGACTATATCCCACAGACCTTCTATACACTTACTGCCAAGTGCTGACGGTAAGGCAGCTATTTATACGAGCGATTACTTTAAAACAGCATTCTCAAACCAATTACGATAGAAACTCTACCCGCCGCAACCATCTGGTGGCCGCTTCTACTCCCGTCAACACCGCCTTCAGCCGTAGGTTCTTTACTTTCCTCGGACCACACCTTTACAATCAATTGCATAAGAAATTGTCTCTGTTCAATCTCAACAAGTACAACTGCAAATTAACGCTGGAGCATTGGCTCATGTCTCAATCATACGCCACAACCGAAACTCTCTTAGCTATTCAGGAGTAACATAGTATTTGATTACCTGGCTGAAATATATATGTATATGTAAACGTACACGCACTCATCCTCACACTTAATTAAAGCCCCTTTTCATTTATATTACTTATCCATTTTGCACTCACACTTCACATATCTACACATACACTACACAAACCTACACTTTACTCTAATTACATCTAAGTTTTAGTTGATATTAGTTTTCACTTCCCTTTTGAATTGAAAAAACTCATACGTCCCGTGAGGTGGAGACCTGGTGGCCTGTATTTCAGGTTTTGTACCTAGAACAGACACCAGCGATCCACAACCAAACAAATTGTAATAGAAATAATTTAAGCATGTTTCTATAATATTACCTGTTTTGGCTTGTGGTGAGAAATAAACAATTTTATTATTATTATTATTTATTATTATTAAATTTTGCTTTTTTAGCAGTTTCAAAACAGCTAAAAAAAAAGGATATGAATTTATTTAATAATTTTATAAAGAAGAAAACAGGTTCGAATGCTTCGGAAACACTATCTTTGTACGTTTATCGAGAAATGCCCTCTACATTTCTCTATGGAGATTCCAGTGGAAGTAAAAGACAAAGTTATCAAAATCTGAAGTGACTATAGTCAGACTATAGCACTATTTATTGTTCATAATTTTTAACCACAGACGCCGCTGCATATTCGGAAACAATTTTAAGCTAAGTGTAGAAAAACGGCTTATCTATTTTTTACTCACTAACCATCAACATTTTGATGATCAACAAACGCGTAAGCATAACACACAAGACGGAAAAATAAATGATCGTCTGCTCAATGTCAGAGTCAAAGTCAAGAGATGTGTGTCATTGTGACCCGGCGACCGGTCAGCAGCTGTAGGGTTGACGACCGTCAAGTAGGAAATATTTTTCAAATGTTTTTCTACAAAATAGTTTTTTCGATTTCTCCATAAATCCATTATTCATGAACAGATTCAATTAGCACCTTGAGTGTCGGAGACGAAATATGAGCTGATTCAGCTCATCAGGAAATTGGTGCAGTTCCAAGCGGCAGGCCTAGTAAGGCTTTCGCGCTAAAAAAATTAATTTAGGCCATTTGCATTTTGGAATTTTGCCATATTTTTGCGTCAATCATTTTAGTAAGATTCGGCGATTACGCGTCTGACAGCTCGTATGTCTCCGACACTTGAAGGATTAAATAAAAAATTTAACATTTCTATTTCAGGCTGAATGGTACTTTAAGACCCTTTTAATTTATCTGATTGGCAACATCGACAACAAATGGGAAGCGTAAAAAAAAGGATTAACTTGTCAAAGCCTTTTTAATGTTTGGGCATTTCGCCTGTGCGTTTGAGCAAACATCTCAAAAAAGCGACTTTATAGTTCCGATATATCATGATACCTTACATGCTATCTAAATACAAATGACGGGAAATGCCCTACTACTATGTCTGTAATAGGATGTAGAAAGTAGCAAAGCGCATATCATCTAAGATAGTTCACCAGGCTAGCGATTCAGAACCGAGTTATCTAACGATTCGGTAATTTACATTAAATTTTAAATCCATTTTTTTAAATTTGAGAGGTTTTATTATTCTCTTAATAACTAACTAGATGTCATTGGTTTAACATGTACAAAATTCAAGCGCTTTCGCTGAACAAGCGATTTACTAAAAGTAAGTGAAAGTTACCGAATCGTACGATTACTCGGTTGTGAATTGCTACCCAGTTCCATGTCTATGAGAGTTTCAGAAAGTAATAAATAATAATAATAATTTGTTTATTTCTCTCACAAAATCTCAAAAAAAAACTTATCTTGTTCTGTCAATGATAGCTCTCACAAAATAATCATCATGTTTCTTTTCATTTCTCACCTTAGTCATGGCAGCCCTATTGAGGCGACCGGTTACAGCTAACGAGATAATGAAAGACGGTGATTTGTCGACCAACTTGTAGAATCATTAACCTACTTCACAAATATACTTCATTGATGAAAGAATACATCTGGCGGAGAGACACATTTACCCCCTTATTCTTAAAAGATGATTCTGCGCGCAGTTTTGGTTTAGAGATTGGAATTTACTGTCTCTTACTAGCAAACGTTGACAGCGGTAAAATTACTGTTTAAGTGGGGCTGTAAGGGTTTTATTGTTTAACTAGCGACCCGCCCCGGCTTCGCACAGGTGCAATGGAATGTTATTATACACATAAACCTTCCTCTTCAATCACTCTAGCTATTAAAAAAACTGCATCAAAATCAGTTGCGTAGTTCTGAAGATTTAAGCATACATAGGGATATAGGGACATAGAAAGCGACTTTGTTTTATACTATGTGGTGATGGGGTTCAAAAATAAGAATAAATATAAGAACACATCACACACGCTCTAAGCGTCTGGAAAGCCCTAGAAACGGAGTAAGCAATAGGTTTAGGTTTAAATAATTTATTCTCAAAAAAGGTATCATCGAATCCACTTACATGAGAACATTATTTTATACAGTATAATTAATTTAGGTCACCACCCACATATGTCAAATGTAAAACAAACTTACTTTTTTAAATTATTTTCTGCTAATTAGCAATGCCGTATCTTAGTTTTTTTTCCTACCAGACTGTACCCGACTCTTAACCCTAATATTTTTTTTTCTAAATGACTACTGTTGTGTGGCCTCAGATGGCCTTGACAGCTTTACCGGACTGTTGGGTGAGCGCTTAGGGCTCTCAACCTCAAACCCTAATATTTAAAGTAACTTGGCCAAGGGCTACTCAGAGTGGGCTCGGACCTCGGCCTAGGGCACTAAAGCAAGAAAATAGTAGAACCACATGAATTTGAACCTTGATGCCTCGACATAAAATCAAATACTAATGAAAACTCAACTTCACACCATTAACTAAATTGATATCATTGCACATTATTGCACACAGCGCCACCTAGACTAAAATTATCGAAGTGCTAACTGTTATGCGGCGAGGCGCCTAGAACGCTGGTTTGGGTTTGACGCCATAGATGGAGCCAGTGTCGACGCATGAAAAGCTAGTGCGCTAGCGCTAGTGTAGAGTGAGATTTAGTGAGGTTTCCGAAATACCAAATGACACTGTTTGTGCTCTACACTATGTGGCTTTCTCTTTTTTTTATTAATGTATAATTGATCCTTTACCATGGTACAGTTTTAACGGCCTCCGTAATAAAACACGGCTATATTTCTGGACCTTGCTCAACAACTGCGCCAACTGGTGAGCACAAATATGGTAGCCCAATGATAGGTATTTAAAAGAAGTAGATACGTTATGTCAGTAACGATGCGAAGTCGAAAATTTTGCCCTGGCGTACGTACCTATAATTTGACCGTGTGTACGAGACAGTATGATTATTTACTAGAGCGTAAACGAGACAAATACATGTTGCGAAGTGTCGTCTCAGACTGTCAACACAGTTCATGCTTTGCTCAGGTGTACAAATCGTTCTAATTTCGGGTGTCACTTTTTTAGCACAAGTAACCAATCTCCCTATTTTCAATATAAAAACATTGGTTTACATGGCATTTGAATTCGCAGCTTGATTTATAGAGACAATAATTATAATTAAAACTATAAACTATTCTAGACTTGTCAGAGGCAGAAAACGGAGTTGCAAGATTTTCGAAAGTCTTAAATATTCGCCAATGTAAACACATTATCGACATAACAAACTTTATTTCGGCCTGTGGAAATTGCTATGGTTTAATTTTTAGTCTCCGTGGTCATATTATTCTGCTTTATGGTGAAACATAGCAATTTTATTAAAAAAAACTGTGATTCGATTTCCGCTTAGCGCTATTTCAGGCCTCAGTCCAAGCCAGTGGCGCCAACTAGTGAGCACTAGTATAAACTTTACAGATGAAATTCGAACTAAGTAAGTCAATATTCTTTATTGCACACTGGATTTACAACAAATAGTAATAATGAAATAGTAGTAATGGACTTTATTTATTTATGTAACAAAA
This sequence comes from Udea ferrugalis, assembly GCA_950022985.1. Lineage (NCBI taxonomy): Eukaryota > Metazoa > Arthropoda > Insecta > Lepidoptera > Crambidae > Udea > Udea ferrugalis. Next base: position 5,469,129 of record OX465545.1, read on the forward strand.
AATAATTATTATGATTAACTATCAAGCGAGCTATCTGAGTTATTTAGAAACTGAGGAAAATACGCTATTGGTATTAAAACAACTACTCAAATTTTGACTTCACATGAGCAGCGTTCCTAGCGGTCATTATGTGAACTAATTTACAGCAACATTTACTTAACTAAGATCTGAGTTAACTTTGTCTTTTAATATTCTTACAAGATTCAAAAGAGTGATTAAGGATCCGTTGGGTTTCAGGAGTTTGGGAGTAGGGACACCTGGAACAGGAGAGGTTTGGAATTAGGCAAATTAAGCAATTTGGAATTGCACAACAAAAATAATATTAGTAACTTAGGTCAGTTATTTTAGGTTTTAATAACTTTAGGTGGTAATTGCAATAAACGCAATCACGAAGTGTAGTGTTATTTGTTACATTCACCACTTTTACACCGCTAAATTTTTTGGTCCTTCGAGCCGGATATGAACCAGCGACCTTCAATTTTATAGATTATATAAACATTACTCGCGCTCACAGATTACAATCTTTGGAGAAGCAGACTATTAGCTACTATCTGACCGAAATATCCAGTCGAGTCCTAATAGAATAAAATCAAGTCGGAGCGCGTTGTCACGATGACAAAGAGGCGAAACATGTCGAGTCAAAAACTTTGGAAACACACTACAAACGCATTGTGCAATCACGGTCAGATTACTAGTAATGATGGTTCGATTGTGCATATTATTAGTTACTAATCTGGCTTTCGAAAAACATTATTAGTAATTACTATCAGTACACAAACACATTAAGTCACACTGTGTATTCCCAATCTATTTTTGCAACCACAATCTAAAGCTTCAGCTTGATTCATAAGAATTAGCAGAAATACAAATTGCATTGTAACGTTGACTATTTAATAAAATGCAAGTACCTTACTAGTCAGCATGTTGGGACGTAAAAGTAACTGCATACAACAGCGGTTATTTTCAGTGTTGCCAACTTCACTATTTTCCGTTGTAAGACCTATAAGTCTGATAATTTGACAGAATCTTCTCGCCAGCTTTTAAAAGGCCAATGGCTGTGAGGTAGAATAAAAAGCTAATATATTAAAATGCCAATGACTTACCCATCAGCGTGCCGTGACACAGCGGCATACGGCGACAGCGGGTGTGCTCATCCCAGCTAATTAGACGTCACCGCGATGCTGTCATGTTGTTTTCTGTAAATAACCATAAAAATAATAATTCAAAAGATTGTTAGAAAAGGTCTATCGGTGGTTGACTGGAAGATATGCCCCGTCGCATTAGGTCCGCCTTCTGAATTTAACTTTCTGTGCAATACAAATAAACAAGTCAAAGAACAATGTTTAAGAAAATAATCAGTTTAAAAATACATAATTCATTATCTTGATAACTAAACTCTAATGAACTATATAAAAAATGTTTTCATCAGAGTTGCAGTACGCCACATATAAAAAGGTAGGATCCTCTATGTGAGAGATTTAACCCCATAAACTTAGTTACATAGTATTCATCCTCAGTCTTAGAAGTACGACTGCTTTATATTATGCATTTTATGTGAAGAAATATAAGTTAAAAGATAAAATAATCATAATTGCATAAAAAAGTGATAAACAAATTCAAGGTCCAATTTAAGCGGCCTTATCGCTACAAAACACACATTTCTATTTTCTTTTACTAAAATTACCTATGTGGTAAAACCTCCAAAAATAAAAATAACACCAAAATTGCACAAGTTTGATTTAATTTTCACAACACAAGAATTGATAATTACACACGTTAAGTATTATTCGTTAAGGACGTAAGAGTGGCACTGATTGCGGTGACACTGAAAAAATACTGATAAAAAATAAAGATACAAAGTACAGATTGTATTGAACAAACATACACTTTAGGCCGAGATTAGGTGTTCGAGTAAAACGACGAACGTTCGGTCCGGAATACACAAACAAAAGAAATGAAAATAGAGACAATGACTTAGGGGAAAACTTATTGTTTTAGGTCTAGAGTCACATTATGTTTTTTTTCACTGTATACAGTGAAAAAAAAGTGTCATTAGTGCTTATTTTTAAGACTACATCAATTATATACCTTTGAATATGATTTTTCATTTTCAATCAGATATCTTTATAAGGGGCTGCAGTTTGGTTGTCGAAGTTAAATCTGCCGATTGGTATTTTTTTTTGAACCATCATCCTACTGGTATTTAAAAATCAGACATTATAAACGTTATTTTGTCTTTGAGTGTAAGAATGTACCTACTAGGAAACTCACGTTTTGGTTCTACATGAAAATAAGGTTTCAGAATTAATTATGAATCTAGTTTTGTCAAGGACGTGTGTTCCTACGTACATTAAAATATACTGCTAAATAGTAAACAAGCCTTTGCTCTGCTGTGGGCCAAGAATAGGCTGATTCAGATTTGGTACACAAGTATCGTATTTAACTTCTTTTTTATTGCAAAAAAATTCAAAGGACAATTAGTGGATGATGAGGGCTTTCTTTACCAGACATCTGCAGGTTTAATGGAGAACTTAGGGAGTTTGAGCTGTGCAACATGCTAGCAACAGGTTACTTTGATTTCAGAATTGGGGATAATGCATTATCATTTTACTAAAGATAGGAAAACCAGAAAAAAATCGGATTCTAAAATTAGCAGACTTGGGGTCCTGTACTGACATAACCTATCCACCTCTTTTTTATTATAATATCATTGGTTCCTGCAAGATACATTAACTTGGGGCCACACTTTTCCTCTTTCAGCTCCCTCATATTAACATATTCTTCAAAGGTTATCGTTAGAATCTTCACAAAGCAATTAACATATCTATAATCATGAAACGCTGAACAGATAGTGGGCTACAAATTTACATTTGCATAGGAAGGTGACTGTTGTGGTTTGAATAATTCAGATTTCATCCTATTTACCCACACATGTTTATCTAAGAAGCTATCTGTGACGGCATGGGGTGTCGTACCACAGTAAACAGAGATCAGTAAAATATCTACATACAAACGTGCCGCTGTTCGAATGTTTGCGTGCGCGTCGCGCGCCGTGTCGGCCCGATTCTCGCACGCGATTTCACGCACACGCTTACCGTGCACACGCTAGCATAAAATATGGGGGAATAAGGTGGCGGCAGTACGTCAGAATCAGAATCAGAATCTAGGAATCAGAGCTAGGGTAATAACTCGGCGGGCGGCCTTAGATAACTCACTGTTATGTTTTCTGTGGTCATACAGAGTGTGAGGTATGTATGTCATGCCTAAGTTACTGAAAATATGGTTTTTAATGGTGGAACGTGCAAGTTCATTTTTATCAATAAAACTCCATTCAGTGTACTTTTACAATCTTAAAATCATTGTTATGATAATATTTAAGTACCATTATCTACTTCAAAATTGTACAAGGATGTTCTAATTCTTAATTATTATCTATCACCTGATATAACTTGGATATCATCATCATTACTAATAAAACGGCCTATACAGGGTGTTTCTTCTAAGGTGTCAAGCCGACGCCAGCTGATAGTAGGGTACCATACCTATCGATTTAACCCCCATGTATGTTCTACGATTTTTTGTAGTTTTCGAGATAATGATGTTTTTGTTATTTTTAAAAAAATTGTGAGCACTCGGCTTTAAATAATTATAACTTTTTTTTCGTTTGACTTTTATTGGATATTTTATTTTTATTATAATGTCTATTAATTGCAATTTTACGATTAAAATAATCTCTGTCCTAACTTAACTACAAGATACAAAAATTTTGATTGATAGTGAAAAAAAAGTGAATCATGCAGAACATAACCAAAATTCAATCGTAAATAAAAAAAAACAAAAGGTATTCCATAGCTTCTTACTAATTTCAAAAACTGCGCAGCATCATAAGCTTTCATAATAATACAAGAAAACATGTCCTTTGTGGGGCATTATTCGCTGTAATCGATGCTCAAGTCTTGAGAATCGGAAATAAGTGTAATTTTCAAACTTAATCATTTTCTAGTATTTTGGCACAATTTTGTCATTTCTGAGATTTATTGTCTTCTAACGATTAAACAAAGCTCATTTGTCAATAAAACAGTCATTTTTTAGCTTCCAATCATCCGAAAGTCACAACTCCTGTTGTAATTAAAATGTTGAAATTGAGGAAACCGGAACATCAAACGAAAAAAAAGTTATAATTATTTAAAGCCAAGTGCTCACAATTTTTTTAAAAATAACAAAAACATTATCTCGAAAACTACAAAAAATCGTAGAACATACATGGGGGTTAAATCGATAGGTATGGTACCCTACTATCAGCTGGCGTCAGCTTGACACCTTAGAAGAAACACCCTGTATACGTCCCACTGCTGGGCACAGGCCTCACCTCAACTATGAGGTGGAACGAGCCACACTCGATCACGCGGGCTCAGTGCGGTTTGTTGGAAGGGTGTAAGGTTTAGTAAGCGACTTTAATATCAGATGTTATCTAGCCGCCCTAAGACCTCTGACTAGGCTTGACAACTGACATCTAGAAACATCAACCGGGACCAACTGCTTAACATGCCTTCCGAAGCACGGAGATGCGCGAAATACACATCACTGAATTTCGGTCGCGGTGGTCACTCATCCCATTTCCGACCCGGGCCTGTGTTGCTTTACAACAGCTATCGTCGCCGATCACTGCCACAACTGCGCCACATCATAAACTTTACGAAGGAATAAAAAGAAGGGTGGTAGTCACATTTTATTTGTGTTCAGCCCATGGGGCATTGGGCTAGGTAGTCCCTTTCTTCTCTGAATATCGTACGTCCGAAAATCGATATCCCGAACGCGTTTTCTATAATCATCACTATCCATAATGCTATCGTATACGAAACTTTGTTGTACCCAATCGTCTATAACTATAATGGTTTTGTGTTATAAAATTAAGTGCTATAATAATTAGACGTCCTAATTTTATCTATTATATAAAAATAAGTCGGGTTTTCCTTCCTGACGCTATAACTCCAGAACGCACAAACCGTTTTCCACGGTTTTGCATTCGTTGGAAAGGTCTCGGGCTCCGTAAGGTTTATAGCAAAGAAAATTCAGGAAAATTTCAACAGAAAAGCGGGAGAATCTTTTTTCACATACAGCTAAGTCCACGTGGACGAAGTCGCGGGCGGCTGCTAGTTAGCTATAAAATCACTTAGTCTAAGTATGATTTGACATAATTAATGTTTGTCCGAATGGTAGTTTATTATAACAATGTAAGTCCGAATCCGAGGGTTGTTTTTTTTACAAACCCTAAAATGAAATGCATGCTGCATCCCTGCATGCTGGCCTGAATGCTGCATGCTGCATGCTTACCTGCATGCTTGCCTGCATGTTGCATGCTTGTTTACATGGTGAATGCCGAGGGCGGCGACATGGCCGTGATAGGTTAGGGTAGTGGGTGAGGGTTAGTTATTTTTTTTCAAACCCCAAAATAAAATGCTGCATCCCTGCATGCTTGCTTGCATACTGCATGATTGCCTGCATGCTGCATGATTGCCTGCATGCTGCATGTTGCTCCCTTGCATGCTAAATAAAGAGGGCGCATCCGACTTGGCCGTGATAGGTACTCGTACGAAGGCTTTACCTTCGGGGGTTAAGTATTTTTTAGCGAAACCGTTTTATGCTAGTATAGAAAACCCATGTCTTTTGCAAATTATCGATTGCAATTTTTATAGCAAATAATATTCAGGACTTTTATTAATATTTATGCAATTTCGATTTTAGTGCTTGATATATTATGAGAGATGAGACGAGACGTTAAGACTAAACACTATTATGAGAAAAGATTTTAGGTGTTATAAATATTATAGATTGTGATAGTTATAGCAAAGAATTTTAGGTCATATTACATTTCGGAATTATGATTTTAGGGCAAGTGATATTATGAGACAGTAAATTAGGGCTACCTATCATTCGGACAAATGATAATTATATCAGAAAACATTATGGCACGTTAAATTATGGACAAGAATTTTATGAGACACAACTAGAGAACCATTGGGCTATCTATTTCCGTTTTTTGTCTTGCTCTTGCCAAAGGACAATTCTCTGCTAAGAGCAGGTGAGAGAGCAGGCAGGAATGACTGGATTTGGTAAGCCTGTCATGCTGTTGACCGTACTGTGTCACATGCAATGATATTACAATAAGAGACGTAGATAGGTTATGTCAGTACTGACACAAAGTTACCGCTCGCCCTGTGGCAGGGGCGTTAGAATACTGTCACGGTCCCCCCCCGCCTGTTGTAAGAGCCGACTAAAGGGGGGCCTTCGGGGTCACTGGGAGTGCACACGGCGGGGGTTGTGTGCCTCCATCTCAAGCGGCCCCGAGGAAGAGCGGCGGTGTGGGAGTGACCTCACACCGCCGTACACATTGGTGAGTGTAGAGGGGAGGTATCGCTCCCCTCGAGTTGGGCCGGTTATGCCAGCATAGCGCGCCAGGGGTCCGCCGGTGGAGTTCATGACCTGAGATCTCGGGGACCCTCTGGGTACGCGCTGATCACGGTCGGTACGGTAGTGAGTAGTGCCTGCCGCCTCAGACACCCCCGCCCTTCCCCCAAAGGGCGGGACGTCCGTAAAGGGATTCCCCTCGGAAAAAAAAAAAAAGTACTGACACAAAGTTAAAAATTGTCCCCTGGCATACGTACCTATAATTTGACCGCAGTGTTGTCTCTTTCAATGCGTAGCTCAGGCGGTTGAAAGTCCTAAATTCGGGTGCCACTTTTTTAGCACAAGTAATTAGTTTTTTTATTAATTTGTAAAATACCTACACTCCCCCCCCCCTTTTTTTTGATTGTATCTTCTTAGCTTAATCATGTATTTTATATAAGTGGAAACTTCATTGGTTTTAGTGAAATTTATAAGTGTTGACTGTAGAAAATTAAAATACTGTATGTAAAGAATAAATAAATGAATAAAATTTTTACTATATAAACCATGGGTCACATGTCGGTTTATACTGGTCTCGCTGTTTTCTATGTATATTAGGTATGTATTTAAAAAAAAAGTATTCAAGTATATTTATCTGTTGTATAGTATCCCTTAGCACAAGCATTTAGTTGCTTAGTTTGCCTAATAAAGTCCAGTGATATTTGTTTCTGAATAAAAGGCTTTTCATTACTCATACTCTGAAAGTGGGTCATTACTGACCTGAGAAGCGGGCTGAAAGTAACACTTTTCATCCCTAGGGAGAATCACTTTCAACTGACAGCTGTCAAATTATTTTTTTAAAAACTGTTTTTTTTTCACGTATGTATTGAACCATGTTCCAACTTTCTATACAGCCACGATGTAAAATTTGAAATAAGTTAAAGTTAAGTATTGATCAGAGGATAAGTATGTTTTTAATAACTTGATTACAATTTAGTTTCAACAATTTCTTTAAAACAACTTAGCTTTGAGCAAAATATTTACCATTTTTCCAATGATGAAAATAAAAAATAATGGCTGAATAGCGGGCCAGCCACAGAAAAAAAACAAACAAAATAGGCGGGAAAGCGGCAATTCGATCTTCATTTATTTCCCTCATTTTTTCTTTAGCTAATTCATGTTTTTATTTTTACTTTCCTCATATTTGTAATGAAAAGCACAGTGTTTACCTCGGGTGAAAGACTTATTTAGTCCCTCGAACCCCGTCTCGGGACTAAATAAGTTACTTTCACCCCTAGGCTAACAATGTACTATTATTGTGCAGCAGGCTGTCATATGTTGTCAACGTGACCTTAGAATAACCATAAATATAAAATCTAATTCAATTCTGAGTAGTTAAGTGAGCTAATTACAAACTGGTCAGTTGTTGGGACTAAAATAATAATTACCTTTACTGTAATTATGTTGTAGGGCAATATAATGTGACTATGGGCAACTTGTCATATATGTAAAATTTTATAAACTACTTATGTTATGTGAGAGTTTCTACACTGCAGTCTAAGCCAGCAACAGGGATAATTAACAGGATTTCACCCTAACAGAAAATTAGAATGTGTTTATTATTGTGTATGCAATCACACAGTAGAGTGAGTACCTGTGTGTTTATGTTCAGATTGACAATATACCCTAACTCTCTTTTCTAAAATCCTGTTCCAATGTTTTTTAATATCACAAATTCATTGTTTACATTCAATTAATATTTCTTTTTAGAATTAGTTTTATTCATATCTTAGTATTCTCTCTATTTGAGTATATCAAAATTAGGTTATTAATGTTTTTATCACAATGTTTAGACTGCAAACACCATGAATGCAAGAATTATGGTCAAATGAAGTAAGTATATGGGAAAAATCTAACTTTTAAATCATAAATCCTGAAACTAGGCAGAGTTTGTACCATGGGAGTCAGACATTTCTAAATACATTATCCAATAGACTGCAACACCAAGTCAGCACAAGGGGACCAGAATAAAGTCTTAGTACACGCTAAACAAACTCAGGCTGTATGACTCCGTGTTATTGAAGTAAACACTCAACTCAAACCTGTTTTGAGAGCAATTGTCCTAAATACTCAGTTGGTACGCTCATCTTGCGCCTTCATCCGTTAGATATACGCTGCCCAAGACAGGCTCAGAAAAACCACAATCCCAGTAATTACTAGGAATGAAAACAACAGTAACAAGGTCAAGTGGTAACGCACCGCATAAATTGCAATTCAGATTAAAATCTCCGCAAAAAAAAGTCGTACTGTGGACCCGACTGTGTCGTAGGCCGTTTACACACACCAAAACTTCGATTTTTAAGCTTAACTGAACCAATATAATAACGCCTACTTACCAGCAGAGGATACTGAAGCGTGTTTGATATGATTTCCAATACGAATTTGTCGAAATTGTTACGAAAAAATACAAAATTCACGTTCCAAACTAATCACGGAAGCTGCGAAAATGACAGTAGACAAGACGGCTGACGGACAGACTTTTGACATTTTGAACTCTTTTTACATTTTTATTTATGGCAACACTTTTTGTCTAGTGTTGTATTTGAAATATAGCTCAAATAAATAGTATAAATATAGCTATAGCTTTACTTTGAAAGTCCTCATGTCTAGCTGTACACTCACTGATAACCACTTCCGTTGCAGATTTTTTTTCGCAGTGTCCGAGCAGGAGGTCTCAGTCTCAGGAAATAACAAGAGTTAGATATATAGATGGATTTGTTTTGTGAAAACGAAAAGCTTATTTCTTAATCACAATCGATTTTTCACTTTTGTAGCTTGTTGTCACCCCATCCCTATAGTCAATCACAGAAACGTCAAATCAAAGTGAAAAAAAACTCGCGCGCGCCATTGTTCGCGCAAGACATTTTTCTCACGTCTAAAATAATCAAAGATCTATTGTACAAAATAACGATAAATTTTCGAAAGTTTATACAATATGGGTTTGCCAGGAATGCCGGAGGATAAATTCCCTCCTTGCTGGTCAGACGACGTGCGAATGAACGCGTTGTTCGCCCCTTTTCGGATAAAGTCTGCCAACCCTGAATCTTGGGATATGAAGATGAAATTTTGGTCTGATATGCTTAGACAGTGGTGTAAGTGTAAGAAAGACCCGATAATATCTGCAGCGGACGCTAAATTTGCGTTTCAGCGCAAAGGTCGCACTCCTGCGTGTATTGACATTATTGTCGAAGAAATGTGTCGGTAAGCCTGTACTTTTCTTTGCTACGTTGAATAATTTACTACAATGAAGCAGTCTTAGTACTGCAATAAACTAGCTTGTCCAAAACATCTAAATATTACAGACCTTTGTCAAGTTGTGCGATAATTATATGCGGAAACTGAAGGTCACCCATCATTTGATGGTAATTTAGTTCTTTATTATGTATCTATGTAAAATTTGTGTTAGAAGCTAAATGAGGCGTGCGTTTAGATCCCAAAGTTACAAACAAGGAAGTTTTTGCTTAGCCAATAGTAAAAGTATCTAAATTGCAAATGAACTGTGAGTTGTGTAATTTCTGTTGTCATCTTATTTTAAACTGTAAATCAACAAAGAGGAAAAGTAAAATTTGTTTTGTTTGCAAGAGAGTGCTGCTAATCTTATCTATGTTTCTTGAAGCCATCTGAAAAAATAATAAGCGGTAAGGTAACTCATTTTCCTAGACTCATGCTCATTTTACAATCAAAGACAAAATAGTTAATAGTTTTTTCTTTTTTTATTTTTGGTGTAAATATTTGTTTCTATATCTTCTTTAAATAGTTTGTAATTATTCCAAGACAAAATGAGATTAACATGGTAAGGGTGTTGAAATGCACTGACATACAAATCTGTATGTATTCTGAGCCTGATGGTAAAATTAATAAACCACTATCAGTTGTTGTTGTTCAATAAGGATGTGCTAGTCTAGGGCAATATTTTTATTTACATACTTATTAAACATGTAAACGTAGTCTGCTGAAAGAAATCTCTTTTTAGAGATAAGCTCACCTGTACTTTCAATCTCCTAATTGTCTGCCTATTGTAACTGTCATTCTGTGTACGAACTATAAATAAACCGTGACCTGCTACTTAGACATTGACTACCCCAATGTTTGCACTATTTCATTTCATTCACTAAGAAGGAAATATAGCACCCTGTATATTTTCTTCTATGGTAGGCTAATCCCTAAAGTAAAAGAAATAAACTGTATAAAAAACTCAACATGTGGTTTGAAACTTCTTAGATTTAAAATAACCTTTATTCTCTAGCTCATAATCAAATCTGTTGCTTTGGATAGAGACAACCCTGTAATATAAAATATTGCACCACATTGTGTAAAGTCCTTAAAAATCAAAATCAAATTGTGTAAAGTCACTCTCATGAAAATCATACCATTTTTGAAAGCTATAGACCTGCTGAGTGATATTTGATAGGATGAAGACCACAGGCCTCAGGAAAATCAGCATCGGTGGGAAAAAACTAACAGTGAACTATTCTAATAATTTCCAGGAGTGGAGAGCTCTCCCTTCTCTCCAAGTACCAGCAGATCCTCCACAACGGGCCAGAGGGCTGGGTGCGCTGGGGCGCCCGCCTCGCTTTCAGGCCAGCAGCGTTTGCTCTGACTGCAGTCTCGTCGCTCCTGCCAGCGAGACAGAGCATGGACAATGATGGTCTGCCCAAGGCTAGCATAGACTCAACACAGAGATTAGTCTTAGAAAGTGCTGTTAAGGTATGCAATTTTTCCACTACAATAACTCCATTACACTTATCAGTTTATTATTGTTTTAGCATTTAGCATTTTCCATGCAGTATCTTTACTGAAAACCAGAAAAAGACATTTGGTCATTTTGGCATCAGGCGGGAATCGAACCCGCATCTTTCGCAAACTGGGCGACTGCACTAACCACTGTGCTCCCGAGACCATTAACAGACCGGCCGAACCCCTCTGGTCTATTTACCCTATGAGCCAGGGCGATTTCATCAATGTTACAGGCATCCACCTCCAATACTCACCGATTAAAAGGTAGGTAAGGTGGGTAGGGTAATTACCCTGGCGTTTGCGAAAGATGCGGGTTCGATTCCCGCCTGATGCCAAAATGACCAAATGTCTTTTTCTGGTTTTCAGATCTCCATTACACTTGGTTTTTTCTATTTAAGTATGTATTAAAACTTTAAAGTATTTGAGTAGGTTTTATTACAGCTTCTGACATCCTTAGTACAAATTCAGCCTAGTTTGGGTGCAAATGATCATGGTGTAATCTTTCTTGAATATTTATTTACTGAATGCACTCTATCTTTAATAAAATGTCTAAAACTAGTTAAGTCTCCAGTGCCTCTGGAGGAGGCCTCCGGAAATTGACCCTTCATCTAAAAAGTAACCTCTAAAATTAGTTAGATAGTTATGAGTGAGAAGGGTATATTAATGACAACTGATTTGGTATAAAATAAATGACAACTGATTTGAACCACGGAACAGAAAAAACAGTGGAAGTGCAATCCAACAGCATTAGCGTAGGAACCGCTGTCGCCAAACTCACACAAATATATTGAAAGTCATATAATGAACTACAAAGGAAGAAGCCGTTTGGTTGGTCGTTTCAATTGTGGTCCAAATTAGCTTAATTCACAGATCGTACATCCGGAAATAAACCTTCACACTCTACAGATAATATTTGTTGTGCTTTACTGCTGACAGTATTTACGACTTTTTCTAATCTAATGTCAATTTAGTTTCGATTGACGAGTTAATTCCGTTGATCGACCATAGATGGTGGTATTCTCTATTGGTAGCAATTATACATTTAATTGTATAAGCATTAAGATTGAAATTTGCGTTATAGGTCGATATCTATCTGTCTATTGAAATTAACAAGATTTTATTAGAAAACAAATAAAATGGCACTTAGCGATGGTAGGAAAGACCTACATTTTCAAGTTTTTTTATACTACTATCATTTTTGCACTCCAAAATGGAGCAATACGGCATAACTACGGAAATATGAAGTTGTCGCGAGACGAGCAACTCGATGCGACGTTAGAACACGACTGGGACCAAGTAGTGTTAGTTGTACTTAATTGTGGCACGCGTGCCACGCCCACTTCGCACTTCCACTGTTTTTTCTGTTCCGTGATTTGAACTGACCATTATACGGTCAAAATGTTGGCTACTACACCAGAAGTTGCAGGTTCAATCCCTGCACAGTACCAACATTCACCTTCATAAACATTCATTTTTATACTGGTCTGGGTGTTTCTTATGTACCTTTGTTATGTATGTTTATTTACTCCAAAAACGTATTCAGTACCTACGTTTTTCCATTGTCTCTTTCAAAAAAGCTAAGCTTAGTTAGAGGCTAAGTGGTGCTTGTGTGGATGAATGTCGAATATTTATTTATTTATTCTTTATTGCACATAAAAAAAAGTACAAATGGCGGACTTAATGTCAGAAGACATTCTCTGCCAGTCAACCACATGGTAAGACATGGAAATTAAAATCAATTAAATATCATTTATTTTAATTAATGAATTCTTCAGGAGCAAGCTACAGAACTCCTGCACAGTTTCCCTCTAACCGCTGAGCGCATCGGCACCATCGATGAACTGATGAGGACAGTCAACTGGCAGCAAGGCCGAGAGACGTTTGAGGTGCTGCTGGGGTATCTGGTCTCACAGGGGGCTGCTGTCAAAAAAGACGATGTGGTTAAAATTGGTGAGTTTTAATGATTTAGGTTTAATAAGTTATAAATAAAAATAATAAAGAAATAAAATAATGTTACCAGAAAAGCAATCATAACAATATTGACTCCTTCTTTTAATATAGCAAAACTGTAACAGAAAGAGCTCCTCTTCCCATGAAATTTCCAATTTTCAAGTTTTATAACAAATCACAAAATCATTGTTGATTACTGTTTGTGTGTGTGTGTGGGTGAGTGCGTGTTTGTATGTGTGACCGTTATATAAAATTAAACCGTTTATCCTACTAAAAATAAATTATTTTTCAGTAATTTACAGTTGAAATGAAAAAACTAGGTGTGGCTAGGATTATTGTTCTCTTCGCTTCGATTATTATTTATTTATTTATCTCTCTGCTAATTGAGTTTAACTTATATCGCATTGTAACCACGGACGTAAAAGAAAGACGGACGTCACCTCGTCTAATCATGAGTGAAGCATACTAGTTTAGGTGTAGGCGTGACTAGCACGTGTCATTGGCGCTGTCACACGGAGTACAATGGCGTAGTTTGTAGCACCTAGTGTGTTTGTGTGAGTGTAGCAGGTCGTGTACAACAAATGAAAGTGTAGCACCTTGCATGCTTCTCATTTGTTCAGTCCGTCTTTCTTTTACGTCCGTGATTGCAACAGATAGTTCCAAAAAAAATACCAAATCAGTTTCCCACGCATTATTTTTGCATTACAGCGGAACCAGACAAGAAGGCGACCCCAGTGACCCAAACAGACGAAGCTCTAGTGAAGCTGGCCTCTTGCGAGAGCCGACTGGAGGCGGAGCTAGTGCGCCTGACGCGTGACGTCACTTCCGCTGACGCCGATGCGCGCGCCGCCTTGCAGCTGGGGAACAAACTAGTCGTGAGTGGAATATATACTTTTGGAAAAAACTCAGAAATACACTCATTTAACGTAAAACAATAATTGATTTGTGATTAAATTAGGAGAAAATGGCTCCCAAAATCAAAAATAGGGGTTCACACGCGTTGGACACAATATTTGACTCCCCAATTCCCGAATGCGTGATTGACAGTGACAGGACACGGCGATAAATCTGTGGTCGTTGTATATGGTGTCGGTAATGTAAACAATACTTCATAGTGCTGCCGTCTACGTCTGCTTGCAAGGGTCTGCTAGCAATACGCTTTCTGTTTTGCTTTATTTTGGTGTCTAAATCCCAATGAAATGGATGAAGCACAATGAAAATGTGAATTATTTGTTTAACGTTTTCTCGCTCAGTGCCGATTGTTGAGGGGTATAAGGTCAGTGAGCAACCTTATTGTCAGATGTTATTAAGCCGCCCTAAGGCCTCTGACTAGGCTTAACGACTGACATCTAGCGATGCCAACGAGAACCAACTGCTTTACGTGTCTTCCGAAGCACGGGATGACGAAAAATACATCACTAAATTTCGGTCGGGGTGGTCACCCATCCCAGTTGCGACCCGGCGTAGCTGGTTGGCAACAAAATTAGATTATAAATGGGCAAATAATAATTCGGCGAAATGAAAATCGGCCAAAATATTTTTTCGAGAAAACAGAGATCCCTATAAAAAATGATATTTAAAAGAGATACGTTTCGTCAGTACTGATGTGAAGTCGAAAATGCCCCCTGGCGTACCTTTAATTTGACCGACAGATACATATTGCGCAGTGTCGTCTCAAACTGTCAATGCTTTGCTCAGGTCTTCGAAGTTCGAATTGCCACTTTTTTGGCACAAGTAACCTATCTACGTCTTTTCTATTGTAATATCATCCCCTGAAAAGATAATGTTTCATGATTTTTTCTTCCCCAGGCTAAGAATCACTTGCGAAGACGACACAAAGCGCAAGAACGTGCCGATCGCTGCGAGGCCACGTTAGAGAACGTGCGGCAGTTACTACAACAGACTAGAGAAGTGGACGTCAACGCTACTATAGTTAACACTTACAAGTGAGTTTATTATTATTTACTGTACAGTCGGGGGTTGACCACCCTAGATCTATTTTTGCTTGCTCAATGATGACATTGACAAGATCAATTGGTTCAGCTGTCAATCGTGAAGGAACATACGTTTAATAGAATTTTAGTTTTATTGCCAGACTCTAAAGCATACTTTTCGGCATATTCTATCCTGTTACAGTTTAAAAAGGAAACATGTGCTTGCAACGCGTAAATGAATTGAAAACTGGACAAACTTTTCATTCCGCGACTCTACAAAAATGCAAGCATGTGGTGTGGATGTGCGTTGAGTCAAATAATCTTTAGTATTGAATACAAGTAATCAATATTAATTAAGATTTCTTGAATATTAATTTATTATATTTTCAGAACAACTTCAGAAGCGATGAAGCGTGGAATGAAGGAAGGTGGACTGGATGAAGATGCTGTTCACGATACAATGGACGATTTGAAAGAGGTAACGTCTTTTTGCACTAGTAATGTACAGTCAACAGCACATCAGGTTACCTCATTCCCGTTTTTTCTCGGAAATGGGTAGAGTGAGGTGCCGTCCACCGTACAAATTTAGAGTTAGATAAGCGATAGTTGACTTTGAAAATGAGTTACAACATGTAAGCATACTCTGATATTATTATTGGTAATTGGTCAATATACAGGGTGAGTTTTTCAAGTGAGCGTTTTAGGCCAAATTCTTAACTATGAGGAATATCGAGAAATGCTGGAAGGACTCGCGAGGCCGATTTGGGCAAAAACTAAAACTGCATACTTAGATTTTACAAAAAACTATTTTCTTAGCCGGCAAGTGTCGCATATAAGGATTAATTTCTGCAACGTTACATTTTACGGCAAATTTAAAATATTTTATTAAATCTTATTTTAAATAAAACATTTTCATTCTCGTTACATTCACAAATGTTAATATAAATGTTATTCGATTCGGTCGATCAGTTAATGGTCTCGGTAGCACAGTGGTTAGTGCAGTCGCCCGGTTTGCGAAAGATGCGGGTTCCATTCCCGCCTGATGCCAAAATGACCAAATTTCTGGTCAACTTTTTCTGGTTTTCAGATCTTTAGTAAAGATACTGCATGGAAAATGCTAAAACAATAGTAAACCTATATAAATGTTTCTGATTCCAGGTGATGGACACATACAACGAGGTAGAGAAAGCCCTCAGCGCTACAGTAGATGATTACGACGCGAAGGAACTTGAGGAGGAGCTTAACGAACTCCTCGCGAGGCCTGGACCCGGCGGGGGCACGCCCGGGAAGGAGGACAGGAGAGGTAAATATACCTTAAACGGCCTATATACGTCCCACTGCTGGGCACAGGCCACACCTCAACTATGAGGTGGACGGAGCCATATTCCAATACGCGGGCTCAATGCGGATTGTTGCGGTGTAAGGTTAGTGAGCAACCTTAATGTCAGATGTTACCAAGCCGCCCTAAGGCCTCTGACTAGGCTTAACAACTGACATCTAACATCGTCAGCCGGGACCACCTGCTTAACCTGCCTTCCGAAGCACGGAGATGCCCAAAATACACATCACTACATTTCGGTCGGGGTGGTCACCCATCCCATTTCCGACCCGGCGTGTGTTGCTTTACAACAGCGATCGTCGCCGATCACTGTCATAACTGCGCCACGGGCACCTCAAGTATTTGTCCAATAATTGTTCTTATTCACAACACATAACATAACACTCAACTAAAGACCACTTAATTCTGAGATTCCGACCGAACCGAAAACAGCGAATAGCCATCCGAACCGACATGCATCACACGATCCTAAGTTTGACTACTTTCATAGGAAGTGATAGCTATACAAAACTTCCCAACGAATAATTGATATCTAAAATATGAATTACCCGATGAAACCGGATATAATAAAAACACTGGATACCAGAAAAAGACATTTGGTCATCTTGGCATCAGGCAGGAATCGAATTCGGCCGGTCTGTTAATGGTCTCGGTAGTACAGTGGTTAGTGCAGTCGCCCGGGATGCGAAATATGCAGGTTCGATTCCTTCCTGTTGCCAAGATGTCTAAATGTCTTTTTTTTCAGATCTTTAGTAAATATACTGCATGAAAAATGCTAAAAACAATAATAATCATAATTAAAGAATTTATTTAAAAACTCATTTTTCCTCCACCAGAATTCAAGCCATCCCCATCAAAACCCCGCAAGGAGTCGGAACGCGACTTCGTGTTCGACGGCGAAGCGAGGATCCTGGCGGAGCTGAACGATCTGGACATCGAGGACGCCAGCCCCAAGGACCAGGGGAAGAAGGAAAGGGGGAAGGTGCCCGTGGCTGAGGGATGGGAACCTGGTTAGTCTCCGTTTGTTACTTTGGATGTTCATATTGAAGATTCTAGAAGTCCGATACTATAGTTCGTTCGCGTTGAGAATGCAGCGATTTTTAAATTTAATTCTGTTGCACACAAAAAAACTCAGATCCACAAACTTTGCGTTCGAAAGTATGCGTTCAGCTGGTCATTGTGGACTTGGCTTTCTAACTAGGAAGGATTTGATTGGTTAGGGTCGAAGGATAAGTATGAACTCACTCCATTCTTAACGCGAACGGACTATAGAAAAGAAGTGTTTGATAATTTTTCGAATAAAAATCGTCGGAATGGGCGAGAATTAGCAGTGTCCACTTTATTCCACTTAATTAATAAATATCACTGGACATGATGTTCATGCATACAAATGTTTGTACTGTGCGGCAATTGAACCCGCGACCACTGGTGGTGTTGCCCACTTCTAAACCATACCACCAAATCAGTCGTCAAAATAATACACTTTATTCAATAACAAAAAAAGGAAAAATTAAATCACAAAGGAGCTGGTAAATTAAGTAACTTTGTCTTTTACAATGAGACCTAGTAAATAAGTAGGTATTTTAACTTAAACGAATACAAGGTTCGAGCATGTTTTCTGTCCATTGGTTTGGTATAATAAAAAAAAACAAAATGTTCGGTTCATGTCTGAAAAACAAGTTTCATTTTCGAATTTGAGCAAACTCGGTTTTTTTTTGCTATAAGTATTTTTCTAAATTCATTTATTTAACAAATACCTTCTTATCTTCAGAGAAGCCCAAACCGGATCCCCCCAAGCCCTCCCAAGCCTGGTACCCCCCTTCAGCCTCCAGCCTTCGCTCCTGGACCAACAACAACCTGGCCTCCTCGCTTGACAAGCTGGCGCAGTGCAACACGGAGCTGCGGCAGGACGATAGACTGCATCCAGGTAATGTTATTGTTATGTTAAAATGCTGATAGTGAGATGTGAAAAATTATTTTAGGATAAAAATAAACTGAATTATTGCGTAAAGACAAAAATACTAAAAATAAAAATGCATATTTATTTATTTACCTTATCCAAGAAATACTAGAAAAAAGCAGTTTTTATGTAATTTGGAAATTTTTACACCCTTTGAACAAGTAAGTTTGCATACCCAATCAGTCAAGTTTTTTAACTTACCGTTTTTTCAGGTAAGGTTAAGTTTTTTAACTTACCGTTTTTTATTTTGCATTGCTACAAAACGCAAAATGTCAAAATCCCTCTTATATGTTATTTTTTAAATTATGTATTTTATTTTACTTATTCTTGCACATTCCTCAGCCGATAGAACACACCAAATACTTTGTGTTTAATTTTATCTCTATCATCCGCCTGCGACTTTTGAAGGCCTACGTGGACATGCTTTCAGTTTTTGCCTTATGTTACATTATAGCCTTCCTTTGTGAATAGGTTCTAAATTTCCATTTCAAACCAGTATTCCCTGAAATAAAACCTGTTCAAACCAAACTAAACCAAACTCATAAGCTTTACATTATTAGTATAGATTACTAAATCCCCTATTTCCCCCCAGGCCAGCCCCTAAACGTGGACTTCACGTCCCCCCCGCGGCTGTACAAGTCGGAGTTCCAGGTGCGCGACCACAAGTTCAGCGGCGGCGTCTGGCTCTACAGCACAAGAGACGCGAACAGCAATATAGACGCGAATAGCGATCTTACTGCTAGCACTGAATACTTCAGGTAAGAATTAGAAAGAAAGAAAAGACGTTTATTGATTTCGGACATCGCAACGTACAGACAAACAAAATGGTTAGAGAAAAAATTAAAACAAAAGAAAAATAAACAAAAAATACACTGATAGAATTTCATTCCAAAATGTCAGGTTCTTAAAATGACGAACCAGCGCTTCATCATCACTAGGGAATATACTGCAAAACACTATGGGGCAATGCACCAATACCAATACTAGTATTGGTAGCCTATAGTGATTCTGGAAACACCATATACAATACACGCTCGAGTTACTAACGTTTAACGCCATCTAGTTTGCAAAAAGTGAACTAACTTACACCATTGGTATTTGACACATAGCTTTCTAGTAGAAAATTTATACAGCAGTCGAGACGCGATCAGCGATCTCACTGCTAGCACTGAATACTTCAGGTGATTAGTGTAGATAGGTAGACAGAGTTCCAAGTGCCGACCACAAGTTCAGCGGCGGCGTCTGGCTCTACAGCACTCGAGACGCGAATAGCAATATAGACGCGAATAGCGATCTTACCACTAGCACTGAATATTTCAGGTAATTATTTCACGGAAAATTTACTAAAGTTTCGGTATAAAATGTCCAATTCTCAAAACGTCAAACCTTCATTATAAAAATTCCGGTTTGAAACTGCACAAACACTGAAAATCTGCTTAAATTTTAGCCCAGAATGTCGAACCAGCGTTCCTTTAACACTAGGAAATCCACTGCAAAGCCCTTTGGTATAATTAATATTAGTATATGTAGCCCAAAGTACTTTTTAAACATATTATACAATACTTGCGTGGAATATTTACTTTTAGTGCCATCTAGAACGTAAAAAGTGAACTACCTTACGTCATTAGTATTTGACACATTGCTTTCTACAGCAGTCGAGACGCGAACAGCGATCTTACCGCTAGCACTGAGTATTTCAGGTAATTAAGACGCTAAAAATATGCCAGAATATGATTCCAGGATGTCAAGTTCTTAAAATGTCGAACCAGCGTTTCTTTAACACTAGGGAATCCACTTCAAAACAGCAAAACACTCTTGTAGGCCATAGTGATTCTGGAAACACAATATACAATACATGCTCGAGCTATTTACGTTTAACGCCATCTAGTATGCAAACAGTGATCTAACTTGCACCATTGGTATTTGCCGCATTGCTTTCTATTAGAAAATTTCTACAGCAACATAGACGCGAGCTGCGATCTCACTGCTAGCACTAAATACTTCGGGTAATTATTACACTGAATATTTACTAAAGTTTCGGTATAAAATGTCAAATTCTCAAAACGTCAAACCAGCATTTTTTTAACATGCACTGAAAATCTGCTTAAATTTTAGCCCAGAATGTCGACCCAGCGTTCCTTCAACACTAGGAAATCCGCTGCAAAACTCGTGTATTATTAATATTAGTATGGGTAGCCCAAAGTACTTTTTAAACATAATATACAATACTTGCTTGAAATATTAAGGTTTAGCGCCATCTAGATTGTAAAAAGTGAACTAACTTACGTCATTAGTATTTAACACATTGCTTTCTACAGCAGTCGAGGCGCCAACAGCAACATAGACGCGAACATCGATCTCACTGCTAGCACTGAATACTTCAGGTAATTACACTGAGTTAATCTTTTTCAATTGGGTAGTGATTTTGCATGTTTTTTTATTATGTTCACCTAAAATAATCATCGAATTCAAATGTTATTGTGAAACCACAATCAAAATTAGTTTCAAAATGATTCCACAATAGGCCTGCAAACTTGAGTGGGCAAGTCCATTTCAAAAGTGTTAAATTTTTGTAAAACAATATTACCATTTTGCAAACCATACTACTATGAAGCAATTATGTTAGGATACCATTTTCATAAACGCAATATTTAATATAGCTGTCGAGCAGAGTTCTTACGCGCTCCTTACAAAAACAGTGAACGTGACGTCATAATCACAGTCACGTTTGTATGAAGCGTTTTTGGGCAAGTCCAAAAATGTGCATTTCAAATTGTGATATCTCGGGGAGTATTGATACTAATGAAGTGATTATTTTATGATTGTTTACATAAATGTAAGGTCTATAGATAACATAACATAAACGGCCTATATACGTCCCACTGCTGGGCACAGGCCTCACCTCAAATATGAGGTGGATTGAGCCATACTCCAACTCTACTCCAAGGTCTATAGATAATAAATAAAAAAAAATACAGTCATCTAGCCTAATAGACTGACTGACCTTCCACCCCTATATTGTTGATATCCCGGCAATCCGCACCAACCGTTTCGGTAATTCCTTCATAATGCGAACGGCAAAGGAGTGGAATGAGCTTCCTGCTGAGGTGTTTCCACTGCAGTATAACTTGGGCCTCTTCAAGAAAAGAGTGAACAGCCATTTTTTAGGCCGGCATGTACCAACATAGACCGCATCATCACTTAAGATCAGGTGAGATTGTGGTCAAATGCGCGCCTACTTAATCATAAAAAAAAAAAATAGGCTAGATGACTGTAATTTTTTTTATTTGTGCCCGGGGAGTTGACGTCCGAAGCTAAAATTTAGATTCCTCATATCAAGGTGTATCCAAATCACCCCCATGTATGTTCTACGATATTGCTTAGTTTAGGAGCTAAAATCATTTTTATGAATTTTTCCTTAGTTTTCACTTATCATCGGTATTTTTTTTCTCATCTGGCCAGTACGTGATGGTCGAATTATCGGTGATAGTTAATGACAATACTTAGAAGTATCACCCTAAAAATTTCAATCTGTCTAGGTATTGCGGAACTTCCTCAAAATTTAGTCGCAAGTTCAAAATTACCCTCCGAACTTGGTCAATGCACATCTTTAATGTATAAAAAAAAAATGGGGTAACCTGTAGATTCAAAGTATTCTTGAAAACTGCCTATTACAAGCTATAAAAGGACGTCAAATAAAGCTGTTGTTAACGGGTTTTTTTTTCCTTAAACGAAGGCCTCATTCTATATGATATTTTTAATATAGATAGAGATTTAAAATAGAGGTGGATTGCCTTTAACATTGATGAAATCATCCTAGCTCATAATGTGAAATATACCAAAGAGATTCGGCCGGTCTGTTAAAGGTTGTGTGTCGGAATATGGTTTGCGAAAGATGCGGGTTCGATTCCCGCCTGATGCCATGTAGACCGAATGTCTTTTTCTGGTGTTCGGATCATACTAATAGTTATTTATCTACTCCTAGCTCGGAAAGTCCCGGCAAGTCAGGCGTGCAGAGTTTCCAAATGGCTCCTGGAGGAGAACGGAAGAAACAGCACAATGACTGGCCTGATGAGAACAACGTCGAAGACCTGGAGAAGAGGCTCGCCAACTTGAGGGGGTTCAACTTATAATAGTCAATGGTAACACTACTTGTGGTCTAGTGTAGGAAGACATTATGCCGAAGATGAGCTGAGTAATTATTCTTATATTCTTACTTCACATTTACATAAAAGATTAGCAAAATTACAGACGAAAACACGCTTACACACACATACATACGCACACACCCACACGAATCAATTTTGTTAATAATGCAAAAAGCCGAATTATCTGAATTAATTCATTTTCGCAGTATAAGTAAAGTTTAACTTGTCTTACAACTTTAAGACAGTTACAGACACGCACACCCCCACTCCTACACACCCACTCCTGCACCCACACACACCCACTCCTACACACACACACACACACACACACGCGTTTGCTTCTGAAGAATTACCGCAATTTTTTTGTGTATGTTGTAACATGTATTTTAAACTATAGAAACACCTATCCGATTGCCATTATTGAATAATATTAACTTGTGTATTCGTGTCTTTAAAATAGTCTCTGGCATACAATATTTCGGCACAATTCAATATTCCAAACTTAGGTTTGTAGTCTCCAAAGCTTCGCCTAACTTCGGCATAGTGTCCCAAACTTAGTGTAGGCTAGGACTTAAAAGAATTGATGTCAAATGTTCACTAGCACTATAGCAATAATTTAGGTTGTTTATAACTAATTGAAGTGTTCACTGCAGTTAATTGTTAATATTATTCAAATGGTCTTAATATGTATAATATTCTGAGATCCAAACAACGTACCTTTGTCGCCATATACGGGTCGTTAACTTAAGGCGACGCTCCATTAATTCGTTCAATGATATAATAATAAAAAAGACGTAGAAAGGTTACTTGTGCTGAAAGAGTGGCACCTGAAATCAGAACTTCGAATACCTGAGCAAAGCATTGACAGTTCGAGACGACACTGCGCAACATGTCTCTGTCTCGTTTGCGCTTTAGTAAATAATCATACCATCTTGTACACACGGTCTAATTATAGGTACGTACGCCAGGGGACAATTTTCCCAGGCATACGTACGTAATAGTGTGATTATTTACTAGGGTGTAAACGAGACAGATACATATTGCGCAGTGTTGTCTCAAACACTGCTAATGCTTTGCTCAGGTGCAAGCTCAGGCTCAGCACAATCATTCTGATTTCGGGTGCCACTTTTCTAGCACAAGTAACCAACCTATCTACCTCTTTTTTATCGTAATATCATTGGATACGAAAGTAACGAGTAGGTACTGATTCTTTGAGTACATTTTCTCGTTACTTTTACAAAGTTTGAGCCTCACTTTTAATTATGTATTCTCAAGCAATACGTCGTTATGTTCTTACAAAGTGATGAAATATCTCTTTTAGTTGATTTGCTTGTATATGTAATCTTTGTGCCATTAAAATGTATGTAGTAAGTCCTTAACGCACTGACATCAATTCCTAATGAATTAATATGTAAATAAATAACATTGTGTAAAAAATAAGGAATTTATTAAAGAATGACTGTTTTAATATAGATATATTGGGAGTGATGGGACCCCTTTGTATGGTAGGACTGATTGTATGTGTAAAATAATTGTTGCTTTTGCTTTTTGAAATATTTGTGATAAATATGGTTGATTCTGTCATTAAAATTTTATTTTGTACAAATAACACTTAAATCGTAAAAAAACGGGATTGCTCCTAAAAAATGGGATTATGCCATGTAAGGTCGCGGAATGAAAAGATTGACCAGTTTTCAAATAAATTTACGCGTTGCAAGCACATGCTACTTTTTAAGGTAACACGTGCTAGCAACGCGTAAATGAATTTGTTTGAAAACTGGTCAACCCTTTCGTTCCGCGATTGTACATCTAATTTACTATAAATATTGATACAATATCTGGCTTATTTTCGGGCATCAGTCGTTGAGAATATTGTCAATGGCAGATGCGGTATAAGCCCATAAAAGCATAAAGTATTTTTACAAAGGGAAGAGTAATTTTGCAAAAGTTGGTATTTTTTAAAAAAGCTCACTCTGGCCTACTTCTTAAGATAACCAAAACAAATAGAATAGGTAGATATTAATTCAGCCACCACAATAATAAATATAAATAAAAAAAAAACAATAAAGGAGTTGGAAAAAAACTGATTAACCATATTTATCACCATAATTGATAACAAATTTGTCAAAAAATCTAAAAAAAAAGGATTTGTTATAAAAAAAATAAAGAAATCGCAAAAAATTCGTCACATGTAAATAGATTTAGTATAAACTAGGATTAAATAGATTTAGTTCTAATAATATAATGTTTAATGGTTGTAATAATAGGTTGCTAGTTTCATGGGTTGATCTTGATTAGAAGTGTATAAAAATTGTTAAAATGAAATAGTTCAAGGTCCCACTGCAAATTTTACCACGACATCAGATACACGACCAAATGAAAAGTCTTCGGAACTCTAACACCATAATGAATACACAGTATACCAACATGATGTGACTTTACCGCTGGTGTCGGAATATAGTTTCTTATTAATACCTTAAACATTAAAAACAACCATTTTTGCTTTCGATAAAGATGACTCATTAATATTTTCGCCAAACGTTATCTAGAGAGTAATGTATTCTCTTAAAGTGCCTAAAACCCGACTAGCAACCCTAAGACGTAGTAACAAAATATATGCTGCCTTTTTGTACCTTTATATTTTTAATAGTTTCGATGTACTAATAATTTTGGTTAATATTTCTTTGTTTTGTTTTGACTACTGTAATTAATCATGTAAAATATTATCTAATAATAATAACTTAGAAATAATGTTATTTAAACGTTTGACTTACTATTACCGCAGAAATAAGTCATTGCACATTTAGTTGACGTTTTGTAGTAGGCTTTTATTAAAGTCTACTGTTACATAAAACGATATGAATGTATCGTTATATTATTATTTCTGGTTGGGTACGCTGGCAGAAGGAAGGCCGGGTTATTGGTCCGCCTTTTGTGGGTCATTTTACCCATTTTTCCGAAGCCTTGAGTTGTCCCATCGCAGCGTCCCGGCCAATCACGAAACGCCTCGTGTTCTCTAGGTGACAAATGTCCCGCGACATGTGTTGCTAGAGATGGCGTGACACAAGTCTGGCGTTATCGCGTGACATCATCCTTGTCACTGAGTCCGTTCGCGTTAGGAATGCAGTGATTTCATTCTCGTCCATCGAACTAGCACGCCCTCTATCCAATCAAATCATTCCGATTCCGAATTAAAAAGCCAACTTCACAGTGCCCAGGTCAACGCATTCTTTCAAACGCAACGGTTTTGTACCCGAGTTTTTCTTCGTGTAACAGAATTGAATTAAAAAAATACTGCATTCTTAAATCGAAAATACTGTACATTTCTAATGAGTGGTATCGAAACCACACTCGAAATTATTCACAACCTTTTCGCCTTTTTGTCGATCGACATCACACGAGATCCCTAGCAAATCATGTCACGGGACATTTGACCCTAAATGAATACGAGGCGTAAAAGGCAGTGATGTCATAAACGGTACCTTCGGAGGTACCTTCATATCAAAACTGTTGATTTAAACTGTGGCAACCTGGCAACACACCGCCCTGTCCCATGTAGAAAGCCCCAAAAAATGTATTGAAATGACATTAAATGTAATAATAAATATCCCTGGACATTATTCCACACAGCGCTATCTAGCTCCAAGATGAGCTAGTTGAAGAACGTTTTTATGGGGTACTAGACAACTGATAACCATACTTAAATACTTTTTCTTTTATAAATACATACCTACTTAATATACATAGGAAACACCCAGACCAATAAAAACAGACATGTTCATGCACACAAAATGTTCGTACAAAATGTGTCTGCTTTGGTGCAGCAGCCGACTTCTCAACAATTACACCAAATCGGTCGTACAAATGTAGTTTTGACTTCTAATGTTATCCTATACATTGTTGACGCGTTCTTCATGTCGCTAGGCGGCGTGTTTCTACTGCCTGACTGCCTGGTGAGCTGAACGCCACCGTACTTGACGAATTTAAAAAACTCATGTTTGTAGATGGCAATACTTATATTTTGTGGTAAGCATTAAGTGTCCTTATCTGTTAACAGGCTGACGCTTTCGGAACCCTAGTACACTCGCACTATTATCGTAAATAGTATTATGTTCGGTTGACAATACGATAATTAATCCTTTGCACCGAAATACATTTTACTGAAAATTTCGGGAACACTCAGTTGTTTGTATGTTACATACATTCAATCATTAATAAGCTAGCGCTACATTGTGTTTTTTTCCAACCTTATTCAGACAAACTGTAGTTTAGATTGGGTTTGTAGCTTGGTTGCAGTTTGGCAAGTTAAAAACATTACCCTGTATTGCATTGCTCAGTTACTGCCGCTATTATCACCTATAGTTGGCGGTGCATATACATATTAGTATTACTATATTTTTCATGGCAGCTATTATAATGCTAGGGTACTAGTGGTTTTGAGGCGCGAGATCCTTGGTCAGCCATAGCCGGCATAATCATCACGCTTCCCAAAAAAGATTTAGATAATAATTGTAAATATTGCGTGTAGGTAGCCCTAACAAATTATTTGATACACACTCCTTTTGGTAATAAATGTAAGATATATCTGCTAGCAACTATTTATAGGTATCTTACTCGATGAAAATAACCTGAAAGACTGCAATTTACTATTATTACCAAGAGTAGCAATAAAACAACTATTAGTGATGTAGATAGAACTAAAAAATTATAAAAAAAATCTCAAAAAAATGTGTAATTGTTTTTTCTATAAGGGGACCGTTGTTTTGTTTATTCTGTTCGGGATGGGAAACAGTGTTGCCATCATTGACGGGCCTTAGTTGTTATTATTATACTATTATGTTATAAGTTAAGTTAGTGAAATTTCAAATTAGATGTATGAAGTTGAAGAGTATTATTAAAAATATGATAAAATATTTTTATTTAAGCAATTTATGTCAAAACCTTTAAATAATCCTGTTTCAAAATTTGTTACAGTAAAAAGTAAGTCTCTTTAACGTTCTTTACAATTGTAAACCGTCAACTAGTTTCGATAACGTAGGAAAACTTACAGTGGTATCTTAAACTATGTTCTTCAGATTACAAAAGCTTTTAAATTTTAACGAATATATTGTGTTTTTTAGTAGTTTATTTCATATTTAACCCTAATAGAGACATTTAAATGACTTGCACAAATCATTGTCGAAAGTTATGTGAGATTATAAATTATATGAATTATTGTAATTCATGTTGTACTAGACATTTATAGAGTGAGTGTTTTTCAGAATATGCCAATTGTTCAAAAGAGGTTCAAAACCGAGCTGGATAAATATATCTATAAACAATTTTTACGTAGATAGACCCAGCTGCTTGAACGTGGAAAACCTATAAAATAATCCCAAATTTTCAGTGAATTGCTTCGTATGATTCTGACTCTTAAAAAAATACCTAGTTTTATATAAGTTAATGTCACCCAATCGCTCATGTGTTTATAACCAGTGCCTTATTAATGTTGTTTTAGTTAATTGACAAGTGTCCTATTATTAAAATTCACTTCGGTGATGGCAACATTAGTTTAAAATATTTGTATTTTTTTATTCATAAATTATAAGGATCAATTTGTAGATACTCATGTATATATTATATTTATACGAAGTGCCAACTTGTGTATTATTATTTTATCATTTCAAACCAGGTAAAAAAGCCTTGATGTATGGTACAGCGAAATACCGTGGTAAGTTACCTACCTTTGATAGGTTTTCTATGCCACCTGGCGGCGCTTCAAAAACCCACACCCATTGTGTGGTGCTCTGTAGCCACGCCACTGTTTATTTTTTTATTAAGATATGGCCCATTTTTAATTACGTTTAAAGGTAATAACTAGAGTCCGAACGAAACTGATTTTCCGGCCGAAACCGAAACCGAAACCGAATGTTCGGCCTAGGCTTCAGTTCGGCCGAAACCGAAACCGAAACTCACGTGGTCAAGTATAAAATACCTACAATTACTAAATTCTGAGAAATTTTACTCATTATTCTGCTAATAACAACAAAACTAAGTTACAGACTATTTTTTTTTTCACAGAAGATCCCGCCGCTGGGCAAAGGTCTCCCAAATTTTTCAATTTACCCTTTCCTTTTGCTCAAGTCAGCCATTCGCCAGAGTAATGTACCAGTTGGTCGCACCATCGCCTTTTAGGCCTCGTCTTTCAATGAAATCAGTCTTTTAGGAGCCATTGGGTTGTCATTCGGGCCGGATGCATCTTACAGACTGATCAGTGCTCTCTCCCATTTTGTCAGTTTGGCGACTTTCTGGCCTAACGTCTTGAACGTCAGTTTTGGGGCGGATCGTGGTGACCATTTTCTGTCTGTGTGTTTAATGCCTAACACACTCCACTCCATTACCCTTGGACCCATTCCGAGCTTTGACTTAGGGTGTTCCATGAGCAACCAGGCTTGTGGGCAGAATGCTAAGAAACGTCGAGAAGTTCTCGCTTTAAAGATATAGGAAGGTGGCACTTCATTTATCTGAGCTTACTTTTCAAGGCTTATGCCTTGCCTCAGACCCAGCCAGATCCGGCAAATATTACTCACTAAACCCCCCGGTGACCTGCTTCAGCGCGTATCCAGAGCTCCCCGTGATCTCTGGTCAAGAACTCTGTGCCGGTGGACCCCTGGCGCGCTATGCTAACCAGCCCACCTTGAGGGGAGTTACACCTCCTCTCTACACCCGCCAGTGTGTACGGCGGTGTTAGGTCTCTCTTACACCGCCGCCCTTCCTCGAGGCCACTTGGAATGGAGGCACACAGCTCCCGCCGTGTGCACTCCCAGTGACCCCGAAGGTTCTATTTTAGTCGCTTCTTACGACATGCGGAGGAGAACCGTGCCAGAATTCTAACGCCTCATACCACAAGGCGAACTTAGACAATCTGGCTCAAGTCAATATGTATACTCATCAAAGTAGCATTGTCTGCCGTCTACCCCTTCCTTACTTCGTGTGCCGTTGGTCGTCAGTTTCGTCTTCGTCTGTTTCATCACCAGTCCAATGCGATAGCATGCTACACTTAGTTCTTTGAACATTGTCTGCCCTGCCACTCGGCGGATGTCTTGGCGAAAAGCACGATGACGTCGGCATAACGATCAGTCGATTTCTAAAATTCGATATCGAGTACTTCAGTAGACTAGGGTCTCGCCAACTGCCTCAAAACTTTCGCCAATGCCATAGTAAATAATCTGAGTGATCCAATATTAAACTATTTAAATCATTCAAGTACAGAAACGAAACGGAAACTTCATGAACAACCACACACACGACGTCCAATTCTGAGAATCAGGACCCCCCTTAGATTTCCAGAGCAGCTGGTAATGTTTGGAACACATCCACCCAAACCCTGCGATCTCTATATGGTCGTTTGGCTTCAAACAATATCCCCTCGAGAACCTTTCGACCCCAAACTGATGGCCCAGTTTCTCGTGCAATGTGCCCTGCCAACTGACACTTCAACATACTTTCCTCAGTGCCCAGCCGTGTTGAATGCAACGATTAACCTCTTTCTCGAAGGTGGACCTGCCTACTTGAATCATTTGACCAAATCATACTCGTCGACAACTTCAAGAATCGAGCTCCCAACAGAACAGTCTCAACGAAAACTTACATGTAATCAGTTCCGTCAAAACATTACCTCTAAAGAAGTTTTGCGTCTGGCGATTACGCACTGACCAATTTTAGTGTTCCTACGTAACCATCCGAATGTCCCACGATAATTCCCGAAGATTGTGGAGGTCGCCAGGCTCTGCCATAACGTTGCCGCGAGAAACGAAGTTATACGACCGCGCACGACATCTTCCGAATTGAGTTTCGGTTTCGGCCAAAGTTTCGGCCGATTTTGGCCGAAACCGAAACTGTGGCCGAAACTCGATTTTTTGGCCGAAACTGGCCGAAACCGAAACCGAAAGTTCGGTCGGACACTAGTAATAACGTACATGTATTGATTATGAACGTCCGACTTTTGATTGAAGAGGAGATAGAAAGTTAATGTGGCGTTGCTGCAGAGAATTCTCTGTAGTCACCTCCACCTGTAATCAACATTTATAGATACAAGTTCGGCTATTTCTCTGAAGTTATATAATGTACGAACGCTGTGTATTATGCACAAGTACATAAACGGCCTTTATACGTCCCACTGCTGGGCACAGGCCGCACCTCAACTATGAGGTGGAACGAGCCATACTCCAACACGCAGGCTCAGTGCGAATTGTTGGAGAAGTGTAAGGTTAGTGAGCAACCTTAATGCCAGATGGTATCAAGCCGCCTTGAGGCCTCTGACTAGGCTTAACAACTGACATCTAGCGACGTCAACCGGGATCAACTGCTTAACATGCCTTCCGGAGCATCGAGATGACCGAAATACATCACAAAATTTCGGTCGGGGAGGTCACCCATCCCATTTCCGATCTGGCGTGTGTTGCTTTACAACAGCGATTGTCGCTGATCACTGTCACAACTGCCGCTGCCCCACGGACACCTCGTGGTACAATATGTACAAGTGATAAGTTCGTAAAAATATCATGTTAATTCTAAAGTTTAATTCTGAACTCACGAATTGTTCTAGATATTACACACATCAAAAGTGTCTAGGGATATCATAGGGATGTCATTTTTCAAATATTTCATAAAGTTAAGTTGGTTTACAAGTTGAGCATTATCTCAGAATAACGCGAGGACAGTGGCATAAGATAAAGGTTAAGAATATTACAAAAAAAAAAGTTTGATTTTGCTAAAATTTTGACACCTTTTAAAAGAAAAATCTGTCTTTTTTTAACGTCCTTACGATTGTACAATAATGCTACTACAATAAAAAAAATTATACAATCTGAAAGGGCAGATATAGCAGTTTCTGTGTTCTAAAAATTTCTACGTTGGTAGCATTATTTTAATTTTTACAGCCTCCCAAATAGCTATACTTTGTATGAAAATGCTTGAGATATCCCTAGACACTTTTGATGTGTGTACTTTGAGCGATTACTCCTGATATTATTTCATGAATAGAATCGTATTATATGGCTATGTACTTATTTAACTAACTGAGGTGATTTCTGAATTTCACCGTTAATTTCTATGAGGTCGATGCTTAGGAACGTTGTTTTCAACCGTGCCTCTTCTAATGGTTACCTGATTATTTTATTTATGACAGTAACGTCGTAACAGATTTTATTAACCAGGGTAGAGGAACCATTAAATGAAAGATTAAGGGTTCTTTGTAACTTTGAGTTTTTAAAGGCCTTTGAAAACTCAAAGTTACGAAGAACTCCTTTTCAAGCTATTTGCACTTGCTGATATTTTTTTATGTTTTTAAAAGTATTAGGTTAGGTATTGATTGACTGACGTCCTGCCGCTGGGCAGGGGTGCGGGACGCTGCGGGCTAGCGCCCGCGAGAGTAGTATATACCAATACGTGTTGGACAAAGAGGATACATTTAAAAATATCAGGTTATCTAATGATTGATTGACTGACGTCCTGCCGCTGGGCAGGGGTGCGGGACGCTGCGGGCTAGCGCCCGCGAGAGTAGTATATACCAATACGTGTTGGACAAAGAGGATACATTTAAAAATATCAGGTTATCTAATGATTGGTTGACTGACGTCCTGCCGCTCGCGAGAGTAGTATATACCAATACGTGTTGGCCAAAGAGGATACATTTAAAAATATCAGGTTATCTAATGATTGATTGACTGACGTCCTGCCGCTCGCGAGAGTAGTATATACCAATACGTGTTGGACAAAGAGGATACATTTAAAAATATCAGGTTATCTAATGATTGATTGACTGACGTCCTGCCGCTGGGCAGGGGTGCGGGACGCTGCGGGCTAGCGCCCGCGAGAGTAGTATATACCAATACGTGTTGGACAAAGAGGATACATTTAAAAATATCAGGTTATCTAATGATTGATTGACTGACGTCCTGCCGCTGGGCAGGGGTGCGGGACGCTGCGGGCTAGCGCCCGCGAGAGTAGTATATACCAATACGTGTTGGACAAAGAGGATACCTACATTTAAAAATATCAGGTTATCTAATGATTGGTTGACTGACGTCCTGCCGCTCGCGAGAGTAGTATATACCAATACGTGTTGGCCAAAGAGGATACATTTAAAAATATCAGGTTATCTAATGATTGATTGACTGACGTCCTGCCGCTCGCGAGAGTAGTATATACCAATACGTGTTGGACAAAGAGGATACATTTAAAAATATCAGGTTATCTAATGATTGATTGACTGACGTCCTGCCGCTGGGCAGGGGTGCGGGACGCTGCGGGCTAGCGCCCGCGAGAGTAGTATACCAATACGTGTTAAGTTAAAGTCGACTGAAACGCTCAAGTATTGGTGAGTTAAATATAAGACACAAGTTACATACACAAGTTTCGCCGTAACACAAAACAACTATCCAATACCAACTAACATAATATTTTGACGCAAAGTTACGTCGCCTTTCAGCGGCAAAATTGAAAACCGATAGATGCCCTTCGGGAATATAGAAAAATATATAACATCCGAAGATGCCGCATCAACCAGAATCATGAAGCCAAACGATGAAGCCCCTCAGTCGCCGACAGATTCAGACCTCCAGGACATCTACGAAGACCACATGAACAACAACACGCAAGTGGTGGAGGGGGGGCAAGAGGAAGAATCCCAGGAAGAGCCGCCACCAGCACCAGTGAAGCTACACCACGTCTATCGAGTCTTACTACGAAAAGGCTATTCCAGACAGAGCCCCAAGCAGACCCAACACATCCGAAGAAACCGAAGACGAACTCGAAGAAACCGACGGACTCGCAACAAGAGTCTACTACGAGCATCAATACGACGACACAGCGCCAGCAGGCGCCACAGGCGGAGACGACGACAGCGGAGGCGACTCCGATACTACTAGCTGCACAGTGGTTAGCAAAGGAAGGCATTGAATATTTAATGCTAAGAGATCTCCTTGGAAATACATCATTAAGCATACGGGAACACACCGGCTTCATTAACATATCCTCTACATATCAACCAACAAAGCGTGGGGATACAATGGCGGATTTGGCAAAACTATCCGAGCTAAAGTTAGCAATATAAAGTTACCCAGGTTACATGCATCCCTTGTCTACTTGAGTATCTGTCTCCCAACGCTAATCGTCAAACACTTAGAGATATCAACCACTCGCTGGGAATTCATAATCAAACAAGGAAAAACCAAGCGAACAATGCTACTGGAAATACCAAAAGGCGAAATAATGTACTTTGCCAACAAGGCGCAGCACTGCACCAAGATGACGAGGGAATGGCGGATGGCAATAGTGGCACCGACGAAACTTTATCTCAAGATGGACCAAGACGAATGGAGCTTGAACAAATTCAATCAACAGCTGATGTTCAATCGGGAGCAAATCGATCACACCTCGGACTACCCCAGTCAGGACGATTTAAAGAATCAAGAAATTAAAGAAATAATTCGATTAAAAAATAATTGCTCCTTCCTTTTGTGAAATATTTATATATGTAATAAAGTGCCCCTATTTCTTCCTAACACCATTAAAATATTGACACAAATGTCACGGACGCGCTAACAATCGGCTGTTTCGCAAGCTGTTAATGGCAAAAAACTGTTTTCTATGGAAACCTACTTAAGGTACGCAGCCTCCACTCTTAAGCATAATGTTAAGTCAAACACGTAATAACAGCTGTGTTTGAATGGTTTCGGTTTTATTAAAATCTTGATATGTTTAGCTTCAATTGATTTGTAGCAGATATACATTATTTAGAGAAATATTTCGAGAAATTTACTGTTCAAGTAATGGATTCAATTTTGTCCTTTGGATCCAATAAATGAACGGGGTTCAACTAATGGAGAGAGTGCTTATATTTACAGACCCCGCAAACCTAATAAATCATTTTGGAAGTAAATTAAGTTTAAATTAGTTAATAGAAGTACTATGAAGTCACCTACCAAAAGTAGAACATAGATTGTTTAGATTTTTGTTGAGTTTCACGACAATTATTTTATTATTTTAGTATGAAACCGTTCATTGTTCAACTTTTGAATTGATACCTACCCCAAAACTTGAACCACTTTATGAGGTTTGAATTTCAAACGTATAACTTTCCTAAATTCGATCGTTGTTTATTGATATCTAAGAAACCACACATGACTTGAGTGGGAACGCCTAAAAATGATTATTTCTATAATGATATACGTGATTTCTAAATAAAGAGGTAAATAAATTCTTCAAAGTACTCCAAAAAACAACAAAAAAACTCAGTTTAGAAGTACAGATTTTCGAGTCAATGTGTTTACATGATGATATATGTTTAATAAAAAAAACTACTTATTCATAAGATCTACTTTAGTTCATAGCTAATTGAAGAATTCCAATAACATTTACCCCATAGTTATAACCGTTAAAATGATAGTTCAGCTATTGGTTTCAAAACGTTCATAATTAGGGCACAGTGTTCATCTTTAATAACCGGCAGATTTTAGGCATTATTTTTTTAAACTAATAGAATCTTGAGTATATACCAAAAACATTAAAAAATAACAGCAAGTGCAAACAGCTAAAAAAGGGCGAGAAAAAAATACGCAAAGTTACAAAGAACGCTTAATCGTTAATTTAATGGTTCCTCTACCCTACTACTTACTCTCGCGGGCGCTAGCCCGCAGTGTACTGACGCAGTGACTGACGTCCTGCCGCTGGGCAGGTCGTCAGTCACTGCAGGTCAATCAATCAATACCTCACCTAATACACACATCAAAAGTGTCTAGGGATATCTCAAGCATTTTCATACAAAGTATAGCTATTGGGGAGGCTGTAAAAATTAAATTATTGATACCAACGTAGAAATTTTTAGGACACAGAAACTGCTATATCTGCCCTTTCAGATTGTATAAAGAAATGCATTGTGGTAGCATTATTGTACAATCGTAAGGACGTTAAAAAAAAGACAGATTTTTCTTTTAAAAGGTTTCAAAATTTTAGCAAAATCAAAGATATTAGATAATGCTCAGCATTATCTTAGAATAACTCGAGGAAACAGGCATAAGATAAAGGTTAAGAATATTACAAAAAAACGTTTGATTTTGCTAAAATTCTGAAACCTTTTAAAAGAAAAATCTGTCTTTTTTTTAACGTCCTTACGATTGTACAATAATGCTACCACAATGAATTTCTTTATACAATCTGAAAGGGCAGATATAGCAGTTTCTGTGTCCTAAAAATTTCTACGTTGGTATCAATGTTTTAATTTTTACAGCCTCCCCAATAGCTATACTTTGTATGAAAATGCTTGAGATATCCCTAGACACTTTTGATGTGTGTATTTTTAAATGTATCCTCTTTGTCCAACACGTATTGGTATATACTACTCTCGCGGGCGCTAGCCCGCAGCGTCCCGCAC
This sequence comes from Udea ferrugalis, assembly GCA_950022985.1. NCBI lineage: Eukaryota > Metazoa > Arthropoda > Insecta > Lepidoptera > Crambidae > Udea > Udea ferrugalis. The sequence goes on from OX465545.1 coordinate 5,505,058, forward strand.
CCCTGCCCAGCGGCAGGACGTCAGTCAATCATCAATACCTAACCTAATATTTTTAAATGTATCCTCTTTGTCCAACACGTAGATATTGGTACATACTACCCTCGCGGGCGCTTGCCAAGGATGCTTTAGTAATGTTTTTTAAAGAAAATAAGGGATGAAGTTAGCTGACATAAAAATGACTTTTTTTAAATGTCTAATATTGATCATCATAAAAGTGACTACAATCAAAAGCATAGTTTTCTGGGATAACATAAAAAAATAAAATGCTGCGAAATTTGGTAATTTGTGAGTAAAGTAGGTACATGAAAACTTAGTCAAGGGTGTCGATTTCCAAAATTTTCGAAAATATTATTATTATAAGATACTAAACCAAGTGACATATTTTTTTTTCTTTATTTTTCCAAGAGCCGGTATACCTAGCCTATCATCCCGTGCCTGCTTTACGTCACGTTTCGGGACACCCTGTATACTTGTGCATAATACACAGCGTTCGTACATTACCTATATAACTTCAGAGAAATAGCCGAACTTGTATCTATAAATGTTGATTATAGGTGGAGGTGATTACAGAGAATTCTCTGCAGCAACGCCACATTAACTTTCTTTCTTCTCTTCAATCAAAAGTCGTACGTTCATAATCAATACATTTATTTATTGGCTTGTACACAAATTGATACGTTTTACAGTAAGCAAAAGGAATAAACATAGTACAGGTGAGCTTATCTCTAATGAGAGATTTCTTCCAGCAGACCACGGTGACAGGAGAAATTACATATAATACATGTACGTTATTACCGTTAAACGTACTTAAAAATGGGCCATATCCTAATAAAAAAACAAACAGTAGCGTGGCTACAAAGCACCACATTGGGTTGACATTGACAGCCTATTTCGACCAGACTGCTGCCTGGTGGCAGAAAAAGTATCGAAAATCCTCTTTGAAATATACCATAATCAACCTTACTTGATACTTGGGTTGACACTTTCTGCCACCAGACGGTGTTTTGTAGGCGTCAGGTCGGCTCCAAACAGCTGTCAAATAGCACAGAGTCAGAACGTCAAAGCGGTTCGACGTTCGCGTTTGGCGGCCTCCCGCGCACACCACACTATAGTCCGTTCGTGTTAAGAATACAGTGATTTTTAAATACACAAAAAACCTCAGATCCGCTGGTCACTGTGAACTTGACTTACTTATAATATAGGAAAAATATATAATATAGAATGAAATTACTGCATTCTTAACGCGAACGGAATATAGCGTGTGTCGCCGTTTTGTGCCCCGTGTGTGGAGGTGCTAAAGGCCTTCCTTATTTAGTGCAGACATCCTACGGGGGAACCGAGAACGCACCAACGGATTTCTTTATCTATTTACTGTAACTTACAACTATCATCACAGGATTGTACTTAATGCGACAGCGAAGATCAATCTAATCACAAAATAACTTTAAAGTATGAACTAACTATAGTATATTGATAGTATGACTATAATTGAACCTAGTAAGTGCACCTGATTAAGAGTTTGGAAACTCCTTGTTTACGATATTTTTTCTGTTGTTGACTTACCAGTTTAAAGGCTAACCCAAATACGTGTTTGTAGAACACTTGACTAGTGATGTTCATGAGGTTATGTTCAACTACGTAGTTAATTGATATTCTAATTTTTAAAGCTCGTCTAATATTGATTCTCCAATTATCTTGATTTTAAACGAGGCTATTGAATGCATTTTAAAAATCGTAGATAGGTCGACGATTTTTCAACCGTACAGGCAGCATCAAAATGATGGTTGCGTACAGAGTGGTCAAATATGTCTAACCTTGTTTGGGACATAGCTGTGAAAACATGTAATGTTATTAATAACATTAAATTAAAACAATTTATCTAGATATCCAATAATAACTGTAAAAACTTGTAGGAAACTTTTTAGGGTTCATTGGAGCACGAAACCCTGTAATTTTCTTTAAAATTATCTAACTTGAAGGTGCTCCTCGCTGGGGGCATTCTCATAGGCTGTACTGGGTTGGCATTCCGGCTAACATTACTTCACATCTCGGTGCTTCACGCTTACTTCCATCATCAATACGCTTCACTTTGAATTAGGATTTTATCTCATTTTGTATGTAAAAAATTAAAAAAAGTTATTTGGCTTAAAGTAGTTCTTTTCTCAAACGACCACAGTCGCAAAGAAATTGAAGTTTAAAGATTCCCACAGCAGTTCAAAAGTTGACGTTGAGGCGCCACAATTTGATTTAATAGATAGCTCTTTTAAAATGCGAAGCATAAAAAAAAACTTGTAACAATTACAAAAATAACCTACTACATGAGGTATTATAGAGCTAATAGCAGCATTCTCATCGTCCTTTAAAGTGGCACAAGCCTGCGTTGTTCAGGGTATACAGGCTGTTGTTTACCTACGGAACTCATGTACGTGGCCGGCACACGCTTGACTGGTTTTATTAACTTAATTTATTTTGCAATCGGCATTCGCTTAAAATTGAAGTTATTTTAGTTATATTTTTTGTTAATTTAAATATTTACTGAGCGTGTAATCAACGTGACATTTAAATGGTAGTGAGAACAGGAGGATAGGGTTTTTTTAAACGTATTGAGCTATTTGATTTCATGAAAAGACATTTTTTTATCATCGTAGTTCAACTCGGCATGCTGGGATAGTAGGCTACTCATATCCGGTAATTTCAGCTTGTTCTACTGCCTTTTATAAATTTTCATTTGGCAAGAGTGATTCAAATCCTAACTTTAATGAGCCAATGACTGTACATCAAGTGAATGTTCTTCTAGTTGTTCTATGTATCATACTAATCAATTTACAAAGTTAAGATTCACAAGCTGAAGGACTAATTTGTTGTAAACATCTTCTGAATTAAAAAAATGATTGGAGATAAAGCAAACATCGAAAACGCATTAATATTCCAACAACGTTCCCTCTAAGAACGTGTCCGGTGTCTTGTACATACAAACATTTGCGGAAAACAGTGGCGCTACTGTCCATACAAAACTGTTGTATTTGTATGGGCAAATCGTAGTTCGTTACTTCGCCACCGATATAATAGGATTTATTAGTTTGTATCTTAAGATACATTGACAATTACAAATTGCCGTAGACGGCGGCGCCACTTTCTATGTAATGTAATACAATAGTACCAAAACTCTGTAGTTCCATATTTAAGCACCAGCCATTAATTTGGTAGTGTAGAGGTCAAAGTTGAGATGGTAGCGTAACAATTATTGCATAGAACGCCTCCTTTGCGGTTAGTCTAGCGTGAAAAGTGGAGACGGGCTGTCATATCCGCGCGGGAAATAGTGACAGCGCGCGAAAAGAAACTTTTTTAAAAGTTTTTTTAAATCAAATTTTGGTTACGATAATAATTTAGGTAGTTGATACTGAGAAACAAAATGAAGCACGTCTTTGGAACATTATTGGTGAGTTAGTAGGTATTTTGAGTAGGTATATCCGTGGGTTTTTTTAACTGTATATGTTATGCATAGTGTTTTTTAGAACGCTAGCCTTTCCACGGGATGTTTAGACTTGCTCCAGGATCATTTTTTCAATAGCAATTACTTATTCAAAATTGCAGGTAAAATAAAAGATTTTCTACGGAAAGCCAGCTGCGTTTTCATTGTCTAACTAACTAAGTCTTTTGCAGAACAGATTTTCACTGCTACATATAAATAACTAACTTTTTAAATTATTTATATCTAAGTCTAAGTTATTGTAAATGATTAACAAATCTACAAAAAAAATACTGTAAGACATTTCGAAGCTAAAATGGCCTAAAATTGTATCCCTACGGTTGGGCTGGTCACACGAACTGACTGGGGTCCGTAATCTCACCATCGGCTTTTTGCCGCTGTTGCGGTAGGTAGAAATTTAGATGTAGAAAAAAAAAGAAGTTTTAGTTTTAAATTGTTATTTTTAAGTTAACCCCTGATGAAAGCAGAAGTAGATATGTCTCTTTTAATGAATGTTTGTGTGTGTGTTTAAAAGGGGTCGTAATCGAAAATTACGAGTAGAATAAATTTTCAGTAGATGATGATGATTCAGTAGGCTCAGTAGATTGAATTTTGCATAATATTTTGAATTTGCGTAAACCAGAGTAAATAAGGTCGCGGTCCGTTTTGAGTCAAAAGTGATACGCGTCCCTAATTGAAAAAATGTATGAGCGTGAGCGACGTCAGCGACGCTAACGTTGTCACTTTTGACTTAAAACGGACCGCACTATAAAATTAAGCAAGATAGTCTGAAGAAAAAATACAAAAATATTTGGCGTAATAAATATTTCTCTCCAATAAATCCTTCATCTCTCTAGGTAACTCAAAAAAAGTTAGGCCACTGTAAATAGGCTATGGCATATACATACATACCCATTTATGAATCGTTAAATCGTAGAGTTGGCTAACATTTTGCAGTGATTACCAAATTTCAAATTAAAGATTACTTCCAAACCTAATAATAAAAAATCAACTTATGATGATTGCTTAGCAAGACACGCATCGAATTAATTAAATTATTAAAAAACTTCTCTTGAGCACTTAAAAACTTTAAATAAAAACTTTTACGACTTTCATTATTAATTAATTAATATTCATAAGCTGAATATTGCGGAAAACGTCTAAAAACTAGACTCACTTGGTTATTACCGAAGATAAGTGTCTAAACATACCAAGAGGGAACTGAACATTATGCAAGGGTTCCGTGTACCACCGTAGGTATAACCTAACTAAGGTGGACGGCACATCACTACCCATTTCCGGTCAGTCCTCCCTGCTCTATTGCAAAGAAATGACATTTGGCAAGAGGGAGAGAAAAACAGTTTTTTACAGTCAACAGACTGTACATAAAACATGAATTGCCCATATACGTCCCTCCACAAGGTGGACCGACGATCTGGTCAAGGTCGCGGGAAGCCGCTGGATGCGGACAGCGCAGAACTGATCGTTGTGGAGATCTTTGGGTTAGGCCTATGTTCAGCTATGGGCGTCGTTCGACTGATATGATGATGATGATACGTCCCACTGCTGGGCACGGGCCTCACCTCAACTATGAGGAGGATAGAGCCATACTCCAACACGCGGGCTCAGTGCGGATTGTGGAGGCGAGAGGTGTAAGGTTAGTGAGCAACCCTAATGTCAGATGTTATCATGCCGTCCTAAGGCCTCCGACTAGGCTTAACGACTGACTTCTAGCGACGTCAACTGGGATCAGCTGCTTAAAGTGCCTTAATAAACACGAAGAGGCCCGAAAATAATATCACTTCGGTCGGGGTGGTCATCTCTTTTCCGACCCGGCGTGTTTTGCTTAACAATAGCGATCGTTGCCGATTACTGTCACAACTACGCTAAGAGCACCTCGTACCACACTGGTGTACCACCACACTGTCAGCTTTCCTCCACCTTGTCAGCCGCAGGGAAACGGTTTGGTTGAGATCATCATCAGAAATCAGAAATCAGAAATCATTTATTTGCTAAGAATAAGGTAGTACATTGAGATGGTAATTAAATATCGGCTTCCAACTTATTCAGCTTTTATGTCAGCATGCAAATACAATAAAATTCAAGATCGGATAACACATTATTAGTCTAATCAAGCAAATTACAACACTACCCTAATGTCAATTTTTAAATTAATAATCAATTATCATTGCACATCGAGTGAATTCGATGTGAGATTGTATTTTGGCGTTTTGTAAAACATAATAACTACGTGAATGTAATCGTTTAGTGAAAAGAACTAGGCCAGATAACATTCTAAAATTATTTCTAAACAAATGAGGGGGCAAGGTGCAATAGTGTAGCCAATAGACGATTAAAGTTGGCGTTTTTTGGCCAGGGGTGGGCCTTAGAATAATATTCTGGCGGACATCACTTCACAACCTTACTTCAATCATTAATATGCTTCACTCTGAATTAGTGTTTTCTCTCATTTTGTATGTGAATAATGAAAAAAATTATTTGGCTTGGTTCTTTTCTTTTCTCTTAAGCGACCGCAGTCGCAAAAAAAAAAATTTTAAAGATAACTCACCACGAGCGATAGCAATACCATAGCAGAATAGGCGCAGCCCTCTACCGCTTTACCTTGCGAAATCTAAGAGCTATGTCCTTAGAGCATTAAAGACGGCTATGTCGATCGAACTACGAATCCCCAAAAATATTAATATAGTCTCTTTATAAAATAATATTTGCTAATAAGGTCGTTATTTGAAGGTTTATTAAGAACACGTGTTTTCGTATAATTTGGCTGGAACTTGTACTTCCAAGCGGACCTTGAATTAATTAATTTTTAGGACCGAATTAAATATACAAATTCACTGAATAAATAACTTAATTTAACTATTGGGTGTGGAACCTAATGAAAGAGCTACAAAACCTTTTGGAATTTTGACTAAGGGTGCTTTTAATTTTGTATCGCAGTAAATAAATATCACCAAACTAAGCATCTAAATGCTTGTGATATGGGATTCTAGACAACAGATAAACATACTTAGATAAATACTGTTTTTGTGTAAATACACCCAGACCAGTACAAACAGACATGTTCATGCACACAAAAGTTTGTACTGTGCTGGGATCGAACCCGCGACCACTGGAGTCATAGCCCACTTCTGAACCATTACACCAAATCGGCCGTCAAACTAGTATTCTGCCACTTTCACAGTACCTATCTTCAATGATGGTACTCCTCAGTAGCTCCGGCACGATAGAGTGGGTTCCAGGCTAGGTCACCAATTCCAAGTTATAGCACAGGGTGGAATTTTTATGAAGAGGTGATAAATGGAAAAAAATCCACAAAGCGCCAAGTGGTTTTTTTACTATATGTAAATAACATACAAAATGAGATAAAATACTAAAGCAAAGTGAAACGTATTGATGATTGAAGTTAGCGTGAAGCACCGGAGGGGAAGTGATGTCAGCAGGAATGCCACCCCAGAACTAAACACAAATTTTAATAGTTAGAACACATTTTTGATTTATTATCCAGTCTAATAAAACGCGATTAGGCGTATTAACTACGCCTGTTAACACCTCAGACTGCATATTAGAATTGTAGATTATTTGTTTATTAATAAAGCAATATTTAATATTAATTTACGAACGCAATCACGAGAGGTCACGCCTCTTGACCTCCGACCCTCGGAGTCGCGGTTTCAATCTATTTTATGGATTTAGAATTATTCAACTGAATCGTAAAATAAAATTGAGAACAAGGAAAGGATATAAAATATCACTAAGTAGTTTTACTGCATTTAAATTAATACTAAAGCAGATAATAACACAAATGACTAAAAAGAAATTCCATCTTATCATGCTGCCTCAAAGAGTTTCATTTTAATGGCTTGAGACCATTGATATGAACAAAAAGAGGTTCATAATGCACCCGCGTACCAAGAGTGGCCACACCCAATTAGGTTCAATGGACCTACTTTCAAGCCAATATGACAGCGAATTGTTCACGTGCACGTCATTGTCATGTACCAGTTTTCGGAAGATGAACGTAGATAACGATTTTTTTCTTCCTGTTTTTGTTTCCATCAATTCTTGCGACCCACCAAACGCAAAGCTCTATGCAAAGCAGACTAGCATAATTTCAACATCATACTTTTCAATGTCAATCATCGAGATAGCGCCATGGCCCAGTGGTTAATCAGTCTGTCTCGGAATCCGGTTAGTCCCGAGTTCAAGTTTAGCTAGAACTGTGTTCATTGTTCAATTTGCGTTTCACACTCCGGTGATGGAAAACACAGTTAAAATCCCATACAAACCGTATAACATCTCGCCCCTTTTACCACGTAGGGTTTGAATTCGCTCGGCTACATGTGGGCTTCTGATTGTTCCGTCCACCATGACGCCAACTATCAGTGTGGTTTTGACTACACCGTTTGATATTGAGCGGGAATGGGACGGCGCGACTCGAACCAGCGTCTTTCGCAATCCGGCTGCACTAACCACTGCGCTACCGAGACCATTAACAGACCGGCTTGGGTGGAATTCCAGCTAATATCACTTCACATCTCGGTGCTTCACGCTTACTTCAATCATCAATACGCTTCACTTTGAATAAGTATTTTCTCTCATTTTGTATGTGAATAAACAAAAAAATATATTTGGCTTATGATAGTTATTTTCTCTTAAACGATCACAGTCGCAAAGAAACTGAATTTTAAAGATAACTTACCAACAAGCCGAAGCTGTGGTGTTGAGCGAAAGCCATCTGCGACGATTAGCACGCGAGGAACCGCCGGAGCCCCGTAATGCCGGAGCCGTGACAGAATTCTTGTGTTTTCCTTAAACTTGCATGTTGAATACTTGCCTGCGTACATGCTGTCAATTTCTTATTTTAATTGAAACCCAAAATTCCTTGTCTGTTTTTATGCTGCTTGCATAAGCCCTTACCTGTTTTATGATCGTTTGGTAAACTAAAAATATGGCAATCAAAACAGTGGTCTAATGATTGATCTGGAAAACAATTCTTCGGACAAATGTCATTTCGGCCAATCATCACCTCGGTAAAACGTTTTGTGGCCTAATGAAACGTCTGGCAAACAAAAAAAAACCAGTTGATAATTGGTCAACTGATACAGTAGCGAACATCCAGGACCGATGCCGGCAAGGCAATTTTCAATATTCAGACGGTGTGCCAACTTGGCGGCATCACCGTCGAAACGCCGCATAAACGTGGCTCCCTTGGGCAGTGTCATCGCTGCCAGCTCTACGGGCATTCCGCCCGCAACTGCTTCGCCACCCCCAGGTGCGTTAAGTGCCTCGGGGCTCATGGCACCCCCAACTGCCCCCGTCCAAAGGACCAGTCGCAGTGCACGGAGCCTCCGAGCTGCGTGCTCTGCGGGGAAACTGGGCACCCCGCTAACTATCGCGGCTGTCCCAAAGCCCCAAAGACCCCCCGCGCTGTCCGCGTTAACGCGCAGCGAAATGCCCCACCAAAGGCCCCGGCCGCACGGCCTCAAACCGTGAAGGCCGCGGACTTTCCCCCCCTCCCCACAAAGGCGTCACCGCCCGCTATTCCCCCCCTGATTTCGCCGCCGTGGGCACGCAGCCCCCAGCAGGCACCCCCCACCAAACCTTCCTCAACGGAAATTCCCTCCCTCCTTAATATGCCGTGGGTATCCAAGCCCAAAACGGCACCACCTCCCCAGATCCCTAAACCCAAACCCCAATCTCCCAAGAGGGCCGCACCTCCAGCGCCCCAGTCCCCCCAGTGCCCCCCGCCCCCGCGCGGATCCCCTATCCCAGCATCCTTCAGTGCCGATTACCAGTTGGTATCGGACTTTCTTAACTTTGTTGACTTCGAACAAGTCAGCAAAGTCGCCCAATTGATACGTCTATCAAAGGGCTCCCCAACTCACCTTCTTGAAGCGTGTTTCGAAGCGGACAAACTTAAAGCGTCCTTAGCTTCATTCCCATACTACGTCAATCCATAATGGATTTTACGACTCCAACAAGCAGAGTCAAACCGAAATCCCTGAGAATAGGTTACTTCAACGCTGACGGTTTAACTGATCAGCGGGCGGAAATAGCCGCCTTCCTCCACTCCCAACAATTAGACGTTTTCCTTATTCAGGAAACGTTCCTCAAGCCCAGTAAACGGAACCCTAACATTGCCAACTATAACATGGTTCGTAATGATAGGACTACCGCTCTTGGTGGCACTCTTATTTACTATAAGAAGTCGCTACACTGTATGCCTATGGACCCCCCCCGTTTAGATTGGATCGAGACCTCTGTCTGCCGTTTGGCTATGACAGGTCATCAACCAATTACCCTAGTGTCCGCTTACCTAAGCCCGACCACCACCAAACTTCTTACCCCCAACGACATCAAGTCGTTAATGGAGTTAGATCATTCCGTTTTAATCGCGGGTGATCTTAACGCCAAAAACACCGCCTGGAATTGCGCTTCAAGCAACCGGCGCGGTACCCAACTAGAGTCTTTGGCAGAGACTCTAAACTTCGACATTATAGCTCCTATGGAGCCCACCCACTATCCCCACAATAGAGTCCACCGTCCCGACATACTAGATCTCGCGCTTTTGAAGAACATTAACCTACGGTTATGCTCTATAGAAGTGCATCATGAGCTAGTCTCGGATCACAGGCCTGTGATCATAGAGTTCTCCCCCCGAATAGGCCCCCCTGACACAGGCCACCCCCTTCCCGAAAGAGTTGTGGTGGATTGGGGCAGACTGGGCTCGAGCCTTAAGTCCGCCACCTCGCCACATCTCGAGTCCGTCCCTGTAGATATAATCTCAGTAGATGACACGATTAGTGCGATCGACTCTCTCACTAGTCACGTGCAGAGCGTTGTACTAGACTGCTCACGGCGGATTCCTGACATGGGTCACCTTAGATGGAAACTGCCGCCTGATGCTCGTGCACTCTTGACCGAGAAGAACGCGGCTACTCGTGCATACGATTCCTATCCTACCGAGGCCAACCGTGTTCGTCTGCGCGCCCTACAGAGAGCTGTAAAGCGACGCGTTGGCGAACTCCGGAAAGATCGTTGGGAAAGGCTGTTAGGTAGCTTAGAACCCTCCCACCAAACTTTTTGGAAGTTAGCCAGGACCCTCAAGTCCGACTCAGTGTCCCCCCTACCCCCTCTCATTCGCCCTAACCTGCCGCCAGCGTTCGATGACGACGAAAAGTCTGAGTGCCTGGCGGTCAGTTTAGAAGCTCAGTGTGCTCCAAGCACCCTCCCAGTAGACCCCTCTCATCTTTCAGAAGTAGAATCCGAAGTAGAACGTAGAGCTGCCCTACCCCCATCCGACCCTCCCCTAGATAGGATTACGGTCGATGAGGTCAAGACCGTTATCCATAACCTCCTCCCCCGTAAGGCCCCTGGCCCAGACGGTATTTCAAACCGAGTGCTCAAGCACTTTTCGGCCCACCTCTTATTATTACTCACCGCAATATTCAACGCGGCTATGAGTAATCACATCTTCCCACAAGCGTGGAAAGAGGCAATTGTCATCGGCATTCCCAAGCCGGGCAAGCCCAAGTCCGACCCCTCTAGTTACCGACCCATAAGCCTACTCAACTCGATTGGGAAAGTTTATGAGAGGTTACTCTATAAGCGGCTCAAAGACTATGTAGAGTCTAAGAGTCTAATTCCTAACGAGCAGTTTGGTTTTCGAACCAAACACTCTTGCGTCCAACAGGTGCATCGCATTGTCGAGCACGTCCTGACCGGTTTTACTAGATCCCGTAGGCCCCGAAAAACCGGCGCCCTATTCTTCGATGTGGCGAAAGCTTTCGATAAAGTTTGGCATTCTGGCTTAGTCTACAAGCTATACAAACTAGGAGTGCCTGATGGTCTCGTACTCATAATACGTGACTACCTCTCCAATCGAAGTTTTCGTTACCGAGTGGAGGGGACACTGTCCCCCCCCCACTCTATCACAGCCGGGGTCCCTCAAGGATCCGTGCTTTCACCCCTCCTCTTCTCACTATATACTAGTGACATCCCAGACTTTAAGGAGTCGTGCCTACGGCCGACGCCTAAAGTAGCCCTATTCGCGGACGACACAGCTTTGTTCTGTTCGGACCGTGAACTCCCAAACATCCGTAAATCTCTCCAACTTGCGGCCGACTCCCTAGGGGAATGGTTTAGCAAGTGGAGGATTGAGGTCAACCCTTCAAAGAGCGCCGCTATTCTATTTTATAGACAGCGTCCTCCAATGCCCCTCTTCGTCCCTATCACTATGTCCGGACTCCAAATCCCTTGGGAAAGGAAAGTCCGATATTTAGGCGTCCATCTTGATAACGGTCTGACTTTCAAAGACCATATCAAAATAGTTAGAGATCGTGCCGCATTTGTGTTAGGTCGTCTATCTTGCCTTCTAAACAAGCACAGTAAACTATCCCTTAGACATAAGGTGAGACTTTACCTGGCTTGCATCCGCCCCATTATGACCTACGCTAGCCCTGTCTTCGCACAGGCTGCCCATTGCCATATCCATAGGCTACAGACCCTCCAGAATAGGTTCATGCGTAAGGCCACGGGTGCCCCGTGGTTCTTGCGTAATGAAAATCTTCACATTGACTTGGAACTGCCTACTATTAGTCAGTACCTTAAGCAATGCTCCACTAAATATTTTGACTCTGCTCCCCATCACCCGAATCCCCTTGTAGTCCAAGCGGCTAACTATTGGCCTGACTTAGGCTCATCGGCGGCCACGTCGTCCGAGACACGTACTTCACGCTCCGGACGACGTCATTACTCTCGCCATCGCCAAAGCTAGACAACTCGCGCAACAACACTCCACACAACCGAAATTCCGTCCGCGCCGGCGCGGGCCCGCGTCGCGCCCCCAACCTTTTCGTCCCTATAATAGATACCGGCACGTGCCAGGTCGTTTTTCTCCCCCAAAATATGTCCGATTGCCCTCTCCAAGTAACGCCCTAAGCCGAGGTCTACCCCACTATGGGGGCCCTTAGCTCGTTACTCTAAATATTTGAGGTTGAGAGCCCTAAGCGCTCACCCAACAGTCCGGTAAAGCTGTCAAGGCCATCTGAGGCCACACAGCAGTAGTCATTTAGGAAAAAAAAAAAAAAAAAAAAAAAAAAAAAAAGTAGCGAACATCATTTCGGGAAAGTGAAAAAATGCCGAACGAATAAAAACGAAACGTTTTCGGGAAAATTAAAATTCGGTAAAAGAAAATTCGGCCTTATGATAGGTAACCCTTTTTAGGAATTAGCTCACCTGTACTTTTAATCTCCTAATTGTCTGTTTATTGTAATTGTCTTTTTGTGTACGAACCAAAAAAATAAAAATCAATAAAACATTACTTCAATCATCAATACGCTTCACTTTGAATAAGTATTTTCTCACATTTTGTACGTAAACAATAAAAGAAAAAATTGGCTTGGTTCTTTAGGGAAGTGAGTTTTGTCGCCAACCGGAATACCACAGCGTACCTCAAGACCGCATGTTTTTCTTCTAGGTTTTCGATCTTCATATGAATGGATATTTCAAAGAACGATTAGCAGATAACTCAAGCATTCACCTTCTCGACCCACGTTTTAGCGATAAATCGTTACATAAACATCTCAGTAAACATTGGATAACTGATTTACCGATATTCAGTCACATTCTACTAATATGTCAGTAACATTCGCTTTTGACCTCGATCCAGCTAGATTTGTTTGCTGACATGTAGACTGATGTGCCCGGATCGGCAATGATAACAAACGTTATGCTACCCAAGCCGGGTCGGGTGAATGGATGGGTGACCATAACATAAACATAAACGGCCTATATACGTCCCACTGCTGGGCACAGGCCTCACCTCAACTATGAGGTGGGACGAGCCATACTCCAACACGCGGGCTCAGAGCAGATTGTTGGAGGGGTCTAAGGTTCATGAGCAACCTTAATGTCAGATGTAACAAGCCGCCCTAAGGCTTCTGACTAGGCTTAACGACTGACAGCTAGCGACGTCAGCCGGGAACCATCGGAACGGATGGGTGACCATCCCGAATTACATTTAGTGGTGTAGTGGTGATGAGATGATGGTGGTGAGAACTTATGTTATGCTACGAAAGCGGTCAGATGATTGTTTGGGTCACATCTGGCGGGGGGTGATGTGTCTTGGGCATTGCAGTGGCTAAATAACAGATGTTAAGCGACGCAAGTCAGGTAGAGCAATTGGATTGGTGACCACTGCATTTACGGAAATCAAGTCACGTGATTGGGTGACCATGATGTGCCCAGGCCAAGGATTGATGGCGATAACAGATGTTGAGCTACACAAGTCAGTTCGGTAATTGGATGGGTGACCATCCCAACCGAAAGGTGGCGATAACTATTTTTAACGATGTCTATCTATTTCTCTATTTATAGTCCGTTCGCGTTAGGAATGCAGTGATTTCATGTTTTTGTTGCCCCACGTGTATAATAAGGTCTGTAGACTGTTTACAAATATGAGGTTCCTCCCAACTAGTAAATTGAGAAACACAATGACGAAATGGCTGATAGACCTATCATATGATGAGACTGAATTATTGATAACTCCTTTAAAATAACTGTTATTGAAACAGACATACACACACACACCACGCTTTTACACACACACACACACACACACACACACACACACACACACACCACACTTTAACACACACCACAGACACACACACATAACACACATATTGTTTTAGTCATCCTTAAATTCACACAAACACACGCACCCTTACAATACAAATGCATAAATAGATATTTATAAAATTTTAAGGCTGTTTGTTATTTTTTTCACAGTTTGTTATTTTTTCATAATTTGTTATTTAGTTTGTTTTCTTTACGTTCTATTTTTTCAAAATTTGTTGACTCTGAACCGGTGTCTCCGAATTAGTTGTAAGGTAAAGTTCTTGTATTATTTTTGGTTTGCTGCGATCCAAGCCTCAAGCTTAGTGCAGAGACCACCGTTATTTTAATTCCTGTGTAATATGTTTTTATGGTCAGTAAATTTATTCTTTATTCTTATTCATTCTTGTCCTAAGACCTAGCACGCCTTAGTTAGGGGCCCTAACTAATCAAATGGTTCCTAATTAGTAAGCCAAGTGCACAGCGCCCAGTTGAACGCATTCTTTCTGTTTCTGTAACGGAATTAAATTAGAAAATTACTGCATTCCTAACGCGATCATACTATCTAGCATAGTAAACTAACTAAATAGTAAAGGTCAATGTCTTCGCCGAAACAATCAGTTTGACTAAATGTCGACACGAACAATACGACAAGTGGATTTTAAATGTGAATATGTTGGTATTTAAGCCACGATATATCTCAGTACGTAGGAGGAGGAACATTATACTTGTAGCTTCTCACGAGTTTAGATAATGTACTTAAGATGTAATTTGTTACTGCTCATCATAAAAACAATAAATAATTATCATTAGACTTAAATTGAGATAGGATGAGGTGGTTTGGTCATTATTATGGATAGAATGGATGAAAGATGGTACTGTTGGAAGGCGAAGGCCTTTCGCGAACGTTTCTTGGAAAAGTTCAAGATGTTCTCAGTAAGTAAGGTTTATGCCAAGAGCAGGTACCTTACCGACGGGTTTATATAAAAGGACTTGTAAGAGTAGTGTATAGAATTTCTTATAAACTTTTCAAAAAAGGTTGAGTGAAAGAAAGCCATGTGTGTCTCTTTACAAAGAAGATCTTTCATGAACATAGTTTGGCGCCAAAAGCGTGCACGGTGAAACGGTCTTCTCTTTCATAAAAAAAGTTAATTAAGGCAGTGGCAAGTGGCAAGGCAGATATAACGTAAGATGTCGGTATGTGGGGATCGTAGCAAGTGGACAGATGTGGTGGTGTGTGAAAGATGACCTACCCCGTGAGTAAATAGCTGTAATGGTATGTATTAATAAAGTAGTTATCGGATATCCTCCCATTCCCATTAACTCCATTAATATACTTACTTACGAAAAACCCAGACCAATCATACATGTCATTAGTTACACGAATGTTGGTATTGTGCGGGAATCGAACCCGCACCCTCTTGTAGTTGACTTCTCCCATCGATAACTGAGTTGCTTGGATTACAGCCGCAAATATACACGACGCTCTCCAGATTCCATTCTTCCTATTTTGTTCTTTTTTTTAAAATTATTTTTGAGTTGACTTGACTGCTGACTTTTTTGACTATAACTACTATACTTAAGTAACTGTGTTGTAGCTATTAGTGGTATTATGATGCTCATCGATTTACGATACGATGCGAACGACAATAACCTCTTGTTGTCTACTTTTATTGCCTATTATTAGTATTCAATAAAAATTGTGTAACCTACGACATTGATGAATTCAAATAAATGCTAATCTGGGAAAAATGTTCGGGCCTCGCCTCTGCACCGACACCGAGTGAAACAAGATTTGACTTAACGATAAAATGAAATATTCTTGATGCGATTGTTTCGGCGTCTATGGCTCTGAATGACGGCCCGTACTTAAGGTACAATTCCAAGACAGACCGCAGGCTGCAAGTGAATCTACTGGTTTCTATGAATCTCTATGAAAGTGATTCTAATAGCGTGGCCGCACTGCAGCGCCGCACGTCTGTGGGAAGATGTAATCCACTTAGAGCACAGTTTTGAATAGCACAATCGCGAATGGCACAAAATCGATCCGCAAATGGCACAAATTAATATTTTAGGCATGAACAATTCCGAGAAAATTGAGTAGCCCGTGGCGCAGTGACAGTGATCGATCACTGATCGGCAACGATCTCTGTTGTGAAACAATTTTTCAGGCATCTCCGTGCTTCGGAAGGGACGTTAAGTTGTTAATCCAGGTTGACGCCGTTAGATGGCAGTCGTTAAGCCTAGTCAGAGGCCTTAGGGCGGCTTGATAACATCTGATGAAGGTTGCTCACTAACCTTACACCCCTCCAACAATCTGCACTGGAGATGCCCAGCAGTTGGAGGTATAGGCCGTTTATGTTATGTTTATGAACAATCCACGAACAGCACATGCCAAAGATATAGATTTCGTGCTATCCGCGATTGTGCTATTGAAACTGCGCTCTAAGTATATTACGTCTGTGGGAAAATACAGGTTGATTTATGACTACTAACTATAGGTTAAAGAAACCCTACATAATAATAGCATGAACGCAAGTAAGTAGGTATAATTTAAATGAACACAGTCACCCGAAAAGACTGCTCACAGCGGGATGCAACTTATATATTATGTGGAAGCATAAACACCACTCAGACTTATTATAAATTAGTGAATGTCAAGTTATAATGGAGTCAACAAACTCTGAATTTGATCTAATCGTTAGTAACTATTGAGTAACTATTGCGAAGTCCATAAATAAATAAATAAGTCACTGACCTTAGCCTTTCGTTTCTTTGAATAAAATAATAATCATAAAATATTATATAGATACTTAAATACTTCATAAATTAGTTGAACTTACATTATGTAATTTTGGTGCTGTTTGAATTTTCCACGTGGTAGGCCAAATCCTAATCCATGAGGAATACCTATAGGAAATGCTCAGAGTAACCAAACCATACCATAGTAATCATAGTAACATACGGATGCACAGACAGACATAGTATAGGTAGTAAATGTACGTGTTTTATATTATGTGCGCTCGTTTGCTAAAATTTTATAACTAAGTAGGTTATTTACATAAATTATTTTTCTCAATTAGTAACAGTAAATAATAATAATTAATACCACTACATAACGAATCCGGCTCTAACTGGTGAACTAAATAAAACAAGGATAGAGTCTGTCGGTTTTGAAAAATAACCAACTACAGAAATGCGAATACTAAGTTAATTCCAGATTCTTTTAGAAGTACGTATCTACGAAAAGCGAATTCATTTAACATACTAACGAATTCGCAAACGTCAATCAAGGCTAAGCACGCGCTCACACTCAATTCAATTCTCTTTATTGCGGGTCACATAGGAATAGGTTGACAGTCGCTCATACTGTCCCTTTCAATTCTATTGACTTTTTACGGGACAGCATGGGCTTGAGCGCGTGCTTAGCGTTGATTGACCTTGTATTTTTGGGATGGGTTTTCACAAGATTAAGAATGAAGGAAACAGCCACCTTTTAGCATAAAATGGAAGTAACTAATCCTAATAAGTACCTAGGATATTTTCTTTAATTCGCCTTACAACGGAGAGTTTTGTAACACCAATTACATATACCTACCTACCTAATAATCCGCATAAATATAAAAGCACCTACCCCTTATATCTGTTTCCAATTAACGCAAGTTCTGAATAACCACAGGAGACCTTTGTATGCTGTTTAGCTGTCAAAAATATTGAAAGTGAATAGATATTAGATACCTAAGTATTACAAACTGTGAAAAGAAAAAAAAGACTTCTTTTCGAGTGGTCTATGTTGAAAAGTGATGCGAACTGTCAAAACCACTTGACCAAACGCGAGTAATTACTAAATACGAAGTACTTGAGTACTTATTTCATAAAATATGAATACGATCGTTATTTTTACCGCTCACTTTTAATTGTTAACTGACATTTGCTTGAACTGATAATCCCATCCTTTCACTCGTTGAATCACTTAACGAGACGTGGTTAAGCTTACAATTATTATGACTGAATTATTAAAATTAATTAGATGAGTATGAATAGTAACTGTTGCTATTTTTTAATATTACGAAATATTTTAAATGTTTGACAGCTGAACAACAGAACTGAATTCGTTTTTTTATACGCAAAATTCTCACTGACTGTCATAGTGAACGGAACATTCGGAGGGTACTCTAAAAATATACTAGGTAGGTACTTGGTAAAGTACCTACCTAAGAAATTATGAAGATTCTGTTATCTAAGAGATAATGTAGCATTCTAATGGAGGTTTTTCTGAAATTGCTGCAATCGTTTTTGGGCTAGCTATACTAAGCTAGATTTATGTGTTAAGCCTAGTCGGAGGCCTTAGGGCGGCTTAATAACATCTAACATTCGGAAGCTGGAAAACCGATTTTATGAGTACTAAAAGCTTCTGGCTTACTCTCCGGTGATGTGAAACAGCGATATAGAAAAAAAATGTGCTTCAGAGTGCCAAGTACGAGCTCACTCGACCAAACGCAGCGAGGAAGGAAACGCTAAAATCCGTTAAAAAAAGTTTTCTTCTTCCCGCCACCAGAAGCCGCGACCGCGATGCCATAACATCCAAATCCGCGTTTAAGCACTCTACTCTCGCCGCGTTTGGTCGAGCAAACTCGTAATTGGCACTCTGTAGCCCATTTCTTTGGCTCTACCGCTGTTTTCCATCACTGGAGAGTTAGCCCGAAGTTTTTAGTACTCATTCATAAAAAAGGTTTTCCGACTTCCAAATTTCAGACGTTATCACGACGCCCTTTGGCCTCCGACTAGGATTAACGACTGAAATCTAGCTACGTAGGTATAGCTAGATCAAAAACTATTGCGTAAGTGACCGGTCACTTTAATCGCCAATTCCGCTCATGATTATCTGATGAGTTTAAAATAATAAATAATTATTTACAATAATCATGTGACTTTTTATGAATATGATAAATAAACTAAAAATCAATAAATTCATTAAGGTTTTATGAATGACATTTCCATAGAAAACACGTTTTTAAGTTCACATAATTTACAAAGATTTTTCAAGGCAAGTTGCGAAATAAGATGTCTTAATTAAAATGATTTGTTTAAATTAGTTTAAAAGCTTGATCTTCAAAGCGTTGAAGTAGGTTGATGAATTATTGAGTAATAATGACTTTGATAGCTAATTTATCAATTAGTTAAGCATAATTTTCGATTCTAATACAAAATATTTAAACTGAACACAGAAAGGTCGATGGTTGCGTATTGTACTAATTATTTATTAACACTTGGATTAGTCTGAGCGCGTCTAAGAATGAGCCATACTCCAACACGCAGGCTCAGTGCGGATTGTTGAAGAGGTACCTAAGGTTAGTGAGAAACCTTAATGTCAGACGTTATCCAGCCGCCATAAGGCCTCTGACTCTAGATACCCAACGACGGCAATCTTGCGATATCAACCGGGACTTATTGCTTATCGTGCTGCCACTGAGATGCCCGAAAAATACGTCACTAAATTTCGGTCGGACTGGTCACCCATCCCATTTCCGGCCCGGCGTGTGTTGCTGTCATAACTGCACCACGGGCACCTCACCTACAGAGCTCCACCTTAGACAACCATGAGATGAAGGAAAATCACTTGCAGATCAAAAAAAATTAAGTGGGGTAATTTTAGGCGTTCCTTTCTTTTTTAAATTGTCTTTGGTAATGTTTTTTTAAATGTTACAGATCGCTGCGCTGGTGTTCGGCGGCCAGTGCCAAAAAGACGACATCGTTAGGAACGACTTCGAGGGTCCCAACCCTGATGGGTCCTACAAATGGGCCATACAGACCGGTGAGTGTAACCTCTTAGAAAGGATTTTTAATAACAATATTGAAAACCATTTAATTCGGGCGACGCTACAAATAACATTTACAGATCGCAAAAAACTTAATCGGTCAGAATACTTTACAGAGTTACATCCATATTCATACAAAACCTAAATGATCTAGGTAGGTATTTAAAATACAAGTTTTACTAGGTGGCGACGTGTGATGCGTTATGGTGTCTGGTTACTGTAGGGTAGCTATGGTGACATGCGATACATTTCGGCCAAAATTCTTCCTTAATTACTACATTAATTTATTATTCCTTCGACTACATTATGCCGGGATTACATCCGTGCCCCCCTCATTTTAAGTTTTAATAAGTACTCATATCACGGTAATATAAACTAATGTAATCGAGACACTTAAATCAGCTTCATCTATTTTGGTTCAACAGCTCATCAGGCTACCCATTTCCGTTTTCTTGCCACTTTTGAATGTCATTTCTTAACAATAATTAATAAATTAATTGAAATTAATAATTATTACTCTTCATCATAGATGGTGGCATCTTCCACGAGCAACGAGGCTTGCTCCAACCCTCGTCGTCAGGGGAGCCGGCGCTGGTGGTGGAGGGGCAGTACCAGTACACGGCGCCTGATGGACAAGTGAGTTGCTATACTCCGTTCACGTTACGAATGCAGTAATTTCACACTTGTCCTTCGATCTAGCACGCCCCCTAACCAATCAAATCGTTCCTAATTAGAAAATCAAGTCCACAGTGACCAGTTGGACGCATACTTTCGAACGCAAAGGTTGAAAATCTGCGCTTTTTGTGTACAACAGAATTAAAATTAAAAATCACTGCATGCTTACTTAACGTGATCGGCTGTTTCACATGAGATGCGCAAGGTGTCAATTGAGATTTCAATAATCTAACAGGTGAATCCACACACGTTTATTTTAATGTCGGATCTGTAACGGGACACTTGCGCTAAATATGTTTGAGCGAAAGACACTTGCGCTTATGGATGTTTGCGCAGGAGAATGGGCATTGAGTTCATGGTAAAATTTGCTCTCTCCATTTTCTTGTCGCGGTAGTGTCCCATCGCACAAATGTTGATCGCTCTAGTTTCTCTCACGTACAGAGGTGCTCACATCAACCTTTACATAGGGACGCCTATGCTCCTAACATAAGACACATTTTGAAATGGTTTTGTAAAGGTTGATGTGGGCGCCTCTGTGCCTAAAGGTTCTCTGCGCCAGTTTCTTTTGTGTAGGTACCTGTAAACTTCCTTGAGCGCAAATGTCTGTCCCAAATCCGCCAGCCAAGCATGTATCAATATGGCTACTATCCAAATGCTATCTGTTCCCAGGTCATAAACCTCCTGTACAAAGCAGACGAGAATGGCTTCCAGCCGCAAGGAGCGCACCTCCCCACTCCTCCGCCGATCCCCCTCGCGATCCAGCGAGCGTTAGACTACCTAGCTACGAAGCCACCAAGCTATGACAATGACTACCAATGATTATCGAACTATAGTACAGAGGCGCACACATCAACCTTCCCAAAATCATTGCAAAGTGGGTCTTACATCAACAGCATAAGGTGCCCTTATGTAGAGGTTGATGTGAGCGCCTATGTACGTTCGCGTTAAGAATTCAGTAACGTCATACTTGTCCTTTGATCTAGCACGTCACCTAACCAATCGAATCTTCCCTAATTAGAAAGCCAAGTCCAGAGTGACCAGTTGAACGCATACTTTCGAACGCAAAGGTTGTGGACCTGAGTTTTTTTGTGTGCCGAAGATTTAAGTTTATAAAATACTGCATTTTTAACAAGAACGAAGTATAGTTATCGCGCTAAATGACGCAATGGGGGGTTTTATTTGAGCATTTTGTTGTATAATCCGAAGTTCGGCCCCCTCTGGGGGCCCCCACAGGCACGTTACTCAAATGCGGTTAAGAGCCTTCTGCTTACCCCGCTGTCCAGAAAAAAAATGGGCTAACAGCTAAGCAGCTAGTCAATTAAAATAAAAAGCATAAAGACCTCCTTCCTACAATAGCGACAAAAGATAGCCCCAATGAAGCGCGAACGATTAGAAATAGAAAAATCACAGACAAAAAATCATAGCAACATCAACCTCACATTCTGAGTCTGGTAACGTATCAGATTTATACGTCTTACAACGAAATCCTCTGAATCATGATGTGAAATTAAATGCTACTTTAGGCGAAATTACTTAAATAGTACAAAATAGATTTTAATTGATATTAGGCTTAAGTTTTCAATGTGTAAAAATTATTATATTTCGTTTTCAGTTCAATTTTGTTACTGTAAGTTGTAAATATTTGTATCATATTATTTTAGTAAATAAACTTTTTCTATATAAACTGTGGTATTTTTATTTAACAAAATCTTACAGAATCAGAATAAATAGAAAGGTCAGTTAAGAGTCACTTCCTTGTACAGTCAACGGCATCTCAGGTTACCAATTTCCGGTCATTGGTCCTTGCTCTATTGCAAATAGCCGCCTGAGGTGCCGTCGACTGTACACAAAACGCAATGATTTATAGGGAAGTAATGACAGTTTTCATGTTGATGTACAATTATAGCGGTCTTATTTTTAAAAGCAACCTCTCCCAGAAAAGCTAGTTAAATCATATAAACCTATTTAAATCGTACTTTCCTATTCAAAGAATATTAATAACTCCGGAAGAATAGTGTCAATCATTAGAAAAAAATACGATTTAATATACAAAATATATTTATTGCATTATAAAGTTCAACATGTTTAATTATAATATTAATTTTATCACTTCGCAACTTAACGTCCTTAGTACTAAAAACTCAAACGCTATTCAAAATTGCGAAACCCTCAAATAGGCCTCAAGTTCAGTTTAAGTAAATTCAATAGAATATACTGTTGTGCGTATCAATATAACAAGTGGTCGCAAATATTATGATAATGTTACCATATTTTCTTTTTCTTACGAAATCTTACACAATTTATAACAACATCAACAAATGACTATAAAATTTATTTTTTGCAGTCTTTTATATTTCTGCTATGTAAAGCCATCTATTGGCCTACATACAGTGAACGCTCAACAGCATGACAGGCTACCCCTTATAGGTCATTACTGTAGTCCAACTAATCTGACATTCATTTTGACAGCTGCCAGTGTCATTAGAAATTAAACTTTACGCAATGCCTAAAGGCTTCAAGTGTTCTGTCAGGCTCAAAAGTCAAGCCAAAGCTTATGAATCGTATTTTTATTGGATTGAAGTACACTCTACCCATTTTCGGTCAATTTTTCTTGCTCTATTGCAATGAAATGACATTGGGCAAGAGAGAGAGAAAAAACGGAAATGGGGTAACCCGATGTGCTGTTGACTGTACTTACATACACCGGTGATATTCCCAGTAGTATAATCTTATACTGAATAGCCGTATTATTTGTCATTAAGAATGTAAATAAAATAATTTGATTTAAATAATACATTATGAACATGATTGATTATTTTGGCACATTTCCTTTAGTCAAGATTTATGAACACATGAGACTAGTTAAATAATTAAAAGTGATGATTTTCTTGATTAACAAACTAAATCACTATTTTAATAAATAAATTCTTTTTTAATTCTATAAATAAGGGCCATTCAAGAATTAATCGTATCTATCGTACATAACATAAAAAAACGCCCTATGTACGTCCAACTGCTGGGCACAAGCCTCACCTCAACTATGAGGTGGAATAAGCCATACTCCAACACGCTGGCTCACTGCGGATTGTTGGATTGGTGTAAGGTTAGGGAGCAACCCTAATGTCCCCCTAACCCTATTTTTTCATTGCTATCGTAATCAAAAATAAAAATATTAAAATTAATTTCATGAACGTAATAAAAATAAGCAAAGTTAAGACACTTCTACACCCTCTAGTGTTAACATAATACTTGAATGACCGCCATAGTACCTATACAGTCAGCAACAAAAAAAGATTTCTTACTTCCATTGAAGTACGATCAGAAAAATAATACCTTGGGGCTGACTATACAACACTAGTTTTTTATTCTATCTATGAATTGACATTATATACCTCTATTGAAAAGATTGTGAAGCAAAAACGTACATATTTACTTAAAAATGATTTTTTAAAGTATTCAATGGGTTCTGTAAAATGACAGGTAATTTGTCAGTAAATAACAGAGGCATTATTACAATCTCTTATAACCTGACAGTTTTAGTCACAAGCTCAGCTTTTGACCTGCATATTTACCGTCACAAGTCGTGTTTTGTGTGGTAGGGTCAAAAAACCTTAATTTTTCTTCATTGCTGTATTAACTCATTTTGCATGTTTTAGTCCAATTTCGATAAATTAAAAAAGACGTAAACTGAGCTAAAACTGAGCTGTAAAAATATCAAATAAGGCCCCAGGTTTCCTGGAAAAATCTGTTCTAAGCTGTCAATTTAGCTGTCATTTCACTGCATCTAATTAAAAGTCCGGCTATAGGTAGGTCTCGATGTTTCCATTTTTCAAACTAGGCATACCTAATATAATAATAGCAAAACTTAATAATAACTACATTATAATAACAATTACAAAATTGCTTATGTTTTAGAAATTACTCTGAGGGTTCCATGACTAATAAAATCAGACTTTTTAAATTTATAAATTAACCCCCTTATTCATAAAAACGAACGCAACGCTAACGCATTGTTTAAGCTATTGACGTGTTCTGTCACTTGCAAATGGCGGCAGCAACAAGAATGACAGTGACAAAGCGATACAATAGTTATCGTGTTCTATAAGAGCTCTTTAAGTTTTTATGAATAAGGGGGTTAGAAGTTACCAATACTTTTACCGTTTGCAAAAAATATAAGTTAGATGTCATGGTCCGTTCGCGTTAAGAATGCAGTAATTTCATACTTGCCCTTTGACCTAGCACGTCCCATAACCAATGAAATCGTTCCTAATTAGAAAGTCAAGTCCACAGTGACCAGTTGAACGCAAAGGTTGTGGATCTGAGTTTTTTTGTGTGCAACAGAATTAAATTTAAAAATCACTGCATTCTTAACGCCAACGGACTATAGTGTTGTTTATGTATTACCAAGTGAGTGGAATAGGACAGTGCGTTATTTTCATGAAAAACTAGATACTTCGTATTAAAATACAAAATGGCACTTAGGTTTTGATCACCTTACAGCAAAATCAGTCTAGCGGCTACGGTCCGATTTGTAGTTTCAACGCTCACAATATTGACGGCCATTATTGCTGTGGTCCGAATCAAAGATTGAAACATACGTGATGGTTTTTGAATCTAACTCGTTCTTCTAATTATTGCGTTCGTTCAAGTTTGAGCGTAATATCTCTTGACATAGTACGCATTGCAGCTTGAGTTGTAGCAAACCGTATGTATTCTTTACTGACTAACAAGTGAATTACTGATACGACAAGTAAGGTTCAGACGCAAATGGTCCAATATGTATAGTAAAACTAGTCTATGCAAATACACTTAGACAGCTGCCAGTGTCATTGGCGAATGAACTTTCGACACAAAAGTAACCAGTTGCGTCACGATACGAATGTAACATAACAATTTAACAATTAAGGAGTATCGTAATAATGTTTACCAATATTTACGCGAACACTATACATTGAAATAAAACAACTTTACGGATTCTACTCGCGGACTTATATTTTCTTTCATTTTCTAACCTGATAGAAAATAATACAAAATATAAGACCGCGAGTGCAATCCGTAAAGTTGTTTTATTTCGAGTCTCGTTGTGTTGTACGAAAGTAACGAGTACTGATTGTTTTAGTGCCGAATACATACGGTTCCACACACTACGGTTCCCATTTTCTCGTTACTTTTATAGCTCTACTCGTGTTTTGATATATTTATATCTATCTAGTAGCTTGGTCTCCGATCGGAAGGACAGTTTCGTTGTAGATGGCGCTGTGTCGAGGGTCGGGGAGCATCTTCTCGCCTTCTTCAGGTAATTCTGGTTGCTGCTTCGCTTCTGTTCAAACAATAAAATCATTATAATATGCATAATATACCTATAGGTTATTAATTACAGAACTTTGATTATGACAGGGATTCTAGAATACTTTTTCATTGAAAATTTGCAAAAACGTAGGCGTAAAATAACAAAATAGAAAATCCTGTATAATAAAAACAGATATCCAGCTCTTTTGCTATCTGTATACGAGTTATGGGGAAGAAGTTATCTTCTTCTAGAAGGAAAAAGAGAAATGAACGAAGGTAGAACAAATACGTTAGAATGGGTATAATTCCACCGGCAAATTTTTGTGAATTGTATCAAAAAACTGCTTTATTTATTATAAGTTATTTATAAATTTGTTAAATTTAGGATAACGTAAGATAATATAAGTTAAGAAAATATGTTATTAGATGTTATTAGATTATATAACATTATTGAATTAGGTTAAGTCAACCTGTAATGATAGTGTAAGAGAGAGATGAATAAATAAATAAAAAAAAAAAAAAACAGAACTAAAAACCTACTCCAAAATTTAACATTGCTTTAAAAGTAAAAAGTATTTAAGTATTTAACGCTATGACCTATGTGTGAACAAAGAATACTGACCATGTTTCCTATCAGCGCGTCCCTGCGCGGCCACGAAGGCTGCGTGTGCGCCGGACGCCAAGATGGCGGCGGCGGCGAGAATCCGGAAGGAACCCGGACCGCCCGCCCTGGAGTACAGCTGCCCGCCCACTAGGGAGCCTAGGGCGAAACCTGGGGGATACCACATTCAATGATAATGAGTTTAGTATTGTTCCTCTACCTGAATCTGCACTTTAAGGGGATGTTCCAAAACGAGTTATAGTGACTCTGGGTGGTGCGAAACCACTCTGACGCGTTCCTAAAGCAACCCGAGTGAAACCGAGAGTAACCGACCGTTTAGTCTGACAGTTTCGCATGCAATTTGGAACGGTTAGGTTGAGACTACTTTTCACACTGACTAGTTTGATTTCTACCGACGTCTGGGGCCAAGGGTAGAAGTTCTGCTACTTTCCGTGAATAACTTTTGTCAGACAAACAGAACATTAATTTTATGAAGTTTTAGTGAATAAATGCAGATAGTATTTTAGTTTTTTAGGACATTTGAACCTCAACGTTGATTAAAAAATTTGACGATGACATATTTACCCGAAGCCGTTCGAAATCAATATTTCGTTGAAAATCACTCGATAGCGTTCCTAAAACCAGTCTCATTCTTTTCACCGAGGGTAAACATCACTCTACACTACTCGTTTTGGAACGCACCCTAAAGAACTACTTAAAAAGAAAAAAATCAGTCAACAAATCCTAAAATCTGAAGACTGTCTAGAGCAATGATAAAAAACTCCCTACGCAATATAAGGCTGAATTGTATGCTGTGTATTCATATTATTTCATTTCATTTATTTATTGCATATCACATTGCGATACATAGGTCTTACACGAAATGGCAGTGTACATGTTGTTGGCGACAGATGCTGGCATAGTAGTTTTAAACATATTTTCTTTGGAATACTTTATGTTTTTGATAATCCTTTGTTTTATATGTCTTTTTGACAGTCTATTTTATGTGATCTGAAAGTAAACACGGTTTAAGTGATAAAGTGTTTTAATTAGTAATTAGAGGCCTAAAAGTATAGGCAGGCAGTGACAGGATCAGCTAGGCCCATCCTCAACACATGTAATATGTTAAACACATATTATGTTTGTATACCCACTGTGTATTTATTTATTATTTCTTTTATAGTATTTAGGTTTTTTATGGTTGTTTGATTTGGCTCTTGACAATTTGACAATTTCTGAGGTGCACGATCGTTTTGATTTCGGGTACAAATAACCCATCTACTTTTTTATCATATAATATCATTGATACAGACACAATACATACATTTTTTATGATTGTTTGCTGCTCGACGCACTGCTTGCTTTTCTTAATGTTCTATTAATTGTTTATTAAATATCCGTTGGGCGGGCCTGGTGACCTGTAGAACCGGTATTTTTATACCGATAATAGGTACTAGTCTCTCACATAAATAGGTTATATTGTTATCATGTCCAGACACTTAAGTTAAGTACCTAATCGTCAGAATACCAGGATCGCTGCAACTCTTTAACTGGAGCGGTTTATGCTGAGACAGGGACCACGTTGGTCCCACTTTGTAGGCTTTTTAATTATATTGTTTTAAGTTTATACAGGGTGTTTCTTTTAAGGTGTCAAGCCGGCACCAGCTGATAGTAGGGTATCATACCTATCGATTTAACCCCCATGTATGTTCTACGTTTTTTTGTAGTTTTCGAGTTTTGTAGTTTCGATCTTATGGTATGTATATGTATGTATGTATGTATACGTACCGACACCGTCGTCCATCCCGGCTACAATGCCCTGTACTGTAGCCGAGTATCCTTCGGGCGCGACGTGCGCCGCGTACCCGACTATACTGGAGTAGCACAGCGCGTATGTGGGGCCTTGCATTATCGACTACGGACAACAGTTAGGTTTAAAAATCAGTTATAAGGCTAAAAAAGATAAATATAACGTTTACAATAAACAAAATAAGAAATTTTGTAAGTGAAAATAAAGTATTTAAGTACAGTCAAACGCACAGACCGGATAAGGAACGCCACGATGCTTGCTAAAACTGGCGTTTAAGACGTAGGAAAAAAAGCAGCCAAACTGAAGTGGGAGTGGGCAGGTCATGCCTGTAGGATACATCCGGATAAATGGGCCCAACTCACAATGCAATGCATCCCCAAAGATGGCTATCGCCGAAGAGGACGGCCTAAAAAACGCTGGTGCGATGACCTGGTTTACTACTCGGGAGAATGGTGGACTTTTGCAGAGGATATATAGGGAACGATGGAAAGGTTTGGGGGAGACCTTTGCCCAGCAGTGGGATCTTGAATATTGCAGATTAAAAAAAAAGGACTGTCAAGTTGGGTAACTTTGAATTTCAGTGTTACATTGAATCCACTCTTGTAAATCAGGTACTTTTGACAATTACTCCAAATAAATGATGTTGTTGAGTCTATGAGGGGTTTGGATCAAAAACAAACCATAAACAACAGTATGTAGGTACTTTTACTGTTCTCAAACAGTGGATTCAAGGTTACACTGAAATTCAAAGTTACCCAACTTGACTGTTCTTCATTTTATATGACAAAAGGGTGCATATTTATGGTTCTTTATACTTAGAATCAGAATCAGAATCAGAAATATCTTTATTTAAATAGACCTGTTACAAGTGCTTTCAAATCGTCAAAAACTTAATCAAACAAACAAAAATACACTTAATAATAGACTTAAATGCTATAATAGAAATAATAAATAAATACACAGTATACAAACATAATGTGACTCAACCACCGGTGTCGGAAAGTTGTTTAGGGTAAGTTGCACCATAGTAGAAGTTAAAGTTAAAGTTTTTGTCAAATTTGACAATTTGACGTCATTTTTGCTTACCTGACCGGTACTTTAACTGAAATTTTGATGTTTGTTATTGTTAAAGTCAGATGGTGCAACCCAACCTTAATTTGCGCCACTGGCTGCCATATTGGCCATATAAAAGCCTGTTTACAAATGTGCTGTTGTGTTGTTACCTCGATGAAGACCAAGTGCCAAGGGTGTCTGATGAAGGAGATAAGCGCCATCCGCACGCCGTAGCAGAACAAGGAGAACGACATCGTCACGCCATAGCCCCAGCGTTTTATTATTTTACCTGAAAACACATTTTAAGAAATTAATAAATAGAAAGAGTACAAGACCAAATGATAACAGAGGGAAAAAAACAATCTAAATGAACTACTTAGTAGCCCCTTCATTCCTAAGTTTCGTCACATCACATTTAATGAACAAATTGAACCTTGAAAAATTAAATGTCTCAAATCATAAAATACGTGTGACGTAATTTATGGATCCCCCCCCCTATTGAATTTTAAAGAAGGCCCAAATCATGTAATCTGTATTGAGAATATAATAATACCCCAGGAGAGTGAAAAGAGGGAATTACCATAATTGTACACTTACCAGAGAAGTAGAAAAACAGCAGTTCCCCGACGAAGCTCTGCCCGGCGACCACCACGCCCTCTATCAGCTTGATCTGCGCCATGTGGCCTGTCTGCTCGGCTAGCTCTTCTAGAAACCTTCAATATCAACAATAATGAATATTAACAATAATGTAAACTCACCAGAGAAGTAGAAAAACAGCAGTTCCCCGACGAAGCTCTGCCCGGCGACCACCACGCCCTCTATCAGCTTGATCTGCGCCATGTGGCCTGTCTGCTCAGCTAGCTCTTCTAGAAACCTTCAATACCAACAAAAAACATAAATTTATTGGTATCTAGAGCTCATTCACGTTAGGTTACAAAAAATTACATTACGAAAAAAGCCGCGCGACTTGCTTAGATTAGAGTGACTATAGGATGTTCACGTTAAGCATGCAGCAATTTTCTAATTTAATTCCGCTACACACATCAAAACTCAGGTACAAAACCGTTGCGTTTAAAACAAATGTGTTCATTTGGCCACTGCGAACTTGACTTTCTAATTAGGAACGAGTTGATTGGTTAGGGGGCGTGCTAGGTCGAAGGACAACAATGAAATCACTGCATTCTTGACCCGAAGGGACTATCGTTTATTGCAATAATGGACTCCAAGGAGGAAACATCATTGTTGCTTTTGTGTCATTTTCTTCGCATTTTTTAGTAAAATTTAAATCATTGTTGAATAATGAATATACACGAGGATTTTGCAACTACTTGCCAAGCGTTTAGGAGCGAGCTTACCATTGCATTGTCATCATTGTATGTTGCTATACAACAGTGATCGTCACCGATCACTGTCACAACGGGCACCTCCATAATACCAAATGGATTTACAAACCTGTAAAGTAGACCCTCAAGTGTCGGAGACATACGAGCTGTCAGGCGCGTTATCGCCAAAAATTACTAGAATGACGGTAGATCGTTGCGCGTCATTTTTTGTCGCCAAAATGGCGCAAATGCCAAAATTCCTTTGGCCAAAATGGTTAAAGATAGGAAAACCAGAAAAAGGCATTCGGTCCTGGCAAGACCGAATGCCTTTTTCTGGTTTTCCTATCTTTAGTATGATGATAATGCATTATCCCTAATGCTAAAAATAAAATAACCTATCAAAATGGTTAATTTTTTAGCGCGAAAGACATATTTATACTAGGCCTAAATTTGCGGCTTGGAACTGCACCAATTTCCTGATGAGCTAAATCAGCTACACCGACACTCAAGTGGGTAGTCTATTGACTCACCAGAACATATAGTAGATGATGAAGCTGTCGAAGGTCCCGGCATCATCATCAAGATCATCACTCGCAGCTAGAAGCAATGATATACCCCTGTCATACAGTCTATGACTCACCAGAACATATAGTAGATGATGAAGCTGTCGAAGGTCCCGGCCACCACTGCAAACACGATGAAGATCATCACTCGCGGCATTCGCAGTACTTGACGCAGCGCTGCGCCGGAGTCCTCCGGGCTGGACAGCGACGGCAACTGGTGCAATGATAGATAGATAGATATTCTATATTGCACACCAAAACAACAGAAATCAACAGCTAAAGTAACACAGATTGACGCAAATGTACAATTAAAAATAATTATATAAGATTAGATTAGATTGGATTCATTTCAAAATCAAAAAAATCAAAAATCAAAAATAGCTTTATTTAAATATACCTGTTACAAGTACTTTCAAATCGTCAAATCTAATTAACAAACAAAACACACTTAATAATAGACATGAATACCATAATAATAAATGTAAACAATAAATATACTGTACTTAAATAAATGTGATGCTACCACCGGATCGGAAAGTTGTTTCTGTACTGAGAAGAACCGGCAAGAAACTCAGCAGTTACTCCTTTCAACTGTTTCTCTCTCAGTATTTATCTCTCAGTATTAGGATTACATAATAAATTACATTGATGTCCTATATAAGTCATTAATATTGAGATCGTCAAAAAATTCAAAACAATAAGACTACAATAAAAATAATGTCACAATAGGAAAAACTTAAAATCCAAAATACCATAGAAACAATGTCAAAACTAGATAACAATAATACAAAATAATAATAACACTAATATTATTATGCAATATCAATTAATTTTGTTTTTCTTACCCGGTAAGTCAGGGTACAAATGTTTTTGGGTGAAAGTTTAGTCTAAAAGTTACTTGCATGCTTAAATTGTATAATTCTTCTTCGACTGTTACCTGTTATGTGTCCCTAAATAAATAAATAATAAGAAAGAGCTGCGCTGTGCACGCAGCGTACACGCCGCGATCTCGTCGAGAGCGCGGCAAGCTTGCGGCGTTTATTTTATTGCGGAACTATCGCGAGATCGCCTCCCGTGAAATCGATTAAATAACGCGTGGTATGACCAGGCTCTACGCTACCACAGAGAGCCCTACATACTCACAGTGAGAGCCCTACAGCTGTACAGATCCGCGGCGGTGGCGGCTAACGCGATGACGAACGCCGGCGTAAAGTCCTTGTACGCGCCGGAGAACGCGTCAACGAGCCAGCCGCCCAGCAGCGCCGTCAGCCCGTACCCGGCTGTGCCCCACGCTCGCTGGGCGCCGT
Source organism: Udea ferrugalis (assembly GCA_950022985.1). NCBI lineage: Eukaryota > Metazoa > Arthropoda > Insecta > Lepidoptera > Crambidae > Udea > Udea ferrugalis. The sequence goes on from OX465545.1 coordinate 5,537,604, forward strand.
ATTTAGAACTTCTTTCTGGTCCTGAAAACATTTCCAGTTTATTGAAACTTTGGGAACCTATAGACAATGATATTTAAAAGAGTTTGTCAGTACTGATGCGAAGTCGAAAATTATCTTCTGGCGTACGTACCTATAATTTGACCGTGTGATAGTATGATTATTTACTAGAGCGTAAACGAGACATGTTGCGCAGTGTCGTCTCAAACTGTCAATGGTTTGCTCAGGTGTTCAAAGTTCTGATTTCCGGCGACACTTTTTTAGCACGAGTAACCTATCTACGTCTCTTTTATACGCTGGCTCTCATGCGAAGTCGATTCTTACAACCCAACTACTTAGACACTTATTTCGACTCCTTTAAGCCTATATTTCGCGATTAAAACTATTATACCTATTCTTCAACTTCAGGATTCAATTATTATTTTAATGCACAATTACTATAAAATATCGAAACACAACTGTTTTGTGGCTGAAAGGTATACTCTTCAACTTATAAGAAAAGAAGACAAACATGAATCTCAACAATTTATGATCTCTATGAGCAATACTGACTCGTCAAGATTTGACCATAAAACACGAAAAAATCCTAACTCGAAAACTAGGCCAGTGGATATTAACATTAAATTCGCAAAGCACGATGTAGTGCTGCATTTTTGGTATGTTGTTTGGATCAGTTAGGGTGATGTAAATCCCAATTTGCAACTTCGAAAAAGTTGTGCTCGCTGCGCACCACGTGATAAACTGCGAAAATTTTGGACTTTTTTCACTTTTTGCTCTAAAAGTCATAAACTATGCGTTTCCGACAAGTAACATTCACTACAATAATGAAGGTTATTAAATTTGCAACAATTTGAGCCTAATTGCAGCTCTCTAAACCTTATAACGACTAAACTGTGGCTATTCGAAGATGGTTCGTTTTTCCCGAAATATTGAAATTAATGCCACGTTTTTTTACAATTACCACTGTACTGTCACCTTCCTTGAATGCCAGCCGACACACAAAGCAGACTCCCGGGGGAACCGACATTTTTATGACTATTTAGCCTGACTTCGATCGCGTTAATAAGATAATAGTTTTTTGGCTGCTCCCCTGCGTTACCTAACCATGCTACTTCCAATTACTATCTTGTGCGAAAATCAAAACCAAAACATAAGCCCGAAGGCATTCGTTTAGTTGATGGGAGTTTTAGCCAGTTTACACTGTTACCGCCTTCACCGCGTGGAGGTACTCCCAGCTTATGTTTTGATATCCATATTGTGAGTAATTCATTTAAAAATGTCAGTTTCACCGGGAGTCTGCTTTGTGTGGCGGCTGGCATTCAAGGAAGGTGACAGTACAGTGGTAATTGTAAAAAAACGTGGCATTAATATCAATATTTCGGGAAAAACTGACTATCTTTGAAAGGCCACAGCTTAGTTGTTTTAAGGTTGAGAGAGCTGCGGTTAAGCTTAAATTGTTGCAAATTTAATTAACTTTATTTATGTAATGAATGTTACTTGTCGGAAACGCATAGTTTATGACTTTTAGAGCAAAGAGTGAAAAATATCCCAAATTTTCTCAGTTTATCACGCGGTGCGCAGCGAGCACAACTTTTTCGAAGTTGCAAATTGGGATTTACATCACCCTAACTGATCCAAACAACATACCAAAAATGCAGCACTACATCGTGCTTTGCGAATTTAGGGTTTTTTAGTGTCGATTTCTACTGGCCTAAACTACTGATTCTCTCAATGTGCATATCAAAACAAAATTTTCGAACATCATCTTTGGGACCAACCTGTATAGTAAATATAATGACTACTTATTCTTAGAAAACTATCAAAATTCTTGTTTTTAAGCAAAACAGCCTGTATTAATACAACTCACCTAACACATCGAAACACACAGCATCTCCAATACAATTAGCGACATTGAACGCGACTGTACCCACACACATGAGCACAACAAACGCCCAGAAAATGCCAGTCATATAGAAACTATCTCCAGCATTCGTCTCTTCAACTGTAACTACCTTCGCCACTTTTGAGTACGCATCTTTGGTATCCAATCCATCTTTGGTCAGATCTATCGCCATATGATTGCTAGAAGAATTAGAAATCTCTCTTCTACTTCTATTAACTTCTAAAAATTCTTCGTAACATAATAAATTACAGTTCTGCTTCGGCGTACATGTCACCTCTCCTTCTCTAACATCGTTTAGCTCCATATAAAAGAGCGAGCAAGACTCATTGCTCACAGCTCCACCTACGTAAACTGTATTGATATACGTTGAGTTTGACAGATAAACAGGGAAGTTCTCGTCTATGGTACAGTTCCAATGACAAGTGTATTTGTCTAGAAACGTGTTGTTTTGGTATTTTTTCAAGTAGATCGTGTCGTTTAGGTTGTAAACGTATTCGAGGATGGGCTCGGTCGGGTCGGGGGGGTCCGGCATGGGCAGGAACCATAGACAGCAGTAGGATCCTGTCATTATCGTGATGAGGAGCATGAAGACCAGTTTTCTGTGGGCCTGGAATTAAGGAAATATTGTGATTTAGCAAAGCGCATTACAAAAGCCATTTATCATAATGATATTGCAATAAAAAAGACGTAGATAAGTTATGTCAGTACTGAAGCGAAGTCAAAAATTGACCCCTGGCCTACGCACCTGTAATTTGACTGTGTGTACAAGATAGCATGATTATTTACTAGAGCGTAAACGAGACAGATACATGTTGCGCAGTGTCGTCTCAAACTGTCGATGCTTTGCTCAGGTTGTCGAAGTCCTGATTTCGGGTGCCACTTTTTTAGCACAAGTAACCTATCTACGTCCTCTCATTTTAATCATCAGTCATTGTTAAATATTTATTCATTTACTGAGTCATGTGTTCACATCTTTCGTTACAGGCGAGCCAAATACAAAACTACATGAAAATCATCCTACATTAAAAATAAAGTTATTCAACGTAACAAAAAAGCAATAAAATAAATACCTATGTTAAGTAAATATCACCCCTTTGTTTATTGTCGCATTTGGGGAACTTGTTATAAAACGGCAATACTAACAACTCATACTATAGTATGCTCGCGTTAAGAATGCAGTATTTTTTTAATTTAATTCCGTTCCACGGAGAAAAATTTAGGTACAAACCCGTTGTGTTTAAAAGATTGCGTTCAACTGGGCACTGTGAACTTGGCTTTCTAATTAGGAACAATCTGATTGGTTAGGAAGCGTGCTAGGTCGAAGCACAACAATGAAATCACTGCATTCGTAACGGGAACGGACTATAGGTAGGTACCTAATGAGCACAACACACCCTAAAGTAGCATTTCATTTATTTTCCACGAGGAAAGCTGCAAAGAGTTCTTACCGGCCAGAAATCGACCACATATCCGAAGAGTGGCTTCGCTGCCGCCCACAGCAGGGGCAGCACAGCGGTCACCATCCCCATGACTGCGGGAGACACCCCCAGTTGCCGCCCGAACACGTTCAACTGGGGCAGGAGTGGGCCTAGCGCTGTGGACAACCAATGAGAAGAGGTTAAAATAAAGATGAATGGTCGAGATGTCCGTGGCGCAGTTGTGACAGTGATCGGCGACGATCGCTGGAGTAAAGCAACACACGGCCGGGTCGGAAATGGGATGGGTGACCACTACGATCAAAATTTTGTGATGTGTATTTCGGGCATCACCGTGCTTTAAGCTGTTGGTCCCGGTTGACGTCGCTAAATGTCAGTCGTTAAGCCTAGTCAGAGGCCTAAGGGGGGCTTGATAACATCTGACATTATTGAAATTGAAATTGAAATTGAAAAAACTTTATTGCCACAAAAAAAAAAACTCTTAAAATTAAATACAACCCTGATTAACTTAATCTAACACAGATAAGTACAATTTTCTGGCAATGGGTACCAGTCTCAGCATGGTACTAGGCATAGCCCAGTGCTGGTTTTCAGACTGATCCCTGTGACCATCAGTCGTAATTCAAAAATATAATAGTTACTCGTAATGAGGCAACATCTATATAAAATAAATAAATAAGTATAATATATATAACAAATATTAATATGAATTAAGGTTGCTCACTAACCTTACACCCCTCCAACAATCCGCATTGAGCCCGCGTGTTGAAGTATGGCTTGTTCCACCTCATAGTTGAGGTGAGACCTGTGCCCAGCAGTGGGACTATTTACATCGGCAATGTTCGAGTGAGATATAGGTATCATTGCTCACTCATATGAAAGATAAAAAAAAACAAGAATGATTTGTGCATATTCACTCATTAAAAATACACTATTGATACAACGCATAAATATAATATTAAATACATTTGTAGAAATCACAATTTTGCACTTGAGTAAATATGTAGACAAGTTTCATTTTTCATAGCCATATGTCGATTGTAATCTGTCAGTGTACAGCGCTCACATCAACTTTTACAAAATCATTTCATAATGGCTCTTATGTCAGCAGCGTAAGGTGCCCCTATGTGAAGGTTGATGTGGGCTCCTCTATACATATTTTTAAATAAATAAATATTGTATGAACAGACGATTTCTTATCTTCATTCAAGAACAGATCATCGTTTGATTCATATTCTAGAATTCAGGCTTATGCGTATGTAGGTAAGTGGGAAGTGCCCCAATTTGGACAGACCTAAAATGTTAGACAGGCTAAGCTATTAACGTCTATTTAAATAAGAACACAGCACAAGTTACTTGAAAAAGCCAACACGAAACTAGAAACTTTTCACACGAGATTAAATTGTAGAACAATAACCCCCTTAATCATAAAAATTACATTAAATTGATAATTATTAATATTATAGTAATTATGGAGGTGAATTATGACATTTTCACATGCTCAGTTTTGAGTAAAATAGTTTGAACCAACTTTGGTTATTAAGAACTTTTATGTACACTATTTTGTGTGAAATAAATATCATTTCAAATCATTTTATTTAATTTCATTTCATAAAAATGAACGCAACGCTAAAGCATAGTTTTAGCTACTGACATGTTCTGTCACTTACTCGCAAATGGCGGAAGCAACAAGAATGAAAGAGACAAAGCGATACAAAAGGTAATGTATTGTTGAAGCGCTGTTCAAGTTTTTACTAATTTTAAGATTGAAAATTCTAGTTTCTTTTTCAAGGCCCCAAAAGTTAATTTATGCCTTCTAGTGTAAGAATACAGCTCAGGTGACACCTATGGTTCAGGAGTGGGCTATTACACCAATGGTCGCAGGTTCGATCCCCGCACAGTACAAACATTTGTGTGCATGAACGTGTCTGTTTGTACTAGTCTGGGTGTTTTCTATGTATATTAAGTATGTATTTACAAAAAATACTATTTTCTTTATCGGATGTCTAGCATGTATCCCATAATGCACTCGCATTTAGTTGCTTAGTTTGGAGTTAGTGGCGTGTGAAATAATATCCAGTGATCATTCATATGTGGTTATCTTAAAAATGCTCATATTAATACCTCATTCTCAAACTAGTCTGTTTTTACCAGGATTATTCTTTACTGCATAATCTCATCCAACAGCCATTATCATGAGTGAAGTGACGAGACAGTAAATTACTTTACTTTATTGTTTGATAAGATATTTGTGACTACATGTTTATATGGCGGCAATTGTGAGGCGAGAATACATACTATGTCATTAGATAACAATTTTGCACGGGGATGTGATAAGGTCCAAAGATAATGTCTTTTGGATTCTGTGAGTCTCTGTTTATGCATTTCTCTCTTATTTACAATTATTTCAGAAAGAAATAATAAAGTTTATTATAGCATTCGGACATCGCAACAAAGGATAAAAACAATCAAAACATAATTGTTACATTTTTTTTTTCACCTGAAAATCCTCTAGTCCTTATGTCCTTATGTCGGACTCCGGCTGACTAAAACCCCACGGAACTCAACGGTGGCACTTTGGCGGCGAAGCTGGATCCTACCGAAAGTAATGACGCGCTGCTACGCCGCCAGTGCTAGCCCCTGATGGAGCCCCCTCCAACCGACCTCCCAACAAAGGGGGGAGGCCACAAAAGTGCCTGGAGTGCACAGGCACTTTCGCCACGGTGGACGCCGTGCAATGCAAGCCAGAGCACCCCCGCACTCCGGACCCCGGGGCCCCCTAAGGCCTCACACTAGGCTTAACAAGTGACATCTAGCAACTTATTTTGCGTATTTTAATCATTCTTAACAATGATTTTCCCTGATCATCTTTCGTCCTGATTTCAACAAGACTGAAGTCATAGTAATTGAGGTGTTTACGACGACAAGGCGAGCGATATTATCTTGCGCGCGCGCAATAAAATTGAATACAATCGCATTACGGCTAGAGTGCAGTGTGCTCTGCACTTGTAAGTAATTAATGATATTGTTGTAGGTATCTTTTAAGTGTGAATTTGTAATATTTTTTCCTTAGTAAATCTTACTAATATTATAAACACGGACGTCAATTCAAATTCAAATTATTTATTAGGCAGCAGTAGGATTTATAACAACAGATTGGGGTTGGAGCTTTCATTTAAGCAAACGGTGTGCTTGTTTTAGAAAGCTCCGCTCTTCAACAAATTAAATTAAGTTACAAGTGCCTACAGTCATTTGTCCATTTTAAAAATAAAAAAAGTCAACATTTACATGCAATGCAATAACAATAATATAAAGTGTAGCCGTCTGTCGACATAAACATAAATAAAACAATAAAGAGGAGCCCTACACTCACCCAAAACGCCGATAAGTCACAAATATCCAATAATATCCGAAATATTGATTTTCCAATTAAAATAGTTAGTAAGGCGGCCGCCGCGGGAAATCGTCCATTTGTAGTTGACAGTAGTGAAAATTCTTCAGTGACAGCTGATTTTGCCGCCAAATTTAGCGTTGTCCGCCCATAAAGAAAAGAGTGCGGGAGGGAGATAGACATACATATAAATGAATACTAGACAAGGACAGTTAAGTATGTGTGTTGTGTGGATGCCGCGAAATAATTATAACTTTTTAATACTGTACACTTGTTAACCAAAGGCAATGATATTAATAAATTGAAGGCATAAAAACTAAACAGGTGGTTTAGAGTCTAACCCCCCATTCATAAAAACTTTATCATCAAGTTAACTTTTATAGCCCTGCCCCCAAATTCACAAACGTCAATCAACGCTGAGCACGCGCTCACGCTCATGCTGTCCCGTTATATGTGAATAGAACTGAAAGGGACAGCTATGCTTGTGAAGGATGCTTAACGTTAATTTGCGGTTATGTATTTTAGGGGCCCGTCCCTTTGACTTTTGTTACTGTCGCCCATTGTGAGTAAGTGACAAAACACGTCAATAGCTTATTATCTACAGACCTACCAACTTATCTGTGAAATGGCGAAAATTGGAACTACGACCGCCATGTTGAAATGTCATTCGATTGTCCGTGTCAACAAATTTGAGTACAATGGTTGTTTTATTGTGATATTTCGGAATTCATGAAGTTGAATATGCTGAAAGCCATTAAAAGTGATGCTCGAAACATTATTCTTAAGGTTGAAACCTTTTTTCAAAGCAGAAACTCGGGCGAGGTCTCCGATTATTCCATTTACCAAAATATACAAACGAATTTTGGCTGCAACAGGTTAGTGTTGTCAACTTTATTTTCATAAATACCTATATGCTCAACCAAATATTTAAGTCCACGGAATATTTGTATATATTCTTACTGTAGGTTAACGCAACGGTAACGCACATCTAATATGTTACCTGTTGAATGGGTGAGCCAACTAACCTGCCGGTTTTCAAATTTCGATGAAAAAAATAATCCTAAGTTTAGCCCACTCCACACTTAGCCCGCGGATCGCGCGCTATGGCTGCGAACGGGCGCGTACGCTAAGTGTAGAGCCGTTAAGCCCGCTCCACACTTAGCCCGCGGATCGCGCGCAATGGCTGCGAAGGGGCGCGAACGTTAAGTGTAGAGCCGTTTCGCATATTCTTCGCGGTTTCGCGCTTTGTTCCCCAATTTTGGTCGGTTTTTGGTCCCGCGTCAAGGCCGCTCTACACTTAGTCCGCGGATCACGGCGCGATCTCGCGGAGCGAACTTGCCGCGAATTTAGCAACGGTGCAGGTCCGAACACTCGAACGACTCGAAGAACAATACTGACCGTCGCCGACGACGTGGAGTCATCCTGCACGTTCGCGTCGCGTTCGCTCTTCGCCCTCCCTTTGACGCGGGACCAAAAACCGACCAAAATTGGGGAACAAAGCGCGAAACCGCGAAGAATATGCGAAACGGCTCTACACTTAACGTTCGCGCCCCTTCGCAGCCATTGCGCGCGATCCGCGGGCTAAGTGTGGAGCGGCCTTCAAAGGGAGCGCGAAGAGCGAACGCGACGCGAACGTGCAATGACTCCACACTCGCGTCACTCGCAGTCCGCGACGGTCGCAGTGAGCGAGCAAAAAATGAGCGCAACATGGACAAACGAGCTTGAGTTACAGTTTTTAGAATATTACCAAGCGGAACCCATTTTGTGGGATCCTAACCAAAAGGATTTTTTAATATGTACATAGTTGTAGTACGCTATAGTTCGCACGGCGAATGATGATCCCTATGACGTTTCAACTGACAGTTGTAATAGTGATGCGAAACAATTTCAAACAATTTCGATAAAATACTATTTTTTAGGCAAATGTCAAGTCATTCAACATAATAAGCAATATTTATTTATTTTGGAAAAAAGATTACGCGCATTGATGGATAAAAGTAACAGCCTTATTATATTTTATTCTGCTATAGTTAAATTTTTATTCAAATTGCATAATTTAAAGAGTTTAGAATTCTTTTTGATTTGTTTAAGGTTATTGATAATGTATTTCCTTCTTTCTGTACTAACCTTATGTCAATTGATGACATATATCTACTTTGAGTGTTTGGACCTTGTTGGCGACTGTGCTTCCTTTTTGGGCCAACAGATGGCGTGAGTACATTGGCAAATTGTTAAATGCTGAATCGCGGTATTAAGATTTTTCTCCGGATGTATAACGGCTAACCATATATTTTAAGGAGTTGTCTTGAATTACACAGTCAGTACAATCTTGGTTTGGTTTTTATTTCCGTACGACGTGTTCAAGTCCACAACCGTGCAACGTGGTTGTTCATTTTGGTTCTTCGAGCCGACTTTGGATTAGTCGGCTAAGCAGCAGCGGCCCATGCAGCAGCTGACAGTTAGTGGGAAGAACAGCCGGCGGCTGTGCAACGTGTGACGGGCTTACTGCGGACGGTGCCAGGCCAGGAACAGCACCAGTCAGGCTTTGGTGGAAGAAAGCGGGTGACTAAGTCACATCTCAAGAAGGGGAGTACAGCGCGTGGCAGGCGTTGTACGGTATCTACTATACAGTCCATTAAGGTGAACATCGGGAAAAGTGTGAGTGAAATTGAACCTTATTTATACTAGAGGATTAACTTAAAATATTGGAAGAATTAACTTAAAATAGTGAGTGAAACTAGTGGAGAAATTTGTGACAATTTGAACTCTATTTGCTTGAAGAATTGAACTTTGAAAATTTAGTATTAATTTTAACTTAGAATAGTTTGGTTGTAATATTTACTTTGTTAGATTTTAAGCAAATTTGGTACCGACGGGGAATCCATGCCCAATTTTTGGTAGACATTTAGCGACGCTAAAACACTTGTAAAATTTTTAGAATAATCTGTAAATTGTAAATACTTAATATTTTTGGACTTGTAATTTTTAAAAATGGAGAACTTGATGAATGAGCAAATGGATACTTTCGATTGTATAAATAGGGCAAAAACTAATTATAATAAAACACCAAAGGAAAAAATCAGTCAACAATATGTGCAAGTTAGATTAGACATATTAAATGAACTTTGGTCTAAATTTAACGCAACACATAAAGAAATTGTGAGGGGTACATCTGATCGGGAAACATCATATTTTAAAGACAACATGTATGAATTGGTTGAAGAGTTTTATGTGGATTATAAGACGGATTTGACAACTGTTTGGGATTCACTTAAAAAGCCAGTGTCATTTCAAGATGGATATGCCCAAAACATTGGTAAAGAGGGTTTAAATATGAAACTACCTAGAATTGTAATACCTACTTTTACAGGGCTTTACTCAGAGTGGACTACGTTTAGAGAGCTTTTTGTTTCTTTAGTACATAACAATACGCACTTGGACAGTGTGCAAAAATTGCACTATTTAAAAAGCAGCTTGTCCGGGGAAGCCGAACAACTAATTAGGCAAATTCCGATTTTAGCTTCGAATTATGACAGGTGTTGGTTTTTGTTGAATTCGCGATATAATAATAAAAGATTTATGTGCCACGCTCTTTTGAGCAAACTACTGAGCCAAAAAAGTATTAATAGTGAGTCAGCAAATATGTTAAAAACCTTACTGGATACCACTACAGATTGTTTGAGTGGTTTAACAAATATTGGAGTGGATGTCAGTTCCTGGGACATTCTTATTGTACATTTGCTAACGTTGAAACTTGACTTAGATTCCAGAAAAGAGTGGGAAATCCATTTCAGTAATCTGAACGAATTGGACGCTCTGCCCACGTTTTCTCAATTTTCAGATTTCTTGACGAGACGCTTCCGTGCATTGGAGTTTCTGGAAACTAAGTCAACAGACCTAAATAAGAAACAAACATTGAGACACAAAATTTTGGTAGGCCCAGGAGTCCCAGGACTTTTCATGTATATCAGAGTCTATGTGAATATTGTAATGAACAGCACAAAATAGGGCATTGTAAAAAGTTTGCAAATGAGAATGTAAATAGTCGTAGGAAGTTCATTGAAAAAAATGGTTTATGTTTTAACTGTTTCGGTCATCATGCTGTTAGATTGTGCCAAAGTATGATGAGTTGTCGATTTTGCCGGCGTAAGCATCATTCGATGCTTCACCCCGAAGAGAATAATATTGGTGGTTTTGTGAGATCCAGTAATTCAGTTTATGTTAACAATGCAAATAAACGTAGTCAAGATTTTGTTTCTACATCCGCGGACAACATAATTGCTATGCATACTTGTTCTGTAGAAAATGACAATAATTTGAAAGCAATATGCAAAAAGGAAGTAGATTCCAAGAATCAACCAAAAACCTTATCAAGCGAGAAAGAAGAGTGTAATATATTTTTCGCACAGTCTTTGTGCAAGGATTCACAGGCTCACTGCGTAGTGAAACATCCTTATAAAAAAGAATTGAAACATTCTAATATAATAGCAGAGAGAAGATTAGAGTCGCTAGGCTCAAGGTTTAAAATGAAAACATAGACTTTGTCTGCTGCCGTTATCAAAATAATATTGTAATTTGTTTTATTTTGGGTTCTATTTGTTTAATATTTTTTTTCTCGCCACAGATGTTGAGTTTTATAACTTTTGTTTGGCATTTTGGTGAATGGTGGGCGGCAATCTTCGGTATTTTAAATTAAGGACTAAATAAATTGTTTAATATAGTCCTTGGTGGGCGGAATGTTTAAGGTTATTGATAATGTATTTCCTTCTTTCTGTACTAACCTTATGTCAATTGATGACATATATCTACTTTGAGTGTTTGGACCTTGTTGGCGACTGTGCTTCCTTTTTGGGCCAACAGATGGCGTGAGTACATTGGCAAATTGTTAAATGCTGAATCGCGGTATTAAGATTTTTCTCCGGATGTATAACGGCTAACCATATATTTTAAGGAGTTGTCTTGAATTACACAGTCAGTACAATCTTGGTTTGGTTTTTATTTCCGTACGACGTGTTCAAGTCCACAACCGTGCAACGTGGTTGTTCAGATTTGAATTTTAAAGAATTCATAATTGCCAGCTTCATGGAAAAATATACAAAAGGAGGCCACCTAGACCTATCGTATTTTTCTTAATTCAGTATGTCACGTCTAGTCACGGATAGCTGCAGTTCAGACTCAGATTTTGGAGATCCGCTCGAGCCTGTATCAGATTTAGATTGATATAAATAATATACAAACTCAAAGCATTTGTTAAATTTTTCCAACAAATTATCGATATTTTGTTTATCGATGTGTCCCTTCTTAGTCGATAACAGCTGGACGACGTAACTTTTGCAGCACGTACCATGTACATTTGCATTGAGTTTTTTTCCATTATTTACGAACATTAACTAATATTTTCTTAATATTCATCTTTATAATTTACAAATGTACACAATTATGATTATTTTGATTTTTTAATGGACCTCTAAAGGATTTGTTGTGACAGGACGTCTGTACAATGTTAGGCGCTAACGAACTGTCATAGGGATCATCATTCAGCGTGCGTAGTATAACGCGCATAAAGTTAGGGACGCAGCAACAGCTACTTCAACGTCCATTTCATTTGACGTTGCGAACATAACTGTGGGAATACCGCGAACCGTTGCGAGTGTAGAGTCGTTGCTGAATTCGCGGCAAGTTCGCTCCGCGAGATCGCGCCGTGATCCGCGGACTAAGTGTGGAGCGGCCTTATCCCGCGTCAAAAGGCCGCTCCACACTTAGCCCGCGAATCGCGCGCAATGGCTGCGAAGGGGCGCGAACGCTAAGTGTAGAGCCGTTTCGCATATTCTTCGCGGTTTCGCGCTTTGTTCCCCAGTTTTTGTCGGTTTTTGGTCCCGCGTCAAAGGGAGCGCGAAGAGCGAACGCGACGCGAACGTGCAATGACTCCACACTCGCAGTCCGCGACGGTCGCAGTGAGCGAGCAAAAAATGAGCGCAACATGGACAAACGAGCTTGAATTACAGTTTTTAGAATATTACCAAGCGGAACCCATTTTGTGGGATCCTAACCAAAAGGATTTTTTAATATGTACATAGTTGTAGTACGCTAACGCGCATAAAGTTAGGGACGCAGCAACAGCTACTTCAACGTCCATTTCATTTGACGTTGCGAACATAACTGTGGGAATACCGCGAACCGTTGCGAGTGTAGAGTCGTTGCTGAATTCGCGGCAAGTTCGCTCCGCGAGATCGCGCCGTGATCCGCGGACTAAGTGTGGAGCGGCCTAAAGGGAGCGCGAAGAGCGAACGCGACGCGAACGTGCATGACTCCACACTCGCAGTCCGCGACACCACGGTCAGTATTGTTGGAGTCGTTCGAGTGTTCGGACCTGCACCGTCCATTGTTAAGGCCGCTCCACACTTAGCCCGCGGATCGCGCGCGATGACTGCGAACAGGCGCGAACGCTAAGTATAGAGCCGTTTCGCATATTCTTCGCGGTTTCGCGCTTTGTTCCCCAACTTTGGTCGGTTTTTGGTCCCGCGTCAAAAGGCCGCTCCACACTTAGTCCGCGGATCACGGCGCGATCTCGCGGAGCGAACTTGCCGCGAATTCAGCAACGACTCTACACTCGCAACGGTTCGCGGTATTCCCACAGTTATGTTCGCAACGTCAAATGAAATGGACGTTGAAGTAGCTGTTGCTGCGTCCCTAACTTTATGCGCGTTAGCGTACTACAACTATGTACATATTAAAAAATCCTTTTGGTTAGGATCCCACAAAATGGGTTCCGCTTGGTAATATTCTAAAAACTGTAACTCAAGCTCGTTTGTCCATGTTGCGCTCATTTTTTGCTCGCTCACTGCGACCGTCGCGGACTGCGAGTGTGGAGTCATTGCACGTTCGCGTCGCGTTCGCTCTTCGCGCTCCCTTTGACGCGGGACCAAAAACCGACAAAAATTGGGGAACAAAGCGCGAAACCGCGAAGAATATGCGAAACGGCTCTACACTTAGCGTTCGCGCCCCTTCGCAGCCATTGCGCGCGATTCGCGTTTGGTTTGTACGAACGCTACGCGAACGTGCATGACTCCACACTCGCAATCCGCGACACGGTCAGTATTGTTGGAGTCGTTCGAGTGTTCGGACCTGCACTGTCCATTGTAAAATTGGTAAAAAAAATGAGCGCAACATGGACAAACGAGCTGGAGTTACAGTTTTAAAATATTACCAAGCGGAACCCATTTTGTGGATTTTGCGTTTATTTTTAATATCTACATAGTTGTAGTACGCTAACGCGCATAAAGTTAGGGACGCAGCAACAGCTACTTCAACGTCCATTTCATTTAACGTTGCGAACACAACTGTGAAAATACCGCGAACCATAACATTGCGAGTGTAGAGTCGTTGCTAAATTCGCGGCAAGTTCGCTCCGCGAGATCGCGCCGTGATCCGCGGGCTAAGTGTGGAGCGGCCTTGAAATAGGTGAAAAAAATGAGCGCAACATGGACAAACGAGCTGGAGTTACAGTTTTAAAATATTACCAAGCGGAACCCATTTTGTGGATTTTGCGTTTATTTTTAATATCTACATAGTTGTAGTACGCTAACGCGCATACAGTTAGGGACGCAGCAACAGCTACTTCAACGTCCATTTCATTTAACGTTGCGAACACAACGTGAAAATACCGCGAACCATTGCGAGTGTAGAGTCGTTGCTAAATTTGCGGCAAGTTCGCTCTGCTAGATCGCGCCGTGATCCGCGGACTAAATGTAGAGCGGGCTTTTCAGGTGTAAGTCAAGGACTCATTTCAAAAATAGATAAAGAGGGGCATGCAGCAGAAGTCACTGTTACTAAAATTCGGACACCAAGCAAGGAAGGAAAGAAGTGGAATCATACACGTTGATGATTTTGACATGGTAGTTATACGGAGGAGAGTACATGAATTTGATTCTGCTAAAAACGAGGTGCATACTGTTAAAAACCTTCTAGAGGTCTTAAAGACAGAAATAAATTACACAGGACAGCGGTGATGATGTCGGTAGTGCAGGTTCATCTAAAGATCATTACTGTAAATCTGTTTTTTAATAAATTTTTGTGAAGCAATTTGTTTTTTTTATTACATCCATTAGGTACTTACCACTGCGAATTATTATTAATATATCGATGTTATAGGTTAGGTACGGTCTCAACTAAAACCAGCAAATAGTACCAGATACCTGATGCAGGGAGGGTACATAAATCACATTGAATGAAAGTTTTAAGTGTGGAACATTTAGTATGATTGATAAGTTTTCCAGATTCTAGTTTATCTCTCTATTTACTGTTTAGCTATCAAACCTTAATATCTGCAGGATTTCCATTTCACTGGATCACTTTCTAAATAAAGCCATTTTTTAGTCCTAAAGGACAACTGTTTAGCGTACCTACATAACTACAAATATATTTTTTAATTTTATTTTATATTTATAAATAGTTAGATACAATATTTAATTTCATTATTTTTATTTAATACGTATTTCTTATGACAAATTACCTACTTCTAAAACTTACTCAATTTTGGGCTCCTTATATTAATTAGCAACACTGAATCGACGGTGTCGTCCTCTTTCAGTTCACAGATAAGTTGGTAGGACTGTACCTAGGATTTGAACGTGTGTACAAGATAGCATGATTACTTACAAAAGCGCAAACGAGACAGATACATGTTGCGCAGTATTGTCTCAAACTGTCAATGCTTTGCTCAGTTGGTCAAAAGTCCTGATTTCGGGTGCCACTTTTTTAGCACAAGGAACCTATCTACGTATTTGTATTATAATAATTTCATTGAATAAGAGGGTCAGAGTGGCCTTGACAGCTGAACACGTGTTTCAAGACAGACATGAAGAGACATCGGGGCAACGAACTATTGTATTCAATTCAACACAGTAATAGAAAATTTACATCAGTAACAAAAGGAACATTTCAAATTATCTGTTCGTTGATTTGGAAGGGATTTTTGGCAAAATATTTCATTAAATATATGGAAAGGACTGTGTTCTGTGTGTCTACGGGTACACAATGTACTATGTGTTGAAAATAGGAAGGCAGACACATCTGACGATATCAGACACAAATCTGGCTTAAATATTAAGGGAGGGAATACGAAGTGTGATTTTATTTTGGCGTTCTGTAAAACTTAATAACTACGCGAATAGTTAAAAACAATAAAACAATGGGTCTGAGGTGAAATGAAGACAACGATAACTCTACTTTCATCACCCAGATGAACAAACTCCCGAATTGACAAACTTGCGTTTGTCAAGGTTGAGCATCCCTCCGGTCGGCGCCAAAACTCCCTTCGGTCATGGTGGTTGTTTGGACGAGGGAAGTGAGTTTTGGCGCCGACCGGAATAGCATAGCTGCACTGAGCGCCTGCTTAGCGTGGTTGACGTTTTATTTTTATAGGATAGGGGGCAAACGAGCAGACAGATCACCTGATGGAAAGTGAATACTGCCGCCCATGGACATTTGCAACACCAGAGGGGCTACAAAATGCGTTGCCGGCCTTTTAAATGGGAGTACGCTCTTTTCTAGAAGGGCTGCAGGTCGTATCTGTCCGGAAATACCGCATGCGGCAACTCATCACGTTTGTGAATTCGGGGGAAAATATGGTCATTAGAATAACCAAAAATGAATTTATTTTGAACTGTTAGGTTGGGTTGCACCATCTGACTTTAACAATAACAAACATCAAAATTTCAGTTAAAGTACCGGTCAGGTAAGCAAAAATGACGTCAAATTGTCAAATTTGACAAAAACTTTAACTTTAACTTCTACTATGGTGCAACTTACCCTTAGTATATTTTCAACGCATATAGAAATACCTAGATATTTACGATTCTTTAATATAAACGAGAGTACGACTTTAGGTTCAATCGTAAACCATTCACTTCCATTTGATGTTTGATGATTATTACATAATGTATGTAAATATACAGACCGTATGCTGTTTACACTATTTAAAGAGTACATTGTATGAGATAAGGAACTATCTGGTAATCCAAGATAAGAATTATGGTTATGTCTGTAAGATATAGGTTGAATCTTGGTTGAACTAAAGAATTAATATATGGCTGGTTATATGATTATTATGAGATACCAGACGACGGATTGACATACTTAAAAATACTTTTTTTGTAAAGACATGACATTTTCATATTATGAGACACCAAGGTCAATTTCTCAAAAGTAAAATTTATTAATGTTTTGAGTTTAGTTTCTTATTAGATTACTATTTGTATAAATTGTAAAAAAAGCACGTGTTTTGTAAATGTATCTATTAAGTTTAAATTTTTGGATTAGATTTGTTTTTTACGTTTTAGATCCCATTGAAAAAGTTCAGGAAAATTCCTGTATTGTATGCCGGTACGGCAAGTTATAGTGCACATATTTATTGTATAACATCTTCAATATTGTAAACACCTATATCTCTCAATAAATGTCTGTTTGTTTGATTATTTATTACATAATACAAACTCATGTTTCTGCACACATTTGTTTGTACTGTGCGGGAATCGGGCTCGCGACCCCTGGTCTGGTAGCCAACTTTTCAACCATTACACCAATTCAGTCTTCTAACTAAGCAATTGTCATTTCAGGGCGGTTTCCATGCCCTGTTGATGTTTCATCATCATCATCAGCAGCCATACGACGTCCACTGCTGAATACAAGCCTCCCCAATAGATTTTCGGAGCGGCCAGTTGTAGGCGGCCTGCATCCCTGCGAAACCCTGCGCACTTTATGGGGTCATCCGTCCACCATGAGAGTAGGCGTCTCACGCTGCGGTTTGCAGCGTGAGTCCAATCGTCTCCACTCGAGAACTTTCCAGCCCCAACGGCCATCAGTCCTTCGAGCTATGTGCCCTGCCTACTGCCACTTCACCCTGCTAACACGCTGTCGGCGACCTTAGTTCTACTACGGATTTCCTCATTTCTGATTCGATCTCGTAACGAAACACTGAGCATAGCCCTCTCCATAGCCCGTTGGGTGACCTTGAGCCTTCTTATGAGGTCAATATGTCTCAGATCCATATGCCATCACTGGCAACACACACTTGTTGTAGACCTTTGTCTTCAGGCACTGAGGTATGTTGGAAGAGAAGACGCTACGCATTTTCCCGAACTCTGCCCAGCCGAGTTGAATCTTTCGATGTTTACCAACTAACTAACGTCAGCTGACCTTGAACTCTCCACCGAATGTGTCATGATCATACATAAACGACTGAGGTGGAACGAGCCATACTCCAACACGCGAGCTCAGTGCGGGTTGTTGGAGGGGTGTAAGGTTAGTGAGCAACCTTAATGTCAGATGTTATCAAGCCACCCTAAGGCCTTTGACTAGGCTTAACGACTGACAACTAGCGACGTCAACTGGGACCAACTGCTTGACGTGCCTTCCGAAGCACGGAGATGCCTGAAATCACTAAATTTCGGTCGGGCAGTCACCTATCCCATTTCCGACTCAGCGTGTGTTGCTTTACAACAGCGATAGTCGCTGATCACTGTCGCAACTGCGCCACGGGCACCTCGGTAGATGTTTACCAACGAACGTCAGCTGCCCTTGAACTCTCCACCGAATGTGTAGTGAATCATGATCGATCACACTCAATTGCCCCTTGCGACGGGATACATGCGAATTGAGGTCCTCAAGGGCACTTCGGTCCCACACGGCTCGCCATTCAACAGGAGTATAGTCAGCATGAAAATTATGTGCCGCTATTATAACCCCTTTATTCACTTACTTAGAAGTGTTATTCTTTTCTTATTTATTGAATGCTATCTTGTTCAAAGTTCATATTGTAATTTACCTAACAACTATTGTAAAAAAGAGAAACAGTTGAAAAGAGTAACTGCTGAGTTTCTTGTCGGTTCTTCTCAGTACAGAAACAACTTTCCAATCCGGTGGTAGCGTCACATTTATTTAAGTACAGTATATTTATAGTATACATTTAATATTATGGTATTATAGACATGAATACCATAATATTAAATGTATAATTTATTAATTGTATTTTGTTTGTTAATTAGATTTGACGATTTGAAAGTACTTGTAACAGGTCTATTTAAATAATAGTACATTGTTACCCTAAGGGTGAAAGTAACTTATTTAGTCCCGAGACGGGGTTTGGCGCCCGGAACGAAGTGAGGGCGCCAATAGTTCGAGGGACTAAATAAGTCTTTCACCCGAGGTTAACACTGTGCTTTTCATTACAAATACGAGGAAAGTAAAAATAAAAACATGAATTAGCTGAAGAAAGAATGAGAAAAATAAATGAAGATCGAATTGCCGCTTTCCCGCCTATTTTGTTTGTTTTTTTTTCTGTGGTCGGCCCGCTATTCAGCCATTATTTTTTATTTCCATCATTGGAAAAATGGTAAATATTTTGCTCAAAGCTAAGTTATTTTAAATAAATTGTTGTAACTAAATTATAATAAAGTTATTAAAGAAATATACATTCTCTAATCAATACTTAACTTTAAGTTATTTCAATTTTACATCGTGGCTGTATAGAAAATTGGAACATGGTTCGATAGTTAAGTGAATAAGAACTAGTTTTAAAAAAAAATATTTTGACAGCTGTCAGTTGAAAGTGATTCTCCTTAGGGATGAAAAGTATTACTTTCAGCCCGCTTCTCAGGTCAGTAATGACCTACTTTCAGAGTATGAGTAATGAAAAGTTATTATTGTTTGTTCGTTTGTTTAAAAACGAACGCAACGCTAAAGCATAGCAATTGACGTGTTATGTCACTTGCCCCCGAATTCACAAACGCTAATCAGCGTTGAGTATCTCTCAAAAATATAGCTGTTCAGTCCCTAACATTTTACGGGACAGCATGAGCGTGAGCGCGTGCTTTGCGTTGATTGACGTTTGTGAATTCGGGGGTTACTCGCAAATGACGGCAGCAGAAAGAATGACAGAGACAAAGCGATACAAAAGTTAACGTGTTATTGAAGAGCTGTTTAGGTATTTATGAGTAGGGTTAGGCCGCGTCAGCCCGCCGATGACCGCGACTACACCTCACCGCGAACACAAAGAATTTAAGTGCTCGGCGGGCATCTGCGGCGCGGACTTAATGCCCTTCTTGTGCGTTGGTAGTATAGGATACCCATTGCGCTATCGTTCGCGGTCAAAAGAACCGCCCCGCGGTCTGCACAGTGCCATATAGGTCAATAAGGTATTGACAGTTTGAAAGAAGTAATTGTTAGGGTGAGGCCCCATTACTGCGTTGCGGAGATATAGCAGTTTCTGTATTCAATCAATTCAATATTTAAACTTTTACAGCCTCCCAAATAGCTATACTTTGTATGAAAATGTTTGAGATATCCCTAGTCAATTTTGAGCAGTGTAGATTTGTATGACATTGCGACGACGCAACGCGAAGTCATAATCCTGATTTCTGATCTAGCCAGAACACCTACTTTCGTGTCGTTGTACAACGTACGACTAACTGTCTGACGTACAAGATTAGATTAGCTAAGAGAAAGTAGTTTTGGGGTGTAATTAATAATTCAGTCTAGTTTTGCTTCTGAACTCAATACAAGTTTAAACTAAAACTGTTTTCTTTGGACACAATCCCCTACTATAAGTTATCATTTACGAGGGTTGTGGCCCAGTGGTTAAACACTATGGCTCTGAACCCGATAGTCCCGACATCAAATCTGGCTGGAACACAACTACTTTGCATTCATTCACTATTTGAGGCTAACTCTCCGGTGATGGAAAACACCGATATAAAACTCAAGCAACTCGGATAACGGTGGTAGGCTCGCCCCCTACAACGTTGGGTTCAAATTCAATCAGCGAAATGTGGGCTTCTGAATGTTCCGTTCATCATGACGGCTACAATCAGTATGCCTCTGACTAACCCATTAGGGATATGGTTGTGAGAGTATTTTATGTCATGTTATCATTTACAAGCATAGTATAGTCAGCATCGAAAACAGGACAGTATCAACATATTTGCTGGTGTTCAAATATTGTTTTCATTGAACTATCACATTCTAATAGCCTTTGACAGAATGATGTCAGTTGGGACAGCTAATTATCCTAATACACAAATAACAAGCACATTAAGGACACAATTAAAAATAGAAGGAATGGTACGGTAGGAAAATTACACACCAAAGTGTGTGAAGCTGAACACCTGGACATGATATCTAATGGAATGAAGACAACAAATAAGCCAAGGGTTGCTCTATCACTCAGAAAATCACTTTGTTATTTCAAGATTTAATTCTATTCATCATTAAAACTCAAATTAATTAGCAATAATTGAAACCAAATTTAATTGTGCTTCCTTTGAAACACTGCTAAAAATAACATCTCAGAAAAACATTACCCTATAATTTTCAATATTGATTTTGGCTTGGTGGTAGCATGGTTAATTTAAATGACAAACTAATGATACCAGATAACTTAAGCAATTTGTAGGAGGGTTAAAATATTTCTAAAGACCTTTTTCACCAACTTGAGAAAGTTTAAAAAGTAATTTGTATTTATAGGTATAAATTACTTGAATAAATTATATTCTTACCAGCGAAAAAGAAGAAGAAATGGGCCTTTATGGGCAGGAGACCCCTGTCTATTTTTAACTTCATAGTTTCAGCAATCAATCCTTTGTTTACTGCACGAAACTTAATCAGTTCATTTAAATCTCCCGAAATTATCTCTAAACTTATAATCAGGGGTCATCGACCGCATGCAAACATCGCGAACTCGTCCCGCCACTTTCGAATCACGTAGCGAATAAAATTAAAATGCTCAAGGCACTCTAATTTGTAATTATTTTTGTTTACATTTTACTGCGCGTAGGCGAACGGAATCAACGGAACCAGTGTTGCCAGTGTGATTTCCCAAAAAAGGACGGTTGGCTTTCAGAAAAGGTACGGTTTTTGACTTCAAGGTACGGTTTGTCTATCGCTTTTTTACCCGACTACGGCGAAGCAAAAAGGGCGGTTATGATTGCGACCTATCTGTATTAATGTATAGTTGTATGTATGTCTGTATGTACCAATTTGCGAGGATTTTCATCTGTTCGCTCGTAACTTCTTATCTTCTTCATAGTAATTGCAAAAATGAGGTGCCGTCGGAAGCCTCTTGATTGACCGCTGGTTATAGGCTACATGACGTCACATTAAATGGACTACAGGGCCCTCCAGGGGCTTCAAAATAAAGAACTAAAATAAAACTTTTTCGACGGTGTTGTGTGTCTCACTCCACCAAGGACGTCACATAGTCGTGGTCAAGTCAATAGTAGAAAAGTAGGTATTTTATAAATGTTCGTAGGTACTGCACTTAAAACATATTTAAGTATTCTTTATTGAATACTTGTATAGTAAGCCTTACTACAAAAACTCATTAGAGAGCAGGAAAGTGATTTCGACAGTGGCGGCGCTAGACCACATGTGGACGTCAGCGACATCAAGTTCGCTAGGCCTCATTTACTTCGCAGTAGAGACGTTAAAATAGGTGAGTCGGGCAGAACATAGCAACAGAGCTCTCTCAAGATTACTGAACGCGAGCGAAGCGAGCGCGTTTTTTTCGCAATTGTTAATCGATTAGATTTTTTACTGGAGTAAGAGACTTGAAAGAAAGAGCAATCAAGTCTAGGAAATTCTCATTTCTTTTAATTGCATTCCTTAAGCTTTGCTTACATAACAATAACGGCCCATACACGCCCCACTGCCGGGCACAGGCCTCACCTCAACTATGAGGTGGAACGAGCCATACTCCAACACGTGGGCTTAGTGCGTAAAGGGTGCGTAGGGGTGCAAGCTTAGTGAGCAACCTTAACGATTTGCTTATTTAGTAGAAAACTAATTCTAAATAACAAATAGCCTTTCTGGGAGGTGGACAAGGCCGTTTAGGCTATCCTTGTGTGTCTGTCTCTCGATGATCCTCAGTTAGAGCAGGTAATGCGGCATACGGCCTCCTATAAGTTAACGCATGATATTGTATGTTTGGATTATTTACCTGTTATAAAATGAGGGCTTTTTTCGCCAACAAACTGCATTATTAAAGCAGTTTGGCGATCTGTTAGTTAAGTTTATAACTTCGATAATTTTCTTAATAAATGAATCAAAGAAATGGATACATAAGTAGTATCACGAGTGCGGAGCGAGCGCGGATTTTTTCAAAAGCAACGTGTTTTAAAAAAATCCGGGCCTTTCAGGACCCCACATTCGGGTATCAGAATCAGGAGATATTTCTTATAAAGCACTTGTAACAGGTCTATTTAAATAAAGATATTTCTTGTTCTGATTCGGGTATCAGAATCAGAAATATCTTTATTTAAATAGACCTGTTACAGGTGCTTTCAAATCGTCGAGAACTAAATCAAACAATCAAAAATACACTTAATAATAGATTTGAATACTACAATGGAAATAATAAATAAATAAACGTTATTATCACGTTTTTTTGCAATAAAATGTATCTTAGATATACTAATGTATTTGGGATTTAAAGACTGATGTAAATGAAGAGATTTATAAATCACTGTTCCAACAGAAGACGTACCTTCCAGTAAAATTGAGAATAAAAAACTTTTTCACTTTTTAAAAGAAAACTCTCGGTTCTAGACAGACTGACTATGGACATCGGTGATAGTCCCGCAAACTATGTTAAGAAGAAGGAAGGCAAGGAATGTTGAGAAAAACAGGACATGGCAATTTTTTTTTTACTCTGCGTGGAAAAATAAATCACTATAGAAAAGTACGAAAAAGGTACGGTCCACACTGAGGTACGGTTGTGGTACGGTTGCATGATGAATAGTACGGAAAACCGTACCTTTTGGTACGGTCTGGCAACGCTGAACGGAACAACGAATGACAACTAACCATTTTTTTTTTGGGTCGGTTGTAGTGTTGTTCTGACAGGTTTGCTTAAGTCGAGATTTCTTAGATTTGTCGATTTAGCCAACTGAATCGAAAAATCCAAAGAAAATACATAATAAAACACCTAAAACGGCTAGTGTCTGCATGCAAAAATGATTCTCTTAATTTCAGATTACCAATGACAAAGAAGACTCTCGTCTTATTGAAATTGCTATTGGCCAATATCGTTGAGTGATTACTCTGCGTTGACCAATGAAATGTTGCTTAAAAACATAGGATAGAGACACAAGATTTCCAAAAATAAATGTTATTGGTAGTAGTTTTTTTTAATCGATTACGCTAAAGCCCCATTCATCCGATCGTCGTTTGTCAGCCGCGTTGAAAAAATTCAAAAAGTTTCGGAAAATGTCCTCTTTTGTGTAAGAAGTAAAATAAAAAATGGACGAGGACGAGATTGTAGGTTGCATAAGTTGCATGAGTACTAATGATTTATGCGACCTGTTTGCTGCTTATGCTGAAAATGAGGAAACTTACGCGAAAATGTTTGAAACCTGCTTCGACCTAAAGGTTTTTTGATGTCACTAATTTTTGGTTTTGAAAAGAAAATAAGTTGAAGTTGGATACATTAGTGAAGTTTTAAATTAACTTAGATTTAGCCTAATTATCTGATGAGTTAGTTTGCTGAACCTTCTTGCCAGGAACTTGAAGTAAAGTTGTGCACTATTGACTCTTCTAATCAGAGATTTAAATCTCTGCTTCTAATATTTTGTAGGTTTCCCTTGACACAAAGTATATCTGCGCAGTTTGTGCTGATAATTTGGAGAAAGCAGCAGCATTTAAAGAGCAAACAACTAAAAATATAGCAGTCCTCCAGAGTATTAAAGGTAGAAAATTTCTTCTGTTTCTTCAAGTATTTATTTCTTTTTATTTTGTTTCGGGCCCAAGTGTCTCCCAGCTTTGGCCTGATTTGTGGATGACGGTTCAAGGTAGTGCAGCTTTACTAGTGTCTTTTTATCTCTTCTGGAAGAGGCTTGAGAGGTGGAAGAAGCTAATTTTATTAACTTTATTATGGCTATGTAAAGATATTCTTGTTTTAAATATTTTCCTTTGTGCTGGCTATGGCTAAAATAGCTTTTTGTTCAAACTTTAAGCTTGGGCAGAAAGTGATAGCTTAATAATAAAATATTTATTTATTATTTAAATATTAACTTGATGACTTTCAGCTCAAAATCTGAATACAAACAAAAATAAACTGAACTTAATTAAAAATACAGCATTGTGCAAAATAATAGAAGTAGTCCCAAAGATTTATATTTAAGTAGGTTTTTTAAATATGTAGTAATAAAAACTTGTGTTGGCCAGACGAGGAATATCTAGACGAAGCTATGTTGGAGGAGGCGGAGGGCTCTGAAAAAGTGAAATCAGAACCGGATAAGGATGAAGACTTGTATGGTAAGTTCTTTTAGTGCAAAGTTAACTTGATCGACTAATTAGATTAGGATTTGAAACCTTTATAACCCATATCCTACTAATATTATAAATGCAAAAGTTTATATGCCTGGATGTTCACATGAAAAGTATTGAATGGATTTCAATGAAACTTTACAATAATGTTCTTATATATCTGAATAGGACATAGGCTACAATTTATATCCTAACGGTTAATTAGGATAAGAAGAGGTCATTCTTTATTTCTCTGTTGAAAAAGTAAGGCTGTTCCTTTTCCTGTGTCATTGCGTCTTTCCCCTGCAATCAAAGTCCTTCTCCTTCGTAGCGACATCTATCTCGCCCCATAGGAACTACAATCCTGAAACCCGCTATCAAAGTTTTCGGAGCGATTGCGCATATAGAAGAACCCGACAATAACCGTCGGGCAGTAGCCCACCAGACATAACACCCGTCTGGTCGGAGGATCCCTTTTCTATGATGGATGAGGAACTTCACACCCTGTTCCTAACACCTCTTCAAACTTTACACAGACGAAATCGACGACGAACACGCGATCCAATCCCTGGACGAGACCACTTGCATATACTGCGAGCTAAGCCTTCCCACCGCTGAGCTGGTTCACGAGCACATACGCACGGCCCACGAGCTGGAGCCCAGGACTGGGATGAGGCTGAGGGAGTGTGGGCTTTGTGGAGTGCGCATGGTGAACCCTGCTGACCATATGAACAGGTTGGTCTGTGACTAGGAGCGCCTGAACAGCTGTTCCTTAGAAGCTGAATGGAGCTGAAAAATTGGGCACTGTACTCTTTCGACTCTTCAAGATCGAGCGAGATAACTGTGTTTGACAGGATGTGAGTAGCGGTTCAACGCTGAGGGAATATGGGCTGTGTACCAATCACGTCGCCAAGGTTCGTCTCTTCTCTATCTGGCTTGTGTAAGACCAAGCCATCGCGTAAGGTTCGTCTCTTCTCTATCTGGCTTGTGTAAGAGCAGGCTAGGCAGCTGTACTTTAGGAACATAGCTCACGGAGTACGAGCTGTGTATACCTGAAGATTAAGCTGAACTAAGAGACAGTATTCCTTGCCGATCTCCTGAACAGGTTTGTCCCTTTCATTGTACAGAAGCGGATTAGGTGAGACTTGGTTCGTCGTCTGACTGTAGGAGTGAGCAGAAAAGCTGTACCTGAAGACTACATTGTGACGGGCTGTTTGTACCATGCTGGTCTTATAAACGGGTATGAGAGAGCGTCGTGCCTTGGTTGAGCACGCTGGCTCGGAACCCGATGGTCTCGAGATCAAATCCCGCTGGAACACATCTATACTTTGTGTTCATTGTACAATTTGCGGCTAACTCTCCGGTGATGGAAAACATCGATATAAAACCCAAGGAACCCGGATATCGGCGGTAGGCTTGCCTCTTTACCACGTTGGGTTCAAATTCCCTCTGCGTAATGTGTGCTACTGAATGTTCCGTTCACCATGACGGCAACAATAATTGTGCCTCTGACTGACCAACCCATTAGGGATATGGTCGCGAGGGTCCGGGGTATGTATGTATTTACAATAGCGCCAGCAGCAGAAAGTCAGGGGCCTCCGGCCAACGTGGGCCCAGCCCTCTGCCTGAAATAGGTTTACCGAGATTTAGGAATTGTGCCATTTAAAAGCAGCGGCGGGGTGTAAAAGACCCACTTGATAATGTTGACATTAGGCTTGCTGGCATGCAATTATAATGCCACTGGTCTCTGTTTCTGCTTGTTGGAGGTTACTTAACCACACACTGCTGGGGACGCATTCCGGCTAACAACACTTCACATCTCGGTGCTTCATGCTTTCTTCAACCAGCAATACGCTTCCCTTTGAATTAGTATTTTTTTGGTAATTTTAGCATTAGGGATTAATGCAATTATCATCTCACTAAGGATAGGAAACCCAGCAAAAACCATTCGGTCTTGGGCTCAGCCGGGACTCGAACCGGATTGCGGCAGACGCTGGCTGGTTCGAATCCCACCTGAGCCCAAGACCGAATGTTTTTTTCTGGGTTTCCTTTTATTAGATGTTCTCTCATTTCGTAAAATAATTAAAAAAAAAATAGTAGACGATACGGTATAACTCACCACGAGCGAAGTGAATGAGCGAGTGAAGCTGATCAGGATTTTTGTTCCTTACCAGATGTCACGGCATGAAATCAGAGATCGAAGGCAAGAAGTACCCCTGCCACTTCTGTGACAACGTGTACAGCAGCAAGAAGGCTTGCTTCACACATCTGCGGATGAAGCATGGCTGTAAGTATGGTTTTAAATATGGTAGAGTGAAGTGTTGCCGAACTATTGTGTGTTTTCATCTAAAAATGCCATTTTTTAGAACGGCCTATCGATAATGTCGTCATCGTACCTAGATCCTAGTTATGAACATGTCAATTTAATAGCAAGTTTGTAATTCCACTGTGAAATGGGGTAAATAGGTTTCTGGGTCTACATTGGGACAAGACAAGTAGAAGGCTCATGTTTCAAATGCTCATAGAAGCGCTGTTTCCAAAATTTTTGAGTGTTTTCCTTTTTATTTAGAAAATATGGAACATCTTACCAGGTCTTGTCTCAATTAAGACCCAGGTACCTATTCATTCACTCATTTGACGGTACCTGTGCATCCTCGAATATCATCTGATAGGTCACGCAACCCGGTCTATTACCGCTTGTACCCGTCTAACGGGGACAGCGAAACTTTTATGTATTTAAAATTACTTGCCGTTGCCCGGGTCAACTTGCCCGTTTTTCCTGTTTCTACACGTTTTTGAACAGAATTATGAGTATCTATAGTCCGTTCGCGTTAAGAATGCAGTAATTTCATACTTGTCCTTTGACCTAGCACGTCCCCTGAACCACTCAAATCGTCCCTAAATAGAAAGTCGAGTCCACAGTGACCAGTTGAACGCATAGGTACTTTTGAACGCAAAGGTTGTGGATCTCAGTTTTTTGTGTGCAACAGAATTCAATTTAAAAATCACTGCATCCTTAACGCGAACGGACTATAGGCGTCTTTTATGCAACGAAGTGTATGGAGTTTGGCTACGAGGGGATTACAGTCAAGTTGGGTAACTTTGAATTTCAGCGTAACATTGAATCCACTTTACACCGGTCCATTTCTTTATAGACTTCTCAATGAAATGTTAGATATTTATAAAATGAATAGGACCACTTTAAAGTACACTCTGTCGCAAAAGCTAAAAACTTTAAATTTTGATGCCACTGAAAAATTACTGCAAATTATTATATAGGTTTTTTGGGGTGTTTTGTTTGCCGTTGGCTTCGCTAATTGTAGTCTTAATATAAATAGTAGTCGTAATTTATTTCAATGCGATGTTTTTTTTCTCTTTTTTTGGTTTGTTATTGCCAAATGCTCATTGCTGTTGTTTTTTTTTTACTTTTATTGTTTCTCTTATTTATTTATTTTTGTTGTTTGCTTGTTTGCTTTCTTTTTTGCTGTATTAATTTAAGTTTAAGACCAATCACTCAGATTTTTTTAATATTTTTTTTGGGGTGGAGGGTTGATACACTGAGATACAGGGTTATCCTTAGTTCAGGTATCAGCCCACCGTAATATTTTCATTTGTATGTTAGTTTTAAGTATTTTTGTATTTATTATTTATTATTATTATTTATTATTCAAATCAACAAAGATAAAATATTAAATTAAAAGCCTCACAAACCACTTCCGCGGTTGACTGCGAGTGCAAGTTAAATAATTAACTAAATTAAATATTAAATATAACTAACATAACTAATAACTTGATTTTTGCAAACTTATGTAATGCCGTTTAAGCGCAATGCCAAATTCTTTATTATTAGCTATTTTTGCAACTTCAGGCGGCAGGGCGTTGACCAAGTATGGTAAGCGTTTGTCCAGTGTACGGTCGCCGTAATAATTATGAACCCTGGGTACAACGTACCTGCCGCTGGAAGCAGCCCTGGTGCAATGACTATGTTGCAACGGTGTCAAACGCTCACGACCCTCATGGTTATTTTTTAGCAAAAGGTATTTATGTTTTAAACTGGCCGGTAAAATTCCACAATAGTTAAATAATTGGTAGTAGTTGTTTTTGAATTTACTTTTAGTTTTATTGTTCACAAGTAGTTTAAGGAATCTAATCTGCAAAGCTTCAATTTTATCAAGGTATGTTTTGAATGTTAACCCATAACTGTCAAGAGCGTAAGACACCACTTTTTTTTTTTTTTTTTTTTTTTTTTCGTGGGGAAATCCTCATGGATACCTCGCTGCCCGGGGGGACGACGAGGTTATGTCGGACTCCTACCGACTAAAACCCCACGGCACTCGACCGTGGCACTTTGGCGGCGAAGCTGGATCCTACCGTAAGTAATGCCGCACTGCTCCGCCGCCAGTGCTAGCCCCTAATGGGGCCCCCTCCAACCGACCCCCCAACGAAGGGGGGAGGCCACGAAAGCGCCTGGAGTACGCAGGCACTTTCGCCGTCTCGGTGGACGCCGTGCAATGCAAGCCAGAGCACCCCCGCACTCCGGCCCGCTGGCACCCACTGTTCGCAGACCCTACTGGGCCCGCAACCACGAGCCACCCAAAGGGCGGCTCCGCTGCCGTAACCGGCGGTACGGCCCCGCCGGGCCGCGATGCACAGGGGGGATCAGCCTCGGATTACTGGCCCCCACCAACCGGTTGTGCGCCGCGGCCCCAACCACGCGCCTCAAGGCGCCTGCAGGCCCCACTGGCCCCGCAGCCCCACGTCGCCCTTGCGGGCCGCAGCGGGTGGGTTCCCAGTCCACCACACTGCCACGCCTGGGTTCTCTTCGCTTCCCGGTGGTTCCCCTATCACCGGTACTAGGCCCCCTCGCCACGCCGAGGCGAGAACCCATGAGGGGGCGTAAGACACCACTGACTCTACCATAGTCAAATATAGCATTTTCATTATTTCTAATGGTACCCTATACTTTAAGTGATAGAACTTACTTAACAATAATCTTAGTTTATTACATATGAAGTTAACATGATCAGACCATGAGAAATGTTCGTCCACTAATAATCCTAAGTATTTCACATTAGATACTCTTTCGATTGGTAGACAATTACAAGTTGAAATTGGCTTATTGTGGAAACAATCATATGAGTGCGCAATCAAGGGATGATGGTTTACAACAGGAATTTGTGAATAAGGTGACCTAATGATTAACATTTTAGTTTTCTGGGCACAAAGTACAATTCCATTATCATGTGACCATTTAACAATGCTGTCGACATCCCGTTGCACAAGATCCAGTATGCTGGGCAGATCAGTGCCGGCCCTCAGCACACACAGGTCGTCAGCAAACATGTAGGGAGTGCAGTAGTGGATCACGTTGGTGAGGCTATTGACGTGCATGAGGTAGCAAAGCGGGCCGCACCCCGAGCCCTGGGGCACGCCGCAGGACGCGGCGCGCGGCGCGCTCGTCTCGCTGCCAACACGCACGCTGAATGAGCGCGACGACAAGTACGAGCGGAACCATTGGCACAGTGGCTGCTCCATTCTGTTTCCCTTGTTTATTATGGTGAGCAAATAAACGATTATTATTATTATTACTGTTTAAGAACAGTAAAAATACCTACATACTGTTGTTTATGGTTTGTTTTTGATCCAAACCCCTCATAGACTCAACATCTTTTAGTTAGTTGGAGTACTTGTCAACAGTAACAGATCTAAAGGAGTGGATGCAATGTTACATTGAAATTCAAAGTTACCCAACTTGACCCTACGGAAAAAAAATTTAATGTCGTTTCGATGTCCCTTGACGAGGATACGGCGTACGGTGTACAATACGAATACACGGTCAACCCATCTCCTGCTCTGAGTGTTGAGTACGACACACACGTACAAACAGTTTTGCTCCCCGTGAGCACGGTTTTTTGTTTTTCTTAAGTTGGCATAAGTGCAGTAAGCCGACCAAATAAAGAAGGTCATTATTTACTGGTAGATTACATGTGTCTACACCCAGCGGGATCCCCTATCTGGGAGACTTATGAGTGATACAGAGAATTAGATCTGAATATGTTCTACTGAATTATGCTGAAAACAGAATTTGTTCCGTAAAATAAACGGAAATATTCGCTTCTTTAACCGACCTTCAGCCAGCGGGATATTTTCTTAAACTACGTCTGATGAACTGTAAATTGATATCAACTTTTAGATCTATGTTTATTCTGTTTATTTAAAGAAAAATCAGTCTCCTAAAGTCCGTAATTCGGTCACAATCAAGCTGCAAAGAAACCTCCATTCAGCGGACTATTTCTTCTAAGGATGTTATTATTGCAGCTTTTACGATAAATTAATACAATTTAAACTAATTACAGCTTACAAATGATGATGAAAGATGAACAAATAGGGAATTTAAGTAAAATGAGCCGTAACTAGTTTAAATTGTATTAATTGTCTGGAAGAGATCGCTCTCTAGCGATAAGACCGCCTAAATTGTAGATTGTTCTCATTGTTGTTGTGTTATTTGCTTGAAATGTAATGTTTTTGTACAATAAAGAATATCTATCTATCTATCTTATCGTAAAAGCTGCAATAATAACATCCTTAGAAGAAATAGTCCGCTGAATGGAGGTTTCTTTGCAGCTTGATTGTGACCGAATTACGGACTTTAGGAGACTGATTTTTCTTTAAATAAACAGAATAAACATAGATCTAAAAGTTGATATCAATTTACAGTTCATCAGACGTAGTTTAAGAAAATATCCCGCTGGCTGGAGGTTGGTTAAAGAAGCGAATATTTCCGTTTATTTTACGGAACAAATTCTGTTTTCAGCATAATTCAGTAGAACATATTCAGATCTAATTCTCTGTATCACTCATAAGTCTCCCAGATAGGGGATCCCGCTGGGTGTAGACACATGTAGATTACTCGATGTAGATGACTTTCAAATTAGCTAGGGTCGTGGTTTGACGCTTCGGAAACGTTACTTCTTCTATTCCACTCGGTGGCGGTGTTTCAATGCCTTACAAATTCGCGTTTACCGACTCTGGACAGTTTAGTGAGCAAAAGCGGTGTGCCTGTCGTACTTGGCACTCTGATGAACCCTCCCCTGGGCCCTAACTCCTAGCAGCCCTTTTCCTTACCCCTTCTCCCAGTCCCCTATCCTCCCCAGTGAAACTGACCAACGACCAAGCGCCGAAGCTGACGACGCGCGAACGCAAGAAGTGCCATCTATGCAGCAGGGACTTCAGCCAGAAGCAGATACTGAACAAGCATTTGTGGAAGGCGCATGGGTTTGAGGTTTGTTCTGACTGTCAACAATGTAGCTTAAATTATATTTCTGATTTGCATCACACCCAATGATATTATAATAAAGAAGACGTAAGATAGGTTACTTCAGCTGAAAAAGTGGCACCCGAAATCAGAACTTCGAACACCTGAGCAAAGCATTGACAGTTTGAGACTGTTTTTTCTGTTCCGTGGTTTGAGACGACACTGTGCGACATGTATCTGTCCACGGAACAGAAAAAACAGTGGAAGTGCGAAGTGGGCGTGGCACGCGTACCACAATTAAGCACAACTAACACCACTTGATCCCAGTCGTGTTCTAACGTCGCATCGAGTTGCTCGTCTCGCGACAACTTCATATTTCCGTAGTTATGCCGTATTGCTCCATTTCGGAGTGCAAAAATGATAGTAGTATAAAAAAATTTGAAAATGTGGGTCTTTCCTACCATCGCTAAGTGCCATTTTATTTGTTTTCTAATAAAATCTTGTTAATTTCAATAGACAGATAGATATCGAACTGTAACGCAAATTTCAATATTAATGCTTATACAATTGAATGTATAATTGCTACCAATAGAGAATACCGCCATATATTATTATTTATTTATTATTCAAATCAACAAAAATCAAATAATAAATTAAAAGCCCCGCAAACCACTTCCGCGGTTGACTGCGAGTACAAGTTAAATTTAGTTAATAATTAAACATAATTCAGTTACATAAATTTAGCATACTTATGTAATGCCGTTTAAGCGCAGTGCCAAATTCTTTATTATTTGCTATTTTTGCAACTTCAGGCGGCAGGGCGTTGACCAAGTATGGTAAGCGTTTGTCCAGTGTACGGTCGCCATAATAATTGTGAACCCTGGGTACAACGTACTTGCCGCTCGAAGCAGCCCTGGTGCATTGACTATGCTGCAACGGTGTCAAACGCTCCCGACCCTCATGGTTTTTTTTTAGCAGAAGGTTTTTATGTTTTAAACTGGCCGGTTAAATTCCACAACAGTTAAATAAATGGTAGTAGTTGTTTTTGAATTTACTTTTAGTTTTATTGTGCACAAGTAGTTTAAGGAATCTAATCTGTAATGCTTCAATTTTATCAAGATATGTTTTGAATGTTAACCCATAACTGTCAAGAGCGTAGGACACCACTGACTCTACCATAGTCAAGTATAACATTTTCATTATTTCCAATGGTACCTTATACTTTAAGTGATAGAACTTACTTAACAATAATCTTAGTTTATTACATATGAAGTTAACATGACCAGACCACGAGAAATGTTCGTCCACTAACAATCCTAAGTATTTCACATTAGATGCTCTTTCGATTGGTAGACAGTTACAAGTTGAAATTGGCTTATTGTGGAAACAATCATATGAGTGTGCAATTAAGGGATGATGGTTTACTACAGAAATTTGTGAATAAGGTGACCTAATGATTAACATTTTAGTTTTCTGGGCACAAAGTACAATTCCATTATCATGTGACCATTTAACAATGCTGTCGACATCCCGTTGCACAAGATCCAGTATACTGGGCAGATCAGTGCCGGCCCTCAGCCCACACAGGTCGTCAGCAAACATGTAGGGAGTGCAGTAGTGGATCACGTTGGTGAGGCTATTGACATGCATGAGGTAGCAAAGCGGGCCGCACCCCGAGCCCTGGGACACGCCACAGGTCTACAGGATCTATGGTCGATCAACGGAATTAACTCGTCAATCGAAACTAAATTGACATTAGATTAGAAAAAGTCGTAAATACTGTCGGCAGTAAAGCACAACAAATCTTATCTGTAGAGTGTGAAGGTTTATTTCCGGATGTACGATCTGTGAATTAAGCTAATTTGGACTACAATTGAAACGACCAATCAAACGGCTTTTTTCTGTGTAGTTCATTATATGACTTTCAATGTACATATTTGTGTGAGTTTTGCGACAGCGGTTCCTTCACTTATGCTGTTGCATTGCACTTCCACTGTTTTTTCTGTTCCGTGTATCCGTCTCGTTTGCGCTTTAGTAAATAATAATTATAATACAACTATTAAAACTGTTTCTTAGACTAGGTACTTAACTAGCATAAACTATACTACTAAAATATTATATTCATTTACTTTTATGTTGGAAAAAATCTTTCACACTTAAAACTTAATGCGGTGCTCAAATAAGCGTGCATTTTAGGTGGAAAAGCGCAAAGCCTTCATCTGTCCGCTGTGCGACGAGCGCGTCAGCTACGGCTCGCACTTCAGCGCGCATCTCCTGCACGCGCACAGAGTGCAGGAGCAGGTCGAGGAGCTGGAGCTGTACAATATGGACGGTGAGTGCTCCTCTGTGCCCCAGGCGAGTCTAGACTGCCCTCATTGTGTCTGGAGCTGTACAATATGGACGGTGAGTGCTCCTCTGTTCCCCAGGCGAGCTACAACCCCCCCTAAGTGTGCATTGTTGGTAGAGAAGCGCAAAGCCTTCATCTGTCCGCTGTGCGACGAGCGCGTCAGCTACGGCTCGCACTTCAGCGCTCATCTTCTACACGCGCACAGAGTACAGGAGCAGGTCGAGGAGCTTGAGCTGTACAATATGGACGGTGAGTGCTCCTCTATCCCCCATCATCATGTCAGCCGAACGGCGCCCACAGCTGGGCATAGGCCTCCCCCAAGGATCTCCACAACGATCGGTCCTGCGCTGTCCGCATCCAGCGGCTTCCCGCGACCTTGACAAGATCGTCGGTCCACCTTGTGGAGGGCCTTCACACGGAACGTCGTCCGGTACGCGGTCGCCATTCGAGAACCTTTCCGCCCCAACGGCCATCGGTTCTCTTCGCTATGTGCCCCGCCAACTGCCACTTCAACGATGCAATCCTTCGAGCGATGTCGGGTGCCTTAGTTCTCCTGCGGATCTCATCATTTCTGATTCGATCAAGCAGGGAAACACCAAGCATCGCTCTCTCCATTGCTCGCTGGGTGACTTTGAGCCTTCTTATGAAACCCATAGTGAACGACCTCGTCTCACTCCCATATGTCATCACTGGCAACACACACAGGTCAAAGACCATCGTCTTGAGACACTGAGGCATCTCAGACGCGAATATTTGGCGGAGCTTCCCGAACGCTGCCCATCCGAGCTCTGCCCCCAGCTAAGTGTGTATTGTAGGTACAGAAGCGCATCTAGTGCACGCGCACAGGGTGCAGGAGCAGGTCGAGGTGAGTACCCTCTAGATCTGCAAGGGTCTATGGCCTCTAGTTCCGCCATGGAATAGGGAATATGCACTCGGAACAGATGAGGGTCATATTATTTTTTTGAGTTCCTATTTTGAATTCTTTCCGTTACGTCACTAGTAATATTTCCTAATTTTATTTCTTTGTCAATAGAAAAATTATTATTTAAACGTGCAAAAAAATGTGGGAAATTCAAAGCGGTTGAAACAGTCACGTGAGAGTGTGACGTCCAACTCTACGCGTATGTCACTGTCAAAAGCGCGACAAGAATTCAATAGTTTGTAGATCAGAGTCCATGACAACCGAGCGCGCCATAATGGCGGCGTTTGAAACGCTTGAAAAAGTTTGAATGCGAAGTGTAGTATATTTATAAATTGTTAAAAAATGTATAAATATACTACACTTCGCATTTTTGGTGATGTATATTATTGATCAGTCATAAAATGATATAAGCTATCATAAAAAAATACATAAAAGAACAGTGCATATTCCCTATTGAATGCTACCAAAACGCCTCTACAACAGAGTGGCTCTCCATACCATTTAAAACCGTCAAAGGACCTTCACTATTGGTTCGTGAATTGTAAATGTACCGACATATAATATTTATTCATATTATAATTTATTTCATACTTTCCGTGCGTACACTCAGCTGGGCCCACTGAAAACCAGCGTCTGAACCGACCAGGTCCAGACACATGCTGAGTGTGGTCCTTTTTTTCTGGGCATCGTAACACCGCTTCCTGGTAGAACTGTTCCTATGTTGTTTTATTTTTTTTGTTCTAATGTTATTCCTTGATCGTATTTTATTGTTTTGTATTGGTTTCTTTTTGTTACTTTATATTTTTTTGGGTTACGGTGTCCCGAATAATAAATGTATTTTCTTTCTTCGTTCTTACTAATAATATCTAAGTATAAGTCCAGCAATGTCTCGAAAGAATTGTGATATTTCAGATTTCATGCTATTCAAGAGCGCGATTCAGGAGGAGACCAAGTTCCGCTTCAGGAAGACGACCGCCAGCAAACAGACGATAGAGGGCGTTCGCTCGCACTACATGTGCAGCCAGTCGGGGGTCTACGTGTACCAGGTAAAAGAAAGATATACAGGAGGAAGTGATGTAGGATTAGGCCTCGCGTGTAGTCCCTAGTTGAGCACTGCTTAACTAAACTGCTTGCTAAACAGTCAACCTGATAGAGAAGGCCGCTAGGCATTAAGTCTGCCATTTGTAACTTCTGCTTGTCATTTTGTGCAATAAAGAATAAAAATTATAACATTCAGGTGCAAACATTTATTTTTTAAATACCCTCCTATGTTTTGCATTGATTAGACTTATGTTAAATTGAAATCATCAAAATAGATTGATTAGATTTTCAAGGAGATCCTTGGGGGAGGCCTATGCAGCTATACAGCAGTGGGCGTCGTTCGGCTGGTGATGAAATAACCTTGACGGAAACTGAAATTTTTTCATCGAAATCTGTCATTTTACTGCGCTTACAGTAAAAATGGTTGCTAAGGAAAACTAAATTGCTGTTTTTCACTATAATCCTAGCATTTTCTCATATCGATTCACTTTCCGACCTTCCCTGACCTTTCACGATTATTCCAAGACCAAAATTAGCCAAATCGGTCTGTGGTTCTCGAGTTTTAGTGAGACTAACGAACAGCAATTGATTTTAATATATTGAGATTGTCAACCTGCGCTATAACACTGCTGTTTCAATTCCTTCCTACCACTCTTTCCCAGTCTACGGTCCAGAGCCATGATGAACCCATACCTCCATCATTTAAATTAAAATTGCAGTACAAACACTGATGATCATTTTGTGTTTGATTCATAGCAAGCTCGTTTTTTTTAACATTTCTCCCTTACTCCAGGGTAAAGGCAAGCGCCCAGCGCCTGAACGCCAAATCTACAAGACAGGCAAGGCGTGCCCGGCGCACATGATCGTCACGGAGACCACGGACCGAGTCATGGTCACCTTCTACAAGACACACGTTGGACACGGACGTGAGTATATGTAGTTAGAAAAAAAAGTGGTAAAAAACCCTTTTTTTAGTTGTAAAAAACCCTTTTGTGTAGTTGTGAAAAACCCTTTTGGGTGGTTGTAAAAAAACTCGTTGGCATAGTTTGTAAATAATATACGAACGGACAGACCGACCTGACGAATCCTTAAGGTTCGCTACTAGGGTCGGCCGGAGAGAAAATCTGTCAAATTTGAAAGCGATCGTGACAGCTATGGTCACACAGTGGTTAGGCCGTGCAATCCGTGCATAAATGCAATGCATAAATCCCGACGACCGTCTTGGTGTAATTGTTTAGAAGTCGGCTACTACACCAAAGGTCGCGGGTTCGATCCCCGCACAGTACAAACATTTGTGTGCATGAACTTGTCTGTTTGTATTGGTCTGGGTGTTTCCTATGTATAATAAGTATTTATTTACAAAAGAAAAAGTATTTAAGTATGTTTATCCGTTGTCTAGTATCCCACAAAAATGGAGTATAATTAGCTCACTTGGGGCTAGATGGCGCTGTGTGGAATAATGTCCAGGGATATTTATTTATTAATTATTATTATAAATCGCGGCATGATAATCATTTGATGCGTTCACCAAAGATATTTTTATTTCGCCACCCAAAATATTTCAGGATATAGGGCAAACAAAAGAAACTAACCAAAAATTTTATTTTATTAAACATACTAACAAGCGGTTTTGCCAATTATTTTTTTACACTATTATTTGCAATCTATTCTCGTGACCACGTTATTTGCACAATGTTATATCTGGTACTTGACGATTCCATCGAGATTTAGTTGTAACTTGGTTTATCCGTTCGATCATCATCAACACAAAATATTTCTTACATCCAATGCATATGATATAGCAATACACGGAGCCATTTCTAGTAACATGCAGAAGAACCCACTAATTAATTGGTCTTACTTGTAATGAAAAGCTGCAAGAAGCATTAAACGGAGCTATCTTGTTACTAACTAAAACGAGGAATTTAACAGTAGTCAACAGTTGAGACACTTTTAGTGGATAATTTATTTTAGATAATAACACTTGAGTAATACCTTTAGTCTCCTGTAGAGGCCATCGCGCTGAATTTAATACAGAATCCACCGTGATCTTCATCTTACTGGGATTGATCTACGAGTAGAGCATAGTATGAAAGGAAGTCACCCTCCGCGTTTTTCTGTCTGTTTTTACATAAGCTTTCACTATCTAAATGATAGTTGATGCTAACTATATTTTCTAGAACGTTTGTCTATATAGTTCATTCAAATTACTACAGGGAAAAGCTGTGTGCAAATAGCCAGTTAGAGATAAAAATGCACTGCCATTTTTCCATGGCTGACGTAAATATGATAATTCAAATTTATATCAAAGTTCTATCTGATATTTTTTTTTAATTTAAAATGGGTTTGCGTTTGACCTCAGTCTTGCCAGCCACGCTTACCCAAAAAATGCCTATTCACTCTTGCCTTGAAGACACCAAGGTTGTATGTATCCGGAAACACAGACGCAGGGAGGGCGTTCCACTCCTTAGCGGTGCGGACCAGAAAGGAAGCACCAAACCGCTTAGTTCGGACCGCTGGAAAGTCGACCACATGGAGATGAAAGCCCTCGCGGCGTCTTGTGGTCCGGTAGTAGAAAGTAGAGGGTGGTATCAGGTCATGAAGTTCTTGCGCACACTCTCCGAAATACACCTTATAAAAAACCGATAGACAGGCAACTCTACGTCGATGATCCAAACTCGAGTTTGGTTCCAACGAGCGTCTCGTCACCTATCAGTCTCCTGGCTCTTCGGTCTACTGAGTCCAGTGCATCCAGCTGATACTTGGCAGAGCCATCCCAGAGGTGGCAGAAGTACTCCATACACAACCGAATTTGTGCTTGGTACAATTGTAAAAGCTGTTCCGGTGTGAAGTGTGTTTCCGTTTCGAATAACTTGTCATTATGTTCTATTGCAATAATATTTCTGTTTCGTATAAGCAAACGCAAACTTTAATTTTTTTTGCTCGAGATCTCCATCCTAATTACTATGGAACGAGTGAAGTTTCTTTGACAGCCGTCTGCGCAGTCCCGCAAGTCAGTCTTCCACATGACGCCGGGTGAGTGCACGTCACTGCGTAAAGAATAGGAAAATGAAATGGCAACTAGTACGAAATTGTCAAACCCAAGAGAGCTTTTAATCAAGTGTACTTATAAATATAAACCTGCCATATAACTCTCATGGTGAATCATGATAAAATCATACGTTTGATAAATTATGCATAATGCATATGAACAAACAGTACGGAGGAAAAAAAATAAAGTTGTATTATTTTCAACATAAGACCCTATGTGCGGCTATTTCGTGTAAATTATCCGCGTAATTATAAATGTCATTTTCGTCAAAAGCGACGTGCGCTCACCTTGGGGACATGGGGGGGAGTGAGCTGCGACGGTGCGCGGACAGCTATCAAAGAAACTTCACTCACTCCATAGTAATTTGTATGGAGATTTCAAGCGAAAAATTCGGAATGTTTGGGAATTTTTTGCACAAAACTGAAATAAAGCAATGAAAAACAACTGATTGGCAATGCTTCTTTGATATCTGATCTTTACACGTTATTTAAAACACGTAAGTTGTTAGTTTATATGATGCCTAAACTTTTGAAATACGGGAGTGCGTTTTGCACGTTTTTAGCGATATTCTGATTTTTTTTCACATTAATCTAGTAAGTTGATCCATATACTGGAAGTTTGAGCTGATTGTGCAACTCTTTGACTACTATGACGATTTTTTTCGTGCCTCATACTTCACATTTTCTATATAAAACTTTAGTTTTCCCGAGAGCCGTTTTCCTGGTATCGCGCCTTAAGATTTATTTTTTTGCCATTTGACTACAGAACCCTAAAAACCCGTTGGTTTAGGTACAGGTGCGGAAAAACCGTTAGCATAGTTTTAGAAAAACCCGAAATACTATAGTTGTCAGAAGCCCGTGAAAAAACTTACAAAAAATATGCATCTACTTAAAATATTACTAAATTAATTCAATGGTTTGTTTTACTCTACATACTTTACTTTCCACATACGGTCTAGCTTTAGACAAAATGTCTTCTTTACAAAATAAGTGTTATACATATTATTATGTGAAGTGAGATTGACATTACTCTTAAAAAACTTACTTCACTCAATAATTCGCGATTATTGGGAAATAACTCGCTGAAGACTCGTTTGGCACAATGCTTACGATCACCGGTTGAAACTAAAACTGTGGCAGGTTCGATTCCTGTACCAACACAAAATGTTTGTTGACGAAATTATTTTTCGCAGTAATTTTTTTCCTGATTTAATTTGTAGGCACAAGATGAAATCTTACGTTGAAGCAATGTATGTGCTATTTAGTTACATAAGTAGGTACTAACTACATATATTCAGCGGTTTCGTCTTTTGTCTAAGGGTTTCGCCCACATGGATATTCCTGTACAATCTTTTACTGAGCATACAATTTTGATTTCGTCTAGTACTTATAAAGAGCTCCGATTTCTTTTACATAAAATCTAAATAGGTATCTCGAAAACCTGAAACGTGTCAGTCAGGTCACTATTTATTTATTTGTTTAAAGAACACTCAATCAAGTACCAATGAAACAAATATAAAGTTCAAACCATTAACTTCTAAAGTTTTACGCTTCTAGCTTCTGCCGTGCTATTCCAGCGGTGCACTGCACATCGGACATCACCTCACATCTCAGTGCTTAACGCTTACCTCAACCATCAATACGCTTTACTTTGAATTAGTATTTTCCCTCATTTTGTATGCAAATAATTTAAAAATGTTATTTGTCTTAGTCCCTTTTTTTCAAACGACCACAGTTGCAAAGAAATTGAATTTTAAAGTTCACTCACTCGAGCGATGGGAGTTTTTGCGTCCGCCGGAATAGCATAGCTGTACGGTTATTTAAAAAATCGGTTTATTTTTGTTGAAAAAAAAATGTGAAAAATGGATTCAGAAATGTGGAAATTGTTACTTTTCACGTAGTTTCGTTTTTCACGCCGCTAGATGGCGTTGGGGGTAAGTTAGCTCGCGCAAGCATTGCGTTACAGCGAATACGTAAGACGGCACTCTACGTAGCGTTTCGTCACTCATATTTTCTATCGTTATGAAATAAGATTTCTCTTTAAAGGGCTCTGACTGGGTTAAACTGGTCAGAGCCTACATATATTCTAATGAGTAAAATGTACATGAATAAGCGTGCATGCTTTGTACTTTGTAATGTACTTTGTAATTAGTTAGTATGATTGTGCGTCATACTTTCATCATGATACATGAATGGCGTGAGTGTAAGTGTGCGTTTGTTTAGGTAAGATCACTTAGTGGCCGCCTGCGACTTTCTGCGCGTAGATTTTAGATTTCTCTGCGAGTTTCATAATAATATTTAATACTAATTGTAGCCTATACGTTATTCCGATGTCAAGCAAAAATACTTGCACTAAATGATAAAATTAAATATTAAAATCAGAAAAATTAAATACCTACACAGTATACAAACATAATGTGACTCTACCACCGTTGTCGGAGAGTTGTTCTGTACTATGGAGAGACGGCAAGAAACTCAGCAGTTAGGTACTCTTATCAACACGTAAGAGACTAAAGTCTATTCTATTTCAAAAACATGTTTGACAATAACAATTATTGTTATTTTAAAGTTGAAAGTGAGATAAGGGCATAAATAACTCGTAGGGATATAAACTAAGAGCTGTTTTTTCAATAGTAAGATTGAAATTATCAGACCAGTAAATTACAACTCGGCAGATTTTAAAATGTATGTCAAAATGACATATTTCAATTAGAGACACAATAATTTATAGATTTTGACATCCAACATTTCCAAATCTGCTGACTTGTAAATTATTGGTCTGATAAATTTTATCCAACTTTTGCAAAATCAGCCCTTACGTAGAGTGATTAGTAGTAGATTACCCTCCTGTTGACAACCCGCTTAGCACAGTGGTTACGAACACTGGTTGAAAGAGTCGCGGGTTTAACTCATACATCAGCGATTTTTTTTGTTGATGAAAAAGATATTTCAACTGGTACTGGTTTAGGTACCTTACCTTGGTGACCTTACTTATTAATGCTTTCCTAAATAAAACGGGAAAACCTTAGTTTAGGATCGGATCGAATGTATGTGATCTATAGCTCTAAATGCGCGTAGTTTTACCTCATTACCGCTAGATGTCGTTGGAGGTAAGTTAGCTCGCGCAAGCATTGCGTTACAGCGAATACATAAGACGGCGCTCTACTTAGCTTTTCGTTACTCATACTTCTGTTCGTAATGAAATAAGATTTCTCTTTAAAGGGCGCTGACTGGGTTAAACTGGTCAGAGCCTACAGAATACCAAATATCATTAGACGTAGGTACGTGCGTACTTAGTTACGTGCATGTAAGAATGTGTTTGTACAGTCAGCGGCACATTACGGTACCCATTCCCGTTTTTTATGTCATAAATATAAATGACCTTATTAGTCGCCCAAATTCTTGTTGTTGTCAATTGTGAATAATTATTAAGATACTTCCATCGCTAAATCAATGCCGCACCGTTGCGTTAGTTTTTATGAATAAAAGAAAGATATTTATAGATAGATAATTTTTCATACAGGCAAAATTTTTTGAAGCAACTTTTGTTTCAGGAACTGAATAGATTTCCTCCAAGTTGTATTTTTTAATTTTTTTGGGTGTTTAAAAAAATATCTTTATTTTACATCATTCATGGAAAAATTCGCCAGATGGTGCGCGAAAATGAGCTCAATCCTTTATAGATAAGATATACTTTATTGTTGCACATAGAAAACAATCACATAAAAATGCTTACAGAGATTTAGCAGTACAATGTAGGCTTTTAGGACATTTTAAAACATTTTTAAAAAACTATGTCTAGTACATAGTTTTTGAAAAAAAAAAGATGAAGACGTTGTTTTATAGAGCTTTTTTTATTAACCTATATTGTCCCACTGCTGAGCAAAGGTCTCTCCCAATTTTCTCCATAGGTCTCTATCCTGTGCTAGGCTAAGCCAGAGAGCTTATTAAAAAAAATACAAGTATGTACTTGCAAAGTCACCCTGTGTAACGAATTACATACCAAGTTTATTCCAACCCAGCCTGCCCATACTTCGAGCCGCGCGAATCGAAGAAGCCCAAGCAGGAGTGCGCGGGCGAGTCTGGGCGTTGTGAGAGGGGCTCGCTTTGGATGTGCGACGCGTGTGGACTCGGCTTCCTCAATGAAGAGGAGTTCAGGGAGCACCAGGCTGAGCACCAGGACCGGCTGCCTTGCCACTACTGTCCTCAGGTAAACACTAGAGTAAGATCCAGTCTTCGAGTTAGCAGCAATGATAATTATAATAAAAAAACGTAGATAGGTATGTCAGTACTGACGCGAAGTGAAAAACTGTCCACGGCCATGAGCCAATAAGTATGGCTCAATCTATGTCGTAGTTGAGTTGAGGCCTGTGCCCAGTAGTGGGACGTATATAGGCCGTTTATGTTTATGTATTAATGCTATAACACAATTCTTTATTGAATTCTGGAATCACTATCTTTTCTTCCAC
The DNA here is from genome assembly GCA_950022985.1 of Udea ferrugalis. Lineage (NCBI taxonomy): Eukaryota > Metazoa > Arthropoda > Insecta > Lepidoptera > Crambidae > Udea > Udea ferrugalis. The sequence continues at coordinate 5,581,713 of OX465545.1, forward strand.
ACAATATACGTAAATCAAATTCTACCAAATTGACGACATCATAAATATATCGTTAGAAACCTTAAACATTTATTTACTAAGCCGCCTTCCCTAAAAATTGTTGTCTTCCTACTATTTATTAACCGTACGAGAAAGTGTTAGAAAGTACTCAATGATTCGAAAGTAAATTATTAATTTGCATTTTTTGCAGGACTTTGAAGACATCGATGCGTGGACGCACCACGTCAGAGTCGACCACAACATGGCTAGCCTCTTTTAGTCCTTTAGTTTTTTAGTTTCAATCCCAACTGCAATCTTTATTTGAAAAAAAAACCCGCTATTCTTATCAATTTTGCACTTTTCAAATCTCTCTTTCCTGATTGTTCCTTGTTTTTTTGAAAGTTGGCTGAAAAAATAACCCATAATTTATAAGGCCGCCTAAATTTGTTAATGTGTGTTTTAAATTTGAGCACTACTTCAACTACACTTTCACTATTTAACATGTGATGCATGTTAAATCTACTGACTTGATGTTTTTTATTAATCCTAACCTTATAGATAACCCTCTTCTCTAAATTAAAATATTTATAATGGTGTAGGGTTAAAAGTTATTCTACACAGTCAGCATCAAGATGACATGTGAATGAAATATTGTTATTCATAAAAACGTACGCAGCACTAAAGCATAGTTTGCAATTGACGTGTTAAGTCACTTACTCGCAAATGGCGGCAACAACAAGAATGAAAGAGACAAAGCGATACAAAAGTTAACGTGTTGTTGAAGCGCTGTTTAAGTTTTTATGAATAAAGGGGTCAGTATAAGAGCATGTCTTGCGTAAGTTTGATAATATGTAAAGGCGGCGTGTGATGTTATATGATATGTGAAATATACATTTTAGACTAGATAGAAGATTCAAATATTTTAAGGTTTAAGAAATACAAGAGAAATTATTTTTTTACACAGTGAAGTGAATTTGTTTAAGTCCAATGAAGTGCGTGATTTAGTTGTTGAAAATAAATATTGAGTTGTTACAATAAATTCGTTTCATTGCATAGGGTTCTACTGTAGGGAGATCAAATCAGGTTCTACGGTCCCACCAATTATATTGTAATAAAAATACGTAGGTAGATTGGTTTCTTGTGCTTTGAGACAACACTGAGCAACATATATCTGTTTGTGCTTTGAGACAACACTGAGCAACATATATCTGTTTCGTTTACGCTCTAGTAAATAATCATACTATCTTGTTCACTCGGTCAAATTATAGGTATGTTCATACGCCAGGGGACAATTTTTGACTTCGCGTCAGTACTGACATAACCTATTTATTTTTTCTATTTGATCTGATCTTTTAGATCAGTGGTGGATACCACTGATCTAAAAAATACATTTTGAAAGCTGCCAGTGTCATTGGAAATTGTTCTTCAATCCAATAGAAATATGATTCATGGGCCATGGCTTTGACTTTGAAGCATGACAGAACGCTTGAGCCCTTTTAGCATTGCATAAACTAATGACACTGTCAGCTGTCAAAATGTATTTCTTAAATTAGTTGGACTATAGGTAAGTATCTAAATGAGACAAGAGTATATTTTCATAAATTTATTACAAACTCTAATTATAATTTAAAGCAATTTACAATCACTACACAATTATATCACATTTCCAAGATTTCAAATCATTTTTAACTAACACCATTTAGTTTTATTTACAATTTCCATTCGACTTTGAACATTAAATCATTTTTACAATATAGAAATGGAAGTAAATTTGTAAGTATTTAATTGGAAGAACAATTTAAGCCAGTCTTAATGAATTTGAACAGTTTCCTAAAAACATTTTGGCAAAAAAAAAACATTGTGTTGCAAAAAAAAGCCTAGTAATTAATATTATAAGATATTTATGTATTACGATTGTGCAACTAAAAAAAAGTTAATAAAATAATTTTAAAAAAAAAACATTTTGAATTAATTAATTTGTTTGTCTACTTACTGAAAACTACGTAGGAGACCATTTTATTGGTCTAATTTTAAATGTTCAAAATCGAAATGGTTCGAATAATACATGATCAGTGTTTCTAAGTGAAAACGTAATTTGTTTTCACAATATTATTTATTTACAATTTCAACATACATATAATTATTGCTGAGTGACTAACTAACAAAGCATTCAGGGTGGTACTATCAAAGCGTAACACTGTTACAAAACACTTAAACAAAGCAATCTGACTAAAGTAATTTACCATCCTGTATTGAAAGTTAAAATATCTACACAAAACTTTTAATATTTTTTCGACATATTTTAATGTCATTTTGTCTTTTAATAAGCTTATTGTTATTACCGCGATTTGTGCGAATACAAAAATATTACTAACAATATTTAATAACACCTTACAATTTAAGTCAAAACTAAAAGAAAAAGTCATAATAATCGAATATGCAAAATAACAGAATCTTACAATAATTCTATCTAAAATCGGCCACGTTGTTATTTATAATTACAAACTTGAAATAGAAAGTCAATGTTTATTAAGAAGAGTGCATCAACAATTTTACTTATTACTGGACCCCACCCCACAATGGGGTCGGTACTAAGAGACTAGATAATAATTAATCTATTAGTTCAGTAGACGGATTCTAAAAACTCATTTCGCGTTTGAAATACGATTTCTCCTGTTGTAAAAGTTTATAACCGAGTCTTACTTCAAAAAAACTTAAGGAAAAGAGGAAATTTCCAAGTTGGTTACCCCTGCCCTTCTTGGTAAGAAAATGGCGTTTAATTCTACCATTTTGACTGACGAGTAGTCGAAACGTTATATTCAAATGGACGCCGTAGTACCTGTGTTTTGTTTAAAAAATATAGGTATAGGAATTCCAAACCATAACATATTTTTTTTAAATCTACCATGAAATCATATGTTATTTCATTTGGAGAAAAACTGCACTAAATCATTAACTAGTCACTATAGCAAAATCGATTATAACTACAAATCCTATTTACAATATCTCACAAGAGGCTACGAGTGCATAAGTAACAGGTAAGTACTAAAAACAAATTATATAAATTTCATTATTCACGTTATTTATTTCCAGCGTATTGTTTTTACTAGAAGGTTAAAATATGCATAGTTTTAAGAACTTCCTTGCTTCCATGATTCAATTAAAAATATGGCTAAAAAGTACCAATGATGAAGGGATTCTTAGAAGAGAGGTTTTCCGTGCCAAAATATTTCAAGTCATCAAAATTTTAAGGTTATTGATATCCGTCAGTTACATACAATCTGTCTGTTTGCATCGGATGAATTATAAACTGTCTATCGAAAAATAATGCGTTAAATTGTCAACATATGTCACTGTTCACAATTTAGCGATAGTTTATAACATCGCGAGATAGATTGGGAACTAACGTCCACTAGGCGAACGTTACACATCAATGAATATCGTGATAAATATCATGATATTTACATGTTGTATTTCGGGCCAGATCCAGAGCACACCCTACCCCATCAATACAGATTGTGTTCTAGTATAATACGATTCAAACTTAATGGCGGCTCGGAAGTTAGCTGCGAGTGCCGAGTGCGCAAGATTGACCTCACCTCGCAACCCGCTGACACCTTAATTTGTGTTCTGTGCATTGACTCGTGTGATGTTCACAGCCGCCATTAAGTTTGAATTGTATTACGCTGCGTACTGACGCGATAAATAGTGACCAGCGACACCACACGCAAGATAAATATCTCGATCCAGGATTTGGGATCAGATCAAGGATTTCCGGTAATCCTGCGATAAATATTGTGATTCGTCAATACACCTCCTACACGTCAATACACGTCGTGATCCGTCAGTATATATTGACGGATCACAATATGGATCTTGCATGTAGCGTTCGCCTTACAGTGCGTCATACGGTGACATACAAAATGTCGCCATTTACTTTCAGTTATGCATATCACCTATTATGTCATGGTGTGACTGCATGAACAAAAATAAAAGTCAAATTTTATTTACAAAACAATACTTATTTTCTTACAATTTTCTTTTTTAGATCAAGTTTCGGTCAAAAATCTCTAACAGCATTTTTAAACCGATATCAGTTGTTACTTAATTTTTATTAAACATAATAATTATATTGCTGGATGAAAATACAGAGTTTTGGTACAAATAAGATATGGTTTTCTGTTAAATTACGAACCCTTTTTTGCTACTTACGCCTTAAGTGATTGGCTAATGAACATCTAAAACTGATTTCGCGTCGCGTCCGACGTCGAACCCCGGACCTTGCGATGAGTGGTTGTTCCAGATGATCATAAGCCTTCTGGTCCCGCCAGTCTCGCCTCAGATATCGTGATTTGCTTCTGTGAATGAATAAATAAGAGAAACCATTACATAGCGGAACGCAAAGCTATCGGTTTTAGAAATCGGTCCTAGTTTTACTGCCTCCTTGTTGCCTCCTGTTGAGAGTCCAACTCTCAAACCGCTACACCAGCGGTTTGAGAGTTGGACTCTCAACCCGGAGGTCGCGCGCGAGTTCGAATCCTGCGCGAACCAACAACATCCAACCAGTCAACTCTAAAAAACAACACAACTTTCATAGTTGTGTTGTTGTTTGTCATCGGCTAAGACAGAGGAGGCAAATCACCTTGTATCCAAAAGGTAAGAGGCGCCTTACTGTAGCGATGTCGGTTGAGATAGAAAATTTATTCAAATTTATCTTAAATTAAAATAGGCACTTTCAACTTAGTTACCTTGTACAGGTGTAGCAAAGATTCATTTGAACACATTCTTATAGATAGACTAATCATAATTTACAAGTTAGTATTTACTAGTAAGATATTCTTCTCCAGAGTAAAAGCAATTTGCAATGAGAAACTTTTTTAGCTTATTTGTAAAAGAGGGTGATTTTTGAACTTTTCGATTACCAAAACGTTGGCGGTTCGTGCTAGGCCTACTGAACTACTTCTGCGTGACCTGTGCTACTGACCTCATTCCGCCGCCTTCCGGCAGTTGGGGCATGTCTGCTGCTCCTGCAGCCAGGGTGTGATGCACGCCGAGTGGAAGTGGTGCGTGCACGGCAAGGTCGTCACCTGCAAGCGACATTGTAAACTTTGTATTTATTAAATATAGGTGTTATATTTTTTTCCTACTTAAGTCCAAGCGGACGAAGTCGCGGGCGGCCGTTGGTAAAGTAATATATTCCTTTTATATGAATACTAGCGGCCGCCCGCCACTACGTCCGCGTGGACTAAAGTTAAGAAAAATATATCACATTTTTTTATAAATTCTAGCCTATGTGCAATTCAGATGTACAAGCAACATTATTGTAAAGTTTCATTAAAATCCATTCAGTAGGTTTTACGTGAAAGAGCAACACGGCACATCCACACATACAAACTTTCACATTTATAATATTAGCAGGATTTAAATAAACTTGGTAAATAATAATAACATACCTGCTGGTCCTTCAGGATTATGTCAAAGCAGATGGAGCACTCCTCGAGGGACCACGACCGCTCTCGGCTGAGGAAACAATGTTTAGCTATTAATACACAACATAAACTTACATCTCAAACTTTAAGTGCATATTAGCTAGTAGCAAAAGCAAGCGACCAATAACAACAAATAAACACTTAATTCAACAACTACAGTTCTAAGGGTGCGGTCCGTTTTGAGTCAAAAGTGATGATAGCGCGCCGAAGTCGTTCACGCTTCATACAATTCATCAATTCGGAACGCCTCCTGCGAGCCCCTTTTGACTCAAAACGGACCGCACCCTAAATGACGTGTGAATACAGGAGTAGTCAACAATACAGAGTTCAGGAATAGGCTAGACGACTGTAATTTTTTTTTGTTTATTATCGAAAGACGTTACATTTATGAACGCAATCCTAAAAGAATCACTGCTATAGTACTACCCGAGATATCACAATTTGAATTGCACATTTTTGGACTTGCCTAAAAACGCTCCATTCAAACGTGTCCTAAATTATGACGTCACACTAACGTAGTTATAAGGAGCGCGCGTAAGAAGTTTGTACGACAGCTATATTAAATATTGCGTTTATGAAAATGGTCTTTTAACAAAATTGCTTCCTAATAGTCTCTGTTTGAAAATGGTATTATTTTTTTACAAAATATGTATACTTCCGAAATGGACTTGCCCACCCAACTTTGAAGGCCTATTGTGGCTTCATACTGAATCAAATTTTGATTGTGGTTTCACAAATCCATTTGATTTTAATGATTTTATTTGGTAAACATAAAATAACACGCAAAATGCATCATAGTCGTCTACCCTATTCGCGAATTCGACTTAAACGGCTATCTTACATTAGTCCCATCTATCACGTAAGTCCAAGGTATTACTGTATTAGAGGAAGAAAAAAAAACAGATGACAGACGAGCTACACACGCACAGGTCCAGCTATGCTATTCCGGCGGACGCCAAAACTCCCTTCGCTCGTGTGAGTGAACTTTAAAATTCAATTTCTTTGCAACTGTGGTCGTTTGAAAAAAAAGGACTAAGACAAATAACCTTTTTAAATTATTTACATACAAAATGAGGGAAAATACTAATTCAAAGTAAAGCGTATTGATGATTGAGGTAAGCGTGAAGCACCGAGATGTGAAGTGATGTTCGATGTGCACCGCCGGAATAGCACGGCAGCTATGATATTCCGGCAGGCGCCAAAACTCACTTCCCTCGTGGTGAGTGATCTTTAAAATTCAATCTCTCTACAACTGTGGTCGTTTGAGAGAAAATAACTAAGCCAAATAACATTTTTAATGTTCACTCCGAGGGACATACAAAATTTCCATACAAAAGGAGAGAAAATACTATTTCGGAGTGAAGCATATTGATGATTGAAGTAAGCGTGAAGCACCGAGATGTGAAGTGATGTCCGCCGGAATGCCACCCCTGCTTTTTAATTTTGGGTAATACCAAATGCTCAGGAGAAAACGCTAACTTTGATCTTCCATTCGCTTCAACTTGAATTGATAGTCTCAACATTTGTCTAGGAATAATTTTTAAAAGTTATTTGGCTTCGTTCTTTGCACTCTTGTAGTTAGCGTTTTGTAACGCCACAATTCGAACGTTCGATATGCACATGCGTAATGCCACCCCAGATCTGATCTGCCTGCCAGGCATATCTGCCGGGCACGTCTGTACCTGATAGCTGGCTATAGTCCGTTCGCGTTAAGAATGCGGAGATTTCATACTTGTCTTTCGACCTAGCACGCCCCCTAACCAATCAAAAGTTCCTACCAACTAAAAGTTCCTAATTAGAAAGCAAAGTTCACAGTGCCCAGTTGAACGCATTCTTTCAAACGCAACGGTTTTGTAAAGTTTTTCTCCGAGTAACGGAATGAAATAAAAAAATACTGCATTCTTAACGCGAGCATACGATAGTGCTATCAGGTCAACGACGAACAAAATCATGCTGTGTTAGGGCCAAACCAAAATCTTACAAATACTGCTCCCTCAGGAGACGCAACTGTTCCTTCTCATACCTGGAAACATTCAAAACTATTCATTAAAACAGTGGTTCAACTTTTTACACAGGTTGCAGTTCAATATCTGCCTTGTCAATTGAGATTCCGAATCATATTATCTGAAAATTTAAATATCAAAATAAATTTGAAAAAAACAATCAGAAAATTGGAATTGGAATTAAATTTTCATTTTTGAAGTTCTACTTGTATTGTTTTTTCTTTGTTATGTACCTTTTAAATATTTTCTTTCTTTGTTTCTTACAAAATGCTCAACTACTTGAATTCGGCAGAGATTGAAACGAACACATACTTATTTTTATTTTGTGTATACTTTTTTTAATGATGATAAACTTGTAAATAACACTTCGACCACGTATCCACCAACAAAACCTGTTATTATCATGCAAAAACCTGTAACGAGAAATAACACCATTTGAAACATGCTTATCAGGAATAATTTAAACTGGTTATACTGGTATACAAGTTAGTTAAACTCATTCAGTGTTATTTTGTCGTTTCAACATCACCATAACATTATTTGGAGCTGACTCTACACCAGTCTTTCGTTTGTGAAAAATAAAAATGATTTATTTAAAATGAGACCGTTCCTTTAGTTCGGCATGCAAGATGGCATAATAATACAGCACACCTTCACCTTCTCTTTTCCAAACCATCATGTTCAATTCCCGGCTAAAATAAAAGCTTTTTGTAAAATCTGAGTGTGCAGTTTTACTTTTGTTTGTGCCCACTTCTTTCAGCATTTTTTGATATCTATATATATATAAAAGAAAGTCGTGTTAGTTACTCCACTTATAACTCAAGAACGGCTGAACCGATTTAGCTGAAAATTGGCATAGAAGTACCTAGTTTAGAGCGAGGAGAAGGACATAGGATACTTTTATTTATTTTCCTTTTTTTTCCCTTTTTTTTGCCCTTAAGGCGGAACAAAGTTCGCCGGGTGAGCTAGTTCCTCATAGTTTAGGATTTGGCTTACCACGCCTACTTGAAAAACTCACACTGGATACAGAGATGCACATTCAGGAATGAATAAAAAACTACTGTTAGTTCTTTCGACATTATAAAACCAGTTAGTTGACAACACAAAATAAACGGGCAATATCAATATTCTTACAACTGCTGATCCCTGAGCATGGCCATCTGGTCTTCTTCAGCTCTGCAATTATTCATTTAAATTACTTACAGATCATGTGAGGCCAATTTTTGTTACAGAGAGTAGGTATCGTATTCAGAGAGTCAAATATTTATTTATTTATTCTTTATTGCACAAAAGTAAAGCACGAATGGCGGACTTAAGGCATTCTCTGCAATACAAAAGTTAATATGTTGTTGAGGAGCTGTTTAAGTTTTTATCAATAAAGGAGATTGTTTTAATGAGCAGTTAGTTAGAACTTTGTATGAGTTGAGCAGTTATTTTCCTAAACAGGTACCTAGAAGTATTATTTCTGTGAATTAGGGAGCTTTATGGTAAATTGTATGAGTATGAAATGTTCCACTTACGTTCTCCTTCTAATTTCTGGTCTGGGACTGATTAGAGCTCCTAAATTGCTAAACAAAGCCATCAGCGGAGACAGAGGGGACCTGCCATCATCTGGAACTCCAATAGACGAGCTAGTCACGTCCCAGTCCATCGTATCAGAATCTGAACCGACATTGCCCACGTTTACTATTGGCATAGCCAGGTAACCGGTCTCGGATGAATCACTGTCTGATGATATTGACAGATGTGATTGGTCAATTTGTATGTCATCTTCAGATGCAGAAGACATGTTTAGACCGATGATCCAATTATCGTTCGGTTCTGCATCAAAACTTGAATCGGATTCTTCGAAGGATTCATCAGAGTTTGTTTGAGAATCGTGGATGCTTGTATCCGTGGTGCTGTGTTCTGATATGGTGGTGTATGAGTCTTCATGGTCATGCAAGCGGTTGCTGATGATGAAGTGGTAGTAATGGATTTAAAATCAAATTAGTGCAAATTAACAGAAAATAGCTTGCAATTGTTTTAAATGAAAACATCGAGTGTCAGGTATCAATTTCACACATTGTTAATGCAGAAATTAACAATAGTTTTTTTTAAGACTTTCAACCATTTTTTGTCAATATTTAGATGAAAAAAGGTACTAAAGGTCCATGAAACATTGAACTGCTGGATTTGTATTTAAGGCAATGATATTATAATAAAAAAGACGTAGATAGGTTTTGTCAGTACTGACGCAAAGTCAAAAATTGTCCACGTAGCACAACATACCTAATTTGGCTATGGCCAACTATCTACTAGGACTACTATCGCTATGGCGTGTGATCAAGATAGTACATTATTTACTAGAGCGTAAATGAGAAAGATACATGTTGAGCAGTGTCGTCTCAAACTATTATCACTGTCAATGCTTTTCCTCAGGTGTACAAAAAGTTCTGGAGTGTTGGAGGCTACTTTTTTAGCACAAGCAACCTCATCTACTTTTTTTTATAATAAAATCATTGATTTAAGGTTTATCAAGTACACTGCCATCCAAAGTTTATGATTATTTACTTGAAAACACTATAATATAGTGGGAATCAGATAAAAATAGACAATATTGTGATAATTTACTATGCTGATGTGATTTGCAGTTGTAGATGATAAAATAGGTACTTTCTATTTTGTTTAGATTGCATAGGTGATGTGATAAAAACAACAACATAAATCTAAAAATAACAAAACATAAAGCAAACATTGTAGAACAATAATGGCTACCTACTTTGTGTAACTAGATAATTACAAAAACAAAGCATCCTTTTACTAATTGCATCGAATCTCACCACAAAACGTCAAGGATTAGAAAATTAATTTCGTGGGTATTTTTTTAAAGCGAAGCAAAGCCTTGCGATAGTGAACCTTAGCATCCTACTCACAAGGTATGAGGTTCCTCGCACGTCCATCCACTGGTGGATCCTTCACCGTCAGGGTTTTCTGGCCTCTTGCTGAAGAAGTAGTACAAAGCAGCCCCAACGCCGACGCCTATCGCCGCGGCTGCGAGCCCGAGGCCGCGGCTTGGGCAACTATTTTTCTGGCGATCTTCCTCACGTACGTTCATTTTAGTTTTTGCGTGTTCGATTTTCGCAACGAAAATAATTCGGGAATTTTGACGTTTAGTGATGTGTTTTGCGACAACGAATTCATAGATTACAATCATGAAAAATATCGATTGTGTTTTTAAAATAGGGTAAAACAAATTAGAGTCCAACCGAAACTGGTTTTCCGGCCGAAACCGAAACCGAAACCGAATGTTCGGCCTGGGCTTCAGTTTCGGCCGAAACCGAAACCGAAACCGAAACTCACGTGGTCAAGTATAAAATACCTACAAATACTAAATTCTGAAGAATTTTACTCATTATTCTGCTAATAACAACAAAACTAAGTTACAGACACATTTTTTTCAACACAAGATCCCACCGCTGGGCAAAGGTCTTCCCCAAATTTTTCGATTCACCCCTGTCTTTTGCTCAAGTCAGCCATTCGCCAGAGTAATGTACCAGTTGGTCGCACCATCGTTTTTTTAGGCGTCGTCTTTCAGTGATATCAGTCTTTGAGGAGCCATTGGGTTGGGATTCAAGCCGGATGCATCTTACAGATTGCTCAGTGCTCACTCCCATTTTGTCAGACTTTCTGGCCTACGTCTTGAACATCAGTTTTGGCACGGATCGTGGTGAAGTTTCTGTCTGTGTGTTTAATGCCTAACACACTCCACACCATTACCCTTTGACCAATTCCGAGCTTTGGCTTAGGGTGTTCCATGAGCAACCAGGCTTGTGCGCCGTTTGTAAAGATGGGCAGAATGCAAACGTCGGGAAGTTCTCGCTTTAAAGATATAGGAAGGTGGCACTTCATTTATTTCAGCTAACTTTAAAAGTTAGCTCCTCTAGGTGATTCGGCATTCGATTTCTTCATCCTGCCTGTTCTCGAAGAAGACTATATTTTTTTACGGGGGGAATCCGTTCATGGACTGGACTGGTTATGGACGATCTAGAGGGCGGGACTCTGAGGGAAGACCAGGGGTGTGAGAGGCTCGCCTGCCGTGAGGCGGCAGACATTACTCACTAAACACTCCAGAGGTCCCCGTGATCTCTGGTCAAGAACTCTGTGCCGGTGTACCCCTGGCGCGCTATGCTAACTAGCCCACCTTGAGGGGAGTTACACCTCCCCTCTTTACACCCGCCAGCGTGTACGGCGGTGTTAGGTCACTCTTACACAGACGCCCTTCCTCGGGGCCACTTGGTATGGAGGCACACAGCCCCCGGCGTGTGCACTCCCAGTGACCCCGAAGGCCCCTTTTAGTCGCCTCTTACGACAGGCGGGGGGGAACCGTGCCAGAATTCTAACGCCCAATACCACAAGGCGAAAGGAGACAATCTGGCCCAAGTCAATATAGGTACGTGATCAAAGTTGCATTGTCTGCCGTGTACCACTTCCTTACTTTTGGTGCCGTTTGTCGTCAGTTTCGTTTTCGTCTGGTTCATCATCAGTCCAATGCCATAGCACGCTACACTTAGTTCTTTGAAAATTGTCTACCCTGCCACTCGGCGGGTTTGTTGGCGAAAAGCACGATGTCGTCGGCATAGCGATCGGTCGATTTCTATAATTCGACATCGACTCCATCATTAGACTAGGGCCTTGCCAACTGCCTAAAAACTTCCTCCAATGCGATAGTAAATAATCTGAGTGTTAAAATATTGAACTATTTACATCATTCGAGTACAGAAACGAAAAGAAAACTTCATCAACAACCACGCGCACGACGTCCAATTCTGAACATCAGGACTCCCCCTTAAATTCCCAGAGTGGCTCGTAATGGGCGGCCTACATCCACCCAAACCCTGCAATCACTATCAGGTCATTCTGCTTCTTTGCTGGTGGGAATCCCACGCTGCGCTTGGCTTCAAACGATATCCCCTCGAGAACATTTCGACCCCAAACTGATGGCCCAGTTTCTCGTACAATGTGCCCTGCCAACTGACACTTCAACCTATTTCCTTAGTGCCCAGCGGTGTTGGATGCAACGATCAACCTCTTCCTCGAAGGTGGACCTGCCTACTTGAATCATTTGATCAAGACATACTCGTCGACAACTTCGGGAATCGAGCTCCCAACAAAACAGTCTCAACGAAAACTGACATGTTATCAGTTCCGTCTAACCATTACCTCTAAAGAAGTTTTGCGTCTGGCGATTACGCACTGACTAATTTTTGTGTTGCTACGGAGCCATCCGAATGTCCCACGACAATTCCCGACGACTGTAGAGGTCGCCAGGCTCTGCCATAACGTTGCCGCGAGAAACGAAGTTACACGATTTCGCACGACATCTTCCGAAATGAGTTTCGGTTTCGGCAAAAGTTTCGGCCGATTTTGGCCGAAACCGAAACTGCGGCCGAAACTCGATTTTTTGGCCGAAACTGGCCGAAACCGAAACCGAAACCGAAAGTTCGGTCGGACACTAAAACAAATTCGAAATACTTTATAATAAGACAATTATGTTAGGTTTGTCAGATTAGATTTCAAGCATAGAATGAGTTCTGTAACTCATTCTATGCTAAACTACCAGCTAAACTAAAAAAATACTCCATTTTGCACTTTTACAAACGTTCCGTTTCACGCGTTAGTTTTTATACACACAAATTAATAAAATATGATGGGGGTATTTCTATTTTATATGAGAAATTTGGTTTATCTTGGTGTATGTTAAGGTTTCAAAATTTTAATTTAAACTGTAATTGAAACAATATGTAAAAAGAAACACTAGAGAAGCTAAACAAACAAAACAGATTGCCCGGGGATTCCCACGATACGACTTAACGTGGCCCCGATAAAATACCTTCCATAAATTATTGTTGTGAGACGTGACGTGAGTGAGTGAGTGTGGTGGTGTCAGTGTCATTTCATTCGTGTATTTTCTGTGTATGTTTATGCCTGTGTTGTAGATTTTGTTGTGTTCTCTTGGTTACAGAGATATTAATTCTATATCTTTCAATAAAATTAGTGTTACAGCCCAAAGATAAGGTAATCATATTTTATTGTTTTATGTACTTATAATGAAAGAAGAATAGTTAACAATCCAGTATTGCGCAGTGTTCTTATTGCTTAGAAATTAGAGGCGTATTTTGTAATACCTAGGAGAAAGTTTTATTTTTGGCGCTTCTATATTAAGGTACCATACTAGGTATCAGTTGTACTTGTACTGTAGGTAGGAAAGTAGGAATGTTTTCATAATTTTACCAGCTGGCCCATACCGCTTTTCAGGCATTTTAGTTTAAAGGTTTTGAGTAATATTTTCATAAAGTAATAGCTACCTTCATTGTCAACGGCATGACACGCTATCCATTTCCGGTCATTTTGGTATCCATGCATGCTATACTTAATGAAAATATTTTTATTATATTTTGGCATGAGAAATCACAGAGCGTAAAATAAATAGGTAGATAGCCTGACGAGCAGGTGTTTCTGTAATTTCAAGGTCTTTTCATCCTTTGAATTTAGGTAAGTTGTGAAAACAAACAAATTTAATTATTTTTAGTTGAAGCCCCATTAGCGCGTTGTTTCAAGTTCTTTTTAATACTTATTTTCTGAATTGTAATTTCTTGTAAAAAAATGTTTGTAAAAAATAATACGCCGGAATTCAGAAACGTCGAATCAACGCTAAGCACGCGCTCACGCTCATGCTGTCCCTTTCAGTTTATTGACATTTTACGGGACAGCATGAGCGTGAGCGCGTGCCTAACGTTGATTGACGTTTGTGAATTCGGGGGTTGGAATCCCTTCCGTTTTTTTTTTTGTAGATATAGCACCCTTTAGAGAATAACTTTATCTGACTGAACCATAGTTCCCCAGATGGATTTCCTCTTCAAAGGCATAATCCTGGGCGCTGGAGTGGTCGTGGCTGCAGTCATGGTGGCCGTGGAGTTCTGGCAGCACAGGAACGTACCGCAGCCATATTCGACGCACGGCCAACGCAGGAACAGGGATGATTAGGATAGGTCAGTTCCGCACAACCTAGTCTTTATACGTTCTACTGCTGGGCACAGGCCTTACCTCACCTCAACTATGAAGTGAAACGAGCCGTACTCCAACACGCGGTTTCAGTGCAGATTGTTGGAGGGGTGTAAGGTTCGTAAGCAACCTTAGTGTCATATGTTATCACGCCACACTAAGGCCACTAACTAACCGCATTTCCGAATGGGGAGAGCGCAATCTTGTCGAGTTCAACGCCAAGAAAACACAGGTGTGCGCATTCACTGCCAAAACGTCGCCATTCCCTTCCCATCCCACTCTTCAGAACACCCCACTGCCAGTGAAAGATAGCCTTAACATCCTTGGCATGGATGTTCGCAGCAACCTCAACCAACGGGACTACATCGAGAGCGTTATCAAAACTGCATCCCGTAAACTTGGAATCCTGAACAGAGTGAGACGATTCTTCACGCCTGAGCAGCTCTGTCTTTTGTATAAGACACAAGTTCGCTCGTGTGTGGAATATTGTTCTCATCTCTGGGACGGTTCCGCCAAGTATTTGCTAGAAGCTCTCGACAGGTTGCAGCGACGCGCTATCCGCATTATTGGTAGCCCAGAGGCAACTATGGCTCTGGAGCCTCTCCAACTGCGTAGAGACATTGCCAGGTTGAGTGTCCTCTACCGCCTTTACAACGGCGAATGCTCTGAAGAGTTGTTCCAACTGATCCCATCCTCACCCTTCCACTCCCGCACCACACGCGCTGGTCTGCGCCAACATCCACACACGATCCAGCGACTGTCGGCCCGCACCAAAAGGTTCGGTGATTCGTTCCTGTGTCGTGCTATCCAGACGTGGAACGCTCTTCCAGCGCATGTGTTTCCTTCTTCCTACAATGCCGGGTTTTTTAAGCGGGCGTGAAAAGGCATTTATGCAGGCCTTCAAAATGAGATTGACCAGCAAAGTAGTTGTGCATTACTGTGCTTGTCAACCCCATATCTGGACCTCACGACTGCTTCCCATCAGGTGGAGTGAGGTCATGTTGAAGACCACAATAAAAAAAAAAAAAAAAAAAAAGGCTTAACGACTGACATCTAGCGACGTCAACCGGAACCAACTGCTCAACGTGCCTTCCGAAGCACGGAGATGCCCCAAAAGTACACCACTAAATTTCGGTCGGGGTGGTCGGTCGCCCATCCCATTTCCGACTTGGCGTCTGTTGCTTTACAACAGCGATCGTCGCCGCTCACTGTCACAACTGCGCCCCGGGCAGCTGTACTTAACCAACTTAACTTATTGTAGCCTTTTCTATTTGCAGGTACTTCCAAGCAGTAACGCTACTCACTTACCTAAACATTATCATAGTGCCTTTGTTAGTTTTTACTCCGTCCGCAAAAAGTATTGTCAACACGCGAAGGTTTCAGATTGCAACGTTAAAACAACGTTATTGTGCTAACGAATCTTTTTAAAGTTATATCGTGTTTGTTTGTTCTGTCCAAAATGGTGATATCTCTGCAAGCTAGGAATTTATCATATTAATAAGCTTCCAGTACCTAGAGTCCGTTCACGTTAATAATGCAGTGATTTTTAAATTTAATTCTGTCGCACTCAAAAAATCTCAGATCCACAACCTTTGCGTTCGAAAGTATGCGTTCAGCTGGCTTCCTAATTATGGCCGTGCTAGGTCGAAGGACAAGAATGAAATCACTGCATTCTTAACGCGAACGGACTATAGTCTTTTTAGGACCAGAGTGAGTCTACGCACTAAGGTCTATGGCATGACAGGCTATCCATTTCCGGTTAATCCTCCTTGTTCTCTATGGCAAATAGGTAACAGTCATTTAGCAAGAACAAGACAAAAAACGGAAATGGGTAGCCTGTACATTGCCGTTGGCCGTACACAGCTACCTGAATTATTGTAGATTGGTACAGTACATACACAAAATGTTGAAAATTCTGTTAATTAGCTTTGTATGTTTTCATCTGAAAACTGTTGAGCTATTGAATTGTGTTTCTAGCTCAAACCTGTATAGTACTTATGTACACAGAAAAGTATAGTAGTAGAAGGCAGCAAGTATAATTAATTTATACTTCAAAGCCACGGCTATGTTATTATAAAAATAAAGCAATAATATTTAAATGATGTATTAATTCAATTTAAATGTGATATTAAGTTGTGTGCACAGCTCAAGTGTATCGATCCGATGAGTGTGATTAGTGTTGTAACAATGACTACACACTCTTTTAACTGTACAGGAGCCAGTAGAAGTTACTAATAACTAACTTTCAAAGTCTCTTCTTGTAATCTGTCACAGACAACAGCAGGACAGACTATTCATTTCTTTCTTGGTCTATTGTAAAGAAATGTTATTTATCGAGAGTAAGATAAACAATGGAAATGGGTTGTATGTACCATTGACTGTACGTAAAATGATCTTCTGGCCTCTGTACATACGGCCACACTTGACCTGTGGCCGTCTATGTAGAAATAATTTATTAAAATGATATTATGAATTAATGTAATGTTATTGTTACTATATGTATAGTTTTTAGTAAATAAAAATGAAATATACCTACCACAATCATTTAACACGGTTTTATCACCTTCCAAGCTACTTATCGGAAATTATTTCCTTATCTTGATATCAAATTGTGTTAAACCTTTGTTGCATAATGTAAGTGAACAGAATACTGTATGTTACACAAGATAAGCAAATAACAATCTTTTGTTGATTATTTGTTCGTTTTCTTAACCTTTGACAGCCATTTGTTAGGCCAGCATGAACCAACTTAGAACCACACCATAACTTTGGTACAGAGGCGCACACATCAAGCTTTACATAGGGGCACCTTATGCGGCTGACATTAGACCCATTTTGCAATGGTTTTGTAAAGGTTGATGTGTGCGCCTCTGTACATATTCCGGCGGGCGCCAAAACTCACTTCGCTCGTGGTGAGTGAACTTTGAAACTCAATTTCTTTGCAACTGTGGTCGTTTGAGAGAAAAGAACTACCTGAGCCGAATAACATTTTTTAATTATTTACATACAAAATGAGAGAAATAACTAATTCAGAGTGAAGCGTATTGATGATATAAGTAAGCGTGAAGCACCGAAATGTGAAGTGATGTCCGCCGGAATAGCACACCAGGTGAGATTGTGGTCAAATGCGCGCCTTCATAAACATAAAAATGACAAACATTCAAGCTTTTCAGTTTTGTAACATTATCTTGCTAAATTATGTCTTTCCAATAGAACAAGGAGGACTGACCGGAAATGGATAGCTGTATAGCCAGCAACGGCAAATCGGACTACCATTTCCGGTGAGTCCTTGCTCTATTGCGAAGAAATGACATTTGGCGAGAGCAGTATAAAAAACGTAAATGAGTAGGCTGATGTGCCGGGTACGAGTTAAGTGTTCTGTCAGGCTCAAAAGTCAAGTCACAACAAACGAATCACATTTCTATTGGATTTAAGTAAATTCAATTTCCAATAACACTGGCAGATGTCAAAGTGTATGTCTTTGTCACGACCATATCCCTAATGGGCTAGTTACAATTCAGAAGCCCACATTTCGCCGAGGGAATTTGAACCCAACGTGGTAAGGGGTGAGCCTATCGCCGTTATCCGAGTTACTTGGGTTTCTCAACGGTGTTTTCCATCACCGGAAAGTTAGCCGCAAATTGTAGAATGAACACAACAAAGTAGGTTTGTGCCGGCCAGATTTGATCTCGGGACCACCGGGTTCCGAGCCAGTCTTTAACCACTAGGCCACAGACGCTCTCATAAATATTTAAAATAGCCAAAAAAAATGTTCGTTTTTTCTAAACATTACTGGGTTTGGTAACTGTCAAACGTGACGAGATCGAAATTCATTGGCTGTCAAATGTTCATACTGTCAGGCACATTAGTTTGACAGAACGACGTCTGTCGGGGCAACTAGTATACAAATAAAACTTCATAATAATGTGAACATTCTAGTATATTTTCTGCCTCAAGAGTATATTTACATCGACTGCAAGGAACAGTCGCGCTCTAACGCAAGCGGATAAAAATACAATATCTTAACATCTATGTAGTGTTAAAAAAACTTATGTTAAAATGCACTTTGAATTTACCATGGCAAAATGGATTTTGACACACTGTTATTAGGGTCGATGATGAGTGTACAATTTTGTCACATGTGAATTTTCGTATGTACAGTCGACGGCGTGACAGGCTACTCATTTCCAGTCATCCCTCGTTCTGTTACAATTGGCTACAGCAAGACAGAAAACCAAAAATAAGTAGTCTGATGTGCTGCTCGGTGTACGGTGGACGGCACATCACTCTACTCATTTCTATTCAGTCCTCCTTGCTCTTTTGCATAGAAATGACTATTGGCAAGAGCGAGAAAAAAAACGGAAATGGGGTAACCTGATGTGCTGTTGACTGTACTCGTTAGATGAAGTAAAACAAATTATTTCACTAAACTAAAATGTTATAAGAGTTGTTTAGGAATAAGAAAATAATAACAGAAACCATTAATTTTTGGAATAATATCTTGTTTTTTGTCTGTTATCTCAGAGTGAGGATATGAAATGTCACAAAATTGTACACATATCAGCTAAACCCTTTAGGGTAATATTCCAATGTCTACGACGTACGATCAAGCCACAAATGCTATTCTATTTGACTCCTATTTGCGACCTCTGTTGGTCAGTTGTAGACATTGGAAGACTACCTTTTGTGTCCACAGTATGACACGAATTGCGACCGTTACCAAGATATAGCTGTTATTTAAATTTATAAATCAAATTAGTATGTTTTCTTTCCTTCCATAACAATTTTGCCATTGAAGTTAATTTGATTAAGATATCAATAATGATATTTATAATAGATCAGTGCCTGTCTCTTTCTCTCTTAGCTCAGTCAAAATAGAAAAGAAAGGGACAAAACATTAATAAAATAAGATTCTGCTTTAAAAATAATCATAGACCCGAAATTTTTCATCATTTTAATGGTACATAATAAAAAATGTTAAGAGCTCTGTAGTTTGAACTATATTTGGAAACGGTCGAAAATATTAATAAAAATTAGAACACAAAATTGCAATCTTACATCGATTCTATTAAACAACAAATTATTAATTAATAATAAAAAAAACAACACTTTTGTTTCTCGCGGGGTCATTAGGCACCAGTTCGTGACCACACGCCGAATAAGACAAGAATTAGGGATTTAAATGCTAAAAAAGGAATTATTAGGTTGTATAAAAAGATTTATATTTCCATCCTGGACCAAATGCATAACTTAATTAAAAAACATCAGTTTTAAATAACCGTTTTAACTAATTTTTTTTTCTTCATTTATAGCATGGCATCGCGAACTTAGACGGGTAAGAGATGGTAGTGTTTAAGTACTGAATTGTAAAAATTCTTTTAGCTAATTTTGTTCCATTATTTGAACGCAAGTTTAATTTTAAGCGCTTATGAAGAAAAATAATTAGTTCGACAGTCTTCCGTAGCGAAACACGAAAAATTCAATCGTATGACCTCAGCTGACGCTCAGTAAGCAAGACGCCAATATTTAAGTATGCGAGCGACAGAGATAGACGATGCGGGGTCATTGCACTCTTTCAAGTAACATTTGCACCAGAATTGAAATATTGCCCAAAAACTAAGAGAGTAAAAGTCTTTTTAATTAGTTTTATCGCGTGTGATCGAAACACAACATATCGCAGTCTCGCTCGCACTCGACTCTGTGCGGAGTGTTGCTAGTTTCCTTGCTTTTTTTATTTTCATTCCTCAATACAAAGTTTAATGTATAGATACAATATGTAAAGAAACATCGATTCATCTATCTACATTGAGATCATCAAAAGAAAATGGGTGTTTTGAATGTTTCTTAAAGTTAAAAGTGAACCAAGTTCTCTTATTTTTTTTAAAACTTGCAATACTCCGCTCAGAAAATTTATTAGAAAAAAATACCTACAACTAACACACGTCTCTAGACGTTTATAAAAAAAGTAATATCAACACTCTATAGTAAGTAGCACGCGAACAGCTTTACAGAGGGGCAGATTCATACAACTTGTCACTAGATGGCGCTGTTTGACGGCTGGTTTTATGTCATAACTAAAAATAAATGATTAGGTATTTACTGATGAAGTCATTTGAATCTCTCCGAATTAAAACTTGGTACAGCCCCCATCAGATATATTGAAGCACTCAAGGTGACCAAATACTTCTGAGCACTTTCATAGCCCATAAGTTGTATACACCCAAGTTGTAATAAATATCTGAACATGTCAGGTGACATATCTGTCACATGTGTATAGATGATGGAGATTTGGAGAAGGTGAGGAACAGGGTGTGAAATTCCTCATCCACCATAGAAAAGAGAGAAGCCTCCGACCTGACGGGTGTTGTCTGTCTTCTATCTATGCACAATCGCTCCGAAAACTTTGATAGCGCGTTTTAGGACTGTAGTTCCTATATGGCGAGATAGATGTCGCTACATCGACTTTAATGAATGATCTAGCATCTGTTCAAATATTAATGCTAAATGCTAAATGTAACTTGGGTGTATTCAACTTATTGACCGTGAAACCGATCAGAAATCTTTGATCCTTTTGTCTGTTTCAATATTTCCGAAAGCGACTGTACTAGAGTGGTGATTAGTAAATTTATTATTGCTTCAAATAAATAGCTGTGTTTTATTTTATAAAAAAGACCTAGTTTTCGGTTTTTAAGAGGGATTGGTGAGAAATGCCGCAATACAGTTCCAAAATATGAAAAAATATACATCACCTAACTGATAATTATTGTTTGTACTCATGTTATAATAATCAGCAATAGAATATTTAAATAAAATTCAAACAACAGTTCATTTTTATGAATACTATGCCGTCAGTTACGGCACTTACAACTATTTTTTTAAAAAATACAAATTAATATGAAAGAAATGCGAAAAAAATAATATGAGTGATTTATTTATGATATTTTAAGTATCTGAATAGCTGATCTAGTTATTTGTAGTAACTGATTTATGTTCATAAAATCTTGAAAACCAAAATGCTGGACATTTTTAAAAATGGAGAGTTCAACATTGTACCAGCGCACGCAGACATTCGGAAAATATACCGAGAGTTACTTTTACTACAATTTAATTATTTGTACTTAAATATTGCAACGAAATTAAAACTAAGCCTTAAAACAGAAGTCTGAATAGTTTGTATTTTCCGAATATAATCCACTATGAAAGGCTAAGAATCTTGGCTTTCTAACTTCCGTGCGCCTCAAAGAGTAATATAATGTTTTAACAAGTTCGCTTCGCTGCAAATATGTAACTTTACTATAATAACATAATTATATTTTAATAATCTGACGATATGATAGAACTATAATGGTTCCAGTCACTTTTTGAGATAAAATGTTCAAACTTTGTTTGTGAAAACCTGATATAATGACACTAACTCAAGAGTGGTGTGTAAGTTTTTGTTCATGCCAAAATAGTTATATTGATAAAATAACTTGAATCACTATAGTTTCAACATCGTTCATTGACGAATTTTATTAATAGGTATGAGAAAGTTATCATAAATGCTACGTTATTTTATAACGAATCTAGCGAATATAAGCATTTCCTAATAGACATATTCCAAAATGTAAAGCAATATTTTTAATTTTCTATTCAAGGTGATAACTTTTACCAATATTAAGATATTGACCTTACATTGCTGAAATTCACTATTAATATGCATTTCAATAAAAACTCTCTTTATATTTGGTGTCATGGCGTATTTGTAAAAAAATATAATATACATATACTATCACCAATATCGGAAGTCAAATGTTTACATAAATATATATTAAAATATACATTACAGCCTGGTTTTGTATTCGTTCATATTTCTATACAGTTGTCAAGTCGTCGGAATATGTACAGAAAAGTGAAGAACCAGAGGTTGTTAGGCGCCACAGAGTTGCGACACGCGACTAAAACGATTGGGCGCCACAGAGTTGCGAAAAGCGTCTAATAATGTGATTATGTTGCAATGAAGGGCCTTGCCTAATTTTGGTGGCTTTTTAAATCGACCAAAGTTTTCATGTTCAAAATGATCCATCGAACAAACCTCGTCATTTTTTTAAGTTAAGTTAAAAACGACAACAAGATATGACAATTTTTAACGCGACAACGCGGCCGCAAAATTGTGGATACTTATATTTTTCGATAAATATTTTGGTTGAATGTGAAACGTTTCGGAGATCTTATATTTTAATCGTACATTTATCTAATTTATAATACTAGAGAGAATAAAAGCTTCTAATTTCCTAAACATTCACTAGGACTTTAGTCCTTAGACCCTTTATAAGGAAGTACGTTTTGTATATTCAATTAATTTTAAACTCTAATACAATCGCATAAGGTTAAAAATATCGTTGGGGTAGGGTTAACATTTTGTAAGGTAGTGGGAGAATATGCGCCACCTAATTTTAAACCTCATGCGATTGGAATAAAGTTCTAAAACTATTGACTATACCATACGTACTTCCTTATACAGGGTGATTTTTTATAAGCGTATTTTGCATTATTTTCTGAAACTACACACTTATTAGGTTATCGTAATATAGCTTTATTATTATAATCCCTATTATATACCGTCACATTCCACATTACCGTTCCAAAATAATAAAGAAATGGAAAAAATGCTTGGATATTATTATGATGTCAATGCTCATACCGAATTCACCTTTTATTCCCATTGAACACCCCCTGAAAGTAAATCCGTCTCTTTCAGTTCTATGGATACTTTACAGGACGGCATGAGTTTCAATTTAGATTGACGTTTGTGAATTCGAGGGTAAGTTTGCTAAGTAAAGATGTTATTATTTTACCCCTTATTTTGATAGTTATTGCATATTTTTTGCATTTTTCTTGTACAACAACATCAGAACTATATAAACTTTCAGAATGGTCAAATAATCGTGACATTTGTGAAAAGCAAGTTTGTTACTACACTATGAAAATAGCATTTCACTTGTTATTGTCTGAGGATACTGCCAGCAATATAAAACCCTATCTGTAAAATTAGCATTGCTTTTTTCAACAGTAATTTAAATTCTATTAAATATTTCCTATCTCTGTGGCACCCAAAACCGTCAAACAATTTGCCTCCGCAGTCACACCGCGACACAAAGCCATACTGTATGTTGTACCAAGCCATATCTTCCGTCCCCCTCGCTCCTGCGCGCGCGCCGTATCGCTGTCTCGTTCACTCGCGCAGTTTCAGCGCGTGGTCCTTGATGGCGCCACCGTCGCCTTCGGACACGAAACGCTTGCGCCCTCTGGAACAAATTAAGGTACATTTATTATTTCCTTGATTGTGATGAGTAAAAATAACGTGCAACAATATAATGTACCTTAAAGTAAAATTGTCTTTTTGTGTACGAACTAATTAATAAATAAATAAACGAATCCAGCTTTCCTTTCTCACCACCTCGCCCCTCATAAGTGGTGCATGCAGCATCATTCAACTAATTATAAGTAGTTTCGCCTAATTACAAGTAGTTTCACTCACTAACCAGAGGGTTAGCTTACCCAGTGTTAGTTGAGCTTTCCCAGTAGTAGTTTATCTTACGGGCACCTCAGCACGGTGGGTCCTGACTTGGCCGAGGGGGAGTGCTATTGGCGGTGTCTCTAGACATAAATGCAGCATCGCGTTCCGCAGGGGTCGGTCCTCGGGCCACTCCTGTGGAACGTGGGTTACAACTGGGTGCTGCGTGGAGCCCTTCTCCGCGGGCTGAACGTGATCTGCTACGCAGATGACACGCTAATCACGGTACGCGGAGAACGGTTGGCTGCTGTGGGCACAGGGCAGGTAGTCACCCGGGTTGAGCGCCTGGGTCTCAAGGCGGCGCTCCATAAAACCGAAGCCCTGTGCTTCCACGGACCCCGTAACCGGCCTCCTTCTGGAATCACTGTGGTAGGAACAGGTGGTAGTGAAACCTCAAATGAGGTACTTCGGGCTCATCCTGGACGGGCGGTGGACCTTCGGCCCCCACTTTCAGCGTTTGTCGCAGAAGCTGATGGGAACGGCGCTTGCGCTAGGTCGGCTTTTGCCAACGTGGGTGGAGCGAGGTCTGCGTGTCGCCGCCTCTTTTTGGGCGTTGGGCGGGGTCCGCTCGATGGCCCTACCCGGCGCGCCACTGTGGGTGGACGCCTTGACCGCTCGTAACAGAGCCCTGCTGCGAGCGTTATAGCGGTCAGGGCAATCCGCGGATACCGCACAATCGGCGTCGAGGCTGCATGCGCATTGGCTGGTACACCACCATGGGAACTCGAGGCCGGACACCAGGCGGTCGATACTTAGCGAGTGGAGCGGTCGACAACACGGCTCGGTCACCTTCCACATTGCATAAGTACTGAGCGGACACGGGTGCTTCGGCCGGTACTGTGGAAGGTGACCCAGCGAGAGTCGACTCCCGCATGCCACCACTGCGCCTGCGACGAGGATACAGCGCTACACACGTTGGTGAACTGCCCAGCCTGGGCGTCCCAACGCGCGACCCTCGTCGCCGTTCTAGGTGCGTACAGTAGTACACACTTTATAAGGCGCGTCGTGAATCTTCGGCCACGCAGACAAGGCAAATTATTCCGACTATTGCCGAAGGAAGGATTCAAACTTTAAATCAGACTTATGGCACATAGTGTTAAGGTGCAAAGTATAGTGCGCCTGTTATCCGTCTCGCTTGCGCAAGACCGCGGGCGCGCGCAAACATGGCACGGCGACCGACCAATAGCGGCACAGGAAAAATACGCGCCGTGCGTGGAGTATGCCGATTGGTCAATAGCATTTCCCGCGCTCCTAAAATTCGTCTTCTGCGCAGGTACATCGGTAAGCCTTATTAAATGTGTACTACTGTACCTGACGCTGCCAACGCTGGTAGCCGCCATGGCAAGCAGTCGGGAGGCGTGGGAGGCCGCGGCAGTCTTCTGGGCGGCGAAGGAGGCGGTGGCAACAGCTGCAGCCACCACAGCCCTTGTGGGGAACAGCGGGTAGTGGACTGAGCGGCGTCCGTTACCTGCATTGCACTTGGTCGCTGCGTCGAGGAGGGTCCTCCTGGAACAAGGACCCCTCCCAACTCCGCGATGGGCTCACATGTGAGCGAACGCTGAAGACGGGTCCGTTGGCAGAATGCGCGCGACACACATGGCGAGCGAAGGTTCCAGAGGGGTTTACTGGGTATTCCTGCCGCCTCTCGGCAGGCGAATCCCAGACTATACCGTCTCTCTACCGGGGCCGGGATGTCCGTAAACGGATTCCCCTCATAAAAAAAAGTAGTAGTTTATCTTACCTAGTAGGCATCCGCTTCAAGACCTGGTCCCCGAGGCGGAACTTGAGCTGGCAGCGCTCCATGAAGCGGTCCAGCATGATGTACGCCAGCGGCACGTCCAGGACTATGTCGGTCATGTCCTCCAGGACACGGATGAAGCCCTGGAGAATAAAAATCAATCATCAGGTCAATGATATTTAAGAGATAACAAAATCAAAATAGCTTTATTCAAATAGACCTGTTACAAAGTACTTTTAAACCATCAAATCTAATTAACAAACAAAACATACTTAATAATAGACATGAATACCATAGTATAAAATGTAAAAAATAAATATACTGTACTTAAATAAATGTGACGCTACCACCGGATCGGAAAGTTGTTTTTGTACTGAGAAGAACCGGCAAGAAACTCAGCAGTTACTCTTTTCAACTGTTTCTTTTTTTTACAATAGTTGTTAGTATATTACAACATGAACTTTGAACAAGATAGCGAAATTCATAATTTATGAAAAGAATAACACTTTCATAGATACGTCATGTCAGTACTGACGCGAAGTCAAAATTGGCCCAATCATGGCGTACGTACCTATAATTTGATCGTGTGTACAAGATAGTATGATTATTTACTAGAGCGTAAACGAGAACGAGACAAATACATGTTGCGCAGTGTCTTCTCAAACTGTTAATGCTTTGCTCAGGTGTTAGAAGTTTTATTATTTTTAAATTGGCTACTTTTTACATAAATCACAAATTGGTTTATTTACACAGATATATTTATCCTGTTAACATCTTAAAAACAGCAAATATCTTATTTTTAATCTTAAGAAGACAGTTTTTGTTTAAATATTCTAAATCAGACCACAGTCAATAAAAAACGATTGGTGGCGCTAGTAGGCAGTGAAATAACTTTAAGCCATTTTTATGTTTTCTTTAATACTTGTTCCATAATATAGAACCATAATAGGGAATATGCACTTGAAACAGATGAGCGTCATATCATTTTTTTGACTAGTATTTTGAATTCTTATTATGTCTCTATCAATATTTCCTAATTTTATTTCTTTGTAGATGTAAAAATAATTATGGAAAAGTGCAAAAAAATGTGGGAAATTCAAAGTGGGTCGAGTGTGACGTCACAGTCTAGGCGATGTCACTTTCAAAAGCGCGACAAAAAGAAGAATTCAATAGTTTGTAGGTTACGTTTGTGTTGTCATAGACTTGTGTGACGTCAGAGGCCATGACAACCGACCGCGGCATAATGGCGGAGTTTGATACGCTTGAAAAAGTTTGAAGTTTTTAACAATTTATAAATATACTACATTTCGCATTTTTGGTGATGGATATTATTGATCAGTCACGACGTCGGCGCAGGACGCGGAGAAGCTAAGGAGCGCGGCTCCTGAGTCCCTGCGGGTGGCCGAGCCGAAGACGCGGCTACCGCGTGTTATAATTAGAGACGTGGCTAAGGCCACGACGGCGGAGGATCTCGTAACGAGCATCCACGGGCAAAATCTAGAAACAAAAGGTTGGACAATCGAGCAGGGGAAGGCCTTCATCAAGGAGGTCTACAGAAGATCGAGGCAGGAGAGCCCGTGGACCTCGGTCATTATGGAGTGCCAACCGGCTGCGCGCGAGCTGCTTTCAGAAATGGGCCGCCTCTACATCGGTTGGGACGTCGCACGCGTGGAAGACTATATCGATGTCACCTGTTGCCGCAAATGCCAACAGTTTG
This sequence comes from Udea ferrugalis, assembly GCA_950022985.1. Lineage (NCBI taxonomy): Eukaryota > Metazoa > Arthropoda > Insecta > Lepidoptera > Crambidae > Udea > Udea ferrugalis. Next base: position 5,609,239 of record OX465545.1, read on the forward strand.
GCCACCCCGTAGTATGGGTAGTCGGCCTCACTGCATGCACATGGGGCAGCTTAACCTAGGGGGTGCAGAGCTCGCCACTGTTGAGCTGCCGGCGGTTATGCGCGATCTGGGCCTGGAAGCTGTTCTTGTGCAGGAACATCTCGGGTCCAACACGGCGCCCTGCTGCATCTCAACCAGTCCTCAATGTCGGGCTGGGCCGGCGGCGATTCTTCGCCACCTGTGCACCACCCACTGTTTCGTGGCACACCTACAGAACATCAACGTCTACATCGTCTCCGTGTACGCCCAGTACTCACATGACATAAATCGCCACCTCGAACACCTGGACATCGTGCTGGACGCGCTGAGGGGTCAAAGAGTCCTGATTTGCATGGAGTGCAACGCACATTCCCCTCAATGGCACTGCGAGCCACGGCAGTACACCGGACGCGGACCAGAAGCCGAGCACCGACGTACACGTACAGCTGGTCAGTTCACGGCTCTAGTCGTGGACTCGTGTAGGGAGGTGCTGGGAGAGAGGAGGAGGCCAAAGGAGCACGGCTACGAGTGGTGATCCGCTGAACTTGACGCGCTGCGCAGGCAGCATGGCAAGCTGAGACGTGCTTGGCAAAAGCGCAGGAGTGGAGGAGGCGTCAGGGAGGAGGAGGCCAGGTCGGCGTATCACGAGTGCCGGTCAGCTTACCGCCGTAAGATGGAAAAGACGGAGCTCTTGTTCTTCCGCAAGGTTGCGGACTCTGGCAACCAGAACCCCTGGGGCCAGGCGTATCGTGCCGCTAGTGGTAGGCTCAAGCCCCCCACTAGCGTCATCAACGGCACCAAGCTTGCAAGACTTGTAACTGCTCTGCGACGGATCTCGCAGGTAGATGCGAAACCAAAATACATGCAGATCATCAATCTGGACATCTCCGGGGCCTCCGATAACGCATTTGCCTATTCGTCGGAAACCACGTGGAATGGGAGGTGTCGACTATGGGATGTCCGCAGGGGTCGATGCCGGGTCCGAGTCTTTGGAACCTTCTGCTAGACGACTTGTTGAGACTGCCTTTGCCTCCCGGGGTCCGTATGATCGCCTACGCCGATGATGTGACGATCCTTGTTGAGGCCCAGTCACGAGCAGGCGTAGAAGCCTCGGCCGACATTGCCTTGAAGCTGGTCGGGGAGTGGAAGGTACGGAATCGCCTGCAGTTCTCTCCTGCAAAGTCATTCACCATGACGATCAGGGGCTGCAGTTCTTTCCTGCAAAGTCATTCACCATGACGATCAGGGGCTGCAGTTCTTTCCTGCAAAGTCATTCACCATGACGATCAGGGGCAAACTGCAGAGGCCACCGGTCATAAGGTTCGATGGGGCTTCGGACGGTCGATTCAAGTCTTTCTTTCGCCTTGCATGCGTCGACGATTGGCGAACGCGCGGCCAAATGCTTCGGGAAGATGTCACGTGTGTCGGCATCATCCTGGGGCATTCGGTATCGCGGCCTGCGCGTTCTCTACCAGGGGACGTTCGTTGCCACCTTGACGTATGCAGCGGCGATATGGTACAAGCGGGCGCATCTCCATGTGGTTCGCAGCGCAGTCTTACGGGCGCAGCGGTCGTCCTTGGTCCTTCTGACCATGGCTTACAGGAGTACCAGCACACCTGCGCTCGCGGTTTTGGCAGGGGTTGTACCTGCAGACCTGGAGGTCATCCGTGCTGGGCGCATCGTAGATGAACGCCAGTTACTTGCCAGGGAGGAAGTGAGCAGGCTGAGACGCGGTGTACGGGAGGACGTGTTGCGGATGTGGCAGGAGCGATGGGAGAAGGAGACGAAGGGGAGGGAGACGTTTCGTTACTTTCCTGACGTTCGCGTCAGACTATCTCAGTCCTGGGTCGAGCCCGACCACGAAACGTCTCAGCTTCTGAGCGGTCACGGTATATTCCGGGCGCGGCTTTACTCGCTAAAGCTTAGCGTGAGCCCTGAGTGTGCTTGTGGTCATCCGGGCGAGGACATGCACTACGCATTGTGGTGCTGCCCTTTATACGCCGATATAAGGAAGGAGCTTTTAGACGGCATAGTACGTGGAGAGGAGGGTCCAGCATACTACACCGAAGGAGACCGGAGGAGGAGCATACGCGAGCGCCAAGAGAAGCAGAACGAGGCGCTGCTAGTAGGAGGAGGTTAGGATGCCCCGACGCCGAAGGCATAAATGTAAAGTCACGCCCCAGAAGGAGGAGAGTTGGCAAAGGGACAAAGGAGATAGATTTAAAGGAACTTATAGAGAGTCAAGCATTGCGCGCGGCTGAGTGCAAACTGCCTAGTAGTAGAGTATGACCAGGACGGTTGGTAGGGCCATGGGTGGTTGGTGAGTTTGATCAGTCATAAAACGATATAAGCTATCATAAAAAATATAAAAAAGAATAGTGCATATTCCCTATTGAGTAATAAATAGGTAATAATAATAAGCTGTCTCACCCGGTCCATCTGGTCGGGCGTGACGATCCCGCAGCGGAACAGCTCCCCGAGGAAGGTGCACAGCTGCTCCTCCACCGATGAGTTGATGGCCTCCACCGCCAGGAGCACCGTCTGGGGGGAAACAATATTTATTAATTTTAAAGTCCCTTGTTGGGACCCTAACATTGGATGTTATTTCACATGGCGCTGCCTAGAACAAAGCTTAGGAAAGCTCGTGATAAGGGATACTAGACAATAAATAAACATACTAGGAAACACTAAGACTAATACAAAGAGACATGTTTATGCACGCGAATGTTTGTACAGTCAACGACGTGTGAAGGAGTCCTGTGAAGCGTCTCATCTTACAATGCCAACTTCGCAAAATGCCAACTTTTGAAGGGGCAGACCAGCAAGCATATGAAAAATGACTCAAATCTAAAAAGCAGTGCCCATTCAAAAGTGGTCATTTTGAGTTTTTTTTTATTTATATATTTATTAACGAAATTGTTAAATTTGTTAAATTAACCAACCGATCGCCAAACTGCTTCAACAATGCAGTTTGTTCCCGAAAAAAGTTCTGATTTAATAATAATTATGAATTATGAAAGAAATTGGAATTTCGCGAAGTTGGCATTATGAGATGAGACGGTTTAGATCAGACATACCTCATAGACCAGCTCGTGGTGGAAATGCGGCACCTCCAGGTCCCTGACGCAGCGCATCGCCTCCGCCAGGTCGCCCGACGTCAGGTACTCCTTCAGCAGGAGCTGGATCTGACGGATCAGGGACTTGACTGGCCTGTGACGAGATAACAATAATAAATATCACATAACATACCCTCACGCAATGATATTTAAAAGACATAGATAGGTTATGTCAGTACTGACGCGAAGTCAAAAATTGACCCCTGACGTACGTGTCTATTATTTGACCGTGTGTACAAGATAGCATGATTATTTACTAGAGCGTAAACGAGACAGATACATGTTGCGCAGTGCTCCGATTGCCACTTTTTTAGCACAAGTAACCTATCTACCTATTGTTATTTTAAAATCATTGCTCATGACGATATCCCTTATGGGTTAGTCAGAGGCACGCTGATTGTTACCATCATGGTGAACGGAACATTCAGATGCCCACATTTCGCTGAGGGAATTTGAAGCCAACGTGGTAAGGGGCGAGCCTACCGCCGTTATAAGGGTTGCTTGGGTTTTTTATCGGTGGTTTCCGTCACCGGGGAGTAGGTGTGTTCTGGCGAGATTTGATCTCGGGACCATCGGGTTCCAAGCCAGTGTTTAACCACTGGGCCTCGGTCTGGGCTAATAAATATCACTGAACATTATCCCGAAACGCCGTCTAGCCTCAAACTAAACTAATCAAAGATAGTATTATGTATGGGACACTAGACAACGGATATACAGACTTGGATTTTTTGGTTTTGTAACTATAGCAGGTTCGCGTTAAGAATGCAGTCATTTTTTAATTGAATTCCGTTACACACATCAAAACTCAGGTTAAAAACCGTTGCGTTTGAAAGAGTGCATTCATTTGAGTACTGTGCACTTGCCTTTCTAATTAGGAACGATTTGATTGGTTAGGGGGCGTGCTAGAATGAAATCACTGCATTCTTAACGCGAACGGACTATACATATGAAACAAAGACAGTTTCATAGATAGCGAGATCGGAGAAAGAAAATAAGATTTTATTTAATAAAATCCTATGTTCCATATAGCCATTCGGATGACTGGATACCATAAATATGTTAAGTAAATTATTAGTTTTTACTCTCTATTTTAATATGTAGGCGTAAAAGCCCTGTCGAGATATTCAGGTATACAAACTCTAAATAAGAACCAGTCAAAGAGTTTAGTGGAGACTTACCCAGCAGTGGGATATCATTAGCTAAAGGTTAATCCTTACCTGATACCGCCGCCAACTCCCCATATGTTGTCGAGTCTGACGAGGCCCTGTTTCATGGACAGGAGTGTTTCCGCCCTGTGGATCGCCTGTCTGTAATATAAAAAGGTAATGTTTAAAGGGAATGGGAATAATAAAAAATGTTATCTTCAAACACAGCATCATACTTTAGGGTAGTTTTTAAGATCATTACCAAATTTCTAGGGGCACAACCTTAACACAACAATAAATATACTCGGATTTTTAATTGTAGTCAGTGAAATGACATTTTCAGTGTGGCAGGTTTTCAGTCCCAAATAAATAGTGATGTGGTAAATCGAGTTTTTACAATTAAAAGTTAGTCGACATTACAGCCTGGCAAAAAAATCGTAGTGAATGACCACGTCTCACTTCCATATGGCATTACTGGCAACACACACTGGTTAGACTTTCGTCTTGAGACATTTTTATACTGTGACGGAAAATTTGAATGCTCATTTTAACTGACATTTTTATTAATTATTTTAATTGTATTTGACATGTGAATTTATCTATTGTGCTTTGTAATTTTTATTTTTCTTTTATTTTTAACGTTGATTTTGACATTATTATTTGTCATCATATTTTATGTATTATTTCAATTGTATTAATCATTTCATATTAATTGACGATCTCAATATTAATCACTTATATAGGACAACAATGTAATGTATAATGTTATTTTAATAATGAGAAATAAATAAATCTTAATCTAATCTTATCATAGAGGTATTTCGGTAAACTGTATTTAGTAAATAGGTATTCAGTTTCAAAATGTTTTGTTTCGGTATTATATTATTTACAGGTAAGAATTTCGTTTATTAACAGGTCATATCAACTGGAAAAGTTTGGGAGGATACAACAGTAGAATCTTCCAAACAAGCGTTTTCTAAAGGTTTGACTACAGGCAAAGGGCCCAACCGGCGAAGGACGACGCCTTATAATTTCACATGAGCAGTGATGAAGGTTTTATGGATTCCGGTTTACTTATTTTTGAATCGAAGAAAAATAGTATGGAGAGAATCATGAAGAGATGAATTCAGAGTGTTTTGAGAAATGGCTTAAAAGCATTTTGCCAAAATTAAAGCCAAATGCGGTGCTGGTATTATATAACGCACCGTACCATTCAAGAAAAGTCGAGCGTATCCCCACTTCAAACTGGCGGAAGGCTGATATTGTTCAGTGGTTAGATGAAAAACAAATTAAATATCAACCTACAATGATAAAGGCTCAATTAATCGAAATAGTGAAATTCCATAAAATAAATTTCGAACGCTATGCTGTGGAAGAGTTGGCCGCTGAATACGGTGTCACAATCCTGCGTCTGCCACCTTTTCACTGTGAGATCAACCCAATAAAGTTAGTTTGGGCTCAAGCAAAGGGGTACGTTGCCAGGAACAATAAAACTTTTAAAATGAAAGAGGTAAAAAAAATATTTGAAGAAGGCCTGAAAGAGGTGACGCCTGATAATTGGAGACAGTGCATACACCATGCCATAAAAGTCGAAGACAAAATGTGTCAACTCGACCACATTATAGACCAATATGTGGATTCCTTCGTTATAAATGTAACTGATTCCGATTCTGATTCTGAATATACCGATTCAGAATCGGAGCCGGAATCAATAGCAACCGTAACGAATATAAACGTATATAATTACTTGTATTTTCCTGACTTTCAAGTGTTAATTCCCCTGAACCTCTTTAAAAAAAAAAATCCCAGCTATGGTTATAATTTTTTAGTGAGAAGTTTTAATATGGAGGTAGGGTCCATATTTCTTAAATCGTATTATTTAATTCGTTACGGTACGTAAGTAAATATTTAAAATTTAAAAAAGGCTTTGATACCTAATACAATAAAGCATGACTAAATGTCTAAGTCTAGTGATTGCCGAACGTCACTATTGTAGCGGGTCACCCTTTTTTGTATCAGTCAATGTTGAAGTTGTCATTTCGCTGACTACAATTATTAATCGTACTATAGATTCGTTTTTTAAACCAAACCGACTAGCTACCTACCTACCAAATACCTACGAGCATGGAATGATATTATAATAAAAAAAAGGTAGATAGGTTATGTCAGTACTGATGCGAAGTCGAAAATTGCCCACGTTGTACGTCCTTCTAATTTGATTTGCTGTAGGATACGTATCATACTCACTTGGCAGGCGGGTTGAGGTCCAGCGTCACCTGAACTTGCACAAAGTTGTACAACACCACCTCAGTGTTCAACACCAGGTCTGATAGCTTCTAAAGCCTCCTAGATAAGTATCACACTCACTTGGCAGGCGGGTTGAGGTCCAGCGTGGCCTGAACTTGCACAAACTTGGGCGGCAGGCAGTCGTCGGCCACACAGCGCGCTATGAAGTTGTACAACTCACTGCAGTGTTCAACACCAGCTCTGATAGCTTCTAAAGCCTCCTAGCTAAGTATCATACTCACTTGGCAGGTGGATTGAGGTCCAGGGTGGCCTGAACTTGCACAAACTTGGGCGGCAGGCAGTCGTCGGCCACACAGCGCGCTATGAAGTTGTACAACTCACTGCAGTGTTCAACACCAGCTCTGATAGCTTCTAAAGCCTCCTAGCTAAGTATCATACTCACTTGGCAGGTGGATTGAGGTCCAGGGTGGCCTGAACTTGCACAAACTTGGGCGGCAGGCAGTCGTCGGCCACACAGCGCGCTATGAAGTTGGACACCATCGCCTCAGTGTCCAACACCAGCTCTAATAGCTTCTAAAGCCTCCTAGACAAGTATCATACTCATAGGGTAAAAATATACCAGAAAGATTCGGGCGGTCTGTTAATGGTCTCGGTAGCATAATTGGAAGTGCAGTCGCCCGGTTTGCGAAAGATGCGGGTGCGAGTCCTGCCTGATGCCAACATGACCAAATGTCTTTTTCTGGTTTTCAAATCTTTAGTAAAGATATTGCATGGAAAATGCTAAAACAATAATAAAAAAGTATCATACTCACTTGGCAGGCGGGTTGAGGTGCAGCGTGACCGACACCAGGTCTGATAGCTCCTCTAGCAGCCACCTGAACGCTGAATGCCTCAGTAATTTAACACTGGCTTTGAACCCGTGTGGCCCCTAGCTCAAGTTTCAAACACCTACTTTCTGTTACCCCATACTAACTTGGCAAGCAGGTTGAGGTCCAGCATGGTATTTAGTCTGCCAGCTTTTTAAGCAGCCTCCCGAATGCTACTTGGCCCAGTAGTTTAGAAACCCTTGCGGTCCTGAGATCAAGTGTGAAAGGAACACCTACTTACTGGTTCCCCATACTCACTTTACAGGCGGGTTGAGGTCCAGCGTGGCCTGAACTCGCACAAACTTGGGCGGCAGGCAGTCGTCGGCCACACAGCGCGCTATGAAGTTGTACAACACCACCTCAGTGTCCAACACCAGCTCTGATAGCTCCTCTAGCAGCCTCCGGTTGCTGTAGAATAGCTTCTAAAGCCATCATACTCACTTGGCAGGCGGATTGAGGTCCAGTGTGGCCTGAACTTGCACAAACTTGGGCGGCAGGCAGTCGTCGGCCACACAGCGCGCTATGAAGTTGTACAACACCACCTCAGTGTCCAACACCAGCTCTGATAGCTCCTCTAGCAGCCTCCGGTTGCTGTAGAATAGCTTCTAAAGCCTCCTAGACAAGTATCATACTCACTTGGCAGGCGGATTGAGGTCCAGTGTGGCCTGAACTTGCACAAACTTGGGCGGCAGGCAGTCGTCGGCCACACAGCGCGCTATGAAGTTGGATAGCATCACAGCCGCGTCCGGTGTGTCCAGAACCAGGTCTGGTAACTTCTCTAGCAGCCGCCCGAATGCTAAGATAGATACATATCATCATGAAAGGCTGTCATACATAATACATTTTGACAGCTGCCAGTGTCGTTAGATTGAACTTTATGTAATGCTAAGGGTTCAAGTGTTCTGTCAGGTTCAAAAACCACAGCTCATGAATCATATTTCTATTAAATTGAAGTACAATTTCTAATGACACTGGCAGCCTTCAAATTTATTTCTTAGATTATAAGTTAAAATATAACAAGTGAGGCTGGTTTCAGAGTCGTGAATGTGAAATGTTTGTGAATCCGGGAGTAAATAACTTTAAGTGACCAAGTATTACAGACAATTTTGAATATAAAAATCTACAATACCAAGAAATTAGATTGATTTTTATAAGATCATTTAAGTTTCATTTTGGCTGACTTTTTTCCACACACACGGGGATCCACTACAAACTGATGAAAGACGCCAGTCAACTATTTCTGACATGCGCACTTACCGAACCCAATATCCTTAGCGGAGAAGACTCTCCCGTAAAGGTCGGAGATGAGCACGGAGGCCATCTCGCAGTGTGAGGGCTTGTGGTCGAGGGCGATCTCCACAATCGTCTCGCATACCTGACGGGCAAAGAGTTTTTATGAACTTAAGTCATTTTCACTATTTAGCGCAATGCTATATCTAACTGTAGAAGATTCTTGATGTTTATGTTTTGTAATTATTTTCTGTGTGTCTGTTTAAAATGTGTGGTCACAGAGCGAAAACCAGTAGTTCCTGCGATCAGCGTGCACAACCAACCAATTAAGTTTAGATAAAAACTTACCGATCCCACAGTGCCTGAAGACAAGTCCTCAATCAGTGCGGCCTACCCGTCATGACATACGGAGCCGATAGGTGGACACTAACGACATGGCTGGTCCACAAATTTAAAGTCACTTAGCGCGCTATGGAGAGGGCTATGCTCGGCGTTTCTCTGCGAGATCAAATCAGAAATGAGGTGATACGGCAGAGCACCAGGGTTATCGACATAGCCCATCGGATTAGCAAGCTGAAATGGCAGTGGGCTGGCCATGTTAGCCGGAGAACCGACAACCGTTGGTGTAAACGTGTTCTTGAGTGGAGACCGCGTCGCGGCAAGTGTAGTGTAGGACGTCCTCAGGCAAGTTGGAGTGATCATTTGCGCTGGATGGCTGGCAGGAGCTGGATGCGAGCAGCCGAAGATCGAGTTCAGTAGCGTGTAAAATAAGAGGCCTATGTGCAGTAGTGGACTGCAACAGGCTGATGATGATGATGGTGATAACTTACCAAATGACTCCGCTTGGAGGTGACGAACTCCAGCAGGTCCTCGGCTGCAGCCCCGGTGTCTCCATGCTCGAAGTACTCCAGGATGACTGGCTCGGACTTGCGCTGTGGACAAGCAAAGACAAGATTAAGCCATGGTTATTATTGTTTTTTTTTTTCGCTCGTGGCGCAGTTGTGACAGTGATCGGCGACGATCGTTGTTGTAAAGCAACACACGCCGGGTCGGAAAAGGGATCGGTGACCATCCGACCGAAATTTAGTGATGTGTATTTCGGGCATCTCCGTGCTTCGGAAGGCACGTTGAGCAGTTGGTCCCGGTTGACGTCGCTAGATGTCAGTCGTTAAGCCTAGTCAGAGGCCTTAGGGCGGCTTGATAACATCTGACAATAAGGTTGCTCACTAACCTTACACCCCTCCAACAACCCGCACTGAGCCCGCGTGTTGAAAGTATGGCTTGTTCCACCTCATAGTTGAGGTGAGGCCTGTGCCCAGCAGTGGGACGTATATAGGCCGATTATGTTATGTTTATGTATTATTGTTTTTAGCATTTTCCATGCAGTATCTTTACTAAAGATCTGAAAACCAGAAAAAGACATTTGGTCGTCTTGGCATCAGGCGGTAATCGAACCCGGATCTTTCGCAAACCGGGCGACTGCACTAACCACTGTGCTACCGAGACCATTAACAGTTTAACATTGATGTCACCCTGGCTCATAGGGTAAATACAGGGTGGCCCAAACGGTGAGGATAAAAAATTTTTTTTGGGTTCCTGACATATAGGGGTACCCGAAAATACCCCATGTATGTTTGCCGATTTTTTGTAGTTTTCGAGTTATGATTTTTTTAAAGTAAATTTGAGAATTATCGATCTGACCTCCTAAAAAATTTTTTTTTTCGGAAAGTATGCATTTTTTTTGTTATTTTTTTTTTGTGACAAAGACCTCATTAGTTGTACTTTTACCCATAAAATTACTAGCTTCATGCCATTAATTAAAGGTACAAATTTATTGACCAAAATAAAAAAAAATGGGGTGAATGCGAGTCACAGTAAAATTTTCAAAATAAAATTCAGAATTAAAAAAAAAGTTCCATGACTTTTAGGTAATTTCAAAAACTGCTCAAAACCCTTAGCTTCAATTATAATAAAAAAAACTTGGGGTTTAATAGGCCTTTTTTAGCCGAAACTTGCCTTCAAGTAAACAAAGGTGGAATTTTCTAAGTTAATAATTTGTTGTAAAAACACCTTTTGTTAATTGCTAGGGTTAATGTGGGTTGGACATAACATGGTCAATAAACATAAAGTGAATTATTTTAGGATTTCTTATTATTCTAGTATCAGCCCAGTGTCATTTCAACAGCACAAGTCAGCCTTCGTCCCATTAATAGTAGGTAGTTATGGATACAAGTGCGGAATATAATACATACGAGTATTATGTCGTTTTGCACGCACGAGTCCCGAAGTCGGCCCGAGCTGTAAGGCGAGGATCAAAAGTTGGGATGAGTGAAAATGACATACCCATTCTGTATCGGACAACGATTTTTAATGCATTTGCGTTTACTAAATTAAATCTTGAAGAAAGCGGGCATGAAAAAGCTAGGATTGACAGTTTCCCGGTACAAACGGTAATTTAATTGGTAATTACATTTAAACATGGATTACATTCAAATCCCAGAAAATCAATAAATGCCTATTATTTTATTTTTGGTAAAGTTCAACTAATCTCAGAAATTCATTTTGACAGCTGCCAGTGTCATTAGAAATTAAACCTTATACAATGCTAAAAGGGTTCAGAGGAAGGACCACAGGTGGAGTAACAATTTGGGATTCCATGAGAAATATTAGCAGACCCTGGCACAAGATCGAGATCTTTGAAAAACATGGGGAGAGACCTTTGCCCAGTAGTGGGATGAAATGGGATGGAAAAGGGTTCAAGTGTTATGTCCTTGTCAAAAGTCAAGCCGTCAGCAATTTAACATTTATTTAAATAGACGTTTTTTTTTCTTCCTTTCAAATATCCTTAATAATATTCGATTTTTATTATTTGATACTTCGGGACAAGTGCAAAACGACATAATACATTCCGCACTTGTATCGCTAACTACTATTCATGGGACAAAGACTGACCTGTGCTGTTGAAATGCCACCGGGCTGATACTAGAATAATAAGAAATCCAAAATTAATTCACTTTATATTTATTTACTATGTTATGATCAACCCACATAAACCCCAGATATTAACAAAAGGCGTTTTTACAACAAACTATTTACTCAGAAAATTCCACCTTTGTTTACTTGAAGCCAAGTTTCGGCTAAAAAAGGCCTATTAAGCACCAAGTTTTTTTTATTATAATTAAAACTAAGGGTTTTGAGCAGTTTTTGAAATTACTTAAAAGTCATGGAACTTTTTTTTTAATTTTTAATTTAACTTTGAAAAATTTACTGTGACTCGCATTCACCACAGTTTTTTTTATCTTGGTCAATATATTTGTACCTTTGATTAATGGCATGAAGCTAGTAATTTTAGGGGTAAAAGTACAATGAATGAAGTTTATGTTACAAAAAAATAAATTAATAAAAAATGCATACTTTCCGAAAAAAAAATTTTTTTAGAAGGTCAGATCGATTATTCTCAAACTTACTTTAAAAAAATCATAACTCGAAAACTACAAAAAATCGGCAAACATACATGGGGTATTTCCGGGTACTCCTATATGTCAGGAACCCAAAAAAAAATTTTTATCCTCACCGTTTGAGCCACCCTGTATATACCAGAAAGATTGGACTCTTAAATGTCATTGCTCATTCACCCAAAGCGACAACACGCACTGAATTGAATGTGAATGACGTCAACCCAACACGGCGCCAATTGCATCTTTGTCGCGCATCACGCATGCGACGCTACGCGCCGATGCAAATGTCGCCTGTCATTGAACCCGCGCGACGTGACTGCGCCCGCGATGCGAACGGTGCGAATTTGTTGACAAATCCTCTTTGTTTCAAATGTTTAGTTTAAGTTGATTCTCTTAGTGTTAATTTTAGGGTCGTTACGTCCTATTTCCATCTCCCAGTCAAGACCTGAGTCGAGGCTCCACAATATGGTGAGCAAACCTAGGGGAGGTTTGAGCGGAAGCTCACTAGGTACTTTCCTGTAAAGCAGTGAAAGCACCAACTTGGACTAACAGACAAGGAAATAAAAAAAATGGGATGGACTTTGTCCTCACAAAGTCCATCCCATTTTTCCCATTATCCCCCACTGGCACGCATGTCATCCCTCAGGACGCCAAACCCACACTTTTTGGGTCTTTTCAGTGTGACTTCAGCTGTTCATTGATAATTTCACTGAATTAAACGACCTCTATTTAATTCATTCAATCGCAATTCAAACTACATGGTACGTGAAGCGGACTACTAAGCAGGCTAACCCTTTCGCATGTTCCTCCTTGAATTCCAAACTGAATTTGACCAGTTTAAATGTTGTAGAAGCCACTTGTCGCGTCCAGTTTTAAAAACAGAAAGAGATGCGTTAGCACAAAAGGTTAACAGGTTTGTGTCTTAGCCTTTTTTATCAAAAAATATGTCCATTATTGTCCATTGAATTCTAGCGAGTCTAAACAGATCAAGGGTTTTAATTGATGTATTTACACAATGAGCTCACAGCACTAAACCAGAACTTTTTTAAAGGCTACCAAAAGGAACGATAACCAGTTGGGGTTCAGTTTAGGAATGGCAGATTCGTGAAATTACTACTTGGTCTATGAAGGACCGATTCATGAAACGACCAATTCTCTAAATGACTGATATATAATTGACAGACCCTCTGGGTACGCGCTGAAGCAGGTCACCGGGGCGTATGGTCATTAGTGTCTTCTCGAGTCTGACACACCACCGCCCTTCCCTCAAAAGGGCGGGACGTTCGTAAAAGGATTCCCCCCGAAAAAAAAAGGGTCGGCAACGCGCGAGTAATGCTCCTGGTGTTGCACGTGTCCTTAGGCTTTTTTTTTAAAACCCAGTGTAATGCCTTTACGCACTTCCCGCTCCTTGCAAAGGGGTGAGAATACCCACTAAAACACCGGGGCGGCCTTCTGCGCGTGACCAGGGTTTACCGAGGACTCTCCCAGGGAGGCACTCTACCGGTAAAACCCTGGCGCGCTGTGCCGGTTCCGGCTCACCTCGAGGGGAGTAGTACCTCCCCTCTTACACACCCGCCGGTGCTCGACAATGCGAGGCCACCCCACACTGCCGTCCTCCTCGGGGTCGCTTGTGCAATGAAGGCACATCCCCCGCCGTGTACTCTCCTAGCGACCCCGGGGCCCTCCTTTAGTCGCCTCTTACGACAGGCGGGGGTGACCTTGGCTGTATTCTTACGCCCCAGACCACAAGGCGAACGTGTCCTTAGGCTGCGGTAACCGCCCTCCACCCGCGTCGTAAAAAAATATTGTAAGAACCGCTTAACGTTGATATTAAGCCTATTGCCTTTGTCTTCGAGTGTTAATTACTTATGTAACGGCAACACTGACCTATCTAAAACTAGGTCTGTGTCTCGCTCGTCAGCTAATTATAGCTTTCCTATCGGTTTGCGATCCGGACCGTCGCACGCGCATTCATGCTTGTGACGAGTGGTGTCCACACTCTGTCATAAAAGCCCGCTTGGTCCCTAGTTCAATTCCGGCCGGAACACTTTGTGTTCGTTGTACAATTTGCGGATAGTTCTCCGGTGATGGCAAAAGCAACTCGTATACCACGTAGTGGGCTTCTGAATGTTCGGACTACTTTGAGATATAGTAGTGAGCTATGTTGTGTGAGTAACATACCCTCACAACCATATCCCTAATGGGTTAGTCAGAGGTACACTGATAGTTGAACGAAACATTCCGAAGCCCACATTTCGACCCAACGTGGTAAAGGGGCGAGACTACCACCGTTATCCGGGTTGCTTGGGTTTTATGTCGGTGTTTTCCATCACCGGAGAGAGAGTTCGCCGCAAATTGTACAATGGACACAAAGTAGGTGTATCGGCCAGATTTGATCTCAGGACCATCGGGTTCAGAGCCAGAGTATTTAACCACTGGGCCATGAGGCTCTTCGCTTGAATTATTAGTATTCCATAATTGCAATACTGACCTATCTATAAATTAGGTCTCTGCCTCGCTTTAAATAAGTCTGCAAACTATTGTTCACGGGTAGATAGGGAAAATAATAACCCGTGGGGTGTCACTTGTAGCGATTTGGGATTGGTATTTGGGTTTGGTATAGTTTGGGGCAGATATGTGTAAACAAGTAAGAAGAGATTGGATTGGATTGAATTGAATAGGCAGTTTAGTTCATAATTAAAATAAAATTTATGGTTCTTTCTTACTTTAAAATTTTGTTTTTAATATACAATTTAAGTGGCGGCATATGGCGGCGTTTTGTGGCGTGTGCGGGACGGACGCTTACAAAGGATGAGAAAACTGTTTGTTCATATTTTTGTCATCTACCTAACTACTTTCCAACCGATGCAGTTTATGGTACCCGCTGCAAGTGGGGCCGCACTCAGTCGCGGCGAGTCATCGACCCCCTCAGTGTGTCGTCCGCGGCCCATAGTCAACATGTTTACATCATCGCGCCAACTCGCTGTAGGATTGTGGATTACCCATAGAAAAGCCAACGTATTTCTACTAAGTCGCTGCAAGTGGGGCCGCACCCAGTCGCGGCGAGTCGTCGACCCCTCAGTGTGTCGTCCGCGACCCATAGTCAACATGTTTACATCATCGCGCCAACTCGCTGTAGGATTGTGGATTACCCATAGAAAAGCCAACGTATTTCTACTAAGTCGCTGCAAGTGGGGCCGCACCCAGTCGCGGCGAGTCGTCGACCCCTCAGTGTGTCGTCCGTCCGCGACCCATAGTCAACATGTTTACATCATCGCGCCAACTCACTCTAGGTTTGTGGGTTACCCACAGAGTAGGCAACGTAACATACATAAACGGCCTGTATACGTACCACTGCTGGGCCTCACCTCAACTATAATAATAATAATAATAAAAAAAAAAAAAAAAAAAAGTAACCGCTCTATGACAGACGTCTTTTTGCAATCAATTAAAGTTTTTTCATATTTTAGGAAATAAAACGCCGAAATCCAATAAATTTCACTGTAAAAATAATGAAAGTGAGAAGCTAAATCCTAATTTACATAAAGAATATTGAAGAATTAAGTAAACCATGTTTTCCAACAATAAACTCCAGGCTGACACTCCAAGTGACAGTGTCATTTATATCAACAAAGAAAATATTTATACAATGAAAAACTCTTAATGATTACGAGAGCCAAAGCAAGAGCGGAAACATCGAGCGCACCATCAAGACCACCGCCCGCTCCTTCACCTAGCTCGTCGTCGGTAGAGGAGTATGGAACTCCTTTTGAGACCGCGGCGAGCTCAAGTTCCAGTGAGGAGAGCGGGCCACCGCCGCCACGACCGCCGCGACCACCTGCGCGACGTGGACGACGACCGCTGCCGGCACGCTTGGGGCCTGTGGGGCAATCTGCTCCGCGCGGGGCTCCCGCTACCGGTGGTGTAGTGCGCCGCATGCGATGGACACGAGACATAAATGTCAACTGCATGTGCGCCTATTATGGGGCTACAGAGGGAGAAACCAACCTGTCTGCGTATCGTGACCGGATACTGCCTCTGTTTCAGGCTCTTGAACCGACTCTGGCTGTTTCCACCCAACGATTGTCGGATCAAGTGAGGGCGATTCAGCGTCTACAGATGCTGGACCAACCTACACTTGATCGGTTGCGCCTGGAGGCGCTTTCAGTTCGCGCGTCTTCTGCCTTGACGCGGGACCTATCCGCTACGATGCCGATACCAGTTTCGGTTCCCGAAATGGTTTCGCTAGCGTCACGGGTAGATCCCAGCGTTGATGAGGAGACCAGTGCGAACGTAAGCGTAAGTACCCAGGCAAATGAGCAATTGAGGAGGGCTTTGCAAGACGCGATTCTGGAATATCGTTCCACACTTGTCCCTAGGCCTCGGTTACCTCGATTGCCCACTAATAGACACAACCTAGCGTTAATGGGTGCCTTAGACGCTTTGCTAGCTCCGTACTTACGGACTAGTGAAGATTTAGTTGATACTCACTCGATTCTGTACTGCGGGGCCATTGCGGCGTGTCGTGTCGCTCGTGTCAAGTTTCCGGACTCTGGCCGGGCGGCACGCCCCGTCCCAAATGTACCCGCATGGCAAGTGAGAATCGAGCGGCGTATCAACACGTCTAGGACTCTCATTGCAAAGCTGGTCTGTTTCAGCCGGGGCAATAATCGTCCCCGGGTCATGCGTTATGTGAACCAAGCCTTTGCTGGGACCGGTATTCGGCCTCAGCAATATTTGACTTGTGTCACCGAACGCATTGACTATCTGAAACAGAAAGTCTATGCGTGGGCAAACCGTATCCGTCGCTACAGGGAGCGTGTGGACAGGTACTCACAGAATCGCCTCTTCCAAAGTGACCAAAGGAAGGTGTACCGAGGATGGGAGGGAATTGCTCAACGTGTGAGCGACGGCCAGCGGCCGGATGCCAGTGTCATGATTGACTTCTGGCGCAACATCTGGTCGGTGCCTGTCGAACACACGGAGGGTGATTGGATGCGCACGGTTGAGCGTGAGTGTGAGTCCATTGAAACCATGAGGTCAGTTATTATTGACCTCGAAGACGTTGGTTGTGCAATCCAAACGACCCAGAACTGGAAAAGTCCTGGTCCGGATGGATTGCACAACTTCTGGATCAAGTGGTTTCGATCCTCGCATTTACGCTTGGCTGAGCAATTTCAAGAAGCCCTTGAGACCAATTCTCTTCCCAGCTTTATGACTACTGGTGTCACCTCCCTTCTTTTCAAGTCGGGTAGTACCTCGGAAGCTAAAAATTATAGACCCATCACGTGCTTACCTACAATTTACAAGCTCCTTACATCCATTCTAGCTTCAAAAATAAATGCACACATAGTTGCTAACAATATTTTGGCTGCTGCTCAGAATGGATGTAGGGCTGGGTCCCGAGGTACTAAAGAACTCCTCCTCATAGACACGACCATTTGCCAACAAGTCCGGCGGAGTAGGAGAGCTCTTTCTACTGCCTGGATTGACTATAAGAAGGCCTATGATTCGGTGCCTCATTCATGGCTTGAGAGGATTTTAGAGTTGTATAAAGTAGATACAACTTTGAGATCTTTTCTAGGCACATGCATGAAGCAGTGGATCACAGGTCTCCGTCAACCAGGTTGCGGAGACGGTCCCCCCGCCCCGCAGGACTTGATAAGGATTGAGCGAGGTATCTTCCAGGGCGATAGTCTGAGTCCATTGTGGTTTTGCTTAGTTTTGAATCCTCTTAGTACCTTACTGAGGGATTCAAAGCTGGGCTATCGGCTTCGTAGAGGGGGTGAGGTCATTTCTCATCTCTTGTACATGGATGATCTGAAGTTATTTGCACCAAAGCGCCAGGTTTTGGTGGAATTGCTAAAAGTCACAGAGGTTTTTAGCAATGCTATCAAGATGGAGTTTGGTGTGGATAAGTGTGCGGTCATGCATGTACAAGAAGGGAGGGTTGTAGATTCTCCGAGCCTACAACTTTCTGAGATAGTGACACTCCATTCCCTCTCTGAAGCCGAAACCTATAAATATCTTGGTATGTCGGAGTCGTTAGGTATATCAGTAGGGGACGTCAAACAATCGGTGAAGGAACGCTTCTTTAGTCGCTTAGCAAAGGTACTTAGGAGTTCTTTGTCGGGTGGCAATAAGGTCCGCGCCTTCAACGGTTGGGTGATGCCCTTACTAATGTACTCCTTTGGCATACTAAGATGGACTCAGACCGAGCTGGACGCCCTGGATATACGAGTGCGAAAACTGCTCACAACGTACCGCATGTTACACCCACGGTCGTCTGTTATGAGACTGTACATTCCGCGGAAGGTGGGGGGTCGTGGCTTTTTGAATGCTAAGAACCTTCACAACCGCGAAGTGTGCAGTCTTAGGAGATTTTTCCTAAACAACGAGTGTGGGATGCACCGCGACGTTGTGGCAGTTGATAAAGGCCTCACGCCGCTCTCCTTAGCAAACGAGAACTGGCGACAACTACCGGTGCTCAGCACTGATGATCGCAGGGACATATGGAAGAGCAAGGAGCTGCATGGGAGATTCAATCGGGCCTTAACAGGGCCTGATGTGGATCTCTCTGCATCGGTGAACTGGCTACGTTTTGGGGACCTCTTTGGGGAAACCGAGGGTTTTGTCTGTGCAATTGCTGACGAGGTTATCAAGGTGAATAACTACCGGAAATACATTATGAAGGACGGTACGGTCGACATTTGTCGGGCATGCCGCCGTCCTGGTGAATCCATTCGCCATGTTATTTCCGGTTGTTCTCACCTTGCTAATGGCGAGTATTTGCATAGACATAACCTAGTAGCCAGGATTATTCACCAGCAACTTGCTCTTCAATATGGCCTTGTCGAGTCGGAGGTGCCGTACTACAAGTACGCACCGGTGCCAGTTCTTGAAAATGGTCGCGCATTGCTCTATTGGGACCGCTCTATCATCACGGACAGGACTATTGTAGCCAATAAGCCTGATATCGTTTTGATAGACCGGTCCCAGCGCCGGGCAGTGCTCGTCGACATCACCATTCCACATGACGATAACCTCGTGAAGGCCGAGAAGGACAAACTCAGCAAGTACCTTGACTTGGCTCACGAGGTGACCGCCATGTGGAGTGTTGATTCGACGATCATTGTGCCGATAGTCGTTTCGGCAAACGGCCTAATAGCGAAGAGTCTCGACCAACATCTTGAGAGGCTCTCGCTAAAGAGTTGGATCAAGGGTCGAATACAGAAGGCGGTTCTCCTGGACACGGCACGTATTGTCAGGAGGTTTCTTTCTCTGCAGCCCTAACCACCGGCAATTTGAGCCCTGCCCGTCCCGTTGCTGGTGGCATTCTAGGTTTAGGTTTTTATAGCATTTTTATAAATCATTGTTTTGTAGCTTTTGCACTTAAGTTTTATAATTGTAATTATTTTATTTTTATAATTATAATTCTTAAGATTTTATATTGTTATAAATCTTTGTTTTATGAATGTGCTGTACAAATTTTATACCTAAGATTTACAATTAATAAAGAGAATAATAATCATTTATTTCAGGTATATTTTATTTTTTTTATACTATGAGGTGAGGTAAGTGGAACGAGCCATACTCCAACACGCGGGCTCAGTGCGGATTGTTGGAGGGGTGTAAGGTTAAAAACAACAACAACAACAACATGTTTACATCATCTCGCTCTAGGTTTTTGGGTTACTCACAGAATAGCCAACTCATTTCTACTAAATCGCTGCAAGTGGGGCAGCACCCAGTCGCGGCGAGTCATCGACCTCTCAGTGTGTCGTCCGCGGCCCATAGTCACAGTATAAACAGTAGGTTATCTAAGGCCGCCCGCCGAGTTATTAGCCTAGCGTGCACACAGACACGCGGCACAGCCCGTCCGTACTGTCACCACCTTATTTTATGCTAGCGTGTGCGTGAAATCGCGTGCCGGCACGAGACTGACCGGCCTCAAACCGAGAGCGGCACGTTTGTATGTAGATATTTTACTGTTCTCTGTGTACTGTGCCGATAGTCAACATGTTTACATCATCGCGCCAACCCGCTCTAGGTTTGTGGGTTAGAAGCTGAGCGAAGGGAATCCGGAAGATCTAGAGACCAGCTTTAGCGAATTTGGGTCTAGAAATAGGACAGTTTCGTAATTAACTAACAACGAGCTCTTGTTTTCTTTTTAGATTTTCTATTGGTTTTTAGATTTTCTGTTGGTGCAGAGGCGACACGCTAAGCGTAACATACTTAGCAGTTGAAAAAACTTCAGAGAATTTATGTTTAAGTGATACCGCGAACGATAGATCAATGGGAATCCTATACTAACAAGGCACATAAAGGGCAAAAATTCCGCGCCGCAGATGCCCGCCGGGCACTTATATGCTTTCATACATATCCAAAAAAACTTAAACAGCTCTTCAACAACACGTTGACTTTTCTATCACTTTGTCACTTTCATTCTTGTTACTGCCGCCGTTTGCGAGTAAGTGACATAACACGTCGATTGCTTTAACTATGCTTTAGCGTTGCGTTCGTTTTTATGAATAAAGGGGTTAGTGTTCGCGGGCATCGGCGGGCAGACGCGGTCTTTATTACTTCGCGGACAAAAAAACCCGCCCCGCCCCGTCGTCTGCAAAGCGTTTAAGTCTTCAGTACTTTTGACTTTTCATGAATAAGGATTCATAGGTTTAGGTTATGTACTGAGGAAGCAATAATTAATTTAGCCGACAGTTCCAAGCATTGATCCAAAACATAATCAAATATTCTAACAGTAATCCCATTCGATAGCAGCTTAATATCCACCTACAGTCGCGCCAAGGCCGTGAGCAGAATAAAAAAACAAGATATAATCCGACGAAAACATTTAATCAAGTGCGCGAAAGAGCGAGAGGACAACGTAAACACATGTCAAGGCTAGGAATAGAGGCCGGTTTACACGGTAGGAGACGTGTTTTAATTTAGGCGGATATTGTTTAGGCAAAATACTATATTTATTGACGAAATTAATACAGGAAGGTTGATCGGCGGTGAAGTGGCAACTGCGTATAAATAAAAAAGAACGACTGCACCAAAATAAATAATCCTTTTTTGTTGTTATTGGCTAAGACGTGCACCGCGACATGTCACTTCGATCTCGTGCCATTCCGTATAGTTTTGGCGATAGAAAAGCCGTCACTTAAACACTACTTTTCCAGAATTACTAGTCAAGATACTGAAAAGAAAAATAGACCAAACGGGAAACAGCCATTTTGTTAAATTCCTAAACTCACCACAATCTCATCAGGCTCAGCCTCGACGATGACCTGCTTGAACTCGACGTCCCCATTCGAGACCGCCTCCGAGTCGTAGTTGGGGTCGTTAGCGTCCTCCACGAACTCCTCCAGCAGCTCCGAGCCTGGGGCGCCCCAAACGCCCTTCCCGCCGGCTCCACCTGGAGGAATTGTTTGGTTAATTTTGGAATCAGCTACCGTTACGACCGACGAGTAATGTAGTCTACAGATTTTTTTCAAAAAACGATCGAATATTAGTGGGATAACTAATATTGTAAATGCGAAAGCTTGTATGTGTGGATGTGCACTGTTGCACAAACTACTGGATAGATTTGAATGAAGCTTTACAATAATATAGCTTATGTATGTGAATAGCACATAGGCTACAATTTATAAATATATATTATTATTTTTCGCAAGTGGCGGCAGCAACAAGAATGAAAGAGACAATGAGATACAAAAGTTAAAGTGTTGAGCTGGTTAAGTTTTTATAAATAAGGGCGTAAAACTATACAAATCGATTATCTCGCGTGACAAAATGTATCACACCGAGAATCTTAAAACAGCTTGAAATTAAACTTAATAACATAACAGGCTCACGACTATATCCGAAATGTGGTAGTCAGAGGCACTCTGACTGATGCCGTCATGGTGAACGGGACATTCAGAAGCCCACATTTCGGGAAGCAAGCGTGTTAAGGGATGAGCCTACAGCCGTTGTCTGGGTTGCTTGGATGTTTATCGGTGTTTTTCATCACCGGAGTTAGCCGCAGGTTTTTATAATGAACTCGTAGTGTTCCGGCCAGATTTTAACACGGGACTATAGGGGTCATAGCCAGTCGTCGTCGTCATAGCCTCATTTTTTCTTAAGCTAATTCATGTTTTTATTTTAACTTTCCTCATATTTGTAATGAAAAGCACAGTGTTTCCCTCGGGTGAAAGACTTATTTAGTCCCTCGAACTATTGGCGCCCTCACTTCGTTCGGGGCGCCAAACCCCGTCTCGGCACTAAATAAGTAACTTTCACCCCTAGGATAACAATGTACTATTTTCTTCTTCCTCTACAATAGCTGGACTTGAGGAACGCATTGAAGTTGGTCTTCTTTTGAATAATTCTCCGACAAGACGATCACTCATCGCATCACACATAGCAAACAAGGTGATTTGGATTCAGAGTAGTTTTGACTTAATTCGTCCTTTTGAAGTCGATATTCAAATCGTGAATTTGGAAACGATACACGTCTTAGATTGACCTATTCTCCGAATGCCATTTTGAGTACGTATTACTTTGATATGACTTACTTAATGTATGTAGTGGTATCGTGAAGAGCAGATGTAAAAAAAGATAGAGACTATTTCTGTGTACCTAATAGGTAGTCAGTGGAAACTGAAAAAGGTATTTCCCGGAAAGGGAGCGACTCACTTCGCCATGCGTTATCATTAGAAACGATTTTTCACTAACCAGTTGCTGTGATAGCACAGTGATAGTTAATAGAAAAATAACGACTTTATTGACCCCTATAGGGGTTATATGTCCAGTCCATCCATCAAATATCCTACTAATATTATAAACGCTAAAATTTGTATGTGTGGATGTGCCGTGTTTTTCTTTCACGTAAAAAAACTACTGGATGGATCTCATTGAAACTTTACAATAAAATAGCTAATACATCTGAATAACACAAAGGCTACAATTTCTAAAGATATTAGAGCAATTATTAATTAATATTATTAATATTAGAACATTCTTGTTGCTGCCGCAAATGGCGGCAGCAACAAGAATGAAAGAGACCAATCGATTCAAAAGGTAACGTGTTGTTGAAGAGCTGTTTAAGTTTTTATGAATAAAGGGGAAAGTGTTTATTGAGATATCCAGCGTAAACTTAGCAGCACCGTCCCATTCAGACTTTAACATTTTTCATTTAACAACACAATACGATTGTTTCAAATTGATTACGCCCGTATAGAACCGAGCAAACATGTCGCGATAAGAAACGTACGATAACGCTATCAAAGTAACACCTTAATATTATCTTTTGCTATTATAAGTTAAAACAAAACATTTGTGTTTATTTTGAAAATTCTTTGTTGTAAAATAACTTATGAACGTACGCAAATTTTCAAGTACGCGTCATTTTCACGAAGGGTTAACAACATATATTATCTATGGGACTTGACTATTGAAGCAGTGGTTATTATCTCCGGTTGGGACCCTAGCTCTAGCGCGTGCTTAGCGTTGATTGACGTTTGTGAATTCGGGGGTAAATCACGGGTTCAATTCTCCTTTTTTTTTGTTAGTTCAATGGACAAAATAATGTAAGTTGATGAAACAGATATAATTGTGCTGGGTCTGGGTGTTAGTGGTGCCTTTGCTGTTGCTGGTTTCGATAGCACAAGGGAAAACCTAAGTTTGGGAAAGAAGCAATCTTTAAGACGTGATCTCATAATAATTCAGAAAATGTATTCAAGTGATACAAAAAAAACATTTTTAAAAAGGTGATAAGCACCATATTAGTATATGTAAAGACGTGTCTAAACATAAGTTTTGTTTTCAACAACACACCTACATAATTATCAATATGTAAACAAGTTTATGTTAAACATATTCTTGGCAACAGAATTGTCATTTAAAATTGACGTCGCACAAACTGCGGTTTTCAATGAGCCATTGTGCTTCTTATTGGCAGCCAGTGGCTCAACCGCAGATATAGGTACATAATATACGGATATACCTACGCAGATATACATAAGAGCACTTGCTCATTGAGGCTTTGCAGCGACACGAACGATCCTTACCGGCGGTTTACATTTGTAATGTAAGCAATAAATGCAAAAATCCCATACCTACTACCTACTTACATGACATTGGTGAAAAAACGCAGATATCGCCATGAAAATAAAAGAAGAGTATTTGCAACGATTTATATGCGCTTTTACATAGAATAGAATATAATATAATTTATTGGTTTGTCATCACACAGTTCGTAAATACAAAACAAAAATACAGGAAAGAAATTAAAATAAACAAGAAAACGAAAAGATAAAAATAGAGTAAAACTAACACGATGCTGCTATGGTATTCTGTTGGGCGCCAAAACTCACTTTGCTCGTGGTGAGCTAACTTTAAAATTGTTTTTTTTTGCAACAGTGGTCGTTTGAGAGAAAATATTAATTCAGAGTGAAGCGTATTGATGATTGAAGTACGCGTGAAGCACCAAAATGGGAAGTGATGTCCTTCGGAATGCCATCAGTGTGCGACATTCGACATAATCCACTTAGGAGCACCGTTTTGCACAAAATGTATCCGAGATCAGCAAATGTTAATATTTTTTAGAACCCGCGTTTGCGTCGCAGCTTAATGCAGTGTGCAATGAGCCTAAGAAGTCATTAGATGTTTACTTGCGGACCAAACTATAACGAGAACTGTGGTAACATCATCAGATGCGTCGTTTCAAGTTAGACATCAAGTTACCTAGCAGATAACACCTGTGACAAATGTGTCCGTGTTAATGTCTGATTGCTTAGGTAGGTACATCAATATTCCGGTTTATGTTATAGTCAATTGCATACCTATCAATATATTTTTTAATCGAATTCGCATTCAATCGTTAGAAACTTAGGATGATCGACTGTTTCTCAATAATTACGAATCTAGCGATAACTCTCAAGCTAAAATCCATCGAGGCGTTCAGGCTGCAGAGCATGCTAACACTATTTCATACAAACATTGTACACTCGAAAAACATAACTCTACTTCTGGCGCAGTCTAATAGAAACAAGATGCTGACCCCCAAATTCACAAACGTCAATCAACGGTAAGCCCGCGCTCAAGCTCATGCTGTCCCGTAAATATCAATAGAACTGAAAGGGCCAGCATGAGCGTGAGCGCGTGCTTAGCGTTGATTGTCGTTTGTGAATTCGGGGTTTAGAGGATCAATATTATCCTCATAAAAGATCTAATTGATACAAAACAGCAACAGATTAAAAACAGATTACCAAGTTTATGACATTGTGTTGTAACTTGGATAAAGCGAGATATAGAGGGGTAATTATCAGGCTTATCAAGAATAAACATTTCTTGTGGTCAAACAAAGAGTTTGATAAGAAACTTTTGACAACTATGTGGCTTGACGAAAAATATTATGACCATTGTTATATTATATGAGAGTTATGTTTAGTTGGAATGTGACATGTTTGATTGCATTACCTATTATTATTTTATTTCTTACGACCACAATCAATATCCCTATTTTGAACAGAGTCTATGTTTTATTTTTTTATAAATATCTATCAATAATCAATCCCAGGTCCTGGGCCCACCATTTCTCCACTTGGTCTTCACTTTGATCCAGTTTTTTTTTTATGGCTCCAATCGTAATTCTAGAGCATAATGATTCTGCCAATGTAAAGTGGTGCTATCAGATTTGCCCCTTGATTGTGTACTGGCCGGTGTGTATTGTAGTCTAATCCAAAGTGAGGACTAATACCTCATGCCAAAGAATGTGATTGGTGAGCTCTGGTCTATGGTTTTATCAATATTGTAACTGTACTGCAACTGGTCTTCACTACATAGTATAAAACCAAAGTCGCTTTCTATGTCCCTATACCCCTTTGTATGCTTAAATCTTTAAAACTACGCAACGGATTTTGATGCGGTATTTTTTTATAGATAAGAGTGATTGAAGAGGAAGGTTTTAGTATAAATATTAATAACATCCCATTGCACCCGTGCGAAGCCGGGGCGGGTAGCTAGTACTTAAATAAAGATATAAATATTTGATTTTGTTAAACAACTGTGGGAAACAAACAATAGACCCCATGCATGCGAGGTGACTGGCAGTAAACAACTGTATAGCGATAATATTGATAAGTAAAATGTAAAATTCCACCAAATTATTACATTTTGAGATAAGCCTGTCGACACAGCCTAGTTTTGTCAGCTTGCATAATGACTTATGTGTTGATAATATTTGATATAGCATGACCTCGCCAAAGAATCGCTTACTAGCGAAAACATCTCTATTTATAAAAATTGATTGCTGTTAGTTAGTCTAGCTAAAACTAATTTTTGGACCGATTTGGCTAATTTTTGTTTTGAAATATTTGTGAAGGTCCAGGGAAGGTTTAACGGGTGAGTAAACATGAGAAAATGCCAGGAATATAGTGAAAAACAACATCTTAGTTTTCCTTAGCAACCATTTCTACTTGTCAATGATTGACAACAGAACAACGTCTGTCGAGACAGCTAGTTGATAATAACAGTTGCAAAAATGTATGGTAGTTGCTTGTCCATGTGATGCTGGAGACATACAGAAGCTGAACTATAATGAGCAAGACAACGCCATATAACTTCATAAGTCTTAACAGAGTTGTAATGACGCCTTGCAGATGGCGGTATTTTTAACCGCGAACGATAGCGCAATGGGAATCCTATACTAACAATGCACATGAAGGTCAAAAAGTCCGCGCCGCATATGCCCGCCGGGTACTTAAATGCTTTGTGTGAAGGGCAGTTGCGGGCATCGGCGGTCTTTATTCCATCGCCGACAAAAAGACCGCCATGCCCCGTCATCGCCGCTTTGCGACCACATGTCCTAGGACAGATTGCCAGAAAAAGGAATTATGATAATTTTTTAGAAGGAAGATTGGAAAAAACTGTTTTCAACATCTGTTTAATGATGTATTTGTCAAATGTTGATAGGTAGTAATGTAACAATATGATGATATTCTGCACTTAGTGACCACCATACAAGACAGCAAAAGGTCCCATAAGGACTGCTTATTTACAAATAATGTTGCAAAAAAGCATACAGAGTAGATACCTACTATTTTTAAAATACTTAGATCAGTCTAATTTACAACATTATGACTTTGAAATTAACCAAATAGTCTACCATTTGCATAAATAAAGGTTTTAACCATAATATCATAATCAGCCTAATCCCTGTGTCAAAAGGCTTAACAAATCTTTAAATGTGATAACAAGTACAATAAAAAATGCATAACAACTCAAATCATAATCAATGCACTATGTTGATAATGTTATGAGTGAAAAGATTCAACAGCCAAATCAGTGCTATGAGATTAATTAAACTGAGTTTTTAAGTCTAAGAAGGTAGGTAGCATACTATTTTCACTGACTGAAAAAAATAAGCCAGCACTTTTTTTTATTTTTCTCCTGTTTAGCTAAAGCCTATGGCTAAAATAGCCTTGAGCAACGAAAGTTGTTTACCGATTATGATTGCATAACAGCGCATTCAACCGAAACCCGACCTACGACAACATGCGACGCCACAAAACCCTACCTTCCTATATAATCCGGTCAAATTAGACATTCAAAGTTACATTAATTCCCACCAAGCTGAAAATCGGTAAGATTGTTTGAAATATCATTAAAAACAAAATTTGAAAGTTCCCCATCTTTCCCCTGTAAGGAAAAAAATTTATTCAAGGTCAAAGGTAAAAAAAATGAGTTTTTCGCGCTTTTCAGCAAAACGGTAAGTTTTATCATAAAAATATTTCAGACAAAAATTGTAGATCATAAAATTATCTACAAAAAAATAATTTATACTTTTTTTTCTACGAGCCACCGTTTTTGATATATAACGATTCAAAAAGTTGTAAAAGTTGTAATCGTCATAATATGCACACGTTTCCACGCCACCTATGAGGTAGTGTACTTTTTTTTTTTTAAGTAGGGTAAATGCCTTACGCATAGCCGTCCACCGGGGGACGGACGGGTTATGTCGGACTCTCCACTGTAAAGGTGGTATACCAGTGGCCCTACACCCAAAGGACGGCTCCGCTGCCGTAACCGGCGGTACGGCCCCGCCGGACCGCGACGCAAAGGGGGGATCAGCCTCGGATCACTGGCCCCCACCAACCGGTTGTGCGTCGCGGCCCCAACCACGCGCCTCAAAGGCGCCTGCAGGCCCCACTGGCCCCGCAGCCCCACGTCGCCCTTGCGGGCCGCAGCGGGTGGGTGTCCAGTCCCCCACGCTGCCACGCCTGGGTTCTCTTCGCTTCCCGGTGGTGCCCCTACCACCGGTACTAGGCCCCCTTGCCAAGCCGAGGCGAGAACCCGTGTACTTAGCGCAACTTTTACAGCTTTTTGAATCGTTATATCTCAAAAACGGTGGCTCGTAGAAAAAAAGTATTAAGTATTTTTTTGTAGATAATTTTATGATCTACGATTTTTGTCTGAAATATTTTTATGATAAAACTTACGTTTTGCTGAAAATCGCGAAAAACACATTTTTTTTACCTTTGACCTTGAATAAAATTTTTTCCTTACAGGGGAAAGATGGGGAACTTTCAAATTTTGTTTTTAATGATATTTCAAACAATCTTACCGATTTTCAGCTTGGTGGGAATTAATGTAACTTCACTCTTATTTTTTGGTCTAATTTGACCGGACTAATACCAACTAACTTAATTTTATATTTCAATGTATTATTGAGTCATCTGCAACGCAACTGCGCAAAATACCGGCGCTAATGTGACCTTGAAAGACTAAAATCGCTAGACGCATGCTCGGAAACCATAATATTTATTCCGGCGTAGTAAACAAAGGTTACGTAAATCGAATGCATCTTATTTCACAGCGTTAGGGTTCCAGAAACTTCCTTTTCATACCGGTTTGGTTTATGTTATTGTGGAGGTAGATTTACGACCAATATGAAAGAAATGTTACCTTTTTTAGGGAGACCCCTGCCGTGGCCATTGCGTGGCCTTCGGCTGTTCTTCCAACTACGATATTTAGGCAGCGGAGTTACGGTAGTGCTAGTAGGAACTCCTTCTTTGCTATTAGTACGAGCGTACTTCTTGTTTTTCTTCTTAAGACGCTCAGAATGCGACGTGGTCGCGTCTCCCGCGCCTTCGTATGCCACCGGCTTTAGTTCTCCATCCACCGCCACGTTTTCAGAGTCGATGCGGTCAACCTCCATCGCGGCGAAGGGAGACTTCTGTCTCGGCAGGAATGAAAAAGTCTATTTAAGTATGTTTTTACAGCACTAGGGAACGATTCCACTTGGATTCTCACTGGAATCAACGCCCAGGAAAAAAAAATATGCTGATAAACAATGGATCCCACGACGCACGTATTTGTTTTGAGAGCGCACCGGTGTGAAGTGAGCCAAATAACATGGCGGCTAAATTTAGTTTTACCAACCTAAAGATAAATAAAATTTACACATCTTTTTCTTCTTTGAAAGGCATCATAGCTTTGAGTTATTTAATATAGTGTTGCAAGTACAAAATATAAGTACAATTTTAAAGGAGAAGTTTAATTGGCTTACAATGAGCCTGCAGTACAAATGCGTTTTTTTTTTTAAAAAAACAACTTTGGGATTATTGTTTTCTTTTTATGCAAAAGTATCAGTTAATCCCAGAATTGTTTTTGTAACTGAAGACATACTTTTAAATTTGCCATCATGAAAAACACCATTTCTGTCTCTGTGAATATCACGTAACTTTTACACATGTGCGTACAGCCAAAAGCCAGGCTTTAATCCCAAATAAATGAGAATTAATTTCTTTATTGTGTCTCATTTGGGTTATTTTGGTTTCTTTGGGCTGACAATACTTTGGCTGGCCAAAATGTTAATGTCCAAGTTGAAGGATTGGTTTCATTCGGTTGCCTATCTTGCTAACTCACTGATGTCAATGTCAAAAATATGTCGACGAGTTTTGCATCTTATATTTTCAGTGATTAAAATTTTTAAACTATTTTCTAGCTATGAAGAAACACAAAAATAACATGTTTGCCGAAAAATTTCGCTTATTGAGCAGCCAAGAATCTGGAGAAATAAATTGGTCGTCAAGTGACTCCAGTGAGTTTGAGAATATACCATCAAATGCTGACCGAGTTTGTAACTTTCCTAAGAGGAGAAGCAAAAAGCGAAAACGCAAGGATACTATTCCCAAAAACCTTTCTAACTTAAATATCACTGTTATTGACCTTACCAAGGACCATAAGGAAGCAACTAAAAACAAACAACTTGATATTTCAACTATAAAATGCGAAGTAAACACAGATGGCATAAAATCTCCTATACTTGGTTCTACTCAATGTTTGTCTCCCTACAAGTACCGTGACGCCCCCAAATCACCGGTTTTAATGTCTAAAGGAATGGAAAACCCAGGTAAAGTAGACCAATTACTGAAAAGTCCTATTTTAATACTCAAATCAGCTTCACCTAAACTATCTCCAAATGGTAGAAAAAAACTTTTCAAATCGGATAATCTAAGCATTAATAACGTCGTAGACGTTAGTAGAAAGAGTAAATCATTAATACTGAATGAAAACCACTGTTTGGATAGAAGAAAACTGAGTAAATCAGATACATTTTCTACTGTATCAATAAAAACTGAAAGAGATTCAAATATGTTCAAAAACCAAAAGATACTGTTAGCCAATGATATATCTGCAGAGAATAGAGATCAAAAAGAAGACAAAAGACAAGACCAGGATTTGAAAAGACATATAATTGCACACATTAAAATGGAGGATATTAAATGTTCAAAAGAAGACTTGTCACAAGAAATTTGTGTCATAAATGAGACCCCTGAACCAAATATGGACCTCAGTATGTCCATGCTGAGAACTTCAAGTGTAGATCTTGTTAACAAAGTAAAGAAATATTTTGACAACAATTTTAGCTCCGGAAGTCCTTCTCAGCAGACTATAAGTGAGATATCTACTCCAAGAAACCACTCAAAAAGCAGTGATGATGTTGAAATAATAAATTCAATAACACAAGTGGTTTCTAACAAGAACAGTACAGAATCCATGAAACAGGAAGATTTTGTAGACACAGATAAAAAAGACAAAAAAAAGATACGCTACAAAAAGGATGGCTTAGCTTACAGATTAAATACTCTTTTGAAGAAAAAAACTGCCAGTATCTCTCTTTGGCAGCACGAGAGGTTTTTAGCAGCGAATTCAAATTTTGTAATTCCAAAGGGAGAGTTCATAGCTTTTAGAATTTGCAAAGTTAGTTTTAAATATAGTTGCCATTTATTAGAAGTAATGGATTTAAATGATAGCTACTGTCTAATTTTAATCCACAGTAATAACTCTTTACATAACAATTTCTCAGAAGATGATGTATTCAAGTTATATGAGCCATACAAAATAGTAGATTTTAACAATTGTCAACTTATTGTGAATGTTACCAAGTTTGAATGTATAACTTTGAAAAAACAATGTTAACAATGTTTTTTGGTTAAGATTAATGTAAATAAAATAAATTATTTTTAACATTTAGTTCCTACTTACTTTTTAATCTTCATAATGATAAATTATATCGAGAATGAATGTAACAATTTTGTAATGGAAGAATTTTGAGAGTATGATATGACATTTGTTAGTGTCGAAAATCCTACTTCCTACTAATATTATAAATGTGAAAGTTTGTATGTGTGGATGTGCAATGTTGCTCTTTCACATAAAGAAGGATTTGAATGAAACTTGCCAATAATATAGCTTATACATCTGAACAGCACCTAGGCTACAATTTATGAAAAAATATTAGTAAGTTAATAAAATGGTATAGGTATTACAGTTACAAACTTAGGGCCTTATAGTATAAAACCAGACCAGCCGATTTACAACAGTGTACCTATTTAAAATAAATAAGATGAAATGGCTTCCTAGCACACACCCGAAATTTCCATGATTTTTAATAAAAGTCTCGCTACCACAGAAAACGTAAGATAAATACTCTTTAGTAACAGCCTCAGTTATCAATCCGGCAGATAAGAAAAAACCGCGTTGCCTAGCAACCACTTTGGTAATTCAATGTCTTCCTGACAGGTGTCTAGATGTTATGGAGTTCCAAAAGTCCGTGTTTTACTGAAATAGCAATTGTTTAGTGTTCAAAATGAGTGGGGACACATTGTATGAGAGACCTAGACGGCCCGCACCCAAAATGAGGGTACATGATTATTTATACGGTAAGCCAGTCATTATTACTGCTAAGCCAAGGATACTATGATAGTCGGACCAAATCCTCACTGAACCCGCCTGTTGGAACTTGGAGTATGGGTCGTTCATCAGTTGAGGTGAGGCCTGTGCCCAGCTGTGGGACTGATGGATGTTTATACCTTTATTCATAAAATAGAAAGCATCGCTGTAGCATTGGCTTAGCGTTTGACGTGTCCTGTCACTGTAACGTAGTGGTTATTGATGTATTTATATTAGAAAATAAGTAAGCGGTTTAATGTGACGTACGGTTTTAATGACTAATCAAAACATGCCATAGACACTAATAGACAGGATTTGGGATGACAAATGATTGTCTATACTTCTTCTTCTTCTTCTTCTTTTCTTTCTATTGTCTTTTCTTTTGGAGCTGCACTTCTTCAAGAAGGACAACCAATAGCCTATGGTGCCAGAGCGTTAACTAAGTCTGAAGAGAATTATCCACAAATTGAAAAAGAAGCACTTGCTATACAGTTTGGATGTAAGAAGTTCCACGAATATGTTTATGGTAAACAACTGACAGTGGAATCAGACCATAAGCCACTTGAGACAATCTTCAAGAAAAACATTCAATCTGCTCCAGCGAGATTGCAACGCATAATATTCAATCTTACACCATACGCACCAAAAGTCATATTTAAAAAGGGCACAGAAATACCCTTAGCAGACTTCCTAAGTCGAGACTGCGATGCATCTAATCTGAAATATGAACAAGAAGAAAATTTGAAAGTTGCAGTAATACTACCTATGTCACTTGACGCAAAAGAGGAATTAATTACAGCTACAAAGGAAGATCCACATTTACAGTTACTACTTCAGACAATAATACAAGGATTTCCAGAAAAAGTCAGTGAACTTCCCACAGAACTACAACACTATTTTAACTTCAAAGAAGAATTGAGCTATCTCAAAGGAATAATTTTCAAAGGAAATAAAATTGTAGTACCAAAATCACAGATCCCTAAAATGCTAAAGAATATTCATCAAGGACATGCAGGTATACAAAGCTGCTTAAGAAGAGCACGACAAATTCTCTACTGGAAAGGTCAGTATGACGACATCATAAAACTAGTTAAAACCTGCTCTGTTTGTGAACAAACACAAAAAGCCAATATTAAAGATATAGTGCTAGTTAAAAAGGTTCCCACACTTCCTTGGCAGATAGTTGCATCTGATCTATTTGAATTAAAAGGAAAAACTTACCTCGTAATCTGTGACAGCTACTCTGGATATTTAGATTTTCAACAGCTAAAAGGTCAGTCTTCATATGAAGTTATTGAACAACTGAAAAGATGGTTTGCGGTACATGGAACACCAGAAGAGCTACAAACTGACAATGGAACACAATACATGTCTAGAGAATTCAAGATATTTCAAAAAGAGTGGAAATTCAACCATGTCACATCCAGTCCACATCACCATCAAGGCAATGGGCTTGCCGAAAAAGCAGTTCAAGTAGCCAAGAACATATTAAAAAAATGTTGTATTGACAAGTCCGATGTTCAACTTGCTTTATTAAACTGGAGAAATACACCAAGAAATGATATTTTAGGCTCACCCAACCAACGTCTATACAGCAGAATTACAAGATCTCCATTACCTACAACAGACAGTAACCTAAAACCTAAAATAATACAAGGAGTCACAGCTGAACTAAAACGTCTAAGAGAAGAACAAGCCAACTACAGCAATAAGCACACTAAAAGACCAGAGAACTTTGAAATTAATGAAAAAGTTAGACACAAAGTTGCTCATCGCCAATGGGAAGGGGCAAGAGTGGTAGAAAAGCCAGAAGGTCTACCAAGATCTGTAATCATCCAAACTGATCAAGGCCAAATCCTACGTAGAAACTTCAGTCATCTGCACAAGACACAAGCAGACATTCCCAGCAACAGAGTGGTAGTTCCTGAAACTAAATACACAGATGAACCAGCTGTACAACAGGTTCCAGCACAAGAACAATCACCAGCTGTCCCTAAGTCACTCCCAGCATCAACAACAGGAGAGAGGGAGCTACTGTGCTCGTGTGAACATTGTGTCTGTGTAATTTAATACATAATAAATAGAAAAAAGTTATTTACACTTATAAAAACTGGTGATTTCTGTGCAACGTGCGACAATCTGAAATATATATTGGAGTTTAGTGAAATTTCAGCGTCATTACAGAGAAAAACGTGAAAACATTTCGTAACGGTCACTTTGAGAAAAAGCTTAATTATGCTCGGAATCTGTTGTCACTGCTGTTAAAGAAGGTCAGTCGAACTCTATTAAGTCAAGAAAATTATTTATATACTGGGAATTCTATTGTGAAAACAAAAATACTAAAACACTCATACATAAAACTTTAGTATTATGTGTTTTTATAAAACACAGTGTTGAGTGAAGAAGCAGTTTATGATTCTTTGCCTTCAAAGTCTATGGTATTAAAAAACTTACCAAATTCTCTGTGATTTCTTGGAGTTTACCTTTCTTGACACCAGGCAGGCGCCACTTTCTATGCAATCGGCGTGTCAAAACCTGTTGACTTCATAGCGTTTGTGATTTTTGCCGCTAAAACAGCGAAGTTTTTTCGAAAGCGTCAAAAAGTGATAAAATACAGTTTTTTCGTGTGAAAAAGATGAGTGGTGAAGGTGAGAGGTTGGTTCCTGTCGCCCCGGACGGGGGAAAAGCCCGAACGGACTCTTTTGAGTCTGATTCTTCGTCATCCTCGGGGATGAACGATTTGCATCACCACCGCCGATTATGAGACGTAAGTACTCCAAACAATCTAATACTACTTACGATTCACGAGTGAACACTTTAATTAAGGAGACAGTTGAGTTACATTTCCAATTTTATTGCAGAACATACTGACTCAAATGTTCCAACGTTCCTTGTACTAGTTCACTCACAAGATCCTATTGACAGGGTCAATTTTAAGTGATTCCAATCACGACTGTTCTATAATTTATACCTCACGCTAATCCGGAGCGTCCCAAAGAATTAACTTTATTTTAACCCCTGGGTTTATGGGTCTAAAAGTTGTGAGTTTGAGTTTGTTGTGTGTGAGTTGTGTATTTTTAACATAAATTAATATTACTCATTCTCAACCTAATGACTAGTTTGTCTAATTTTGTCTTGGAACAAAGACACTTGATTCAACAATCATGCAATCTGTACAAACCATTGTAGATTGGGCATCCTCAGACTCGAGTAGTTTGACTGTAAACAATATATTTGAAAATAAGGCCATATTGTTTGGTCCGGGTTCTGCTATTTCTAAAAGCTGTAAAATGACAGTGCAGATCATTAATGTCTGGCAAGAGAGCTGAATGTATAGTTAGACATGGTCTAATTCTTAAAGAGGTAGCTAACTCAAATCTCTACCTTTGAGTGTGCGCCCGAGCTCAGAATATTGGTTTATTAGAGGAGCTCTCCTGCATGTAATTAATTCTTCAGGAGGACCTCAAACCTGGTTTAATAATCTAACCTACTTGAATAGTAAGAGACCATACAACTTACTTGATGAAAACTCATCACTAATTTTGTTTTAAAGCCCTAAGAAGAAATTTTCTTAGGAGCCCTTTCGGTGCATCAACAACCAGAAATACCAACCTAAACCAGAATTGATATTCATAAAGGGAACTTCAAAGGGGGATGTCTATAACACAAAGCAAAAGTCTGGAATTAATTCTAAAATAAACATAAAATAAAAAATAATAACAATATACAGATTTCAAAGTTCCATTCAAAACTTAACCTCTATTGCAGTTCCCTTACAAAAATCTCTAGAGAGATTCTCAACCCAGGTTTCACCAAAAATGATTTGTTTGTTTGATTTTATCTTGATGATTTTAAAGCACTTGTAACAGGTGTATTTAAATGCAGATATTCTGATTTTATTTTGAGGACAAACATGATCAAAGATCTCAAGGAGAAAAATATAGGGGAACCTCTGCCATCTCTGGATGCTTGGTTCTTCTCCAAAATGTTTTGGTGAAAAAACCAGGCGGTGGGGCCAGTCCGATATTCAACCTCCATCGCCTCAATGCTCATGTTGCAACAGAGCATTTTTACCTGGTTTTCATAGTCAGATGTAATAGCCTTCCTGCAAACCGATGGCTTGCTCGTGGAAATAGACCTCCAGAACGGCTGTTTTCACTTGCAGATAGCATCAACGCACAGACGGTTCCTGTAACTCGTTTACAACGGGAAAATTTTGAAATTAAGAGCACTACTTTACTTTACTACTTTTGGCATTTCTTCGACTCCGCAATGTTCTCTGCGGTGTCAAGTTGGGTTGCGGAAACCCTCCATGCCTAAGTTATTTGGTTGGTGGTTTATTTGAACTACTACTTGTTTGCTCACCAGGACCGGTCTGTTCTAGACACTCAGGTTGCGGAAACGCTGAGACTGCTAGAAACTTATGGATGGCATGTCAACTATCCAAAGTTCATATTTATTCCCTCTCAGGAGTTGGAATATTTATGCATAACCTGGAATACTCACAGAAACACTATGACATTACAACACAAGACATTACCGAACTGGTAGAAGATTCACATTATTATTAGGTATTATAGTTTTTAAATTTTTATGTTGTCATAAGTGCCTTTTTAATAAGTTTAACATGAATTAAGATTATTGTTACTTTTTTACTTAACTTTCAAGAGAGTTCAGAAAATAAAAACTATAATACCTATCTGTTAAAGAAAAAAGAATTTTGATATACACATTAAAAGAAGCTCCACACCTTCTAAACTTTGTAACATTGACGATCCTCGGAGGACGTCTTCTTTGTTGCAAGATGCAACTGTTTCTGAGAGGATTCCAGCAGGGAAGGCCAATAGAGAGGAGATCTTTGACTCCCTATGTTCACCACCAACTGATCTGGTGGTTATATGCAGTAAGCTGCAGTTCCAAACCCTTACGCCGCAAAGAAGTCACACACTTCCTAACACCACCGACGCAGCGGATGCGGGGTGGGGCGCTCAGTTGAACAACCACTATCTCTCAGGGAAGTGGATCAATCTCCAACAGAAGTGGCACTCAAGCAAAAAATATTTACAGGAGCCCACATTCTAATACAATCTAACAATTGAACACTGGTACAGGCTGAGGCACAGGCCTTGCTAAATTTGACCACCAAACTCTTGTAGGTGATGGAACAGCTCGAAATACGGTTTCAGCATGTTACTTACCAGTATATACCTCAACGGGATTGCAGACCGCCTGTCTAGGGGTCGAGCAGTTCCCGAGTGGCATCTGTTACCCCAGGCCTCGGAGGCCATATTCTGAGATTTGGGTGTCTCAGATACAATCATATTCATAGTTAACAGAGCCACAGCAGTCATTCCAGACTATGTCATTCTAGACTCAACAGATGAGTGCGCGATTTTGCTGACGCCTTGAGTCGTCTCTGGGATCGTCAGTTGGGATCGGTGTTCCCACCTCCTAACCTGAATCGCTCGAGAGGAATTATATTCATATTGAATGCTCCCCAATGGTCCCAATGCTTTTGGCTCCCAGACCTCTGGAGGTCTGGGAGCAACCACTATCTATAAAGGATCTACGGAAGACCTTGATAGATAAAACAACAGGCTGTTGCGCAGCCAAGTATACCAGCTATCACTACTGGTGTTGAAAGTTGGGGGTGGGCAGAAGAAATATCCCACTGGGCTTTAGAGGAGACCTATTAAAACGTAGCTGGCGTAAATAACCTTACACCTACATACAGGGCTTCCATCAATAGATGGATTACTAGGTTTAGCAGCCATAACCTACCCAGGTTACCAACAGGTAAGTAACGATTTAGAAATATTTTTGGCATAACTTGACTTTACTTTGATTAATTTTGATACCTTGATAACTTGAGTCAGCTACGTCCACATTCAGTGCTACTTTAACAGAAGATATCTATAAGAACTTCTTTGTTGATCAGATTGTCAAAGCCATTTCTCTTGCCTGTGCAAGGACCTCCCGTTTTTGATATCAAGTTATTATTTTAATATCTCCTAGGTACTGCCTGCCAAAAACGTGGCAGAACATTTTTTGATATATTTCGACAGACTAGACTGATTCTTTTGCTTGTTTCCGGCCGTCTTATTCATGACTTGGCTTTATCAGACATGTCTCAGGAGCATCTGATAGAATAATCAGATAAGATTATCCTGTAGTAAATTACAAAAAAAAAAAAAAAAAAAAACAAATATGTCGGGTTTTCAAAAGCAATCAGGTTGGTCTGTTATACAGGGTGTTACAAAAATACCCCTAATAACTGAAGTGGGTTATACAAACTCCTGAAAGGAGTCCCTTGGTAATTTCTTAGAGTCGTAGCTCATAATTAGAATTTCGAGTAAATTAACGTAAAATAAAAACATCGATCATAGAAATTCCCAGCACGAATTCGGGTTCATGAACCCGAGTTGACCCTACCGGGAGTGACCAGGAGCGACCTCCATTGTTCACGCCCCTACGTTTTCTAACTGTCTCTCTTTCTAGTACTTCAAGTAGCGGCAACCAACCAATAAGTTCTGTGTGCCTAGTACCTCTGTACGATCGCCTCTGCTTCACCTGTACAAAACCATTGCAAAATGCGTCTTAAGCACCATAAGGTGCCTTACGTAAAAAAGGTTGATGTGACGCCTCAAGACCATCATTGCAAAATGGGTCTTGAGCCAGCAGCATAAGGTGCTTCTTTCATGTAAACGCCTCAAATATTTCAACCGCAAAAAATAAATTCGTATTGTTATCAACGCAACAAGTTTAACACGAACCGGTAGGTAGGTAGTTAGGTATGTAGTCAATCAAACCGGAGACATTTAGGCCAAAACTTTTATAGGTAGGTACGTATTAGAAATCGTAGATAGATATCGAACACACAACCTCTGGTGCCGTTTTCATTATCACTAATTGTACAGTCAACGGACATCAGCATAGTACAGTACGGCCCTGTACTACATATTCCCTGTCTGTCTGATCCATTGAATCGTGTAACACAAGGATATTTATCGTTACGTTGAGACGAAGTACCTATGCAGGTAGGTTCGTAGGTACCTATCTGTATCGCTCCGCAAAACGGCAAGTCGATACATGTTACGTGTCCCTAAGGTATGTATTTTGTGTACCTACTAAGTCTTAGCACCGTAATTAAAGTTACTAGGTACCTACCTAAATACGTTGCTCGCTAAGACCACCTTCTCGTGGCACTGCCGGAACGCCCGTGAAGCTTTTGAGATTGAGACGTTACAATAATAATTACATTGAGAGGTTATCAATCCTAAATAGTCATTAGCTTGCGAAGACGTCATAAAAAAAGTGAGATAGCGCGCACATTAACTCACACACGCACTAAGTTTTTTCTAAACACACGCACTAAGTTTTTTCTAAACACACGCACTAATACCACGGTCTAATACTTAATTACGAAACTACACTTAATCACTCGCGCTTCCACAACTTCCACGAATCCGCCATCCGTACACACTAGCTCGGCTGCGCGCTGCGACACGACTAGTCGACTAGCTAAAAAAATGTAAACAACCAGCGGCTCGGCTCGGTAGGCAACAAAGGGGCCGCGGCGTCTCTTTGACTGATGCCGCCTCGCTAGACTCGCTACTCGTCGCCTTTCGGCGCGCGAGCAGCGCGAGTGTTCGAAAGAGAAAGATGGCCACACTCATATTCGCGCCATACATAACAGAAAGGTAATAATATCGTGTTTCCGGCCGCCCCGCCCACTCCTTTTGTCTGTGTCATTGTGTTGTGCGGGTTTTTTCCCAATTAGAGGTGAATAACATTTTTGGTATTTTCAATACTTTTTTTTTCATTTTAAGGCAAGGGAAGATTATGTAGTACTTTCAACGAATGGCAATTTCACTAGCTTGTATTCTGGATATGCGTTTCTCTTGAATGGGATAACGATGGGTTGGCTTTCAAAAGTGCGATAGAGGTTTGATTTCAGCCCCAAAAACGGTGTTGAAGGTTCTGGACACAAACATTATTATTATTGGGCCCCCAAAAGCTGCAGCCATTACAAAACACGTTGATGGACAGTAATCAGTCAGTCTTAATCAAAGCGCAAATTCTTCCATGCATGGAGTACCGCTGTCACCTCTGCGACGGATCCGCCAAGTACCAGCTGGCCGCTTTAGACTCGGTGGAGAGGCGTGCTGAGGCTTGTGAGGGACGCTGACATCACAGTTAAGCTATAAGACCTTGAACACCGCCGGAGGGTGGTAGCTTGTTTGTCGGTTTTCTACAGGTTGCATTTCGGAGAGTGTGCGAAGGAGTTGCGTGACCTGATTCCACCAGCTCCTTTTCTTCATTGGACCACTAGGCGCAGACTAGCTTTCCACCTTTATGTTCTTGACATCCCAGCAATTCGCACCAACAGTTTTGGTTCATCAACATTCATAATGCGAACAGCAAGGGAGTGGAATGAGCTTCCCGCTGAAGTGTTTCCACAGCAATACAACATTCTGTGTCTTCAACATGCCGATTGATTGATCGATTGACAGTACTCATTTCGAGTCGTTAATTTATTAGTGCCATTATGTGCAGTGTCTTTATTAATAAAGTACTTGGTATTTTTTTAATCATCACGTTAGACCGTTACCGTCCACCTAGCGTTTTCCGCTTCATATTTCATACTATGGTACACTTTTCCAATAATTTATTTAAAAAAATCAAGCAGCGATATAACATTAGTACCTATTTAAGTACGGTGTATTTTTTTTCAACAAGATAAAAATCAAATAAGTTGTTTGACGAAATATTTCATTGAAGTATCTGGCTGTTGGCTCCGTAGATGAGTTCTTGTAGACATGCTGACAGTACTTTTGAGATCGAACGGTACGTGCTCCTTTTTTTGAGCCTAACCGGCAACTGAAGAACCAATGTCTTTGTGTATTGTGACCATGCGTAGATGCTGTGTAGGAGGGCGTCATTTCAGCTTGGACGATCTCTACTTTACTATTTCTTTTTTCTGCCACCTACTACAAATGGTCGAATGGTGGTTTAAAGCACTGACACAATACGATCCAACAGTACCTACAACATGTTGTCGTAAACTTCTAAAAACTTTTATAGCAAGCCAACTTTAAGTTGTATCTAGGTGCAAAATTTGCAAATGTTATCGATCTCTGCCAAATTATGGTTTCGTAAAAATGGTAAAAAACCAAAATGCGCGACTTCATGTTTCCCTAGTACTTCTGCTTTTGCGTTCTAAGCAGACAATGCGGTGCCTTTATTTAAATGTCTGATTAAAGGCACAGTCAGCGGCACATCGGGCTACCCATTCCCGTTTTTCATCCTGCTCTTGCAGTGACATTATTAGCCAAGAGCAAGGAGGACTGACCGGAAATGGGTAGACTGTCATGCCGTTTGACCATACTTTTTTGCTATCGTTCTAATGAATTTGTTTTACTTTGTGTTACTGAAATCAAAAAGGTTTGCATCAGCGCTGATGCTGTGGGGATCCTGCTGCACGCACAGCTGATGACGAGGTAGCTCTAGCCCAGAACGCGGTTCTATGCTGCTCAACTTTGTGCTTGTGACTTCATGAATTTGCGTTACTACACTGGGACAGAGAAATTCCAGTTTTTACATCTACGGGTGAAACCGGAACAATTCACAAACTAGGTAGGTACTAGGATAGGCTGTGTTACAGTTACACATTAATTTTATAAGGTCAAATTGAAAATCGGTGGATTTCGAAAAAATAGGTTTTTGTGCGCCTAAAGTGAAGTGTGTAGTATCGGTGTGTGCGCGCTGGCGAGCCACACCTTTCAGTGAGAATTTTTTTTCAATCGGACTTGGTGTTCAAAAGTTAGAGACAAAAAAGTGAAAAAGTGAACTTTCAAAAAATTCATAACTTTAACTCTTCAGTGACAACCCTGAGCGAAAATCTGTGCAATAATAGTGTGACTCGTAACCAATAAGTGTACCAAAAATTAGAATTTTCGGACAACAAACAAAGAAGTTATAACAGTTATAGTGCGGTTAGTGTTTAAGAAAATTATAGGTTAAAATAAGTAAACAAACCAAAAAACGAATCCTGGACAGCGGAACCCAGGACTGCTGACCAAAGACCCAAAGTGCTTTCGTGATCCCTGTTACGCCCTTTGAAGTAGGAACCGAACTCCGGCGGTGAACTCTTCGATTTAAGAGGGTTTCGGCAACGGATCCCAGGAACCAGAGGCGGCAGAGACCCCGAAACCACAACACGGCAAGAAGACCCTGACTGGACAGCGTGACCCGCCACGTCCTTGAAGCTACCCCTCCGGTGGCCCAAGACACAGCCGGAAAACCGAGGAATCAACTGCCTTACCAGGGATCAAGCCAGCTCCAGGCAGCACGTGTAGCTCAATCGTCCTACATCTCCGAGACAGGAAAAAGGAATCGGTACGAGCAGCCTGCTGTCAACATCCCAGGAGCTGAACCAGCTGATTCAACACCAGCCCCCTGGAACCCTCGGCACCACCAAGGTCTTTGGTTTAGTTAATATAAGTTTTAGTAAAAAAATTTGA
Organism: Udea ferrugalis; assembly: GCA_950022985.1. NCBI lineage: Eukaryota > Metazoa > Arthropoda > Insecta > Lepidoptera > Crambidae > Udea > Udea ferrugalis. The sequence continues at coordinate 5,652,066 of OX465545.1, forward strand.
TTGTGTTAATAGTTTGTTAGTTAAAGCGTGTAGCATCTTTTTGTAATTTCCGAATACGGAAAAAACTTTTTCCTATTAAATTTTTTTGTGTTAGAACCTTGTCATAATAGAAAAAATCACTGTTTTCCCGTTTACGTAAAAACGGTTAGAGATAGGAAGATTCTAAAACCACATCCTTCACATAGTTTCCCCTTAGCCACCACTTTTCCTTACGCCGTACTTACCTACCAGCTATGTCAAAGGGCGCCGCCGCGCCCGCGCTGCTTAGCAAATGCCGAAAAGGGAAACGAAACCAAAGAAACCCATCATATGAATATGAATCGTAACTCGGGCGCATAGAGACGAAATTCGCCTCACCCTCCACCCCCCACCAATCAGAGGTGCCCAAGGACAAGGATATGTCCTAAACTTTGTGAAAATCGACTTCAGTTTGTTTTTGCACTTGCCGCGTCCCGTGACGTGACCGTGACCACGGTAAATGTGATGACCTTATTACTTTTACGTAAATTAGGTCCGTCAAGTTAATTGGATTGCAGTGTGTTTGTGTGAATTTTTTCGTGAAGAGATTAATGGTTTATTTATCTTTAGAATTCAGTTTCTTTCGTGGCCGTTTGAGAGAAAAGAAAGCCAAATAACAGTTTTCATTTGAAAATACTAATTCAAAGTGAAGCGTAGGTATAATTGATTGAAGTACAACCGTGAAGAACCGAGATGTGAATTGATGTTAGCTGGGAGGACAACAAAATAGTGTTATCCTCGAGGAAGGCGGCCACTTCGAACAATGATTATTGAACTAATACGTAACCTCAGGTAAGAAATAAAAGCCTTTTTGCCTAAATGATAAATGCAATTTTCCAAATCACTCGTGTGTTTTTGTTTTGAATTTGTTTATCGCAATTGCAACAAGGTTGATACGTAGGTATCTGCCTACTCGTATGTCAGGCGGGCGCCGCGCGATTTTCTGCGTTAAGCACGTGTGTCGTAGTAGTAGGTCCTATTGCGTAAAAAAGCGTTAATCGTGAGCGGTGCCTGGTAAATATGTTCCTTGGAGAGCGGTGTCACAGCTTTAAAAATCAAATTCACGACGAAATAACGCTAATTACAGGTGTCCATGGCTTAGTAGTAATAGTGCATCGGATACGATAACATGTTAGGCAACGGACGCTAGGGTGATTGGATGGAAATGTAGTAGGTAATCCATTTTCTCAGATGACAGTCGTTAAGACTCGTCGGGGTAGCTTGATAACCTCTGACAGTAGGGTTTATCATTGGCCTTACACCCTTACAATAATCCTCACAGAGCCTGCGTGTTAGGGTATGGCTCGTACCACCTAATAGTTGAAATGGAGTTCCGCGCTCCAAAAAGGCCACTCCACACTCGAAAGCGTGCTCATTTTTATACGGAACTCAATGAAAGTCTTACTCCTGGTACTGATCGGAGGAGGTTAAAAGACTAAGGCAAATGGCATTTAAAGATGGAATAACTTCAGATAAGTCGCTCGAAATCACGGCAAAGCAAGCTACCTGAAATATTACTTAATTATTTCGTCCGCAGTATTTGGAATATTAACGTAGTTAACAATAATTATGTGGCTATCGGAAGTATGAATCATGTACGAACTTAATTCATTTCAAGTGGTTTGACTGTAATAGCTGAAGTTTTCACATTTTTTTCTCAAATTTACGTACATGTGAAGTGGTATTGAGTACCAATTTCAAGTTAGCTGTTTTTATCAAGGCCCAAGCATCATTTTTACACGTTGACGAAGGAGGTAGGCACAAAGTACAGATAAGTTACATTCTGTTTTTTTTAACTCTATGGGTCGATGACCGAAATGGGTTCGATGACATGGTATGACCGCTTATCAGCTGTCAGGTAGTGAGGGAATTAATATCGATATTTTTGTAAACTTTCGATGTACGTTTTTATGGAAACCATGAGAGATATGAAAAAAGGGACAACACCTACTATTTCAGTTTCATTCAGTTTCTATGCCATTTCAGTCTTTAGGGGTATTTTTGAAACACCCTGTATATTAATCATCCTCGTATGTGCAGTAGATCATATTGAGCTTTCAAATCCACAAAGATCTCTAAATATTACAAGTTTGTTTATTTCTGTTACTGGCAAAATTAAACCAGTATTCAGACAACAAATGTAGCAAATTGGGCGAATACCATTTTCAGAGAAGTTCAAATTAATGCTCCTCCGGGGCAGTTGTGGTATGCTGTAGCATCCCGAGGTTGGTTAGATGACCAGAGGATGAAATCCTCGAGAGAAGTAAGTGAAAGAGTGCTCAGACGTTTAGAAAAGATTATTGTCACCAGGTGCAACAGAGTGTTCCCAACAATTCAAGTGGTGATTTATTATATGCCAATTTTTCAAGCGTTAAATTGCTCTATTTATTATATTTATTATAGACTATAAAAATAAACTTATTGATACAATGGATCTCAAAGATAATTAAATGATTTATTTCCCTAATCATTATATATCCCTATGCAAAGTTTTTATTTAAGTTAATAACATAATACAATAACAATTAAATGAAGTTTTTGTAATTATGAAATCTAACATAGCGTTTGTGCTTGACACCAGCAGATAACAAACAGGTCTTCACTCAACACTGTGTTTTATAAAAACACATAATATAATTGTTTTGCATTACAACAAAACAATTATTATGTGTTGGATAAAACACAGTGTTGCAGCAAGGCCTTGCTGGTGATAGAAGACTATGAAGTCAACAGGTTTTGACACGCCGATTGCATAGAAAGTGGCGCCTGCCTGGTGTCAAGAAAGGTAAACTCCAAGAAATCACAGAGAATTTGGTAAGTTTTTTAATACCATAGACTTTGAAGGCAAAGAATCATAAACTGCTTCTTCACTCAACACTGTGTTTTATCCAACACATAATAATTGTTTTGTTGTAATGCAAAACAATTATATTTTGTAAACAAGCACGGCTCCCGTTCAAGTTAGCCCAAACCATTAAGTACCGCAAAATTTACAAAAGATGTCGCCACCTGTTACTGATTACGGTGTTTGCGCTGCCTGTCTCCGTATAATAACATCACGACAGTTTTTAAAATGCCGCTTATGTGCTGATCATTACGATATTCTCTGCGTCAATGTGAGCGAGAAGAGGTTTTACAATACAATGACTGCTGAGCACAAGAGTACTTGGGAATGCCAAGATTGCAAGAAAAAACAGACCGAATTAAACAATGCTCCTGTCGAGAACTTAGAATCTAATATTACGATGCGTAAGCGAAAGAATGACCCGCCGTTTGTGGCTTCTTCGCCACCTTCACCATCACCTGAGCCTCAGGCTGCAGGCAACATGGGCGGTGAATCGTCTGAATTGTTGATGGAGATACGGCTTTTACGACAGGAAATGAGGGCTATTCGAGTCGATATGCAGGATTTTCGGAGTGCTTTATCAGATCTCACAACTAGCGTTAAGGTTTGCAATAATAGGATCGACGACTTGGTCGCTCGTGTGGAAAATGTGGAGCACCAACAGCGCGAAGGGACAAGCGGCAACACGCAGGCTTTTGATCGCACAATAGCTGAACTAAAACTAGACCTTAACGACCGAGATCAAGAGCTACTCGGAAATGATGTTGAAATAGCGGGGATCATCGAGGAAAAGAATGAGAACTGTGTCCACCTCGCACTTACTGTTGCCCAAAAGTTAGGTCTGGCACTGAGCGACTGTGACGTCGTGAGTGCGGAACGCGCAGGACCCGTGCGGCGCGCGGACCCGGCTGCCGGCGAGCGCGCTCCCGCGCCTAAGCCACGCCCCCTCGTCGTACGGCTGGCGCGCCGTGTACAACGCGACCATCTTTTGAAGGCAGCCCGAGTTCGACGCGATGCTACTACGGAAGGTTTGGGGCTTAACTCTGGCAAAAGGTCGCTATATATCAACGAAAGGCTGACTGCAGCTAACCGCCAACTTTTCTATAAAGCTCGGGGTGAATCTTTACGGGCTAAATGGAAGTACGTCTGGACGCGCGGCGGTAAAATTTTCGCCCGTAAAGAGCAAGGGTCACCGGCCTACCGTCTTCGCTCGGAAGCCGATCTCAGCAAAGTTTTTGGTTAATGTTGTTGTTCGCTCAGATATTTATTATTGTGTTTCTTGTTTTGAATTTATTTTTTTATTATTGTATTGAATTTTTAGGTTTTTGTGTTTTCAAACGTAGCAATAGCTTTGTATATTGTTATAGAGGAATACTTATTTTGATTTGTTTATTATTTGTTAGTTTTGAGACCCGGTTTTTATATTGCCAATGTGTATTTTCCTCAAATATTGCTAAGTTTTATGGATGGTTTAACGTAGTAAGGCTGTTTTGCACTAAATTTAGATTACCTTGTTTTGTATTTTGCTACTGCTGCGGCGTGAATATTACTGACTGCATTTATAATAATGCGCTACACAACTACACAAACTTTTATTTATCAACTTCAGTTAGAATTGACTTCAACATGAATTGGCGACACGTAACACTGCTCACGAAACATTTATTGCATTGCAAATACATAAGTAATCTGCATTCTTATATTATTCAATTTATTAAGAGGCAAAAATATGTATCTGTTGGCCTGTTAAATCCAGGATCTCTTGGCACGAGACATGATGAGTTTCTTGTTGCTTTGGCTCGCTTTGATTTGGATCTTTTAGCTATTAATGAGACATGGTTAAGAGAAGGTGAAGATGGACGTGCCCCTGTAGCTCCTGGATACCGCCTACGCCACATCCCCCGGCCTGCCAGCGTCCGATCCCGTGGCGGTGGGGTTGGGTTTTACGTAAGAAATGGTGTCGCAGCGCGTCTCATCTCGCACCCGTCCACCTCCTCTGTAGAACAAATGTGGCTGAGTCTGAGCGTTAACGGTGTGAAATTGGCTATCGGGACTGCATACCGGCCGCCGTGGCTCAACATCGATATATTTATAGATGCTCTTTGTGAAACCATAACTTCCCTTGGAAAATATGACCATGTACTTCTGGTAGGAGATTTCAATGTTAATATGTTAGACACAAATAATACCGCCACAAAGAAATTATTGGACTTTTTTAAATGTATGCACCTTACGCAGCACGTAACAAATCCGACTCATTTTACGGACACCAGTGAATCTTTGATTGACCTAGTTTGTTTCACTTCTCATTTATCCAATTTATTTGTCAACCATATACCTGAGTTAAGTCACCACGCACTTATCACTTTTGAGTTAAATGTAAAACATGTCAAACCTCCCCCCAAAATAATAACGTACAGATCTTTTAAAGATATTGACATGGAACAATTTGAATCCGACCTCAAAGCTATACCGTGGGAAAATGTTAAATCTGACAATGTTAATGACATGTTGGACTTGTTTAATGCCTATGTATTAAATTTGTTTAATGAGCATGCCCCTGTCAAACGCGCTTGTATCAAAACCCACTCCTATCCTTGGATAACGTACAATGTTAAGGAAATTATGAAATTGCGTGACGAAGCCCATTCCAGATATAAACTAACTAAATTAGAGTCTCATAAAAAGTATTATAAAGAATTAAAAAACATTGCCAATGCAGCTATATATGCCGAAAAAACTGCTTATTTCAATTACTGCATAAACCTTCACCTGGTACATCCTCGCGTTTTATGGAAAAATATAAGAAACAATGTTGCTGATTTTAAACCTAAGAATTATGAACTACCTTCGCACTTAAACAGTCCTGACACTTTGAACAACCACTTTCTTAATATTCCTGGAAATTGTGATGCCGATGCTTCTTTCTTAAAAGGTTATGAATTTGAAAGGTATGGTTCTGCTGTGTTTACGCTGCAGCCTGTCACTGAGACAACTGTTTACAGTATAATCAAGTCTTTTGAAACAAATGCTCAGGGCATTGACGGTATCAACATGAAAATGATTTTGCTCACGTTACCTCAAACATTGGCTGCAATTACTGGTATTGTAAATCAGTCCATTGAAACTGGTATTTTTCCTGATCTTTGGAAAACAGCCATTGTTAGACCTATTCCAAAAATTCAACATCCAATTACTTATAAAGATTTGCGGCCTATAAGTATCCTGCCACTTTTATCTAAAATAGTTGAGAAAGCCGTCTGCACACAAATGTCTGAATACCTTGAAACAAATAATATATTACCAGTGAGACAGTCTGGCTTCCGGAGGGCGCATAGCACAGCTACTGCACTGATAGACGTGGTTGATGAGGTTTTGGCGGCGCAGGATGTTGGAGAAGGTACTTTGTTGGTGTTGTTGGATTTTTCACGTGCGTTTGATGCCATCAACACTAAACTCCTCTTAACGAAGCTCGTTTATTACGGATTTGACTCACTCGCTCTCAGATGGTTTAGCAGCTATCTGACCGAGCGGATGCAATTTGTAGAAGTTCGCAACAGCGATGGTAGTTCCTCTGTTTCTTCTAAAACACCAGTCACCAGAGGTGTGCCCCAAGGGTCTATATTGGGACCGTTGCTCTTTATTTTATACTCTGCCGATTTAACAGATAGCATTAATTATTGTAAATACCACTTGTACGCTGATGACTTGCAGTTGTATATTTCCTTCAAACCAGACGCGACCAATCTAGCAGTACAAAAACTCAATGAAGATCTTAATAGCATAGCTCGATGGAGTGATCAAAATAGTTTAACCCTAAATCCTGCCAAATCGAAATATCTTATACTAGGTTCAAAGCTCGTCATAAAAAATATTGCTTCTCAGAAACCCGCTGTCGTAATTAAGGGAGACCGATTAGATCAAGTGTCACAAGCCCGCAACCTTGGTTTGTTAATGGACGAGAGGCTGCATTTTGAAGAACACGTTGTAGAACTCATGCGCAATTGCTTTTATAGGCTGAAGGTACTGTACCGTATTCGTGATTTTTTGAGTGTTGATATGCGAATCAAATTATGTGAATCCCTCGTTCTGTCTAAGCTCAACTACGCGGATACAGTAGTCGGGGATTGCCTTCTAGCTCGTACCAAGAAAAGTATACAGCGTGTTCAAAATGCGTGTGCACGTTTTTGTTTTTCAGTTCCGAGACGTGCTCATATTACCCCTTTTCTCAATGGCAATAAGCTTATTAACATGGCCGCCCGACGAGAGCTGCATTTTGCGTCGTTGCTCTTCGGAATCATTAAAAGTACCAAACCACCGTATCTTTATGAGAAGTTGAAGTTCTCCCAACGCAGGATGAGAATCGCATCACGTCTCATATGCACACAACACAGGACAGCCGCCTTTCGTGGCAGCTTTCGCTACGCTGCCACGAAGTGTTGGAACAATTTACCGCCACCGATAAGAAACGCCACCTCTGTTGGCTCATTCAAGCATACATTAAAAAAACATCTTTTTGATGCACAAGTGTCCAATACACAGGTGGCTGTCCGATGAGTATTCTCATTCATTTTTATTATTATTAATAATGTTATTACATGTTGGTATTTATTTAATCATTTATCAATCACATACACACGCACGCAAACTCTCAACACACACACGCGCACACATACACACACACACACACACACACACACACACACACACAGTCGTTCACGCACGCACTAGATATGCTCCTTGCATTCTTTTGTAATAACCACCTATGTACATGGTGCCACTGAAAATCAGCGTTATCGCATATACTTATGCATAACATATGCTGAGTGGCCACCATTTTGGCTGCATAACCAACTTTTGTAATTTGTTTTTATTGTTATCTTTATTGTTACTCCACTCTATTGTTTGTTATGTACCAAATAAAATATTTTTCTTTCTTTCTTTCAACAAGCTCGTCACCAAACACTTCTAATCATTCGCAAAAGTCTAACCTGGCTCAACCAGCGACAGCACATCAGACATCAAGATTTGGTAGAATAATTAAACCAATAAATAGACTTGATCTTTGATGATACTTAGATTAGTAATTACAATATTATTTTATAAGTTAGTTTTAAGTTGTGCTCTGCAATGTATGATTGTCTATTTAGCTAACCATTTGCATAATAGGTGGTTTTGCAAACTTTGTTATTTTAATGGCAATTAAAAATTAATATGTTAAGTCCTATTATAATTAAGAAACAGTGTATGATTATAGGTATGATTGGCTAACCATTTGCATAACAGGTAGTTTTGCAAATTATGATATTTTCATGGTAAATAAAAAATAATTTGTTGAGTCTTATTATAAGTTTAGTAAACAATGTTTTAGTTTACAAAGAAAGGGAGATGTAAAGTATAGACAATCATTTGTCATCCCAAATCCTGTCTATTAGTGTCTATGGCATGTTTTGATTAGTCATTAAAACCGTACGTCACATTAAACCGCTTACTTATTTTCTAATATAAATACATCAATAACCACTACGTTACAGTCACTTACTCTCAAATTTCGACAGCCTTAAGGATGAAAGAGAAAAAAATCTTTACAGTGTTGAAAGGGATGCGGTAGGGGATTTAAAGATTTACCCCCTTATTCATAAGAACGAACGCAGCGCTAAAGCATAGTTTAAGCAATTGACGTGCTTTGTCACTTACTCGCAAATGGCGGCAGCAACAAGAATGAAAGAGACAAAGCGATACAAAATTTAACGTGTTGTTTAAGCAGTGTTTGAGTTCTTAAGAATAAGGGGGTGATTAACCTACAGTAGGCTACAAGACACTCACAAGACACTTTATTATCTTGTCAAGACACAGACAAGATAATAAAGTCATCCCTACTATTGATCTTACTTGTGATGACTCTGCTACCAAATCTAAATTCTATAACTTTAATAGTCATAAAAAAATTAAGAAATATATTAAAATTAATAAGTATATAAATAAAACCAATAAACTTATTAAGAAGCAGTGTCAATATAAGAAATGTAATGCTTTAAGAAAAGAAAAGATAGACCTATTTAGTGAATTGACACAGAACAATCTACTTTTGCAAACCAGGCAAAACTCTTATGAAGAAGAGACCTTGGTTCTAGAAGAAAAAATTGCACGGTTAGAGGGTGCTCTTAAAGACATGAATAATAGATATGCTTTAGGACAGAAGGAGATAAGTGAGCATATCCTGGCTAACACTGAATTAGTAAAAATGTCCTCTTACAATGCGGATAGACTTGACTCACTAATAAATAAACACAATTCATGTGATCAGTGTTCTAACCACCTAGATAATGTAGATTCAGTGTCATCACAAATAAGTGTACCGACAGTTCTAACATTGGACAATACTCTCCCAATAAGTGAGAACTACACTAAACCACAGGTTGTTTCGAATACAATCGTGGTACCTGACGAACTAGGCACTACTGGAACCACTTCAGAAAATCATGTCAGTGATGTGGTGATGTTTAGTGATGATATTGGAAGAAACATAGGCCACCTTTTAAATAAAAGTCTGGGTAAGTCAGTTTTGAATTGCTGTTTGCCGGGTGCCTCATACTCTGAAATTATAAAAAAAATTGCTGACTATAGTTTCAGCCCCAATGCAACCCTTATTATTTTAATGGGAAACGGAGGCAATATGAACAAACGACAATTTATGAAATGTTGTGATATTTTAAGTTCACTTTTAAATGTTAGTAAAATTGTATTGTTCACACTACCTTACAGTAGGGGTTTGTCACAGGCCGAAAACCAAAAGAGATATAAAATTAATATGATGCTTGATACTCTGACATTTTCAAATAATCATTTATTTAATCTGATTGACATTAACCCTATTATTAATAATAATATGTACCTGACAAATGATAAATTAAATTTATCAATTTTTTATAAACGACAGATAGCTATGTCGCTATCTTACTTTTTTATGATTTCAGCCAAACATTTGGCTAAACAATCTGCTCCTATTGAGCAGGACGTTGTAAACATTGTTCAGACTTTGGAACTTGTTCCAACTCATTTAAATTAGAGATAGAGACAAAAGAGGTTAACTCTTGCAAATATTTGACAAAAAAGAAGCCAAAACACTATATTAACTTAGTACATCAGAACATACAGGGCTTCTCTGGCAAAGAATTAGAAATAGGTTTATTCTTAGACTGTATGGACATACATGTCTTTTGTTTGACAGAACACTGGCTAAAGAAAAATGAGTGTATGATAAGCATAGATAATTATAGTGTCATTAGTTCGTTCTTCAGAAGTACTGCTATTCGTGGTGGGTCACTTATTCTAGTACACAATAAATTTAAATGTAAAGAGCGTAAAGATGTAGTAGGACTATCAATTGAGCGAACTATTGAAATCTCATGTGTGGAGTTAGAGCAGATTATTATTGTTTGTGTGTACAAGCCCCCCTCGGCTGATTATTCTGTGTTTGAAGAGACTATGGAAGAAGTCTTAAAAAAAGTGTGCAAGTCAAACAAGAAGGTAGTTGTTTGTGGTGATTTTAATATAAATATTTTAGATGTTTCCCAGACCACAGTAAGATTTTTAAATTTGTTTAAATCTTTCAACTTATTTAATCTTTTTAATGAACCCACTAGAATTACTGCAACATCAGCTACCTGCTTGGATAATATTTTTTGTGAAAATGATGGAATTGAAAAATCCATTATTAACTGCTTGAAGTCAGACCACTGTGGTTTGCTTACCAGTTTCGAACACCGTCATGTCTCTCAATCAGTAGATATTACTTACAGACCTGTTACTAAAATGCGAGTAGAGAAATTTAAAAATAACTTGATTAAAAAGCTACCCTCTTTATCTCAGGAAGACCTGAACATAGATGATCAGTATAGGCAATTATCTGATTTATTACTCAATGAACATAATCATATATTTGCCAAGAAGAAAGTAACAGTGAATAATTTCAAATTTAAGTTTAGTGACTGGGCTACTCCTGGTATTCATAAAAGTAGGATTAAATTATATGAGTTATACGATTTAAAAGCTAACTTTAGTACCCCCGGTATCGTAGATTATGTTAAATCTTATTCTAAAATCTTCAAAAAGTCGTGTAGTATTGCAAAGTCCATTTTTTTGCGCGAAAAAATACAAAACGCTAAAAATAAAATCAAAACAACATGGAACATAATAAATAAAGAAACATGTAAGACTAAGCCTCGTGATCATTCTTTCTCACTTAAAACTGAAGACAGTATTGTAGTATCCGACATTGACATAGCAAATACATTTGAATCATTTTTCTCGAATATACCTATTGTTACTACAAGTGAACTTAACTCTAGTCCCTTACTAGCTAGGTCCCTCCTTGCATCTAGTGTTGATGAGTGCGCCATTAGTTTCAGTTTTGATTTTATAACGCCGCATATCATCCTCAAAGCGTTTAAAGAACTTAATATAAAAAACACTGAGGATATATGGGGTATATCAACAAACATTCTTAAACCTATCATAGATCTGATCGCACCTAATTTAGCTTCAATTTTTAACAACTGTGTAGACCAAGGTCAATTTCCTAATTTAATGAAATTAAGTAAAGTTATACCTCTTTTAAAATCAGGTGAAAAAAGTGACCCATCTAACTATAGACCTATTTCGATACTACCAGCATTAAGTAAAATTTTTGAAAAAATTATTATGAATCAGTTACTCTCTCATTTCTCTTTAAATAAGCTATTACATGAAAAGCAATTTGGATTTACTAAGAATAGAAGCACAACTGATGCAGGAGTTGCACTAATGAAACATATATTCGATGCGTGGGAAGGCAAGCTAGATGCAATAGGAGTTTTTTGTGATTTATCTAAAGCTTTCGATTGCGTAGACCATGAGATCCTACTGATTAAGCTGAGACATTACGGTGTGTCAAACATGTCACTTAGCCTGATAAAATCTTATCTCACAGACAGGATTCAAAAAGTGAGTGTCAATGGCACGAACTCTTCCGGTGCCACCATACGTATGGGAGTGCCCCAGGGATCAATATTAGGACCCCTGCTTTTCTTAATTTATGTAAATGACCTTCCTTTCTGTGTAAAAGGAGTATGTGAGATTGTATTATTTGCTGATGACACCTCGTTGATATTTAAAGTCGGCAGAGGTACAAACGCTTTTGACGACGTAAATAATACTCTTTCAAAAGTAGTGCGTTGGTTCACTAGTAATAATTTATTACTCAATGCCAGGAAAACTAAATGCATCAAATTTTCCATGCCTAATGTTAAACCGGCTGAAATTGTTGTTAATATGAACGATGAACCACTAGAAATTGCGAATTCCACTGTATTCTTAGGAGTCACTTTAGATTCCCAATTACAGTGGGGTCCGCATATTACGTCCCTGGCAGGAAGACTTAGTTCGGCTGCTTTTGCAGTAAGAAAAATAAGACTGTTGACTGATGTTAAAACAGCTAGATTAGTTTATTTCAGTTATTTTCATAGTGTAATGTCGTATGGACTAATGCTGTGGGGGTCAGCGGCGGACATAAATACTATTTTTGTACTTCAAAAAAGAGCCGTTCGCTCCATATACGGCCTTAGACCACGCGACTCGCTCCGAGAAGTATTTAAGGAGATAAATATATTAACTGTACACTCTCAATACATTTATGACAACATAATGTACGTACGCAAAAATTTGCACCTTTTCAAGAAGAATTGTGATAGTCATAAATTCAATACAAGAAACAAGAACAAACTTGTAAATCCTAATCTTAGACTTCATAAAGTAGGAAAATCGTTTGTGGGTCAATGTGTAAAATTCTTTAATAAAGTACCTCAAAGTCTTGTTGAACTACCCCTTCACAAGTTTAAATCGCAAATTAAAGAAAAGTTAATGAAACGAGGTTATTACAATGTAAAAGATTACTTGAACGACAAGGATTTGTGGTCATCTCAGAAATAGTCTGCTCCTCTGCACATCATGTATTTTGACTTTACTGTTGTTACTCTGTTATCGCAATTATTGTAAACAAACAAGATTAAAAAAGAGTAACTACCGAGTTTCTTGCCGGTTTCTTCTCGGTAGAATCAACACCTCCGAACCGGTGGTAGAATCACATTATTACTTTTTAATTTTTATGTTATGACTTGTCATAAGTGCTTTTTAATAAGTTTACATGAATAAATACTATTTTTACTTTACTTTTACTTTACTTTACACTGATAAGACTCGCCTATTACCACGTTGGGTTCAAATTCACTCGGAGAAGAGTGGACTTCTAAATGTTCCGTTCACCATGACTGCAGTAAGTAGTCTTTGCCTTAGACTACCTCGTTTTGAAACAGTCGTGAGCGTATGGTAACATAAACGGCCTATATGCGTCCCACTGCTGGGCACAGGCCTCACCTCAACTGTGAAGTGGAACGCGGGCTCAGGGGGTATAAGGTTAAGGTTAGTGAGCAATCTCAAAGTCAGATGTTATTAAGCCGCTCTAAGGCCCCTGACTAGGCTTAACGACTGATATCGACTGGACTAAATGCTTAACGTGCCTTCCGATGCACGGAGATGCCCGAATGGGCATGGAAACATGGAATTTGGTTCGGGGTGGTGACCCATCCCATTTCCGATCCGGCGTGTGTTGCTTCACAACAGCGATCGTCGCCGATCACCGTCACAACTGCGCCACGGGCACTTCATGACTATGTTATTTTTCTTCTAGACTCGGCGTTTCTGGTGTCAGGGGCGAGGGACTACGCGAGGACGGCATTCAAAGCCGCGATGGCGTCAGCTCAAGTTGTAAGTATCGCATTCTTGAGTTTTGCGCTCTACTGTAATACGATTAGGATTCAAACTTAATGGCGGCTCGGAAGTTAGCTGCCTGCGAGCGCCGAGTGCGCAAAATTGACCTCACCTCGCAACCCGCTGTCACCTTATTTGTGTTCTGCGCATCGACTTGCGCGATGTTCACAGCCGCCAATCAGTTTGAATCGTATTATTATACCTAATTATTTGCTATGTCTTTGTACTCTGCTTATCTAAGTGGTTTACAAGCTGATAAAGGTAGGAACTAGGAAAGCGAAGCCTGAAGCCTGTTTTCCACAAGACGGTTGATTCAAAACCTCATTGTCGACCGTTTCGGTATACTTCTTTGCTACCGTCATCTTGTCTTAAAACGTTAAACCACACAACACACATCGACATTAGGGCCTTCAAGAAAAGAGCGTATTCCTACGCAGCGGCCACCCCCGGTTGTCCTTGGGCTGAGGTGATCACATCCCAAATGGGCATCATCCTTAAGCTCGTTTGCTTCATCTTGCATGAAAATACTTGCCTATTTCTAAAGTCATTTTTGAATTGCAGACGATTCAGCCTATCTACAAGTCCATGTTCTCAGAGATGAGGAAGATGCCTCGAATGCAAGTTGGTGAGTTTCAAACAACCTGTCAATACCTTGCTCTTTTGTACTATCGTAGAAAAATCCTCATGAAAACCTCAATGAACCTCAAAATCCTTATGAAAACCTTACCGCCCGGTACGACGAAGTGATGTCGACCGACGGTGCTCGACCTCGGCCGAAGAAGACGGAGAAGCGAGATTACTTAAAAAGACTGCAAACGTCTCGGCGCCAGTCCTCCCCCTTTATAGGGCCCCCCAGCCAACCACCTGACGAAAGGGTTAGGTCACGGAAGTGCCTGGAGTGCGCAAGCACGTCTTTGCCGTCCAGGTAAATGCTATGCAATCCTGGCAAGAGCACTTTCTCGCTCCAGCCTGCTAGCTCCTACCAACTTGGACCCAGGTGGATTTTGACCCGCAAAACTTCAATTTCAGTGTACCACGCCAACTGCCGCTTGCCAGACCACATGGACCGCACCTACGGCGGGTACCTGCAGAGAGTGAAAGACTCGAAGAACGTGCCCACACCGCAGTTCAACGGACGAGACCGTTTTATGTTTAGCGCTGTGTAAGTACCTATACTGACGCATTTACTTAGGTACCGAAAAGGTGCTTTATTCATCATATCAGCCGATCGACCACTGCTGGGCATCTAGGCCTCCCCCAAAGATCTCCACAACGATCGGCCCTGTGCTGTCCGCATCCAGCGGTTTCCCGCGACCTTGACCAGATCGTAGGTCCACCTTGTGGAGGGCCTGCCCACGGAACGTCGTCCGGTACGCGGTCGCCATTCGAGCACCTCTCCGCCCCAACGGCCATCGGCTCTCCGCGCTATGTGTCCCGCCCACTGCCACTTCAACGATGTTATGCTTCGAGCGTTGTCGATTGCCTCATCATTTCATGCTTTATTCAGGAACGCGAAACTACCCCCTTTCTGGCAATGGGTAAACTTTGTAGTATTGGATGACGACGAGGTTATATCGGCAATCCATAAAATGCAACTACGGTGCCCGTCTTTCAATTGTGATTGTGGATCGGCGACGATCGCGGTTATAAAGCAACGCACACCTGGGCCCCAAGTCTGCTGATTTTAAAACGCTGCAATTGAATTGTAATTGAGTCTCAAATGTCAAATTTGACATATATTTCATAGAAAATGTGTCAAATTAGCCGATTGAGACTCAATTACGATTCTATTCAAGCGTTCTAAAATTAGCAGACTTGAGGCCCTGTTTGTAAATAGGATGGGTGACCACCCCCACTGAAATTAAATGATATATTTTTCGGGCCTCTCTGTGGTTCGGCACGTTATGCAGTTGGCCCCGGCCGTCGTCGTCGCTTAGATGTCAGTCCTCAGGCCTTGATAACATCTGGCAAAAGGGTTCATTACTAACTTTACACTTCTCCAATAATCCGCACTATTGTCATACGTGTCTCTTAGTTGAGGTTGAGGTAAGGTCTGTGCTTAGCAGTCTGAGGTATAAGGTATTGTTTTTATCACACAGCACATTTACTAAGATAGTGTACTTTTGAATCTTTTTGCTTCAGTGAAACCTCGGCCCCTACAATCTATCAAACCACCCAGTAAAATAAGACTTGTATCTCCAATTCGCAGGCCCAAAAAGGTGCTATCCATTCACTGCGCCTCGCCAGACTTCCACCCGCCGACTCCTCGGAACGCCCAGGTCATGCCCACCAGGCCACGGAACAGAGGAACTCAGAGTCTCTTTAGGTTTGGTCAATATCATAAGTTATTTAACCAGATTTTATCTATCTATCGCTACGCAATTGCTTAAAATATATCTATGATTTCGATCACGCTTCCTTGTTCAGGGATCTAGGTTCTCTCTCAAAACCTATAAACATAACATACGCTCATGACTATATCCTAAATGGAGTACCTATTAAGAGGCACACTGTTGTTGCTGTCATGGTGATTTCAAAAACCAAACTTCGCTAACGAATTTGAATCCAACGTGTTAAGGGGTGAGTCTACCGCCGTTATCCGGGTTCCTTAGCGGACTGTTCCATCACCGGAGGCTTAGCCGAAAATTATACAACGAACACAAAATAAGGTGTTCCGGCCAGTCATGAACTCGGGTGTTTACCCACTGGGCCATGACGCTCTCCAGAAACACCAAAACATAACACAAGTTTTTATTAGCTTTTCAGCCCCTCAAAATTTCCAAAACCTTTGTGAATATTACATTTTGGATTATTAGACCCATTGACATTCTGCTTCTCTTTGTACGGGACAGACAGTAGCAGCTCGTTCGTCTTTTGTAAAGGCAACATTGTTTTGCAGAGAATCATCAGCTCAGACGATACCATGGCAGCCGGATGGGCAGCGCGCAGACGCGGCCCAGACCACGCCAGAAGTGCTGTATCTGGACAAGCTGGAGTGGGGTGAGATTTACCCCCTTATTCATAAAAACTTAAACAGCGCTTCAACAACACGTTAACTTTTGTATCGCTACTGTCCCTTTCATTCTTGTTACTGCCGCCATTTGCGAGTAAGTGACAAAATACGCCAATCGCCTAATCTGTTCTTTAGCGTCGCGTTCGTTTTTATGAATAAGGGGGTTAGATTCTACGTATCTGTCTATTGTAGTGAGTCGTAATGGATCTTTGCCAACGATAACAGAACTCACCATGCCTCTCGGTCCAAGGCTCTTACCAAGCAGCACTTCCAACTTTCCGAGCTCACCAAGGTCTTTACCCACTACGTCATTGCAGCTATTCCTGGGGCGTCCCACTACGTCCATTTGAACGTCCCAAGTATGCCCTCTTTACTGCACGATCCTCTCCATTCCTCTCAACTGGCCCGAGCCAGCGAATTCTAGGAGAGTTGATCTCTCCCACGATGTTGGGTATTCGGTCTCCAAAACTTTTCCAACTCTCCGGCCTCCATCCTCTCCCTTCGTCAGTCCTAGAATTTAAAGACGTACCCACATATTCATAAAAACTTAAACAGCGCTTCAACAACAATTTTTAACTTTTGTATCGTTCTGTCCTTTTATTTTTTAGTCTTTATGATTGCTTAAACTATGCCTTTGCTATTGCATTCGTTTTTATAAAAAAGAGGGGCAGTCCCGAAAGAACGGGTGGCATGAAAGCACGATTTTTGTTTTCCGAGAAAACGCGACAGTGTATTGTATACGCAGCATTAGGGGGTGGATGAATGGACTCTTGGTGTTGCTATGAATGGATTTAATGCAAGTAAGTGTGAATTCTTTGACTGTCACAGGCCCCGGCAGCCCGTTTCGAATTGGTGATCTCCCTGCAGACTTTCACACCACCGAAATCGTCAACAAGTGAGTATTTTTTCGACAAAACTTAGATGTGTAACAATGCCTAGTCACTTGAGAAACTTCTTCACTTCTCCAGGATGCGCCACGCGCGCTCTTGGATGGAACTGGTGGAGAACTCCCAGTTTCCACGATGGATGAAGAAGAGAAACGCCATCATCACTGACGTGGAGACCAAGGACTGGATCTTCAGGGAGGCGGAGATCGATGAGCTGCAGGTAGCACAGATGAACAGCTGTTGATTTGGTTTAGTGTTAACAAAATGTGGCAGCCCATTCGAATTGATGATCGGGAAATCAGTTCATTCAACAATCTGAGTGCCCTAGAAAGGAAGGAATTATCCTGAAAAACCGCCTGTACGGAGACCATGGTGATATCCTAGTAGATGAACCCCCAGACTGTAGCGAGGTGCCGTGGACATCCAAGGCCTACAAAAGACGATGTACAGTTGCAGGCAATGATATCACAATAAAAAAGACGTAGATAGGTTATGTCAGTACTGACACGAACTCAAAAATTGACCCCTGGCGTACGCACCTATAATTTGACCGTGTGTACAAGATAGTAGGATTATTTACTAGAGCGTAAACGAGACAGATACATGTTGCGCAGTGTCGTCTCAAACTGTCAATGCTTTGCTCAGGTGGTGGAAGTCCTGATTTTGGGTGCCACTTTTTTTAGCACAAGCAACCTATCTACGTCTCTTTATTATAATATCATTGGTTGCAGGCCGTTGAAAGTGCGCATGTCTGTAATAATGAGTAATTTTTTGCGTTGTAGCCGTAAAGTAAAAAGTAATACACTGTCACTTGTCCTCATTTTGCTGCTAACTCAAAAATAGATAGCAGTAAAATCTTCTAAATTTCTTCTTCTGAATTTTGTCATCTCCAGGACATCAGACTAGAGCTCCTGCACAGGATGCAGAGCCAGCAGCGGCAGAAGGCCACCAACAGGACCAGCACGAAACTGGCGAAGCTCTGGGCCTGCAAGAAGCAGGAGATGGAACGGAAGGTGGAACATATACGGAGGAGCAGGGATAGAGGTATGTATACCAGTATGTACTGAGTATTTTGTAACCTAACATAGTGATTGTAGCTTTGTTGCCATCATGGTGATCGGAACATTCAAGCACACATGTTGCCGAGCGATTTTAAACGCAACGCGTTAAGGGGCGAGTCTTCTGCCCGTAATCAGGTTGCTAAAGTTTTTTATCTATGTTTTCCAACCCGGGAGAGTTAACCACCAATTGCAAAATGAACATTAAGTACTTAGGTGTTCCGATTCAACCAACACGAACCACTTACTTACATAGATATCAGTTCGTTAAGCCTAGTTGGATAACATGCGACCACAACTATCCGCATGAGTATATCTCGCACCACCTCATAGTTACGATGAGACCTGCCTGTGTCAAGCACTGAGTCCTGTAAAAGCTGTTGATTTATTTGTATTTAGCTCATCGATCTTTGTTGCTTATCCACCTAACCTTTTAGAATTAAGGATTTTCTCACCTAGAAGAAATTGTGATTTCAAGCTGGCAGTTTATCACGATATTTTTCAATCTACAGAGTTACGTAAACTAACCGCCCTCCACACTGGAGGCGGTCGTCCAGGGCTCGTCCAGCGCATGCGAGCCTCACGTGGCTCAGGGTCCATGACCCTGGCTTCCAAGGACCCCACGTCAGACCTCCACGCGCCCCTGGCTCGACACGGCTACCAGGCGCGCAGGAGACATGCGGAGATTGAATATGACCCGAGTCTACTTTGTAAGTGTTTTAGTTCTTAGCCACACTGCAGAAATATTGGTGGATTGTTTAAAACACTGCTCCACCTGTCTTAATTCGCTCCATCTTTGTCACCATAACAGTCAGTAAATGTGATTTTGTTCAAACCCTTCGGGATTCCTACTTAATATAGGTAAGTCCTCTAT
Source organism: Udea ferrugalis (assembly GCA_950022985.1). Lineage (NCBI taxonomy): Eukaryota > Metazoa > Arthropoda > Insecta > Lepidoptera > Crambidae > Udea > Udea ferrugalis. The sequence continues at coordinate 5,671,567 of OX465545.1, forward strand.
GCACTGGAGGTGTTCGTCGAGGTCTATAACAGCATTCTCATGAGGTTCAGCGTCCACATGACCCTGGCTTCCAAGGACCCCACGTCGGACCTACACGCACCTCTGGCTCGACATGGCTACAAGGCGTGCAGGAAACATGCGCTTAGTTCGGGACAAGTTTTATCCTTAGCTCCTCATAGTATTTTCTTCATTTAATTGTACCTGCTTCCCAACAAACCACACTGAGCTTGCGTGTACCGCGTTTGCACAGTACATTTTACTACCAGGTCGCGTCACATGAAAAGCACTCTGAGAGAAAGTAGAATATAACACATCCCTGTAGGTGCGAATCGACTCCCAGCCCCTTCTTCGCAACACCAATTCCCACGCACGAGTCAAATCGTCCAGGATGAGCCTAGCCCAAATAGGAATATTTGATTCCTCTATTGTCTGCCAGCTCTAGAAGACCACCAGAAGATAGCCGAGCCCCCGGCTTGGCTGGAGCAGTGCGGCCAAAACCTGAAGCGGACCTGTTCCGGTCACCATCTCCCGCGGGATCCCATGCAGCTGTGCGAAAGAGAGACCAAATGGAGCGAGCAGTTCCTGGAGAGTTTGCACAACGATTTGAAGAGTAAGTTCCTATCAAAGACTCCAGTTATTCCCATCTAGGGTACAGAAACCCTTACCCACAAAATTTGACGGTGGAAACGCGACTCATTCGAAATCTAAGGACAATTGGCCCATGAAGGACGCTAGGAGAAGCAAGGTAGACTCCACTGTACCTTGACATATACCACAGTCTCGTAAAATAGGTATTATATTATGGTATTCTTCGTAATGACATAACACGACCACAACCCAAATGGGTTAGTCAGGTGCAAACTGATTGTGGCCGTCACGGTGAACGGAACATTGAGAAACCCACATTACGCCGAGGGAATTTGAACCCATCGCGGTAAGAGGCGAACCTACCGTTATCAGGGGTGTTCAGGTTTTTTATAGGTGTCTTCCATCACCGTAGAGTTAGCCGAAAATTGTACAATGAACACAAAGTAGGGGTGTTCCGGCCAGATTTGATCTCTGGACCACGGGGTTCCGAGCCAGAGTGTTTAACCACCAGGCCGCGACACTGTCTCGTGGTGGCTTCATAAATGTCATTTCTTGTTATTTTTTCGCCCTTCTTCATGTATACTTTGGTAGCAAATGAATATTTTTATTAACTATCAATCCAAGTAAAAAACCCCTAAGCTTAAAGAACATGCGTACCAGTAGAACAGTTTGAAGTGATACCTTGTCCCAACAGTAGGACCTTACTGTCTCCTTTCCTTAACTATCATTATAACAGAGGCCCGCCTCGGAGCCGCCATGACATCCGCCGGTCCCCTCCACGTGCTGAAGCCACGACGCATCGTGGTGACTCCCAGACCGCCCACTCCTGAGGTGGAGGCGTTGGATGACCAGGAAGAGCATCAGCACCAGGCTGCGTTGATGATACAGAAGATTGTTAGAGGACGGGCTGTGCAGAACTTGGTAAGATACTAAATACTTAATTGCCTTGTACTCATCGGGGAAAACATTTCTGAGCGGCTTCGTGCTTTATATGGCACGTCTGGTGGTCCGATGGTGGAAGAGGGAAGGGGGAATTAAGTTGTGCAACTTCAGGGCATCTCGCCAAAGTGTAACCGATAAAAAACCGACAGAGATGCTACTTTCCGACAATGCTTTAGGTTGGCAAGGGCGAGATAAAAACAGAAATGCGTAGCCTGATGAGCCGTTGCTTGTAAAGTGGCGGAATGAAAAGGTTGACTAGTTTTCAAACACATTCATTTACGCATTGCAAGCACATGTTACCTTTTTAAACTGTGTACCGAATAGTATGCTTTATTGTCTGACAGTAAAACTAAAATTCGATTGGACGTAGATATATTCCTTCACGATTGTCAGTTGAACCAATTGATCTTGTCAATGTCATCATTGAGCAAGCAAAAACAGATCTTAGGGTGGTCAACCCTTTCATTCCCTGAGTGTAAGACCATAAAAATCGCTATAAGATTCCCAGATCTCCTATAAAGAAACACTTTAAAATAAAACAACTTCAAAGTCTTAGTTATCTTATTTAATGACAATGTGGCGTCAACTAAGAATACTTTAGGTCATGTAAATCAGAGTCCTCAATTATATTCTTATTCTTCTCTACCAGATGTACGAAGGCCGCAGAAGAGCGTCCGAGCTGACCGAAGAGTTGAAGACCACTCACGGTCTGCAGAAGGAAGACAAGAACAGAATAGCGCGAGAAGAAGCGAAGGCTCGGGAGTACAATGCTATGCGCACAGAATCTGAGCAGAAGGTAGAGTACCGCTTACAAATTTAATACATTTTTTCAAGTACCACCATTACACAGTACTTTTATTGAATCGTAAAAAATAACTTGGCTCCAATGATATTTGAATAAAAAGAGGTTTATGTCTTCACTGATGCGAAGTCGAAAATTGTACCCCCCCCCTGGCGTACGTGCCTATAATTTGACCATGTGTATAAGATAGCATGATTATTTACTAGAGCGTAAACGAGACAGATACATGTTGCGCAGTGTCATCTCAAACTGGCAATGCTTTGCCCAGGTGTTCGGAGTTCTGATTTCTGGTGCCACTTTTTTAGCACAAGTAACCTATCTGCGAGAACCTATCTAGAGGTGCCCGTGGCGCAGTTGTGACAGTGATCGGCGACGATGTCGATGACGCTGTTGTAAACCATCACACACCGGGTCGAAAATGGGATGGGATGAGTGACCACCCTGACCGAAATTTAGTGATGTGTATTTCGGGCATCTCCGAAAAGGCACGTTAAGCAGTTGGTCCCGGTTGTCGTCGCTAGATGTCAGTCGTTAAGTCTAGTCGGAGGCCTTAGAGCGGCTTGATAACATCTGACATTAAGCTAGTAACGGGGTAGTACCGCTAGAGAGTTGGTGGGGCCAGTGTGGCGGCTCCTCCTGCCGTCTTCAGCCTACTAAGGGCCAGGGAAGACCGGCACTCGTCGTATAAGTTATTTCAATAAAAATCACATTCCGAGACTTGCTTATTGTTTTTATTTAGTTATCCAACACTTAGGTATCACAATAGATATTCACGATAATTTAGAAAGGATGAATGAGTAGAAATAAACGGATTTTCAAAATATAAAGAAATCTGTGATGATGTTGATCTTTCGAAGATTTTGTAAGACTGTCCAAAAAAAATAAAAGCTCCGCAGACATACGGAACGAAATTTAAATTCAAATTTCAAAAGGACAGATACTTTATATTTTGATGTAGGGTTAAGCTACTACGAAGTTTTCAGCCATCGTGGAGGTTGTAACGTCCACGAGGCTGAAAAGAAATGGCATCGTTACAAGCTTACTAACCTTACACCCCTCTAACAATCCGCACTGAGCGCGCGTGTTGGAGTATTGCTCAATCCACCTCATAGTTGAGGGGAGGCCTGTGCACAGCAGTGGGACGTATATGTATAGGCCGTTTATGTTACCGTAACCTATCTGCATCTTTTTCATTAAAAGTCCTAAATGGTTTTTTGTTGTAGGATGATGCAATATCAGCGTTAGTGGACGAGCTCTGCGGCGGAGCGGTGTCAGCGGCGCTGGACTTCCTGGAGAAGGAGCTGAGGAGACTCAAGGAGGAGAGGAGACAGCACGCGTACATACTGATAGCTTGTGAGTAATTGGTGGTGGTGATGATTGCTTTCCTTGGTGTCGTTCGGGTGATGTTTTTTGAATGTATGATCGAATGACAAGCTAGACTTTAATATGAATACTAGATTTACTAGACAGTTATAATGGAATTAAATATTACGCGTATGATGCACGCTGTTCCGTATGGAATGATGCTTCTGCAGTGATAGGTTAGCATAGTAGCTACTTAGACCAGAATTTGCCAAGGGCTCTGCGTCAAGATGCCTCCAGATTTGCTGCTTATCTATCATGCGAATATTCTCATAGATACTTTGTCGCGGGGACAGCGAAGCCGCTAGGTTATGTGGGAATCCTACTCGAACTACATAGCCACTTGTCGACGAGGTAGGTTTCTCTGGAAAGTTTTCTCAACAGCGCTATAGTACTTGCTCCAACTAACCAGTGCACCCCCGCACTCCAGCCAGCCTGCTGGCTCCCACCGTACGCGAACCTTAATGGGAATCGCTAGCCACCTTGAAGTTAGCGCCTTTAGGTTGAATAGGAACTACTAACCTAATATTTTTGACGATCTCTGCTTTCTGACACTAATTGTTATGATAACCTGTGTCAGTCTTTAATTGCCCAGTCTCGTTTATATGTAGGTAATGAAAAGGAGCAATAATGGGTCTAAATAAAATACGCTGCAAAATCACAAAACAAGCTAGAAACAAGTATTTTACCTTTTGCGTTAATCGAAAACATTCGCACGTAATGTGATACGTTTTCGCTACGGTTCTAATGTTCGCATAAGACTTTGTAGTGGAAATTGTTGGCGCGCGATTCGTTTGTAGAAATGTGATAAGAAACTTTCCCATTTTCTAGTGCGAGAAAAAGCAATGAGAGAAGCAGCCGAAGCAGGGAGACGACAGAAAGAAGAACACAGAAGGAGAGAACACGATGAGATGTTCAAACAGGTTAAATTTCAACAAAATACTACCAAGAACCGAGACCAGTAACAGTCTATTAGCACAGTGGTTAGTGCAGTCGCCCGGTTTGCGAAAGATGCGGGTTCGATTCCTGTCTGTCTAACCAAATGTCTTTTTCTGGTTTTCAGATCTTTAGTAAAGATACTGCATGGAAAATGCTAAAAACAATTATAACCATATTTACGTCTTTTTTATTATGATATTGAACCTATGTCTATTTGAGCAGGTGATAGGAGTAACCCAAGAGACAGTTGACGCGTACCTCCGCGAGATAATAGAGGAGGGGGTGGAGTTGGCCGCGGAGGAGGATGCGATCAAGAGGGTCAGGGCTGAGGCGGACAGGATCGATGACGCTATGAAGGAGAACGATTCTATGTGAGTTATGGAGATCTAGGCCACTTGTGGTGAAGATATTTACGCGAAAAACAGTTGCGCCCGTGGATATTTTTAGCGTCCGCACACAGGTCACACGTGACACGCCGAACACAAAACGCCGCCAGTGGCATAATTCCTGTAGTTATTTATTTATTCTTTATTGCACAAAAGTAAGTAATGGAATAATTTACAATTTGCAGACTTAATGCCTGGAGGCATTCTCTACCAGTCAACTCCAAAGCATAGCAGGGAATTTAGGAAGTTTTTGCTGTGCAACTAGCTACACTTAGTTATAAAGATATGAATGTGATACACTAAAACCACAATAAAACAATCCATAATAGCCGAATGAAAAAAATACATTTACTAATTTAATACGATAAAACTAAAATAAATTACAATTATAATATACTAATATATATAGACACAAAACATATTTTTTTTATTTATACTTCGATTATAACGTTTCACAACAATTAAAATAATTAAAGATTACAATTTATTTGGGACACACAGTCATGCAGATCTCTCACAGAACGTCAAACACACCGACAATAAATTTGTATTCTTAGATTCTTATCCAGCAGGGAATTCAAAGAACTAAGGACTCAGGGTAGAGGCGACTGCGCATGGAAGACTGTCCGACATAAATATACATACTATAAATACATAAAGAACAATATGGTTATATTGCCTTAAGTTATCATAGATTTTATATAGACTTGCCGCACACACAGCAAACTGTATTAATATGCCGCTGGCCGTGGCGTTTGGTGTTGTGAAAACAAAATCAACATTCCAATGTTGATTTTGCACGAATTTATTGAAAGACAGAGTTATGTCTTTAGTGCAAGCGTCTCGATACGAAGAACCACGTTTTTGACCTGAGCGGAGGTTCACCCGTTTGCAAATTCTCTTTCGAATTGAATAAAAGTAGTTCGGCGTTTTGACTGCCTGGATATGGTCTTTGCACTAACAACAAATTATATTTAATAATGAGTATCTGATATGAGTAGTGATTTATTGAGAGTTCTAACTCAGCTTCGGTCGCGAAAGCGACCTCACTCAGCGAGTTAGGATTCTCAATAAATGACTACTGAAATGTTTTTCATTATTTTCATATTTGTAATTAAGAATAATATTTTATTCAATTTGTAATTTTTTACAATATGTATGTTTTCAATTTGTAATTTCTAATCTTATTTTTTAATTTGTAGTTCTTTAATTTTATTCTTTTCATTTTTAATACCTATCTACCTAGTAAAATGTACTTTTTTTATCTGCTTAGGTCTATTCATTGACTTTTTGAATAAAGGTATTGAATTGTAAAAACTATTTTACTCCTCATAACAAGCCCATAACTGCTAAGTTATGGGATTCGATCGTTTCTACCTCATTATGCCCGATTTCATATAAAGAGGAAAAATAATTCAAATAATTGTGTCACTAGATCTCTATATGTTATTGATGCTCTTCTTCCTCTTGCTACACAACTGGTCTCGACGCTCTGATATTTCATTTTTTATTTAATTATTAGTTTTTACGCAATTTGACAGGTTTTATTACACAGATGAGGTGCTACAGGTATGTTCAATAGTAATCTACGATGTTAGAGCAAATAGTACATGCTCATCATTCAACACGATCTGCCTCCAGGTCAACAGCAGAGCAGAACGAGCTGGTAGCAGAATTAGTCCAGCAATTCCTTCTGCCAGAGGTCCACAAGACAGCAGCGAGGCATCGCATCTCCGCTGTTCAGAATGCCAAGTTAGAAGCCGCTAGGAAGACCATCTTTGGTTTGCTTGATGAGGCTGAAATCAAAGAAGGTGAGAAAATATGTCCTGCTCTTTCTGAGTTGGTTGCAGATTGGTGGTTCAGGTCTTCGTTTTTATTTCTTCAGGGGTAGTCTCGCCAATTTTGACGGCATATGAAGGGAACAGCAATTCGATAATTGCCTACGGTCAAGGAGGCCAACATGAGGTTCTTATACTCAAAGCTTGTAGACACCGTGTGTTCCGTCAGGACTGACTGAAAGCCAACGGTTCCATGGTTTAATGACACTTCTCTGGGGAGAAGAATATGTCTCGTCTACAATAATTTAGTTGAAAATACAGTAGGTATTTCAAGGTTTTTTCGATTTTGGGGATCAACAGAGGTGACAGGATGTCAAATGGACCATATGGAACTAGAGATCGCCCGCCCGCAACATTGTCCGTGGACCCCCCTCCCCCCCATACAGCGTGATGTCATATAACCGTCCTCAAGAAATGGACTATTAGATTAGAGCGTTCAACACCAGTATAGATGGACAACTCTGAAAGAATGTCAAATAGACCATCTTTGGACAAATCTTAATCCGCCGTACAGCATTCATTCCAAGCCTATTCCAGAGGGTTCTGCACGCAATGCGGCTGTCTGGACAACTCTAAAAGAATGTCAAATAGACCACCTTTGGACAACTGAGTACACCGTACATCATTCATCACAAGCTCATTCCCCAGGGTTCTGCACGCAATGCGGCTGTCCCCTGGACGAGCTGTGCCGTTGCCTGGTGTGTCCGCTGCAGCAGGCGCCCGTCGCCACCGCAGCCAGGATGGACCCCAAATGGGTACACGCCAGGAGTAAGAAGTTATTTGTACTAACTAATAACTGTAATCATGGCTTTAAGACAGTTGCTTGTTTTTAATCTTATAGTATGGACTTTTCGTTTTTGCTGAAACTATATACGCGACTTCCTTGAGATTTTTTCCTTATGAGCTTCAGTTAGGAATTTGGCGTACCACGCTCATTTTCAAAAACACCGTTTATACTCGTTCCATAGCTCTACCAAATTAATGGCTTTGTCTACGGTGGACGGCACATCACGATACCTTTTTCCGGTCAGTCCGCCTTGCTCTATTGCAAAGAAATGTTATTTGGCAAGAGCAGGATAAAAAGCGGCAACATTACGTTCTCTTAAAATGATAGTTTTTTTTTCTTATAATTAACTTAAATACCTCCTTCCTGTTATAAACCTTTCTTAATATTTTTACTTGGTTATGGAAACCAGAAGTAACGAAGGTCCCACAAACAACACAAATGATTAGTTGGTAAAAAAAACCGCGACCCTCTGCTCAATCACTCCCCTAAGCGGATCTATTACTATTTATTTTGTTCTTTCTCATCCACAGGTCGTCCCCGTCCACCGACAAGGACGATCAGCGAGCGGTTCCCGCCGTACGTGGAGTTCAGACGCATGCTGGACACCCTGGTCGACGAAGGTAGGTTAATTTTTAAGCAGGAATAGGCGTTAATTGTTCATCTTCCAAATTGCAGGTGATTTAATAACTATTTTTGTAAGGAAACATTTTGAAAGTAACTGCTGAGTTTCTTGCCAGTTTTTCTTAGTACAAAAACAACAGTGTTGTGGTTCTGAAAAGATCCACAACTCTGTTGTGACCCCGCGCGAACCCACAACATGATGATATTTGTGTTGTTGTTTCGAGTTGGCTAGGACAGTAGAGGCCGATCACCTTGTGTCCGAAAAGTGAGATGATCCATGCTGTCGGATGGGCAGGTAAAAAGTCGGTTCTGCGCCTCACCTTTCTCCGGTCATGTTGAACTGTCGTCCCATAGGGTCAAGGAAAGGTGATGGAATAGGGATTGCACCTGTGTATTGCGCGCACACTTGAGCACTATAATATCTCCTGCGTACCTGGTTCATCTCGTTGAGATTAGCCGCTGTGGTCGGAATCGACCGGGAGGCCTTATTTTTTTCTTATGAAACTTACCCTCAGCCAATTTCCAGTGGTGTTCGAGTCCCGCAGTGCGCGCGCCTCGTCCGCGCAGATGACGCGCGCGCTGGCTCGCGGCGTGCGCGAGCGCACCGAGGCCGCGCTCGACGCCAAACAGTTCGTCAGGGAGCGTGAGTTTGATTGAACATTTTAATAGGCTATTTGACAATACGTAAAATAAAGTTAACACGTTCGTTCTAACAACGAGTATGAACGTCCAAACCTCATCTACACGATGACGCACATAGTCCAATCACGTCCTTTGAAAATTAACATTTTTAAGCACAACAGCTGTCAACGTAAATTCTCCGTACAATCCTTAGGTTTTTTAAACGTAAACATAAGTCACACACACGTTGACAGGGTACTACCCACACCTGAACAGTAATTTTTGGTTAGAGACGCCATGTCGGTCGTCCCTGAACGTTGTTGCCCTCTTTGGCAGATAATATTTTCAGCAATGTACCGGTGCGTCATTAAACGTCAACGCCTACTGACGTCAGTGACAGCAACGGTGACAAGTCATGTACAGTCAACAGCACATCAGGTTACCCCATTTCCGTTTTTTCTCTCGCTCTTGCCAAATGTAATTTCTTTGCAATAGAGCAAGGAGGACCGGAAATGGGTAAAGTGATGTGCCGTCCACCGTACATCATTTTGTTTGCCTTATTGCGGTGCGTGTATGGACGTCCTAACACTTTGTATAGAGGAATGATGCGCCACGGCGTATCAGTAGAACATGAGCCATAGATTAGAAAACAAGCAAATGACGTCACCCAGCCCATTGCAGCGCCATGTTGCCAAAGTAGCCACGCTATTTTAGATATGTGTTGAAATTTGATTATCAACCTATGTGAATTAGGTCCTTTCGAGTTAGCACTTTTTCGATGCTTTAAATAGGGACCAAATCATTATTATGGTAAAGATTCTAGTCATTCTCTACCATTCTCCGTTCCCTAGTGTTCGACCGCGCCACCGGAGAGTGGTCACCTCCCCCCCGCTCCGGCGAGTACCACCACTTCATGATGCGAGTGGTCGAGGATGCCTTGGAGAGGTCCGAACCCTTCGACAAGCACACAGCCTGTGAGTACTAAAGACATAATGTTATTTAGAGAACCTCTTCCAGTGTAGGTATCTTTTCTACCCTATTTGAAGATGAGAAGTAAGTTTCGACATTAGGGTAATTATCAAACACTGTAACTTTTTTTAAAACATTTAGAAATTCTAGGCTTCTGCGCCCCTTATAAAAATTGTAAGGAATATTTTTAATTTTAAAGGCACGGACCATAGACTCCACAGTCATAATCTTTCACAATAAAAAAAAAGATGAGAAACCTGCCAATATATGCCTTGGAGTCCGTCATTTATTCAATTGTAATTTTTGACATATTTTATTTTATGTCAGACGATATGTAGGTATGGCTGTTGGTTTATCCATTTAAGCACTAATTATTTTTACCGTGATTTTTTTAATCCTATTTTAAGTCACATTTTTTGTTGTAGGTACAGTTTGTGTATCGTAGTATTTGTTATAATATAGGTACTCGGTTTTGGTCTCAGGCGGGACTCGAACGCGGCAGACGCTGGTTCGAGTCCCGCCTGAAACTAAGAAGTAATGTTTTTTTCTAGGTTTCCTATATTTGTTATGTGGTTAGAAAATAATTTATTTTACCACTAAAGTACCTACTGCGTAATGGTCTTCTTGAGGAAATTTAGTTTTTTTTTGTCTTTCCCGCTTTTGGATAAAGTTTATTGTCCCATACATTTGGTTATCTCTTTATATTTGAAGTAAAGTATGTACTTTCTATGAGAGTCAATGCGCTATACCAGCGCTTTAGGTCAGGCTGTAGCACAATGCTGAGCTAGCCAGCCGATTCACTGTTCTACTTTTAATTAAAAATCGTTTTTGTTAAGTTGTGAGTATTATTTAGTTGGTTTATTTGTTTTTATATTATTACTAGCTGTCCCAACAGACTGCGTTCTGTTGTCACACATTCAGTGTCACGTGACAGGTGGCAACAGTTGCTAAGAGAAAACTAAAATGGTGGTTTTTACTATATTCCCAGCTTTTTCTCACGTTTGCTCACCTTTTAAACCTTCCCTAGACCTTTAAAAATATTTCAAGACCAAAATTAGCCAAATCGGTCCAGCCTTTCCTAAGTTTTAGCGATACTAAAGAACAGCAATCCGTTTTTATATATAGAGATTATTTTTCCAACCAAAATATGTGATTTCTCTAGTTTGAATTTTTTATATTTATTCAACAAGTATGTGATTTGTGTTACAGTCGAATAAAGTTTCTTTCTTTCTTTCTATAGGTCCCAAAGAACTGCCGTCAGCGATCAGAAGGCGCGCTGAAGAGAAGGCGGCGCTGGAGGACCCCACCTGCCGCTGTGTGGAAGTAGAAGACGACAGGGGCAAGGTGCAGTTTGGACAGGGTGAGTGGATTCATGCAATATTTATTTAATACTTCTTGGGTTGTGTATCGAATCGTACTTTTCCTGTCATTGTAACTCTACCAAATCCAAATGTCACTTAGTCCCTTCATACGTTGTGGCGGAAGGCCTTTTTAATTTTTCCAGGTTTCCAGGTTATACCTACAAATTTGTCAGCCGCCAAAAGTCAGCACGGGCCCTAGTGGGTGCGGGTGTTTAGCACCCCTGCTTCTGTGGGCCTCTTTTTTCTAATGTTGTACCTAAATGGAGTATAGCTGCAGTCCCGACAGACGTTGTTCTGTTGTCATACATTCAAGGTGTTTGTTTATAGTAGATACATTCCCTCTACGTAGGTTTCCAAAAATACCCTCGTACATTTAAAAAAAACTGAAAGTACCACAACTATGTCACCCAAAATGAAATTAGTTACCTATATTCTTAGTTTAATAGAAAATAACAAGTTCTAGCTAATTCAGTTGAACTTTTATGCCACCCAGTTGAGACAGTGGACGCAGAAGAGCCTGAGAACCTGCTGCCCTCTGCAGTACGTATCCTGGAGGAGATGAGACGGTGCAAGTGCGACACCAGCCCCTCGCCCAGTCCCACCGGTGAGTCCCACAGGCCACACGTAGCGGGTAGCTGTCCCACTCGGCGTTTGTCGTCAAATGTTGTTTAATCTATAGTGTGTTCGCGTTAAGATGCAGTATTTTTTTTCCGTTACACACATCAAAACTCAGGTGCAAAACCGTTGCGTTAGAAATGAGCATTTGGGCACTGTGAACTTGACTTTCAAATAAGGAACGATTCGATTGTTTAGGGGGAGTGCCAGGTCGAAAAATAAGAATGAAATCACTGCATTCTTAACGCGAACGGACTATTGGATTTGTCTTGCTTCACCGTCGACCTTAAAACAAGCCTTGGTGCCAAGCCCACAGGGTGCTAATATATTTCTTCATTTGAAAAACTTTACAATGTACAGTCAACGGCACGACAGACCATTCTTTTCCGTTTTTATCTTGCTTTTGCCAGATGTCAATTTACTGCTTCAGTGCCCTATCATGCCTTTGACTGTACTAGCTGACCCGACGTCTGTCCTGTCCGTACAATTCAATTAGTTTGGCAAGATCAAAAACGGAAATGAGTAGCCTGATGTGCCGTTGATGATGCCGCCTACCGTTTTCTCATGTTTACTCACCTTTGAAACCTTTCCTGGACCTTCACAAATATTTCAAATCCAAAATTAGCCAAATCGGTTTACCCGTTTTAGTTTTATTGAGATCTTCATCGTATCATTTTCAGTACGTTTTGTAATGGTTAAAAACAAGATTTTAGACGACGACGAAGTTAAAGAATTATAGAATTTTGTCTTTGTCAATAACAGATGGTTTGGCTGACGACTACACGCTGGACCTGACAGAGGCTGCATCTACCGACAGGTCCATACCGGACGACGCTTCACCTTAGATTAGTTAATTACTCCCAAAATAAGCTTTACCTGATGGGATATGCAATGCTTAATGTTGTTCGCAATTATTAAGAACAGCTATGCTATTCCGGTGGTCGCCAAAACTCACTTCGCTCGTGCGAGGTATAACTTTAAAATTCCATGCCTTCGCGACGGTCGTCCTTTGAGAGAAAAGAACTAAGCCAAAGATCATTTTTTAATTATTTACATACAAAATGAGAGAAAATACTAATTCAAAGTAAAGCGTATTGATGATTGAGGTAAGTGTGAAGCACCGATATGTGAAGTGATGTCCGATGTGCACCGCCGGAATAGCACGGCTGACGCGTTAATATAAAAGAGCCTTGGATTATAATCACCAGAAAGTAGATAATGTTGAAAGATTCGATGAAATAGGGGCGGGCATAAACAAAGGAGATATGGTTTTTATTGTTACAATGAGCGGTTGGTGATCGGATGTTTAGCCGGAGCCTTCAGGCCCCGCGCAAAAGGGGGCTCGACCAGTTTTTTGACACTTGTGTTAAGACATCCTTTATATGAATCAGGCAGATGGCTGCATCGCTGCAAAAGTAATGACTACGCAGTCCCTAATAAAAAAAATGAGGTGGTGCGAGCTACACTCCAATACTCCAACACGCGGGCTCAGTGCGGATTGTTGGAGGGGTGTAAAGTTAGTGAGGAACCATTATTTCATATGTTATCAAGCCGCCTTATGGCCTCCGACTAACGACTTAACGACTAACATCTAGCGAAGTAAACCGTGACCAACATGCTTAACGTGCCTTCGTAAATTAACAAATATTGTCATGTGAAGTTCTAGGGTAAATATTTAAATGTGCAATATTCTGTGCTAGGCTTTGTTTAATATTTTTGTTGTTGACTTCTTGTGTTGTAATTTCGTTAAAAATCATGTATGTATGTAATTGATCAATAAACTAAATTATTACGAAACATTGCCTTTTCTTATAAAAGTAGATTATTATATTAGCTACTTCAGTCAAAGAATGAAGCGTTACAGCTATTTTTTACAGCTATTTAAGTATGCAGCAACATCACTAAATATCTTTAAGTAGGTATGTTATTATTATTTTTAGCATTAGCACCCTGGCTCATAGGGTAAATAGGTATACCAGAAAGATTCGGCCGGTCAGTTCGCGGGTCTCAGTAGCAGTAAAATAAAAAGTCACAGCCACTTAACCTGTCTGTTATTTAGCTGTTATTTTATTTAATTATGACTGATAATGCAGTAATTACAATTGCTTCTCTCAAACATTGAAGATATTGCTCTCTGGTACATAAAAAAGGGGCTTTGACAGGTACGACTATACAAAACTATATTTTATTTAAATCAATGTATATTTCTCGTAATTGTACAATTAATTCAGTTTAATAATAATACAAAATTACTGCAGACAATAACTACAGTTTGTTTAATAATATGTAATAACACAACATAAAATTTGGAGAAACAAACATTTATTGATAATTGTAAGAATAATTAAGTTGTGAATATAATCGAGAAGATTATTTTACTTTTTTGTAAATAGTAAATTAGTCAGTGGAAATTCTTACGGGCACATACTTAAAGATTAAATCTTGTTTTATCAAGTAAAAGGTACCTAAATAGAACTGAAAGAAATTCAAGCATTTGTTTCTCCAAAAAAGTAGATCCATAATTTGTTTTAAATGCGTTACTTATATTTAACATCTTTGCCTTATTTATACAAATATAAAAGTACATATAACGTGCGTATATATCGAATACCCAGAAGCAACCAGCGTTTTATACCAAATATCTTATCTATCTATCTATATCTTGCCATTGTGCACGTAACTAGATAATTTTAGTGCATTTGGTACCGTGACTGACATTGCCTTTTGACAATTTTATAGAATTTTAAACAATAACATCAATACAGATCTAATATTTAGCCCATTTCAAACAAATCAGCTTTTTTCTGACTAAGTGAAGTCACAAAATGTACAGAGTACCCAACAAATACAGACAAAACACAAAAGTTAATTTGCTTAATTATTTGAGTAAGATAGTAAAGATAAATTTTAAATAGCAATTAAATATTGTATCACTTTTTTTTGTTCCAAAATTTTGGTGCGATCTAGGACATCTTTAGGTTTAAATCATTTTAAACACATCGTCATTACCTTGATGTTGTTCACCACTAATCATCATTCCCATGTTTAATTTCAAATCTTGAATTCAGATTGAGATGGGTAATATTGGCAACAAGCATTTATCATAAAACGTGAAACCTCTCAATACTGAAAAGGTTATTTCTGTAATCCTCCGTAAACTATAGAATCCTATACACAAGTATATAAGAAGCATTGAAACAGTATAGTTTTGCGTTGTAAGTAAAGTACCAACTATCACAGCCAAGCGAAAGAAACTTTAGCAGATTAGGAAACTGCAGATACCCACGAGACAATAATAGGAATCAGCTTATAACCAGTATATTAACCTATGGACTAAAAGTTTATAAAACAAACACCCAAATATGCATCCTTGAGGTACTCCATAACGGTTCATTTAATGAAATGATTTTAATCTAAAATGTCGATTGAAAACCAGGGAGTGGGCACTTATTAAATAATAAATATAGAAAAACACTTATTTTTAGATACATTTTGTATACAAACATATACAAAATTTACATCAACAACAAGGTTAAATCGTGTCATAAGCATATGAATATTCTAGTGATCTTGAAATCATGTAAACAAAAAGCTATTCAGAATTGATTCATAAACTTTTACAAATCAGAACTACTTAGTTCGTCTACTTTTAAACCATCCATTTGACCTGTTTATTGAATTAGCAAGATTGTTTGAAATGTTCAATCTTACGGCGTATGTTGTGTTTCTCGACCTGACAAGGCGAATAACTACTTACTCATAGGATTGAATTATTTACGTGCTTATTGAATCGATTTAGAGTTGTTACCATTTCGACCCGAAATAACTTTGTTATGCTTGTTCCGGCCTACTTTGATTGGAACTTTTTAATAATTTGATGTTGTTCAATTACTTTTAAAATGAGGCCAGCAAGAGTATTTGGTAACCAAGGATAGTGAATAATAAAAGTTAATGTATAATTTGAAGTCTATGTTTCGATTGCAGTCCATTTTTACTTTTAAATATACTTCTGAAAATACTGAAATAACATCTGCTGACAATTCTTAACTTTGCAAAAAAGATTATTTAGAGTTTGCACCTACTGTAAAGAGGCAAACAATCAAGTTGTCACGGAATGTCTTTGCTCATTCAATTTTGATTTTTCCGATTAAACGATAAATTTCAAGGCAGATTGAAGTAACTTAACCGTCTGTAACCTGGCCTGCTGGCCTCTGTTCATTGTCTCGTGAGCACAGAAGATACACATTACAAAGTAGCCACCAGCAAATAATCATATAATCTAAGTAACTACCTAGAGCGAAGCAGGCGAGTAAAATTGTGGCGATGCTAAGATATTTTTTTTTGTGTAAATATTGAATAAGTACTATTGATTATTTGATATTTTTGATTGATAAAAAAATACAAATAGGAATTATAAAATACAGTTAATGTGTTACTTTTTATAATACTATAATTCTAACTAACGATGATTAAAACTCAGAACACTCAGTTGAAAATCTTAGCAGACCCCTAAAAACTTATACTAAATGCTTTAAAAAGTATTTAAGTACTAGTTAAGTGTGTCAATTGAATTGAAATCGGTTCTTATTCTCTAGTAAATTATTTATTCTTAATTAATGGACAAATTCTTGAGTTTACGCGTTGATTATATCCTGTCTAGTTCCAAAAATGTTTAATGTGTTAGAAATATAGACTTAAAAAGTGCATATCTTCAAAAAAAGGAAAAAAAAACTGTCGTCGGAGTTTATTGATTTTGAAACGTATACTTACATACAAAAGTAAAACGTCAAGAAATAAAGTTTTACTTAAATGTAGCAAGAACATCCCATAGTTTTGTTTTATCCTAATACTGGGTAGCAACGCATGTTTGTAGATTTTCTGTTATTTCATTCCGAGTTTATTAAAATATTTCAAAAATGGAGACGAGTTTTAACTTGTAAATTAAAGTGAAAAAGTACTTGCTTTTCCATGTATCATCAAGCACTTTTATGACAACTCAAGACAGCAAAATACATCTAAATAAACATAAAGAGACTCGAATACTTAATGATGACTTGATTTAATCAACACGTTTCTCTTTACTCGTAGCTGAAGCTTTGGAAGTTGATAACGAATGATGTCCATGTACAATGACGTATTAATCTATTATTTAATGGAAGGTGTCAGGAAAATCAATATACAGGATGGCTGGTTTTACAGATTATGTTTGTACGGTAGATAAATAACTTTCACAAAACTCTTCGAGCAAATAGTTTAGGACCATATAAAATTAGCCACTCTGTATTTAAATATATAATCTGTCTAATGGAGGCTGCACAAAATTATTTCCAATGGTTTTTTAATACATGTTAATAACATTATAAAGACTTTTACTTTCTTCGAGACCCAGGTTATCGATTACCTTGCTAAAAGTTCATCGGCACTTTTACCAAACGACCAACCTATAGAAATCTCAGTTTTCAAAGTTTAGTGTTTCATACCCATTTGAATGATTAAAAAAACTAGTGTTTTCTTAACCCTGTTTGAAAAGAAAATGTATTCTTCCAAAAAGTTTTTTTGTTTATCGT
Source organism: Udea ferrugalis (assembly GCA_950022985.1). Classification (NCBI taxonomy): domain Eukaryota; kingdom Metazoa; phylum Arthropoda; class Insecta; order Lepidoptera; family Crambidae; genus Udea; species Udea ferrugalis. Next base: position 5,688,965 of record OX465545.1, read on the forward strand.
GTTTATCGGTCCCTTGTTTGGTCTCCAAAAGAGACTTTTCTGTACTTAGCTTACTCTGTGCTCTCGTGACAGCGCCATCTATTGGCTGCCCCCATTAGACGAAGGTTACAGCCGATTGATTATTTGTGTGATTTAGCTATGTTAGCTCCTGTACAGAAGGGCGGTAAGTAGACACATAGGGAGGAGGGGGTTGTAAGAGGTGGTGAGAGGGGAGGAATTGCACGCATCCGCGTCGTTGCAGCTCTGTAGGCAGCCGTGGACGTACCTGTGGGAATAGTGATGAGATTAAGCAATAAAAACGAAATTTAAAAACGAAAAAAATGTGTTGATATTGTTTCATGGCACATTAAGAATTGTTATCTTTACTAAAGATTCAAAAACCAAAAAAAACATTCGATCTTGGCTTCAGGCGGAATCGAACCCATGTCTTTCGCAAGCCGGGCGACTGCACTGGCTGTTGAAGTTGTATCTGCCTTTAAAATTGATGGAATTGCCCTAGCTCAGGGGCGGTAACCGGGTAACCTTAACCGTATGCGTAAGACACGGGTTCGGTTCCCACCTGACCCCAAGATCGAATGCCTTTTTCTGGTTTTCAGAACATTACGAATTAATATGAAACATCAAATCAACCATTTAAAGATTTTCAATACATAGCCAAACTCCCATTCAGTCATAAATATACAAAGTTGTTAACTTTGCTCAACTGTTTTGAGCTCAGTATAGAAAGATAATTTTACAAAAGATTAAAGCTTAACTTCAACGACTCATTTACACTAGCATTTTATTATAAGGGATGGCGCAATATTCTGATACACCAGAGGTTTTTTTTCAAAGTCGACGATAGAAGTTTTTAAAATTTCAGGCTCCTGTCAAAAAAAATCTCATAGTCTTATTAGCTTCTGTTAATAGTACAGTTTGATGGTAATATCTATATATATATAAAAGAAAGTCGTGTTAGTTACTGCACTTATAACTCAAGAACAGCTAAACCGTTTTAGCTGAAAATTGGCATGGAGGTAGTTTAGAGCCAGGAGAAGGACATAGGATACTTTTATTTATTAATAAATTTATTTAAACATTTTATTTATTTATTGCCCTTAAGGCGGAACAAAGTTCGCCGGGTGAGCTAGTTATTGATAAAAGAGGTAAGTAAAATGATCTAACCTATCGTTGTAGTAGAAGCGGCCGCAATGTGACATTCTGATGATCTCAGTGTCGGTGGTGGCTGTTCCGGAGTCCAGACCGCAGCCGCGGACTGTGATGGTTTCGCCTGTGTCATCTGCAAGAAAGTCAGGACTCAGGACTTTACACATTGCGACTTTTTGACAGCGATACGACCGCGCGTACACGAACATAATCCAATGAAGATTTTGCGATGCTTTTTTTGCCACCAGGCGGCGCTTCTTAGGCGTCTGGTCCTAACAGCTGTCAACCCAATGTGGGTTTTGAAAGCGTCAACTGGTGACAAAAAATATCGAAAAGGGAGGGCGCACCAACAAGGCAGCCCCCATTCAAATGCTCATGTCTATAGTCTGGTGTAGTATCGTTGCTCCGTCGCGACTGCATCGCATTTGCATCGCTGCTTAAAGTCGCAGAGCGTAAAGGGCCTTTGCAGTAAAAAAAGTTTATTCATTTAGGCTGCGTTACCAGAGATGCGTTGCGAAGGATGTGGTTTTTTAAAACCAATAGAATCTCATCATTTACCTTCGTTCAATGAAGCGATTCTATTGGTTATTAAAAACACATTTCTCGCAACGCATCTCTGTGGAAACGTAACTTAACTCTTTATGAAAACCTCAGAAGGTTTCGCAAAATAAAGTGAGCTGTTAAAAGGCTATTTTTGAAATTCTGAAGGCCTTACCAAAGACTCCAGCTATCTTGATACACGAAGTGGCCGGGAACAGCCCGTCGCGCCCCTTCCGCCCGCCCATGCAGGGCGCCTCCAGCATCGCCAGCGAGTGGTTGTTGTGGAACGGGTCGTCGCACGCCGGGAAGCGGCCGTCCATCGACACGCATTTGAAGCAGTCTATGCTGTGCGCTGGAATTAGATCTCTAGGTTAGTTATGGGCGCCTGATAACTTAAAACCCAAAAGTATGGTTTTAAGTTTTTTTTCTTAAACTTATTTTAATAGCCGCAGGACGTCTGTCACTGAACAGGGATGTATATCCCCATAGAAATCCAGAGCAGCCGTCCTTTTTTAAGTCATCCGTCAAGCATGCGGGTGGGCGCCCAACGCTGCGTTTGCCATTAACTTGTTTTACCAATAGTTAAAGGTAGTTCGTAGTATTTTTAGTTATTCTTTGAGAAAGAACATTTGATGAACAGTGCACGAGGAAACCCACACGGCGGGACGCACAGGTCAGTGTATAGTTTAAATAGAAAAATCATGAGGTAAGTGTGTGATGTTCATTCTTCCTTACCCACAGAAATCCACGACAGGAACACGGTGAAAGTCAGAAATACAGCATTTCCTCGACTGGCCACTCTTGTGTCCATTATTGGTTGATCTGCAACAACCAGACATGCCATGACGATTTGTTTAGGAATTAAGTGCGAGTGTTCAGTTCAATATTTATTTCATGTCGTTAAGTTTCAGTGGCGTGTAATGAATCCAATTAGGCGCGTTAACACACTGCGACTAACAACGATTTAACGCACGCATAGTCTCACTCCCATTATTGAAAGTCGTCAGGCTCTTTGTATCGTTCTGAATAATGAATGTAAATAACTTTCTGTTACGAAAGCAAGGTTTGCCTCTTGTGTTCTATAGGAACCCAGCACTTATTTTTGTCAGTTTCATTTCCGAAAAAACTGAAGTTTTTCCTTTTAGTGGGTTAATTCACAAACAATCCCTCCTAAAATTCACCGCTTTTCTTTTGACACTTTCACTTTCCAATCGGGTGGTTTGAAGTCCTATTCCTATGCGTTTTTGATTATTGTGAGACATCCCAGTGAATATTATGAAAAAGTTCAAAGTCTTATTGCGATCTGTGGTGGAAGTCGTAGTGTGTAAAGACCTAAAATGCCTATTCTACGTTACTAAAAACGCGATAGTACATAACATCACGAAACGAGTTCATCCAAACCACATACAAAGTAATGTTTATATTTGATAGTGTTTACTTCCAGCCAATAAGCGTGCAATTAATCCACTTTGTAAACATTTTAGTTCACGGAAAAGCTCTGAAAATAATAACGAAAATTGATCCGCCATCTTGTTTGATTTCCCGCGCCCAGTTTTGGCGCCAAACCGCAACACGTAATTAGCCAATCAGGGACTACTGAGTGCATGTCAAACGATGTGATTGATTGTTTAAATATTCTGTCAGCCAATCACGTTTGTTGACAAGAGATTTGACATTTGAAGGACACACAGATCACCCCCTGTGCGGGCTCCGCCACGCAAAATTATAAAAAATATAAAAGGATTGATTTGGTATAAAAATGATAATGCGAAAAATCTTCTTTAAATTATTATCTATGTTAGACTTAAGGCATGTTCTACTACTTATTTTTGATGGCCACTTTTTGTAATGGTTAAGAAGGCCGCTAACAAACTAGAGGTCGACGGTTCTATCCTAGGGCAGTACCATCATTCGTCTGTATGAACATGTCTATTTGTATTGGTTTGGGCAATGATATTACTATAAAAAAGACGTAGATATGTTATGTCAGTACTGAAGTAAAAAATTGTCCACGGGGCACGACGTAGTTAATTTGACCGTGTTATAACGTGTGAACGAGACAGTATGATAATTTACTAGAGCGTAAACGAGACAGAAACATGTTCGGGTGCCACTTTTTTAGCACAAGTAACCTGTCTACCTATTTTTATTATAAAATCATTGTTTAACGTTGCATTAGTTTTTATGAATAATGGGGCTAGTTTATAACTGGCCAGTCATAAAATGATTCTACAGTCTGGTTAACCAGAATCATAATTACATCAAGTAAATATTTACGAATGGACGACGGTAGCACAGTAAACAGGGAACAGTAAAATATCTACATACAAACGTGCCGCTCTCGGTTTGAATGTGTGCGTGCGCGTCACGCGCCGTGTCGGCACGCGACTTGCGCGAAAAATCTCCATAAGCGATATTTTCAATTTTCATCCCATTATTTCTATTGCGTCAAAAAAAACGCCGTGTTAGTTATTTGAAATATATACCACTTATAATGAATAGATTAAAATTGAAACACGACTCCTCGGTATTAAAAAAAACAAATACTCGTTTGAACGAAGAAATAAATAAAATAGTTTCTATATATACGCCGTCATAAGAGGTGTAATGCAGCATTTTTTGACGCAACCGACAGCAATAGAAATAGTGGGACAATCAGTCTGAATCAATCCCAGTATTTCTATCAACAGAAATATCTAATAGACATAGTGGGATACACCCGATTTCACGTACACGCTAGCATAAAATATGTGGGAATAAGGTGTCGGCAGTACGTACGGGCTGTGCCGCGTGTCTGTGAGCATGCTAGGGCGGGCGGCCTTAGATAACCTACTGCTATGTTTACTGTGACGGTAGTCTATTTGTAGAATTGTTTGTGTATTCTCACTGATCCACGGGAGTCTTGTTTGGCCACGTGGATAATTAATTATCCTCATTTGGTTGGTTGCGAGACATTATGTTGACTTTTATTTACACACCGAATTACTATTGTGGCTAACGCCAAATCTCATCTCGATCGTGATCAGGAAAAAACGCCCACTTCAATCGCATATTGCCTTCACCTTGAATTGGTAATATCTTTCATTTGTATAGAAATAATGTTATTTGGCAAAATACAATCTCACTTCTTACTATTCGTTCGATATGTGCAAATGCAGAATGCCAGTCTAGACCTGAAGATTGGAGACAATAAGTACTAGAGCCAGATATTTTTAAGCTTGATTAAGCTTTGGGCGGCCCAAAAACAAAATAAATAAGCAGTCGAATATGTACCCCAAATAAAACTTGAACCTTTAAAGTGACCATATTTAGTATTAAAAGGAAAACTACGTCTACTTTTGTCAATTACATCATTGAGCAAGCAAAAACAGATCTCAGGGTGGTCAACCCTTTCATTCCCCGAATGTACATGATGCACCCACCCAAACTCACTCATGCCACTGTAAGTACGAACACGCACATAAATATCTATACAATTCTAAGGTATTCTGTAGGCTCTGACCAGTTTAATCCAGTCAGCGCCCTTTAAAGAGAAATCTTATTTCATAACTACAAGAGTATAAGTCAACAAAATGGCAAGTAGAGCGCCGTCTTACGTTATCGCTGTAACGCAATGCTTGCGCGAGCTAACTTACCCCCAACGCCATCTAGCGGTGAGATTGTAAAACTACACGCTTTTAGTCTGAACTACTGTGCTTTTAGTCGTTTAGTCTAAGATATGTGCGATCCTGAAATAAGATTTTTATTCAATTACGGAAACAAGAAAAGAAGAAAGGTACCACAAACAATTCTGTATCTGTTTCATCATCAAAACAATGTGCTCGTGCAGGAATCGAACCCGCAACCCTTTTAACCAGTGCTCGTAACCACTGTGCGTAACGGGTTGTCATTGTCAACAGAGGGGAATAATCTTCGTAAGTTAGAGTAAGTATATGGCTCCTACGAGTTATGCCATAATCTCACTTAAATTAAGAAAAACATTATCATTTGTTATATCACATTTAGAGACATATTCGGTAATAGAAAACTAGGCATGTAGACAATTTAGGCGGCCTTAACGCTGGGAAGTGATCTCATTAATTCTCTTATAAGGGCCTCTACCTAATGGATTCCTTATTCCGAGACCGTGCAACGCTCATTAAAAAAAATTCTTGCTTTACGCAAATGACATTGCTTTGCAATAAAGCAAGGAGGGCTGAGGGTGATGTGCCATTGACGGTACATACTTTCATATTATACATAGGATATACCTACCCAGATTAGTGCTAATAGGCAGTTCATGCATGCACACGAAAGTTTCTACTGGAATCGAACCCATGACCGTTAACTTCTTAACCATTTTACTAAGTCGGTCATTGATTGGCACAAGTTAGGTAAATTAAAAGTATTTATTTCATGTAAACTTTTACAAGTTTTATGAAAAGGCAGTTAAAGAGTTTAAATGATACATCATACAGAAACACTGAATGTTACTCTTCTACCGGTTTGGAAGTTGTTTCTATCGAGAAGAATCCGGCAAGAAACTCGATAGGTACCTTTTCTCTTTTCAACATACATGGTTTGTTCACCATTATTGAAGTAACAGAGTACAGTCATAGCAAACGTGCAGAGAAGCAGATTATCCTATGATGACCACAAATTCTTGTCATTTAAATAATCTTTAACATTAGCATTAGGTATAATAGCCTTGCTTCATCAATAGTGATTTAATTTGCGACTTAAATAAGTGCAAGGGAAGTAACCCTGCCTGTCGTAGGTGGTGACTAGAAGGGCCTTTGGGATCGTGAAAACTGCGTGGGGCGCCTGCACGCGTTTCATGATATTCCCTTTACATCACATACCTAGTTCTTTAAATAAATATTGCACAATATCTGATGCTATCATTCAATGTTACCTACTCCAACGCTCCGTCATTTCCACTGCATTAATTTTAATTTCTACTATGAATGTGTCTCAAAATAGGTATTTCTAAAAATACTATCAAATAACTATTATTACACAGAAAAAACGGTATTCTCCGATTTAGTGAAATAATCTTGCATGAAACTAAGTTGCATTGAACTAAGATTGTGGTTGCATCATATATATTGAAACTAATATTTTCTCACATTGAGAAACAAAAATACTTAAACTTATAGTTGAAATAATCTTGAATTAAAACAATTCACTATTGATTGAAGATAATACATCTTCAACCAAGAATGATTAGCATTCTTAATTTAAGATGATAAATTCTCTTGATGCAAGTCAAGGATGTGTTTTTACTTCAAGAAAATATTGATTTCGATTCAAAAAGAAATCACTTCACTGTGAACAATATATGCTTAATTTTAATAGACAAAGTGTTCTTCCAACAATAATAAATCTAGCTTGAACACTAATTTTACTTGATTCAAAGGTGTTTATTTTAAAATGAGAAAGCTATGTCCTCAGACCAATAACTAATATTATTATTTCGATTTATGCTACCTTTAAAAAAGATGAACCTTTCTTGTTTCGTGAAAAAGACTTCTTGGTTTAATCATTTAGTTCCTTGCAAATAGAGTCTTAAATGCTTGTTCGAAGCGTTTCCATGTCAGTATTCGTTTTTAGTTAACAAAAAATCCTTCAGGAATGTTTGTAACTAAAACTGATTGGAACACAAAACAGGAACTCCCAATAGTCCCAATGGAAGTTCTTATGTCGTTTTCTGAAAGGAAAGTCAAAGAGAACAAACAAGGAACCAAAAGAAAAACATACGAAATTGGGTTTTCTTTAACAAAATAAAAAGACGTTGTTCATATAAACATTTATTGACACATATAATAAGACAACAATACTGATCACAATATTTTAACGTTCTCATCAACCTTTACATGGGCACCTTAAGCTGCTGACATGAGAGCCGTTTTGCAATGAAAAATAACTAAGTTGTTAGTTTCGTCGTCCATTTTGTTGTTGCTGATGTCGCACTTCCTAAAATCAGAACACAAGCACGGCACCACAAGACGTATTTTGATAACTGCAGACTACTATAACACTCCTACTCACCACTCACTTCCAAAACAGAAAACAAACAGCTCCAACGAAAATAATAAGTTAAAAACATGCTTAGCTTAGCATGGCGCGCGCACACACACTGACTAGACAAAAGACAATCTCCTGGCTTTTTTTTTAAAGATAGCGTGGGTTGACTTACTAAAAAAATCTTTCTCAAGTAAAGATACTGGATATTGAATTAAAGCATTTTTATAATTGAAACAACTCACTATAACATTTTGTAGCAAAACCAGGATGTTTATTCACAACAAGACTGGATGTCATTAGTTCAAGAGATATAATTTTTGAATTTGCTTAAGTTAGGGTTCAAGATGATTTTATCTTCATTGAAAATATTGTATCATTGTAATAAATAAACTTTCAGTTTGAAACAAGTAATTCATTGTATTAAAGCAATAAAATCGGAAGTTCTTAGATTAACTTTACTAATTATTCATTTAAAATATTTTTTCTTGATTTTAAAAATTGCAACAAGAAAATATAGTTTTTGTTTTGAGACTTCCATTATCTAGAAAGAAATAAACATTATTTGTTTTAGGACAATTTTCTTTAAAATGACTAAATATTTCAAGAAAACTATTTATCTTGTTTGGAGAAATCCTTTTTTTCTGTGTACCTAGACACATTCCACATGTATGTTTGTGATATGAATGTGTACATAGGTCTCGAAAATCGTATTTTACCTATTTGTCGGGTGTATCCGAAGATTTTCCAGTTAGGTATGTTTTTTGTTATACCTACTCGTACAGCCTTGTGGCAGACAGACAGATTCAGACGACAGACTCCTCGTATTAGTAATAGAGTCGGTCCTGTTTTTGCCTTCCAGGTACGGAACCCTAAAAAATACCCCGTACAATATAAGCCTAAGCTTTTCACCAAAAGCTCTTATAATCTGACCTTGCGTGCGATCTAGCCGTATTGTTGATGGTAGGTATTTTGCGATCTGTTTTAAATCATACTTGCTCATACGATAACGATCTATCAAAGCCATTTGTTCTAAATGTTTACTTTAAATTTATTTATAATCGATCGTTGAAATATTTATTAAGGTTTTTTGAAATCTCCGTGCTTCGGAAGGTGCTTGGTCCAGTAACGATGTCAGTTGTAGCCTAGTCCTACCCTACACGTACCCCAACACACCACGTGGTCGGGCACATATTTTGTATTGAAAATGAATTTTTACACGTACACCATTTTGCAGTCAATAACGACCACTTGATTGATACTTACCGACGAAATCGCAACCACAAGCGACACTGAGACTAGCGGCCGACCACATCGCAGACACAACGTTGCGTCAACAATGTTTCCTCTTCGGATTCCAAGAGTTTGTTCGGACAACGCGTGCACTCGACGTAACCACATCACAATGACAACGTAACCATATCGCAATGACAACGCAACCACATCGACAGTGTCGAACGCAAATACAAAAGGTAGCAGCGACACTATTCACAGTAGCCACTGCTTGACTACATTTCGACGTTGCGATGTGATGTGGTTGTGGTAAGTGTGGGTTGGCCTTTAGGGTTTGTTGATTTCTGACGGTAAGGTTCGTACGCGTTAAAAATGCAGTGATTTTTAAATTTAATTGTTGCACACAATAAAACTCAGATCGACAACCTTTGCGTTCGAAAGTACGCATTCAACTGGTCACTATGGACTACTTCATCATCAGAAATGACCCTCAGCAAGCTACCCATTTCCCAAGAGCATGTTAAAAAACGGAAATGGGTAGCCTGGTGTGCCGTTGACTATTCTATAGATTTGATGGAAAGGGTAAGGTTAAATACTCTGGCTCGGACCCCGGAGGTCTTGAATTCAATACTGACCGGAACATATTTAGTTGTTTTAACATTTTAGCTTTTGGTTTTGTACGCAGCTGTCCTGGAGTGTCAATTAATTACATATCCTGTCACCTTGGTCTGCTGGAAGAAATCTCTTTTTAGGCATAAGCTTATCTGTACTTCTCCTGTCGTAAATATTGTCTATTGTAATTGTCTTTTTGTGTACAAACCAATAAATATTAAATCTTCATTGTACAATTTGCGGCTAACTCTCCGGAGATGAAAAACACAGATAAAACCCAAAAAACCCGCATAACGGCGGTAAGTTCGCCCCTTTCCACGTTGGGTTCTAATGAGCTCGGTTGACTTCCGAATGTTCCGTACTACCTACTATGACGGCATCAGTCAGTGTGCCTCTGTACCGGAAAGACCTCAATATTTATTTTAAAAATAAATGTACGTAAGTATTGGTAACACTATACTATATTAGTTTTATTTCCTCCAAGCCATAAAACAAATAAAAAATAAAAACAAGTAGTTTTAATTGTTATGAAAATTAATTACCCAAGTAGATAAGTAAAAACATTTCCTAACCTAAGTTAAGAAATAAAGTTGTTGTATTTTTTAATCAATTAACAAAACACAGTCACAGTATAGGCATTTTAAAATAAGAAGTTTTGGCTTTCCTTACCCAATTTCACTCACCTGAATGTTGTTTTCGAAATGTGAATTAAAACCGATATCAAATCAATGTAACACACATAATTTATAAATCTAGTGTCAATAGTATCCTTTTCACAAAAAAATATCTAGAATTGTCATGACCAACACTCCTTAGGAACACTGAATACCAATTCGAAAAAGATAGAATTGGATATTGTTTCTACTGTAGCTAAAACTACACTATTCGTTTACAAAAGCGTGCTAGAAAGCTTTGGTGAAAATATCGACTGAAAACTGCGGAAGTAAGCTCCTGAAACATTTTCGTTCAGTGTTGCCATTTTGGGGAGCTTTCCGCTCCCTTTATGTGGGGTAAAATGAAATGTTGTATTTACATGTCGTTATGGACGTTCGATTTTGTTGTTTATTCAATGTAGGTATTCGAAATGTGTACCTATTTGAAATCGCTAATTTATTATCTTAATCAAATTCTGATGTTTATATTACCTAAATCAATTTCAACGCATAGCTGACTTCATAAACGCAACTGTAGAGTCAAAAATGTCATTTGGCTGTGTTCCATTTTTCCCATAAAATTTTGAATTTCTTCAGGTTAGGTACTTATTCCCAATGCCTGGGCACGCGGTGTGGTGTTTTGAAATATGTTTAAAATAAACAAGGGATGATTGTTACCAAGATTGTTACCCAGGGATTTGGATAGAGACGTGTACACCAACTCGTAAAACTAGACATCAAAAGAGCGGGACAAAATTATAAAACCGATCTATTTGGTTGGTTAAAATAAAAGTTGGCTATCCATACTTACTTCAAAGGCCGCGGGTTCGATCGAATGCAAGAACATTCATCTGTTTCTACTGCCGTGCTATTCCGGCGGTGCACATCGGACATCACTTCACATCTCGGTGCTCGATTTTTTTTTCTCGGTGGTCGATTTTTTCGCTCTCCTGTAAACTCCATTGACAGGTTCTCAAATGGTTCAGCCGAGCGATGCAGAATCTAATAATCGACCAATTCGGTGAATACGGTACAGTCAACGGCACATCAGGCTACCGATTTGAAAGAAAGAAAGAAACTTTATTGGACTCTAATACAAAACACATCTATTTATTGTTGAATAGTATAAAAATAAAAACAATACATATTTTGTTGAAAAAATAAAAACAAAGAAAATTTAATACAAAAATCCGTCTGTTCCGTTTTATTCATGTATATCTTGCTTTCGCCAAATGACAGTACACTGCAAGAGAGGGACCGGAAATAGGCTGATGTGCCGTACAGTCAACGGCACATCACGCTAGCCATTTCCGGTCATTCCTCCATGCTCTATTGCAGGGTTTCTCAAAGAGGGGTACGCGTACCCCTAGGGGTACGCCATTCGAGGGCAAGGGTACGCGACAAAATTTACGTAATGGCGGCTTGATAACTGGCAGTTGTTAACTGGTTAAAATTGACCAAAATTACACCTAAAATTGAATCCCTTTGCGACAAGAAACAAGCACATCCATCACATTAATATTAAAAAGACATTTCTTTTGGCACTATGTTTGTTACCTTTTATTTAAAATAAAAACCTTATTTTCTTCAATAGTCAATTTTATTATTTTCTTTGGGGGGGTGGGAGGAGCAATTAATTAATTAGGGGTACGCTGTCACCTGGAAATTTTAACAGGGGTACGTGGTGCCAAAAGTTTGAGAAACCCTGCTCTATTGCAAAGAAATGACATCTTTCAACTTTGACTAGAGCAAGATAAAAAACGGAAATAGGTAGCCTGATGTGCGGTTGACTGTACATCGAATTTTAGCGTTTCGTTTTATCTGAAAGCCAATAGTGTAGGTAGGTATGAAGAGTTAGGAATAATAAAAAGACATGAAGCATAACTAAACATTTATTAGCCCATTTTAAATATTTACAACTTAAACTATCTTCTTTAATTTATCTTCCTAGTTATTTCTAAATTAAACTAACTCACTTCTAAAAAAAAAACACTTACCTACTTAATCATATCATAACATAACATACTTACGCACACGACTATTTCCGAAACTGGTGAACGGAACATTCAGAAGTCCACATCTCGGAATTTTAGATATTCTAATTCATATTTCATGTAGAAAATAGATCACCTTATTTTATTCAAGTAGCAAGATTATTTTAATAAAATTCAGTGTGACATTAATTTTATTTCAAGATACAGTACTCTATCTATTTTATTTACCTTTTAAAAATATTACTAAGTATTTTATTATACAGGAGAAAGCTCATAATGTACTCACAAGGTCGCCGCGGCGTTGAACCTTTTTAAATCTAATCTTATAATATCTATAAATATGATAACACTAATTTAATTTTAAGCTTAATTAACGTTGTTACGCCTTATGTTTACATTTCTGCTAAGCGTTAAGCCATTAAGTCCGCCTTTTTTACCAATTCAATGTGTTCATCTTGTACAGTCAACAGCATGGCAGGCTACCCATTTCCAAGCGGTCAGTGCTTTGAGCTTTATTGAAAACAAAATAATGTTCAAAAATGGCCTTTATACGTCGCACAGCTGGGAACAAGCCTCACCTCACATACAATTTAAGTATAATAGAACTAGACTAACACACGAGACCAATGATATTATAATAAAAGAGGTAGATTGGTTACTTGTGATCTTTAGTAAAGATACTGCATTGAAAATGCTAAAACAATAAAAAAACATGGTTACTTGTGCTAAAAAAGTGCCCCCCGAAATCAGAACTTTTAGTGGACCTAAGCAAAGAATTTACAGTGTTGGCAGTTCGAGACGACACTGGGCAACATGTATCTGTCTCGTTTACGCTCTCTAGTAAATAATGGTAGTATCTTGTTCACACGATTTAACTCGGTCAAATTAACTACGTCGTACCCAGTGGGAAATTATTGACTTCGCGTCAGTACTGACATAACCTATCTACCTTTTTTTATTTTAATATCATTGCACGAGACCCGTTTTACACCACTTTCAAAATTACTTATTTTATAATTTTATAAGTGATACAAATATATTTTGTTATGTGTAGGTCTACACCTCTTAAAAATAGGTATAGAGGCGCTCACATCAACCTTTACAAAACCGTTGCAAAATGGGTCTTATGTCAGCAGCATAAGGTGTCCCTATGTAAAGGCTGATGTGAGCGCCTCTGTACATCTTAATAACAATTTTTCTCTTCAAATCTACTCATTCAATTACAATCGTCATTATTTACAATCAAACATGCATAAATATATCAACCCTAATGAAAAATATGTTTTACAATGTTGTCAAGAAGCATTTTTTTATACAATATTGGTATTTACTGCACTAACTAACAATTTTCTTTGAATTATGTAACTGGATGTGTACTCATATTTCAATACTGTAATTTACTAACTGATTATTGTACAGGACATATTGAAAAGTGTAACTGCTGAGTTTCTTGCCGGTTCTTCTCAGTACAGAAACAACTTTCCTACACAGGTGGTCGAATCACATTATGTTTGTATACTGTGTATTTATTTATTATTTATACTATAGTGTTTAAGTCTATTATTAAGTGTATATTTGTTTGTTTTGTTGACGATTCAAAAGCGCTTGTAAAAGGTATATTTAAAAAAAAGATATTCTAATTTTTGACTTTGTATATATCATTGTTTATTATCCTACTTAGAGCGGCCGGGCCTAGTCCGAAACTACTATGAGAAACATACTTAAATACTTTTTTTGTATATACATACATAATATACATACATAGAACTCCCAGGTCTATACAACCACACATGTTCAGGCACACAAATGTTTGTCATGTGCGAGGATCGAACCTGCGGCTTTTTGTATAGCAAAGCAACCATTACAAAAAATTGGTCGTCAAATATACTAGAACACGGCTTATGTCTAAAATACATAATAGAGCTAGCTTTTTATTTTTTATGTATCAGTATGTACACAAAAATAAAATTAAAATAGATAGTTTTTAGGACATCAAAAGTAAAAGTAGTTAGAGGATTTTTCCCATAATTGTTTTCATTATACCTTGAAACGGCAGAGCATGTTACAATATTTCATTGATGGACCCTATTAGGATAAAAGGAGTTAAAAGGTTTTCACACTAGTTAAGCGGCCTTCAACATAGGTCCAAAGCGTTACCAAAGGGGCCCACAGCTCCCACAGGTGACAAAAGAGGACCACGCGAGTAACATAAGAGACCCCCTACCGCTAACAAAAGAGACCCCACGGGTAACTAAGGAGGCTCCCACGGGTAATAAAAAAGGCCTCCTGGTTGACTAAGGCTGTCCCCCACGGATAACTAAAAAGGCCCCTAAAGGTAACTAAAGAGGGGTCCCTACGGTTGACAAGAGGGCTGCGGGTAACAAAATGGGGCACCACAGGTACCGCCTCTACTGTCAAAGGAAGAAAAAGTGTCAACCTATAAGATATCCATAAGTCAAGTAGCTTTGAACATATCGTCTACATCGGCCAACGCAGTGGTGGCCCTTCGCAGTTTTCCCGCCTGCAGTCGTCTGTTGTCGGAGAGAGAGAGAGAGAGAGAAAGAGAAGATGCTTCTTTATAATGAGAATTAATTAGGAGAATGCCAAACTAACCCGAGTGCCTCTACGGGTAACTAAATAGGTCCCTACGGGTAACTAAATGGGCCCCCATGGGGCGTTCCCCCCCGCGTGGGGAACTAGATAGGCCTGCGGGTAACTAAAGAGGCCCACATGGTAACTAAAAGGCCTAATGGGTAACTAAAGCGACCCACGGGTAACTAAAAGGGTTCCACGGGTAACTAAAAGGCCCCCATGAGTAGTTAAAAGGGCCCCATGGGTAGTTAAAAGGGCCCCATGGGTAGCTAAAAGGCCCTCATGGGTAGCTAAAAGGGCCCCATGGGCAATTAAAAAGGGCCCCCATGTCTAAAAGGGACCCCATGTCAAAAAAGGCCCCCAAGTCTTGAAAAGGGCCCCATAGGTAGCTAAAAGGGCCCCATGGGTAGCTAAAAGGGCCCCATGGGTAGCTAAAAGGGCCCCATGGGTAGCTAAAAGGGCCCCATGGGTAGCTAAAAGGGCCCCATGGGTAGCTAAAAGGGCCCCATGGGTAGCTAAAAGGGCCCCATGGGTAGCTAAAAAGGGCCTTGTCAGCAACTAAGAAGGCCCCCACGGCTAAAAAGGGCCCCCATGTCTTAAAAGGGCCTCCATGTCTTAAAAGGGCCCCCATGTCTCAAAAGGGCCCCCATGTCAAATAAGGGCCCTATGTGTACCTAAAAAGGGCCCCCATGATTAACTGAAAGAAGTCCTATAAAAAGTAAAAAAAGTAATTTGTAAATTCTATCACACTAGTCAAGTAGCCTTCAGCATGTCGTCCACATCGGCTAGAGCGGCGGTGGCCCTCCTCAGCTTGTCCGCTTGGAGGCGTCCGTTGTCGGAGAGAGAGGCGATGCTCTGGCGGAGCGAGTGTAGTCGTGCAGATACTCGCCTCTTTTCCTGAATTAGGAGGGCGAAGGGGCCACGTGGGTAAGTAAATAGGCCCACGGGTAGCTAAAAGGGCCCCATGGGTAGCTAAAAGCCACCCGTGGGTAACTAAAAGGCCCAAGAGCCCTCATGGGTAACTAAAAAGGCCCTCGTGGTGACTAAGAGGTCCCATGGGTAACTAAAAGGCCCACGTGGGTAACTGAAAGGCACCTGTGAGTAACTAAAAGGCCCCAGAGACCCCATGGGTAACTAAAGAGCCCCCATAGGTAACTAAAAAGGCCCTCGCAGTGACTAAAAGATCCCATGGGTAACTAAAGAAGCCTTTACGAGTAACTAATGATGTCACCACAGGTAACAAAGAAAAGTCCTGGAAGTGTTATAATTGTAAAGCCTATTAAATTGGTCATGAAAAGTGTTATACAGTCGTCACACTAGTCAAGTAGCTTTTAACATATCATCAACATCAGCCAAAGCGGCGGTGGCCCTCCTCAGCTTGTCCGCTTGGAGGCGTCCGTTGTCGGAGAGAGAGGCGATGCTCTGGCGGAGCGAGTGGAGACGCGCGGAAACGAGCCTCTTTTCTTGGGTTAGGAGGTCGAAGGCGCGGGGGCCTGGGGGTTAATAGAAGTTCATTTATTATCATCTATCTAAATCTTTTGGTCTTCAAATAACCGTGGAAGTTCAGGGAAGGTTGGAAAGGTGAGTAAACATGAAAAAAAGCTAGGAATATAAAAAACCACAAATTTAGTTCTCTCTTAGCAACCGTTTCTACCTGTCATGTGACACGGAATGTTTGACAACAGAACGAAGTCGAAGTCTGCTGGGACAGCTAGTAATAAATAAAAATCCCTGGACATTATTTCACAGAGCGCCACCTAACATAATTAAATACTTTTTATTTTGTTAATAACATGATACTTAATATACATAGGAAACTCCCAGACCAATACAAACAGAGATGATCATGCACACAAAAGTGTGTACTGTGCAGGGATCGAACCCGCGACCTCTGGTGTAGTAGCCAACTTCATAACAATAGGCTAGACGACTGTATTTTTTTTTTGTTTATAATCGAAAGACGTTACATTTATGAACGCAATCCTAAAAGAATCACTGCTATAGTATTAATACTACCCGAGATATCACAATTTGAATTGCACATTTTTGGACTTGCCTAAAAACGCTCCATTCAAACGTGTCCTTAATTATGACGTCACACTAACGTAGTTATAAGGAGCGCGTGAGAAGTTTGTACGACAGCTATATTAAATATTGCGTTTATGAAAATGGTCTTCTAACAAAATTGCTTCCTAATAGTCTCTGTTTGAAAATGGTATTATTTTTCTACAAAATATGTATACTTTTGAAATGGACTTGCCCACCCAACTTTGAAGGCCTATTGTGGCTTCACACTGAATCAAATTTTGATTGTGGTTTCACAAATCCATTTGATTTTAATGATTTTATTTGGTAAACATAAAATAACACGCAAAATGCATCAAAGTCGTCTACCCTATTACACCAATTCGGACGTCAAAAGTTTACTTTAACTTTGTTGGTTTATTTTTATTAAGAAGAATTGTGGGCTGTTTTGCCAGTGCCAGCCGCCGGTGGTAGTCACATTATTACATGTATTTTTATATGCCACATTATTATCTTCTGTTTGTATATTGTGTGGTTAAAATGATCATTTTACGACGATTTCAAAATTACTGTGTTGTGTGAATTTTTAGAATTTTGCACAGTTAATAGTTTTTTTAGAAGATAACTCACCTAATAAAGGCAAGTATTCTCCAGCGCGCTCCGCCCGCACGTCCAACGTGAACCAATCGTCAAAGTTGTCTGATTCTGACGACAGCTCCTGAGGAAAAATAACATAATTAGTTCCTAACTTTTACCCCTTTTGAGTAAGGTCAAGTTGGGTAACTTTGAATTTGAGTAAAACATTGAATCCACTATTTAAAAACAGTAAAAGTATGTACAATACAATACTTACAATAAATTTCAAAGTTACCCAACTTGACTGTACCTATTTTGATTGCACACGGTTTTTTAGTTTGCAAATACTTTTTCAGAAGATGTTTTTACTTCTAATTCTTCATATCTACAAAAACAGTATGTGACAGTGGCGTTAGAAGCGTTGAGCGAAATGTAGGTCAAATAAATTATTAAGAGCTGCCAGCTTGGGTCATTTTTTTTTCTACAAAAAGGATGTTTATTGTCTGTTTTATTGTCAATCTGCTCCGTTTTCGGTTTTGTCTATTTACTGCACCCCAAGTCTGCTAATTTTAGAACTGAGAGAATCGTGATTGAGTCCCTATGAACAAATTTGACATATTTTTCATAGAAAATGTGTCAAATAAGCCGATTCAATTGAAGCCTTTTAAAATTAGCAGACTTGGGGCCCAGTACTTGGTATACTCACATCGAAGAGACTGCCATCATCCGAGTGGCTGTCCACATCTGACAGCATTTCCTCGTCCATCTGCTCTGGTTTCATGATTCTTTGTTTGATGGCTCGCTTGTCCAACTCAGAGTCTGACTCCTCGGCGAAGTCCTGCAAGATATATTTAAATATAGGTTAGCAATTATATTTAAACTAGCGACCCGCCCCGCTTCGCACGGGTGCAATAGGATGTTATTATACATATAAACCTTCCTCTTGAATCACTATCTATTAAAAAAAACCGCATCAAAATCCGTTGCGTAGTTTCAAAGATTTATACAAAGGGACATAGGGACAGAAAAAGCGACATTGTTTTATACTATGTAGTGATGAGGTATAGATAGGTTAGAATAGGCCGAAAATGAGATTTAAAGACGATATTAAAGAAGCAGTGGGAAAAAAATGGATGGAAAAAGCAAAGGACAAGAAAAAATGGAAAGAATTGGAGGAGGCCTTCACCCAAAAAGGCATTTTACAAAAAAAGAAGAAACTAATAGATACAACCATAGAGCTTCCAGAGCGTGTTTTCAACACTTATAGAGTGATCAAGTGAGGAAAAGAGAAACTATTGCATATATGGACATCACACAAGAGGAAAAGAGACAGAGATATGCCCAAGATTTGTTGCCAAAATCAAACCGAAAACTACACCACCACACCACTGCCAAAAGCGGGAAATTTTAGTTTTCAAAATTTATGTAAAGTGGGCGATAAAAGTGGATGAAGCTTTATAAAAATAAAATAGTGGTTTGTTGCGTGCCCAAATATAAAACGTATCATAGAAATGATCCAGAAATGCAAAAGTTTCACAGGTAAATACAGAAAGTAATTGGTTTTTTCAAACTATGTTTTGAGCAATTATTTTCACTACCCAGTTCAATTAATTCATTTCAGCTATCATTATATTAGTTCCTCATGCTGCATAAGTTATTATTTCAGAAATTAAATAAGAATTGAAAAATATTTTGTGTAAAAACTGAATTGATTCACTTACGATAGGCATGTACAAAATGAAGAATGACACATATCGATATACGTAGTCGATATTTTTTTAACAGCTGAAGTCATGGCCCAGACTAGAAGCCTAATAAAACTACCAAACAATAACAATCAATACTTGGCGCCATTTTTGAGCAATTTAGCGATCATAATGACCACTACCGTACTTGTTTGAAAAAGCAGATAATTAAAATTTCTTTAATTTTGTAGGATACCAAGACCACCGTGTTCTTATGTTAACAAAGACTATATGCCTAGGCCGAAATAAGAAAATCAATTTAAATCTACAGAGTACGGCACCCTTATTACCTAAAATTTGACAATTAGCAAAAGCTGCGCAGTGATCGCGCGGTAGACGCGCGATCGATTGCTTTGCGTCAAAAAAACTCGTATCACGTAAGTGATCGCTGGCTAATCGCTCGCCTGCTGATTAGAATGCGCTTTTTGCTACAACACTAGCGCCATTAGCAATAGAGTAGCAATAACAGGAACTATTTATATTTTATTAAAATTTATTATGGCTTTGGCGACTGGGCCATCAAAGATGATTTTTTTTCCTTTGCCTTTTTACGGCTACGGACTGTGCCTATTTCAGCCGTTCTTTAGTTAATAATTTTTATGAACAGTGAGGAGAGTTATGTAAGAATTTTTATTTCAGGAATATCAACTATTCATGTGTTTAATTTCTTCTTCAATTGAATTTCCTTCAAATTTCTGCTGCTGTGGCGGTCAAATATTCAAATTTGTAATTGTATGTGTTAACATTTTTCAATATAGATGGCACAGATGCTTTCAAGATTCTTGTTTACTAAAATTAAATGAGAAAAAATGGCTAATAACTGTCTCTCTTGTGATGTTTGTAGAAAACGAATATGCTTGGCAAGAACTCTAGGATTGTTGAAAGCCCTTCCTTCTTTTACCGCATTCGATACACTAGCCTGGCTGAGCCCATGAAACTAGCTTTGGGACGTCTTGTGAGGTAGTGAAATAATACTCCGTTGAGTTCAGAAGGTAAAAGTAGAATTGTATATTGAAATAAAAAGTCGGATATTTATACAGAAAACATTAAAAGGAACTAACAAATAAAATCATAGATAAATAGCTTAACCAATAATAGTCTTCTTTTCTCGCGATTCTGATAGGCGCGAAATGGCGCAAAGATTTTTTTATGGCGCGCCGCGTTAAACTGCTGACACAGCAGCGATGATGTCGGGCGCGCTCAGTCCGTAATATCCTAGAGTGATTCAAAGCCTTTGTCACTTCTTTTACCGCCATCGAAACACTGGCCTGACTGAGACCGTGTAGGTAGCTCATACCCACAGGCTTTTGGTAGGAGCCCGTTGCGAAAAACGACAATGCAAGCAGAACCTGTGAATCAACAATGTAAATTGTAGCTTTATACTACACTTAGTACAAATTAGTAGGTGCTAAATGAGATTGATTGTTCAGCATACTCACCTTATTTTCTACACTGACTTTTGATCTCCTTCTCATTGGAGCCATGTAGGGCTTGAGCTCAGTACATAGGTCTGCAAACAGCTCCTTACTCAGCCTGTAATAAGCTCTAAACTCGGAGTCAGAGAGCTCCAGTGCCTGAGCTTGGTCGCGTAGGCGACGCCCCAATAGCGCTGTATTTCTGACAGATTCTCTTCTTTCTTCTTCACTAATAGCTTCCATTATAAGCACTGCGCGCGCCATGGTTTTTAAAATTGCTTATTACTCTATTAAACACTCCGCGATTGAGAATCAATCCGAAGAAAAACACGTTTTTTGTAATTGCTAACTGACAGTTCAAATCGCTCGCTGATTGCTTTCGCTTTGCTGTCAAAAGTCATAGGTAATACGAAAAATTTGACAACTCAAACAGTTTCGATCGTTTGAATGCACCTAAATGCACTTTTTAGTTCATCGATTGTTCGGTAGAGGCAGCACTCTCGCTATTTGCTAATTGCTTTGTTTTCGCTGATAGGTAATACGAATTTGCGATTTTGGAGCAATTATTGCGCGTTTTTTGCTATTGCAAGATACGTGATAACCCTGCCGGCCAACAAAATACTATTTAACCCAGTCCTAAAAAAAGGATAATAATTGATGGTGTTTATATTATTTCATCTCGTAGTTGATGTTTAGATATCATAAACAATGTAACGAGTAAACCTAATAAATAATAAAGAACCTCAGCCTTTTGTTTTCAAGAATACGAGTATACCTTTATTCATTGTTGTTCGTGATTTCGATAATCTGTTAGATTGTTATGGAAAGTACCAACACTATTGTGCTAAATGACAGCAGATGTCAACGCATACATAGACAATCACTCACACATGCGCAATTCATTTTTTGGCACGTTTTTAGAGGCGCTATATCAATCTATTATTTTACATCATTGGATACAACTAACTTAGTAATAAGGATAGTAGATACTTATAAAACTAACAAGTAGTTATATTGTAGTTATATAGTTAAGTATCATGTATGGGTTAAAAGGCAGTATGACGTAAATAGGCCGTTTATGTACAGAGTTAAGTAGTAGTTCGATTAGAAACCAATAAATGTAATGACTATATTTACCTCATCCAAATCAAACTCGTCTTCATCCAAGAACTCTTCTTCATTTATGATTTCGTCCAGCTGGGGAAGAAATTAATATATTAATATACAAACAGAGGAATAAAACCCATTTCTTCCAGTATTTTTCTTTTCTTATTTGCAGGAAATTACAAATATTGCCTGTGCATTGTAGACACTCTAACCCTAATGGTCAGAGTCCCTCGCAATGATCAACAGTGAATTTAGGTTGTTTCTCTTGTAATAATAAGAGAGTGAAGTGAGAGAGAGAACATAATAATCTAGAAAATGTGAACGGTCAATGAATGATAAAATACGTACAGTCAACAGCACATCAGGTCACCCCATTTCCGTTTTTTCTCTCGCTCTTGCCAAATGTCATTCCTTTGCAATAGAGCAAGGAGGACTGACCGGAAATGGGTAGAGCGATGTGCCGTCCACCGTACACTAATTTAAGACATAAGATAAATACTAAACCAGTACTATGAAACCTGTGAATTTTTGTACAAACTGATAAATAAGTATGAAAAATGGAATAATTTAATTGTTTATTTCAGAATACATTAGGTACGGTGAACAGCACATCACGCTACCAATTTAGGGTCAGTCCTCTTGTTCTATTGCAAAGAAATGTCATTTGGCAAAAGCAGGATAAAAAACAGAAATGGGTAGCATGATGTGCCGTTGACTGAGCAAGATTTCATACATATTATTAGTACTCGTACAAATATTATGCTTAGAGACTTGTGTGTTAATAAAATTTTTAATTTGTATTGGAATGGACATGCATGACATATTTGCATAAAATAAATAAGCATGAAAGCTGAAAAAGCTATGACTGTTTTTATTATTTTTTATTTTCTAAAGATTCGAAAATCAGAAAGACTGGTAACTGGTGACTGGTAGAGAATGCTTCATTGGCATTAAGTCCGCCTTGTGTACCATTCATTGTTGTGTAATTAAGAATAAATAAATAAAAGACATTCGGCCTTGGCTTCAGGCGTGAATCGAACCCGCGTCTTTATACATTCTTACCTCAGGCTCCTTCTTAGTGATCGGCGGTCTATTGATCAACTTCACAAGGTTCGACTTAGCCGACTGGACGTTAGACTTCAGCAGGGACTTGTCGTTGGCCTTGCGAGGGTTCTGCCGGGGGGTCGAGGATACTGGCTTCTTGACGGGGGCTGGAATAAGGGTATATCTTTAAAAATGGTGGGTAAAAACACTGCGGGAGGCTGGCAATAAAAAGCGTTGAGAAACTGACTATTGTATACAGGGTGAATCCGACAAAATGCTAAAGGATGTTTCGGATTTGCCATACATTTATGTAAAAATAATTCGGATTCGAAAAAAGCAAACGCACAATTTAAATAAAAAAAGCATTTCGAATGCTAAACTATGAGCGATATAGAAAATGCTCAAAGGATTCTCGAAGCAAATTTTCCCTTAGTTTTTTTATCTCGTTGTGTGTTGTATCGCTAATAAGAACCCATGCAATTAAAATTTGGCCTTCCACGCCCAGTTCAAACATTCACCCTGTATAACCTAAATGTAAGACACAAAGATGAAACAATATATTTGTTGGAATTATTTACTTGCTGATATTAACTAGTGCTGTTTGATTGTAAATTAATTATTACATATCAAATAAGTGACATGTACAATCAACAGCACATCAGGTCACCCCATTTCCGTTTTTTCTCTCGCTCTTGCCAAAAGTCATTTCTTTGCAAAAAAAGCAAGGAGAACTAACCGGAAATGGGTAGAGTGATGTGCCGTCCACCGTACTTGTCTTTCTTGAGTATACATTTCTATAAACTGAAACTGACTTACATGGAGAGTTAGCACTGCCAACCAGCATCACCGGCTTGCCAACTGGCTTGGCCACCGGTTTGCCAACCATCTTGGCAACCGGTTTGGCAACTGGTTTGGCAGCCGGTTTGCCCTGAACCACCGGCTTGGAAACACTCTTGCCGGTCTGACGGGAGTGTCTGGTGGGGAATCTGCGAGCTGGGGGGTCATCTGATGACTGGGGGAGAATAGATAAGTTCTACTTTATTGTAGTAAAAGGTACACAAACCGCCAAAATATGACATACGTGGTGTTAGAACTTAAACGACGATATTGCAGTCATTACATGTCTACAGTGTCAAATTACTTCTAAAAGCCCAGACAGCAATCCAAAGATAGTAAAGATATAAAGGTATTTACGTTTTAAGAGTGTCCAATTCATGAAGAGTAAATAAGCTACAGATAGGAAAACAGACCGTCTTGGCTCCAGGCGGGAATCGAACCCGCGTCTTTCACGAACCGGACGACTGCACTAACCACTGTGCTACCGAGACCGTTAACAGACCGGCCGAATTTTTCTGGTATATTTTACCTGGTAGCCAGGTTTCCTATTTATAGTAAGATGATCATACAGTATCCCTAATGCTTGAATAAAAAAATAACCTAGTAAAAAAGCTGTCGTATTTTTAACTTTTATGTTATAATGGCTGTCTTTAAAAATGCCAAAAAAACACGTGATTAATGCAAGGCCCTTTGGGATAAGAATAAGGGAACGTCAAGTATACCAGAAGTATATACCTTACCTCGTCATCATCTTCGTCACTGTAGTCCTCTGGCACAGCCTTTCTCGCCGGGAGCCTGGAGCGTATCAGTGCGTTCTTGGCTACCGTTAATTTCTTCACGGTTGATCCCTAAATAAAAAATTAGTCAATAAATATAGAAATCAGTCGAAGGATTTCAAACCGCCTCTGTTTAGGGCTCGTGGGAACCTTGTCACCAGATATACAGGGTGTTTCTTCTAAGGTGTCAAGCCGGCGCGAGCTGATAGTAGGGTACCATACCTATCGATTTAACCCCCATGTATGTTCTACGATTTTTTGTAGTTTTCGAGATAATCATGTTTTTGTTATTTTTTAAAATTTTGCGAGCACTTGGCTTTAAATAATTATAACTTTTTTTTTGTTTGACTTTTACTGGATATTTTCTTTTTATTATAATGTCTATTGATTGTAATTTCATGATTAAAATAATCTCTGTCCTAACTTTACCACAAGATACAAAAAAAATGATTTATAGTGAAAAAAAAGTGAATCTTGCAGAACATAACGAAAATTCAATCGTAAATTAAAAAAAACAAAAGGCATTCCATAGCTTCTTACTAATTTTAAAAACTGCGCAGCATCATAAGCTTCCATAATAATACAAGAAAGCATGTCCTTCGTGGGGCACTTTTCGCTGTAATTGATGCTCAAGTCTTGAGTAAGTATCGGAAATAGTGTAATTTTCATACTCAATAATTTTCTAGTATTTTGGCATAATTTTGTAATTTCTGAGATTTATTGTCTTTTAACGTTTAAACAAAGCTCATTTGTTAATAAAACAGTCATTTTATAACTTCCAATCATTCGAAAGTCACAACTCCTGGTGTAAAAAAAAAAAATATTGAGGAAACCGGACCATGTTTTGAATCGATTATCGAACTGTTTTGAGTTACTATGCTCAAAATACGCGTACCTAAAAAATAATAAAGATGGTCCGGTTTCCTCAATTTTTTTTTTTTTTACACCAGGAGTTGTGACTTTCGAATGATTGGAAGTTATAAAATGACTGTTATATTAACAAATGAGCTTTGTTTAAACGTTAAAAGACAATAAATCTCAGAAATGACAAAATTATGCCAAAATACTAGAAAATTCTTGAGTATGAAAATTACACTACCTATTTCCGATACTTACTCAAGACTTGAGCATCAATTACAGCGAAAAATGCCCCACGAAGGACATGTTTTCTTGTATTATTATGTAAGCTTATGATGCTGCGCAGTTTTTAAAATTAGTAAGAAGCTATGGAATGCCTTTTGTTTTTTTTAATTTACGATTGAATTTTCGTTATGTTCTGCAAGATTCACTTTTTTTTCACTATAAATCAAATTTTTTGTATCTTGTGGTAAAGTTAGGACAGAGATTATTTTTAATCATGAAACTACAATCAATAGACATTATAATAAAAAGAAAATATCCAATAAAAGTCAAACAAAAAAAAAGTTATAATTATTTAAAGCCAAGTGCTCACAAAATTTTAAAAAATAACAAAAACTTTATTATCTCGTAAACTACAAAAAATCGTAGAACATACATGGGGGTTAAATCGATAGGTATGGTACCCTACTATCAGCTCGCGCCGGCTTGACACCTTAGAAGAAACACCCTGTATAAGCCGCCCTAAGGCCTCAGATTAGGCTTAACGACGTCAGCCTAAGGTGCCTTTCGAAACACAGAGATAGTTAGAAATTTCCATCCCAATACCCAACCTGGAGTGTGTTCTATCTAATAAACATAAACAGCCTATATAAGTCCCACTGCTGGACACAGGCCTCACCTCAACTACGAGGTGGAAGGAGCCATACTCCAACACGCGGGCTCAGTGCGGATTGTTTGAGGGGTGTAAGGTTAGTGAGCAACCTTAATCTAATGAATATAAAAAGCTATGAAAATTATCATCATCATCAGCAGCCACAAAACATCCCTGCTGAACATAGGCCTCCTCCATAGATTTCCAGAACGGCCAGTTGTAGGCAGCCTGCATCCACGGAAACCCTTTTTTTATACCCTGAGGAAATGCGTTACCCAAACCCGTCCACCGGAGGGCCAGTGGGCTATGTCGAACTCTCCTCTGGGAGGGTGATAACCCAGTGGCCTAAAGACTAAAAACTTAGGGACTCCCTCTCATCGTCCATAGTGGGGGAACACAGGGGTAATTTGCGCGAACCCCTGCGATCTTTATGAAGTCATCTGTCCACAATGATGCGGTCTCCACTCGAGAACTTGCGACCTCAACAAACATCAGTTGGAAAATGACTCAATGAAAATATATAATGGTATAACAGTATGGTGCTATGATGGTATGAAATCTCTAGGTATATGAAAAAACTTTTGCACGTACCTCAAAAATGTATTCGTCATCATCAGTGGAGTGGTCCTCTTCTTTCACCACCTTCTTGGGTTTTGTGTGCATGACTTTTTTAGTTTTCTTGGTCTTATCATCGTCTTCCAACATTCTCTGCGAAAAATTAAAACGGAATCAGTGACTGTTGGGCACAGACCTTACCTCAACTATGGGGTAACACGAGCCATACCGCGCGGTTTCGCGGTGTAAGGTCAGTGAGAAACTTTAATGTCAGATGTTATAAAGCCGCCATAAGGCCTCCGACTAGGCTTAAAGACTGACATCTAGTGACGTCAACCAGAACCAATTGCTTGCTTGCTGCCGAATGTTCCGTTCACCATGACGGAAACATCAGTACGCCTCTGACTAACCCAATAGGGATATGGTAGTGAGGGTATGCATTAATAAATGAATAAATAAAAACTAGTCTTACCAACAGATCATCAGTATCGTTGCCATCCGACTCTTCAACCTTCTTCACATCACTCTTCTTCACCAGAAACGCGCTTAACTCGTCACCTACTTCAGGCAGCGTGTTCTCCAAGCTGTTCAACGTCTGTTCTATTGTAGGATCATCAGGTTTGGACTCTTTCTCTTGCTTGGGTTCAGGGCTCGCTTCTTTGTTCTCAGTGTCTGGTGCCATTTCTTCAGTTGGTGGTATATCTTCAGCGGTCTCATCCAAATTGTCTTGGGCATCAAGGTCGGAAACGGTTCGGTCTGGGTCGGGCTGAGAATATTTAATTTTTTTTTTTATTATTTCACAATGGAACACCTACATAGTCCGGTTCACCGTAGTACTAGAGACAAAATTTCTATTTGCAACTTCTGTGTATACCTACGACTGGTATCAATGGATTGATGGTAAGGTCCTGAATACGAATCTGTCGGTCGTAGAGTGCCAAAGTGGTGGGGGGGAGAGGGGGGATGGATCAAAGGTGGCGAAATGGACCTTTTGTTTTTACGCTATATCTTCGCTAGTACTTGTTGTGGACTTGTTGGAATGGTAATAATATTGTCTATGATTCTTTCATACACATCTCGAACGCACATCAAATACTTTAAAAGTTGCATTATAAAACATTTTTTATTTACTTTAAAGAAAAAAGATTTTGCTGGATTTCTAGAAAACTAGCCCGTTTTTGTGTTTTTAGGTTCTATTAAAAAACGTGGAGAAACTATTAAGCATTCAATGAAGGTATGTATTATTGATGTAGGACTAATATCCATTGAGCTATGGTCGAACGAGCGCAATAAAGTAGCGCGCCGAGTACTCAGGCGGGGAAGACCGCGTTGCGGTGTCATCGTGTTTTTCTATGTTTTAATAATTTGAATAAGCTGTTTGAGTAAATTCTCAGTTTATTATTAGATTTTTGAGACTTCAGTATATTTTTGTTCCAGTACTTAGGTATTTTTAGTTCAGACAGCACCAATAATTATTTAATACTAGCGGCCGCTTGCGACTTAGGAAAGAAAACAGTGATATATCTTTATAAATTACAGCCTATGCCCTGTTCAGATACATAAGCTACATTATTGTGAAGTTTCATTAAAATCCGTACAGTAGTTTTTACGTGAAAGAGCAACACGGCACATCCACACATACAAACTTTCGCATTTATAATATTAATTCGACTATCGACCAACCCCGGCTTCGCAAGGATGCAATAGGATTGTATCAAATATATAAACCTTCCCGTTTAATAATTCTGTCTATTGAAAGAAACCTCATCAAGATCCGTTGCAAAGTTTTAAAGATACACGCAAAGGTACACAGGAATATAGGGACTGAGAAAGCGACTTTGTTTTATACTATGTAGTGACTTACACTTATTCAAATTTCTAACCAAACTATACAAGGTAATAATGTTATCTACTCTATAAAAATAAGTCGGGTTTTCCTTCCTGACGCTATAACTCCAGAAGGCAACGACCGATTTCCACGTTTTTGCATTCGTTGGAACGATCTTGGGCTCCGTAAGGTTTATAGCAAAGAAAATTAAAGAAAAATTTCAACAGAAAAGCGGGAAAATCTTTTTTCACATACAGCTAAGTCCACGCGGACGAAGTCGCGGGCGGCTGCTAGTATTTATTTATTTATTTCTTAAGGACAACTTACAAAACATACACCAGGTAAATTACAGTAGTACATTCTTGGGTAGTTCTAGTTACAGTGTTGCTTCAGTTACAAGTTGGCACGGCATGCATTATACAGGAAGTTGACATAATTTAAGCAAAAGTATATTATTTTTTTCAATTTTTCAGTTATTAAACTTAATAAACTAGGAATGAGTATGTAAAAAGTGTGTGTATCTGTACGTGTGTGTTTGTGTATGTATGTGAGTGAGTGTGTGTGTGAGTGTGAGTGAGTGTGCGTGTGTGTGTGAGTGAGTGTGCGTGTGTGTGTACGCGCGCTCATGTGTGCGTATAATATAGTATAATAATAATCTGAATGAAAGTAGCAAAGGCGTAATAGTTAGCGATTTTACCTACTGCGCTAGGTGGGCTATAGGAGTCTAGGTTTCGATTCCCACTCATAACAAACATTCATTGTATCAATTATTTTTACAGTTTGTACTGGGACTGCGTGTAAATGTCTTTAAACTCGTTCTTTACTTACTCTTTATGGAATGAAAATACAACATCTGTCTGTCCATTAGAAGTTTCTGTGATCCTAAAGCCCCAGAGATACACGTAATGTAATAACGATTAGGTATAGACATTTGTTTTTAATCATTATTATTTTTTTGACTATAGTTTTTCAATCTTAGATCTAAATTATCGCGCTGCACACTGTTCGCTTTAAGTTCTGGTTTCTAGGACCTATCGGAAACGCCACCGGCCCACGCGGGAGCGTCCCGTGACTGCCTGCGCCGCGGCTGCATGCCTGCACTCTGGTGCTCTCAAGGTCGCACGACGTGACGTCGCTACGCTTACTTCGCTGTTAAAACGCACACAAACACAGTACACTTCACAGCTCCAACGCATTTATGTATTATATTACACAATTTTACACTAGGTACACATTACTTTTAACACATATATGTATTTGTATTTTTATATTTAAATGTAATTTATAACTTTAACGCATAGCCGATTCATTTAAAAGCCGCTGCGAAGGTCCGTGTTTTCACTCAGCTGGGCCCACGGAAGACCAGCGCCTGAGCCTTTCAGGTCCAGGCATTAGCTGAGTGTGGTCCATTTGATTTTGGACATCGCGACACTGCTGTCTGGAAGAAAAATTGTTTTGTTTTTTGTTGATTTGTTTGTTAGTGTTTAATTTTTGTGTAACAATTTAATTTTGTTTGTTTTTATCTTTTTTTTGTGATGTAGTTGCGATGTCCAGATGAAATAAACGATTTTTCTTTCTTCTTTCTTTCTTTCTAGATATTAATGCATCTGAGCATTATTCCACAATACTTCCACAACCAACTTCCACAATACTTATCTGGCAAGACATTTCTTTTGATATAGTACACAATATACTAACTAAACACAGACTGCAAGACAGAAACAAACAAATCCAGTCGTCCACAGTTGCTTACTTGAACTCTTAACTTTCTTGATCGTAATCTAGTTAATCGGTAATCGTTGACGTCCACGATGTTTATAAATATTATGCATGCTGGTTTTTAAGGAAAAATACTGCATGTGGTTCCTCCAACTTTGCCCTCTAACTAAGCTTAATTCATGCCCAGAGCAGGAACAGGAGGAGGCATGTCCAAAAAATCGGGACTTATTTTAAGAATAGCGACTTGTGTTTGAAGCTTTTGTGAGAAGACTCTTTGGGTTTTTTTTGGAGTTCAGAGAATCCTCAGTAGTTTTATCTAGTCCAAGTCCCACAACCATTGTCGATGAAATCATTATGAAAGTATAAGTTTGCGACTAATTACCAGATAGACAAAACTATCTACTCAGTCGACGGCAACAGCCCTAGTCTTAGGTAGTAGGTACTGTGTTCAGTCTTTTACTGTTATTTATGTCTCTGAATGGTTATCATCCAACTGAGTTCCAACAGCAGAACAAACACTTCTCCTCCGATCGACAACTGACATCACACTTGGACATGAAAAGGAGTCGTCTGTCACGTTTCTGGCATGGCTAGTAAGGGTCAATCCACCTCACACGTAGGTATTGCTTCAAAATAGATGTGTTTGTCACGTTGCTTGAGTAGTAAGTAAATGTAGATCTACTTTTTTGTATTTTTATTTGTGGCTGAGCAGGCTGAAACTCGCACAAGTATGAACTCATAGTAGCAGCCAATGGATAGTGCTTAACTGTGTAAAATTGTATCGCAAACTAATGTACAGGTTGTTTCCAACCCAAAAGTTTTGAAGACATTCAATAGTTATAGTATCAGCTATGGTTGTAGGCTGCAGCGCCATTAGACCTAACAATCTGCTTTTTTGATCCATTTGCTAGTAAAGCTATTATCTTCGTCCTCGACATCTGTTGATCAAGTCAAAATCAGATGTCTCACACATAGTGACCGTATTCTTAGGGTAAGTTGCACCATAGTAGAAGTTGAAGTTAAAGTTTATGTCAAATTTGACAATTCGACGTCATTTTTGGGCCTAACCGGTACTTTAACTGAAATGTGGATGTTTGTTATTGTTAAAGTCACATGGTGCAACCCACCCTTAAAGTTTCATCAGTAGTTTTCCACCTCCATGTTGCCGCTCACCAGTGTTAATGGCTTGGTGTTAGTCGGGTACATTCGTGAACTTAGTACGTTGTAATTGTAGTACAGTCAGCCAAGAAAGTGGTCTACCACTTTTGACAAAAGTTTCTGCGAGATGTAACGATCGCTAAGGTTGACTTTTCTAACAGAGTTTAACGCAATGCCCAATTGTGTTATGACGTTTTGTCTGTAATCTGAAATGCCTGACTTTTTTGACGTCATTGGGTGACTTAGTTTAACCTCATTGAATGCGATCTTATTTCTACTGAAAAAAAAAGTCTCACTGACAATTGTACTGTAAAGTATTTCCGTCAATGAAATATTAATTTCAATCTGTTACTTATGATAACTCAAACTTGGCATGACGTTATATCATAAATGACAAAGAGAGCCATAGTCACTGACACAAACTTATTGCCAGGGAAAATTGACCTTGTTGTTTCATGATGTTCAAACGAATCTCAACCGTAGGGTGGTAGACCATATTTTTGGCTGACTGTACCTATGCGTTAATTTACTATAATATTCGCCTTTACGACGTTACGATGATGATGGTGATGAAGACTGTGCACCACACTCAACTAGGGTTACGCCCACATTGGGCAAACCAGCAAACTAAAGGGCACATTTTTTTATGAATGGGAGAGAATGATCATCTAAACGCCATCGGGCGGCTACAACTGTAGGCCACGTAGGCATACATACTTAAAACCACTATTTACAGCCACCTATATTTGAAATAATTTTTATCTACTAATGACCTATTTGTGATTACTAATGCATCCTACTAATGTTATAAATGCGAGAGTTTGTAAGAATTGATGTATGTTACTCTTTTAATACGTTCGAACTACTCAAGGGGTTTTAAAAGTAAAAAAAAGTAAAAAATAATTAATAATTAATATTTTAATTATTATTTTAATTATTTTTTTTTTTTTTTACTGTTGAACCTTCAACAGTAATATACTTAGCTTATACTCGTACATCAGAATAACACATAGGCTACAATTAATAATGATATTGTTAAAAATACTGAAGCCACGGGTGGCCGCTACGCGCTAGTATGAGAATACGGAGACAAGTAAGTTCTTCATGGATGATCAACATTAGGCTACGTTGACTTCCATTTTCTTAGAATGTTCGCATACACTTTCCATTTTATCTATTTGTTCATTGCCCATGCTTTGATTTACCAAATTTAACTAAATGGTTTTCTTAAATTGCAATTTCACCCGCCTAAACTTCTATTAGTTGGTACCTACTTAGTTTATTTAAAGTGCTAGTTTCGGCATTTAACAACTACAATGTTTATATTAAGTTTTATCTTAGTTTTATTCACTACTAAAACACTAAAATCATACAACAAGAATCGTTAAAGGCAGCAAATAGGAGAAATTCTCTCACTTTACGTCGTCATTTGAGGCGCGAAACAGGCGGCGATGTTGTGCGCCACTGACACCACACAACTCAATAGTTATTGAACATAAGGTAATAATTCTTACCTTTTTTTGAAGCTGAATTGATTTGACACATTTTTTATAATAACCTGTATTACCTTAAACTTAATGGTTTTCTTGTAATCTGCAGTGTCATTTATACAATGGGTTACAAAAACTCATTTTTTTAAAATAACTTTTAAAGTATTACTTTTACGTATTTCAATTCTTTTGAACAAAGACAGCAAATATAATTACCATTTAAATGAAACCAAAATCAAAGAAATACAACAAGTATTTACAGAGATACAGCAAAAAATTCAGAGGTCGTTTTATCACCTTTTACGGCTCCCCCCCCTTACCCCCACCACTTTTTCACTCTACGACCGACAGATTCATATACACGACACTATCCCAAACCCATTGGTACCAGTCGTGGTTATACACAAGAGTTGCAAATAGAATTCAAGTTCTAGAGCACTTTTGCTCAAACGTGAACCAGACTATACAGTGGCGGAGGCTGACAACGACCAGAGTGCAATGGGGAGTTGGACAGCCTATGTCTTGAGACAACTAGCAAAAGGCAGTGTAAAATAATATATGTAAAGTTATGTGTTCTTGTGTCAAATGCCTAGATCCATTTTGGGTTGCTGTGTAACTATAGGTTATGCCCAGGCTTTGAACAACATTGGCGCCAACAACAGGGTCATGCTGCGCTGTGTTCCGGGACCCTGTAATATTCTGGGTAACGAAGCAGCGGAGGTCCTAGGGCTGAGTAGGGGACAAATCAGAATCCTCACCGGAACCCTGACAAGGCACTGCCAGCTGATCAAACATGGACACAGGATTGGCATCTCAGAGGTGCCAACCTGTAGATTCTGCTAGGACATGGAGAGAAATGCCCGAATGAATGCAATGAATTATCGCAGTGTAGGGACCGGCTAGGAAAATCATGCAGTTTATGAAACCTGTTGGCCTGGACAGTGATCTCTAAATAAAGTGATGATGGCCACAATAGATCAGCAAGTCCTATCATCCAGACGACATCCCTTCCTTTAATGAACAACTATAGATTGTGATATGTTTGAGAGTGAGCTAGGGTGTGAGAAAAGTTGACAAGTCCATCTATGTTTACAACTCGCAAGATGGTCCCGAATCTCATAGTAAATGGTGCGTTAGAGAACAGAATATTGGCAACAAAATGAAATTGATGAACAGTTGTACTCACAGGTCCATTTTCAGCATGTCCATCATCATCAGTAAGCAGGCCATCACTCAGCCACTCCTCCTGACCTTCATCCTGTGCCAGTTCCTGACTCTCATCTTTCGCAAACTCCTGGCTTTCTTCGTTCATCACCTCTTGGCCTTCCTCATTTGTTAACTCTTGACTTTCATCATTCATCAACTCCTGAATGCTGTCATGCACCAACTCTTGACTATCCTCCAGACTTTCATCTTGAGTGAAGGTTTGGGACATCTGAAACCAAATAGGTGATATGAAAAAACATCACTTAGAGCCAGTTCACACCTAGCGATTGTTGGGCGATTCCACGGCGAGACAAGACAATCACGCCGCGAACACGCCGAGAAGCTCGCTTTGAATTTGACTGATGAGGCGTTCACCCGCCGCGATATAGGCCGCGTGTACGCTGTGCGATCGCGGCGAGATCGCCTCGCCGTGAAACTTTTGACAACTCACAAAACTACAGAACCACAATGATTTTTTGTAGTCTGGTATTTTGCAGTGTGTGTAAAATTGTGATAATTTGAAATTTAGGTCACCCAGTATTCTGCATGTCATAATCTGGTGAAATGTTTGATTTTATTCAACTTATCTACGAGTAATACCATAATGTACAAATTTCATGCAAATATGACCAAATTATTTAATTTTGAATCTGACCAATTTGTTGTTTTGATTAAGAAGTACTTAACCAGAAGTTGTGAGTTCAATTGCTACATAGCACAAACTTTTGTGTGCATGAACAGTCTGTTTGTACAGATCTGGGTGTTTCCTGTTAAAGTGTTGGCAAAAAAAAGTATTTTATTATCTTTGCTTAGTTTGGGGCTTAGTGGCAGTGCATGGATTAACCGGTGATATATTGATTTATATAATTTGATCTGGTTAGTGGTTGAGTATTGCTTTGTGTTACAGAAACTAGATAGGTACAGCAAAAGCAGGTATGTACAGCGGCGTCTGGCTGTTTAACCTTACCTAAAGAGATATGGTGACAAAATTACGACTTCATTAAGTAGTTTATCGTTCCATGCGTTTAGAAAGATGGTTTTGTACTATTTCAAGTTCATTATAAACTAAATTATGCGCTAATATGAGATTTTTCAACCACATCTAGAGACGAAAAAATTTGGTATTGATTTTTACCTCGTATTTAGAGATTTTTGTGGGCGGTTCTTCTGTATCAGTCATTTTTAAAGGTTTAGTTTGAATTTTAAAAACACTATCTTCCCATCCTCCGCATAAAATCATGCGACTCATAAAGCTAAGGAATCGGTCAAATTTCAACAAAAAATTATTGCTAAGACGCAAACATAACCTCAAACGCAAACAACTAGTGTTGTGTGCTTGTGGTGAGACGCGATCACGCGAGTTGTTTTGTAATCAGTATTTTGTACATACATTGCGATTATTCGATTGTAACCTGGCTGATCGCTTAACGACGTTTTACGAACGTTATTTACTAACAGTTAAGTGCTTAAGTGAGAGAGATTGGCCAACATTGGCCTTAGTTAGACCGTGTGGGATGGAGATTGGGAGGGGAGGCCTTTGCCCTGCAGTGGGACGGAACGTGCTGATTTAGATTTTAGATTTAGAAGTGCTTCACGTGCAGATCATTGTTTAACTGCAGTGACTTCACCGGAGTATTCCTTCACATTACAGTGAGTTACCAGCCGTACACTTACTCTCCTTTAGTCAAAATCTAGCCCATAGAATGTTTTCAGAAGTGGAGTGCTACCATTCCCCAAGAAAGGAACCTTTCTTCAAGGTTGTCAAAATTTTGTTTAGTAAAACATGCAAATGATCGAGAATAAATCGATATTTTACGACACGACGGACAATACGGACATCCCTACGCTTGACATCGAATTTTTTAATTTTTAAAAAAAGGTTCACTTACAGCTGTAAGTGAACCTTTTTTTAAAAATTACGCCAAGCTTGGCGTCAAGGTTTTTGGCTGAACGCATGCTGAACTAAGTTGTTTTCTCTTGTTGTGAATGTAATGGAATGTAATAGTGTAGACTGATTAAACTTTATGTCCTTCATCCGACTGTAGTTCACATTAAACAAGAGTTTCGAGTTAAAGATAACAAACTATTGAACTAGATCGGGCTGAGTTTCAACCAAGTTAAATAAGGGTTCCGTTATGGTGTGTCAGACTCAAAATGAACTACCCCCGAATTCACAAACGCAAAGCAAGGTTGAGCATCCCTCGGAAGTATAGCTGACCCTTTCAGTTCACTGACTATTTACATTTAACGGGACAGCATGAGCTTGAGGCTTAGCGTTGATTGACGTTCGTGAATTCGGGGGTAACTGCCCCATTCACAGACGTACAGTCAACAGCACATCAGGTTACTCCATTTCCGTTTTTTCTCTCGCTCTTGCAAAATGACATTTGTTCGCGATAGAGCAAAGAGGACTGAACGGAAATGGGTAGCGTGATGTGCCGGCCACCGTCCATTGTAGAAAATGGTTCAAGTGCCACGCATTACCATTCTGGAAAACCTCAACAAAAATGTTTTAGCCTCTGGCAATATGCAATTTTGGGACTAAGTAATGATTATCTTTTGATCGTAGTCTCTGAGTGCGGCCGTTTGAAGGACATTATTATGAAGAGCAATCGTCAATCGGTCACCGATCGAGGGTCCCCGGCTAGATGGGTAACTAACAGAGACAAATCCTACTAATATTATAGATGTGAAAGTTTGTGTGTGTCGATGGACGTGCCGTGTTGCTCTGAGCTTTCACGTAAAAACTACTTAATGTATTTGAACGAAACTTTACAATAATATAGCTTATACATCTGAATAGGACATAGGCTACAATTAATAAAAAAACATTACTACTACGCGGAAGAAGTCGCGGGCGGCCGCTAGTAGTGCTTAAATATTACTTACTTCAGGGATATAGGAAACTAAAGTAAATAAAGATACATATAAATGATATTCCTTTAATAATATACATAATTTTGCTAATAGTAAATAAAATGTCTTGCGCTACATTGATATTTTATTCGAGATTGCGTTATATACAATATACATCCCTGTCTATACATAAACAAACAATACAAAACCATATTTTCACAACTTTTTGGTTGCTTCTACACATTTCAATGTGCGAGGAAGCAGTGGCGAATACAGCTCTTTAGTATGTTCGTGTTAAGAATACAGTATTTTTTTTATTTGATTGCGTTACACGGAGAAAAACTCAGGTACAAAACCGTTGCATTTGAAAGAATATGTTCAACTGGTCACTGTGAACTTGGCTTGCTAATTAGGAACGATTTGATTGGTTAGGGGGCGTGCTAGGTCGAAGGACAAGAATGAAATCACTGCATTCTCAACGCGAACGGACTATAAGTGCCTAGAGAACTCATGGAACTACCCATTTCTTTATCTCTATTTTCCATTTCTCAATTTATGTCCCGTTCTTGCTAAATGACATTTATTTACAATCGAGGAAGGACTGACCGGAAATAGGTAGCCTGTCATGCTGTTGACTTTACACCTTGTTTTAATTGCTTCATTACCTAATAAAGTTAACAATTATTATTCATAAGCACATCATGCGTTAAGTACATGCTTGGTTTGCAATTGTGGTCCGGCCGGAACACAATTAGACGAAAACGACGTCGTGTCGTGGGAATCTACTACCTGCAAGGAACATTCTCACGATGCCGCGTCGTAGCACGATGCGACGCGACGTCGTATCGTGATATTATAATAAAAAAGAGGTAGATAGGTTGCCAGTACTGATGCGAAGTCAAAAATTGTCCAATGCCTATAATTAGACCTTTTGAACAAGATAGTATGATTATTTATTAGAGCGTAAACGAGACAGATACATGTTACACAGTGTTGTCTCTAACTGTCAATGCTTTGCTCAGGTGCAATTCACTAATAGTTCTGATTTCGGTTGCCAATTTTAGCACAAGTAACCTATCTGCCTCTTTTTATTATAATATCATTGCCTACGACATATTCATAAAGTTAACATAAAACAGCATTTTTTCACAACTCTATAGGCCAGCAGGGTTGTGCGCGTGTTTTACGCGCTTTATACAAAATATTAGGAAGTGACGTCACTATACATGAAACGTTTTTGTTTAATTTCAATTATTTTTTTAGTTTAATTAATCGTTTAACGTATAAGATGATTTCGAGACAAATGATTTTGACTTAAACTATAATTAAATATAATTTGTACAATAATTAATTTAAAAGAAACGGTAGATATGATATTTCGATTTAATTTCACTTAATTCATTTAAATAAAACTTAATCAGATCTCTTAGTAATTTGTGTAAGAAGTCCTCAGAATACTGAAAAACTAATTCAAATAAACATACTCGTAGAATCGTTCGACAATGGATTCTATTCTCCTTCTAGCAACTGTACATTAATTTTGTACAGTTATTTCAATTATTCAACCAATTATGCAAATTAGAATTAATGTCAATATAATACAGGTGTTTATAGTCCGTTCGCGTTAAGAATGCAGTAATTTCATACTTGTAAAAGGACAAGCCTAGCACGTCCCCTGGATCGGAGTTTTTTTGTGTGCGAAAGATTTAAATTTAAAAATCACTGCATTCTTAAAGCGAACGGACTATAGCATTAGATAGAGTTACAAGTTTGCGAATAACGATAACAAAGTTAAAAAGTCACTGATTATCTATTCTTAAACATAATATTGTTTACAAAGAAAAGGTTTTTTGTCAGGACATAATTAAGAAACTTTTCTGACTGCGCGACTATAAAACAATGGCTGGCATTATAACGTCTACGCATTCTTGTAGAGAGTATAATATCTTACAGTCTTATATCACTATAAGACGGCGGTTTAAGGATAGATACAGCTAATAAACATTCAGAAAAGGGTCAACAAGGCCCTAATTTGAAGCAGGAGTATCTTTCCCTTCTATAATAGCCGTCAACAATTGCCTATCTCGTTTATTCTCGCACGCACTGGTAATCAAAGCCACTAAATGCTTATTCGAGTACTCTGTTCTTTCTCTTATGAAATCTTCCAAACCTTTCCGAGGTAGGTAATAAGCTTTCACATACCTATCTACATAGTCTTGGTATGGGATCGGTTTTAAACCAGATATTTTCTCTAATTTCACAAATAACTGCCTATAGTCCAGCTGCATAAGCCCTCTTCCAGCGTTAGAACACTTCGTCGCATTAGAAAAGCCTTCAACTAGTAAATGTACAATAAACTTAGAAACCATTGACCAAATTGCATTCAACACGCCTATATTCAAAGTCACTTTCGCTGATATATTCTCCAGTCGCAAAGTGTACACTTGGATTTTTCTCGTTATCATGTCTACATAAGGACTGTGTTCTACAGCAACGGTTTTGACATCCCATTTGACTTGTGACATTGCTACGAGAGCAGACCTTGCATCAACCGCTTTAGACGCAGAACACATATATACTGGCATACGTAAATCTGCAACTACAGCTAAGGTATTATCTCTGAAGTGTTCTAATAGTAGTTTCTGATGTGGAGCTACTATAGTTTCTAAATAAGGCTGCAAGAATTCATATTGTTTCGCTAGAAATATAGAACTTTCTACGGCTACTATGCGCTCGCTTAGTCCGTGCAAACTATCTTCAGACGTCAAATCTAAGTGATTGGGCAAATCTGGACAAACAAATGTTTTATCACCTTCCGAATTTGTATCTATATGATTAGAAATTCTTTTCAAAAGTAGGTTTAATTTTGTAGTATATAAAGTCGTTGATGCGACTTCTAAATCGGATGTGAAGAATAGATGGACTGTATAAAAATAGTAGTCGAAAAGTTGGTTTAGCAGCATTATTACTTCTAGAGATATTTGAGGCAAATATCTGCAAATTTGTAAATACTGTCCGCAATTTCTCAGCACTGATAACGTTGTATTTGTTACAATAACGCTTTCTTTTACTTTCGATGGACTTTCTATAAATTTCTCGTTATTATTCGTAGTCGCATATTCATGTCTATCGACTTCGTCTACAAATTCTCTCTTCAACTCCTCTGGTTCGTCATCAGACTCATCACTCGGCTCCAATTCTGGTTCTAATCCAAATATATCATCATTTGTAACGTTTTCATTGCGAAACATTTCAAATGGTGTATGATTAGTTTTCTGGTTAAAATATTTAGCAATATAAACACTGTCTTCTTGCGAGTGGACTGATGATGTGCCGTCTGATAGTGTTTTGATTATAGAAGTGTCCGATTTTGAAGGGATTAAGTATTTTCTGAACTGCTTAAACTCTTGGAGATTAAGTAAGTTGAAAGTAGACTTCACAGGGCATTGTTCCCATCCTTCGTTCTCCAAAAACAACTTCAACTCTTCCATACGACCTTTGTGGTAGTTCTTTATATACGAAACGCTTTGAGTCTTGATAAAGTCTTGCAGAAGATCTGATTTGTCACCGCAAAACACTTCAGCTACTTGTGTAAGTTTCCTCAATATCCCAAGCATTTGGATAAACTTTTCAAAAGGGTACTCCTCAAGTCCTGAGCTTTTGAGAAACGTCGAAACTTTCGCTTGAACATCATGCCAGATCCTGATAAGTCCTGCTTTTAACTTCTGTCTGATATATTCCCTGCTTACATTCTTTTCAATTTCAAAAACATTCGTGCTAGGCACAGTTTCATCTTCGTCATGCCTAGCATGCCACTTGACTAGCAAGTAGTAGCTTCGCATTATTAGGAACAAATTCTCGCAAAGGTTCAGCAAACATATAGGAGCTTTGTTGGGTTGGACCGACTGACACATTTCTTGGAATTTCATCTCCATAGACACTTCCCCTGCATAGTTCTTTACTGCTGCTATAGAAGTCTCATTGACTGCTGAAGAGTAGTGCATATGGAGTTGTTCCATGGCTGCTTGCGTTTTTCCTAACAGATCATAGGCTTTCCTCAATTTCCTAAAGACCATTTCATCAAACTTATAACAAATTGATGCTAAAACTGAATCCAGTCTCTCCTCTGTCATATCTAAGGTATCCTGCAATCGAGTAGCTAGATCTGCTATGCAAGTATACTCTTTATGATTCGCGGCTGCTTTTCGACTCTTTAGTATTATTTCTATCGCTTCAAAATATTCTTTCCTGCTCAACAATTCCGCGACATCTTTCTCAACACTGCGCAGACTCCTTAATAATTCTAAAGATTTGAGTACTGACCGTATTATTTGTCTCTTTCTGACGTTAGCGAGGATGACAAAGGTGGAGATAGTGAGATGGTTGGAGGCATTCCTGAGATGGTCCCTGGACTGTCGACACGTGTTGAGGGTGGTTGTGAGGTTTTCTCGAATGTTTTGTATCTCGGCGAATTCGCGGTCGCAGTTGTCGCGTTGCTGGGAGATGAGGTGTAGAGCTTTGCCCGATACCACCTGGAAATAAATAAAACATGTTGAAGAGAGAAACTGCTGAGTCACTTTCCAATTCTTCTCAGTTCAGAAACAACTTTGAACGCAGGTGGTCACTGGAGTTACACTGTGTTTCTATACTGTGTATTTATACTATTTTCATCATAGAAGTTATGTCAATTTTAGATGTATCTTATGTTTGGCTTTAAATATAGATTTTAAGTATTCGATTTTTGAGGCGAACTGGCAAGAGAGGTCACCTTTTTCATAGAAACCCAAACATACGGTACTCCTTTGACTACTAAAGTTTTGTCTTTCGTTCTCATTGCGGTCAACATTTGCGAGTAAGGGCCACGAGCCACACGCCACAAAACGCCGCCACAGGCATCATATTCCTAGTTTGTAGCGTGTGGCGGGCACCGTGTGAAGTCCATTTGTAATGTGTAAAAACTACAGGAGTGACAGCACTGAATTAATTCCTATGAATAAGGGGTAAGTTGCGATGTTCTCTTTCTTTTCTTTTAACTTAGCCTTTAATGTCCCACTGCTGGGCAAAGACCTCCCCCATGACTGAATAAAAACATTTTCATTTTTATTTATTTATTTATATCTTGCCAGCAATCTCTTTCTTGAGCTAAAGTGTTCCACTTTTGGTTTGATGTTCTAAATTAATAAAAGTTTTCCCTCTCATTCTAACCTGCTGCTGTCTCTTCAGCTTCGTGAACATCTCTTCGATGGCCTCACAGGAGGGCGGGCTCGGCGCGTGCTCCAGCACATACCTACCGGCGTCGAACTCCGACGGGGGGCGAAGTATACGGGCTATTATTAGCTCATCTTGGGATAATTTCCAGGGATATTCATTATTTGTCTCTTTAGTTGTTATTGCTGTCAAGGCTACTTTTTACCATCGCACCGCCCGCCATCGTCAGGGTGTTCATCCACATACTCAAGAGCCGCCATGATCTCGTACAGCTCAATTCCTAAGATGCTTCCTTCCCAGGATACTTAAATTCTGGAACGAACTCCCTGCCGAGGTTTTCCTGATGAGCTATAGCATAGAGTCCTTCAAGAGGGGATTGAAAAGGTTCTTGCAGGGTGTTTCACGCGTCCATAGGCTGCGGTAGCTGCTCACCATCAGGTAGCCCGCATGCTTGCCTCACAGTTTGTGTAATCTCGGGGTCGGCCTCGGCGGCACAGTATAAACCATACAGTAAAACCATACATCTACATACACCCGTGCCACTCTCGGTTTGAATGTGTACGTCGCGCGTCGCGCGCTATCACGCACACGCGATTTCACGCACACGCTAGCATAAAATAGGGAGGCGGCAGTACGGACGGGCTGTGCCGCGTGTCTGTGTGCACGCTAGGCTAATAACTCGGCGGGCGGCCTTAGATAGCCTACTGTATGGTTTATACTGTGTCGGCGGTTACGTCAGTTGTAGGTAATGTCGCTAATTAATAAACATTCTCCCTCTCATTCTCACCTGTTGCTGTCTCTTCAGCTTCGTGAACATCTCTTCGATAGCCTCGCAAGAGGGGGGGCTCGGCGCGTGCTGCAGCACATACCTACCGGCGTCAAACTCCGACGGCGGGGAGAAGTATACATGCTCGATCTCACGTAGGACCTGGGGGTAGAATTATTTGTTTAACATACTGTTACTATGATTTAGGATACTAGCGTTAAATATCTTTGCGCAAAGCCGTTTGCGTTTGAGATTGCAAAAGAGAGTAAATTTAACAGACCAGAACACACAAGACTGTTTTTTTTGTTTATCGTCGAAAGACCTTACATTCATGTAAACAATCGTAAAAGAATCACTTCATTAGTATCAATACTAACCGAGACATCACAATTTGAAATGCACATTTTCTGGACTTTCCCAAAAACGCTTCGTGATTGTGATTATGACGTCACGTTCACTGTTTTTGTAAGGAGCGCGTGAGAACTTTGCTGGACAGCTATATTAAATATTGCGTTTATGAAAATGGTCTCTTAACATAACTGCTTCATAATAGTATGGGTTACAAAATAGTTAAAATGAACACTTTTGAAATGGGCTTGCCCACCCAAGTTTGGAGGCTTATTGTGGCGTCATTTTGAAATAAATTTCGATTGTGGTTTTACAATAAGATTTGAATTCAACTTTTATTTTTGGTGAACATAAAAAACATGCAAAATGTCTCATAGTCATCTACCCTATTGCATCACTTTACCTCCAAGTCAGCAGCTGAATGAGCAGCGCTAAGTGACCTTGAGTTGACCCCTGGCGGGCCCCGCCGGTTCTCCACTCCTTCCTCTGATAACATTATTTTAATTCTGGAACAAATAATCATAATCATAAACGTTTATTAAAAGTTATGGGTAAGGTCGTTAAATCTTAAAAATAAACAAAACGTGCACAATAAGCTGCTTTTTTGTACAATATAAAATAAGTCCCGGGCGGCCGCTAGCCGCCCGCGACTTCGTCCGCTTGGACTTAGGTTAAAAAAAGTGATTTATCTTTATAAATTGTAGCCTATGTGCTATTCAGATGCATTAGCTATATTTTTGTAAAGTTTCTTTAAGATCCATCCAGTAGTTTTAACGTGAAAGAGCAACACGGCGCAGCCACACATACAAACTTTCACATTTATAATATTAGTAGGATTAATGCTATTAGTAAAACTAAACTAACTGGAGACTGGAAGTTAAAAATATACATTATAAAGTTTATAAATAGATATAACATTTAAAAATAAAAATTGAAATTTGACTTGAATTTTTAATTTGTTAATAATACCTACATTACTAATAGTCCGGTTCACCGTAGTACTAGAGGCAAAATTTCTATTCGCAACTTCTGTGTATACCTACGACTGGTATCAATGGATTGGTGGTGATGTCCTGAATACGAATCTGTCGGTCGTAGAGTTCCAAAGTGGTGGGGGGGAGAGGGGGGATGGATCAAAGTTGGCGAAATGGACCTTTTGTTTTTACGCTATATCTTCGCAAATACTTGTTGTATTTTTTATTTCTTAGACTTGTTAGAATGGTAATAATATTGTCTATGAATCTGTCATACACATCTTGAACATAAATCAAATGTTTTAAAAGTTATTTTTGAAAACATTATTTTTTTAATCTAAAGAAAAAAGTTTTTGCTGGATTTCTAGA
Source organism: Udea ferrugalis (assembly GCA_950022985.1). Lineage (NCBI taxonomy): Eukaryota > Metazoa > Arthropoda > Insecta > Lepidoptera > Crambidae > Udea > Udea ferrugalis. Next base: position 5,733,472 of record OX465545.1, read on the forward strand.
AAACTAGCCCGTTTTCGTGTTTTTTTGTTCTATTAAAAAACGTGGAGAAACTATTAAGCATTAAATGAAGGTATGAATTAATAATTTAGGACTAATATCAACTGAGTTTTGGTCGAAGAAGCGCAATAAAGGAGCGCGCCGAGTACTCACGCGGGGAAGACCGCGTTGCTGGGTCATCGTGTTTTTCCATGTTTTAATAATTTGAATAAGCTGTTTGAGTGAATTCTTAGTTTATTATTCGATTTTTGAGACTTCAGTATATTTTTGTTCCAGTACTTAGGTATTTTTAGTTCAGACAGCACCAATAATTATTTAATACCAGCGGCCGCCTGCGAAAAAAAAACCGTGATATATCTTTATAAATTATAACCCATGCCCTGTTTAGATGCATAAGCTATATTATTGTGAAGTTTCATTAAAATCCATCCAGTAGTTTTTACGTGAAAGAACACGACGGCACATCCACACATACAAACTTTCGCATTTGTTATATTAATTCGACTATCGACCCGCCCCGGCTTCGCAACGATGCAATGGGATGTTATTAAGTATAGCGGCCCGTCCCGGCTTCGCACGGGCATTAAACATTACATTTAGATTTGTTAATTTTAACACATTCATAATAATAATAATAATATGACACATATTCATCCCTTTTTGCGTTAATTTTTTTTTAACTCGTGATATCTTTTGAATGGATTGTCAGAATCGAATAATTCAAAAAGTAATATAAAGATATTGAAGCAGTCTTAAATAATACATCATTTATTTTGATAAGGGTTAATACCAAGGTACAAATAAAGAGCTTTTTGTAGCGGTGGTATTTTAATTTCTTTTTTTCAATAAAAAAATCGCTTATTGTGACATGACTGTAATAGTTAGAGATATGCTGCCGCTGATTTTTTGTAGATAATGGTGTGTTCTAAAAAAATGTAGTATATCATTTTGTTCTATCATCAATAGTTTTCGCAGCGCACGCGATGTAAGGTAGTTTTTTGATGTTTTTTTCACACCTTGGATTACGTTATCGTAATTTTAGTAAGGATGCCTATTTTTTTTGAAAATGAAATATAGCCTATGTCACTCAGGAATGATGTAGCTTTCCAATAGTGAAAGAATTTTTCAATTCTGCTAAGTAGTTTCGGAGCCTATTCAATTCATACAAACAAACAAACAAACAAAAAATCAAACCTTTCCTCTTTATAATATTTGTATAGATATAAAGCTTCCCCTTTAATAATGCTATCTATTGAAAGAAATCAAGATCCGTTGCGTAGTTCTAAAGATACACTGAGAAAGCGACTTTGTTTTATACTAAGTAGTTACACTTATTCAAATTTCTAACCAAACTGCACAAGGTAATAATGTTATAGGTAAATATCTAATTTAATCATCTGAATGAAAGTAACAAAGGCGTATTCTGCCTAGTGCGCTTTAGACATTTCTTTTGATATGGTAGACATACTAACTCAACACAGACTACTAGACAGGAACAAACAAATCCAGTCCGACACAGTTGCTTACTTAAACTCTTAACTCTCATGATCGTTTTCTAGTTAATCGGTAATCGTTACCGTCCACGATGTTTATTAATTATATGCATGCTGGTTCTTCAGGAAAAACGCTGCATATTGTTCCTCCAACTTTGCCTTCTAACTAAGCTTAATTCATGCCCAGAGTAGGAGCAGGAGGAGGTATGTTCAAAAACTCGGGACTTCTTTTAAGAATAGCGACTTGTGTTTGCAGTTTTTGTGAGAATACTCTTTGGGTCTTTTTGGAGTTCAGAAAATCCTCAGTAGTTTTATCTAGTCCAAGTCCCACAACCATTGTCGAGCAAAACATTATGAAACTATAAGTTTGCGACCAATTACCAGATAGACGAAAAGCCCTGGCTGACTGGCTAAAACTATCTACTCAGTCGACGGCAACAGCCCTAGTCTTAGGCAGTCGGTACTGCGTTCAGTCTTTTACTGATATTTTTGTCATTGAATGGTTATCTTCCAACTGAGTTCCAACAGCAGAACAAACACCTCTTCTTCGGTCGAACAGACAACTCCTTTTCATGACCAAGTGAAATTACACTTGGACATGAAAAGGAGTTAATTATCTGTCACGTTTCTGGCACGGCTAGAGTAAGGTTCAATCCACCTGTTCTCAAAATTGAAGACATGCTTGTATCTCACACGTATTGCTTCAAAATAGATGTGCAGCTTTTTTAAAATTTTGGTAATTTTCAGTAGTCATCCGGGATGTAATTTCTGTCACGTTGCTTGAGTAGTAAGTAAATGTAGATCTACTTCACGTTATTTATTTCAATCTTACTTGTAAAGCACAACAATCGTTACTGAGCAGTCTGTTACTCGCACAAGGTATTAACTCATAGTAGCAGCCAATGGATAGTGCTTAACTGTGCAAAGATGTATCGCAAATTAATGTACAGGTTGTTTTCAACCCAAATTTTTGCTAGCCATTAAATAGTTATAGTATGTATAGTATTAGCTATGGTTGTAGGCTGCAGCGCCTTTAGACTTAACAATCTGCTTTTTTGATCCATTTGCTAGTAAATCTATTAAGTATCTTCTTCTTGATCAAAATCAACTTGAACAGATGTCCCACACATAGTGACCGTACTCTTAAAGTTTTATGAGAAGTTTACCACCTCTACTTATGTTGCCGCTCACCAGAGTTAATGGCTTAGTGTTAGTCGGGTACATTCGTGAACTAAGTACGTTTTAGTTGTAGTATGCGCTAATTTATTATAGTATTCGCCTATACGACGTTACGATGATGATGAAGACTGTGCACCACACTCAACTAGCCCGCACTGGGCAAACCAGCAAACCAAAGGGCACATTTTTCTTTAGGAATGGGAGAGGATCTATTCTGATGACCTATTTGTGATTACCAATGTTATAAATGCGAAAGTTTATAAGAATAGATGTATGTTACTCTTTTACGTTCAAACTACTCAACGGGTTTTGATCAAACTTTAACAGCTTATACTCGTACATCAGAATAACACATAGGCTACAATTTTATTTATAAAGTTATTGTTCAAAATACTGAAGCCACGGGTGGCCGCTAAGAGCTGTATGATAATACAGAGACAAGTAAGTTCTTCATGGATGATCAACATTAGCCTACGTTGAGTTCCTTTTTCTTCAAATTTTCACATACACTTTCCATTTTATCTATTCATTGCCCTTGTTTTGATTTACCAAATTCAACTAAATGGTTTTCTTAAATTGCATTTTCACCCGCCTAAACTTCTATTAGTTGGTACCCACTTAAGACAAAAAAAAAGCCCGGCTAACGTTAATCAAAGTGCTAGTTTCGGTATTTAACAACTACAATGTTAATATTAAGTTTATCTTAGTTTTATTCACTACTAAAACACTAAAATCATATAACAGGAACCGTTAAAGGCAGCAAATAGGAGAAATTCGCTCATTTTACGTAGTCTCTTGAGGCGCGAAACAGGCGGCGATGTTGTGCGCCACTGACTACAACTCAATAGTTATTGAACTCAGGGTAATTATTCTTATCTTTTTTTAAAGCTGAATTGATACGCCACATTTTTTATAATAACCTGTATTACCTTAAACCTAATGGTTTTCTAGTAATCTGCAGTGTCATTTATACAATGGGTTACAAAAAGATGTTTTTTAAAAATAACTTTTAAAGTATAACCTTTACGTATTTAAGTTCTTCTGAACAAAGATAGCAAATATAATTACCATTCAAATGATACCAAAATCAAAGAAATACAACAAGTATTTACAGAGATAGAGCCCAAAATCAAGAGGTCGTTTTAACACCTTTTTCGGCGCCCCCCCCTTACCCCCACCACTTTATCATTCTACGACCGACAGATTCATATACACGACACTATCCCGAACCCATTGGTACCAGTCGTGGTTATACACAAGAGTTGCAAATAGAAATCAAGTTCTAGAGCACTTTTGCTCAAACGTGAACCAGACTATAACTAATTAATGAAAAATTAAATGAAAACTAATTCAAAATATTTAACAAACATGTAACAAAGATAGGTACAAACTTTAACATTGAATAATTTTAATTTATAATCAGGAATACTGCTTGTGCTTCACTACAAGTATGTTTTTATCGTCTAAGTATACCTGAAGCAAATGAAAGTATTTCCTAACTAATATTTCTGATAATGAGCTTTTAAAACTTTTGACGTCTGACTCTTTATTCTTTAATAAAGCATTACTAAGTGAGTTCAGAGTGTGGGCAGCATGTACAAGCAAAGTAGGACATGCTTAGTCCTTAAAAAATTAGATTCAAAATTAATCTGAAGCGTAATTTCCAATTATTTTTATCTATGGTAGCGATGTGCCCACTCCTAAGAAACTCAATCAAACACCAATTGGCAGAACAAAACTGATTCTGGAGGGCCAATCCAAGTTACCTGGACAGCGCACAAACTGACTTTAATCAATTTATTATTATCAAGTAAATGAAGTTCTTAGACATGCAAGATAGAAAGTTTAAAAACGTTTAATTTAATGAAATAGGTTCCTTAATAATTAAAATACTAGAACATAACATTCACTTAGTATGAAAATTTATAATAATGGATTCTCATCTCATTGTTCAATAGGTATAAAAATTCAGTACATACGTCTAAGTCAGGGTCTTCTAGTTGTGAAACTATTATCGGTGTGTGTTCTAATATTCACCCAGGTAAAGATAAGGCAGACAAATTATTTGCATACCAAATTATTTTACATATTTTGGATCAACTTACTCCGAGCCTGAACCGTGACTAGTTAATAAAGAATACAAATAGTTGTGCAATGTGCAAATAAAACAATGAACAACTTATCAAAATAGGTACCTTATTTAACATTGGAATTAGATTCGCTGCAGTAAATCATCGAAATTACAAAAAATTCAACAAATCGTTCGATGATGACAAACAACGATACAAAATTACGGTGTCGGTAATAGTCGGTATGTTCTTCTTACTGTGCGGTCCGTAATGCGATTACAGTTCTGTGGGCGCTCACGGTGATATCAGGCGTCCCGAATTGAAATATCGCGTCAACAGTGCTCACAGCGCTATCAGCGTCAAAACCAATTCGGACCGCTAGATAGTGACACATAACCTAACAATTTTTAAACTTTTAATTTCTATCATTCCCAGGTTAAACTTGCGGTTCTTGTAGTAAAACTTTCTGTTACGTTATCACTGAAATAGATTTGTCCTAACAAAGATTTATTCTGAGGAATATTGACAAAAAAAATTTTACGCGAAAATGTCTGTTTGACGTTTCATCTATGAATCTGACATAAGGCCCACGGCGATATCGCTCTGGAGCATTATCGTTGTGAGCGCAATATGGCGCCGTTAGTGACGTCACCCATGACGTAAAGCTGTCTGACGTTAGATGGGCCGTTGGCGCGATATCTCAATTCGGGACGCTCTGTGAGCGCGCTGTAATCGATTTTGACTCAATTCGGAACGCACCCTTATTTAGCCTTATTTAGCTGTCACTTCAGAAGGAAACTCAAAGAAACATAGGTTTTCTCGTTAAGAGCCGTGATCGTAGCAAATTGAACATATTTATGGAACACATTAAAAAAAATACTGTCAAGTAAAGTAATCTACGGGTGACTCGATTCTACGGGGTGTTTCACTTACACTTGTATGAAAAAAAATATGTAAAAAGCAACTAAAATAATTAAATCTTTTTAAGTTTTAATGTATTTTCTCATCTAGCTACGGAAACCACTTCATATTTTCAAATATTAAATAAAGTATTGCGAACGCGGTGATATTGCGAACGTATTCATATCAATTACGTTTCTTTACAAGTAATGGTTCAGGACTTACAAAAGACTCTCCAATTTCCAAAAACTACTATGATTATAAAGTAGCTCACCTACTGCCAACGCCTGCTCCAGCTAAGAGTGCTTCTATTTTTTATTGCACTGTTTATTAATTTAAGCGAAAACATAAATAAAACGTTTTCATTCAAAGTTACATTAGTAGGCTGTACGTTCGATAAACCGTTGCTGCACTGCGACCACTCGCTCTTAAAAAAACAGTAGCCTTGACGTCATGCGAGCGATGAATATTTAGCGACTGTGATTTGGTTATTTTGTGGTGATTTTAGTGGACTACCATTGATGTATTTAGTGAAATAGCAAAAATGGAGACTGAAAGGATGATAGAAGATACTATACCGCCTCAGGTACGCGAGTTAAATTTAATTGGAGCATACCGTAATGTCATGGCTGCATCCGCCATCTTTAACCCTGTACCGTTCGAGCTTCAACTATTTTGTTATTTTGTGTAGATTTCAACTAGAAATCGCATCTTTTTTCTATGTTTTTCAGACCTAGTAAACTGTTAGATGCTAATTATCAGGTTCAATCAACGATAAGTATCATTTCTAGACGATAGCACCGATGAGTATACGTTTCGAATTCTGCATTGCGGATGTATGAAATATTACTTCTTTACTAAATCCCTACACTAGAACTTCTTTTGAAATTGAATACCTAATAAATGGAGACCAATAATTCATATTTTGTTTGTTAAAACCCTTTTAAAATCACATGTAAACATAGCTTGCAAAGCTTCAGACGATTCCATGGTTACGTCCAAAAAAAAACAACAAAAAAACTAGTTGATGCATTCTTATTGTGCACTATTGGCCCAGAATAGTGTCCTGCTGTTTGTTTTGGCAATTCAGCAGTGAAATCACCGTCAATTCTAAAGACTATCGAAGCCATGTTTACGTGGCCTACATACTGTGGTGTTTCGTAATTTCGAAGCAGTTATGTTTGCTTTTTGCTAAGACAATGCTCGTTTTGTGACATAATGCTGGTCGGGCTTGTTCTGAAGCGTACAACGATGTTGCGAAATGCTTATGTTACTCATTTGGTCAACCTGCCCCTTGTGGTATTGAAGATTGAAGCACATAAACACATTCTCACGCTTATACCCTTGTTAAAACTATTAAATGTATTGTATACCCCATTGAGGTCATTCTCACAAACTTATCTTCAAGTGAGCATTGTTCATTATGTATTCTTGAATATATTTTTGATACTTTAGAAGGATTTACAAATACAAATATGTTTAGTTTCTTAATTTTAGGAAATAAAACCTTAATTTGATTTCACCTCTGCATATCTTCATGTCTAGTTAGCATGCAAATATTAGGTGTTATAGGACTCATAATGATTAACAAGTACTTACAGCATTATTTGAAATTTGATATTTTTCTAACAATAAACGGAAGGACTTTAGTATCATAACGGGTTTTTTTTGTGTTTTTGGGGAGAGGGGGGGGGGAGGGGGGGTGTGGTGAGCCCCCCTGCAAAAGGGGGGGGTGACGGAAACCCCCCCCTCCCGAGAAAAAAAATCTTGAAAATAATCATAAAAACACTTCTTAAAAGGGAAAACAATGTCTTTTGGGGGTTGGAGGGAAACGGGGAGCCCCCCTACAAAAGGGGGGGTTGCGGAAACCCCCCCCACCCGAGAAAAAAAATCTTGAAAATAATCATAAAACACTTCTTAAAAGGGAAAACAATGTCTTTCCCCCCCCCCTCCCCCTCAAAAAGGGTGGGGGGGGGGGAATCACTCAAACTCTTCTGTAAGAAAGTAGCATGTGATGGATGACCCTCCCTACTGTTTCAGAGAGCAGGAGCGAGGTGCATCCCCCTCCCTTTTTTGAAGAGTTTTTTTTTAAATAGTTGATTCTGGCGCTTCGCCGGCCGCTGCCGCGGCGCGCTCGCTACGCTCGCTCGGCTCGCGCGGTTTTGGTCACAGTTCTAACCTAACCTAACCTAGTGCTACTTCTAGTAAATGATACTTTTTTATGGCGGGGGGCATCGCCCACCGAGCCCCCCTCGTCCCCCCCTAGTTCCTTTCCCACATTATCATTCTTGCCTATTTTCTGACTTATCTGTGTGTATCTGTTACCTACTATTGTTTATAATCCAAATTATACAGATTGCCAGTAACATATCTAATTGAATGAATAAAGGTAGCAAAATAAAATATTGTTGTCTAAATTTAATTTCAGAAATAAGCTATAGTCTGATGCAATGAAACGTCAAAATGGTGTAAAAATGGCGTCAAAAAACCTAACTTAGCCGTTTTTATCGTAAACTTTGGGATTTTTTTTCTCGCTAAGTTTTGACTTCCGTCGACTGAAACTTCACAGGATTACTTGTTTTAATAAGATCTATTAACAAAAAAAAATGAAGCTCCTAGCTTCCCGTTATGATACTAAAGTCGAGCCCAATAAACATTTTAATCTTAATCTTCAATTAATTTCTATGTCATTTGCAAGTAAATTATTCATTAAAAGAAACAATAATATTGAATAGCTGTGCATGCAATTAGTTTTGAGTAGGTTTCTCTCTGATCAACTTTTTAAATATCTATAACACCTTTTTAATGCAATTAATAATAAATAAATAGTGCTAAAGCCTTCACAAGATTGTATGCATCCCTACCAGTTAAAGATAAGATGGAATCCCATAGTACTAACAAGAGAGGTCTTGCCCAAAGAACCCCCCCGACAGTATTAGTCACTGAATAAGCAACACAATACCCCTATTTGCACTTATCCCATCTCCCATCTAGCCAAAAAAAAACTGTCACCCAAGTGGGATAAGTGGAACATAAATGTATGCCCATATTTCACTCATCCCACCTGGGAGGAAATGGTGGTTCCCTTTTCTTCGCTTCCCACTCAGATGAAACATTTGTCTTCTCTTTCCTACCAGATGAATTAAGGGACTATTTCTGCTACCCTGGTACTTCCTGCTGGATCTACTTTCTAATGAAGGCAAGGGTACCCCTATTTCCTCTTAAGTGGGATGGCTAGGTAGGAAAAGTGGAATAGGGGACAAGATATTGTATTAGACCGGGATAGCCAGCAAGACTGAAAGGGCTAAATCAAGGGCTTACTCTGCTGGGAGTAGCCTACTTAGGTCTACACCTTTACCCTATCTGCTTATAATATTCTTGACTGAAAAAGTTTTAATATTAATTAGCACTAAAATTGTAATGAATCACTAAAATGCATTACAAAAAAACTTCTCTCAAAAGAGTGAATAGCTATTTCGTTACCTCTAGTCATCTAGTCTTACAAAAAATGTCTATAAGGAAAATGACCAGCCATTTTAGTGAAGGAATGTCTTAGTCACAATCATGTTGTTAAATGTGCTACTTCATACTATGCATCATCAAAATCTTTTGAGGAAAATGACTTTAGATTTGTGACAGGAAATGTGTCGATTGTAAAATTGTTTGTCGATAGATATTTATCAATGTCTATCCTAAATTACTGAGTCAAGCTGAAATTTCATTTTTTAACACATACTAGCAATCAGGCCCTTTCGCACAGCTTTTTTATGTTTTCTGCAAATATAACACATTTAGATTATACTTACAAATCATGAAGTAATAAGAAGTAATGATAGTGTAAAATGCATCATAAATTCATAATAGTTTTGATTGTGACAGACAAAAAACCGGCCAGGTTTGAGTCGGACGGCCCACGTAGGGCTGTACCACCATCAAGTGAGAAATTACTTGAAAATTTACGTTTGTTGTATGGGAGCCCCCTTTTGATAGTAACCTTATTTTTATTTCATTATTCATTTTGAAAGACTTTTTATACATCTACATATTCTGTGAAAATTTCAAGCACCTACCGTTCTTATTAATATTGAGCAAAAATACGAAAAGATACATTCATTGTATCACCTTTTTAAGTATTTGTTTTTATAGCCTTCTAGCTATCACAGTTTATGAGATACAGCCGTAAGGCTAATTATTTTTATTTTGGTCAATATATTTGTACCTTAAATTAATGGCATGAAGCTGGTAATTTTATGGGTAAAAGTACAACTAATAAGGTCTATGTTACAAAAAAATAAAATAATAAAAAATGCATACTTTGCGAAAAAAAAAATTTTTTAGGAGGTCAGGTCGATGATTCTCAAATTTACTTTAAAAAAATCTTAACTCGAAAACTACAAAAAATCGGCAAACATACATGGGGTATTTTCGGGTACCCCTATATGTCAGGAACCCAGAAAAAAATTATTATCCTCACCGTTTGGGCCACCCTGTATACATAACTATATTATGGCTCCAGGTTTACCTTTTAGGATCAGAACCCTAAAAATAGCAGTCTTCCAAAGTGGCGTGAAATCAAATTATGCCTTAGTCAGAAATGTCCTAGAGATATTTACCCATCAACCTTCTGTTTCCAGGTGACGTCACTCACATGTCTGGACACAGGCGTGCGGCCGGCGCCCAGCAGCCCGGCCTATGCGGCCGAGAGGGATGCCTGCCTCAACTACTTCACACGGTGGAATGAGACTGACCAGGTGAGATGGCTATACGTTTTACTTTAGCGTTGCGGAGCTGTGAATGCGTTAAGATATCGATTATTGACTAATTATTAACTAGAAATATCTAATAATCGATTTAAACTATTGCTTGTATCTATTCAAGTCTTCGGAAACATCCAATGACCTGAAGTTTTAATGGCTATGTTGACTCAATGTCAAAAAGGCATCTAAGTGGTGGTAGTCCAGAAACCATCAGACTCATTACCCGGGATCCTTGATCGAAAACTCATTGTAGCCCAACACATGGCCTTGTTTAAAGAGGTCCCAAAGGCAGGGGGCGCCCTAGCCCGTAGGCAATCAATCGTCCTGCGCTCCTGATGAAAATGTCTTTCCAAAGCCCCCTCAGCCCAGAGGTATTCTAAGCACAGTTTCTCATAAGTATTCTCGTCCATCTCCAGGTGGAATTCGTGGAACAGCTCCTGGCGCGAATGTGCCACTACCAGCATGGACACATCAACTCGTACCTCAAGCCGATGCTGCAGAGAGACTTCATCAGTATGCTGCCCAGTAAGTGACCCTAATCTTTTAATACAAGAGCTTTCTTTAGTTTTCTTACGATCTGATTTTTTTTTGTAAAATAAAGATAGTCTATCTTTCTATCTGATAGTATAAACGCGAAAGATCGTAGGGATGGGTTGAGAGAATAATTTCTTTGTCATAAAAACTTTGAACGATTAAATAACATTAAATCAAGGCATAAGTTATTTTATGGTGCTAGTGGCTTTGCACAGGCCTAGTTTCAACTATAAGGTAGCGTGGAGTCATCTCCAACACGCCTGAAGACCCTAAGGCCTCCCACCTGGCTTAACGACTGACATCGAGAGACATCGGTCGGGCTAATCGTGCCTTTCAAAGCACGTAGATGCCCGAAAAATGTAACTAATTTCGCCTCGAGGGCCCACCCACACCCCATTGCCGACCCGGCATGCGTTGCTTTACTTATTGGTTCTCGACATCTTATTTCCGCGCAATAAAATATCTAACACGACAAATAAGCCTATTCAGTCCATCGCAGGCCATTTTAACGGTAAATACGCTCTTGGGTGATACATAAATGAATTTGAAATTGATTCTCAACTCTATTTGAATTTCAAATTTCGATTTGAACCGTGAAATTCAGCAATATTGAATGTCTTATCGCGTCAGATGCTATTTGTCTATATTTACCCTATTTATTGCGGATTAAGGTAGGAAAACTAGAAAATATGGGATTTTAGAGTAAAACACCAGCTTATAGAGAGAGAGAAAGGTGACAACTAGAATTTATTGACAAAATCAAAGAATATCAAAAACAGAAAGGAAATATAAAAGTAAAACTAGAGTCCAAAAGAGAACGGTTAGCAACATCCTCCCCATTTTTATTTAAGTGAGAGGCAACAGTTTTCTAAGGGGTCTCCTTGGGCAGGAGGCCAGCAGAAGTGGTGACATCGGCCACTCTTACAACACCATCTCTCCCGGGGTGAATGGCTAGGATTCTTCCTCTTGGCCAAACACCACGTGGTAGGTTTCCGTCTGCTCTGAGGACCATGTCCCCCACTGCAATATCAGCTGATTGTTGACCGGTTCCTCTTGCTGGGGTTAGAAGCGGGAGATATTCAATCATCCAGCGTTTCCAAAACTGATCCGCCATTGTTACGGCTTTCTTCCACTTAATTCTGCCGCAGGGGTCACTTTCGTCCGGTACAGAGGGTTTGCTTCTTGTGGAAGAGGTGCCAATTAAGAAATGAAATGGCGTTAGTGCCTCGGGGTACTGTGGGTCAGGTGCGACATGCGTAAGGGGTCTGCTGTTCACTACTGCCTCAGCTTCTAGGAGCAGCGTCGTCAAGACCTCATCTGAAGGTGATTTTTCTTTTAGTGCAACCTTGAGAGCTGTTTTAACACTTCTTACTAACCGCTCCCAAGCGCCTCCCATGAATGGAGCAGCCGGAGGGATAAATGTCCACTTTATCATTTCATTCGTCGCAAAAGTTGACGCTTGTTCTCCATACAACCTCTTAAGCTCACGATTGAGACCGACAAATGCTGTTCCGTTGTCGGAATAAATCTGACGTGGGCAACCTCTGCGGGCAATAAATCTGCGAAGGCTCATCATAGCTGCATCAGTAGACAGGCTATGGACAACCTCCAGGTGAACCGCTCTCACCACTAAGCACGTGTACAGAGCTACGTAGCGTTTTTCGTGTCTGCGGCCGACGGTAACTTGAATAGGCCCAAAATAATCAAGTCCAGTATAGGAGAAGGGTCTTTCGTGATGAGCTAGCCTTGCTGGTGGAAGTTGTCCCACAGGAGGGTTGTAAGTCTCAGCTTTCCGGTGTCTGCAGAAGAGACACTGATTCGCAACCGTCCGAACAGTGCTTCTCAAATTGATGATCCAATACCTCTGACGAAGTTCGTTCACCACTATTTCGGTGTTAGCATGTGCGGCTTTCTTGTGGTAGCGGAGAATAGGCATGATGACTGTATTTTTTTTTTGTTTATTATCGAAAGACCTTACATTTATGTAAACAATCCTCAAAGAATCACTTCATCTGGATCAATACCACCAGAGATATCACAATTTGAAATGCACATTTTTGGACTTGCCCAAAAACGCTCCATACAAAAGTGACAGCGACAGTGACGTCACTGTCGCTGTTTTTGTAAGGAGCGCGTAATAACTTTGTTCGACAGCTATATTCAATATTGCGTTTATGATAATGGTTTCCTAACATAATTCCTTCATAATAGTTTGGGTTACAAAAAAGTGATATTGTATTACAAAAATTTAACACATATGAAATGGACTTGCCCACCCAAGTTTGCAGGCCTATTGTAGCCTCATTTTGAAACGAATTTCGATTGTGGTTTTACAATAACATTTGTAATCAATTATTATTTTTGGGGAACATAAAAAAACATGCAAAATCACTCATAGTCATCTACCCTATTAGAAGACGAACTGCTGGGTGCCTGCCATCGAGTATGATCGGGAACTTTGTAGCTATCTCGACCCCTGCCACAGCGGTGATGCGTCCATCCAGACGAAGTAAGTTATTCTCGTCGAAAGTGGGGGACAGGTTAAATAATCTGCTGCTCCGCGGGAGTGGTGTGTTTTTAGCCAGGCAAGTTCTCTCTAATTTAAAACATTCTATCTGACTTTGCCACAAGATATGGTTCTCTGCCATCTCTAAGTCAGAAACTGTCAGGTCAGAAGGAGTTAGTGAGACATTATCTACTCTACGAATTGAATTACAGAGCTTTCGAGCGAACAAGTGAGCTAAAGCAGTCGAACGTACTAGACACAACCATCTACTAATCCTATGAGGGTCGGCTGATACGGGAGCTAGAAGATGAAGTGGTTCGTCAGTAGTCACGTTACAACTAATTTTATGCTTTGGTTTCAACTCAGCTGCTGCTGCCATTGTTGGAACGTTGACTAATGGTTCAGTTGGCCACTGGTCTCGCGAGTACAAAAAACTTGGACCCTTAAACCAGCGTGACTCCATGTTCAAAGTTTCATTTTTAAGCCGGGTTGCATCATCAGCCACATTCATTTCAGATGGAACCCAGTGCCAATCGCTAACGTTGGATGATTCTAAGATTTCAGCCAGACGGTTCCCCACAAAAGGTTTAAAATTACGGGCATCATTTCGTAGCCATCCTAACACATTCATGGAGTCACACCAGAAATAGCGTGCACACGGTTTGAACTTATGAGCAGCACAGATGGAATCGGATAGACGAGCTGCCACCAAAGCACCTTGCAACTCTAATCGAGAAATGGATGCTGGTTTTAATGGGGCTACTCTAACTTTACTACCAATCAATACTACCTTTACAGTACCGTCTGGAAAATTCAAGCTCCAATATGCTACAGCCGCGTATGCAGATTCACTTGCATCGCAAAACAAGTGAAGCTCTCTTTCAGGGGTATCAAACTCGCTCAGGTTATACCGGCGTGGAATTTTCAAATTAGGGATTGAATTAAGAAAATCGATGTGCCACTTCTTCCAAGCTGCAGTATCTTCCTGAGGGAGCTGATGATCCCAGTCAACCACTTTACGCCAAACGTTCTGGAACATAATTTTTGCTCTTACAATAAGTGGTGCAAGAAACCCTAGTGGATCGTAAACACACATTAAGGGTCGATACTAAGGTCGGCCGGAGAGAAAATCTGTCAAATTTGAAAGCGATCGTGACAGCTATGGTCACACAGTGGTTGGGCCGTGCAATCCGTGCATAAATGCAATGCATAAATCCGGACGACCGTCTTGGTGTAATTGTTTAGAAGTCGGCTACTACACCAAAGGTCGCGGGTTCGATCCCCGCACAGTACAAACATTTGTGTGCATGAACATGTCTGTTTGTATTGGTCTGGGTGTTTCCTATGTATAATAAGTATGTATTTACAAAAGAAAAAGTATTTAAGTATGTTTATCAGTTGTCTAGTATCCCATAAAAACGGAGTATAATTAGCTCACTTGGGGCTAGATGGCGCTGTGTGGAATAATGTCCAGGGATATTTATTTATTTATTGTTATTATAAATCGCGGCATGATAATCATTTGATGCGTTCACCAAAGATATTTTTATTTCGCCACCCAAAATATTTCAGGACATAGGGCAAAAAAAAGAAACTAACCAAAAATTTTATTTTATTAAACATACTAACAAGCGGTTTTGCCAATTATTTTTTTACACTATTATTTGCAATCTATTCTCGTGACCACGTTATTTGCACAATGTCATATCTGGAACTTGACGATTCCATCGAGATTTAGTTGTAACTTGGTTTATCCGTTCGATCATCATCAACACAAAATATGTCTTACATCCAATGCATATGATATAGCAATACACGGAGCCATTTCTAGTAACATGCAGAAGAACCCACTAATAAATTGGTCTTACTTGTAATGAAAAGCTGCGAGAAGCATTAAAGGGAGCTATCTTGTTACTAACTAAAACGAGGAATTTAACAGTTGTCAACAGTTGAGACACTTTTAGTGGATAATTTATTTTAGATAATAACACTTGAGTATAATACCTTTAGTCTCCTGTAGTGGCCATCGTATTTCAGACTTTTTACGCTGAATTTAATACAGAATCCACCGTGATCTTCATCTTAATGGAATTGATCTACGAGTAGAGCATAGTATGAAAGGAAGTCACCCTCCGCGTTTTTCTGTCTGTTTTTACATAAGCTTTCACTATCTAAATGATAGTTGATGCTAATTATATTTTCTAGAACGTTTGTCTGTATAGTTCATTCAAATTACTACAAAGAAAAGCTGTGTGCAAATAGCCAGTTAGAGATAAAAATGCTTGCACTGCCATTTTTCCATGGCTGACGTAAATATGATCTCATATTTATATCAAAGTTCTATCTGATCCATTTTTTTTGAATTTAAAATGGGTTTGCGTTTGACCTCAGTCTCGCCAGCCACGCTTACCCAAAAAATGCTTATTCACTCTTGCCTTGAAGACACCAAGGTTGTATGTATCCGGAAACACAGACGCAGGGAGGGCGTTCCACTCCTTAGCGGTGCGGACCAGAAAAGAAGCACCAAACTGCTTAGTTCGGACCGCTGGAAAGTCGACCACATGGAGGTGAAAGCCCTCACGGTGACTTGTGGTCCGGTAGTAGAAAGTAGAGGGTGGTATCAGGTCATGAAGTTCTTGCGCACACTCTCCGAAATACACCTTATAAAAAACCGATAGACAGGCAACTCTACGCCGATGCTTCAAACTCGAGTTTGGTTCCAACGAGCGTCTCGTCACCTATCAGTCTCCTGGCTCTTCGGTCTACTGAGTCCAGTGCATCCAGCTAATACTTGGCAGAGCCATCCCAGTGGTGGCAGAAGTACTCCATACACAACCGAATTTGTGCTTGGTACAATTGTAAAAGCTGTTCCGGTGTGAAGTGTGTTTCCATTTCGAATAACTTGTCATTATGTTCTATTGCAATTACTATTTCTGTTTCGTATAAGCAAACGCAAACTTTCATTTTTTTTTGCTCGAGATCTCCATGCTAATTACTATGGAACGAGTGAAGTTTCTTTGACAGCCGTCTGCGCAGTCCCGCAACTCAGTCTTCCACATGACGCCGGGTGAGTGCACGTCACTGCGTGAAGAATACAAACAAGCATAAAAATACGGCGTGTGTAAGTACACGAACTCGATGCATAGTTTTCTGTTCGCATTTTTTCAAAGACTTAACTTAATGTTAGTATTAACTTTGATTTCTGCTCTATAACTTTGTATCTTTATGTTTCGTCAAATTTCTTTGTCGAACAATTTCAGTTATGATGGAGGCCTCCAAAATTAATTTAGTAAAAAATGTTGTTCAAAAAGAACCTTTAATCTATTCAGACACCTTAATCAAGCTTTCATGATCAGATAACATAGTAGCTTAGACCACACAAATAACATAGTTTTAATCAATTCGATTTGAAAGCAATCAAAGCTATTTGCGTTCTTACTTCGTTCCCTTGTTTTGCTTGAATATTCTAGGCAGATCCCGTATTGGCATTAACCGATGATGCTGCAGATTGACACCATGCTAAAAGTAAATACATAGATTGTTTTTCAAATACCAATAGGTAAAAACTTTCAGTATAAGTTACAAATAGTAAAAATTTACAAGAAAAAATAGGAAAATGAAATGGCAACTAGTACCAAATTGTCAAACCCAAGAGAGCTTTTAATCAAGTGTACTTATAAATATAAACCTGCCATATTACTCTCATGGTGAATTATGATAAAATCATACGTTTGATAAATTATGCATAATGCATATGAACAAACAGTACGGAGGAAAAAAAACAAAGTTGTACTATTTTCAACAAAAGACCCTATGTGCGCCTATTTCGTGTAAATTATCCGCGTAATTATAAATGTCATTTTCGTCAAAAGCGACGTGCGTTCACCTTGGGGACATGGGGGGGAGTGAGCTGCGACGGTGCGCGGACAGCTATCAAAGAAACTTCACTCACTCCATAGTAATTTGTATGGAGATTTCAAGCGAAAAATTCGGAATGTTTGGATTTTTTTTGCACAAAACTGAAATAAAGCAATGAAAAACAACTGATTGGCAACGCTTCTTTGATATCTGATCTTTACACGTTATTTAAAACACGTAAGTTGTTAGTTTATATGATGCCTAAACTTTTAAAATACGGGAGTGCGTTTTGCACGTTTTTAGCGATATTCTGATTTTTTTTCACAATAATCTAGTAAGTTGATCCATATACTGGAAGTTTGAGCTGATTGTGCAACTCTTTGACTACTATGACGATTTTTTTCGTGCCTCATACTTCATATTTTCTATATAAAACTTTAGTTTTCCCGAGAGCCGTTTTCCTGGTATCGCGCCTTAAGAGAGAGAGAGCTTTCCGCTTTGTAAAATGATCTATATGTATTTTTTTTTTGAAAAGCCTCTAACATTAAAACTAAAGCAATCTTCAGCAGGCTGCCATACTAAGCCTAATGTTCTAACCGACATGGCAACACTACCTAAATCGATATCAACACTAGCTACACATTGATTTAGCAACAAGTTTTTTGGTATGAGAGATAAGGCTTTGAGATCGTTTGAAACCCAATCTCTCATTTCAAAATTGGCATTTTTGTGAATTAACACAATTTGGGCAGCGAGACGGGCTGCGTCAGCCACTGAGGACGTGGAAACTATGCAGTCATCCATATAGTGACAATTAAGGATAGCATCCGGCTCGAAGGAGCAAAATATTGCGGATTAAGGTGGGAAAACTAGAAAATATGGGATTTTAGAGTAAAACACCAGCTTATAGAGAGAGACAAAGGTGACAACTAGAATAGGGTAGATGACTATGAGTGATTTTGCATGTTTTTTTATGTTCCCCAAAAATAATAATTGATTACAAATGTTATTGTAAAACCACAATCGAAATTCGTTTCAAAATGAGGCTACAATAGGCCTGCAAACTTGGGTGGGCAAGTCCATTTCATATGTGTTAAATTTTTGTAAAACAATATCACTTTTTTGTAACCCAAACTATTATGAAGGAATTATGTTAGGAGACCATTATCATAAACGCAATATTGAATATAGCTGTCGAACAAAGTTATTACGCGCTCCTTACAAAAACAGCGACAGTGACGTCACTGTCGCTGTCACTTTTGTATGGAGCGTTTTTGGGCAAGTCCAAAAATGTGCATTTCAAATTGTGATATCTCTGGTGGTATTGATCCAGATGAAGTGATTCTTTGAGGATTGTTTACATAAATGTAAGGTCTTTCGATAATAAACAAAAAAAAAATACAGTCATCATGCCTATTTATTGACAAAATCAAAGAATATCAAAAACAGAAAGGAAATATACAAGTAAAACTAGAGTCCAAAAGAGAACGGTTAGCAACACTATTATTCATAAAAACTTGATCAGCGCTTCAACAACACGTTAACTTTCGTATTGCTTTCTCTTTCATTCTTGTTGCTGTCGCCGATGACGTCAATTGCTTAAACTATGCTTTAGCGTTGTGTTCGTTTTTATGAATTATGAATAAGGGGGTTGGTATTTAGGCTTAGTTTTCAAAGCCTACCTCTTAAAGAGAAATTCAGAATCTTGTAATAACGTGTGAACAAGATAGTATGATTATTTACTAGAGCGTAAACGAGACAGATACATGTTGCGCAGAAACTGTCAACACTGTCAATGCTTTGCTCAGGTGTACGAAAAGTTCTGATTTCGGGTTATGATAATTATCATTGGTCCCGAAGCCTGGCCGAAACACCTACTTTGTGTTCATTCTACAATTTTCGGCTAACTCTCCAGTGGTAGGAAACACCGATATAAAACCCAAGCAACCCGGATTACGGCGGTAGGCTCGCCCCTTACCACGTTGAGTTCAAATTCCCTCGGCGAAGTGTGGGCTTCTGAATGTTCCGTTCACCATGACGGCAACAATGACTGTACCTCTGACTAACCCATTAGGGATATGGTCGTAAGCAATGGCATTACAATAAAAAAGGCGTAGATAGGTTATGTCAGTACTGACGCGAAGTCAAAAGTTGTTCCTTGGCGTACGTACCTATAATTTGACCGTGTGTACAAGATAGTGTGATTATTTACTAGAGCGTAAACGAGACAGATACATGTTGGGCAGTGTCGTCTCAACATGACATGTCAAGGCTTTGCTCAGGTGGTCGAAGTCCTGATTTCGGGTGCCACTTTTTTAGCACAAGTAACATATCTACCTCCATTTTATTATAATATCTGTGGTCGTGAGGGTATGTTATGTTAATAATAATAGTATCTAAATAACTACCTTCTTATCCCTCCAGAAAAAGGCCTCGACCACGTTGCAGAGAACATCCTATCATACCTGGACGCGGGTTCCTTATGTGCCGCCGAGCTGGTCTGCCGGGAGTGGCAGCGAGTCATCTCCGAGGGTATGCTGTGGAAGAAGCTGGTGGAGAGGAAAGTGCGCACTGACTCCTTGTGGAGGGGGCTGGCTGAACGGAGGGGCTGGTGAGTTTGACTGTGATTGAGCTACATTCAAATTTATCATTGAAACAGGTACTTTCCGCTGCTGGGCACTCTTATCTAGGTGGACTTTCCTCGGCAGCCGAGCTGCTTAGGTGAAGTAAGGGCTATTGTGAACCGTTTGGTACTGTTAGGGGCTCCAAATACTACTGAGAGATCCTTGCCTGTCCTGAAATGTAGGACCTTGTGTGCTTTCGTGGAACGATCCTGAAACCAGCACTCTTACAGTCCCTATGCCTGCACACCATAGAGTCTGTGTAATCCATCTTCTACTTTGGCAGAAGCAGAAGTAGTCTCTTGCACAGGTACTCCCTATATGGCTCCAGCTAACTTAAAACAGCTAGGTTCCACTGCTGGGCATAAGGCCAAGGCCTATCATACATAGACGTGAGTTCCTCGTGCGATTGAGCTGGTCTGCCGGGAGTGGCAGCGGGTCATCTCCGAGGGTATGCTGTGGAAGAAGCTGGTGGAGAGGAAAGTGCGCACTGACTCCTTGTGGAGGGGGCTGGCTGAACGGAGGGGCTGGTGAGTTTGACTGTGATTGAGCTACATTAAAATTTACCATTGAAACAGGTACTTTCCACTGCTGGGCACTCTTATCTAGGTGCAGTTTCCTGGGCAGCCGAGCTGCTTAGGTGAAGTAAGGGCTATTGTGAACCGTTTTGTACTGTTTGGGGCTCCAAATACTACCGAGAGATCCTTGCCTGTCCAGAAACGTAGGGCCTCGTGTGATGGTCATGAAACTAGCACTCTTACAGTCCCTATGCCTACACACTATAGAGTCTGTGTAGCCCATCTTCTACTTTGCCAGAAGCAGAAGAAGTTTCATGCACAGGTACTCTCTAAATGGCTCCAGCTAGGTTCCACTGCTGGGCATAAGGCAAAGGCCTATCATACATAGACGTGAGTTTCTTGTGCGGCCGAGCTGGTCTGCCGGGAGTGGCAGCGAGTCATCTCCGAGGGTATGCTGTGGAAGAAGCTGGTGGAGAGGAAAGTGCGCACTGACTCCTTGTGGAGGGGGCTGGCTGAACGGAGGGGCTGGTGAGTTTGACTGTGATTGAGCTACATTCAAATTTATCATTGAAACAGGTACTTTCCACTGCTGGGCACTCTTATCTAGGTGGACTTTCCTCGGCAGCCGAGCTGCTTAGGTGAAGTAAGGGCTATTGTGAACCGTTTGGTACTGTTAGGGGCTCCAAATACTACTGAGAGATCCCTGTCTGTCCTGAAATGTAGGACCTTGTGTGCTTTCGTGGAACGATCCTGAAACCAGCACTCTTACAGTCCCTATGCCTGCACACCATAGAGTCTGTGTAATCCATCTTCTACTTTGGCAGAAGCAGAAGTAGTTTCTTGCACAGGTACTCCCTATATGGCTCCAGCTAACTTGAAACAGCTAGGTTCCACTGCTGGGCATAAGGCCAAGGCCTATCATATATTGACGTAAGTCCTTACGCGGCCGAGCTGGTCTGCCGGGAGTGGCAGCGAGTCATCTCCGAGGGTATGCTGTGGAAGAAGCTGGTGGAGAGGAAAGTGCGCACTGACTCCTTGTGGAGGGGGCTGGCTGAACGGAGGGGCTGGTGAGTTTGATTGTGATTGAGCTGCATTTACCATTGAAACAGGTACTTTCTGCTGCTGGGCACTTAGGCCTGTCTTATCTAGGTGCAGTTTCCTGGGCAGCCGAGCTGCTTAGGTGAAGTAAGGGCTATTGTGAACAGTTTGGTACTGTTAGGGGCTCCAAATACTACCCAGGATCTTTGCCTGTCCTGAAATGTATCGCCTTGCGTTCTTTCCTAGAACGGTCCTGAAACTAGCACTCTTACAGTCCCTATGCCTGCACACCATGGAGTCTGTGTGGTCTATCTTCTATTTTGCCAGAAGCATAAGTAGTTTCTTGCATAGGTACTCTATATGGCTGCATCTAACTCTAGCTAGCTAGAAACAGCTAGGTTCCACTGCTGGACATAAGGCTTAGACCTATCATACATGAACGTGAGTTCCTCGTGTGATTGAGCTGGTCTGCCGGGAGTGGCAGCCGGTGATCTCCGAGGGTATGCTGTGGAAGAAGCTGGTGGAGAGGAAAGTGCGCACTGACTCCTTGTGGAGGGGGCTGGCTGAACGGAGGGGCTGGTGAGTTTGACTATGATTGAGCTGCATTTACCACTGAAACAGGTACTTTCCACTGCTGACGTAAGCTAAGGCCTGTCTTGCTTAGACACAGCTTAACGAAGGGGCTGGTGAGTTTGACAATGTTACAGAGGCCCACTGTTGGTCATTATTATTATTATATCCAGTTATGGACACTTGCGGTTAGCTGGGTGATCGGTCCGCTTCTTTTGGGTCATTTCACCCATTTCTGCTGAGCCTGCACTGATTTCTGCTTTTTGAGAAATGGTTGAAATGGCTCAAAAGAAGCATCTACTCATCATCTAGTCAAATCTTCCAGTGTCATTACAGAATCTGGTTATCTACTCCACCGTCAGTACTCTTAATTGTTGTGGCTGTGGACTTTGACACTGTTCCGCCCAGTCTTGAACTCGGGACCACTAAGTTCTGAGCCAGAGTGCTTAACCACTTGGCCACACTACACCGGGCTCTTACTTTTAATTAAGGGCTGTTTTTTTAAAAGTTAGATAAAAACTTATCAGACTAACAATTTACAAGTCGGCAGATTTGGAAATGCTGAATGTCGAAATCTATGACTGTGTCTTTAATTGCAATATGACATTTGACATAAGTTTTAAACTTTTTAAAAGTTAGATAAAAACTTATCAGACTAACAATTTACAAGTCGGCAGATTTGGAAATGCTGAATGTCGAAATCTATGACTGTGTCTTTAATTGCAATATGACATTTGACATAAGTTTTAAACTTTTTAAAAGTTAGATAAAAACTTATCAGACTAACAATTTACAAGTCGGCAGATTTGGAAATGCTGAATGTCGAAATCTATGACTGTGTCTTTAATTGCAATATGGCATTTGACATAAGTTTTAAACTTTTTAAAAGTTAGATAAAAACTTATCAGACTAACAATTTACAAGTCGGCAGATTTGGAAATGCTGAATGTCGAAATCTATGACTGTGTCTTTAATTGCAATATGACATTTGACATAAGTTTTAAACTTTTTAAAAGTTAGATAAAAACTTATCAGACTAACAATTTACAAGTCGGCAGATTTGGAAATGCTGAATGTCGAAATCTATGACTGTGTCTTTAATTGCAATATGACATTTGACATAAGTTTTAAACTTTTTAAAAGTTAGATAAAAACTTATCAGACTAACAATTTACAAGTCGGCAGATTTGGAAATGCTGAATGTCGAAATCTATGACTGTGTCTTTAATTGCAATATGACATTTGACATAAGTTTTAAAATCTGCCGAGTTGTAATTTAATGGACTGATAATTTCTATCCGACTACTTAATGAAAAAACAGCTCTAAGTGCAGTTAATCGCCTGGTAAAATTTGACAGAAGAGGACAATATTATTATAGAATACAAGCGACCGCCCGCGACTTCTTCGGCGTGGAATTTAGTTCAGCCAGCGAGTACAAATTGTAGCCCAAATGTTATTTCGATGTTAAACCCTTCTAATTCGGAACGCACCCATAGTTACGCTGATGACAGCAGCCGTCTGTCATCTTCAACTGTCGTGCCGCGTACATTTTCATATTTTACTTGATATTTTCAACAATTAACACAATATCCTTATAAATTGTAGCCTATGTGTTATTCAGATGTATAAGCAACATTATTGTAAAGTTTCATTATAATCCATTCAGTAGTTTTTACGTGAAAGAGCAACACAGCACATCCAGACATACAAACTTTCGCCTTTATAATATTAGTAGGATATGGTATTTGCTGTCAAATTGTCTGTCATTTTACTGAGCTTGAGTGAAAAGTCCGAGTGAAACTTATTACTAAAGCCTAGTTACTTAAATATAGTTTTTGTTGTAGCCTCGTAAACTATTAGTGATAAAACAATCCTACTAATATTATAAATGTGAAAGTTTGTATGTGTGGATGTGCCGTGTTGCTCTTTCACGTAAAAACTACTGGATGGATTTGAATGAAACTTAACAATAATATAGAATCTGAATTGCACATAGGCTACAATTTATAAAGATATATCACTTTTTTAACCTAAGTCCACGCGGACGAATTCGCGGGCGGCCGCTAGATGGTAATAAAACGTTCCGACATAACCTGTAACCCTTGCCCTTCCAGGATCCAATACCTGTTCAAGCCGAAGCCAGGTTGCCAGCATCCGTCCCACTCGTTCTACAGACAACTCTACCCAAAGATAATACAGGATATCCGCTCTATAGAAGACAACTGGCGTATGGGCAGACATAATTTACAGGTGATTGTTATTGCAAAAATTTTTAATTTGGCAATTAAAAATACAATAAAATAAAACTGATTAAAGATGTTCTTCGCCAACGATTCTTTGAAACCCTATAAGAATTATGTTTTCTTATCTTTTGTGTATGTTGCACTTGTAGCGACATCTATCTCGTCACATAGGAACTAGAATCCTGAAACGCGCTATCAAAGTTTTTGTAGCGATTGCGCATAGAAAGAAGAACCCGACAGCAACCGTCGGGCAGTAGCCACTAGACAAATAACCCCTGTCTGGTTGGAGGATCCTCTCTTTTCCGGTTACCCTTAGTGAATATGAACTCTTCATCAAAACAATTCAAACCATATGAATGTGATTTCACAAAACATAGGACTCCCTACCCTTTGTTGTCACACCATGTCACATTTCGTCAACCCCCCAAAGTTGTTCAACATTTATGTTTGTAGGCGAAATCGAACACATTATAGTCCGTTCGCGTTGATAATGCAGTAATTTCGTACTTTCCTTCGTTTAAGCATGCCCCCTAACCAATTGAATCGTTCCTAATTAGAAAGTCAAGTCCACAGTGAGCACTTGAACGCATACTTTCGAACGCAAAGGTTGTAGATTTGAGTTTTTTTGTGCGCAACAGAATTTAGATTAAAAATCACTGCATTCTTAACGCGACCGGACTATAGATGCTTACTAATTTTTCACCTATTAATAAAATATGTTGTTCCCAGAGGATAAACTGCAGATCGGAAAACTCGAAAGGCGTGTACTGCTTACAGTATGACGACAACAAAATTGTATCCGGACTTAGAGATAACACAATCAAGATTTGGGATAGAAAGACTTTGCAATGTGTAAAAGTGAGTGGAACAGTTTCTTGTCATCAAGTATAGTGGTTTTTAGTGTTTACTTATAAGCAAAAACGGTTTCAAAAATAATCAAGAAGTAAGTATCAAAATGCCTATCAAACGTCCGTGGGCACAAAAGTGCAGATTGTGGAAGATAATCCACAAAAAAAAAGTAGGTACTCAAAAAAAAAAAAACAACCTGCAAAAAACATGGAATAAGAGCCCTCTGTGGATATTTTATGCTATAATTCTCAATCAAAGCAAGCTTTATGCTTTTAATACTAAAAACCCATAGATGGCATTGCTACTGCTAGTCATGAAAAGATAGTTCGAAATGGGCCACAGCAGAAATGCTACTTTTAGCATAGGCGATGGGCCATTTTGCGACTGTGTCGATGCTGAAGCACGATTTAGCTACATTAATTAGAATTCAAGCGGATCGTAATCCTTCAATGTTGAAAATGTATCATTAATTAAGCCTATAGAGTAGAAAAAAAAAAATATTATTATTATTTGAGGTGAGGCCTGTGCCCAGCAGTGGGACGTATATAGGCCGTTTATGTTACGTATTATTTTTTAATTGTTTAAGTTTTAATGTAAAATTGCTGTTCTCGCATTTTTGCAATACCTTATACTACGCACGCCGAATGATGATCCCTATGACAGTTCGCTAGCGCTTAACATTGTACTGACGGCCTGTCACGACAAATCCTTTAGAGGTCCTTTTAAAAATCGAAAAAATCATAATTGTTTACATTTGTAAATTATAAAAATGACTATTAAGAAATTATTACGTAATGTTCGTAAATAATGGCAAAAAACTCAATGCAAATGTACATGGTACGTGCTGCAAAAGTTACGTCGTCAAGCTGTTATCGACTAAGAAGGGACACATCGATAAAAAAAATATCGATAATTTGTTGGAAAAATTTAACAAATGCTTTGAGTTTGTTTTTAATTATATCAATCTGAAGCTGATACAAAGTAAAGCGGGTCTTCAAAATCTGAGTCTGAACTGCAGCTATCGGTGACGTTTAATATTAACCGTTGGTCAATGATATTGTCGTATTGTACATCTCGATCCCAGTCTTGTAAACACATTTACTTCGTTCTTTCGACCACTTTTCGTTTTATTCAAATTATGCAATTTGAATAAAAATTAAAGTAAAATAAAATAAGACTGTTACTTTTTTATCTAGTGTTTTATAACCATCAATGAGCGTAATCTTATTTTCAAAATAAATAGAAATTGCTTATTATGTTGAATGACCGGGCTGAATGACATGACATTTGCCTAAAAAAATATTTTATCGAAATTGTTTGAAATTGTTTCGCATCACTAAAACAACTGTCAGTTGAAACGTCATAGGGATCATCATTCGCCGTGTGGACTATAGCGGTAACTAAGTCTTAAGTACTCTCTTGTTATTTTACACAGTAAGGCCCGGCGCCCACTATCGGCATCGGCACGCTTCAGGATTTTAAGTCGGCAAATAGTAATATACTCTAACATAATGGCAATAAAGTAGAAAATGCCGAAACAGCAGCCTCAAGCATACCGATGCGGTATTTTTGTTATTACGAGAACACATCACGGAAATTTCTACTTTATTGCCAAAATGTTAAAGTATATTGCTATTTGCCACCTTAAAATCCTGAAGCGTGCCGATGCCGATAGTGGGCGCCGGGCCTTATGTAACAGTTGGTATGCAATAAAGAATTGAAATTGAATACTAACCAATTCTCTCCTCTCCAGGAGCTTCAAGGCCACACCGGCTCAGTCCTCTGCCTACAATACGACGAGCGAGCGATTATATCCGGTTCTTCAGATAGCACGGTCCGCGTGTGGGACGTGGCGACGGGCGCCATGCTGAACACGCTCATTCATCATTGCGAGGCGGTGCTGCATCTGCGCTTCTGTAACGGGATGATGGTCACTTGTAGTAAGGTAGGAATAGATTTATTCGACTTTTTTAGGTATTTTCGGTCTTTTTAGGTGATTTTTGTCATTTTTTGCATTTTTACTGACTGTTTTAGTTATTTTTGGACTGGTTTTAGGTCATTTTAGACGTTTTTTGACTCATTTCAGACTTCTTTGTGATATTGGACTTATCTAGGTGATTTTGGACGTTTTATAGGAGATTTCATGTTTTTTGTGTGATTTTGGTCAAGTTAGCTAAGGTTCCTAGCATAAGGATGACCACCATCAGCTCTAGTGTCTTTTACATGCTCAAGATGCTCCAAATTCAAGCTAAGTGGCACATTACTAAGGCCACACCGGCTCAGTCCTTTGCCTACAATACGACGAGCGAGCGATTATATCCGGCTCTTCAGATAGCACGGTCCGCGTGTGGGACGTGGCGACGGGCGCCATGCTGAACACGCTCATTCATCATTGCGAGGCGGTGCTGCATCTGCGCTTCTGTAATGGGATGATGGTCACTTGTAGTAAGGTAGGAGTGTGTTTTTTGTGATTTTCTTCCTTTTTTAGGTAATATTGCCTCTTTTTTTGGTAAAATCGGACTTTTTTAGGTGATTTTGCCCCTTTTGGGTGAATTCGGACTTATGAGGGGATTTTGGACTTTTTTAGGATGATTTTCGACTGTTTTGGCTGATTTTAGGTCCATTAACACTGAAAATGACAGCTAAAGTCAAGGATTTTATGATTTTACCGATATTTCTGAATAGGTTTCTATCTTAAAGATAAGCCCCGTCTAGTTTTGGTGTCTTTTGTCATTTATTCATGAGTTCCAAGCCTTACATACTTGAAATTATTCAAAATTCAAGGTAGAATGTATTCTAAACAGCCTCAAAAGTGTGTATTTCACTTCCAATTCTAGATAGGTCGATTCTAGCCAAAGTAGTTTGATTCCTAGCTAGCTAGATTCTAGGTTCAATTCAGCTTAGCCGCTAAGAGCGAGCCCAGTCCCCAGCTCGTCAGCACGAGACGAGCGAGCGATTATATCCGGTTCTTCAGATAGCACGGTCCGCGTGTGGGACGTGGCGACGGGCGCCATGCTGAACACTCTCATACATCATTGCGAGGCGGTGCTGCATCTGCGCTTCTGTAATGGGATGATGGTCACTTGTAGTAAGGTAGGATGACAATTTTTCAAGGTTTTTAGGAAAATTTCATACTTTTTTAGGTGATTTTTGTCATTTTTTCCATGTGTCCTGACTGTTTTACTTATTTTTGGACTGGTTTTAGGTCATTTTAGACGTTTTTTAGCTCATTTCATACTTCTTTCTAGGTGATTTTGGACGTTTTATAGGAGATTTCATAATGTTTTGTGTGATTTTAAGTCGTCAAAAACACTTTTTCGTGATTTTTATGATAGTTTTCTGTCTATGCATGAGCACCATCAGGATTTACTGTCTTTCACGTGCTTAAGATGCTCCAAATTCAAGCTAAGAGGTACATTATCCCTCCCTAACTGTCCAGGTTTCTATGAGAGGTCCGTGAAAAGACTGAAACGGTTCAAAGTGTACTCAATATTTATTATTTAAAACCTCCATAATGTGAAAATGGATTGCTGTTCGTTAGTCTTGCTAAAACTCGAGAACCACTGGACCGATTTGACTAATTCTTGAAATAATTGTGAAGGTCCAGGGAAGGTTTCAAAGGTGAGTAACCATGGGATAATGCTAGGAATGTAGTGAAAAACAACAATTTAGTTTTCCTTAGCAACCGTTTCTACCTGTCACGTGACACGAATGTTTGGCATCAGAACGAAGTCTGACGGGACAGCTACTATTACAATATTTATTAATGTAATTGTCTTTGTCACCAGGACCGGTCGATAGCAGTGTGGGACATGACGTCCACAACTGAGATCAACCTGCGGCGAGTGTTAGTGGGACATCGCGCCGCCGTCAACGTCGTAGACTTCGATGAGAAGTACATTGTCAGCGCGAGTGGGGATCGGACCATCAAGGTTAGTGTTACTTACAAAATTAACCATTAGGACCTGTCGATAAATTACTCCACTACAGAAAAATGACAGCACTATCAAAGAGAGAATCGGTAAATAGTGACATTTATCGATTGATGGAAGACAACACTATCGATAAAAGCGTAATTTGATCGATAAATGCTACAAAGACTGTCCTTGACATCAATAGCCATTTAGGGCAACACTAGCGATGAATGACAGACCCTACAATGAATGACATGAGAATGACAGCCCTATCGATAAAAGTGTTTATCGATCAAATTATATCGAAAAATATAATTTGATCAATAAATGCCACTTAGATCGGCACTCGATGATCGACAACACTAGTAAAATGGCAACACTCGATAAAAGGGTCGTTGACATCGATATATGCCATTAAGGGCGACACTATCGATGAATGACAGAAGCCCTATCGATAAATGCCATAACTATCGACAAAAGTGTCATCATCGCTGAATTGCATCGCAATCGATAAAAATCGTGTTTTTTTTCGATAAATGTTACTAAATCGACACTATCGATGAAGGACAGACATAGACAGCACTACCGATGAAAAATTAATGACATGAAGCCACGTGCCATTTATCGGTAAATATATAACATCACTATCGTAGAGTCAATCGCTAAAGAGCTCGCTATCTATCGCTGGGTACAGCGAGTCTGTGTGACGTCACAACGGTGTCAAACTTCGGTGAGTGCTGGTGGGACTTCGATGAGAAGTATATTGTCAGCGCTAGCGGGGACCGGACTATCAAAGTAGGTTTAGAGTTTTGCTGAGAATATACAGCTTGAATTGGTTGAATAAGAGGCGCAAGGCCGATTTTTACAGAAACTAAACTTACACAGAGTTCAAAAATCATACCTATGCTTTAGCCAGGAATGGAACCTTTTGGTTTACCTGTTACTAAGTAAAAGTAAAGTAAAAAAATCAATTATTCATGTAAGCTTATTCACAAGCACTTATGACACGTCAAGACAGAAAATCAAAATGAACAAAGTGACTCTACCAGACTTTCTCCTGGTATACTCCACATCAATGATATTATAATAACAGTACGTAGATAGGTTACTTGTGCTAAAAAAGTGGCACCCGAAATCAGGACTTTCGAACACCTAAGCAAAGCATTGACAGTTTGAAACGACACTGCGCAACATGTATCTGTCTCGTTTACGCTCTACTAAATAATCATACTATCTTGTACACACAGTCAAATTATAGGTACGTACGCCAAAGGACAATTTCCGACTTCGCATCATAACGCACTTTTTGTGACATTCATTGAGTGTTTTCTAATATTATAAATTCTTCAACAGGTCTGGAACACATCCTCTTGTGAATTCCTACGAACACTAAACGGTCACAAACGAGGCATAGCCTGTCTCCAATACCGGGACAGGCTGGTCGTGTCGGGATCATCCGACAACACTATAAGACTTTGGGATATCGAGTGCGGACAGTGTATCCGCGTACTGGAGGGACATGAAGAACTGGTGCGGTGTATACGGTGAGTGCTTGGTAAAATTGTCGGCTAGGATTGTGGCAAAATGTCGGCTAGGATCGCGGCAAAATTGTCGGCTAGGATTGTGGCAAAATGTCGGCTAGGATCGCGGCAAAATTGTCGGCTAGGATTGTGGCAAAATGTCGGCTAGGATCGCGGCAAAATTGTCGGCTAGGATTGTGGCAAATTGTCGGCTAGGAACATGGCAAAATTGTAGGCTAGGATCGTGGCAAAATTGACAGTTAGTGTTATGGCAAATGTCAGTTGGGGTCATGGCAAATTGTTGGTTAGAGTCATGACATAATTAAGGACATCTTTACGGACTCACTTGCCATATTCCTGCAAAATATTATTGTTGGTTGACAGAAATGCAATTTTAGTCTTACATGTGTTTTAAGTTTATTTTTGTTCGACTACTGCACTACTTGATATTTTATGTTTAGTTTTTTTTCATATAAGTATGTTGGCAGATAGTTAAATTGTGAATAAATGAATGACAAAAT
Organism: Udea ferrugalis; assembly: GCA_950022985.1. NCBI lineage: Eukaryota > Metazoa > Arthropoda > Insecta > Lepidoptera > Crambidae > Udea > Udea ferrugalis. Next base: position 5,764,560 of record OX465545.1, read on the forward strand.
TGATAGAGTAATTGCAGAATTATTATCAGTTAGGGCCGTGGCAAAAGTCGTTTTAGGCCGTGTCAGAACATTCAGCTGTGGTTAATTGTGTTGTTCTCGCTATTTTCACTTTACAAAAATAATATCGATCAATATTTTAATGTAACAGATTCGACAACAAGCGGATAGTGAGCGGCGCGTACGACGGCAAGATCAAAGTGTGGGACCTTCCCGCAGCGCTGGACGTGCGAACCCCACACCAGGACCTATGTCTACGGACCCTGGTGGTGAGTATCTGATCTACAGTACAGTCAACAGCACATTAGGTTACCGCATTTCCGTTTTTCCTTTCGATCTTGCCTTATGGCATTCCTTTGCAATAGAGCAAGGAGGACTGGAAAAAGGTAGAGTGCCGTGCCGCCCACCGTACATACAAATTGTTGCAGACGTAGAGGGATCAGAGAAGTAATGCAATCGTTGAAAATGGTGATAGTAAAAGTATATATAAAGGAAAATTTACTAATTATAAAGTTATAAAAAAAGATGCCGGCTTGCCACATTGTCTTCAAAATTGAAATGAAAACAAAATATCTACATTTTAATGAACCTGTTACAAATTCTTCCAAATGTTGAGGAACTAATCAACCCAAAAAAATACACTTAATCAATGATATTATAATAAAACAGACGTAGATAGGTTATTTGTGCTAAAAAAGTGGCATCCGTAATCAGAACTTCAAACACCTGAGCCAAGCATTGACAGTTTGAGACGACACTGCGCAACCTGTATCAGTCTCATTTACGCTCTAGTAAATAATCATGCTATCTTGTATCGTTGGTCAACACTGTCAATGCTTTTTTCAGGTGCACGACTGATTTCGGGTGCTACTTTTTCAGCACAAGTCACCTATCTACCTCTTTCATTGCATTCGGAGATATCATACTAATATTATAAAGGCTAAAGTTTGTATGTGTGGATGTGTCGTGTTGCTATTTCACGTAAAAACTATACAATGGATTTCAATGAAAGTTTACAACGATGTAGCTTATACATCTGAATCACACATAGGCTACAATTTATAAAGAAATATTAGTTTTTGTTTTTCAACTTAACTCTACGCGGATGAAGTCGCGGGCGGCCTCTAGTAAGTATACCTATAAAACTTTCAATCATGCGGACGCATGATTGAGCCGAACACCGAAAAAATTGTATGACTTTTTTATTTCAGTTTTTTGTTCTAATGCTGCTTTTTGCACAAAAACCTACAACAGCCACACATCTATCAATTAGTTTAGTTGCAATCTCTCCCCCAGGAGCACACGGGCCGAGTGTTCCGGCTGCAGTTCGACGAGTTCCAGATAGTGTCGTCCTCCCACGACGACACTATACTAGTGTGGGACTTCCTGAACTACGGGGGCGCCTCGCCCGCGCCGCCCGCGCCCAACCCGCGCCCGCGCACGCCTGACCACGACCAGGATCTGTACGATTAGGTGAGGAATATCGATAGTCGATAAAATAAATACCGATAAAAAATATCGATAGTCGATGAAAATAAATTCATCGATAGTCGATGAAAAATAAATTCATCGATAGTCGATAAAAAAATATCGATAGTCGATAAAATGACGATAATCGATAAAAAAAATATAGATGGTCGATAAAAATATCGATAGTCGAAGAAAATATCGATAGTCGATAAGAATATCGATAGTCGACAAAAATGTCGATAGTCGACAAAAATGTCGATAGTCGACAATAATGTCGATAGTCGACAAAAACATCGATAGTAGACAAAAACGCCGATAGTCGATAAGAGAAGTCGATAGCCAATACGATGAATCAACCGATAATAAATCAACAGCTGTCACGCTATAACTAAGTCAGTGAGTAGTATGTAAGTAGTAGGGCCGAGTGTTCCGGCTGCAGTTCGACGAGTTCCATATAGTCTCCTCGTCCCACGACGACACTATACTAGTGTGGGACTTCCTGAACTACGGGGGCGCCTCGCCCGCGCCGCCCGCGCTCAACCCGCGCCCGCGCACGCCTGATTATGATCAGGATCTCTATGATTAGGTGAGTTATTTAAAAAAAAAAAATATATATTGATAGTCGATAAAAAAAAAATCGATAAAAAAAAACATCGAGTCTTTTAAAAAAAAAATATCGATAGTCGACAAAAATATCGATAGTCGACAAAAAAATCGATAGTCGATAAAAAAAATATAATAGTCGACAAAAATATCGATAGTCGATAAAAAATATCGATAGTCGATAAAAATATCAATAGACGTCATAAATATCGATAGTCCATAAAAATATCGATAGTCGATAAAATATCGATATTTGATAAAATTAGGGAAGTCGATAAAAAGTATCGATGGTCGATAAAAAATGTGGAAAGTCGATAAAAACTTCGATAGTCGATAAAAAAAAATATAGTCGATGAAAAGTAGTCGATCAAATATCGAAAGTCGATAAAAGAATCTATAGTGAGTATAGAGTCGATAATAACTCAACAACAGCTGTCTCGCGTCACCTAAGATAAGACAGTAAGTAGTATGTCTCCTCCTCCCACGACGACACTATACTAGTGTGGGACTTCCTGAACTACGGCGGGGCCTCGCCCGCGCCGCCCGCGCCCAACCCGCGCCCGCGCACGCCTGATCACGACCAGGATCTCTATGATTAGGTGAGGAATATCGATAAAAAATATCGATAGTGGATAAAAATATCGATAGTCAATAAAAATATGTATAGTCGATAAAAATATCGATAGTCGATAGAAATATCGATATTTGACAAAATATGGATAATCGATAAAAATATCGATAGTCTATAAAATTATCGATAGTCGATAAAACATTCGTAGTCGATAAACGCGCACGCCTGACCACGATCAGGATCTCTATGATTAGGTGAGAAAAAAAAGCTATCGATAGTCGATAAAAAATAAAAATATCAAGTCGTCCAAACTATCGATGGTCGATAGAAATATCGATCGCTATAGCTGCGTCAGAAAGTAGTATGTAGCACCTCCCACGACGATACGATCCTCGTCTGAAATATCCAGAAGATATCGAAACATAACAAAAATGTAAATGCAACAAAATATTTGACCAAAATTCATTTATCTTGCAGGTTTACCAGAACCTCCAAAAGGCGAAACGTTGAAATCAACTGGGCCACGGACCAGTTTGGTGATGTACAGTGAAGTGACAAAGTGAATGAACTGGGATCCAAAGTGAATTGTTACCGTGTGTACTATGAGTGGAAATAATCCTAATGTTACGGACTTAAAGCTCAAGGCTTCAATGAAAAGAGAGTTGTATGTAAACCTGTTGGGCTATTAGCTAACTCTTATTGACACCAATCTCTATTATAAACAATTTGGGAATGAAAAAACCAACAACAGCTTTCATATGCCCCACTGTTGAATACAGGCCACAACTATAAGGTGGCGCGAGTCTTACTCCAACACGTATATTATACGTACGTCAAAATATTTGTTCCATCTTGTATATTCGCGCTCGCCCTACAGAAGTTAAAAACGACTTATTTGAAGAGCTCTGTAATTCCGAATTCCATCTTATTTTCGAACGGGTTTTGGGGTCTGGCAGTAGCAATTCGGGCTACGACTGCTACGAGTGGCTACGAAGCTTCTAAGCGCGTTTTGTGGAATTATAATCAGAGTGTAAACTTTGTTGTTTACAAAACTTTGCCCTAATTCCAAAAGAGGATCAAAATCCGTAATTGTCGGAATTTCCAAAAAAAGTTTCAGTAAGCGTCATCATTGTGAACCTTTTTGGAAATCCAAGTTTCCAAAACTCTGTAGTAATCAAACGGTTGCTAACTAAAAACATTTTAGTTTACTCTAATTTGGATGTAGTTATGAGCCAGTAAATTGATATTTATATAGGTCTACGAAAGCGTATAATTGTGGCCATAGCAATAAGTTATGAACAACCCACCACAGGTCAAGCGTCACTTGACGCTCTCTTACATGTCTTATAAAAATGCAATAAAGATCTTTTTGTATCTAATAAGTGGCTATCTGTACTAGCAGTATACTTGTAAACTGGGCCCCATGTAATTGAGTCTCAAATGTCAAATTTGACATATTTTTCATGGAAAATGTGAGAAATTAGCCGATTGAGACTCAATTACGATTCAATTGTAGCGTTCTAAAATAAGCAGGCTTGGGGCCCTGGTTAAAATAATGGTTTTAATTTCTAATTCCTTTCGATTTATTCAAATTGTATTGTAAAGGCTTCTACATGCCACACAGTCTGGCTGATTGTGCCTAAATCAGGTTAAAAATCAAGATTTCTACACCCACTTGATTAAGGATGTTCGATTTGGTAGTTTTTTACTTAAAAACTATACTTAAAATTGTTCTAACTAGATCAGAGGACTGGTTTACTTAAATGAAATGTGGAAGATGTCACAGGTCTGTTGGTATGAGGATTATATTAGGATCAACCTCGTCATACAAGTGCCTCAATGATAAAAAAAAACTCTTCATGACAGCTGTCAACTTGACAGACAACTCAGTGACTTAAACTGATGTTACTGTAAATATTGTACTGACTGATAGTCTGAGGTGTACAGTTGGGGGAGAAAGTTGTCATATTAGGCAGATGTCAAATAGCAGCAGGTCACAATTTTCTGTGGTGTCAATTTAGGCCACATTTTGTTATTATTTAGCTGTTTTGACAGCTGTTGAATTGACATTGACAATGTTTGTGACAGTGAATGAGATGTACATGTTTAAGCGAGTCACTGAGTACTTATTTTGGTTAATACTTATCCATCGGCGTACATCCGGTTCGAAGGACCATAAAATTTACGATGTGATGTAATTTTAATTTCGACACAAAACGCAATATAACTTAATTCACAGTTCTCGCTAAGAAGTCGGGGATTCAATATGAATTCACCATTCAATGTATCTAACGATTTATAATAGCGTGGTTTCTCTGTGTTTCGAATCTCGAAAGTTGAATCTATAGTGAGATTTTAAAGTTGAGTGAAATTATGAAATGTCTATAAAATCACTCGCGAAGGGAAGCTGACCGCTTGCACCCGTTCTAGAGTCAAAACTCGTACTTTAACTACTTATGGGAAACGACGGAACAGGTTAGATCAAATGGTTGCGAATTTTCTTCCAATATTTAGCATTCATAACGGGAATTTCAAATGGCCTAAGAGTTAGCGTGCACTGGGATGTTCTCATAGCTATGTTTCACTCATGTTAAGATTACAAACAGGTACAGATATGGTCACAGAATCAGACAAATACGTCCATCATTGGAATCTACCACTCAATGGGTTTCTACCATTCCTTGAGCTGTCAAGCGACAACGTCACGACCAATCAGTGACGCCCCCGCCTCAGGTAGTTGACATGCTGAATTTCATACAAGAAATCAAACATCAGGCGTCTATAGTCCGTTCACGTTAAGAATGCAGTAATATTCTAATTTAATTTGAAAGGATGCATTCAAACGGGCACTATGAACTTGGCTTTCTAATTAGGAACGATTTGATTGGTTAGCGGGCGCGCCAGGTCGAAGGACAAGTATGATATCACTGCATTCTTAACGCGAACGGACTATAGTGGCTGTAAGTTCCACGGTGACAATTCTCCAGAGCGCGCTAACCTAAGCTAAAACCTTCTTCCCCCGACTGTACGAAGATTGTATGTATTATAAAACTGTATACAAAACGTAGTCGAAATAAAAAATAGTTTCTTTTTTAAAGTAAAAGCTAGATTGTTCTATAATGTTAATGTTTTACGGATTCGCGTGGAAGGTGTTTTGTAAAAAGCTAATAGTATAACTAATGTAGATAGATTTGTATGAGTCGGGAGTGAATGTCCATACAAGGTCCATACATGCGTTTGGGTTTTTATAATTAAATATAAAAGGCTGCTTTCTGTCTAGGAATAAGTCTTATATCGTTAAATTGTATCAGATGTTACTTAAAAATAGTTGTAGAATTTTCTGTTCACAAATGTGTTTTTGTATGTAACAAGCGGTTTGTGATGACGTTTTAGTATAATCTGCTGTCTGATTGGCTACGCTTGAGATGATAGGAGGGTGCGATGTCAGTTTGACATTACCTCACTCCCTCCCAGTACTAGAATATCTTAGGACCGTTTCCTACAAGAGCTAAGCGAAGCGGAGATATGTGGAGCAAAATATTTGGTTGTATTATGTAACAGTTTTTTTTTCGAGTTAATTAAAGATAAAGTTAGATAGAGGTGCTCGTGGCGCAGTTGTGACAGTGATCGGCGATGGTCGCTGTGGTAAAGCAACACACGCCGGGTCGGAAATGGGATGGGTGACCACCCCGACCGAAATTTAGTTATGTGTGTTTCGGGCATCTCCGTGCTTGAGAAGGCAAGGAAGATGTCATTCGTTAAGGCTAGTCAGAGGCCTTGTGGCGGCTTGATAACATCTGACATTAAGTTTGCTCACTAACCTTACACCTCTCCAACAATCCGCACTAAGCCCGCGTGTTGGAGGGCTTGTTCCACCTCATAGTTGAGGTGAGGCTTGTACCCAGCAGTGTGACGTATATAGGCCGTTTGTGTAAGTCTCCCTTCTTTCTAGAAAGAGTAAATAGTTGTTCACCGAATTGCTTGTTTGATATATCTTCGTCCCGCTTTGCTCTTGTCCTAAACGGTCCTTAAGCGTGGTCAAATAGTAACGAATTATAGACAATGGCCTTCAATTAATAAAAGTAGTTTTTAGAGGTGTAATTGCAATAAATTGAGCGGCTGGAACGCTATTCAATCGCGTACGGTAGTAACACAAAAATGAGTTACATCGGCAATCTTCGACTACACGATTGAAACCAATGAAATTACAATAAAAAAGAGGTAGATAGGTTACTTGTGCTGAAACAGTGGCTCCCAAAATCAGAACGATCGTGCATCTGAGCAAATTATTGACAGTGTTCATTGACAGTTTGAGACGCTCTCACGCGCGCTCTTGCACGCTCTAGTAAATTATCATACTATGTTTTATTATTGTTTTTTAGCATTTTCCATGCAGTATCCTGTCCTGCCTGATGCCAACATGACCAAATGTCTTTTTCTGGTTTTCAGAATTATCATACTAGCTTGTTCACACGTTCAAATTATGGGTATGTACGTCAGGGGTCATTTTTGGACTTGGCATCAGTAGTGACAACCTACCTATTTCTTTTTTATTATAATATCATTTATTGTGACCGATCGTGAGTAAAATCTTTTTGCCCAGGTACAGGCATGTCATGCTTCCCATTTCCGGTCATTACTCCTGCTCATGAAATATCTTTTAAGAGAAAGACTAAACTGGGTAGTCTGATATGACTGTACATCGTTGTAACTTAGTAATGCGGTGCTACTGTACGCTCTTATGTAAAATTACAACATGTTTGAATGTAATTGGTTATATTGTCACTTATTTAAATTAAAATCGTTTTTATCAGTTTAAAAATCACATACTGGTTATGTGGTTATGTTTGAGTTAAATTTCTTGATCTTTGTTACGGTTTTGAAAATACGAGCGGTTGTTTCTTTGAATTTAGTCAGAGTCTATGTGTATGAAAACTTCTTTTGAATGTTTTTGAGTTTATTCTCCGACAAGTGGCCTTGAAAACGCTGTATAACTGTTGTGTTAGGGATATATAATCATTGATCAGTTAATGCTATTCAAATAGGAATAGGGCGCCATTTTGTTAATGTATGTATGTAAATGTATAATGACAGATGTTGTACTTTGAACTTGTTATCATTTAATTCAAAACGGAATGAAAAACAGTCTCATGTTTTGTCTTGAATAAAGTATAGCGTTACAGTTCGAGTTTTCACAATTTCAAAGTTTCTTTAAATCATGCGTTTTGTCTATGTTCTTATTTGAAAAGCATAACTGCCAATTATTTACAAATAAGTGCGATTCATGCCATACAAATAACGTTGGAGCGGATTGTACAATTGAAAATAAATCGTCAAAATAGGCAATAAGGTTCAAATTAGCAGAGTGTATCGTAAATTTTGAACCTTATTGCGCTTAATTTTTCCCTAATAATCACAAAGTACGATCCGACGTACGTAATAAGGTCTAAATCGTACTGTACGAGCTACTGACTGCCATTTCGCCTGTCCGTTGTATGGTCGGTTATTAAGACCATACATAAGTAAGTACCTATTAGTATAGATGTAAAGATACAACCACCCTTATGTATGTATGGATCTTGTATGAAAACCAACTGATTCTATGTTGTTGCGACGAATTCCTTACTGTATTTATTTGTATTAAATATTGTGAATAGAATGCTATTTCGTATAGAAAAATAGTGAATTCTTTTTATTTTGTAATTTAAATCATTGCCTATGATTATAGTGCGGGCGATTACTGTAAATGAACCATCTTAAATACTTTTGGCTCGAAAGCTTGGCTTTCGCTCTGGCAATAAGACTAAAAAATTGTTAATGAACAGCTTTTTAAAAACATGTTTTTTGCGCCTTGTTAAATAGTATATTTAATTGTCAAACAACTGTAGAGATACAAACATCGCAGTAGTCGCCTGTACTATAAAGTGTTGACGTTTCTAAACGTCAAAAGTAACTTGCCAGTTGACATTTAGAACGTCAGTAACTAAATTAATGTAATCTTTTTTTTATCGGAATATTTTTTTTTTATTTTGTCATCTTAATGCTATTTGTGCTGATAGCTTGTAAATAAAATGGCTGCACAGAGTAAATGTGTTTATTTATTACGAGTACCTTTCTATCCTACTGACGAGCAAATGTAAGGGTTCCGTACTTCTTACATAATAGGTGGGATAGGCCCCACCAGGTCAAAAATACGTGCACCCGCGTACCAAAAGTGGTCACACAAAAGCAGGTCCAATGGGCCTACTTTCAAGCCACTATGACAGCGACTTTTTAACGTTCACGTCAATCATAAGTCAATGTAATGTGCCATTGCAGTTTACAAATTCGCGTAGTATGAACGTAACTTCCGCTTTTTGTATATCAAGTTTGGCCCATAGTATACCAAGAAGTTAGGTACAAACAAAACAGTTTAATAAAATCTTGTACAATGATGCTCTAAGAATAAAATAGTAAACAATTCAAGATTATCAAAAAAGGTGTCTACAGTGCGGGGTCAACAAATTAGGACCTTGTTACAAGGTCCCTGTCTCATCATTATCGACATAAAAAGATATCTAATCATGTTTATCAACGTCGTTGAACAAACTAACTAGGCCTAAAAAACTAAAACTATACAGGGTGTCCCGAAATGTGACGTCAAGCGGGCACGGGGTGATAGGCTAGGTTATACCGGCTCTGGGAAAAATAAAGAAAAAAATCTATATCACTTGGTTTAGTAAAAATAATAATATTTTTGAAAATTTTGGAAATCGACACCCTTGACTAAGTTTTCATGTACTGCACTCAGAAATGACCAAATTTTGCAGCGTTTTATTTTTTTATGTTATTCCAGAAAACTATGCTTTTGATTGTAGTCACTTTTATGATGATCAATATTGGAATTTTTATGTCAGCTAACTTCATCCCTTATTTTCTTTAAAAAACATTACTAAAGCATCCTTGGCAAGTTGTCTAGAAAAATAGCCCATTTAATCAAGATTTCAAAAAGGTAAAATACTTACTATTTCCTTGTCTTATGTTTCCATGAAAAATATTGTGAACCATAATGGGTCGTTCAAAACTTGAACTAGGTGAAGTCTTAAGTATGCTATTATTGGTTAATGAAACAAAAAGTGACTGTAGGTTAGTAGCGGTAGTAAATAAGAAATGATTGCTGTTGCTAAGCATTCCATGCATGGTCGGTTTGTTTGATGGGTGACCACTCCAAACATTTTTTTTAAATATCTTTTATAGCTTCTCCGTCCTTCGAAGGCACGTTAAGCGGTTGGTACCGGAAGACGTTGCGTGTGGCCGGTGTCGAGCATAAGTGTCTCTACTTATGCTCAACGTCCACGCTTACGGTCAACGCAACTATCCCATATTACTACAACGTCATGCTCTAATTAATATGTGGGCACAGTGAGCTAAGTGTGGATCGTCGAAAGTGTGAGTCACCGGCATCTCAGGCTACCTATTTACGTTTTTTATCTTGCTCTCGCTGTATGATATTTCTTTGCAATAGAGCAAGGAAGACAAGTTATGTATTTTTCCGACATCTCCGTACTTCGGAAGGCACGTCAAGCAGTTCGTCCCGATTGGCATCGCTGGATGTCAGTCGTAAAGCTTAGTCGGAGGCCTTAGGGCGGCTTGATGACATCTGAGATTAACTTTTTTCACTGATTTTACACTCCTACAACAATGCGCACTGAACCCACGTGTTAGAGTATGCCTAGCGCCCACCCTTGTAGTTGAGGTGAGGCCTGTGCCCAACTGTGGGACGGATATAGGCCATTTATGCATGTATGTATGTGAGGAGGGCTGGTAACGAAAATGGTCAGCGTGATGTGGCATTTACCGTAAAAATAAGATACCAGAGCTTCTATTGAACCATGTAGTCAGATGTTATTAAGGCGCTCTAAGGCTTCTGAATAAAATTTGCGGCTGACTTCCCCTAGCAACGTCAGCTGGGAACAACTGCTTAATGTCATGTGTATGGAGATACTATGAAAAAAAATATCGAAATGGTCACCCATCACATTAACTGAACAGGCATGGAATGCTTAGCAACAGCAATCATTTCTTATTTACTACCGCTACTAACCTACAGTCACTTTTTGTTTCATTAACCAATAATAGCATACTTTAGACTTCACCTAGTTCAAGTTTTGAACGACCCATTATGGTTCATAATATTTCTCATGGAAACATAAGACAAGGAAATAGTAAGTATTTTACCTTTTTGAAATTTTGATTAAATGGGCTATTTTTCTAGACAACTTGCCAAGGATGCTTTAGTAATGTTTTTTAAAGAAAATAAGGGATGAAGTTAGCTGACATAATAATTCTTGACCATGACACAGTCGAACTTTATTTTTTTTACTAAAAGCCCAATATTGATCATCATGAAAGTGACTACAATCAAAAGCATAGTTTTCTGGGATAACATAAAAAAATAAAACGCTGCGAAATTTGCTAATTTGTGAGTACAGTACATGAAAACTTAGTCAAGGGTGTCGATTTCCAAAATTTTCAAAAATATCATTATTTTTACTAAACTAAGTGACATAGATTTTTTTCTTTATTTTTCCCAGAGCCGGTATAATCTAGCCTATCACCCCATGCCCGCTTGACGTCACGTTTCGGGACACCCTGTATAGATAACAAGTAGTTACAGATATCAGCTATTTATGGATTATGTTATTAGCCTTTATTTTACTTAATCGCCGATTACCCTACATACTTTTAAGTGTTATCATTTGAAAATTACGTCACGTTAACTAAACAGTGGTGTTCCAAAACGCGCGTAAAAATCACTCAGGGTGCGAAATCACTGACCCGCGCACTCTCGGTTTCACTCTGGTTGTTCCAGGAGTGACGCGTCAGAGTGATTTTCACTCTTTTGGCAACGCTCGCACCCTAAATAGTTAGTCATGAAAAGTCAATTTCTGGTGAAAATAGATACTTCTATAGATCTATCGACGTCACTCACACAGCTGATTGATGAATTGGGATCAATTGTTAAGAATTGACAAATCATAACTCTCCTCTCTGCTTCGCTGTAGTCGGGGAATAAATGGAGGTCAGCGAACCTGATTCCGAATTTAAACTGGTTAGGGTTCACAACACCCGAGTTTCGAATCTCAATAAGCCCTGAGCAAGCGTCGCAGACTGCGGGCCAAAAACTACTTGCACTACCGCTTAGTAAATATACGAAATGTTTCAGAATTTCCTGCGAAATTGGTAACTAAGTACCTATCCACCCTGTATTGTATGAGTTCGTTTACTCTTGTCGTGCTCGTGATACGAAAAATCAATAACATTCTGTAGATTGTGCGGTGTGCGTGTCTGTATCGAACAGTTTCACAGTTCGTACTTCCTTACGCCAAAGTATGACAGGTCTTTTTCTAACTCGTTTGCTAAGTTTGATGTGTCATCAGTGAGCGATAGGATGGTGGTCTCCTAAACTAATGTAAACAAACCACACGGAATACCTTTGACGTTGTGACGTGACGCAAACATTGTTCTAACTACTACTAATTGCTTTAGAAAAGAAGGCACTTGTTACTTCTAAAGACACCTCGAGTCATGCCGAGAAAATAAATTATTTTATTAGTAGCTCTCAATCACGCGGTATTGGTGTCACGCGTTCATTCGAGCAAGACGGCGATCCAGAATAAACCTTGTTATAGCGTAGAATTCCAATAGTATTGTAGGCAATCTAAACTGAAACAAAAGACAAGTCGATCGAGTTGAAGTCGAGAAGCGAAAGTCCAGTGAATATACAACCATTAGTAAGAACGTTCGTTCATTCGCTAAAATTCAATGATACCGTTAGGTTGTTCTTGTTACACATCCAGTCCCGTTTACCGCGAACGCGAAAGTTTTGCTGCAGTAAAATGGATAGAACTCATTTGTTTTTTGTCGTGTTGTTAGGCGTTTGCAACTACAAGGTCAGCGGAGGTAAGTCATTTGTTCAAATTATTTCTATTGGTATTTTCCTGGCTTACAATATCGAGTTATTGAAGAGAATTCTTATCGATGAAAATAAAAAATCCTAGCCATTTCAGTTTTATCTCGCTCTTGCCAAATCTCATTTCTTTGCAATGGAGCTAGAAGAAATAACCGGAAATGGATAGCCTGGCATGCCGCTGACTGTACAGTCATTATGTAAAGTTTAATGAAGATACTAACTTGCCCGTATAGGTATTATCTCGTGTAATAATTGCGGATGTATAACAAGAAACAGGTAGGTAGTACAAGTACTTATAATCTTAATCATGTAAACTTTGCCAGACGATCAAACCTTGACTCAGTCTATACACGCAGTTTTTATCAATGTTTGATTTGCAGTCGTTTGATTTACCTTCGCTGCTTTGTCCATGATAGAGACTCACGCCATGCAATAACTAATTACCTAATTAGTTAGTACCTAATCATTTACGCAGAATGCATTAAAATATTTAAGCACATCGCGCTGGCTGGCTGGCTTAGCCGAAAAACCAGTGGTGCACCATTTGACAAAGTTTCGTTATACTTTGAAAGGTTGAAAGTTGAAAAGCTAACAAATGTATTATAAGCACGCGATATTATCACGATCGTCTAAGACTTACAATACCTATTCATTTAATATTTAGGTACGAGAGAGCCTCTCAGGTTAGCGAGATGACCAAATAGATTTTGATGTGCATGTTTTTACCGCTTAACAATTATATAGATTAGACCTTCTCAGATCTGTCCCAGGTGGCTGAGTAAGATACCAATGTAACAATTGTTATTTTACAACAGCAATAACACGCTTTATGAAGGCAGCTTACAAATTTTATTTCAAAATGTCTAGATTGCAGTTTATCACTAAAAGAAGACTTTGGCAACCCGTCTCCAGTGTTTATTCAAAATGGCGACTTTTTGGCGCCAAACGCCACTACGGGCGCCATTTTGTTCCGACGTTCGGAAACACTCGTGGTCGCTTGCCCTGGGGAGAGGCGGCATTTAGTTTTGGGGAATGAGACCACAAATCATAATGTGCAAGTAAGTTGTGACATCACATAAATTTGATATACAATTCACAATTCACGACGGCTTTCAAAGTAGCTACCGAATTTGGGTTTTTTAAATTGTCACTTGGGATGTTAAAAAATGAGATGACAACAAAACATTGCAATTATGTTGCCCACTGAGTAAACGGATTCGAATTCAGTGAATACCTTGGCTTCATCAACATTATCAACACGCTATCTATATCAACTTGAATTACACTTTTGTATGTAGGCTTCATCACGTCATCTCGTCATATCCCCAGCCTGACCCCTCCACCTCTACCCTGCAGTCCTTCGTAAGTCGTTGCTTCACGAGATACAAGTCTTCACTCAATAACGCGCTCATTATATATTTTTGGATCAACGGCAAATAAGGCCAGCCAACTGCCACTTTAGCTTAATAATTGCAAGCCATTGTATTTGTGCTCACCAGTTGAAGCCACTGGCGGAGTGAGGTAAAGCTGTGTAGTGTAGTGAGTGACTAGTGATAGTAAGTGGTATTCTGGAAACCTCACTTCTGCACTATAGTCCGTTCGCGTTAAGAATGCAGTGATTCCATTCTTGTCCTTCGTCCTAGCACGCCCCCAAACCAATGAAATCGTTCCCAATTAGAAAGTCAAGTTTACAGTGCCCACATGAACGCATTCTTTCAAACCCAACAGTTTTGTGCCTGAGTTTTTCTGTGTGTAATGGAAATGACTGCATTCTTAACGCGAACATAACATAGGCACTAACGTCTCCAGCGGCGAATTGACACGTGATCCGACCTCATTTTCGACTTTAATCTTTAGAGAAATCCACAGCGGCTAGAGCAATTAATACCTACTCATCATGTTTACAGGAAGCCCGCTGTGTAGCGAACTCAACGTTCAGAATCAACCAGTGGACTGGTCCATTCAAGTCTATAAAATGCAATACTCAACCTTTTTTCTCTTCTGAAGAAGTCAGCGGAGGGTGCCTTCAGGGCAACAAACTGTATAAGTAAGTGGATATTATCCTCACCATATCGGTCGGTCTGTTAAGGTCTCGGTAGCTCAGTGGTATGAGCAGCAGCCCGGTTCGCGTAAGACGCGGCTTCGATTCCCGCCTGAAGCCAAGACCATAAAATATTTTTCTGGTTTTCGGACTTTTAGTAAAGATACTGCTATGAAATGCTAAAAAAATACTAACATAGTCAAATAATCGCTTACTACCTACCTACTTTACATAACTATTTTGATAGTAAAAGTAATTTATTTCTTATTTCAGGGTGGGATACCGAATAAAAGATAAATTTCACTCTCTCTACGAAGCATGCTTCGAACCGGACCTTGTGAAGACTTTTTACGTGAAGCATGAACTGGTGCCGGTGAAAAATGGGATTCAAGCCGGAGGACTGAGACCGCCCTTCAGTGGTGAGTGACAACTGACCAGGTAAAAGTCAATATAAGAGTAAGGCCAAACTGCAATCAGATTTCTGGCCTCCACCAAACAGTTATGCAACGCAGCCCCCCTCGGATCATGAAGCGCCGGCGGTACCCAGTCCGCAACCAGGAACACTGCCAGCATTTCCTGTGGCAGGCAGTGGTTAGGGCACCATTCTACCACGCCTTTTTGCCTTTCTGGTTTATCAACCTCCCACGTACTAAGCCACCCCGCCATCGCCTTGAAAAGGGACTGATAGGGATACTCAACATTTTGAACCTGTCCATAAAACAGTTCGCCTAAAGATTTGTCAGTTGTTTTACTAAGCGTGGACATCGTGGACAGTGTCTATTGCCTTCCAAAACAAGTTTTCCGACCTTACAACTAGTACTTGATTTCTTCTTTTAGAGCAGTCTTTCCCAAAGTGGGCGATAACGCCCCCTTGTGGGCGCTGCAGGTCTCAAGGGGGGCGGTAAGAGACCCAGAAAGAAAATGGGGGCGTTGTGTAGACGCGGGGGGGGGGATCTGTAATTTTATTTAGCTAGGAGGCCTCTTAAACAACGATTGCAAGATTTCAATAATCATTCTTATTTGCAGGTGGAGCCCGTAAGAGTTAACTTGAGACCTTAAGCGCCGTTGTATGTTACCTACTGCGCTCAGGTTTCAAGTTGCGGGTTATAGTAAAAGTTTCGTTTAAAATTCTCCGTTAATATACAAATATAGGTCACAATAATTAATTAATTCAATTTGAAGTTATAGTGGTTTTTAAATAGGTGAAAAAATGGGGGCGCTAAAAAAATATTTATTCTCAAAGTGGGCAGTAGACAAAATAAGTTTGGGAACCACTGTTTTAGAGGGCGGCCTCTTCGGTAGTGTCAAAATGGCGAAGCTGTACAGAATGAAGAACCAAGCAGACCGCATCAACCAGCTGCTAGGCCCCAACTCGGCCGAGAAGTACATTTCTAAGGCAGAGGTTAGTACAAAATTAAGTTAGTAAATTACGATGTCTTCACAAACATATTCCAGGAGAGAGCTGAGAGGTTCATCGCATAGGTATTCCAGACGTCATTTTCATTTTGGCATTCAGACTTTCAGAGCAGAGTGTCGAGTTTCACTATTCGATCACGACTGCGTAAAAGCGGATTCACCTACGTTTCAAGGTTATGCGAACTCGACTTTTGAGTGAACTGTCAAACTTCATGATGCGTCTAGGAAAAGTGTTGGATTCTTTTGTATTCGACCAAAAGGCATTCGATATCAAGACTCAAGTAAACCCCGTGAATCATATCACACCAGTCACAACAACAGTTGTTGATATCGACCGCTCCCATACCAGCTATTTTCTGTCTCTCCAGTACCTCACCCGTGGTCACCTGGCTCCGAGAGCAGACTTCGTATTCAAGGCCCAGCAAAGAGCGTCGTTCCACTACATCAACACTGCTCCACAATGGCTGCGCTCCAATGCTGGACCCTGGGAATCCTTGGAGGACGTGAGTGTTTTTGTCTCTTTCTGAGGTCTAGAGCAATTTTCGCAAAGGCACTACTGTTGTGTTGCACACGATTCAGATCCACAGCCTTTGCGTTAGAAAGTATGCGTTCAACTGGTCACTGCAATGTGACTTGACTTTCTAATTAGGAACGATTTGATTGGTCAGGGGACGTGATAGGTCAAAGGACAAGTGTGAAATTACTGCATTCTTAACGCGAACGGACTTTAGTGCTGTGCAAGTTTCGTCAATTATTTACATAGAAAAAAACTGTTACGTCTACCCGCCCCAAGAACTTTTTCGAGGAAACTCAGCCTAGAACACAAGGCTAAACCAATGCTGCAGCACTAAATTAACTTTCATGAAAAAGGGGGTTACAAACTAAAGCTCGTAGCACATTTAGCAAGCAGGGCAACTGCACGGCTCCCACTCAGCAATAATTATCTTGCCATTCAAATTTCAACCCCACAGTTTCCCTTTTGGGATAATTATACTAAATAACCGATTGTCACTGACGACCGATTTGTTTCAATAGTTAAGTTTGCTACTACACCAGAGGTCGAGGGTTCGATTCCCGCACGGCACAAGCATTCGTGTTGCACGCATAAACATGACTGTTTGTACTGGTCTCGAGTACCTTATACCTATTATTGTATAGTAAAAATAATTGGGTTTACATTATCAATATTTATTTTCTAATGACACTTGACATCAGTCATGATTCGAAACACAATTTTATCTCTGCTCCGCTAAAGAGGTATATAACAGTCCTCCCCCCCAATTTCCTCAATCGGCGGGAGGTTGCACAACCGTGGGAAGTAACTGGTCCACATGGCGTCTCCATACGACACCAGCATCAATATGGACTTCGTAATGCAATCTTCCTAAGCGTTTAGTGATTGTTCCAAACTGCCATTTAGCATTACCGGAATAATCACGGGCTTGTACTCGATCACCCAAGAAAAACTCCTTCACTGAGTCCTCGTGAATTCTCCTGGATGTAGGGTGGTTGGTAACACTTCCCAATGCAACATGTAGTATTGTTCTCACTTGTCGTCCAAACATAAGTTCGTAAGGGGTCTTACCCGTTAAATTTGGTGTCCTTCTCAAATATCTTTTAATTTTGCATAATTTATCGTGAATATCACCTCTCTCCCCCCTCATTGTATGCAGAGCTTTCTTAATAGTTTGTACAAAACGTTCAGCTTGGCCATTTGTAGCTGGATGGTAAGGTGCTGACGTTTTATGTATAATTCCATTCTGTTGTAGAAAATCTTCAAATTCACGTGATACAAACTGTCTCCCGTTATCAGAAACAAGAATCTGTGGTAAACCAAATGTTGTAAATACCTCCTCTAGTTTCTTTATGCACCATGAACTGGTTATGGTTTTAGTTGGTATTATTTCCGTCCATTTTGTGAAGGCGTCTACAACTACCAATAAATAATATCCATTTGTTGGACCAGCAAAGTCGATATGTAGTCTTTGCCACGGCAATGATGGATTCTCCCAATGATGAAGATGGACTTTAGGTGGCTCATTTTGTTTGAGTCGGCACTCTCTGCAGGTCTTCACTAAGTCCTGGATATCTTTATCTAAATTTTTCCAAAATACGAAACTTCTGGCAAGCAATTTCATTTTTATTATTCCTAAGTGTCCCTCATGTAACTCGTTTAGAACTAGGCCCCGTAAACAGTTAGGTATCATTATTCTAGTACCTTTAAATAAACATCCATCTTGACAAGTTATTTCATGTTCATTGTATCCTAATTGTTGTAAATTTTTACCAATATTCAAGGCATCTAGAATGGATTTGTATTCTATATCTTTCAGGGTTTCTTCAGCAATTTTATGTCGATTAATATTGAATGTAGAAAGCTGGTTCAGTTGAAATGCTGCATGTTGGTCAATGTTTTCGATTGGAATTTCAATTGGAAATCGAGACAGGTAATCTGCATTGCTGTTAGCACTTGATGTTCGAAATTCTATTTTGTAGTCAAAGCCAGATAAGAAATGTGCGTAGTGAAATAATCTCATTGTACTCATAGTAGGTAAAGTTTTGTTGGGATGGAATATTGTTGTAAGAGGTTTATGATCCGTTATAAGAATGAATTTGCGACCATAACAATAGTGAAAGAATTTTTTTAGTCCCCAATATATGGCAGTAGCTTCTTTATCTATTTGACTATAGTTTTTCTCGCTGCTTGTAAGTGAGCGTGATGCAAATGCGATCGGTTTATCAGTGCCGTCAGGCAATCTGTGTGATAATACTGCTCCGAGTCCAGTTGGGGATGCGTCAGTTGCCAATACAATCATTTTACGAGGATCGAAGTGCATGAGTATTCTTTCACTTGTAATCTGTTTTTTAATACTGTCGAAACTTTTTTCGCATGCTTCTGTCCAAACAAAATCCTTATCTTTTTTTAATAAGTTATTAAGTGCATTAGTAATAGAAGCCAAGTTAGGTATGAATTTATTGTAATAGTTAGCCATGCCTAGAAAGGTGCGTAGTTCGTTTACATTCTTTGGTCTTTTGGTATCCAGAATTGCTTTGATCTTTTCTTTGTTTTTATGTAATCCTTCTGCATCTATAGTATGTCCTAAATAATCAATGCTTTTCTGAAAAAATCGACATTTCTCTCTATTCAATCTTAAATTATTATCTTTCATCCTTTGTAGTACTAGTCTTAGTCTAGCGAGTAAATCGTCTTCTGTAGATCCTTGTATGATAATGTCATCAAAGAAACATTTGACTCCTTGTATATCTTGCAAAGTTTTATCCATAAATTTTTGCCACAAATTCGGAGCTACCTTTACTCCGAACATTAAGCGGTTCACTCTGAACGTTCCTTTATGTGTACTTAGTGTTTGCATTAAGCTGCTCTCCTCTTCCATTTCCATATTAAGGTAAGCTTGTGTAATGTCTAAAGTACAAAAAATTTTTCCTCCGTTCATTTCGTTGAATATATCTTCAATTATAGGTATTGGATATTGTTCATCTTTAATTGCTTTATTCAGGGTAACTTTGTAATCAGCACAAAGACGAATGCTGCCATTAGGTTTGACAATAGGCACTATTGGTGTACCCCACTCAGAATTGTCTACTTTTGTTAATATTCCCAATTTACACAATCTGTCAATTTCATCATCGACCTTTTCTTTTAAAGCATATGGAATACGACGTGGTTTCATAAAAATTGGTAATGCACCATCTTGTAATGTAAAGCGGCCTTTGTAGTTGGGAATACATCCTAGTTTCCCATCGAAGACTGTTGTAAATTCTGTAAGTAATTTGTCTAATTTTGTGCTGTCAGATATTTGAATTGTGTTGATCTCTGCTAAATTTAATTTGACTTCACGAATCCATGATCTACCGAATATGGGATCAACATCTTGTTTTATAATATATAACTTCCCATGAAATTTTTGACCTTTATAAGAACATGTAACGTATGTCATCCCCAGGGGTTTTATTATTTCTCCTGTGTAAGTTTTAAGACTTATATCAGTGTTGTATATTTTCTTGTTCAAATTCAAGCGTTTGTAGTCCTTGAATGAAATTGAAGACAGGGCCGCGCCCGTGTCAAGCTCCATACGTAATGATTTGTTTTCAATATTTATGGTTACCATAAATTTGTCACAGTTCTGAGATTGTATTAAGTTGATATCACAAATGTCATCATCTTGTATTACTTCCTCATGATCTATTTGGTGGTTTTGCTGTTTTTGTTGTAAACACACTTTGCCCAAGTGACCCTTCTTTTTGCATTTGTAACAGATTTCATTAACAATTTTGCATGTGTCGGCCCTATGGCCAGCATCTCCACAACGAAAGCATTTTCCACGTAAATCACGAATTGACCGAATCTGTGGGCTTTGAGGTAATTTTCTATAGTATTTGTTGGGTAAATTAGGCTGTACTGTATTTATGGGCTTGTTGAGTTTTATACTAGGTGTGTATTCAGCAGTCATATAGCGGTTGTCGACTTTCGCTATTTCCATTGTTGATGCTAGTTGTACTAATTCGTTGAAATTCATTATGCCACCTTGCTGTAGTAATTTTGTTCGTATTTCCGAATCTCGAATACCTCTGATGAATTGTAAAACGAGGAAGTTTTCACTGATTGGTTTCTGGCAATTTTTACAGTCGAATTCACAAATTTGTGCAAGACGTTTCAGTTCTGAAGAGTACTTCACTATAGATTCGTTCTCAATCTGAATGCGTGATATGAACTGGTGTTGTCGAGCCCAAGTACTCGGTTTAGGGTCAATGTAATTGTCTAATGTAGTAACTAATTCTTCAAATTGTAATTCACATGGATCAGAAGGCGAACACAGGTCATAGGCTTTTTGGTGTAACTCTGGGCTTAACGAGGTGAGTAGCATGTATTTCTTCGTATTTGAATCTGTGCATTTATTAAGCTTGAGATATATCTCTAAACGTTTGATGAAGTTCTTGAAAGTTTCATTTTCATCGAGAGGTTGAAAGTTAAGTTTGGGTATGACTGACCTGTCTGTTCCGTTGTCGTTTACTCTTTGCGGATCTATGTTAGGAATGTATCTAGCAATCGGTTCTATAGTAGGTCGTAGTGCATGTAATTTCAATTTTAGCTGGGTTATTGTTTCCTTAATTAAAAATTGTTGCTCTATTTCACCATTCAAATTGTCGTCATCTGTAAGGGTTTCAATTTGTTGTTGCGTGGATTCGAACTTTGTTTCGTAGCCAATTAAGGTTGACAGTCGTGTAGTAAATTCGAATTCTGAAATATCTTGTAGTGTACTTATCTGATTCTCTAGTTTCGTTAGGAGACCTTTTAGTGCAGTTCTGGAACGTTTACACTTATTTAAGTCGTCCATCGTCGCCAATTATTGTATAGTAAAAATAATTGGGTTTACATTATCAATATTTATTTTCTAATGACACTTGACATCAGTCATGATTCGAAACACAATTTTATCTCTGCTCCGCTAAAGAGGTATATAACACCTATGTAGCTTTTAACAAAAAAAAACAAGTATGTTTCCAGTCAGAGGCCCTTGCTCACTAACCATAAACCGCACCAACAATCCGCACTGAGCCCGCGTGTTGGAGTATGGCTTGTTACACCTCATAGTTAAGGTGAGGCCTGTGCTCAGCCGTGGGACGTATACAGGTCGTTTATGTAAGTATGTTTATCCGCTGTCTAAGGTCCCATAGCACAAGCTTAGTTTGGGGCTAGAACTCCGTGGAATAATGTCCAGTGATATTGATGAACATATCTTCGCTATCAGGGCCTGAGAAGACGCGTCAGCACCCTGGGCCGTCCAGTCACAGTGTACACCGGCACACA
Organism: Udea ferrugalis; assembly: GCA_950022985.1. NCBI lineage: Eukaryota > Metazoa > Arthropoda > Insecta > Lepidoptera > Crambidae > Udea > Udea ferrugalis. Next base: position 5,786,440 of record OX465545.1, read on the forward strand.
CGGCTTGTTCAAGCTGGAAGACGGCCAAGACTTCTACCTGACAGCTGACAAGAATAACAACAATGTTGTGCCTGTGCCTCTGTATTTCTACAAGGTTAGTATTTAACATAACATTAACATCCTCGTACCAAAAATGGCCACCCTAAAACAGGTCCAATAATCCTGTTTGCAAGCCAATATGACAGACAGCGAATTGTTTGCGTGCACGTCATTCATACGTCAATGTCATGTGCTAGCTTTCTTTTTTTTTTTTTTTTAACTCTCTTTTCTGGCAATCTGTCCTGAGACATTTAGCGCTGTGTTGTGATGGTAGATGATATCGTCTTGCATGGTATAGCTCCATTGATCTATCCATTCCAGGTTGCGACGTCCAGCATCAACTGGACAAGTCTTGGGGAGCCCTCCTCTTCAATCTCACAAAACATTTTTTGGCCCGCATCAGCCCAGACGCTAGCATATTTGGATGTTTCACCAGTCTTTTAGCATATTGTGAAATAGTTTTGCTGATTTCCTGTTTGATTGTTGGAATTTTGAGGTCGTGGTGCAGTTGGTCATTTGTCACATACCATGGTGCATCAACAATTATGCGAAGGATCTTAGATTGGAAGCGTTGTAAGATTTCCAGATTAGAGTTGGACGCTGTTCCCCACAGCTGTATGCCATATGCCCAGACTGGTTTGATGATGCATTTGTAGACTCTCAATTTGTTTTCGAGCGACAAGTTTGACCTTCTGTTCATTAGCCAATACATCTGCCTCAGCTGCAGCCCCATGGCCTTACGTTTGGTAAATATGTGCTTCTGCCATGTCAGACGTCGGTCCAGGTGCATTCCCAGGTAGCGAACATGATCCTGTTGTGGTATTTGTACACCATTTAACATTACACTTGGGCATGTATCTCTTCTCAGGGTAAAAGTAACGTGCACGGACTTCGTTTCGTTTGCCTTAATTCGCCAGTCCGTCAGCCACGTTGATATTTCATTTAGGTTCCCTTGAAGCATCGAGGATGCCACGGCTGGGTGCTCGTGTTCTGCTAACACAGCGGTATCATCGGCAAAAGTTCCTACTAGCACATTTTGCGACGAAGGCAAATCGTACGTATACAAGAGGTACAGGACTGGGCCTAGGACGCTACCCTGTGGAACGCCCGCTTTAATTTTTTTTGCGCTTGATCTATGTTCTCCGTGCTTGACGTAGAACCTTCTGTCACCTAAGTACGACTTAAGGAACTCGTAGAAATTGATGGAAAGAGTACTTTTTATTTTAAAGAGGAGTCCTTCGTGCCAAACACGGTCAAACGCCTGGGATATGTCCAGGAACGCTGCGGAGCAGTACCTTTTCTTTTCAAATGTGGAGTTGATTTTTTCCACAAGTCGATGAACCTGCTCTATCGTTCCGTGACCACGACGAAACCCAAACTGATGGTAAGAGGTTTTCCTTGATCACAGCTGGCATGAGCCTTTTTAGGAAAAGCTGCTCAAGGACCTTTGATGGAATAGGTAGCAAGCTTATAGGTCGGTATGATTTTACGTCTTCAGGTTTTTTGCCAGGTTTAGCGATCATTAGTATTTCTGCTACTTTCCACTGGGGAGGCATATATCCTCTCCAGAGAATCGCGTTGTACAAATGAGTCAGGAAAGTAATGCCAGCACTAGGGAGCTCTTTCATAATTTTGCCAGTAATGAGGTCGTAGCCAGGGGCCTTGTTTAGGTCAAGTTTCTTGATGGCAGCTTCGACTTCACTTCTCCTCAGTCTTTTTATTGGTGGTTCGAGTTGGTTTATACTGCTTAGTAATCCCATGATAGACTGAACCTTGGAAGAGCCCTTATCGGGGTTGGGCACAAACACATTTTCAAGATGGTTAGCATACTCTACCGCTTTTTCCAAGTCGCTCTTTGCCCATGTACTGTCTTCACGTCTTATGGGAGGTTGGTGGATAGCAGGACTTTTGAGCTTTTTAGTTGCTTTCCATAAGGAATAGTTGGTCGAAGCAGTAGCGTCTAGGTTTTCCAGGTAATGCCTGACGCTTTGGTTTTTCTCGAACTTCTTGAAGTTCGCATCGGAGCTAGCATCGGAGCTTAAAAACCTCTTGAGGTTTTTAAGCTCCGATGCTAGCTGGTAATAAACCGTTTTGTCCCTTGGGTATCGAGTTGTCTGCCATTTCTTCCTGGCCTGTCTTTTAAGTCGAACCATATCTCGGACCGACTTTGAGGATGTGTTGAGGATTGGCTTGCATGGGACTGGAGTAGCTTCCCATGCTGACATTTGCACCGCAGAATTGAATACCTCAACAGCTCGATCTATGTCCTCGTTGGTCTTGAGCGGGACATTGTGTATCAGACTCTTCTCAATGAGTTCCCGAAAGTAGATCCAGTCCGTTTTTGTGCTATGCAGCTTGCAGGGCATAGATTTTTCAGCAATTCTGCATTCCAGCTCAACGAGAACCGGCGTGTGGTCAGAGGACAACTCGTAGCAAGACTTGCAGGAGATATGCGATATTGGTAGGCCTCTGACCACACAGAAGTCGGTCAGGTCAGGTGTTTTCTTTACACTTGTAGGCCAGTAGGTGGGTTCCTTGGTAGATGCCACATTTAGCTGGAGCTTTTGTACTGCAAGCAATAGCTGTCTGCCCTTTGGGTTGGTGGTTCGCGAGCCCCAATCTGTGTGTTTGGCGTTGTAATCTCCCCCTGCCAGAAATCTTGAGCCAAGAGACTTGAAGAAGGCTATATAGGAATCACTTTTGATTGAGTGTTTGGGAGGAGTGTACAGAGCGCAAATGGTAACTGGTCCTCTTTTGTCCTCAATGATTAGGTTAGTTGCTTGAATATGCTCGTCGCGGAAGTGCGTGGTTTCATAGTGCCTGATGTTGTCTTTTATAAGGATAGCGGAACCACCGTGTGCGGTGCCGTCAGGATGGTCAGTACGATACAACTTGTATTTTGGTATTTAGAAAAAGCTCTTCGCAGTAAAGTGAGTTTCAGCTATCATAAGTATATCAATGTTATGTGTTTTAAGAAATATTTTGAGTTCCAAAATATGTTGTGGCAGCCCATTGGCATTCCAAATTGCTAGATTCAACGAACTGAATTTTGCAAATTTGACATGAGTTGTACTAGTAGGGCGTTCATTGCAGAAATTTGTTGTACAAGTTGGTTTAGCAGATTCAAGATTTGCTTGTTTTCGGAAACGGTTTCATGTGCTAATTCAGGTTGATTATTTTTTACCGACATATCTCGTTTTTCGCGTTTAGATTGGAGGACCTCCTTGAAGCTCCTTCTCTGGTCAGGTTTCGGCTGGGCCATAATCACTGGCTTTTCAGGGGCGTCGACTGTTTTTGTAGGGTCTGGTACGGCGTGTTTCAGTTTTAGTGGCGGGCGGAGTGACGGATATTTTGTTTTTTGCAGATCTTTATACACCACACATCCTTTGTAGTTAGCGGGGTGGTTACCCTCGCACAGGACGCATTTGACAAGGTCTGATCTTCCCTTCCTCTCACAGGTCGATGAATGATGTTCTCCAGCACATTTAATACATTTTGGCCTTCTGTGGCAGTATTTTTTAGTATGTCCATACTGTTGGCAGTTGGCACATTGGGGTATTTCACGTTTTGGTCTTGGGGGTTCAAACACAACTCTACAGTGCTGAATGGTTTTTATATTATAGATGTCCTTGTTGTTTTGCCCTGATTCGATTTCGATGAAGAAAATGGGTAAAGGTTTTTTGGTGGTCCGCTGTTTGACATTCCATATATTAGTTACCACATGACCGAGTTCTTTGATTTCCTGTTTAATGTCATCTAGATTGGAGGATGGGTGTATGTTTTTTAACACTACTTTGAAACTTCTTTCCTGTTTAGGTTTGTAGGTGTAGAATTCAGTGCTTCTCTGCTGTAAACCCTTTACTATGAGTGAGTAAATATTGGAAGTTTTCGGCTGGATTCGTACTTGTTCGTTTCGCAAGATTTTCAGGTCATAGTCACCCTTAGTTATTTCGTCGAGAAGGCTTAACAGTGGTTGGATGTTGCTCACCTTGTCCACAAATATTGGGGGAGGTTTAACCGGCTTTTCTTCTGTTGCATTGCTCTGAACATCATCGACTACTAGCTCCGAAAAGCTGTTGTTGGTAGGTATTGGTTGGCTAAGCCAGTAGTCATTAGATTTGCTCTGCTTTTGGTTTCTGCCCGCATCTGGGCTTTCTCTTTGTCTCTTCTTCGAGGCTACTTCCGTCCATTGGGTTGGAGAGTCTTCGGCTTCCCAGTTTTGCATTAGGGGCACATTTGAGTAGGACTCCCTTTCCTGTTGAGATTCTGAATGGTCTGTGTTGCTCGTAGGTTCAAAGGCCATTGGTTGGTTGGTGTTGTTTTTACTTGTGGTAGAGGCGCTTGTTGGCCTGTTAAACATGCTAGGATGGAACGCTTGTTGAACTAGTTTCTTTTTTCCAGTAGTATTTACTGACACAGATGCCTGGTTGCCCACATTTGCGCAGTCTTCGGTGACATATTTCACACCATGGGGCCCGGGAACCTCATGGCGCCGGGGGTTAGCCGGGTCGCACGACATATCACATTCATCGTTAACCATTTTCATAAGAGGGGGGGTTGGGAAAATAGAAGCAGGCGTTTCCCAAGCATCTGCCCTCGAACTTTTAGAGGGTATTTAGTCACTCCTGGCTTTCGAAAGCCATTTAGTGGGTTAATTGACCGCCGCCCACGGCTCGGCGTTGACGTATTTTACTGCTGACATCACCCTATGATAGAATTAGGGGGTTACGTCGTTCTCGGCAAACCCTCCTCTTTTCTCATCCGGGCTTGGGACCGGCAACGGCAGAGTTCTTTCAGAGCTAGCTTTCTAATTCACGAAGTATAATCGTAGGTAACGTCTCTTCCTCTTTTTCCGAAAACCAGAATTCGGTCTACTTGGCATCAGGCGGGAATCGAACGCGCGTCGTTCGCAAATCGGGCGACTGCACTAACCACTGTGCTATTGAGATCATTAACAGACCGGCCGAATTTTTCTGGTATATTTATTTACACTATGAGCTAAGGTGATGTAAGCAAAAGTAAACCGAAAAAGTAAGTAGACCGAATGTCTTTTTCTGGTTTTCGGATCTTCAGTAAAGATACTGCATGGAAAATGCTAAAAATAATAATAACTTCCTCTTTTTGTTTATATCAATGGTAGATAGTCAGAGGCACGCCGATTGGTGCTATCGAGGAGACAGAGTAAAACAAACGTCCTGCCCAAGTTAATAATGGCCCTGCCAGTGACTATTGTAATAAGTATGTAATTATAATCTGCCATATTCCCCATTTTAGATCGTCCAAGACCCTCTCACCAAACAGGCCGTCGCTTTCGTCTCCATCACTGCCTCCAGCTTCAACTCCTCAACCCTAACATCCCTGGCGCTGTGCCAGTCCTCCTGCGAGGAGTACTCCTGGCTGAGGTGGAAGGGGGAGGGACACGCCTGTTGCAGTTACGACCAACTAAAGAGGGCGGGAGTGAGAGTACCTTCTTTGCAAGTTAAAGGACTTTTTGTCTTCTAGTTATCATGATACCTTGGCGAGATTCAATGGTAAATTTTGGGGAAATCATAAGTTTCATTAGGTGATTTATTTATTTATTTTAACTCTTTAAGACTTTATCATCTGTGATACTGTTGTTTTACTCAATAAATGAATATAGCATCAAAACCGACTTCAATCAAACTCCAGTTTCTTATATTTTAAAATAAAATCAAATTAAAACAAGAGAAATAGTTATAGATTTTATACAACGAAATACTTAAAGTATGATGAAATACTCAACTTATGATTTAAGAATCAATGTTAGTTCATTTCACAAAAGTTGAAAATCACACATTTTAGTGTAACATTGTAAATAAATTACAATAATAAAATATTATGTTATTAACTATTATGAAATGGTATTTTTAATGCAATAAATAAATCATTTTCAAAACTTCCTAGTTGTTTCTTTTTGACTCACATCAGACTCTCATTAGATCATGACACAAAACTAGCATGCAAGTCTAAACTGTAGACAATGGATTGTATGTTTGAATATTATGGGGAAATCTGACCACTTTATGTTTACCCTAAGACTAAATAGAGGGTTTTCTCGGCCAGGGCGCATCTCTACGGAGTCCTGGGGTCAAAAAAAGTTTTTCACATAATTCAGACCTATAGTCAAATACCCCTGAGAATTGAAATCACCAAATAGTTGGCTGTACATTTATTTAACAGGTAACAGATCTCCCCAATTACTAGAACGTGCACATCTGTATGTAGTCTGATCGTATTTGGACTTAGAAAATATAACCTCCTTCAATTCGCCTTGTGCTGTGCACAACCTACAAATTGTATGTCCAGATCTGACGATAGGTGCTCGAACAACACGAGGCCACTGGGGATCATCCCGTGGCCTTTCTCCTTTCCTTAAAATTACATAAGAGAATACTTCTGCAGAAATGTCCACTTTTGATGGGAATGGTAACGTCTCATACTTCATAAGAAAATTACAAGGACTGCTCTGCTCAAGATACCGTGGACAAACATTATCATTTGGACAAGGAGAGAATGCGTATCCATTGTTCTTGCCTTGCTTCAAGTTCAGGACGAACTCACGTGCCTCATTTACGATTTTAAAACCTGCATTACTACCATGTTCAACAATTATTAAGTAGTCTTCAGTTTTTTTCCATAATTTCTGAATGGTTTCCAACCTCGCCTTCATACTAGGCATTTCAAACAGTGAAAAAGCTGACAGAACAATGCTGTATTTTAAATCTGATGAGGCAGGCAGAAACTGACGTTGAAAGTAACCTTTAAATGGCATTTCAACGTTGTCCTTTCCTTGACATAATATAAGTCTGGACAAATCATTCATACTAGTTGATGTATCAACACAGAAGTATTCATAAATATCTCCTTTCCAATAGGTGTTTACCGCCCATGTTCCTGTGCCGACTCCTGAACCGAAATCAAAGAAACTTCTTGGCCTGTAGTCAGGATACTTTTTCTTTATCTCATCGAATATACGCACTAAAATTGCATACTCTGGAGCCGCTCTAGACATTAAATACTGCAAACTTGTAGCTTGATCATAAGAAATGTTACCCCACCTATACACATTACTTTTCAGAATGTTAAATACCTTTGTCTGTATTATTTTGTTGTATTTTTCGGTGTCTTGGTCTGTTACATCTTTGTCCACTTTCGAATATATTTTATCTGAAACTTTTTCATAGATTTTCTGGGCTTTTAAATCAATTTCACCTTCTTCTGGGGGTAGTAATCTGGATCTGAGGTAGTTGCTAAGTTTCTGACTCTCCTGGTACAAAGCTTTAGCACCAGAGTCTTCGAAAATTATTTTTATTGCCTTCTGAATGTCTGGCGGAATACTCGCGACTTTTACTCTCGCTGTTCCAGGATGTTTTCGGGGTTTGAACTCCTTTGCCTCAAAGCTCTCCTTCAATGAAGCATCTAAAGAAACTCTTGTTGAATAATTTGAGTGGATGAGCGATCTCAGCGCATATTTTAGCTTCCTAAACATTGTTAAAACCGAAAAAGAGGATACTTCATAACCTAAAAGCAGTGTAGCAAAGCAAACATTATTTTGATTGACATGACATAAAGTATCCGTTTACGAAGACTGCTAGAGGAGAGATTTTTGTTTAAAAATGGGGTAAATTGTAGTACCTGAGGGGTAAGGGTAACACTATAGCGGTGCACCATAGAGCTTGAAGTCCGTGTTTCATGTAGCAAACCATAGAGCTTGAAGTCCGTGTTTAGTGTAGCAAACCATAGAAAAGGACAAGAAAGATGAAAAGATGTTACAAACGAAGAAATAGTACTTACAATAATTTCTTTGGTTTTAAATGTGTGAACCGTGGAAAAAATTTCCACTCACACATTTCCAAAATTTCCTCCAAAAAATTTCATGAAAATCCTTTTCATGCAATGCATGAAAACAAAGCTTCTCTCTCTCATTCAGCCACTGCCACAAGTGAAATGATTATTTTTTATGGAAATGGATATAAATAAATTGACGCATGATTTGATATCTATTTATTTGTACCATAATGTATGATACCAATATCTGGAATAGATTAAAACTAAATAACAAAATGTTTTGTATTTGTACTGTCAACGGTTCAACAGACTGTCCTCGTCCTTTTTTAATCTCACTCTTGCTATTTTAACAGTTATTTGCGATAGAGCAAGGAGGATTGACCGGCAATGCAATAACATAAATGCTTTGACTTAGAATGTGTAATCTGTCATGGCCGCTGACTGTACAAAATTAAACTATTTTTAAGCATTAAGGCTCAGACACCTTAAGAATACTCCGAATTCTATACTGCAACGCCCACTATGTTATATTTCATGTCACTCATGTTGCCTACGAATGCGATGAAAATCACCTGGGGATAATCACTCATGAGCGCGCCTCAATAATGTGAATGCCAATGAGCCTTTCTGCAGACCTCGTTGGGAAAACTGTCAGGCAGTCGGGCATTAAGGATGCACAGTATCTAGCAAATTCCCAACATCATGATAGTCCGTTCGCGTTAAGAATGCAGCAATTTTATACTTGTCCCTCGATTTATCACGCCCCCTTTCAAATCGTTTCCAATTAGAAAGTCGAGTCCACATTGACCAGTTGAACGCAAAGGTTGTGGATCTGAGTTTCTTTGTGTGCCACATAATTAAATTTGAAAATCACTGCATTCTTAACGCGAACGGACTATAGTGGGACCACCGTGAATGATCTCCCGCGAGCGGAATCGACAATACCATGAAATGTTATAATAAGTGTGCACTCTCTTGGACAAGCTAACAAAGTTCGAATTATTATTTATTAACTAACAATTGACTAATTTTTAGCCCTAGCCATTTCTTCCTGCTTGTGTTTGCTGATGCAGCTTCTGAACTCGTTGACTTCGGTCTGACATTGCCTCCAGTCTTTTGTGGTAGCTATGCACTCCTAGGAAAATGACACAACTATTAATAATATACTACAACATGTACAAAATTATTCCAGCCGTGAAAACGAAAAGAAACACAGCTAAGCTATATTTTTCTATTTCAATTTGAGAACGGCGCTGTGAATTTTTGTTCAATTCAATTTTTAAAAGATTGAGATTTGACTGGCTTACCCCCGAATTCACAAACGCAAATCAACGTTAAGCACAGCTCAGAAGCATAGGTATCTCTTTCAGCTCTATCGTTATTTTACGGGACAGCATGAGCGTGAGCGCGTGCTAAGCATTGATTGACGTTCGTGAATTCAGGTTTTAGCCTGCCACGGTATAGAGATCTGTGGAGAAAATTGGGAGAGATCTATGCTCAGCAGTGGGACGAAATAGGTTTATGGAAATAAAGGTTTGGCTTTCTAACACGCACAGACAAAAACTTTTGCTGTGTGTTTTAAGAATCATTACTTTTTTATGGCAATAAAGATGGGTTCATCTTACTGTGTCGGGGTGTGTCGTGGCGAGGCGGAACGCTATCAGTTCCGTTCAAGTTATTACTAACTTATTCCTAATACCGTGCAAGTAATATAAGAAAGGGACAACCTTAACCTTGGAGAGTCCCTTCACACACAACACACCAATGTAAACCTAGCATAATAAAACTATTCAAAGTTTGACTTTTTTCCAAAAGGGTAATTTTTTCATGTTATGGTATCCCTAAGATTGCCCGCAGCAGTAGGGACTAGGGAGGGTTTGTTTTTGTGCTCATCCCATGGCCCTAATAAGACTTCTTAACTCACGCACACAACTGCAGCAGAATGAATGAAGGCGCGGAGCCCTTACATGGAAAATATTAATATTTATCATAGTTATAAATCAGAACTTATGATCTTAATCTTAAACCATTACGACGAAGCCAAAATCCATACCTGTACTTTGTAATGAAGCTCTATGCAGCCGGTTTTCTTCAACATATTCTCAACTGGATCATCTACATCATCCGCGGGTCTCTCTCGAGGTTTCACAGTCATTTTAATTTAATATTATTTATTTTGTTCAAGGTTCACTCGCTATCACAACACAACCTCAAAATCTTGACAGTAAACAGCTGACTTTTTTTGACAGACAAATAAAGTAGTGCCATGAATACCCGACTTTCTGGGTAAACCTAGGTCTTTTAATTTTGCCGGTTTGTGCACACGTTCCGTTTTACGTAAGGTATTTTCATTGATGTCTTTGTTATTAAAGTGATAAACGTCTGGCTCGCCTTCAAACATAACAAAGCACGTTTATCAGCCAGATAAAATAAAGCTTACTTTTGTTTCACTTTCTTTATGCAGAGAGCCGTGGCAGAGAGTTAAAGGAGTTCCGTTTTCTACCATAGCTAGGCGGAGTGGTAATTTTCTGTTATAAGTACGGTCGACGGCATAACAGGCTATCCATTTCCGCGTTTCGACTTGCTCTGATAAAACATCACAATAACATTTCTTTGCAGAAAGCAAGAAGGATAAGTGGCGCTCTAGGGCTGATTAATAGTTAGTATCCCATAGCACAAGCATTTAGTTGCTTAGTTTGGGGCTAGATGGCGCTGTTTGGAATAATATTCAGTGAGTAATATTAATCGGGTCGCGCCATAAGACGTCAATCAACGCTAAGCACGCGCTCACGTTCATGCAGTCCCGTAAAATGTCAATAGAACTGAAAGAGACAGCTATACTTCTGAGATGTGCTCAACGTTGATTTGCGTTTGTGAATTCGGGGGTTAGACTTTTTTATTTATTTATTTAATCAGGACAAGATCTTTTTCTCCAACGCATTCAAAATAAACTTCAGAAATATTTTGTATAAATTATTTATTCTTTAAAAAAATAACAGTACTAAATAATATTCGTTCTATCTAGGCTAGGATTTTGCTTTTGTTACGCAGAGCGACGTACGCGACGAAGATCGACAGCGCCGTGGCCAGCACCTCGGAGTTCACCCAGGGTCCGGAGTAGCCTGGAAGGGAGAATTTATTAATATACTGAAGGGAATTAAACCGAATGAGATAGTCAATTTTTTAAGGGTAAGCCATTTATTATGCCATCTTGTAGTTTCGCTTATAAGGATCAAATTCTGAGAAATAACATTATAATAATATGGCAAACCTAAAGAAAGGTCTCATTTTTTATTAAAATCCAACGGAAAAACAGAGATATGTTATGTCAGTACTGACGCGAAGTCGAAAATTGTCCTGTCCTGGCATACGTACCTATAATTTGTCCGTGTGTACAAGATAGTATGATTGATTTTGTACTAGAGTGTAAACGAGACAGATACATGTTGCGCAGTTTCAAACTGTCAATGCAATGCTCAGGTGTTCGAAGTTCCGATTTCGGGTGCCACTTTTTTTAGCACAAGTAACCTTTATCATTGTCTATACTTACTACCAGGGTGGTGCAACTGAATAGCGAGCAGTGGCGCCACAGTGGCGGCGGGATCAGCGCGGCGGGCGCGGCGTAGAGAGGCGAAACCTTCCTCGTCTAACACACGGACCTCATGCACTCCGGAGCGGGCCTTGGCTGGCTCCTCAGTCCAGGATACCTGGAAAAGAATAGCCACAGTCATTAGAAGAAAGAAAAGACATTTGATATTTTTTTCTTTTATCTACTTCTCGATGTTGAGAAGAAACAACAACAGATGGTCAAACATTGTAAATGGGTGGATTTCCTGATGGGAAAAGAATGGGAAAATGGACGACGATACAAAAGATGATGTTCAGAGGGTTGCTGGGCGACTGTGGAGAAGGTTAGCAAGGAACAGGGAGGAAAGGAGACAGTTGGAGGAGGCCTATGTCTTAGGACAAGCTAAGGGAGAAAACAAATTACAAGTTAAAATAACATATTAAAAATGTAAAAACTAGCAATAATAAAGGCTTATTTTATAAACCAACGTCTGTAAAATACAGTAAGAATATATGCTGCTGCCTATCAGCGATAGGGCAGAGCATGTTGTAGGATGAGAGGGATAACACTGTCTATTTACACTCATACATAGCATTTACACCTTTATGCACTTTAATTACAAACACTTGGTAGTAGATTTTATTTTCTTAAGTTTCTTAAATTAGTTTAAAAGATTTCAATCTCTAAGCTGAGGCTTTGCTTGTTTGATCTCTTTTACTTATTTTATATTTTCCTGTCTGCTGACCTAAATTAACAACACAACACAAAAATTTCAGAAAGACCTCAGATTGCCTTGCTGTTACTGATGAATTAGTAAACGGGATCTACCTTATAGTCCTCATAATAATAAAGTATTTAACACAACTCAGAACAACATAATGAATGGATCAAAGCTGGTGCAGGCAATTTTTCTAGCAAGGACATGTCAATTACACATTGTTCTTTGAATATATAGAAAGGTACACGATTTGATGCGAGTTTTCATTCATAAAATCCCTTATAATTCCACCTAGTCAACTTTTCTCATACTTTGAGAATTTGTTACACAACTGCCCCATTTGTTAAACTGTTATCTCAGACTCCTCATATTTAATGTAATACCAATCTTGAAATCTTGTTTTCTGTTATACAAAGAAGATTAATATCAAAAATCCTCGAAAAAGTCGAAAAACAGTAAGTTTAACTTGACTAACCTGGTATTTATTTTCTCCGATACGCGCCGCTGTAAGCGATTTGCCATCGATTTCAGCATACAGCGCGTAGTTTTCAGGCAAAGGATTATCACATTTCAGCGTGAACTCTGTGATATACGCGATATGTGTGACCACAGTCGCATCTAAACTTGTGAAGGATGCGGCTTCCACTTGGGGGTTTTGGCAGGTGTTAGCGAAGGCTCCACCGAAGGAAACCAGAGCTACGGCAGCGATTAAATATTTTGTGACCATTTTGCAGACTTAACTGTACGATTTGTGACTTAAAAATAGAAATCAAATATAAATTTTGTCAGAATCAGTGCCACCACTCTCCGTCCACGTACCGAAATATCAAATACGTTCAAAAACCTGATACTAGGTGAAAGTAAACGTGTTTGAAATATTTTTCCTTTTCTAAGATGTAAAACCCAATTAATTAATGATGAAATTAGTAAATTGAACGTATTTTATCCAAAGTACAAAGTATTATCGTTGAATTGTGCCCTATCAATTTGAAAATATGTTTATAGGCCAATGTTGATTTATGTTTCTCTACTTCATCATGTGTTTTGAACGCACTTTCAAACGTCGACGGTGACGTGTGTCCAAAATGCCAAACGTAATCGCTGCGTTCGTGAATCTTTTCGTTCTCTTTTGTGCACATTCTATTTTTGTTCTTTATGCTAATTCTTCATTTATTTTAAACATAAAATCACAGAGGTATTAAAATACACTATTTAAATGATGTATTATCCAAAACAAAAAGGTTTTACGCTATTAATTTGATTGTTGGTTCAGCTTTTCTTTGATATTGATTCAGCTGAAAAAATGACAATGTGTTCTGCCCACTGCCACTTGAACCTGCTAATACGCTGACCGAGACCGACCCGACCGACCTTAGTTCTGGGGTCCTCCTTATTTCCTCATATCTTCCTCTTCCTTAGATCTCGTAGCGAGGCACCGAGCATAGCCCGTTGGGTATTATACTACCCCAATGGTTGGTTGGGCAACTCTATTTTTTTTTATGAATATTTCGATAACGTTATCTACCAACAAGAACGTAATAATCTAAAACAAGCCATAATTCCGTATCTTGACTTTCATAATTTCTTCTCTGTCTCCGTAACTCCGACTTAGGTGCAGTAAAATGTTAGGTAATTTTACAGGAGCTTAGAGATTTACCTGAATCCAAAATCTGTGATTTTCTGTTACTTTCAATAAAATTAAGTGCATACCTATATTTCCATTCGGTGAAACACGTTTACCCAGAAAATTCACTCTCGCCTTGAATACACTAACTGTTCCCAAACACGGGCTACAAAACGCCGCGCGCCGTCACACGCTACAATCTATAGGGAAATGTGGCGGCGTTTTGTGACGACGTTTTGTGGCGGTGTTTAGTGGCCCGTGTGTGGGAACGGTGTGGGTGTGTGTCTTCTAGGCGAGACTGAAATTTCTGGGTGAGCGTTTTCCACCGAGTGAAAATAAATGTATGTATGTGGCGCTAAGAGTGTATGTATCCGGAATCCAGACGTATCTAATCCTTAGCGGTGCGAACCCGAAAAGTAGCAAACTGTTTAGTCCGGATTGCTGGAAGGTCGGGGGTGGAAGCTCTCCTGTCCGATTATGGTGCACTCAAATCTAAGTTGAAGATGAGTATCTTCGTATCATACCACCATATTCGGTTATTGAAATTAATTCGTGGTTTAATATACGCGAATAGTCACTAACTATCATTGATTATTGTAGCTTAATGCACAAAAGGAAATCAAAGTTGAGCACCTCTGTCGCTTTCTGTTCTCTTGGAGATTTAGGGTGCGTTTCCATCAGAGATGAGCGTTTCGAAGAATGATTTCGTTGAGAACCATTAGAATCGCTTTATTTACCTAGCTTCTATTGGTCCTTAACAAACACATCCCTCGCAAAGCATCCTTGCTCAGCTCTGGGGGAAACGCAGCCTTACCGGATGGCATAAGTTTGAACTTTGAAGGCATGATCAACCTTGATGAACATTCATTCATTTATTTATTGCACAAAAATAACAATAAAAAGGTACAATTGCCGGACTTAATCCTTTAAGGCATTCTCTACCAGTCAATCGCAAGGCTTAACAGTGAACTTAGGAAGTTCTCTAGGTGACTCTTCATTCGAAGTTCAGGGTGTTTCATGAATAAATAAAACATTTAATTGTATAATTTATCCGTAAAGGCCTATATTTATTTATTTATACGGGTGTTGGTCGGCTGCCGTCAGTGCGTGCCGGGCGGCGTCTTGGCAGGCGAGGCGGGCGGCGGCGCGGACCACTCCACGCCGTCGCCCTCGTACTGAGTGTTCTCGAGTCGGGTTATCAATCTTTCGTCTTCGTCGCCGAACTCGCCGCCCATTAGGGACGGCTCGCCTACTACCATCACGTCCTGGGGACAAAAGGTTAGGTTATAATGTTAAGACACATTATAACCTAACTTTTTGTCCAAGCAATTGACATGTTTTGTCACTTATTCACAAATGGCGGCAGCAACAAAAATGAAAGTGACAAAGCGATACAAAAGCTAACGTGTTATTGAAGAGCTGCTTAACTTATTATGAATAAGGGGGTCATTCTTTACTAGCGGCCGCCCGCAACTTAGTCCGCGTATGTTCCTATGTTCTATTCAGATTCATATGCTATATTATTGTAAAGTTTCATTCAAATTCATATATATTTATACAAACTTTCACATTCATAATATTAGTAGGATTGCACAAAATATCAAAAAGGTTCAATTGCCGGACTTAATGCCTAGAGGCATTCTCTACCAGTCAACCGCAAAGGTTAGTTAGTTCATTCGATGTTTTAGGTGTTTCGTGAATAAATAAAACATTAAATTGTATAATTTATCCGTAAAGGCCTATATTTATTTATTTATACGGGTGTTGGTCGGCTGCCGTCAGTGCGTGCCGGGCGGCGTCTTGGCAGGCGAGGCGGGCGGCGGCGCGGACCACTCCACGCCGTCGCCCTCGTACTGAGTGTTCTCGAGTCGGGTTATCAATCTTTCGTCTTCGTCGCCGAACTCGCCGCCCATTAGGGACGGCTCGCCTACTACCATCACGTCCTGGGGACAAGAAGTTAGGTTATAAATGTGTTTTAAGTTTTAGTACTCGCATAAATGTTAGGTTAGAACAGATTTTTCAACTTTCTAGTATTGATAATGTTAGGTTAGAACAGATTTTTCAACTTTCTAGTATAGATAGATAGATATATTCTTTATTGTACACCAAAACAACAAAAATACAACATTTAAGAATTAAAGATTAATGTGTTAGCGTGCGGTCAACGGAAAATCACACTACCCATATCCGGGCAGTTTTCCTTGCTCTATTGCAAAAAAAAAATACATTTGGACAGAGCAATATAAAAAAACGGAAATAGGTAGCCTGATGTGTCGTTGACTGTACACCTTTGGTGGCTTTTCGCTCATAAGCGATCTCTTCCACCTATACCTATATACCGGGTTTCCGCAGGGGCAGACCTCTCGTGGCCACTAGATATGCAATTTTCGCCGGAATGTCAAGTAAAAAGACGTATTATTTTACTGTTAAGTTAGTGTGTTGCTGAAAACACAGTTCATAATCTGTTCAATAGATTAGAGCACGTGTAGTGCTATGGAATTCTCGAGTACGAATTCCAATACAACTCCTTTAAATTAGGTGCAGTAAAATGAAACCACAGTTTCTTCATGTGCAAGGTGCAGTAAAATGACAATTTTAGGTGCAGTAAAATGTCAATTTTAGGTGCAGTAAAATGTCAATTTTAGGTGCAGTAAAATGTCAATTTTACTGCAACTAGTTATAATTTTGAGTAGGTAAACGGTTTATAACTCGACTTAAAAATTAAAATAAATATGGCACCGTCTGCCTTGTCTTTGCTTTTAGTAACATCAAGTGCAAGTTACCTGGCTGGCGAGACTGAAGTTGGGTCCGGGGGAGCGTTTCTTGGCGGGCGCGGGGGGCGCGGCGTTGGCGCCCGCGCTGCCCTTGCGCTTGCGTCGCTTGCTGGCCGGCCGCTGCGACTCTGTGGAGAAACAATAATCAATTATGCACAAGTGTAACGCGACAAATTAGGACCTGTCTACTAGATGGCGCTGGAATCGGCCTGCGCCCTTTATCTCAAGAATGTACCAAAACTTGTGTCTAGTCTATTCTATCTGTGTAGTCTACCTCTATCTACTCTCTGTACGTGAGTTGGAATTTAAACATTGTCTTTCTAATTCCGCTTTAAGCTTCAGGCTTGTGTGAAAGCTACCATATTATTAATACAAGCATATAAAAATAAATTAATCCTGCCCAGCGATTCTCGCAAACATCTCTCATCTCGATCTCCTTCTGGTGAGCACGCTCACTTCAATCGTCTATAGATTCTCTTCACCTTGAATGATAGTTGGTAGGTGTGGTAGGTATTCTGCTTCATTAGTTAGAAAACATTTCAAAATTAATATGGTTTCTTTTTTATAACATTGTGCATAGTGTTTAAGATGCTAATGGTGGCTAATGCTAGTGGACTTAATGGTGTTTTGTATTGTTTAAAAGCTTAACAGTGTTTATGTTATTTCATTGTTACTGTTCCTACAATAAATAAATAAAAAATTAAACGGCTTATTGTCTATTTTATTGAGTTTAACAAAATTCCAAAATGAAATGTCCCTTCGAAACGCTCGTGCGATGGTCAAAGTGGGGTCATAGGTAGTACTCTTTTTTCTATCACTTTTTTTTGATTCGGATCTTCGAATACCTACTAAATTCATCCGAATGTCCTCGCCCAGGGGCCCCCTGATCTTGAGGGCCCCGGGGCACTGCCCCAGCTTGCCCCATAGCTACGCCGCTGGTTGAGAATTGCTCAGCTGGAGCTTAAAATTTAAAATAACGAACATAATTTGGAACATGGAACGACTTGGAGGTGTTGGAAGTCGAGGTACACAAAAATTAAGATAAGATAAGTGTAGGGACTGGCATAAGGCTTTTTTTAACCCCTTCAATTTTTATCTCGAAAAAAAAACGGAAATCATAGAAGCCGCCATCTTTGGCGAGTCAACTGAATTGGCAAGGCGATTACATTCAATTAGTGATGGGAATCATTGATAAACGTTCATTCAGTAAATAAAATTAGTCAAAAACGTAAAATAAACATAATTTATGTTATAGAGTTTCTTCATACATCCTGAACATGTATTAGGCAAGGTGCATAATATTACTGTGTCTGGGTTTGTTTCGCCACGACACGAACGCTTTCGGTTGCGTTCAAATGTTATGATTAAATTCACATTGGTGTGTAGTTGCGTGGCGCTAATACACCATATGATAGCGTCCTGTTGTGCCATGACACACCCCGACACAGCAATATGAACCTAGCATTAGTTTGGGTGTTTCCCATTTATAATTTTATTTACAAAAAGGCATTAAGGTACGTCCCTTGTCTAGTTCGCCTAGTACAAGACTTGCTTTTTCGGTGGCAGAACAATACGTTTGCTGTGAACGATGACTCAGAGGCTATGTATGACAGGTCGTTTATTTATTTATACTTTAATGCACAAACAAGTACAAAGGGCGGACTTAATGCTATAAGCATTCTCTACCAGTCAAACTATTGAGCGAGACAGAAATGCAATGAAAGAATGCTAAAATATGATTAATCCTTCATTTTGACTTTATTAAATGATTATTTTGAATGACTTTTAGGCAATCTGTTTTGGTGTATGTAATTGATTATGAATTTAAAGATTGACATTAAGCTAGTATTGTGATTTATGTGATTGGACTAATAATGTGTTATTCGATCTTGAATTTCATTGTATTTGCATGCTGACATAAAAGCTGAATAAGTTGGAAGCCAATATCTGATTACCATCTCAATGTACTACCCTATTCTTAGCAAATAAATGATTTCTGATTTCTGATTATAACTCAACTAAAATATCTATAGTGTGAATATCGCTAATAGGCATGATGACTGTAATTTTTTTTTGTTTATTATCGAAAGACCTTACATTTATGTAAACAATCCTCAAAGAATCACTTCATCTGGATCAATACCACCAGAGATATCACAATTTGAAATGCACATTTTTGGACTTGCCCAAAAACGCTCCATACAAAAGTGACAGCGAGAGTGACGTCACTCTCGCTGTTTTTGTAAGGAGCGCGTAATAACTTTGTTCGACAGCTATATTAAATATTGCGTTTATGATAATGGTCTCCTCACATAATTCCTTCATAATAGTTTGGGTTACAAAAAGTGATATTGTTTTACAAAAATTTAACACATATGAAATGGACTTGCCCACCCAAGTTTGCAGGCCTATTGTAGCCTCATTTTGAAACAAATTTCGATTGTGGTTTTACAATAACATTTGAAATCAATTATTATTTTTGGGGAACATAAAAAAACATGCAAAATCACTCATAGTCATCTACCCTATTGGGTCTGAAAGTTTTTTTTCATTACTCATACTCTGAAAGTAGGTCATTACTGACCTGAGAAGCGGGCTGAAAGTAATACTTTTCATCCCTAGGGAGAATCACTTTCAACTGACATCTGCCAAATTATTAAAAAAAAACTTAGTTATTTTTCACATATCTATTGAACCATGTTCCAACTTTCTATACAGCCACGATGTAAAATTGAAACAACTTAAAGTTAAGTATTGATTAGAGAATGTATATTTTATAAATAACTTTATTATAATTCAGTTTCAACAATTTCTTCAAAATAACTAAGCTTAGAGCAAAATATTTACCATTTTTCCGATGAAAAAAATAATGGCTGAATAGTGGGCCCGCCACAGAAAAAAAAACAAACAAAATAGGAGGCGCGACCATCCGCTGGAAGAGCGTCGTCTAGGGCTCCAGGATCACGCATAACTCAATGAAGGATAGTGCAAAAGTACCAGGAGCGCAGAACTGACCTGGAGGCGCGACCATCCGCTGGAAGAGCGTCGTCTAGGGCTCCAGGATCACGCATAACTCAATGAAGGATAGTGCAAAAGTACCAGGAGCGCAGAACTGACCTGGAGGCGCGACCATCCGCTGGAAGAGCGTCGTCTAGGGCTCCAGGATCACGCATAACTCAATGAAGGATAGTGCAAGAGTACCAGGAGCGCAGAACTGACCTGGAGGCGCGACCATCCGCTGCCACTTCTGGAAGAGCGTCGTCTTGAGGCAGTCGCGGGGGGAGAGCGCGTACGCCTTGTGCCGCGACATCAGCTCCTGCATCGGCTCCAGGATCACGCATAACTGGAAATAAGAGGATTTGCTTTGAAATTACATTTATACAGTTATGTTTTAAAGGACTAGTGACTTTGTTTTATACTATGTAGTGATGATGCCGGATTTATATGCACCAATGGTGCCTTTTTAATTGCAATTACACTGTTTAGTTTTCCATATTCAAAATTATTTACTAAACAGATCTTATTCTGACAACTATAATTCTAAACGTAGTCTGAACCGACGTCCAAGTGTCAAAAGTTTGATTTGTTCAACAGATCGTTTTTACTTAAAACATATTGTGATCGATGTAACATATAAAAGGAATAAGTCAGGCGTGGCCTTTTCAACCGATATAATAGACGCATATCAAAACAAACAACAGCTTTCATACCTATCCTATTGCTGTGCACATGCTCTAATGCCACACCTCAACTATGATGTGGCGCGAGTCATACTTGGCTCACGATACGGTTCAGTGCGGATTGTTATAGGGTGTAAGGTTAGTGATAAACCTTGTTAGCCCGCCATAAGGCCTCCGACTTGCTGGCTAGCTAGTATGACTAAGTCAAACAGGGAATGCCTTGTCTCACTACTGTGTTAGCCATCTTTGAACGATAATATGGCAGGCATGTTTGTGATCTGCCCTTGCACAAAAAGAGAATCGAAGAAGCACAGACTGAGTGCCTTGCTGGCAGGTTTGTTACTACCTACACCGATTTCATCTCCACCGACCGCATAGAGTAACTTTTCTGGTATGGATATACGCACATAAGCGGCCTATATACGTCTCACTGCTGGGCACAGGCCTCACCTCAACTATGAGGTGGAACGAGCCATACTCCAACACGCGGGCTCAGTGCGGATTGTTGGAGGGGTGTAAGGCTAGTGAGCAACCTTAATGTCAGATGTTATCAAGCCGGCCTAAGGCCTCTGACTAGGCTTGGGGTGAAAGGTCAGTGAGCCACCTTAATGTCAGATGTTATTAAGCCGCCCTAAGGCCTCCGACAGGGCTTGGGGTCTAAGGTCAGTGAGCAACCTTAATGTCAGATGTTATCAAGCCGCCCTACTAGCGACGACAACGCTAGTAACGTCGGTATGAATATACGTACCCTCAAATAATTAAGTGTGGAGTTGGTGATGCCCTGCCTCGTGATGTTCTTGGAGAGCTGGTCGAGTGCCGCATGGTCCGGCGGATGCACCGCCTGGCGCGGGATCAGCTCCCGGTGCGCCCGCACCGCCATGTGCCACGACTTGATCCTCATGAGGTCGTCGAACGTGAACTCTAGGATGAGCCGGCCTTCTGTGCATACCTGGAATTAGAGAGGTGGAATGTTACACGTGTTTAGTGAGATTTCTAGACAGTATGGCGTAATAACAGTGGCAGATACTCTACTACTTTACTCCAACGGTAGTCGGTTCTACGGCTAACATGGCCAGCCCACACTGCCACTTCAGCTTGCTAATCCGGTGGGCTATGTCGATAACCTTGGTTCTCTGCCGTTTCACCTCATTTCTAATTAATTTATAATTTATAAGATGTTCAATCAAAACTAGCTAAAGCTGTTGCATAAGGTTATTGCTATTATTATGATTTAACATAACGTAATAACATGACTATATTCCGATGAAATACACCGTTTATTGCCGTCATGGTGAACGAAACATTAAGAAGCCTACAGCCTAGTTAGCAACAAATTGTATAGTAAACAAGTGGTGTTCCAGCTAGACTTGAGTTTGGGACCACACTTTCCCAGGGTTCCCAGCCAGACTGTTGAACCACTGGGCCACGATGGTCTCTCAGGATTCAAATAAAGCCAACAAACAATAGCTTAAATGCGTCTCACGGCTAAGACCAGGCCTCACCTCAACTATGAGGTGGTGCGAGCGATACTTCAACACGCGGGCTTAATAATTAACAGGGTCTAAGGTTAGTGATAAACCGTGCTATCAGATGTTATTAAGCCCTGAAGCCTTCAACTTAAGGGGTAAAAATTTAGCAAATGGGTCAAAAAGCTTACTTTAGTGAACATAGGCTTCCCATGATGCGTCACCATGGTGCAATGGTCGCAGTCCAGGGTGATGCTCGTGTTGTGGAAGGATTCCTTGGGCTGTCGCATCGTGTAGTATAACTCGGAGACGCCCCCCTCGTATATACTGCGGAAGTAGCGGGGTATCAGCGTCCTTCCTATTGCTGGAAGGGAGAAGAATTCAATTAATCACTACATAGAATACAATGATATTACAATAAAAGAGGCGTAGATAGGTGGTTACTTGTGCTAAAAAAGTGAAACATGTATCTGTCTCGTTTACGCTCTAGTAAATAATCATACTATCTAGTACACACGCTCAAATTATAGGTACGTACGCCAGGGGACAACTGTCGACTTCGAATCAGTACGACAAAACGTACCTACCTCTTTTAAATATCATTGATAGTATAAAACACAGTAGCTTTCTCTGTCCCTATGTTCGCTTAAATCTTTAAAACTACGCAACGGATATTGATGAGGTTTTCTTTAAAAATAGATAATGATTGAAGAGGAAGGCTTATAATATGTATGATAGCATCCCACTGCACCCTTGCGAAGCCGGGGCGAGTCCCTAGTATAAGCTTAAATGGATAACTCAAAAGTATAGCAAACCGTACGTACCTATTCGTTACCGCCGAGTAATGGTTAACATCACCTAACTCAAAAGTATTGATACGATGCTCTCAAATTCTCATAGTAACGTTATCATGAAAGTAACGATTGTTTTACTAACGAAAACACGGGACACGTTTTCTCGTTACTTTTGCAGCTCTAAATGGGATGGGGATTGAATGAACAACTTTAAATTATACTTCTACATAAATTCTAGGTATTTCATATTTTAAAGATTCACAAGCATAGAGCTTCCAGAGCGTGTTTTCAACACTTATTGAGCGATCAAGTGAGGAAAAGAGAAACTATTGCATATATGGAAAAGTGCCATTTTTTGTTATTTCGTAATTATCTCAGAATTCGAGTAATTATGTTGTGTTGCGCTTGAAGATCATCGAAGTTTAATAAATGATTGATGACATAAAACATCTTTTCACTCAATTAGTAATTTTCTTATGAAATGAGAGCAGTGCAAACTCAGAACTTTCGTTAAAAGGCTGACTACTGGGGACTTTACCCTATATCGATATACGTAGTCGATATTTTTTTAACAGCTGAAGTCATGACCCAGACTAGAAGCTTTATAAAACTACCAAAAAATAATAATCAATACTTGGCGCCATTTTTAAGCAATTTACCGATCTTAAGACCACTACCGTACTTATTTGAAAAAGCAGATAATGAAAATGTCTTTATTTTTGTAGGATACCAAGACCACCGTGTTCTTATGTTAACAAAGACTATATGTCTAGGCCGAAACAAGAAAAACAATTTAAATCTATAGAGTACGGGCCAACAAAATACTATTTAACCCAGTCCTAAAAAAAGGATAAAAATGTATGGTGTTTATATTATTTCAATTCGTAGTTGATGTTTAGATATCATAAACAATGTAACGAGTAAACCTATTAAATAATAAAGAACCTCAGCCTTTTATTTTCAAGAATACGAGTATACCTTTATTCATTTGTTGTTCGTGATTTCGATAATCTGTTAGATTGTTTTGGAAAGTACTTACCAACTCTATTGTGCTAAATGACAGCAGATGTCAACGCATACATAGACAATCGCTCACACATGCGCGATTCAGTTTTTGGAACGTTTATAGAGGCGTTTTATCAATCTATTACTTTACATCATTGTTCACAAGTCAAGACAAATCTAAACCATTCCAATCGTTCTTCCACTTCCATTCACTCACGGACGTAAAAGAAAGACGGACGCCACTTCGTCGAATCATGAGTGAAGGATACTAGGGAGATGCCAGTCTATGGTGTGTGCGTGATTTGGGGGTCGCCATATAAATCATCAATTTCCCTACAGTTTACCTTTTATTTTAACCGGGTTTATAACTTAGGTCCGATTATGATTGTAATTATTTTAAACATCTGACAGAAGGTTTATCACTAACCTTACACCCCTCGAGACACCTCATAGTTGAGGTGAGACCTGTGTCCAGCAATGGGACGTATATAGACAGATTACGTTTAAATTTATGAAATATCGGAGCCGGGAGCTTAAGAATCATACTGTTGACCTAGCTGACATATTTTTTATGACCACTATGAAAGAAAAGAAAGCACATGTTACTAGAAGGGAAATGTTTTATTTACATAACATTATTAACATCTGATGTGGCTGAGTTGATGATGGAAGGTTAACTTCTTACCAGTTAGAGGAATTAAGAGTCCGTTTATGGTCCACTAGCGCCACTAATCAACTCTCATTTATTGTGTTTTTGTAACATTAAGAAAAAAAGCGAAATAAATATTAGTAATTCAGCACAATAAATGAGAATCGATTAGCGCTTGAGGAAAAATGAATCGTTATTTGTTCCATTAATTATTTGTGCTAAAATAATCATGTCAGGTAGGTTCTTATTTATTTATTCTTTATTGCACAACAATGAATTGGCACAAATGGCGGACTTAATGCCGATAAGGCATTATCTACTAGTCAACCATGGAGTTAAGCAGAAAAATATGGAGGGCGGTGCAGTGTTACAAATAAAAACAAGAAGAAAAAAAACAATAACAATAAAGATACTAAAGATAAAGATTATGAATATGAATAAAAATGAACAAGTTAAAAATTCAAATTCAATACATATTGCTATTTGAGTTTGAAATTACAAAAAAAACATAATTTTACAATGTACAAATGATTGTACTGTGGGTCGAGCTCACGACCGCTGGTGTAGTAGCCAATTTCTTAGCCATCAATCATCAATCGGTCGTCACGTCGTTTACCTAAGTACATTGTCCCACAATATCAAACCTGCAGTATAGGTGAAAAACTGCTTTGAGTTTGCTTTTCTGGAGAGTTTGAAAGTAGCTGCAAGTAATAAAAATAATAAGGATACTAGAAGCCGCCAAATAAATTATATAACCTATTAAAAATACCGCAAGTGTTATTTTATATAATTGCATGGGTTCTGTTATTTTCCTTTTGAGATACGGAACCCAAAAAATGGTTGAATCTGATTGTACATTCACAAATGTGACAAATACAGATTTCCCTTCATTTAGGGAAATTTTTCCGTCAAAAAAGTGGTAACACTGTTGCATTTTTTTTTAGAATTGTCATCACAATTTAAAAATGTAATTAGCAGAAAATATAACGAATAATCATAATTTACCTGTAATAAGTGATTCCTTGTGACTTTTTAAGTTTACTCAAGTCGTTTTTACAAGATTTCACGACACAGACGGCATTTTTAAATAAATATTGTCGGATGCAACGCACGTGTCATTCGCGCTGTCACACGGGGTAAAATGGCGTTGGCTTGTAGCACCTAGTTAGTTTGTGTGAGCGTAGTTCGTGTGCAACTAACGAAATTGTATTACCTTGCTAGCTTCACATTTTTTTAGTGTGATGTTCCGTCCGTCTTTCTTTTACGTCCGTGCATTCACTATATCCCATCCCTACAATGTCACTCTGACACTTAATGTCGTCATTTCATCAATCAACTTCATTTTTTAAAAAAGGTCGAAACTAGAAACACCTCTCTGTCTGTAGCCAGTATTTATTTAGGTGAAAACTATTTGATAAAAGAAAAAAATGATCATCTAAGGCCTTTTTTCAGTGGAAATCAATGCACTAGTGTTTAATCTAGTGTCTGCAACATAGGGTGGTTGTTATAGTGTATGTGTAGCAGAAAAACGGTACGGTAAGTAGAACTTACTATATCTTTTAGGTCCATCTTCTAAACAAAATGTGAGTGTTAGCGTCGCGTCATCCTCGAAGAACTCTGTCGCAAACGCGTCCCACCATAAATTATCTGAGTCCTGAAAAAGTGAAAAACAACATTTGAAAAAATCTGTCAAGGATGATGTTGGTCAACAATGAGAATATTTTTATGGCCGGCAGCGCTATCTCTGTGTGATTTCCCGCGTTAACACTTTCGAAGCAACTGCACGGAAATGACAAAAGATGGCACTGTAAGTTTCAACCAAACTTCATAGCATAAATAAAAAGCTTGTAAATGCTAAAATGGTTAGTTGCAAGCAAGTAAACAAATTGTTGTTGTTGACTCGTTTTGCGTTAGTTTGCATACGATAGTATGTTTTACATATCAAAAAGCATCTGTTCCAAGCGTCTATTAAAGACTACGTTTTGTTAGAGAATGTGTTTGCAAGCGCTACGATTTGAAAACATATTTCAAGTAAAATGTTTATTTTCGCATATGGTTTTATTCGGCAGACAATTTGCTTATATTTTCGTCATTCAGCGTTCACAATAAATTTCATAATTTTACGGCAGAAACATCTTTTTATTTAGCATAAAAAAAAGTGGCTAAAAGTGTTATTTCATGTAACAAAATATTCTCCAGACTCGAAAAGAAAACCTATGCAAGTTTCCTGCCTCGCATAAAGGTTGACTGGCAAAGAATGCCTTTAGGCATTACGTGCGCCAATTTTGTTATATTGTACAATTTTACTCTCGTCATATTATTATATGAAACTATATTTGATGATCTACTCAAGGATACCCGTGCTCTCTTTAATAATTGAAATGGGTTCGCGTTTGACCTCAGAAGCGATGACAAGGCCGGTGGTGGAACAAGGTTACTCTGACCATGTCTATTCTCTATCGCCCCAACGTTGGACCAGAAAGGACACAGTAAACAGTTTAGAGCGGATAGCTGTTGAGTTCACCACATGCGGGTGGAAACCCCTCCTAGTGTCTAGTAGTCCGGTGTTGAAAAGCAGAGGTTACTTTAGCGTCCCCGCACGCGGGCCACAAAAAGCGGGCACCTGTCACATTATCTATATGACAGGAGACGCCGGAGTTTTGTGGCGCCACAAAACGCTGGATGTGGGGACGCAAGTTTGACCTATCACGGGCCGGAATACAAGGTGTCAAACAAAAATGTAAAGGTACTACTGACCTCTGTCCTCTGTTGTAACCGCTTATTGAGTTCGTAAACTCTGTAGTCTGGCTGTCCGAAGTACGGTGCATGTCTTCTGTAAACAAGGATACAAAAACAATTAAATAAAGACTTCAAAACACTTGGCTATTTTTGGTCTTCGGAGAGCTGCATTCACCATGAAAGCAACTTTTATTAGTAAAGAAAATGAAGGTGAAATATTTATTTAAGCTGGTTCATAAATAAAGGAGATGACTATACTGGCACTTTTAACAAGTGATTTGACAGGAAATTACAGATTTTCAAGAAATAATATCTGTCTTTCTGTCAGATGACGCAATGACAGGTTGTTCCTAAATTAAAAGCCAATTATCATTTATTTGCCTGGCTACATAACGTTTAATGTATCGTGAATACTGACACACATACGATTTGAAAGTCAGCAATTATTAGAAACTTGAAAACTGCTGGTAGAACTTAGCAAGCGAGTGCCGCCATCTATCTATTTCCACACGCTTTACAATAGTGGTCTATACCACGAAACACAAATTATACAAAACCTTAAAAGTTAACTTGAGGCTTCACATCTAATCACTGGAGCGGTAATGGAGAGATTCTGCTCAATGTAATCACGGATGGAAGCCCTGTTAGGAGCACAATATGACTAACGGAAACAGTCTCAACTTATTGCTTTAGGTATAGGAGAAAAAATAAAATAACAAGTTTCAAAGTTTCAAATTTCATAGTTTTGTTAATCGAATACTGTTCATATTTTCCGTTTATTGTATATGATCAAAAACCATCATCATACGTTGCTGTCATTAGTAAAAAATTCTCCAACACGTTGGGCGTCAAAATTGCCAAAAATCTGGCGCCCAAGCAGGGACCAAATTAAACAAATAAGAAACGTGCCATTGCATTCAGTGCAGCATTATTAAGAAGAGGTCAATACCCGCTTGACGCCAGTAAGTAAACATAATATTGTTACTAGCGAAAAACATTAAGGCAATATGTTGACAGAATCACTAATTTTATTTTGGATTGTCAGCCTGGAGTAAGACTGACTATTCAAACAACACACACGTAGTCCTGACAGCTTACGTAGGTGTAAAATAGAAATTAGATATTGTTAAGGTCTGTCTTTCAAACTTCACGCAAAAACTAGCCGACTTGCGATATTTCTGGTAAATTTACAGCCGAAATCCCCAAACGCAAATTAAAGTTGAGCAGCTCTTACAAATATAGCTGTCACTTCAGTTCCATAGACAATTTACGGGATGGCATGATTCTGAAGGCGCGGCCTACCTTGATTGACTAAAGCTGCCATAATGACTGTACCAATATTTTTGCTTAATCAAACGATATTCACTTTCTGTACCTAGTCATTCCCAAGGTCAACATCATTGACCCAGTATAGGGGAGGCACTTAGAAGCTTTCCTTTTTTCATCCTAGTCCTTGCCAAAAGCCATTTTTTTGCAACAGAGCAAGGAGGACCGACTAGAAATGGCCCTGTCACCTGTCATGCCGTTGACCGAGCAGTGAAGTCTTTAGTAGGCTGTTATTTAAACATGTAAAATGTCTGTCTGTCTGTGTTTTGGCAGCTTTTCATTCCAACCCAAATCACTTGACTAATAGGGCTTAGTGGATATCATTCCGGAGCCGCAAAACCATATAAAAAAACCTTGACTAGTTAGTAGCCCGGGGGTGAACTGGTGACCTCACCTGTAGTAAGGGTCAGGCACATGATGGTAGAGCGGCGGCGGCGGCGCGTACTCGTGGTAATGGGGGTGCGGCGGGGGTAGGTGGTGGGGGTAGTCGCGCTGCTCGCCCTCGCCACCGAGCGAGCCCAGCGCCACCGGCATGTAGGCCACCGCGTCACCGGCGCATCGCGAGCAACAGAATACCTCCTCGCATGTTATGGCCGCCTGGTACTTTTACTTCGACTTAAACAGTCTATTGCACTTTTTTTTTCCTTTTATTGCACTTTTTTTTTGTATAAATACTTTTTTTAAATAAACTTCTTTCTTAAAATTCTACTTTGGTCACTTTTTTAATTTAGTCTAAGGCGCTTTGGTCACTTTGGTTTGTGTTTTTGGTGTAGTCGTCAACTGAAAATATCGATTGAGGTTATAAAATAACTAAATCGAGGAACAAAAAATACAACCGCGATCGACAATGGCGTGACTGATAAAGGCATTTCGAATTTTTCGCGCGAGAAGTGTCATCTAACCGTGAAAGAACATCCTAAATACCTTATATACTTTGCATTGATATGGGATTATGATCCTTACGTCTTCGGTTTAGAGGCGATAAGCGTTTTGAATGGTCGTCTACGTGAGAGGTTTGGCAACAGCGCGTCAGCTGTCTAGTAACGACGCGCGCTCCGAAAGGTCAACATCGGTTACTATTTTTTTTATTCTTCAGGCTATTTTCGTGCGCTTTGTTTGTTTTTTATTATTGATATATTGATTTTTCGGCCTCAGAGGTATTCAGGTTGAAGAGACACAGACGTGTCATCTAAATGGTTCTCATTTTGATCAATATTTTATGAAATCTTTCACGGGATTGTAGACAAAAAACGAAGCAGGTGAATTACCCTCACCTGCTAAGTTAATGTGAAATCGTATAGAATATTCGCTAAGTTAATACATACTTTCATAAACATTTGATAACGTGCCAATTCCTCGACCGAAAGTAATCGCTCATTATCATCGCATATGAATAAATAAATTATTCAAAAATAATAAAGACTATTGTTTTCACTGTGGCAAGGCCTCGGAACGCACGCGACGTTGCCGCTCCGCGCGTTCGCGCCATACTTTTTACTGTTTCTTAGCACATAGAGCGCTCATTACGCCGGCACGCACACATCGGCAACGCCGCTTATATTGTTATGTCTATCTGTACATATACGCAGTACATAGTGCAAGATGTACATTATGTACATTCCGCTACGAGTCCGTAGATATGTAGGCTACGATACTGGCGTTGTGTACAAATCAAACAACTAAAAATAACTTCAAGATGTGTCCATGAAAATTTTCTCTTGTCTGTTTGACTTGTTTCGGAATTTAAATTTCCAACTGGGACAAGACGTGACGTCCTCATGCGTCATAGGGACGTACACGTGAATGCTAAATCGATATTTTGCTAACTGTTGCCGTTGGTAATACATAGGTAAGGTATGTTGGGGTAAGAGCGGATGCTTTTTTGATGTTGTTGAAAGAGTTTGGAAAATATTTTTTTTCTAATATTCTGCTATGTTAACGGACTTACAACTTATATCGAGTTAATAGAAGAAATACCCGGCTTTGTGTTTCTAAGCAACTGATCCCATTATAATAGGTGATTACTTATCAAAATGAGTTCAAATTGAGCAGAAGTGTTTTGTTTCACCAGGGAAAGTGCGGACCATATCGGGGGAAGAGCGGACTATGTCCTAAAATCGATTCTATACTGTGTATGCAAACGGTTCCTAAAGAATTCGATTCTGCTCTTTCCCCTTCCAAATCTTACTTTTTCAACAGTCTTGATTATTACTTAAGTTGGCCGGAAAACGTTTTTTAATTAAAAAAAATGTCTTACACATCCGCTCTTTCCCCTTCCGGACATAAAACAAAAAACTGATTCTCAAACTTTTTAGGGACGAAAAGCATGAACTTAAAAAAAGTATTAAATTACAGTAGTTTTCCGAAAAAAATAAAACAAAACAAAAATAAAGAGAATTTTAAGTCCACAAATAGCGGGACTAATTCGAGTAACAAATAGATACCTTGAAAATAGTCTTAGGGTCAAAGGAACAAATTTCAATCGCGACAAAAGTAAGTAAGTAGAGGTCGCCTAATCTGAAGTGACGCGCCTTTCCACTGCATCAACACATACAAGCAAGCAAGCACTCCTGTATGCGTAAATGCGGTGCAGAGGCGCGTCGTTTCAGTCATTTTGGACGATCTCTACTTAGGTATTAATCAAATTTAAACGAAGAACTTTGGAAATAAAAATAAGTACCAAAATTAGTTACCTACCTCAGTCACAGGGCAACTTTTAAGTCTTAAACTTCAATTTAAATAATATGGTACTTGGGTGAGGAACAATCACTTAGTGTGTGTCTAATAAGCACCCCGTATAATTAGTACTACTTACTTTTAAGCTAAATAAGCGAGATAAGCTAAAAGTTTGAGTATCACTGATTTTTTCAGTACATTTTGAAACCAGGGAAAGTGCGGATTAATGTAGTCCGCTCATCCTCCATAGGGGAAAGATCGGATTCTAATGTAAAACATAAACTGTACGTTATTCATTATCATAACGTATGAAAAAAAATTGAGATGAGAGCAACAAGCACAAAAAACTCATCCAATTTACAATACTCCTTTCGGATGCTGAGATACAGCACCAGGGGTAAGAGCGTTTTTGACAAAATCTGGCGAAAATTACGCACCTTTACATTTTGCTCTTTACCATACGTGTTTTTGTGTAAAATAGATACTACAGGCTTTATTTTGGTACACTACGAAATGGCGTCGTAGCCTATGTTGCTCGTTTTATGAAATTGCTTTTCGTTCAAGAGTTTTTAGAACTCTCCGCTCTTACCCCGATCCGCTCTTACCCCAACATACCTTACTTGCAAGCAACAAAACTTTGAAATATTACTTTTACTGCTTACATACATACCTGATTGCAGATTAATATTTTCCATGTATCTGCTTTAAAACACTTTTGAATCAGTATATTTGTTTTAAAAAATATAATATTAAGTTAATTAATGTTTTTTTTATTTTTATTAAGCGCAATCATAAAATTAACCACCGATAGACTTTGACAATCAAAGTGGCATTGTATTTTCGATGGTCTTGTGAAAGAAACACTATAAATGAATAATTCTGTGCGACCCCATTTCGCAACTTATGATGCAAAAAAATTAACGCTTGGAATAGAAGCTCGTCAAATAATAGAGATTATGCAAATATAACCAGAAGATATTAGCACTGTCGTTCGTGTACTCGCTGCACAGAAAACGCACGGCAAAAACACAATAAAAGAGCACACAATTGTCAATAAGCGGAAATTCGCGACGACCCCAAGGCAACTGCCTTGAGTGAGACGCTATCACGCGCAGATACACTGATAAGAGGCCAAACAATACATACTACACACACTACGAGTAATTGGTTATCAGATAACGCACGGGAATTAGACAATGCAGAGGGAATGCGCGTCGCAAAAAACCGAATTGCGAAGAAACGGCGGACGTATACCGCTCAGTGCCTCGGCGAGGAATGTGTGTCACGCTGGCGTGTCAATGACTCTAGCTAGCTAACGCGATGTACTACTACACGTAAACAGCGGCACGTGCCGGCCGAAACAGCCCTGCTGAAACCTGGCCATGACGTCTGGTGCACCGCGCGATCGGAACACAACAGCCAATTACGCTTTAAAATATCACGAATCGATAGGAAAAAATGCAAGCTCGCTTACGCCTCGCGCCTATCGCGATCGACCGAATTTTGAAACTGCAGCGTAAATAGTTCGAAAAGAGAACGCTAGAGTTGCCGGCGCGAACGAGCGTACTGCACCTATGTAATTGAATAGGTACATAAGAGAAGTGTGCCGCGATGTGACGGACGAGTGACGAACTGTCAAACGCTCGGCTGCCTTCGCACTCGCTCGGCGCCGCTCGGCTCGCGACGGCGGCAACTTCGGATATATTACACGATTAGATTATGTCAGAGTGATTAATTGTAGAAACCGGTTGTTGTGTTAGGTCAATCACATTGGCCGGTTACAATAGACGAAAATCAAGTTTGACGACGGTCAAGTGGCGATTCTTGGCGTCTTGAGGTCGCATTGATAACGTAGCGATAAATGAAGTAGTAAACGGCGCGACAGTGCAAAAACTGCATTCTCTTTTATGGGCAGGCTCTCTAAGCTGTATTTTATGAGCTGGGCTACGATTGCTATAAATTTGTAGATTTCATTTATCAATTTATCGCACCACAGAGACTGCGAGACCTGTAGCCATCCATTTTGTGCTTTTGGAGGACTAACATAACTCGTAGTAATTATCCGGCTCGATGAGCTGACCTAGTTACGAAGACCCTAGAGAGGCCAATATAGGAGAGTTACGTTGATCCGCGACCTCACCTGTTGTTATAATTGTCGTTGCTATAACAATTGTTTTAAAACTATATGTAGGTACTTTAATAGTTGACAAAGTCCAAAATAATTGTCTCATGAATGTAATTTGAGAAAGCATGTATGACATGCAGAGAGGAAACAACAGTTAGATGTCACGAACTATAGAAAAAAACTTGTACACTTTTGCCATTCACTGACCCGTTTTTGTTAACTTTGAATAGTAGAAATCTGTACACAAAAACAAATACACGCCGATTAGTCCAGCTATATGTCGTCGAGAAAAAAACGACACAGAAAACAAAATAATGGCGATTTAAAGTATTTTGACATACCAATGCTCATACCAAGTAATACCAAGTCCAATAACCAGGCAATCCGCAAGCTTGTTTGTTACCTTTGTTTAATAAAAAATAAAAAAAATGAGAGCTGTCAGTAATAAAGAGTAATCAAGAATTTTGTGGATCCATTCAAAATACGCTTCGAAGCTTTCAAGCGATCACATTCAACTACATTACACAGCTCTAGGTTTTAAATCAACGAAGTTTCCAATTACCTCTGCTTTTTCTGAAATTGGTGTTATTATAAAACAAACGTAGTACGAGACGTTCTTCGTCTATTGTCAAGGAGAAAGTCAGTGAAAGCTGATGCGTAGTTTTTAACGCTGCAATCTGACGGTCCAACGGAGTAGATATTTGTACTCTTTGGCTAAAAGTTCGAAATAAAGACACAGTACAGCAACATCATCTATGCATTCAATGCAAACCTAATAAATGTAATACTTATTAAAAATTCAAAGTTGAAGTTCGACATTTTTGGAAAATTTCCTTCATTTCATCTACGAAAGCACACTTCATCAAACATCGTTCACCATTCCTCTTAATTCGATATCATAATAAGAATGTTTTGCTTAAGGCATTTGTGATAAAAACATTAAATTGGGATTTCCGCAATTAAACCTGACGATAGAATAGCAACAACAAGCAGGAAAAAAAAAAAAGTTTTTTTGCAACTAACGATAGATGCACAGACTAAAAATTTCGATTAAGTCACATATTGTATCCCATCACTAATACCATTTTGTTATTTTTATTTTGACAGCGAAATTCGGTCAACATCATACTTTTTATTTTATAAATTCGTTTGTCATTCATTAACTTAAGCGAGAACGAGCAATAAAATTGTATTATTTAATATCGTAAATATTTCTTCCCTTTACGTTATGAAAAGAACAACCAAAAATCGAAGTCCCAGCTATTACAAAACAAATTCAAATATGGAACGCAGATCATCTCCTATCGAGAGGGACCGAGCGAGTTGTTGATTTAATTCATTAGAGAGCGAGACGGGGCGATCGCAGCCGGTGTGCGAGTGAATGAAATCGCGGTACGGGCGTGCGAGCAAGACAATGCGATGTAAGTTCACTATGCGGGAACGAGACGGAACGCGTCTGTTGACGTAGTAGTAGATGAGATAAGGGGCTATCAGCAGTTTTACGAGCGTTCAAACGTTGTTTTCCATTGGAATGAGTCACAAGTTCAGGCAAGTAGATGTGGAATGCTAGCAAAACTTTACAAATGTGATTAAATTATTTAAATGCAAAACAAAGATGGAAAAGACTTTTAGTCCAATCCATCAAATACTTGTTGTATAAACATGACCACATTTTGCTTTCAAAAAATCCTGTTAGAATTTCTTCGTTGGTGAAACAAAACTTAAGAGTTTTTTGGTAATGTGTACATACCAGCGGTTTGCATTTGTATACATAAGTGAGTTAATATAATAGCCAAGGTTTTGATTAGCAACAGAATAAGAATCAGACAAGTGTGAAAAAGTGAAGAGTCACTCATGGTCATGGTCATGGCTCACTGGGCAGTAGCTAAACCAAACAAGTATGAGATATTACATAATAATTGTCCCGGGCACAAAGTAAGGTCTACCCTATAGTACAGAAACCAAAACAACTAAGGTAAATCAAACCCAGACTCTCCGACCCTGCAAAAAAATATAACTTATCTAAATTTAATACATGATTTATAGCTTGTACGAGTACTATGGATACCAGACAACGGATGAACATACCTAAGTAAGCATGAACTATATTTTTCTAACGCCTTTTAATTTCTCCATTGTTGTTGTGCCCGACAGGGATCATGGTGATCCATTAAATATTGTAAGGTCTTCACCTAGTTGCAATGTGAATGCAATAAATGATTTAGTATACAATACTTCGACACTGAATGAATGAGAGTAGACCTCATAATATGAGAGCAGAGCTAAGAACCACGCCTCGTGGAGAGTGAGTTTTAGATCAATACAAACCATTACACCAAATCGGTCGTCTTAACCATTTTTAAGGCTTTCAAGAACTAAAGCATTCACGGGACGGTGACATAATATGTTTTTTATAAGTGTTTTAAGATAAGAACACAAAGCTTTTGGAACTTGCGCACGCGTCGGGTTTAACAGGTAGAATTGTGGGGTGATGACGTCATCAAGAAGTGGTAAACTTAGGTGGTGTTGACATTTAGAAATGATTGGGATGAACCAGAATGATGTTTCCATGGTAAAATTTTGCACTTTTATGACTATTTTAAATCAACCATAAACCATGGAAAAAACACCATTTAAAAAAATGTACGTAGGTCCGAATTTGTAGGTTTGACTGGTGAACTGTAACTGGCAAGCAGTTGCTCCATTTGCGATATGTTTTAACTCAACAAACATGTAAATACTGCCGCATAAACTCAAATTATTGCTTTTTATGCTGATGA
Organism: Udea ferrugalis; assembly: GCA_950022985.1. Classification (NCBI taxonomy): domain Eukaryota; kingdom Metazoa; phylum Arthropoda; class Insecta; order Lepidoptera; family Crambidae; genus Udea; species Udea ferrugalis. The sequence continues at coordinate 5,822,212 of OX465545.1, forward strand.
CATAAGAAAAAACCCGGGATTGTATAAAGAAGGAAACTCATTTGAGATATTATGGCTAATAAACTTAACTTAATTTTAATTGATTACCATAGGTAAATACAAAATTGGCCTGTTGGCGAAGGGCTCGTACGAGCCATACCGCAAAGTTAAAATAAGTCCTGTGCTTTAGAATGAAGGTCGCATTTACACAGTCGATGGTAATGATTAATATTGTGCCCATAGTTACATAAAATAACAGCCGAAAAGCTTTCGATTTAAGAGTCAAACAATTTTATTCGTTCCTAAAACAGTCTTTACCACTAAAATTACATAATTAATCTTACAAAAACAAGTAAAAGAATTAACCTTTTTACATTTTCTATCAAATTAAATACAACACTTGCAAGCTTCTGGCAAGTGAACTCGACCGTCAGAACGGGGCTCGGCGCGCAAACGTAAGACATTATTACCACTACACAGATAATGCTGCAAGTGAAAATTCTAGCGCGAATCGCGCGGCTATGTAGTAGTATTTTTTATCTGTGGAATAATAGACTGGCTACTGTCTATGACTTTGCTTGCGTTGAAGTTTGAAAAGTTTTTGAATGGGCATCGATAGGCGTGAAATATATTTTTAAAATAAAAATCTTTTTCAAGTCAAGAGTTGCCACAGCCTATGGACCTGCAACATCTTAGGTACAGTCAACAACAGCCAACAAAACAACAAATAACAGCATACATAAACATCCCACTGCTTTGAACGGGCCACACCTCAAGGTGAGGTGGTGCGAGACTTACTCCAACACGCGGATTCAGTGTGAATTTACTGAGGGTGCAAGGTTAGTGATGGATGACTGATGAACCCTGCTATCAGATGTTTGAAGCAGCCAAAAGGCTCAGGGGCTGGGAGGTTAGAGCGTTTGACTCTCAACCCGAAGGTCGTGGGTTCATATCCTGCGCGGACCATCATGTTTATACTTGTGTTGGTGTTGGGAGTTGGCTACGATAGAGGACTCTTTTCACATTTTATTGCGGTATTACAAAGTAAACAGCGTATTTAACTTAGCTAAGGCAACGCCATCTATTGGTGATAGAAAATACCGTTTAGTTCGCAAAATATCTAACAGATGACGCAACTTTCCAGAATGAATAGGGATTGGTTCAAAACAATTATTGCGACTGGTTAGCTGCTGGTAATCCGCAACAGACTACACGGCCTAAATTATTGTGGTCTATCATCATCATCGTTTTGACGTCCTCTGCCGAAAAAGGGACCTAAGTTTTCCAGGTAACGAGGTTGCATCCACTGATATTTTGCGACCTTTATTTGGTCAAACCTTGGGTGGGCACCCCCTGCGTTTGCCTTTTAGTGGTCTGTAATACAGAACCTTACGCCATTAGGACTTCAGAAGGCACGTTAATCAGTTGGTCCCGGTTGACGTCGCTAGATGTCAGTCGTTAAGCCTAGTCAGAGGCCTTACGGCGGCTTGATAACATCTGACGTTAAGGCTGCTCACTAACCTTAGCTACAACAACTGAGCTCACGTGTTGGAGTATGGCTCGTCCCATCTCATAGTTGAGGTGAGGCCTGTGCCCAGCTGTGGGACGTAGGTACCTTAGGCCGTTTGTGTTTTATTTATGTTTAAGACAAAAAACGGAAATGGGTAGCCTGATATGCAATAAGGTTCAGCGATGAATTATTCAATTGTATTGACGTTTCACACCCTGCCGCCCTATAACTAGGTGGTCAAGGTTAAGTTATACTCTTTGACAGTTTGTGTGACCTTAACATAACATGATGCAATGAAGACCATTTTTATTTTGCTATGTTACGCTTGAAATTTGACTTACAGATTTTTAACACGACTAGCGGCCGCCCGCGTCGTCGTCCCCGTGGACTTAAGAAGATATCGGTGTTTTCCATCACCGGAGAGTTAGCCGCAATGAACAAAAAATACCTTATGCTCCGGAGCTTATAAAGATACTAGCGGCCGCCCGCGACTTCGTCCGCGTGGAATTTTGTTCAGCCACCGAGTACAAATTGTAGCCCAAATGTTATTTGGATGTTAAATAAACCCTTCTAATTCGGAACGCACCCATAGTTACGCTAATGACAGCAGCAGTCTGTCATCAACTGTCATGCCATACCACGTGATGCCACGTACATTTTCATAATTTACTTGACATTTTCAACAATTTACACAATATCTTTATAAATTGTAGCCTATGTGTTATTCAGATGTATAAGCAACATATTTGTAAAGTTTCATTAAAATCCATTCAGTAGTTTTTACGTGAAAGAGCAACACAGCACATCCAGACATACAAACTTTCGCCTTTATAATATTAGTAAGATTGTGTAAATTGTTTAAAATATCAAGTAAATATAAAAATGTACGCGGAATCACGTGGTATGGCATGACAGACGGCTGCTGTCATTAGCGTAACTATGGGTGCGTTCCAAATTGAGATATCGCGCTAACGTCCATCTAACGTCAGACAATTTGACGAATCCGTTCATTTTAAGTCCACTTAAGTCCACGCGGACAAAGTCGCGGGCAGCCGCTAGTGTAGCATATACATCTGAATCGCACATAGGGTACAATTTATAGAGGAATATTACTTTTTGTTTTTCAACTTAAGTCGGTGCGGACGAAGTCGCGGGCAGCCGGCTAGTATTCAATAAATCTAAGTACCTATGTTTATTAGTCTCCTTAACACCCATCAAAGTCTTAGCCCATAGTGCATGCTTTGCTTAATATAGTGTTGCACACTTAATGATTTATCGAACTATGATCTAACCAGGAGATCATAGTTAGATAAATCATTTAGTGTGCAAAGGTTAGGTACCTACAAAACTTTAAATTAAATAACTCTTTGGCGACTAACTTCAAAACTAAAAAATAAAGTTACTCTGCCCAAAGACAAGTGCAACATTGATTTTTCATTTGCATGCTGAGCGGGACGAACATACGTAAATACCCCAAGTCAGAACGAGACAACGAATTTATTATTAGGGGAGTGTAAAATCGACAGGCGACCCCTTGTGTACCGACAAATATTATGCGTAAGGTGGCCGAGGGCGCTACTGTCTATGCGAGCTGTCAAAATTTGTATGAAAAAGTGATAGTTCCATATTTATCCGCTGTTTTTCTTTTTTTGGCGGGAGATCGCGGTCGCCCCTAACTAACATGACGTCTATTATTGATTGCAGAGATCAAATTCGAGATGTTATTGTTTATATTTTGATTTTGGAGATAATCTGTGGACATGTACCTATTTGTTTTAAGTTTTCACGTAGAAGTTCACTTTATTCGGACTTTTAGCTTAGTGCAGTAAAATGAAAAGTTATGTTGCAAAAATCTGTCATTTTCCAATAATTAAATGGGTGCTGTGTATTTATAAATGAACTCTAAAGCCAGTTTATTCTTCTATCATCATCTTGTTTATGGATAAGTTTGTTGACTTCGGTGGCCTTTATGAATTGAACGTTAGCATTTGGTAGGTTATGGATAAACCCAAATTGAATTTAGAACTAACATTTGAACCGTTAAATACCGAAAAAGCACTTAACGCAGATAACAGCTAAACCTCCCCCCCCCCTTTTGGGGTGGTTATAAATATCTTTTTTTCTAGACCCAAGTTATGCTGACCGTTCGAGTTGTGTCATATAGTCTCGCCAAACGATGTTGATACTTTTTAATATGTAATGAAAAAATTGGGGAATACTTTTTTTACTTAGCGATGGCGCTGTAGCGATAAGGCCACCTGCATATTACATTAATGTCATCGTTTTGCTACTTGATCTGTATTTATTTATTAAAATTATTAGAACTTAAATCTAAAACCCTTCCTGTGATGCGCAATCGGGCTCATTGCGCATCACAGGAAGGGTTTTAGATGTTGGAGTTTGGCCCACACTACTCCATAGTTGAAGTGGCTGTGCCCAGCTGTGGGACGCTTTATACGTCCTGCAGCTGGGCACAGCCACAGCCGGTTGCTATTTTTATAATTTTGTACAACTTTATTGTTTAGTGGTGTCTTAAATGTATTTTATTGTCTCGTCCATCACCATTTGTAGCCATTATTTTGTCTACTGCTAGTTTTTATAGATGTGTTGAATACAGGGTGTTACTTTCAAAACCTTATTTAATTATCAGGAGAGCCTGGCAAAAACATGTTACTATTATTTTTATATAGATAGGTATTCAGTTTTTTTTTCAGAAGTTGAAGATGCTCAAATCTGTGTAAAGTGGGAGGAGCCCATGACTCAGTTGTGACTCTGGGTTGCCTGCGATCGCCTTTGTAAAGCAACTCACTCTGTAATTTAGCTAATATTGGACAAACAACAGCCCTTATACGTCCCACTACTGGACACAGGCCACTCCTAAACTAGGAGGTATGTACAAGCCATATTCCAACACAGCTCAGTGCGGATTGTTGGAGGAGTGTAAGGCTAGTGAGAAACTTCACTGTCAGATGTTATTAAGCCACCCTGAGGCCTCCCACTAGACATCTAACGATGACAACTAACACCAACTTTTAAACAACGGCGTTCCTTGCCGATCAGCGCACTAGGCGTCTCAACTCTTTTTGACCAGCACGATACTATAATATTACACCAGTAAAATGGTTGATCAATTCAGATAGACTTTATTAATCTCAAAAATATATTTTTCAATTGCTAAACAATAAAAAATGCTGAGCACCCCCGCCCTCCCATGGGGGTAGCCTCCCCGCCACGTGCTCACCCCTTATGTACGACGTAGACGCCGTCTAAATATAGGTTACAGCGCCCATTGCTTCGTGGTTACGAATTTGTCAAAATTTCTAATAAAACTCCTTACTTTAATTGCAGGAATTAGTTTTTGTGACAGAATGTCGCTCAGAGGTAGAGATAAGTTTAACCTTGGTGATTGTTTTCATATTTAAAATGCGATAGAGGTCATGCAAAGACTTTGATGTGACCTCTGTTGCAATTGTAGTAAGAACGAGCCAGTTGCCAGTTTATTAGGAAGGTCATTTTGTTGGTTGGAGATTTTTTAAATTTACTAACTGGGATATCTCATGCAGAGATAAAAATAAGCATTGCCTTTTTACATCTCTGGACACAGAACACATGACACATCTTCAAAATGGATAGTAGCTAAATTCCAACATGAAGGTTCAGTGGATTGTTGTTGTTGCGTTGAGGAGTATATAAGGCTTGTCAAATGTCATCAAAGCGCCCTTAGGCCTCAAAGGACCAGCTGTTTAACGTGCATTCTAAATACGGAGATGAATAGTTGACTGGTAGAGAATGCTTTTTTGGAATTAAGTCCACCTTTTGTACCAATCAATGTTATGCAATAAACAAATAAATAAATGCTCGACTAATAATTAGGGTCGAGGTGCTCAACCATCTAATTCACCGACTTGGCGTGCGCACCTTTAGATGATGTGACTTTAATATTTGAAATTAGATACCTATTGGCTTTATCAGAGGCACACTGATTGTTGCTGTCATGGTGAACAAAACAGCCAGAAACCCACAGTTAGCCGCGCGAATTTAAGCCTACCTCTCGGTGTTCCGCATTACTAGGGAGCTAGCCGCTGAACTTGGGACTAGACAAGTTCAGACCCAGACATAACCACTGAGCCGCGAAACTCTCAGCACTAATTTGACTAGTAAAATCGTATCGTATCGGATACACGTCGTCCGTTCATACTCGTTAGGGGTGCAGGTTGAAACGTGAATGTCACAGATTTGATTCCAACACGAACAAAACAAGTGGCCGTAGAGAAAATAGATATTTGAGCTCAGAGTTTGTGGTATCTACGTTGTTAAAACAGAGATAGTTTCTAAGAGTTTTTTTCTTTTTGTTATGAAAACTCGATGCTACGAAGGCATGGCAAGCACCCAGAGCTTAATCTGGGTGCTTGAGCCTGGGTGAGAGCCGGACAAACAAAGTAAAAAATTCAATGTTATCATAACTTTGTTTCAAAATACTCCTTCATGTTATTAGTTTATTCTCAAATTCTCGGTCATCAAGAGCTTTCAAAGAGTTTGGCAAATGATTGTACACCTTTATCGCCATGTAATAAGATGCATTTTTAAATAAGGAGAGATGAACAGAGGGCGTCACCAAGTCATTTTTTCGGCGTGAAGTGTAATGTCTAGGCTTGTCACTGTTTTTTTCGAGTATTTAAGTAAACGACAATTAGCAAACTTACGTCCTATGAGCGAGGACCCTTGTAAAAGCCTGTTTTTGAATATTGTACTTCAAAAAAATGATTGCTGGTGAACTTTATTGAAAAGGTTTATTCTCAGTATTTTGGACTGGAGCTACAATCCGTTTTATCGCACGCAGTCACACGCGTCTTCGTTAATTATTTGTATGTGGTATCTTTGGTTCAGCTCTGCTACAGGCGCTTCATAATCCTATCCAAAAATAAGACAATTTTTTTGATTGCAAACATGACATCTGCTAGTCTCAAGTTAGTGCTTAATAGTATCAACATTTAACCCTACACGCTAGGCAAATATCTTGATCCATCAATATACCTTTACAGATCAAGATATTTATTGACGTGTAGGGTAGTGTATTGATGGATCACAATGATGATTTATATATATTTTTCTTTATATGTTTATCAAGATATTTATTGAACAGTACGTTCGCTGAGATACGCAGACGTTAGCGACAAACGAGAAAGTGAAAAATCTCGGTAGATCAAAGGCCAAAGCCCAACCATCATCAACAAGAGCAGTATTAAAATTAAAACAATTAGTTAAAGTTTTACTTTAATAATCCAAACTAAAAAAATATTTTTTAACGTTTTTCATGCAGTATCTTAACTAAAGATCCAAAAACCAGAAAGAGACATTCAGTTATGGGTTCAGAGGGGAATCGAACCCGCGTCATTCGCAAACCGGGCGATTGATCTTACCATTGAGCTACCGAGACCATTGACAAACCGGTTGAATCTTCCTGGTATATTTGCCCATGAGCCAGGGTGATACCATCAATGTTAAAGAAGATAAACCTTCAACCCAAAAGTTGACTGGTAGAGAATGGTTTACTGCTTCAAGACATCCCAGCATGAGCCCCGAATCAGCGTAATGGTCAGATGTAGTAGCGCCAGTGGTGTTTGGTTTGGTGACTGAAAGGCAATGGACCACTAAAAAGAGTCACCTAGGCAAGTTTTTCAAGAGATCGGCAGATATACCTTTTTTTTTTTTTTTTTTTTAACCCGGTGAAATGCCTTTACGCACTTCCCGCTGCTTGGGGGGGCAGCGGGGGGGTGTGGGACTCGCCCACCCCTTCAAGGGGTGAGAATACCCACTAAAACACCGGGGCGGCCTTCTTCTGCGCGTGACCAGGGTTTACAGACCACAGGGCGATATACCTACTTCAAGCTGTCTGTTAGGATGAAAATACCTATGAATTAGTCCTAATGTCAGCCTTAACGCCATAGAAATAAGGTGGCAACGCAACATGAGTACCGCCCTTAGAGATGGCGCTTGGGTTCTTAGCGCTGTTTTTTTACAAGCGAAATTATGAGTATACTGACCAGAACAAATACTTTTTAAACAATAACAAATAGAAAGAGAACTTAAAACGTACGTGTCTGATATTGCACAATTTTGAGCTTTTGACTAAAACGTTATATTAGATACAAAAATATTAATTACTATAAGGAAAATACGAACATTAACAACGCCTATCGTACTGATAGAACGTACAACCACACTTGCGCTACGCTAAAATGGTTAATAATAAAACCAACGAGCTTACACACTCGTGCCTATTACTTATGAATGAGTATTAATTAGAACTACATGCTGAATTTTGAAACCAGGCAATCAATAAAGAAATATTCAGAATTAAAAGTAAAGCCTAGCAAAACCGACACATGGACGAGAAACGTCAAAATTTCATTTTGAATTTCGAACGATTTTGATCGGGGAGCGCGCAGCAGACGACACTCGAGCAACGGAGTGGCGTCTCACTCCACATAGTCTTTACTTATGTACGTATAGAGCGACCACAGTAGCTAGATCCATGTAACGTCACCTTTGGTTCCTTCGATTGCCAAAGGTTGTATGGGGCGCGGGGGACGCGGCGGGTCAGCGTACCCTGGGCGAAGCGGTACCGTCGAATACATAGGCGTATAGATAGATATAGAGAGGTAGTACTCGGGGAGGGCGAGTACGGACAGCAATGTCAAACTGAATCATTAGACGTTGTATTGTTTTTAATTGTGAATTATATTTACGAAATTAAACATTAACCGGTTGGTTTGGAGGTATGAATTTCTTGCTTGTTTATTTAACGAAAAAAATAGATAACATTTATTTCCATTTTTTCTTGTACTTTCTATTTAGTTTTTGTTAACTTATTTATATAATTTAAATTTCCAATAGGAGATAACCTTATTCATATTCCAGTGCGATAGGTAATGAAAAAATATTTGTAGCAATTTTAGAAAATGCAAATTCAACACGCATTCAAGAAAATAATATCTTAATACTAGAAGTGTCAGTGATTCAAAAACAAGCTTAAATATGCTCTTCTAAAGCACGAGCGTCAGAAGGGCAGTTGAAGCTTCGTAGCTTCAATAACTACAATGACTTTGATACTGCACCCCAGTAATTGAACTTTGGACCTGGAGAATTTGGTCTAATACATCACTATAATAATACATTTAAAGAAAGTATCAATAGTGGTTATTCATGGCTAAATGAACAGTGTATAGATTAGAAAAAAAAGAAAAATAACTATAGAGATCTTGAACAACGACTTCACTCTGTGACAAACAAGCCTGTTTACGGGCCTTCTAATGCTATGCCGTTACAGCATTCCAAAGACAGTTGCACCAAAAACGAAAAATCACCAATCACTAAAACGTGAACAAAAAAATTATCTATTTCTAATTAACAATTAAACGCCCGTGCTGTCGGTACACAAAATATATACGTACCGCTCACCTACATTTATTTGTGCACACACACAAACACAATTTTATAGCGCGCTCACGCACACAGGCGCTTAAACGGGCTTCGACTCGCGGAGCGACCGAGCGCATTTTATTTTACTCGAAACTCCAAGAGGATAATATTCCGATTTTTAGAGTCAGCCATTTTTTTTCGTCGACATATTTATGCTCAAATATCACATTGCTCTGCATTGTCTTGATTTTAGGGCCCTATTTTTAAAACTGGCCGCATCTCTGCCCGCTGTAACGTTAGGTTTCGTCGAAAAAGGAATGTTTATCGCTTAACTCGTCGCACCTGAGTTAGGAGAAATAAATAAATAATGATTGCGCAGTGTTTATGCTCCAGTCATGCAAGTGTCTTAGTCAATTCCAGCTCAAATTATATCAATTATTTCGTATTTTGTGAAAGCCCAATAACGAACAGAAGAAAAATGTTTTGCTAGCATTGATATGTTATTATTTTTAGGAGATTGTTTTGGCTACAATTATTTACTTTCTTCTCCTACCTTTAATCCTAACAAGATGGACAATATTTTATTACGAACCTATTACTTCTTTTTTTTCATGTTTTCTAGTGAACAGTCAATCTAAATTGGAACTTTCATTTAGATTTTAGTCTGTTTGACAGCAGTGAAGGTTTTTTGTTATTATTATGTTAAATAAAAATACATAATAAGAATAACCCTTGATTTATGATTCGTTCAGACACAAATGTCGACTTATCTATAGACAAGACATTATACAATGTATGGTATCTTAAATCCCTTCACATGTAATTTGATTGAGAATTTGGTGAATGTAGCGAGTTACCAATGGCCTAGTTACAACAGTGGATCTGCCGGGATTACCAATGTCAATTTGCTGTGGTAACGGTTGACCAACGCAATTTAAATGAGTGAGGTATTTTTCAGGCATTTCCGTGCTCCGGAAGATACGAGCGCTAGTTATCGATCTCAGCTGATTTTACTAGATCATTCGCTGAGCTTAGTCAGAGGTTTTAGGGCGGCCTAATAACAAATGACAGTATATTTGCCATAAGGGTCACATACAAAACACCTTGCTGCAACAACCCGTACTGAGTTCAGACAACAGACGGATAGCCTAGTTTTTTTGTAGTATAAATACTCTTATGGTAGGTTTATCTGTACGTAGAAATCCATCCAAAATGGAAAAGTTGAACGGGTTGGTCGTCAAATAACTTTTTAGTTTACTTGAAAGAGCTATCCAACGATGTGATTCATGATGATGAATCACCGTGATGCTCATCTTCTTTTATTTTGAATTTTGTGTAATCTACATCATACATATTCCGTTGAACAACATTCATAAAACCTAAAAACCTTTACCTTCATAATATTAGCTATACCACCTCTAAAATTTTAACGAAACTTCCTACACATTGGTTGCCGCCCTGAATAAAATTCTAACGTCACTTTTACGTTTCGTTACACGCTTTGGTATATTATGATCCTGTTTTGTTGACGGGAGAGTTTCACGTAAAACGAACAGAAGCGTGCTGAAACTCTGTTGGACAAATGGTTCGCAATATACAGAGAGCGTCATCGCAACAATAAAATGACACGTGGTAAAATATTTCAAATTCCTGATTTAAAATGTCATGAATTGAATTCAAAATCATCTGATTCTTCAAGTTTCTGTTAATCTTGAAGTGGATAGTGAACCGTATGGTTTTCCTAGAAGAAGTATATCTTGGCATCTGGAGACAGCTTGTATCTTCTCAGAACGTGTCTACTTCTATGAATAGTTTGGATGCACGGTTTCCAATTATTGTATTTCTGCTATATTTGGATTTACAATAGTTGAAAAAAAAACTAATTGTGCAAGATAATAAATATCGAAAAAATTACAGAGATAATATGGTGGTTTATATTTTGAATGAAACGAGTGGCACCACTCTTAACGTCATGTTATTCAAAGCAGTTGACATTTTTACAGTTTTATTGTACACGATGACGTCACAACAAGATTTGATATTGCGTAACTCAAGGGTTTACACAAATATTTTGATCCCCTAGGCTAGCTGTCACTACATTTCAGTTACATTTCGTTGCCAGTAAAAGTAAAGCAAATAAAAATGCAATCCTCCATGGTTCTAGAGAAGCTACTCTCTATCTGTTTTTTTTGCCTAATATCCTCGGTGATGATGATGAACTATAGTTCGCACGGCGAATGATGATCCCTATGACGTTTTGACTGACAATTGTTTTAGTGATGCGAGACCATTTCAAACAATTTCGATAAAATATTTTTATAGGCAAATGTCATGTCATTCACCCAGGCCATTCAACATAATAAGCAATATCTATTTATTTTGAAAAAAAAAACTACGCGCATTGATGGTCTTAAACACTAGATAAAAAAGTAACAGTCTTATTTTAATTCACTATTTTTTAATTTTTATTCAAATTGCATAATTTGAATAAAACGAAAAGTGGTCGAAAGAACGAAGAACATTTGTTTGCAAGACCGGGATCGAGATGTACAATACGACAATATCATTGACCAACCGTTAATATTAAACGTCGCCGATAGCTGCAGTTCAGACTCAGATTTTGAAGACCCGCTTGACTTTGTATCAGCTTCAGATTGATATAATTAAAATACAAACTCAAAGCATTTGTTGAATTTTCCAACAAATTGTCGATATTTTGTTTATCGATGTGTCCCTTCTTAGTCGATAACAGCTTGACGACTTAACTTTTGCAGCTCGTACCATGTACATTTACATTGAGTTTTTTGCCATTATTTACGGACATTACGGAATAATTTCCTAATAGTCATTTTTATAATTTACAAATGTAAACAAATAAGATTTTTTCGATTTTTTAATGGACCTCTAAAGGATTTGCTGTGACAGGACGTCAGTACAATGTTAAGCGCTAGCGAACTGTCATAGGGATCATCATTCGGCGTGCGTAGTATAAATGAGAGCCAGGATGGTTAATTTTACAAAAGGAGAACAACCAAGTTTCGAACAAAATATACCCAAAAATGAAAATGCCGACCAGACAAAAATAATACTGGATTCTTGTTGGAAATGACGCCCTGAAGAATTCTTACTAGGACAGCAACTGTCCACAAATTAACCCTTAGACTGCTATTTCAGTTTGAAATTACAAAAATTACTTTATTTCCCTGATTAAATAGAGGAATGGATTTCAGCTTGTGAGGTGTCGTTAGATTCGTCTCCACTGTGAGAGTAACACTGGGTATATAAAAAAAAAAAACAAAATGGCGGATTCTTGGCGTTAAATTCAATGTTTTCACGCTCTGTAGCCTGAACGACTAGGTGGATTTTGGCTGGAGGGGTGTTGTTAGATTCGTGTTTACTGTGAAAGTAACACCAGGTATGAAAAATAATACCTTTTTTTCAATTTTTTTATTTATGTTTTCTTGATTTTATGTACCCAGTGTTACTCTCACAGTAAATCCGAATCAGACGACACCTCTCCTGCTAAAATCCGCCAAGCCGTTCAGGCTGCAGAGCGTAAAAACATTGAATTTAGCGCCAAAACTCCACCATTTTGTTTTTTTTATTTTGATATACACAGTGTCACTCTCACAGTAAAGACGAATCTTACGACACCTCACAAGCTGAAATCCGTTCATCCATTAATCCTAGAAAATAATATACAGGGTGTTTCTTGCAAGGTGTCAAGCCGGCGCCAGCTGATAGTAGGGTACCATACCTATCGATTTAACCCCCATGTATGTTCTACGATTTTTTGTAGTTTTCGAGATAATGATGTATTTGTTATTTTTAAAAAAATTGTGAGCACTTGGCTTTAAATAATTATAACTTTTTTTTCGTTTGACTTTTATTGGATATTTTCTTTTTATTATAATGTCTATTAATTGCAGTTTTATGATTAAAATAATCTCTGTCCTAACTTAACTACAAGATACAAATATTTTGATTGATAACGAAAAAAAAGTGAATCATGCAGAACATAACCAAAATTCAATCGTGAATTAAAAAAAACAAAAGGTATTCCATAGCATCTTACTAATTTCAAAAACTGCGCAGCATCATAAGCTTTAATAATAATACAAGAAAACATGTCCTTTGTGGGGCATTATTCGCTGTAATCGATGCTCAAGTCTTGAGAATCGGAAATAAGTGTAATTTTCATACTTAATCATTTTCTAGTATTTTGGCATAATTTTGTCATTTCTGAGATTTATTGTCTTCTAACGTTTTAACAAAGCTTATTTGTTAATAAATCAGTCATTTTTTAACTTCCAATCATTCGAAAGTCACAATTCCTGGTGCAATAAAAAATGTTTCGTACCACTTGCTCAAAAAAGTGACATTCTAGGCCACAAAAAGAGAACATAACAATAGTCATTTTTAATCTGTTAAAAACAGGGAAAGAAAATTGTACTGAATTTCATTCATCCCCTATGGCGAGAATGTAATTCAAATCAGAAGTTTTAATTCTTTATTTATGACCTGCCAGTATTATATTATTATGTGATAAAAAAGATAAAGTTTTTTTTTTCGCAAATGGTACGAAAAGTAGAGTAATTTCCTCGGTGATAAAGCTGTCTTAGTCTTGGGTGAACTTAAAATCCCTCGCTACACTCAGGACTCGTATTAAATCCCTCGCTTCGCTCGTGATTTAAGTTTTTAACACTTTCGCTGCGCTCGGGAGTTAACCTCGAGTCCTTCGTTACGCTCGCGATTTCAATCGTCACCCGCGACAGAAGACACTGCTTTATCCCCTTGGTTAATAATCTACTATAAAATTGAGGAAACCGGACCATCTTTATTATTTTTTATGTTACGCGTACATACGACAATAAGAAGGAGAGAAGACAATACCCTATAGAAGACAATAAATCTCAGAAATGACAAAATTATGCCAAAATACTAGAAAATGATTAAGAATGAAAATTACACTTATTTCCGATTCTCAAGACTTGAGCATCGATTACAGCGAATAATGCCCCACAAAGGACATGTTTTCTTGTATTATTATTAAAGCTTATGATGTTGCGCAGTTTTTAAAATTAGTAAGAAGCTATGGAATACCTTTTGTTTTTTTTAAATTTACGATTGAATTTTGGTTAAGTTCTGCATGATTCACTTTTTTTTCACTATCAATCAAAATTTTTGTATCTTGTAGTTAAGTTAGGACAGAGATTATTTTAATCATAAAACTGCAATCAATAGACATTATAATAAAAAGAAAATATCCAACAAAAGTCAAACGAAAAAAAAGTTATAATTATTTAAAGCCAAGTGCTCACAAAATTTTTGAAAATAACAAAAACATAATTATCTCGAAAACTACAAAAAATCGTAGAACATACATGGGGGTTAAATCGATAGGTATGGTACCCTACTATCAGCTGGCGCCGGCTTGACACCTTACAAGAAACACCCTGTATATATTTTTTATTTTAAACTCAAGTAGCAGTCTAAGGGTTAATTGTAGATGGTTCTTGTGCTATAAAGAAACTTTCAGGGCGTCATTTCCAATAGGATGCCAGTATTATTTTTGTCTGGTCGGCACTTTCATTTTTGGGTACGATTTGGTTGTTCTCCTTTGTCATTCTAAAACCTTCTTTATTCAATTTGCTTAAAAGTTTCGCAATTTTGCAATAAGCAATTCTCTGAATGCGGCCGTTAAATACTGATCAAGTATTTCTTATTCACAAGATTTTGAACTAAACTAAAAATCTACAGATCTACTTATAATATGTATAAGTAAATTATGACTAGACTTTTTAGTGACTCGGGTCCATTGATATAAACAAAAAGAGGATGAGACTGCATCGGCGTACCAAAAGTTGCCACACGATTACTAGTCCAATGGACCTGTCTTCAAGACAATATGGCAGCGACTTGTGAACGTGCCCGTCAATGTCATGTGCCAATTCTCGAATTATGAACGTAACGTATCTTCCTCTTTTTGCTTAAATCTATGCTCGGGTCTGGGTGTTTTTCAAGCTAAGACAAGTTTATTTTACGAATTTACGAATACGAATTTTTTTACGAATTTTTTTACGAATTTTACGAATGTTCAGTGTGTATATTTTACGGAATTTATTAACAATTTTTCGTATAATTCGTAATTTGGAAAAAAAGGATCAAAATCGTTCGGATTGACTATTTTTTCACCTAATAATGGTGTGGTTAGGTGGTCGGAAATAAAAACTGTTGCCTTTGATTACAAGTACAGTGCATCGTTTTTTGAAGAAGTTTATACCAAGCCATACATATATATTACAAAATATATCTATGCCAGAGTTTTATTGTGGTAAGATAAGGTTCAGCCGGTCAGTTAAGGTCTTGATAGCTTAGTCGTTAGACCAGCCGCCCCGTTTTCGAAAGATGCAGTTCGAATCCCGCCAGACCGATATTATTTTCAGAAAATTATATCTTCAAATAAAGATATGGCATTGAAAATTGTAATAAACATTAAGGGAAGTGGGGGGTGAACTCGAGGCTCACTGCCTGCCAGCCTGCTGGCCAGCATTTACAATCAGTGGCGTATCAAGGCCGAGTGGGGCCCGTAGTTAGTTCAACACAAAAAAGGCCCCTGGCGCAGGTTAGCGACTCTCACAAACATCAGTTCACATCTCGATCTATTCGCTTCACTTTGAATTTGTATCGAAATAATTTTCACAGCACAAAAAACGCACTACTCCTACGATCATGATCGTGTAGTTGCTGAGTTTTACAGAATGCTAAAATGAAATCTCCCTTCGAATTTGCTCGTGAGACGTTTGAAGTTTAGTGTAACTCTGCAGGTTATGAGCACAAACTTGTACGGCTCATCATCATCATCCTAATATAATATAATCATGAGGCTGATGATAATAATATGATAGGTGTCCGCAAATTTCTTCAGCTTAAGAAAGAAAAGAGCTGCTAAAAAGATCAGAAAGAAAACCAACCTGTCTACAGGAGGCGGCAGCGGCGCCATCATGTGTGGGTGAGGCATCGGCGGGTGCGGCGGGTGCGGGTGGAAGGGGGACCCCGGCGGCGCGAACCCGGGCCCCGGGAAGTGGCCTTGCTGCGGCGGCGGGCCTGGCGGGAACCCGCCGCCGCTGCCAGGCCTCGCGACGGGGCTGCCGAACGGGCCGGGCGCCGCGTACGGCCCCGCGAACCCCGGGCCAGGGCCGGGCGTGGAGGGCGCGGGGGACGCGGCGAACGCGGGCCCCGCGGGGCTGCCCGCCGGCGGCGCGAACGACGGGAAGGGGGGCTCGCTGTTGCCGCTCTTCCAGGCAGCCGGGACTCCGCCGGCCGCCTCGTCCAGCGCCGGCACGCGCCTTTGGAGTCCCACCGACATCTGTGGATGGAGATTGGGTTAGAACATTGATGTTTGAGGGAAAATAGATTTCGATCAGTTATTCATTGGCACAGTTGTGATAGACCGTCGTTGTATATCAATTAAACCTCGCTGGGTCCGGAGTGAGTAAGGTGACCACCCGTATTGAGATTTAAGGATGTATTTTTGGGTTAGAAAGCACGTTAAGCAGTTGGTCCCGGTTGACGTCTCTTGGTGTCAGTCGTTAAGCCTACTCGGAGGCTTTAGGGTTGATTGTTATTATACAACAGCAAGGTTTATCACTCCTAACACCCCTACAATAATCCGCAATGAGCCCACTTGTTTGAGTATGGCTCGTGCCTCCAATAGTTGAGATGAAGCCTGTGGCCATTAGTAGGACGTATGAAGGCTCTTATTAGTTTGTTGATGATTGAAGGTAAAAAAAACTAGTGACCCTATATTGGGGTTCGGCCGTTACGCCCTAGATCCACGAGGTGCTAGGCCGGGACGCCTTGATTTTCTCCATATGTGTCTGCGCGCACCGCGACGCCCTTTAAAAATCGTGGGCGTCCCGGCCGACCGCCTCGCGGATCGAGGGCGTAACGGCCGGACCCATTTATTAACTCTAAGCCCTGAACGATACTGATTTGAACATCTTATGTGCTACAGCGGGACACAGGCCTCACCTCAAAAAGGTGGTGCAAGCCTACTTCTGCGAATTATGATATGATACGTCAAAATTTTGACAGGTAGTTCAAGGAGTGAGCCAGTAAGTTGTTTTTAGAATGTCATGGTAGGGATATAGGCTGTTTACATAATGCGACAGTTATACTAACCTTAGAAAATTAATGTGTGAATATTGTATTTGCACAAATAAATATTCTATTATATTCTAATGTTTATCACGAAAGTGAAGTGTTTAAGGATATGCTTCGAAAGTCCCACGAGCGAGTTTCGATGTTGGCATTCTGTAAAACTGAATGACTACCTACTGTAACAGGACTATTGAAATAACAATATTTGAATTGAATTGAAGGTGTATAATCAGTGTGTGTTACCAGCAGTGTTGCCAACCTCAACATAGACACAGTAAAGGAATATAACAGTATTGTGACTTCGAACAAGCGGACGGAACGCTAGTTATACCTACGCGGCACGGTTACGAGGGTGATACGAAGGCTGTCAGTCGCGAATGCGCCGCGCGCCGTGTAGTGTCGGACGGACAGTTTTGTGTGTTTTGTACCATTTTCTGAACATAATATTGTAAATGTACTATGGCAGGGCAAAATTGTTTTTTTTATTGTGCTGTTTTTGGTTGTTTAAATTCATCAAGAACGCACCCAGAGATGTCATTCTTTACATTACCTACAAACTCCGAAAGGTAAGTTTAAAATGTTTTGTTACGTACGTAATAACTCCGAGTAATACTCCTAGATTATTGATTAAATGAGTTGACAGGGTAAAGGATAGTGACAGACAAGTGAAATAGGTGGTTCAGCGGTAGATAGAATAGGTAGGTTGGATAAGAAAGTAATTCGTAAGGTACGCTTGCATTAAAATTTGCGGGTTTATGGTTTTATTTCACCACACCGGGTGAATGACCTTAGGTCGGAAATCCTTTGTGCGCACGACACGGGTCAATTGGTAGTGAAATTATGGACCTACATACCTACTTTTTAAGTAAGGGATTTGCTAACGCAATAGTTTTATAGCTACAATAGCTAGTTATAGCTAGTCCACCGCAAAATTTGATTCATTGTAGGTAGTAAGATAGGTCTTTCAAAAAAATTACGCTCTAAGTAATCTTGCTTCCTACTAATATTGTAAATGCGAAAGTTTGTGAGGATGTATGTATGATCCTTTTTTCACATCAACACATCCTTTTTCATTCACATACGAATTTCATTTATTTCAATAGAAATACAATATTTACCATTACAAAAAACAATTTCAAAACAAGAAAGAAACAAGTAGGTATCCGGATGTTTTAAAATACTACAGGCGGCAGCCCTATCGCGTGGCGACGGACCGCGCGGCAGTAGGCACTTAACTCAAGGACGGGGCCGAGTCATATTACTGTTATATTTACATAGAGCTCAACTGTAGATATGCCAGAAAAAAACTGTAGAAAACTGTAAATACCAAATTAAATAACTGTAAACCTACAGCTTTATATTTTATGATGGTAATAAATAGAATACATTTCAGAGAGGAAATTTAAACAAGAAAAAAATGTGATTTTCAATGTTTTAATCAAATTAAGTCATTAAGATACAAAATGTAATACAATACACATAATATTTAAAAGCTAGTAAAAGCAACACTTCAAGAAAAAAGACATATTTTGTGAGAAAATAATGAAAATAGTACCTAGCTAATCGGCAGATGATCATCAGAAAAATGTTACTTATATAGCATCACTAGGTACTAGAACAGAGCAAATAGAACAGATGGCGTTAAAAAAAATATAATATATAGAAAAAGCAAAAAAACTGTAGATTTCGAGGCCTAAACTGAAAACTTAGATAATTTCCAAAAAACTGTAGATCTACAGTTAAAACTGTAGAGTTGGCTACACTGGTTACCAGTAATAACCTATATCAGAATTGTGGTTTCTCACCATGGGTCTCATAAGAAGGCTAAAGGCCCATTCATAAAGTTTTTTTTTTATCGGACCACTAGGCGCAGACTAGCCTTTCCGCCCTATGTTCTTAATATTCCGGCAATCCTCACCAGCCGTTTTGGTAATACCTTCATAATGTGAACAGCAAGGGAGCAGAATGAGTTGTGAGCCTTCCGCTAGGGGTTGTGAGCCTTCCGCTCACCCCATTGCTCGGTAAAGCTGTGAAAGTCACACCTTGGACTAACAGCTAGTCAATTCAAAAAAAAAAAGCAGAATGAGCTTCCTGCTGAAGTGTTTCCAGAGAAATATAACTTGGGCCTCTTCAAGAAGAGAGTGAACAGCCATTTGTCGGGCCGGCATGAACCAACTTAGACCACATCATCACAACAAACAACGTGTTATGGAGAGGGATATGCTCGGCATCACGCTGTGAAATAGAGTCAGAAATGAGGAGATTCCTAGAAGGACTGGAGTCGCTCGGTGGCCCAGCGGGTGAGCGGGCTGGAGTGGCAGTGAGCGGGGCACATGACACGAAAAATAGCCGCCGTTGGGCCGAATGGTTCTGAATTGGACACCATTTGAGTACCTACGAGTGGACGGATGACCTGACAAAGGTCGCGGAATTTCGTTACATCCAGGCCACAATGACAAAATCACGGGCAAACGCCAGTATTGACTACTAACGGCTAACGGCGTGATGTTATATAGCCTATAGCCTTCCTTAATAAATGGTCTATCTATTCAACACAAAAAAAAAACTATTCAAACCAGTAGTTCCTGAGATTTGCGCGTTCAAACAAACAAAATCTTCAGCTTTATGTTATTAATTATTAGCCTAAATAACATATCCTGACGAGCACGACCATATCCCTAATGGGTTAGTCAGAGGCACACAGATTTTTTCCGTCATGGTGAACTTAACATTCAGAAGCCCACATTTCGCCGAGGGAATTTGAACCCAACGTGCCACGTGGTGAGGGGCGAGCCTACCGCCGTTATGAGGGTTGCATGGGTTTTATCCCTTTTGGGCAGGTTATGTCAGTAGGATGCATCCAGATAAATGGGCCCGACTCACAACCCAATGGATCCCAAAAGATGGCTTTCGCCGAAGGGGACGGCCTGAAAGACGCTGGTGCGATGACCTGGTATACTATTCGAGAGAATGGTGGACTTTTGCACAGGACAGGGAACGATGGAAAGGTTTGGGGGAGACCTTTGCCCAGCAGTGGGATCTTGCAGGTTTACCTATACCTATATCCATTCTAAAATATTTACCCTTGCCCAACCTGCGTCTGCAATTTCATATACACATGCATTCATATGGATTGCACCACAGATTGCATCTAGTAATACTAAAAATAGAAAGCAATGGCGCAGTACAGTCGGCAGCAAGAGCAGACTGAATTATACCGCGCTCCAATGATATTATAATGAAAAAGAGGTAGAAAGGTTACTTATGGTTGAAAAGTGGCACCCGAAATCAGAACTTTCGAACACCTGAGCAAGGCATTGACAGTTTGAGACGACACTGCGCAACATGTATCTGTCTCGATTATACTATATTAAATAATCATACTATCTTGTTCACACGTAACAACACAGTCAAATTATAGGTACCTACACGTGCATAGCAGTGGACAATTTGTTCACTAAAAACAGTATTTTTGTAACAAAACATTACGACCATTCACATAATGGGGTAGTCAAAGCCACACTGATTGTTGCCGTTATGGTGAACGGAACATTCAGAAGCCCACATTCCGCCAAGGCAATTTGAACCCAACGTGGTAAGGTTCAAGCCTACCGCCGTTATCCGGATTGCTTGGGTTTTATATCGGTGTTTTCCATCACCGGATAGTTAGCCGCAAATTGTACAGTTGAAGAATGAAAAGGTTGACCAATCCTAAGATCTGTTTTTGCTTGCTCAATGATGACATTGACAGGAACTGTCAATCACATTTTATTAGAAGTATTGATTCAACTGTCGAATCGTGAAGGAACATACGTCTAATCGAATTTTAATTTTATTGACAAAAATGAAGTCTACTTTTCGACACAATACTAGCCTGTTACACAGGCCACGACACATGATGGTAAGCGGTTACTACAACAAACAGACACGCGTGTCATCAAAAACATCGGGCGTTGCCGACACTGTAAGAACCTCTTGAAGAGCCATGCTATAGCTCATTGGGAAAACCTCGGCAGGGAATTCGTTCCACAATGTCCTGCAAGGAAACATCTGAAGAAAACTTTAGGAGACCATGGCAACTCTAGCTAGACTAACCCCCGAATTCGCAAACGCAAATCAACGTTGAGCATCCCTCAGAAGTATAGCATATTCGACCACCTATTTGGTGTAATGGTTCATAAGTGGACTATTACATCAGTGGTCCCGGGTTCTAACCCCGCACAGTACAAAAAATTGGTGTGCATGAACATGTCTGTTTGTACTGGTCTGGGTGTTTCTTATGTAGGTATATCAAGTATGTATTTACAAAATAATAAGTATTTAAGTATATTTATTCGTTCTCTAGTATCCCATTCCACAAGAATTTTAGTTTTTCAGTTTGGGGCTAGATGGAAAGTAGTATAGTAGGTCAAATAAATCATTATTTCTTAAATAGATACTTTTCTCAAATACCCAATGTCCAATGATTAGTTCAAATGTTAATTTTACTTTCATGCAGTATACCTATTATATCAACAGCTGACCATACCATAGTAATCAGTCTAGGCGAGACAGATATACCTACCTACGTAAGTATGAGTAGTAAGGTGAGTGTGAACTTTGTACTTACTGATAACTTTATTATGATTATATCATTTTGCAGTTGATACCTACCTACTCAAAATTAAGATAAATAAGGAGTTGTGTCAATGAGTATTACAACGGTTTGAGTACTTACGCTCATTCATGAAAACTAAAGTAACGCTGCAACGTTGGTTTAGCGTTTGATGAGTACCTACCGTCCCTTACTCGCAAGACAGCAATGGGAATAAAAGGGACAAATGATGTCGAATGTCAATAATCAGCATTTCTGTCTCGCCTAATGGCGGCTTTTTTGGGCATTCATCATCAACATCCACATGACGTCCACTGCTGAACATAGGCCTCCCCCATAGATTTCCAGAGCTGCCGGTTGCAACCACCGAAACCCTGCGGCCTCTAAGATGTCACCCGTCCACCTCGCGGGTGGGCGTCCAACGCTACGTTTGGCCTCAAATGGTCTCCACTCGAGAACTTTTTAGCCCCAACGGCCATCAATTCTTAGTGCTATGTGTACCTAAATATAAAGTAAATATAAATAAATAAATACGTGACCAGTCGATATGATAATCGTGAAATGATGTTTGAACATTATTTTCTCTAATTTTTAGATACTATGTTAAGAAACGACTAAGGAATGGCTTAAATGGACAGGGTCCGACGCCGTAAAAAGGACTAAAAAAAACAAACAATGATAGTGTGCGACACAGATAGCGCTATACCACGGTAAAGGAATATAGCAGTAATATGACTCGGCCCCGTCCTTGAGTTAAGTGCCTACTGCCGCGCGGTCCGTCGCCACGCGATAGGGCTGCCGCCTGTAGTATTTTAAAACATCCAGATACTTGTTTCTTTCTTGTTTTGCAACTGTTTTTCGTGATGGTAAATATTGTATTTCTATATAAAGAAATAAAATACGTATGTGAATGGAAACAGGATATATTCCATAAAGCACGCTAAGTTGGTTCATAATTTTGTATTTAAAAAAACAAAGTTTTAAATTTGACACATTAAATATTGACTATTGTATCTTAATACCTACCTACAATCAACCAATTTTTGCGGCGGACTAGCTATTTGAGAAAACTATTGCGTGAGCAAATCCTTTACTCGAAGAGTAGGTATGTAGGTACATAATCTCACTACCAATTGATGCGTATCGTGCGCACAATGAAACTCCGACCTAAGGTCATTCCTACCTATACTATCTACCGCTGAACCACCTATTTCACTTGTCTGTCACTATCCTTTACCCTGTCAACTCATTTAATCAATAATCTAGGAGTATCACTTGGAGGATAGAGCGAAATACCTGTCTTTAAAAATATTGTAACAAATTACGTGCTATTATGTAGGTACGTAACAAAACATTTTAAACTTACCTTTCGGAGTTTGTAGGTACCTAATGTAAAGAATGACATCTCTGGGTGCGTTCTTGATGAATTCAAACAACCAAAAACAGCACAATAAAAAAAAAACTTGCCCTGCCATAGTACATTTACAATATTATGTTCAGAAAATGGTACAAAACACATAAAACTGTCCGTCCGACACTGCACGGCGCGCGGCGCATTCGCGACTGACAGCCATCGTATCACCCTCGTAACCGGGACGCGTAGGTATAACTCGCGTTCCGTCCGCTTCGTCGAAGTCACAATACTGTTATATTCCTTTACTGTGGCTATACGAAGCCGAAACTAGCCGATTGTCACCTTCTAAAGAACGATGTGCAATATTTGCCAATGTGAAAACTTTTTATTAAAATATCCTTTACTTCTTTTTTTGGGTGTAAAAAAAGATATCAAGAGATATAAGAGGCATTATTATGATTTTGTGTGTTATTCGGCATTTCCGGTTGTATGGTTTTGACGACCGTGTGTTAAATGCACATATCTCGCCATTGCGCATTTTTGCGTAATGTGTTTATTTATTGATCCAGTCTGTGAAACTGTGATCCTAATAACTTGAAGTTAAATTAAAATTTGAGGAAATACAATTCAATTACTAAAACAACATCTCTTTTAATGTTTCTTTAAATCGACCTAATAGTTTGTATTTATTTATTTATTTAAATCGAATATTTATTCAAATACATATTTTTAAAGGGAAATTTTAATGCGATAGTGAAGTAGAGAAAAATGATCATTTTGATCGGCACATTTTGCAACATTTTGATTGACACCGGAAAATGTGATGTTAAAATAAAAGTAAGTAAGTCCACTGATCTAAAAAGTACATTTTGACAGCTGCCTGTGTCATTGGATTTTTTTCTGTAATGCCACAGAAATCATCTTAATCATATCTCTTCAAAATCAATAGACATGCGTTTAGTACCTACGAACTATTTTTTATATTAAAGTAGAGGCTTCTTTAGCCTTAACCGCATATTATTCATTATTTTTCTTGTTTACAGAGAGTTTCTTTTCTTACGGTATAATGGAATGCTCAGCTAAGTTTTGCCCTTCTGGGTTTTTTAGCGATTAAAAGACGCTTTTAACAAATGTTTCTACAAAATACTTCCCAAAATACCAAAAGCTTTAAACAGATTTAAACAGCAGCCAATATTACAATCCAAGCTTGAGTCCAAGCTGACTAAATCACCTCAACCATGGCATATTGTACAGATGCCGCCATAACGGTATCTAAGATTGGATGATGCGAAGGCCGAAATTGCAATGGTATAAGAACAGCTATTCGTCTGAGAAGACAGGAATTTGAACCGCGCAATGGCAAACAGAGCTTACAAATTGATAAACTATTTGATTGAACGTAGATTTGGCACAACACGTAAGTTTCATTGGCTAAATGACATCTAGTAAAACCTTTTTTTACCAAACTGACGAATGTTTGTGTTTTTCTCACTGTTCTACGCCTAATCTAGCTGATTTTTAGAACTGAGCGACATAATAGTAATAAAAATGTGTGTATTAATCTATATTTTTATTTTAGTCTGGTTGTTTACTTGTTAAAAGTAGTAAATGGTGGAATTTATGATTTTGTCTCTACCTGCCTATGTTCACCTTACAACTCGATTTCCGTCATTAAATAAATGAACGTGTAAAAATTGTAGATCATTGCTTATGTCGATAGTAAACAGAAAGGTACCGTCACAATAATTATCTTGTTGATATTAGTTATTTTTTAGATGAGAAGTCTCATTTGCCACAGAATGTTGTTTATCATCATTCATCATACTCACATCTACGTACTACTTAACACTCCCCCTGTTTCGCACAATTTAACTCTGCTACCTATTTATTTATTTCTTATACGGTCAATGTCACCGACACAATGCATTGCGCTGTTCCACCAAGGCTGAGGATTGTTATTCTTGGTTTAAAATTGAATAGAACTTGGAGCTATTTTCAAACTTAGCTCCAGTGTTCATTAGTGATTATTTCTTTTTTTTTTGTGTTGCCCCGCTGCTTATTTATAATAATAATTACTTATTGGCCATATACTGTAGAGTATTTAGTTTACATCTGTTGTTAAGTGAGCATAGTTTTTTGTGTAAGCGGTCATTCTTGTTAGTTATTGGGAGGACTCTTTGCTACAGGTTTGTGGCATGCTCCGTCTCACTACAAGCGGTTATCTAAACTCGTTTTGAGGTTACCCAAACAGGTCGTGCTCCAGTTTTTGGATTGCTGAGTACATTATTGATTCTTATAGTTTTATGTAAGCATTATTCTTGTTGACTAAACACGTTCACTCGTTATTGTCAACTTGCTTTATTTGTTTATGTTCAAAACATTAACTGTTAGAAGTATTTCACATTCGATCTAACGTTTTAAGTTAGTAATAACGTGAATAAACCAACGGTAATTCATCTAAAAGGCGAGTTCACTCGCAATCGTGTACCAGGCGCTCATAACCTACAAGATATCGATTCGTATACATTCCCTCCAAAAATGCGCCACAAAAAAGGGGTTATCGATGAGACCTGCTCGGGACAGAAAAAAACATTGAGAATACGAGGGATAGTCCTCCGTACCTCCGTAGTTCGATCAGCGGCCGCCCCACTCGAATGTTAGGTGCTGGGCCAAGCAAGGCCGCATTTCGCCGTACACACAACAGAAAACACTGGAGCAGCACACTCCACACTTACGATGTTGCGGTTGCTTTTCTTCCTCATACGAACATTGCACGATCCATTTAACTATTCTAAAACTACACTACACTGACACAAGGGTCTTCGCTCTCACTGACATGGAGTTTTTTTTGGGTAGCGTTGTCGCGAGCGTTGTACCGGCCGGCGGGAGAGAAAAAAAACAATCGCGCAGGTACGGAGCTCCGCGGCGTCACCGGACGCTGTACGAGTACCAGTTTACATTATTTCACTGATTAGTTGAGGAAAATTAGTACGATTTTACGTCGATGGAGCTTAGCGCATGATCGGCGCATATGATCGCTCGGCGTGAGTCGCTCGATCGCACTGGTTTGGGAGCGTCGGAACGGGGCGGGGGGGCGAACGCGGGGCCCTGCTATACCGACGACGCTTCGAGGCGCTGCTATACCGACGGCGAAGCGGACAGGTGGCGTGGTCACTTTCCAATGAAGCGCTTTCAGAAAATATAGAATATTGGCTTGTAGCACACAGTAGCGCAGTTCAAACTTGTAGTTTTGGATCGCGGGGTTTTTAAAATAAGTTGTTTGTTTTAGTGGCAATGTTGCAAAAAATTGATAATTCTGGGTTAGTACGCTTTCCTTTTCAGACTTCTGGATAAAACTGTACTACGCAATTCAATAAACGATCTTTTTATCCCCATAATTACAATTGTTGTCAATTTTAACAAAAGCCCTTTTTTGTTTTATTTGAACATAAAAGGGCAGAGGTTTTGTTAATTTTGATACATGAATTTGCTTTGCAACTGGGCGTTTTTCAAAAAAAGTGTCGGTGATGTAATAGGAATTCCACCTTAGTCAGATTTTGAATTTCTATTAAATATATGCCTACATTAATTTAAATATATATAAACTGCATGAAAAATCGAATTTATAAATAAAATATGAAAAGACTTCGCAAATAAATGTAATTGAAATTTAATTCTGTAGGGAAGAAGTTCCTTCACGTCACTAATTTCATGAACGTTTTAAAGAAAATGAAGAGAAGTAAATAACTTCAAATCTTTGTTTCCGAAATTTAAACACAATCAGTTTTCTAAAAAATATGAGTAAGTCCGCTCATATAATTGAAATAATAAGTTTTTAATCAAAATAATTCTTTTACGCGACTTTTGGATACTTTGGACTACATATTATCTGTTTTAGAAACATTAATATAAGTTTTTTTCTTAGAACGTTTATTAATAATAAATTATTAACTCATCATTGACTAAAATCTATAAAAAGAAAATACAATTTCTTTGAGATATATTAATTAATCTTAGCAAATAAACTACAGTAATAATAGGACAGTGACGTCAATAGGAGCACTTGGGTAACGTTTAGGAACCCTAAGCCAGCGTTCACATGACAGTGATTAAATCAAGGAACTTGAAGATTATGCAAATCAACAAGTTTAGCCTGAAATTAGTCACTAAGCAGAAAGGGCAACATTATTTCATACTTAGCACTCTTTCAGAATTTGCTTTGTATATTTGATAAACTAGTTTGGCCTAAGCTTCATCGCTTTAGGCTGTGGGGCTTAGGATAAACTGCTTTAACAAAAGTGTTTGTTTTGAACAAATTAGGATTAACTAGTTTGACCTAAGCTAAAGGAAAAATATGCGTAATTCCAATGTGGTATGGAAGTCAAGTTTTGCAACGGACTGTCTCTACGAAACCACTTAACGTCAACTCGCGTTACCACAATAGATTTGTCCAGTCCACCAAAGAGTTAGGATAGGTTACAACGAAGCACGTGCTGAGCGAGCGAAGCGAGCATGCCACGGCAGCGGCGGTTGAATACCGAAATTCTTAAACACTTTGTTATTATCAAGATATTATTATCAATAATTAGGGTTCCTAGTTACATTTATGAATTGAAATATTACAGTTGGTATTAGTAGGTAGGTAGGTACTAGACGAGTAGGCGTTTTAAAGTTCAAAACTGGAACGAAAACAGATAACAATAATATTTAAGTGAATGAATGCTCGGAAAATAATCATTTTTTTCAAATAGTACTCCTCAATGACCATTATTAATTGAAGTCTGGTGAACCGACCTTTAGGATTCCATTACGTCACTTTTATGATCCATTCATGAGACTGTAGCGGTAATGGAAGTAACGTAACCACGTCAATATTTTTGAAAACTTATTTAACCAATAAATTAAGAAACTTGCATTCATTTTAACTAAACATTTCATATAACAATAAGTCAATAAATTGAATACAAAGAGAGACAAATCAATTGGGGTTTGCTTAAATGGAAAAATCTGGAGTCGTTGATGGAATACTTTTTTTTCACCGACCAAAGCGACCACTTCTGTTGCGATTTCTTGGCAAATTGGCTGACAAAAACTAAACATGGCCGCCACTATACTTGTAATAATGTTGCTATATTTTAAAAAAAAGTACTAAATTGGGAATATTTCATCTAGAAGAAGTCAATAATGCGGTGACGTAGAGGGAAATTCCGCCATGCGCTATTTCGCAGGACAACATAAAAACTGGATTATTTAATTGATTTTGTTCCAAAACGGATCATATTAGGGTTTCAACTCAAAACTAAGATCTTTATCTATTAGTACAAGTAGAAATAAATACTGGGTTAGGTATAAAAAAACTAAAAAAAATGGACTTTTATCTGTAGAGGTTGGTGTAGGACATCACAGAAACAGCGATCTGTAAGATTGTTTTTATTTAATATATTTAGATTTTTTAATTCTTTGTTCGTTATTTTTAGTTCACATAAGAGCTATGTTGTTACTCTAACTGTAAAATTCAGGTTTGATAATAAAAATCAACACAATAAACGGTTATCGATCGAGAAAGGAATAGGACACTGACTTTCACCTATGTACACTTTTTTTGAAAAACGCCCAACTATGCTATTCCGGCGGACGCCAAAACTCCCTTCACTCGTGTGAGTGAACTTTAAAATCCAATTTCTTTGCAACTGTGGTCATTTAAAAAAAAGGACTAAGACAAATAACATTTTTAAATTATTTACTTACAAAATGAGGGGAAATACTAATTCAAAGTAAAGCGTATTGATGATTGAGGTAAGCGTGAAGCACCGATATGTGAAGTGATGTCCGATGTGCACCGCCGGAATAGCACGGCAGCTTTGTTATTTATTAAGGTTGGGTTGCACCATCTGACTTTAACAATAACAAACATCAAAATTTCAGTTATAGTACCGGTCAGGTAAGCAAAAATGACGTCAAATTGTCAAATTTGACAAAAACTTTAACTTTAACTTCTACTATGGTGCAACTTACCCTAAAAGTTGTTGGTTGTAAATAAAAAAGAAATTAAAACTTTTGTTTCTTTAATTGTCTAAGTTGACAATGAAACAAATGATAAAACATTATTAATTTTAATAATAATTACAAAAAAAATAATTAAGGGACCCTTTTGAACTTTTTTGCCTGAATGTTTTATTTTATACTGGAAGTCAGCTGTTTTTTTCTTAATGCCATGCCGTGAGCTTCTTTTAAAAGTAAGGATATTTGACTTGCGTTGCGTTGATCAATCAGATTGTCTGCACCTCACACAGCGCTGAGTAAAAGCGCTTTAGTCGCTGAATTACAAAATACACAAGATGCGTATGATACAACAAGAAATCTCCTCATTACAGACGTGAATGCTGATATTAGGTTTGTTTATGCTTGATCACTTTAAATACTTTAATAAATAATAATAATTAACTCAGCGCCGCCTACTAAGCGAAGCTTGCAGTGTACTATGCTGTACTATGGGATTAGACAACGGATAAACAAACTAACATACGTTTTTTTTATAAATACATACCTACATGGGAAACAGCCGGACCAACACAAACAGTCATTTATATAGAAACAAATATTAAATAAATAGAATAGAAGAGAGGAAGTTTATTTACCACATACAAAAAAAAGGAACAGACAATTATATTTGTACTGTGCGGGGATCGAACCCGCTTCTACCTCTAGTGTAGGACCCAACTTATTAATCGTTACACCAAATCCGTCATGTGGGAAAGTTGAGCATCTCTTACAAGTAAAAAACGGCACTTTCAGTACTAGGCCGTTTTTTATCTTGCACTAGCCAAGTGTCAACCCCCCTTAGCAATAGAGCAAGGAGGACTGACCGGAATTGGGTTGCGTGATGTGCCGGCCACTGTACAGTCAACGGCACGGTAGGCCACCCACTTTGGTTTTCTCTTGCCAATTATCATTTCTTCGCAATAGAGCGATATAGATTTCTGATAAGCGTTTGTGGATTCGGGTTAGACTGTTGTTTTGTCCTGGGTGCGGATCGAACCCGCGACCTTCGGATCTATACTAAGTATAAACATAACCTCTTTGGGGTAACGAATGAGTCAAATAAGTGTGTAATACTTTAATTAATAAAATAATAACAATTACCCAGTAGGTTATTTTTGGGTATGGATAATGCATTATCATCTTAATAAAGGTAGGAAAACCAGAAAAAGACATTCGGTCTTTGCTTCAGGCGGGAATCGAAGCCACGTCTTTCACAAACCGGGCGACTGCACTAACCACGGTGCTACAGAGACCATTCTCTGGTTTTCCTATGTTTTTTTTTGTGGAATTTGTAGTCTGTACACCGCTGTAAGTGACGTCCCTGCCACAGCTTCCTGCTGTGTCATTCTGCTGGTAGAAATCTCTCTTTAAAACAAGCCTAAATGTTCACCTTGAGCTGTCCGTGCTGTTGAGCTGATCGCTGTTGTAAAGCAACACACGCCGGGTCGGAAATGGAATGGGTGACCACCCCGAACAAAATTTTGTGATTGTATTTATCGGGAATCTCCTTGCTTCGGAAGGCACGTTAAGCATCAATATACGTTTCACTTTTAATTACTAGGTATTTCACTACTCTCATATTGTATGTAAATAATTAAAAAATGTTATTTAGGGAGGTGCCCGTGGCGCAGTTGTGACAGTGATCGGCGACGATCGCTGTTGTAAAGTAACACACGCCGGGTCGGAAATGGGATGAGTGACCACCCCGACCGAAGTTTAGTGATGTGTATTTCAGACATCTCCGTGCTTCGGAAGGCACGTTAAGCAGTTGGTCCAGGCTGATGTCGTTAGATGTCAGTCGTTAAGCCTAGTCGGAGGCCTTAGGGTGGGTTGATAACATCTGACATTAAGGTTGCTGACTAACCTTACTCCCCTCCAACAATCCGCACTGAGCCCGCGTGTTGGAGTATGGCTCAATCCACCTCATAGTTGAGGTGAGGCCTGTGCCCAGCGGTGGGACGTATATAGGCCGTTTATGTTATGTTATTTAGCTTAGTTCTTTTTATTTCTCTCAACCGACCACAGTCGCAAAGAAAATGAATTTTAATGATAACTCACCACGTGCGAAGTGAGTTTTGGCGCCCGCTGGTATACCATTACATAGCAGCTATGCTATTTTTGCTAACGCCAAATCTCACTTCGCTCGTGATCAGGAAAAAACACGCAAACTTTAGATGCCAATGCAAAATGCCACCCCAGATTGTTGCTTAACGAAAAAAGAAATATTTCTGGATGTTGCACATCCCAAACTACCATAAATTATCTGTGAAGCCTTGCGGTTGACTGGTAGATAATGCCCCTGAACATAAGTGCGTCAAATGTACTTTTTTGTATAATAATTCTTTTATTATTTCAGTAGGAGAGAAAATAAAAGCCAAAATAACTATTAAGATTTTTTTAATAACAGTATTCCTATTTACACAATATACAAAGTAAACTGTTTATTATGTAGACTTTTATTGGATATTTATTTTGAAAAACTCAGCAAACTAAGCGGTTATGAATCGCTACCTTCGTTGGAATAGTTTTTCAAAATATACTCCCAATACAAACGTAAAAAAATAAAATATTTTCACAATATTTAACAAAATTTTACAGCATCACTTAGGTAGAAGAGGTTTATTAAACATTTAGAACATTTTAAACAAAAAATGCATACATTTTTGAACTTAAAAGCATGTAGTACAATCATACAAAATAATTTTGTAATTTCATGAATAACAGAACACCCTTATTCATATAAACTTAAACAGCTTCTCAACAACATTTTAACTTTTGTATCGCTTTGTTACTGTCTCTCTTCTAGCTTCCGCCATTTGCGAGTAAGTGACACAACACGTCAATTGCTTAACTATGATTTAGCGTTGCGTTCGTTTTTATGAATAAGGGGGTATTAGTTAACGCAAAAATACCGTCATTTTCGTAAAAATGGAATCTGTCTTATTTTTATATTTTAACAATCTATTGGCTTGCTTTTTGCTACATTCTATGTCAAAAGGAGAGATGTGGTCTAAGAGGAACGAGCTTGCCCAGAAGTAGCCTACTGACTTATTTCTCAAAAAGCTTTAGGTATTTAGCAACCGGAACATATTCATTGGCAGTCTATTCCACTAAAAAAAGGCAGTTAGCAGACCTCGACCAAAACTATTGTTTTATGTTGAAAATCAATGATATTACATTAAAAAAGATGTAGATAGGTTCGTTGTGCTAGAAAAGTGGCATCCGAAATCAGAACTTTAGTGGACCTGAGCAAATCATTGACAGTGTTGACAATTTAACGACACTGCGCAACATGTAGGTATCTGTCTCGTTTACGCTCTAGTAAATAATCATACAATCTTGTTCACACGGTCGAATTATAGGTACGTACGCCAGGGAACAATTTTTATCGCCGCATCAGCACATCGACCTATCTACCTCTTATTATTATAATATCAATAATCTAAAAGTTGTTTTCGGACCGCTGACTCTTAGAATCCTTTTCTGACTGCGTTTCGTCGTACAGTTGTTTAAACGATATATAAGATATATTATAGCAAAGATTCGTTTAGTAAATAATTTTGAACCTAAAACAATAGTTTTGGCCCGCGTATCAGCAATAAAAGTCCACTAGTCACAAGTCAGCAATAGTTGACAAATGCAATTTTCTGGATATCCATAACGCTAAATTCTTGACCAAGTAATAATAACAAATTGTCACTATCTACCTTATCAATAAGATAAAATATGTACTTATTAAACACCTTTTTGTTATTCAATTGACGGATACTACACAACAGATAAACATATGTACTTAAATACTTGATCTTTTGAAAATACATACTTAATATACATAAGAAACACCCAGACCAATACAAACAGACATGTTCATGCACACAAATGTTTGTACTGTGCGGGAATCGATCCCGGAACCTTTAGTGTAGTAGCCGACTTCTCGACAATTACACCAAATCGGTCGTCATAGATTGCTTTTTCTGTTATTTCTATCTTTTACAAAATTAATAGGAACTCAAGAAGATAGTAATGAATTAAGTAAGCTAGACAAAATAATAAAAACATCGTCACAAGAATGTTGGGTATATTCGTGGGGGCGAACCCACGATACGCTCCAGAAAGGGACCGAGTCCCTAATAAAACCTTAAGGTCAACGTAATAGTCAAATTAGATATTATTTGAAAATCATTATGAATTATTAACAATTACTATAGTCCGTTCGCGTTAAGAATGCAGTGATTTCATACTTGTCCTTCGACCTAGCACGCCCCTAAGCAATCGAATCGTTCCTAATTAGAAAGTCAAGTCTACAGTGACCAGTTGAACACATACTTTCGAACGCAAAAGTTGTGGATCTGAGTTTTTATGTGTGCAACAGAATTGAATTTAAAAATCACTGCATTCTCAACGTGAACGGACTATAGTGCATTTTTATCAAGCAGTTTTTTCTCTATTATTCTAATTCCAAACCTACATAGTCATTTAAAAATGTCTAGGCCTAGTCTAAAAGATTCTAACTATTTATTTCTAACCTCAGTCTGAGACACTAAATATTTAAGTATTGCTAAGAACAAGACTACACGCGGTAATGAACTTTATTCCCTTGCCTTAAACATAACACTGTCTATATACGTCCCCACTGCTGGGCACAGGCTTCACCGCAACTATGAGGTAGCGCGAGCCACAACCCAACACGCGGGCTCAGTGCGTATTGTTGGAGGGGTGTAAGGTCAGTGAGCAACCTTAATGTCAGATGTTATCAAGCCGCCCTAAGGCCTCCGACTAGGCTTAACGACTGACATCTAGCGACGTCAACTGGGACCAGTTGTTGGTCCCAGACGTCCATCCTTGCCCTATGAAGCGTTAAATGTATGTTTGAATGGTATATTTTGGAAGTACATACCTATTTAGTTCATAGTGGAAATGTTGTGCTATCTATCTATTGATCGTTTGTATGAGCTCAAAAGATCTCCTTTTAAATAGTAAATAGTGTATAACCACTACGCTAAGACATTTTATTATTGTTTGTTTCTATAACGAACATACAGCAGACAGACAGACAAAAAATTTTTACTGTTTGCATTTTTGGCATCAGTAGCGATCCCTAATCACCCCTTGATAGTTACTTTTTAAATATATGTCATGTATAGAATTGGCCTCTCTACAGATTTATTATAAGTAAAGATAACATCCCATTGCACCCGTGCGAAGCCGGAGCGGGTTGCTAGTAAGAAATATACAGGGTGTTACAAAAATACCCCTAATATCTTCAGTTATACAAACTCCTGACCTTGTTCATTACTTACAGTAGAAACACTTAATTAGAATTTTGAGTAAATTAACGTAAAATAAAAACGTCGATCGTAGAAACACCCAGCACTAATTTGGGTTCATGGACCCAAGTTGACCCTAACCGGGAGTGACCAGGAGCGACCTCCTTGGTTCCCGCCCCTACGTTTTATATCGACCTAATTAGATTGGTGACATTTTTGTAAACAATTGATGTAGGTTTTTATCGAAACCGATAAGGATATGAAAAAAGGGACAACACCTACTATTTCAGATTCATTCACTTTCTATGCCATGTCAGTCTTTAGGGGTATTTTTGAAATATCCTGTATAAAATAATACTTTTCCGACAACTGCAGAAGGTATTTAAATACATACATATTTACAATGAGTCTAAATTACATATCAACAAACACACTAGTCTACCGTCTTCATTTTTTTAACCCAAGGTGATAAGACTTTTGTATGAATGATTTTATAATGAAAATAGGTAGATAGGTTTCTTGTGCTGAAAAAGTTGCACCCGAAATCACAACTTTTCATGTACCTGAGCAAAGCATTGACAGTGTTGACAGTTTGAGACGACACTGCGCAACATGTATCTGTCTTGTTTACGCTCTAGTAAGTAATCATGTTATCTTGTACACACGGTCAAATTATAGTACGTACGCCAGGGGACAATTTTTTGACTTCGCGTACTTACACAACCTGTTTACGTTTTTCATTGTAATATCATTGTACTTCAGGGTGAATTTGAAGTCCGTCGACTTATTTCAATAGGATGTTCTAGATTTGACATAAATTCATGTAAAAATAATTTTAATGTAAACGCATATTATTTTTGTATGTATATTTTCTAACCCACCAACAAGGTTTTTTTCCTTTCTGAGGCATCTTTTGATACAATTAGTGTAACTAATGCCACTGTGATCAACACAAGTTCCTTTCGTGATATTTTGTTGACGACTGACGTATGAGTAGTAGATGTTCAATGTATTGTGTAATGTAATGTGTGTTGTGTATGTATTTTAGTGTTCATTGTATGTCTTATTCTGCATGCCATACTCTGGTGAAATGTGTAATCCTGTTCAACCTATGTAATACCAATATGTACCACTGTCTGCAAATATATTATTCTGAATCTGAAAAAAAGCTACGCGCTGACTTTCAACATGTTGAGCAACTTGCCCAACATGTTGAACAACTTTTTTCTCAACATGTTGAGCAACTTTTGTCCAACATGTTGGGCGTCAATTGTGGTCAAGTGGACACGGGGCTTCAGCCATCGTTGTACTAGTACTCTTCAGCCATAATGAGGGTCACAAGTGCGGTCCAGCCAGTGAAAGGCCGACAGCCTGAACCCTTACCGTCCTCGCCGGAGTACTGCTCCCATAGTGTACCCGTCCGCTTGTATTCGGAGAGGATATTACCTGGAAAGATGAAAAAAAAACAGCTATCAATCTACACAAAGGTGCCCGTGGCGCAGTTGTGACAGTGATCGGCGACGATCGCTGTTGTAAGGCAACTCACGCCGGGTCGGAAATGGGATGGGTGACCACCCCGACCGAAATTTAGTGATCTGTATTTCGGCCATCTCCGTGGCAAACCATGTCCATGTCATGTTTTATTTCGATAAACCATGTCCACTAGGGATTTTATGAATAAGAAATTTAGACAGTCCATTAATATTGGATTTTTTCGGTAATCGATACTAGATTTTTTTGAAATTTCTATTTAAAGACCATCGAACTAAGTATGAGTATATAAACGTAAAATTTCAGACTATATGTACGGAGGAAAACGTACAAGAGGGCTTGGCTCTTGCCAATTTTGTAACAATAGTTAGCTATTCCAAGTAAGTAAGTATTAGTCGTTCCAAGTAGCTTTTACTGTGTTGCGTCCTTTCTAAATCCGGCTCGAAGGACCATGAAAGGACGAAATGGTTTAATGACCAAATGGGTAATTTTGCTTTTCTTTTGTCGTCCTTTCTTTTGACTACAAGATTGTCTGAAAGAAGCCTGGACGCCACGAGACACAGAGTGAGCTGAAAAACGAAAGTACCAGGGCCCCATAAAAAGCAAGAACTCACCAACTAAATTAGCCCTAAGCTTAGAGTGCAGCTCGCTCGCTCTATCCTTATACGGTCCGGGAGCGTTCGCGTAGAACTTGAGCGAAGAGAGAGCGAGATAGTTGATGTTTATCCAGACCTGGCCGCGCTAATAGCAACGAAAGTACCAGGACTGCATAAACAGTTAGAACTCACCGACTAAATTAGCCCTAAGCTTAGAGTGCAGCTCGCTCGCTCTATCTTCAAACGTTCCAAAAAAGATAGATAGTTTGTTTTGATATTTACTCATTTTTTTTACCTAGAAACTGCCATGAAAGTACCAAGACAGCATAAAAAGTAAGAGCTCAAACTCACCAAATAAATTAGCCTTAAGCTTAGAGTGCAGCTCGCTCGCTCTATCCTTATACGGTCCAAAAAAGATAATATATTTTTGTATTGATATTTACTCAATTTTTACCTAGATACCGCAATGAAAGTACCAGGACCCCACAACAAGGGAGAAGTGTTATACAACTCAAGTTTGTATGGACTGCTGTAGAAAAGACGAAGTAGGAAGAAAACTCACCAACTAAATTAGCCCTAAGCTTAGAGTGCAGCTCGCTCGCTCTATCCTTAAACGGTCCAAAAAAGATATATTTTTGTTTGGATATTTAGTATTTACTACCGCAATGAAAGTACCAGGGCCCCATAAAAAATACAAGTTTGTATGGACTGCTGTGGAAAAGAGGAAGTAGGAAGAAAACTCACCAACTGAATTAGCCTTAAGCTTAGAATGAAGCTCGCTCAATCTTACATTATACCTAAATTCCGAAATATATAGCACAATCTTTGACCTCAATACACCTCAATCTTTGACTGCAATCAAAGTACCAGGACCACATAAAAAGTAAGAACTTCAATACTCACCAACTAAATTAGCCCTAAGCTTAGAGTGCAGCTCGCTCGCTCTATCCTTATACGGTCCGGGAGCGTTCGCGTAGAACTTGAGCGATGATAGAGCGAGATAGTTGATGTTTATCCAGACCTGGCCGCGCCAGTACGGCGGGTCGTGCTCTGTGTTGCGCTTCATGTAGAGGGGGGATGATTTTGATAACGATCTGGGGATTCAAGATAAGATAAGATACATTATTATTAATTAGAGAGACACATTATTATTATGAGAACGTCGTGGCCCAGTGGTAAGAGACTCTGGCTTGGAACCCGATGGTCTCGAGATCAAATCTGGCCGGAACACACCTGCTTTGTGTTCATTGTACAGTCGGGAAATGAAAGGGTTGACCACCCTAAGATCTGTTTTTGCTTGCTCCATGATGACATTGACAGAAACTGTTTATCACATTTGTAGTTTTAATCATTATAAGCAAAGAGGATGTAATAATTCGATTTATCAAATTTGACACTGCAGCGTAATGGCAAGATCAAACAAATAAAAAGTACTGGTCCAGCTGTCATCGTGAAAGGACATACCTACGTCTAATCGAATTTCAATTTTATTGTCAAACTATAAAGCATACTTTTCGACAGAACACTACCCTGTTACACTGTTTAAAAAGATAACATGTGCTTGCAACCCGTAAATGAATTTATTTGAAAACTGGTCAAACTTTTCATTCTTCGACTGTACATGCTCAAGGTTTATGATTTATTCTTAAACATCATCGTACCTAATACGATTAAGATTATTCAATAATAAATAAATAAATAATTATCTCGAAAGAAAACAATTTACGCGCGCGTTTACGTAAGATATCCACATTCAGAAAAATCTCACGTGAGATTGGGGGTTGGGTTGAATAAAGTCTCACGACATCTCACCAAGGAGGAAGGGAAGGAGAGAAAATTTTAAAAAAAACCTTACGTAATTTATGGATGCCCCTTAGCGAGCACTCACCTTAGTCCATAAGGAGACCACAGTAGATTTGGCTTGTCCAACTTCTCAAATATCTTCCCGAGGTTTTCACTCTCAGGCGACAGGACTTTGAGCAACATTGGGAATAGAGAAATGTAGCCTAGAAACAAAGATTTAGGCATTTTAGGCATCTTGAGTTACATATTGGGGCAACTTGTAGATATACCCCTTTATTCATAAAAACTTAAACAGCGCTTCAACAACACGTTAACTTTTGAATGGCTTTGTCACTTTCATTCTTGTTGCTGCCGCCATTTTAGAGTAAGTAACATGACACGTCACTAATAAAACGCAACGCTTAGTTATAGTTTAAGCAATTATTGCTTAAACTATAATTTAGCGTTGCGTTTTTGACTAATTTATTTAAGACATAATACTTAAATGAATTTAAAAAAAATAAGAGGAGGCAATTATGTCAACCTAGAAGATTATTTTTACCCCTTATTGCTAAATACTAAAGCATAGATAGCAATAAAATTGTCGTGT
This sequence comes from Udea ferrugalis, assembly GCA_950022985.1. NCBI lineage: Eukaryota > Metazoa > Arthropoda > Insecta > Lepidoptera > Crambidae > Udea > Udea ferrugalis. The sequence goes on from OX465545.1 coordinate 5,861,022, forward strand.
TATGTCACTTACTCGCAAATGGCGGCAGCAACAAGAATTAAAGAGACAAAGCGATACAAAAGTCAACGTGTTGTTGAAGAGCTGTGTAACTTTTTATGCATAAGGGGGTAAGTTTTTAAGCCAAGTGGGAGCCTTTTTCGCACTTTCGTTTTTATTTAATTTCTTGTCATATTCCAAATAAACGTATTTATTCTTTATTGCACATTAAAAAAAAAGTAAAAATGGCGACTTAATGCCAAGAGGCATTCTCTACCAGTCAACCACATGGTCAAACGGAGAAATTAAGGCGGTGCACAAGATTAAGGTAAAATTAGAATATACATAGATTCAAAAATAATTGTATTCGTAGCTTACCAAATGCAGAAGTGACCAGTCTAGGCTCTGGAGCCACGACGACGCTGCGAACCATTTTGGGCTGTTCGTTGTGATTCTTGGGCTTAGTTCGGACTAGACGAACACTATCCGTGTGTAAGCCTGAAACATACCAAAGTGAGCACTAGAATGGAGAGGGTGAAAAAACCATACATTACATAGTAATCAATAATTATACTACTTATACTCGTATACAGGAATTTTTCAAGTGTTTGTGGTAGGTCAAATCCTAAACTATGCGGAATAAGGAAAAATTATGAAGGGAATCTCGAGGCCGATTTTTCTTATCACTTTTTTTATCACAGTCGGGAGTCGAACCTGCTGGTTTTGGTCACTCTGTATCATTGCCATCTTGTAGTGTCGTTTGTAAGGATAAATGTCTGGGAAGTAATATTATATGCCAAACTTAAGGAAAGGTCTCATTTTAAGTAAAACATTTTTATTTTCCACACATTCAAACACCGTATACAGGGTGAATTTTATATGTTAGCGTTGTAGGCCAAACCCTAAACTATGCGGAATGTAGAAAAATGCAAAGGAATGGAAAAAAAGGAAACGAGTCTTGGCACCGATTTTGGGAAAAACTAAAACTTTTACTTTAGTTTTTCCCAACTATATTTTCTAGTCAGTCATCTCAAATTAAATGAATTGAAAATGTACCATAGTCCGCATATGTTTGCGTGGCGGGCGACCAGTGCAGCTCGTTGAGTAGGGCCTCGTTTCCCAGTTGGTCGCGCATCGCTTCGAATCTGCGACAAGCAGAGACCAACGTTGAATAAAGAAAGCAAGTAAGCAGGGTGCGAAAAGCAATTGATGTTGGAAGTAGTTGATTTTAGAAGCGATTTCCGTGAAGAACATTTTTTTTTTCATATTTTTTTATCTTTTTTGAAAAAAAAAACAGTTAAATTACTTCATTCATGGAAAAATACGCCCGTCACGGCATTATCGCACGATTTGAACAACAAGAGCGATGTGATGTTTTTTTTTAAAATTGTAGCTTACGTGTCGATCCATTCAGTAGTTTTTACGTGAAAGAGAGCAACACACATCCATCCACACATACAACCATTCGCATTTATAATATTAGTGGGATGATAATGCAATAATACGATGGCATTTATTCAATGAAATATCTTTTGAAATTATTTCACGGTGGTATGTGGTGGTGGTGGATAATGGTGAAAAGTGGTCAATGGTAGAGGATGGTGGTGAATGGTGGAGGATGGGGGTATATGATGGAGGATGGTGGTGAATGGTGGAGGATGGGGGTAAATAATGGAGGATGGTGGTGAATGATGGAGGATGGTGATGAATGATGAATGGTAGTGAATGGTGGACAATGGTGGTGAATGGTGGAGGATGGTGGAGGATAGTGGTGAATGGTGGTAAATGGTGGTGGATAGTAGTCGATGGTTGTGTATTATGGAATGGTACTCACTTGGCGCTGTCTCTGTTGACAAGACGGGCGATGGTAGCCATCGCGTCGGCGGCGGCGAACATCCAACAGCGGAGGTCTACGTGCCGCTCTATAGACGAAGGGTGAGATGCTCTGAAAAAAACAATGCATTGAAAACTACATACATACATACCCTCACGACCATATCCCTAACGAGTTGGCCAGAAGCACACTGATTGTTGCCGTCATCGCGTCATGCTGAACGGAACATTCAGAAGCCCACATTTAGCCGAGGGAATTTGAACCCAACGTGAAAACTAAACAGGTGGTATTTTTTTTCACCTTTCATAATAACATAAAGCTAAATAGTTCGTTTGTTTGAACGCGCTAATCTGGGGAACTACTGGTTTGAATTGGCATAATATATTTGTGTTATATGTATAGTCCATTTCTTCAGAAAGGCTTTCAAATATTTCAAATTATCTGTTATTGTATCTGTGGGATACATAACATAACTCTATTTGAAATAGGGTAACAGCAATGAAAAATGTTGTGAAAACGAGAAATAGCTATATTTTGTAGAGCTTTCCTTGTGTGCGTTAAAATAACGGTGAAACGGGCGGACAAAATTGTTCCCCTGTAAAAGTTTTTAGAAGAGTCCGACACCTTATTAATATGTCTTAATCTTAGGGTTCTCTGGAAAAAATCAAAACTAAAGTTCCCCGAACGAAGTAACAGGCGTCTGCAACTGTTGAAAGACTACACTATAATCCGTTCGCGTTAAGAATGCAGTAATTTCATACTTGTCCTTCGACGCCTTACCAATGAAATCCTTCCTTATTAGAAATCCAAGTCCACAGTGACCAGCTGAACTTTCGAACGCAAAGGTTTCATCTGAGTTTATAGTGTGCGACAGAATAAAATTTAAAAATAACTGCATTCTTAACGTGAACGGTCTATACATGTCCGTACATACCTAGGATAGTCATCCAGTCCCGAAGACAAGCTTTTAGGATTGAGTTGCACTCCGTCGTCTTCCCTCCCCCTCCATCTGTACGTGGTAGGCTCTTCCCCCTTCTGTGTGTTCTGGAACCACTGGTACCAGGCCTGCAACAATATGGTGTGTTTGCAGCAATTCCAATAAACATGTCTTGAGTAAATTAAACCCCCTACCCCAACTCCGGCGCCCCCTACACGCGGGGACTTCTAGTATGTTAACTCTCTAAGCATCCTGAACAGATTTCTGAAGAAATTGCTTAGGTGCTAACTCACGCACTCTACAATTACTTTTTTGGGTGGACTATTGCATTTAATCGTATTGTATTGAAGGGACGCGTCATTTTATTGGCATTGAACTTTTTGCAGTGAAAAAAGGGTGTTCTGTCAGGATCAAAAGTCAAACCACAGCTCATGAATCATAATTCTATTGGAATGAAGTGCAATTTCCAATGAAACTGCCAGCTGTCAAAATGTATTTATTAGATAGTGGGACTGTATAGTCTTGTAAACATGCTATCCGAAGTCCTTCTATGAAGCGAAATCTATCAGAACATCTTGATTAGCAGTCACCATATTTCACTTAGAGTCAAAAATAAAAAGCAGAGCCTATTTCCAGCAGCCCAAAGTACTAGGGCAACATAAATGACCTGGAGTCTCTTCAATTTCCTTTCCAGGTGCAGACTTAAATACCAGAGCGTCATGGGTCACCTGGAGCCTTCGCTATCACCATATTTCACCAAGAGTTGCTTAAAAACGACTGTACTATACTACCAGAGAAGCATAACTGACCTGCAGTCTGGTGAACATCTTGTCCAGAGTGCGCCTGTGAGGCGAGTTGTGTCCGAACATCTGCGGGCGCGTCTGCACGAAGCGCGCCAGTTACACCAGCAGCATCGGGGGGTTGGCGGCCGCGTTGTTCTGCACTACGAACTCTTTGGGCATCGATGAGGCCGAATGCGGTGGCCGGACGTCTTATCTAGCTGTCTTAAATACCGTTGCAACACAACTTACTTAAAGCGTCATGAACTTGCTAGCCAAAATCACGCTAAAAGGCGAAATGTGGTGTCGAAACATCTTACTTAGCAGTCTTATGTATCATGACACCAGAACTCACATGAGTCTTGGTAATATCAGCATATTTCACCTAGAGTTAGTTTAGATATCCAATTTAAAGTACCAGGGTAGTATGAGTCACTTGGAGTCTCAAATAAACAAGAAGAGCCCCTAATCCGGCAATCTAAAGTACCAGAACATCATATCCTAGCAAGAGGTGAAATAATTGATTGATACAAAGTACCAGGACACCATAACTGCCCTGGAGCCTAAAATAAGAAAAGCAGAAGCCTATTCAAAGCAGACAAAAGTACCAGGGCAACATAAATGACCTGGAACCACCATATTTCACCTAGAGTTGCTGAAAATGTCTGTACAGAAGTACCAGGGACGCATAACTGACCTGCAGCCTGGTGAACATCTTGTCCAGAGTGCGCCTGTGAGGCGAGTTGTGTCCGAACATTTGTGGGCGAGTCTGCACGAAGCGCGCCAGTTGCACCAGCAGCATCGGGGGGTTGGCGGCCGCGTTGTTCTGCACTACGAACTCTTTGGGCACTGATGAGGCCGAATGTGGCGGATGGTCATCTTATCTAGCTGTCTTATGAACCATTGCAGCACAACTTACTTAGAGCGTCATTCTAAATGGCGAAATGTGGTGTCAAGACATCTTACTTAGCAGTTTTAAGTATCATGACACCAGAACTCACATAGAGTCTTGGTAACATCAGCATATTTCAAATAGAGTTAAGTACGATGACTGGCCCAAAGCACCAGGACAGTATAACTCACTTGGAGTCTCAAATAAGCAAGCAGAGGTCTAAATCCAGCGATCGAAAGTACCAGGGCACCATATCCCAGCTAGAGGTAACATGGTTGATTGACACAAAGTACCAGGGCATTATAACTATCCTGGAGCCTTAACTAAGAAAAACAGAAGCCTATTTCCAGCAGCCAAAAGTACCAGGGCAACATAAATGACCTGGAGTCACTATATTTTACCTAGAGTTGCTAAAAATTACTCTACTGCCTTCGATGTCTCGTCCAGGGTCCTTCTAAAGTGTGAAGAAGTGTGTGTGTAGGTGTGTGTGTAATCAGCTAGAACTCACCTGGAGCCTGGTGAACATCTTGTCCAGAGTCCGCCTGTGAGGCGAGTTGTGTCCGAACATCTGTGGGCGCGTCTGCACGAAGCGAGCCAGTTGCACCAGCAGCATTGGAGGATTGGCGGCCGCGTTGTACTGCACTACGAACTCTTTGGGCACTGATGAGGCCCAATGTGGTGGCCGGACAGCTTATCTAGCTGTCTTAGGCACCATTGTAGCAAGACTAAATCTAAAGTCACGCTATAAGGCGAAATCTGGTGTCCAAAGATCTAATCTACCTCTCTAAGTACCATTTCAATTAAATTCAACTGGAATCCAGCAAACATCAGTATATTCCACCTAGAGGGTAAAAAGATAACCTATTCAAAGTACCAGGACAGTATAACACACTAGGAGTCACAAATAAGCAAGCAGAGGTCTTAATACAGCAATCTAAAGTACCAGGGCATTCTAACTGCCTCGGAGCCTAAAATAAGAAAGCAGACGCCTATATAAAACAGTAATAAGAACTAAGGCAACATAAATGACTTGAAATCGCCATATTTCACCTAGAATTGCTAGAAATGACTGTACAGAAGTACCAGGGACGCATAACTGACCTGCAACCTCGTAAACATCTTGTCTAGTGTGCGCCTGTGAGGCGAGTTGTGTCCGAACATCTGCGGGCGCGTCTGCACGAAGCGCGCCAGTTGCACCAGCAGCATTGGAGGATTGGCGGCCGCGTTGTTCTGCACTACGAACTCTTTGGGCACGCGGGCTAGGGCTTCGGAGCCTGGAGGAACGATCAGGGTGTCAAATATACCAGAAAAATCAATTCAATTAATGACATTGCAATTAAGAGATAGATACGTTATGTCGCATTATAGGTGCTACCTACTACAACCATCTGCCCACTGCATTGAAAAGGAACCTTCTGACGAAGCATTCCGACGTCAGCTGAGAAACCTTTTGTTGGAACATTCTTTTTATACTGTGACGGAATATTTGAATACTCATTTTTATTGTCATTTTTATTAATTATTTTAATTGTATTTGACCTGTGAATTCATCTATTGTGCTTTGTAATTTTTATTTTTCTTTTATTTTCAACGTTGTTTTTGACATTCTTTTTTGACATTATTATTTGACATCGTATTTTATGTATTATTTCAATTGTATTAATCATTTCATATTAATTGACGATCTCAATATTAATCACTTATATAGGACATCAATGTAATGTATAATGTTATTTTAATAATGAGAAATAAATAAATCCAATCTAATCTAATCAGTACTGATGCGTAGTAGAAAATAGTATGATTATTTACTAGAGCGTAAACGAGACAGATACATTTTGCGCAGTGTCGTCTCAAACTATCAATGCCTTGCTTAGGTGGGCAAAAGTCCTGATTTCAGGTGCCACTTTTTTAGCACAAGTAACCTATCTACGCCTTTAGCACTTAAACTTAACAACTAGAGCTGTTTTTTCAATAGTCTGATAGAAATTATCAGACCAATAAATTACAACTCTGCAGATTTTAAAATGTATTGCAAAATGACATATTCTAATGAAGGAAACAATTATAGATTTCGACATCCCACATTTCCAAATCTGCCGACTTGTAAATTATTGGTCTGATAAATTTTATCTAACTTTTGAAAAACCAGCCCTTTGTGAACTAGTAACTACTAAACTACAGCAGTAAACAAGAACAGTAACATTTTACCAATGTTCTCACTCGAGTAAAATAGTAGATTATGCCACAAGGGCTTAAAGAAGTGTATTATGCCCCGGGCGTCATATTGAACCGGTTCAAGACCGCCCAAGACAAATACACTTTTAAGCCCGCGATGCATACTCTACTTTTTATACTTTCTGCGAGGCAATCGAAATTAATGGCTGAAAAAAATAAGTGCTTAAGTATTTATTTCAAGTGAAAATAGGTAGGTAATTAAATATGAGAAATTAGTATTTATCAAAAATTAAAAGTGATGTTAGAAACATAAGACAGTTGTGCGAAGACATTGGAAAGATGAATTACAATCTTTGGTACGTTCATTTTATCAGCACGGGACTCAGGAGCTATTTGAGCCGTTGGCGCCTTTTTTCTTTCTTTGGCATCTATTTTGTTAGAGGTCCAGTACGACATTCGAACTCAGGATAAAATCTCATTGCACCTAAACATTTTTGACTACACGGTTGCATTCCAAATTCAAATCACTTTAATCCCTAGGGAAATAATGAATTTCAGTACAACATTATGTCCCGGCTAGACCGTAGGGCTATAATGACCTACTTTAGGACAGGTTTACATGACACATAATGTCCCATTGACGAGCAGGTAGTATAAAATAGTACATTGTTACCCTAGGGGTGAAAGTAACTTACTTAGTCGCGAGACGGGGTTTCGCGCCCGGAACGAAGTGAGGGCGCCAATAGTTCGAGGGACTAAATAAGTCTTTAACCCGAGGTAAACACTGTGCTTTTCATTACAAATACAGGGAAAGTAAAAATAAAAACATGAATTAGCTAAGGAAAAAAGGAGAAAAATAAATGAAGATTGAATTGCCGCTTTCCCGCCTATTTTGTTTGTTTTTTTTTCTGTGGCCGGCCCGCTATTTAGCCAGTATTTTTTATTTTCATCATTGGAAAAATGGTTAATATTTTGTTCAAAGCTAAGTTGAGCAGAGTATGAGTAATGAAATGAAAAAAATATTTCACCCCACCCAGCTGGCGAAACAAATATGAAATATCACTAGACATTCTTCCACATACAGTTTAGAAACAATCTAAGCTATGCCCGTTCATAGGAAGAATAGGAATTGATGGGAAACATGCAGACTAATGCAAACAGACTTGTTCATGCACACGCATGTTTGTACTGTGCGGAGCAATGATATTACAATAAAAAGACGTAGATAGGTTATGTCAGTACTGAAGAGAAATCTAAAATTGACCACGAGGTACGACGTAGGTAATTTGACCGTGTTATATATAACGTGTGACCAAGACTGTGACTCGGGCTCCACCCCTCAATGTTGATGAGGTCCAGCCAGTGGGCGGCGATGTCTATCTGGATGTCGAGGTTCTAGCGGCCCATATCCTAGCTAGAGGTAATAAAGTTGACTGACACAAAGTACCAGGGCATCATAACTGCCCTGGAGCCTACAGTAAGAAAAGCAGAAGCGTACACAAAACAGTTAAAATAACCAGGGCATTATAACTACACTAGAGTCAAAAACAAAAGAGCAGAGGCGTATTTCCGGCAGCCCAAAGTACCAGGGCAACATAAATGACCTGCAGTCACCATATTTCACCTAGAGTTGCTGAAAATTACTCTACAGAAGTACCAGGGGGGTATAACTCACCTAGAAGTGTCTTCGTTCTCTAGTCCAGGGGCTTAAGTGGCTGAAGTCCACCTGGATCCAGCGGCCGATCAGAGCTGCTGAAGCCTTCGGTACTAAACATAAGCTACTCCTCACCCAGGATCTGTTCCCTCGGTATCCAGCCCTCCACGTTGATGAGGTCCAGCCAGTGGGCGGCGATGTCTATCTGGATGTCGAGGTTCCAGCGGCCGATCAGAGCCGCGTGGAAGCCTTCGTCCCAGAGGAAGCCGCGGGGGAAGAACGATCTGGGGACGAATAATAAAAAATATTTATTTTCTCAACACAAATGTCGTAACCTAAGAAGCCAAAACAATATTGCAACTAAATAAGAGCTTGTGTGAGACTGACGCCTGTGATAGGTATGAGCAAGCATACCTGTTTGTACAGGACATTAGGCTCCCACCTTCACAGATTGAGTTAAAAGTATACAATTAAGTAGTCGCCTAAATTTAGTAGGTACATCTATGAATGAGAAAATGGGTTTGTGTGCGTGTGTGTTTTGTATATGTGTGTGTTGTGTGTGTGTGTGTGTGTGTTGTGCGTGCGTTCAACTATGTGTTTTATATATGTACATGTAAGTAAGTATAGGACTGTGTGCAGTTTTATCATATAATTTCATAACATGTGTAGAATATCTTGTTCGGTTTCGTTACACGATTTATTGAGAAGAATCTATACAGGGTGACCCCAAACTCAACGGCAAGCGGGCAAAAGGCACTAAGGCTAAGCTATGCCGGTTCTGTGAAAAATCTGTGTCACTTAATCCTACTAATATTATAAATATGAAAGTTTGTATGTGTGGATGTGCCGTGTTGCTCTTTCACGTAAAAACTACTGAATTTACTTTGACGAAACTTTACTAATAATAACTATACAGTGTGTTTGGGAACCGGTGTCCGACCCGTTAAGGTGAAGTAATATGATCTATTTTATGAATAAATCCACCATAATTAAGCACTTTTAATTAAAAATTTTTAAATTTTTTTTTTATTTATTTCAGGTAAATTTTACCTGCGTTTCAAAGGGTCTCTGATGACAGGGTGATATTCAATTTGTCACAACTTCTAAACTATTTTACTTGGAACTTTGATTTTTGCTTCAGTGTTTAGGTGATGTCTTTGGGTATCCAAAAAGTTAAAAACAAATGTATGTTGACAGTTTAGTTTTTCAGAAAAAAAAAAATGTAAAAAAAACTAACAAATTCTATCACAATTTTCAAGTTCAAACATTTTTTGAGGTATTTTAAGGGAGTTATGAAAAAATGCTTTTTTGTCAGCTTATTGCCTACTTTTGTAGCTGTCCAACGATACCACTTTTGTGACTGTAGGACCTCTAAATCGGCAGATATTGCAAACTAAAATAACCCACCCGTACTCCCGAGAAAAAAAAATTAAAATGGCGGCCATTTTAAAACAACTGGGGCAAAGTGCTTAATTATGGTGGATTTATTCATAAAATAGATCATATTACTTCACCTTAACGGGTCGGACACCGGTTCCCAAACACACTGTATATCTGAATAGGACATGGGCTACAATAAGGTCACGCGGACGTAGTCGCGGGCGGCCGCTAGTATACAATAAAATTTGGTCTGCTTTTCGGTCAAAACTGTTTCCAACTCACCTGCTAGGCACAGCAGTATACAAAGGCGCCCTCCAGTACGGCACCGGTTCCCTAGTGTACTGCGACTGGACCCTCCCCGCTCCGTAGAAGTAGCCGATACCACCGATCATATTAGACATGGCCGCTCTGGCTATGGATACGTCTTCTTCTGAATAGCTGTTGGAATAACGTATTTAATTATTAGACACGACATCATTCATGCTATAAATAAATAGAAAAAAATATCAATAACCTAGAAAACCTAAATAAACGGCCTATAGACGTCCCACTGCTCGGGCCAGGCCTCACCTCAACTATGAGGTGGAACGAGCCATACTCCGTAAGGTTAGTGAGCAACCTTAATGTCAGATGTTATCAAGCCACCCTAAGGCGTCTGACTAGGCTTAACGACTGACATCTAGCGACGTCAACCGGGACCAACTGCTTAACGTGCCTTCCGAAGCACACGAAGTGCCCGAAATACAAATCTAGTAAGACTAGCAAACCTGCTTTTGAAAAACTATGGAAAGTCTAGCCCCCTTAATCATAAAAACGAACGCAACGCTAAAGCATAGTTTAAGCAATTGACGTGTTATGCCACTTACTCTCAAATGGCGGCAGCAACAAGAATGAAAGAGACAAAGCGGTACAAAAGTTAACGTGTTGTTGAAGCGCTGTTTAAGTTTTTACTATGGGTAACTATGGGCTCTTCTAGGTTGGCTGGATTAAATCCTAATATTCTGTGGTAAAATACATTTTGAAGAATAACTGTGATTTTAGTAAGTTCGAATTATTAATTATTTACTTCCCAGAATTTGATCCTCTTATACGACACTACGAGACGACGTTATAATACAGGGTGACATTTGTTCAAAACCATTTGAACCTCGGTTCCAGTTATGTACAAAAGAATTCATGAAATTATTTTTTGACGAAGGAATTCATGAAATTATTTTTTGACAAAATTACATCTGACTAACATCTTTAAATCTGCAGAGTTCTAATATATTGGTCTAATTTTTATCTTACTATTGAAAAATCAGCCCGTAATAACATCGGCATTTAAACTGTTCCAAATCTCTCATACATAACTGAGTTTATGTATGTTTTATGTATAGTATTTCCTCACCCTTTCTCCCTCAATCCAAACTTGCCCTCAAACTCCGCATCAAACGCTTCCTTCTTCTCCCTCAAGACCCTGGTGTACTCGTCACCCTTCAGCGCCGGCGCTGGGAAATCTTCGGTGGTGTATACCACGTCTAGAACGAAGGGTGTTTCCACCAGCAGTTGTATGGGGATGAAGTTTACGTCTTTATCCTGAAACAATTGCAAGATGTGATGAGATAAGTTTTTTTTTTATTTCTTTTTTGCATTTTCCATTCAATATCTTCACTAAAGATACGAAAACCAGAAAAAGACATTCGGTCTTGGCTGCTGCTCTTTCAAGTTAAAACTACTGAAAGGATTTCAATGAAACTTTACTATAATATAACTTATACATCTAAATAGGACATAGGCTAAATTTAGTGAAAAAAATAACAATGTTTTTTCAACTAAAGTTGACGCGCAGGAAGTTGCGGGCGGCAGTTCGTAGAAAATAAATCAATCGAGGCCTCATTTTTTATTGTGACCTTACTCCATCTCATGAGAAGCAGCTGTGAGGTCCAGATATGGGACACAATCGCTACACAGCCTCGATTCTCACAAACTTCTCTAAGGTGAACGCGCTCACTTCAATCGCCTACTCGCTCGAACCTCACCTCGAATTAGTAATATAATTTGTATGGAAATCATTTTAAAATCTTATTTGGCTCAGTTCGTTACTCCCGATCACTATGTAAAGTCAGCGTCGAAATGATGTGTGATAACAGAGTGGTCAAACTGTATCATTTGAAGCGTCACCAAACTCTATAACAAGTGAAATATTATTTCAATTCTGTAGTTATAAGGTTGCTTTTCATTAAAAGAGCATCCTACCTTCTTGGCATATCTACTTATCCGCCATTTTGAAAAAAAGGGTTTCGGCGGCAAGTGGATGAAATGAAATACATGTCAATCGACAGAGCATGTGATTACAAACAAAAAGTGTTAGGGTGTCATATGTCTAAGTGGTAGGTTTTTGAGATATTTCAGCCCAAAAACTAAAAAATACCGCAACAATACGTATATATTTATTCACCAGATACCACCCGTTCCTTGCCCCCCAAGCAGGCATCATGTCCGTTGACGTTTATCACTATTTACTCAATCATCTCAAAAACCCTAACACTTAGATTTATGGTGCCGTTACAGTTTTTATTTGTAATCACTTCCTCTCTCGATTGACATGTGTTTCATGACCTGCCGCCGAAAAATGTTTTTTTTCAAAATAACGGACAAGTAGGTATCATCATCATCATCATCATCAGCCTGTTGTAGTCCACTGCTGAACATAGGCCTCTCCTTTTGCATGCCACTGTACTCGATCTTCAGGTATGAGCCAAAAATGTTGGATCCTCTTTCAGACATATTTGACCACTCTGTACGCACCTTTCATTTAGACGTCGCGGAGTTATTAAGTTCACAGAATGCCAAACGAAGTCTCCCTTCGAATTCGCTGGTTTTGCGTTAAAAACCGTTCTGCAGTTCTTCTTACCATGGTTAGTTCGTCATCCGGTGCCACCATAGCGATGCGGCCTATGTTATGGTGCTTCTGGACCTTTAGCAAGGAGTAGAGTTTCTCTTTGAGCAGATGCAGGCCAGGGGCGTGCGCTTCGGAAGACGACTTCTGAATTATTTTACCTGGGAAAGAAATATTAACGGTTATAGAAAACAATTTTATGGATATTGTTCCACACAGCGTCGCCTAGCTCTGTGTTGCTAACAAAAGTTCTTTTTTTGGTACTTTTGTCACTGTTTCCACTCAAGATAAGATAAGATATACTTTATTGCACAAAGAAAACAAATTACACAGCAATGCTCATATTTGGAATGGACAGTTAAGTAATCAACACGTCTGAACTGGCCCCTATTCAATAAAGCTGACAATCCGTGACAATTCTACAATTTTTCTATTCGATAAAACCGACAGGCGACATAATTGTCATGGTGGAAAATTGACAAATATGTCGGATTGTCGCGACAATTCGACATATTTGCGTTCAATAACACTTTTTAAGCGACAGGTGACAATTTTTCGTGAAAAACTTGTAGAATCTGCTTTATTAAACACAAAATTGTCGCGACAATTCGACATATTTGTAGAATTGTCCGATAATTCTGACAGGTGCCTTGACCCTCTGTCGCGAAATCTTTTTTGAAGTTGTAAGGTGTAAATAAGTGTTTGTTTTCTTAATATTATAATATTTAGTTGGTACTGATACCAAGTCAGGGTACCAACAATCTAAGTGATAATTCCTTAGTTTGAAGTTGGTTATGTATCTGTCTGTCTAAATAAATAAAATAAGAATTCCTGACTAAAAAACTAAACCTTATTAAACTTACCAAAGACTATATTATTATGTTGGTAAATTAGTTCCAAAATAGGTATTTTTTGTTCATTTCTATTTTACATACGAGTTACACTAGAGACTGATTAATTCTCATTGTGGCAAAACTAAATTACTACTTATCCCTACCTACAGGGAGCAACTACTTGCAAACAGTTCAAAAGTCGACATATTTGTCACGACAATTCGACAATTGTCACTGACAATTGTCACCGACAATTGTAGAAAATAATTACTGTGGGTTTTTGACATATGTCGAGTTTCATTGAACGCTTTTTTTCCTGACAAATTTGTCAGGATTTCACCTGTCGTTTTTCGACATATTTGTCAATTTTATTGAACAGCCTAAGCGCGACAATTCTACAATTATGTCACTTTTTGACATAATTGTCGGATTGTCAGCTTTATTGAATAGGGCCCTGGCCCCTATTCAATAAAGCTGACAATCCGACAATTCGACATATTATATCGAGAAGTGACAATTCTACAGTTTTTCTGTTCAATAAAACCGACAGGCGACATAACTGTCATGGTGGAAAATTGACAAATATGTCGGATTGTCGCGACAATTTGACATATAAGATAAGATAGGATAAGATAAGATATACTTTATTGCACAAAGAAAACAATTACATAAAAATGCTTACAGAGATAAAACAGTACAATGTAGGCGGCCTTATCGCTAAAAGCGATCTCTTCCAGACAACCTTCCGGTAGAGAAAAAGGAAAGAAAAATAGATGTGGTGGTGCAAGATGGTTATTGAGAGATAATCATTTCTATTATAAGTTATTTGAATAAAAATATAAAAATAGACATACATACAATTAAATACTATGAGCAAAGCATTAAAAATATACATATATATACATAAATATAATACGTACAATGTGGTATGGATTAACTGGACGGTTGCGGAAAGTAGAATATTCAGAGGATGTTGAAGTTATTGCAGGAGAGAGTCAGAGCGAAAGAAAATGAGCTTTGACACGGGATTTGAAAATAGGTAGGGATTTGGATAGCCTTATGGATGAGGGTAAGGAGTTCCATAAGCGAGTGGATTGGACAGTGAAGGATTTAGTGTAATAGTCGGAAGAATGGGAAGGAAATTTCAGAAGAAGTTTACGGCAAGAACGCATATCTTCACCTTTGGCAGACTGCTGAAAGTTGAAACGCTGCTTGAGATATGGAGGAGACCTCGGATCAAACAAGACAGTGTAGAGTAAAGAGAGGACATGGAGATCACGTCGACGACGTATCGGAAGCCAATTTAACTGAGCACGGAATTGAGAAACATGGTCAAATTTACGAAGGCCGAAGATTATACGGATACAAAAATTTTGAAGCCGTTCAAGCTTGTTGAGAAGATTTTCAGTGATATCCAGGTAACAGGAGTCAGCGTAATCAAGAATAGGCAAAAGCAAAGCCTGCACTAGAGCAATCTTGGTGGGTATGGGCAAGAAATTCCGGAGTCTACTGAGTGAACTAGCTGATGCAAACATTCTCCTACTTACCTCGCCAATCTGCTTATCCCACTTTAATGAGCAGTCCATATATATGCCTAAATTCTTAACCAATTTACTGAACGGCACTATAACTCCGTCAAATGCAATAGGCGGCAGAGACTTCCAATCTATTCTCGAAACCAGCTGCGAGCCACCGACCACCATAACCTGCGTTTTGTCAGGGTTTACCTTAAGGCCAAAAGCCCTACTCCATTCCCGAATGCGCACGAGGTCATCATTCAGGACCTGGATGACTCCGTGTATGTCTTCAAGGTAACCCTGAGAGTATATCTGTAAATCGTCTGCATATAGGTGGTAGGATGAAGAGAGGTTGTGCGTTATGGAATTTATGAAAATAGCGAAGAGAAGAGGAGACAAGACACCACCTTGTGGAACACCGGCACGAATATCACGCCAAGCAGATGACGAATCATCGGCACGAACACGTTGCCGGCGTCCATACAAGTAACTGCGAAACCAATCAAGCACCGCTGGAGATACGTTAAGAGAATGAAGCACGCCAAGAAGGATATCAAAGTCGACTGTATTGAAAGCATTACTGAAGTCTAGCAACGCTAACACCGTCAGACGTCGATCATCCATTCCAAGGCGAATGTCGTCAGCGATTTTAACCAAAGCAGTAGTCGTACTATGACCGGGGCGGAAGCCAGATTGTAAAGGATTCAGGAGATTGTTTTTGGATAGGAAAAAGCCGAGCTGATGGTGCACAACACGCTCAAGGACTTTTGACAGGAAAGGTAGTATGGAAATTGGGCGATAATCGGAAAGAGATTTAGGGTTGGTCTTCTTTGGGAGAGTATACATATATGCGTTCAATAAAACTTTTTACGCGACAGGTGACAGGTGACAATTTGTCGTGAAAAACTTGTCAAATCTGCTTTATTGAACACAAAATTGTCGCGACAATCCGACATATTTGTAGAATTGTCAGATAATTCTGACAGGTGCCTTGACCCTCTGTCGCGAAATCTTTTTGAAGTTGTAAGGTGTAAATAAGTGTTTTTTTTCTTAATATTATATATAATATTTAATTGGTACTGATACCAAGTCAGTGTACCAACAATCTAAGTGATAATTCCTTTGTTTGAAGTTGGTTATGTATCTGTCTGTCTAAATAAATAAAATAAGAATGCCTGACTGATAGATAAACTAGTTAAAAAAACTAAACCTTATTAAACTTACCAAGGAGTATATTTTTGTTGGTAAATTAGTCCCAAAATAAGGTATTTTTTGTTCATTTCTATTTTACATACGAGTTGCACTAGAGACTGATTAATTCTCATCGTGGCAAAACTAAATTACTACTTATCCCTAATTAGCTTCAACAATCAAAATTACCTGTTTGCAAACAGTTCAAAAGTCGACATATTTGTTACGACAATCCGACAATTGTCACCGACAATTGTAGAAAATAATTACTGTGGTTTTTGACATATGTCGAGTTTTATTGAACGCTATTTTTCCTGACAAATTTGTCAGGATTTCACCTGTCGGTTTTCGACATGTTTGTCAATTTTATTGAACAGCCTAAGCGCGACAATTCTACAATTATGTCACTTTTTGACATAATTGTCGGATTGTCAGCTTTATTGAATAGGGCCCTGGCCCTTATTCAATAAAGCTGACAATCCAACAATTCGACATATGTCGAGAAGTGACAATTCTACCATTTTTCTGTTCAATAAAACCGACAGGCGACGTAATTGTCATGGCGGAAAATTGACAAATATGTCGGATTGTCGCGACAATTCGACATTTTTGCGTTCAATAAAACTTTTTACGCGACAGGTGACAGGTGACAATTTGTCGTGAAAAACTTGTCAAATCTGCTTTATTAAACACAAAATTGTCGCGACAATCCGACATATTTGTACAATTGTCAGATAATTCTGACAGGTGCCTTGACCCTCTGTCGCGAAATCTTTTTTGAAGTTGTTAGGTGTAAATGTTGTAAATAAATAAAATAAGAATTCCTGACTGATAGATAAAGTAGTTAAAAAAACTAAACCTAATTAAACTTACCAAAGAGTATATTTTTATTTTGGTAAATTAGTCCTAAAATAGGTATTTTTTGTTCATTTCTATTTTACATACGAGTTGCACTAGAGATTGATTAATTCTCACTGTGGCAAAACTAAATTACTACTTATCCCTAATTAGCTTCAACAATCAAAATTACCTGGCCCCTATTCAATAAAGCTGACAATCCGACAATTCGACATATGTCGAGAAGTGACCATTCTACAATTTTTCTGTTCAATAAAACCGACAGGCGACATAATTGTCATGGTGGAAAATTGACAAATATGTCGGATTGTCGCGACAATTCGACATATTTGCGTTCAATAAAACTTTTCACGCGACAGGTGACAGGTGACAATTTGTCGTGAAAAACTTGTCAAATCTGCTTTATTAAACACAAAATTGTCGCGACAATCCGACATATTTGTAGAATTGTCAGACAATCCTGACAGGTGCTTGACTCTCTGTCGCGAAATCTAAACCCCTAAGGCTGTCCTTTCCTCAGCTATTTCTTTCCATTCGTTTATTTTATTCTCATGGGTCAGTTGGTCGCTGAACTTACCGAAGAGTATATTTTCTTTATGTTGGTGAATGAGTTCCTAAATAGTATTTTTTTGTGGCTTTCCATTTTACAGACTATTTTAAAAGCAAAACCAATCTTAGTTGTACTAGAGATTGATTAATTCTCATCGTGGCAAAAATTAAATTACCCACCCTCAATATTGCTTCAATAAACGAAATTATTTGCAAGCAGTTCAAAAGTCGACATATTTGTCACGACAATCTGACAATTGTCACCGACAATTGTAGAAAATAACTACTGTAGGTTTTTGACATAATATGTCGAGTTTTATTGAACGAAATTTTTCCTGACAAATTTGTCAGGATTTCACCTGTCGCTTTTCGACATATTTGTCACTTTTATTGAACAGCCTAAGCGCGACAATTCTACAAATATGTCGCTTTTTGACATAATTGTCGGATTGTCAGCTTTATTGAATAGGGCCCTGTTTGCAAACAGTTCAAAAGTCGACATATTTGTCACGACAATCCGACAATTGTCACTGACAATTGTCACCGACAATTGTAGTAAATAATTACTGTGGGTTTTTGACATATGTCGAGTTTTATTGAACGCTATTTTTCCTGACAAATTTGTCAGGATTTCACCTGTCGTTTTTCGACATATTTATCAATTTTATTGAACAGCCTAAGCGCGACAATTCTACAATTATGTCACTTTTTGACATAATTGTCGGATTGTCAGCTTTATTGAATAGGGCCCGGTGGTAGAATCATATTATTATTTTAAAATTTTTATGTTTTGACTTGTTTTTTATTAAGTTTACACAAATTAAGATTATTTTTACTTGAGTTTAGGCTAAGATTATGATTATGGTTACAACGCAGCATCGTTGATTCACTGAATATACTGGATACATCCATTCTTTTGAGTTACGGACCTCGCTTAGGGATATTTTTAAGGAAGTTGGGATTCTTACTGTGGCTTCACAATACGTTTATAATTGTATTATATTGGTGCGAGAAAATATTAATCTCTTTACTAAACATAGCGACATACATGACAAAAATACGAGGAATAGGAATAAAATTGCGCTTCCTTTATTCAGGTTACAAAAGGTTTTAGGTTCCTTTATGGGGCAAGGTATACACTACTACAACAAAATTCCAGAAGCAATTTGTAAGTTACCATTACATAGGTTTAAACATCATATTAAAACTGTCTTATTAAAAAAAGGATATTATACCACAGCCGACTACCTTATGGATAGGAACGCCTGGGAGTAAGCTCTCAGCTCGACGCGGACTCCAATTAGCCATTTTGTAACAATTATACGGATTCAACATAATAATGTGAACCAACCAAACATTTTTTTCTTTGAATTGTATAACTGAATGTGAACCTCAAAACTCCTTTTTCATAATGTTAACCAGTAGTCTTTTCTAAACAATATTGTTAATTGCTTTTAATAATTTAACATTATTTTGTGCACTAACCATTTTCTTGAAATTGTATAACTGTATGTGTACTTAATAAAATTGTAATTTACTAACGGATTATTGTACAGAACATATTGAAAAGAGTAACTGCTGAGTTTCTTGCCGGTTCTTCTCAGTACAGAAACAACTTTCCGACACCGGTGGTTGAGTCACATTATGTTTGTATACTGTGTATTTATTTATTATTTCTATTATAGTATTTAAGTCTATTATTAAGTGTATTTTTGTTTGTTTGATTAAGTTTTTGACGATTTGAAAGCACTTGTAACAGGTCTATTTAAATAAAGATATTTCTGATTCTGATTCTTACGAGAGTAATATCACAGTAGTATAGATGTACTAACCTTGGTGAGTGTGAAGGTTGACCCTGAAGTTGCGCAGTTGGGGATCGTGCCCCAAAATGGCGCCGCCCTCCAGCCACAGCCGAGCCGATGGGGCTGCCGATCCTGAATGACACGTTTATAATCAATGAGGGTAGGTGCCCATGCCGCAGTTGGTACAGTGATCGGTGACGATCGCTGTTGTAAACCAACACACGCCGGCTCAAAAATGGGATGAGTGATTGTACTTTTCGGGCATCTCCATGCTTCAGAAGGCACGTTAAGCAGTTGGTTCCGGTTGACGTCGCTAGATGTCAGTCGTTCAGCCTTGTCAGAGGCCTTAGGGCGGCTTGATAACATCTGTCATTAAGGTTGCTCACTAACTTTACACCCCTCCAACAATCCGCATTGAGCCCGCGTGTTGGAGTATGGCTCATTCCACCTCATAGGTAAGGTGAGGCTTGTGCCCAGCAGTAGAACGTATAAAGACCGTTTTTGTATGTTTAAGTATGAAGGTTTCTGAATTTGGGTTATTTAACAGCTGCTTAGATGGCCACAAATGCTGGCAACGGGTGGCAGAAAAAAAAGAGGGCTTTTTGGAGTCCTTTTCTGCCCTCTGGTCCAAACAGCCGCCACCTCAATATAGGTTATTGATGCGTCGTCTTGTGGCAAAGAAGTTTTGAAAACTCTCATTGCGAAAAATATTGTGGAAAATTAAAAGCCTTTATTGCTACAAGTTTTTACACTGAGGAACAGGTATATTTTATAATTTATTTCTTCCTCAGCTTGTTCCCAGACATAGGCTTCTTTCGACTAGCTCTATTCTACAAAATTCTTGCCATTAAATTATAGTAGTTTTTGGGTTATTTATTTATTTAAGAACACTTCACAGGTAACAGTCAAAGAACAATTTTAAAATTTAAGCATGCAAGTAAGTTATAGACTAAACTATCACCTAAAAACATGTGTCCCTGACTGGACAGGTAAAGTAAAACAAAATTAATTAATTTTGCAATATAAGATACATCCAAAATATTAATTACCTAAAGATTCATCTAGTGCTCCATACCAGATCAACATAAAAGGGCCAGCATTCCCTTTAGCAGTAACATTGATCCTGGCGGTCCAATGACCACCATGTTCCCCCCCAGGGGTCTTCACAAACGAGGTGATGATTGTGTGAGGAGGATCCGATATTATCTGTTCACCGAATGTTACTCCGTCGTGCCGATGCCAGCCGTATGAGGGCAGGTTGTCGCTCTGTTCACACCAATGTCTGAAATGATGAAATGTCAATTAGTATGAGATTTCAATATTCCCAATGTTAATTTATAGTTGTGTGATTCGAGTGAAGAGTCTAAATAAAAAAAAAAACAATACAAACCTTATTCCTTTATGTGGCACAGAGTTGAGGTCATACCACATTAGACCATACACAGGTGACCGTGGCTCACGAGTTTTCATACCAAAATAAACACCTGGACGATAGGAACCCCAGTAGCGCTCAGGCACAGCTAGGCCTGTATCTTGTACTACCTGAAATATGTTACCATTGATTTGTTTAATATACACAATTCAAAAATGATACAATAAACAGTTTTGCTCACTTTTGCCTCAAAGTTCACCACTGTGAATGCTCACACTACTAAAGTACAGGGTGTTGAGTACACAGAGTTAGGGAGAATACAGCAAAACAGTTTATTTATCATTAATTTGTACTTGAACAAATAAACTGAGCAAAAACAAGCCGGCGATATCGAAAAATATACAAAATAAGACTGACCTTTTTGTCAACAAACGGGGTGTTCACGCGTGTCTCTAGATACCCCAAAGTACCTATGTAGACTGCTATCATCAAGCACACTAACCCAACTAGGGTCTTCCATGACGATAACACACTAAAAGCTTTGCTAGTCTCCGAGGAGTCGCTGTTGCCAGAACTGCTACTCGTTTCGTTGGAAGTTGCTTGTTTCTGAGGAGTACCCCCCGGTTTTCTCTGCCGGACCATGGTGGCTGTACTCTCAGAACATTTAGCTACGTTGTAGGGATTGAAATACACTCTTTAAATACTTATTCAGAAACAAATTGTAAGTTAACTTGGACGATATCGGCTTCTACGAATACACGTCAATACATCGGCCGTCGGCGAGGATTTGGAGTTTTTGACGTGTTTGACGTTGACGTTTGTTGTGTGTGACAATCTACTTTTTAAGGATTTTATGGACTTGGCTGGCTCCAAAACAGGAAGGGAATTAGAAGTTAATCTCATTTTCCACTTTGAAAAAAAAACAGTGATGGCAGCGCAAGTTATTTTTGCTCCTTCGTTCTGCACACCTTCCTTTTTTATCGAGTTTCATGTCAATCCATTCACTTTCCTGTTTCATTCCGTCTTCCGTTTTTCTTCTGAAAAAGCGTTTTTAGTAGGTGTGCTAGTCTTAGGAGTAAACCAGAAAAATGAAGAGTTTGTTTAGCTATATTTGAAACTGAGAACAGAGTCAGCTGATCATTCTTGTATGTGTGTGATCAATCGATGTTCTTTTCTTACGGACACTGCGTAGAACGGGACAACCTAGCTCATTAACCTTGTCGCCAATGCTAATCATGTAATTTTAAAAAATAGCGATTACTGTCATCGTGACATTTCAAAATACGTGACGTTTTCAAAGTTGTAAACGGAAAGGGCGGGAAACTTTCGTAGCGGGAAGTTTGTTTTAACTTTTAGGAAATATAAAAAATATCTTTCTGCAGTTGATTTTAATAAAATCTAATCTCCACTACTGCGAAAATGGGGAGTGAAAGTGGAGGTAGCACTTCCAAGAAGAAAAACCTCAAGAGAGCAAAGAAAAGCGATGATTCGTCTGATGATGAACAACCAAGTTTTGTGCCATACAGGAAAGTGAATCATATTCGAACATATCCCGAAAGTTCTCAGGGTTGCACATTTGCTGTTTACCTAGAAAGCACCAAAGAGGAAGAGAAGCTGGGCAATAAAAGTCCAATCTATATTAACAATATATTCAGTCGATTCATTAAAGGTGTCAAGCAACTGAAACGTATCAATGCCATGAAATATGCAGCTATTTTCGATACCCCAAAAAATGCAAATGCACTGCTAAACAACTCGACCTTTTTGAATAGCCATGACATAAAAGCGTACATTCCAGCAGCAATCGCAGAAACCACCGGAGTAATCAAGTTTGTGCCTACAGATTTAAGTAACAAGCATCTTTTCGACACACTGGTTTCTTCTCAAGAAATACTGGCGGTAAGAAGGTTTACTAAGAAGACCAATGAAGGTATTGTGCCCTTACAGACAGTTTCAATAACTTTTTCTGGGACAGTGCTACCAGAATATGTGACTTACGAACTTTGTGCCCTGCGAGTCGAACCCTACATTCGACCAGTCCTTCAATGTTACAAATGTATGAACTTTGGTCACACCTCTAAATATTGCAAAAAAATGACAGTATGTTCAATTTGTGGAGGGTCACATTCCTACAAAGAATGTGATAATATGGATAAACCTTGTTGCGTAAATTGTAAAGGCGAACATATAGCAATTTCAAAGTTCTGCCCTATTAAAATACAAAAAATTGAAGAAAATAAACGTAAAATAATATATAAAGCCACTATGAATACCCAATTCCCACAACTGAACAAACCTTCATTTTCTAAAGCTGCAGCGAATGTAGCAGTCGCAAACCAAATAAGTAACAATGATTTGGCATTGGAATTTATTAATAATGAGTCAATACTTAATGCTTTTGTCAAAATCTTAACAACATTTCTTCACAAGGACAACAAATTACCAGTTAATACAAAATCAATTAAGGAGCTTTTTATTGAAAATTTAAATTCTTGATGGGTAGTACTTCTCCCATGAAGAATTTAAAAATATGTCAACATAACATACAAAGTGTTTATTCCAAACTACCTCTGGTTCAAAATTTTTTGTTTGATAATGACATAGATATTCTAGTTTTGAATGAAACATGGCTTAAGCCAACAAAAAACATATATTTTCCAGGTTATAAAATATTTCGTAAAGATACAAATAATGGTTATGGAGGAGTTGCTATAATATATAAAGACTTAATTAAATGTACATTTATTAATACTACTTTTACAGACAGAATACAGAGTTTAGCAGTAAGTATAGAAACGAAAAATGGTATTTTCACAATTTTAGGTTGTTATTGTCCTCCTAGAAATGGGAGATTTCCAATAAATTTATTTAAAAATGTCATAACACAATTATCCACTCCTATACTAATAATGGGAGATCTTAACGCCCATCACACAGCATTTGGTTCGACTTATAATAAACCCAGAGGTGTTCAAATTTACGATTTGTTGGATGAATTAAATCTGATTATCTTAAATGATGGTTCGGCTACTACTGTTAGTCGTCCGGGTAATGCACCTTCCGCCATTGATGTTTCCTTTATTTCACCAATTCTTGCACCATCTTGCGGTAAAAATTTAGTTGGTGGACGCACGAATTTGGGGGAGGGGGGCGAGGAGGGGGGAGGGGAAGGGGAGGGGAAGCCCCCCCTGTGAAGAAAAAGTTTAGGAGATCAACAGTTTTTGAGAAAAACGAAAATTAAGTTTTGAGGTTAGGTCCTACAAAATCATTCATTTTTGAAACACTGAGACTGGTCTCAAGGTACATTTCAGTAATGACATCAGTTTTTATGAAGAAAACAGGAGCTGGAGCTTCGCCACGTTTTTTTGGTATTTTTTTGGTGCGTTCGCCTGCTCGGCTCGCTTAGCATTTTTAGTCACAGTACTAAACTGACCTATTCATACCTATTATAGTACTTTTCAAGTGGCGGGGGGCTTTACCCCCTGAGCCCCCCTTGAATGGGGCGATGACCCCCTTGAACAGGGGGATTGTCCCCCCGGACCCCCGCTATTGTGGCTGCCTACCTGCCGTTATTGCCTGCCATTGTGTTCTGTTAACTGCCACATTTTGAAAGACTAAGACTATTTCCAAGGTACTTCTCAATATTATATCAGTTTTAATGAAAAAACCATTGACTCTGGCGCTTCGCCGGCCGCTGCCGCGGCACGCTCGCTTCGCTCGCTCGGCTCGCGCGTTTTTGGTCACTGTTCTAACCTAACCTAACCTATTGATACTTGTTGAAGTACTTTCTCAGTGGCGGGGGGCTTCGCCCCCCGAGCCCCCCTTGAGGGGGGGCTGCGCCCCCCCGTCCCCCCGCTGCTGTGGCGGCCTACCTACCGTTATTGCCTGCCATTGGGCTCTCTAGCAAAGTACAAACCAGCCTTTACTAACCATAAAATAGGGTGGTTAATTTTAAATTTTTAGTTCAACACTATTTTCTCCTATTGACAGCCGTTATTATCTGTGAATGACAGTAAAACGAAACGCATTTTTAAAAAAAAAGTCTAGAAATCAGTACTTTTCATAGGAAAAATCGAAACTTTAAGATTTTTTTTCTCAAAAAGTATTAATGTCCTAAACTTGAAACTTTGCAAAAATGCTTCTAATAATAAGAGCTTCCTACCATAAATTTGTCGCCAGCCAATTCGTGCGTCCACCAACTAAATTTAAGCCCATCTTGCCACTGGTCTGTCTTTCCTGATTGTCTAGGCAGTGTACACTTTCCGATCATTTTAGAACTGGAGTTAGAACCTGAATTTCATGATTGTAATAGACGCCCAGATAAGTACTTGTATAACAAGACGAAGTGGGAGGAATATTTGCTTAAATCTGAGGATATATTTTCCAAATTTGCATTTTCTGATGATCCTATTTGATAATTATGACAGATTCATTGACACTTTAAACTTTTTAAAATCACAGTGTGTTCCGATGTTGCCAGGTTCTTTACAGTTTTCTAATAATAGTGCAACTACAAAAAAACGTAAGCCCGTCATTCCTTGGTGGAATGAAGAATGTTCGAAAGCCGTCGAAAGGAGTAAATTAGCACTACGTAACTATAGGCGATTTCCAACCTTAGAAAATTTTATTATATATCGTAAATTTGATGCCAAAAAGAAACTTTGTATTAAAGTACAAAAAAAACAAAGTTGGGTGGAACTTAGTTCTAGTTTCGATAGGACTACTCCTGTTAGTAAAATTTGGAATTTTATTAGGAAGTTCAATAAGATTAAACCTAAAGATCTCTCTAAAGATGACAGCTGGGTTAAATCATTTTTAGATAATTTGACATCTGAAGTTGAATCACAGCAATTGACAGTTAATGATCTCGATGCTTACTTTAGTTTTAATGATTTAAATACACATTTAATAAAAGAGTTCTCTCAATCAGAGTTAGACATAGCGCTGAATACTAGGAAAGATACCACACCTGGCCTAGACGAAATACCATACATATTGTTAAAGAAGTTACATCCGATATGTAAACAGATTATGCTTCACATATTTAATAGTTTATGGCAAAATAATGTAATCCCAAGTTCGTGGAAGTCAATAGCTGTAGTACCAATTCTAAAACCAGACAAAGACCCTCTTAGTGCACGTTCATATCGTCCAATATCTCTATCATCATGCTTAGGAAAACTTTTTGAAAACATGATTAAGAACAGACTGGAATTTTATGTAGAAGCTAGCAACATTATACAATTCAATTCAATTCAATTCAATTTTTTTATTGCATACCTCTTGAACAATATGGATTTCGTAGAGGCAGGAGTAGCGTTGATAGTTTACTTAAATTCACAGGAGATATTCAAACATCTATGATAAATTATTCAAATTTAGTAAGCGTTTATTTAGACATTCAAGGTGCATTCGACAACATTGATTTAGTCACACTAGTACAAATACTACACTCTTTTATCATACCGGGTAAAATATTGCAATGGATTTTTAATTTCTTTTATGGTCGCAAAGTGTATATCAAATTTAATAATTGTTATTATGGCCCAAAATATGCATTTAAGGGAATAATGCAAGGCGCAACTCTCTCCCCTTTATTATATGCACTCTATACAGCTGAAATATATAAGTATGTACATCTCAACAATGCAAAGGTTTTGCAATATGCGGATGACATAGTAGTCTATACCTCTCATAGAAATTTATTGCAAGCTCAAACAGAATTGAACAGAGTCCTAGACGAATTGTATTTATATTACAAATTTAAATTAAAGCTATGTATCAATCCTGATAAAAGCTCGGCTATGATATTTGGTAAAACTCATAGTAATGACTTTGTAAATATTAATATAAATTCTGTAAATATCAATGTGGTAAGCGAAAAGAAATTTCTTGGTTTAGTGTTGGATGGTAAAATGTCATTTAAGTCTCATGTAAATAATGTTGTAAATAAAATGCAACGATCTGTAAATATTTTGAAATATCTAACTAATGTTAATTGGGGAATGGATCCTAAAGTTGTAAATATGTTGTTTAAGTCGATAGTTCGCAGTCATTATGACTATGGTCTGATAGTGTATAACTCTTTTTTAAATACTAATTTATTGCGTAAGATAGAAGTAGTTCAGAACAAGGGGCTAAGGCTCATCACAGGAGCTATGTGCTCGACACCAATTAATGCCTTAGAAATTGAAGCGGGTATACCCCCTATACATATAAGATGTAAATATTTAGGTGAAAAATTCTTTGTAAAAGTTCTATGTAATTCTCAGTTAGGACAAACATATCTGAAAAATAACATATATTTAGAAAATAAAGAAAAGTTGGAAGTTAAAGAAGCATGTACAAATATTCAGAAGATTGAGAAATGGGAATACGGCTCATTAGAAATTCAAATTCAAAAGGTTTCGATTGTTAACAAAAAAGTGCAAAACAATGACGATTTTCAACATTATGTCAATACTGAAAAGAAATTATATAAAAAGATATATACAGATGGATCGAAAACTAATGACTATGTTAAAGCTGCTTTTTATGACTCTGGCAATAAATTTGGAAAATGTTTCACACTAGACACTCATACTTCAATTTTCACGGCAGAAGCTTGCGCAATTTATGAGGCATTGCATTACATTAGGAAAAAATGTGAATCGAACGTTAGTTATTTGATTATCACTGATTCTTTGAGTGTGCTTCAATGCCTGAATTCAAACAAATTTTCGTTTAAAAATAATTATTACATTTATGAAATTAGAGAAACAATTGGCATTTTACAAACATCTGGGAGGATTATAGAATTCATGTGGGTACCGTCACATTCAGGTATAACTGGCAATGAAACTGTAGACAGACTGATGAAATTTACACATCCCGAAATCCCCAGCTCCCAGCGAAATATACCACTAGACGTGCGTAACTCTTTACTGAAGCGACTCACTGAGTCGTTTCATTAAACTGATGCACTGATTCGAATCTCTAACACCGCCCACAAACGCATCATTTGAATCATTTGAATCTCGATCTCATTCGGTACACGCGTTGGTAATGCTTCATTCGCTCACTCGCTCAGTGAGCGCGTCAACTGTCGTGTACCAAATGAGAGCGAGATTCAAATGATTCGAATGATGCGTTTGTAGACGCTCGGAGCGGTTCGAGCTATTTCGGGTCCCCCATGCGTATGAGAGAGACGGACGTACACATTCTGTAAGAGTAAATGAGATGCAGAATGCGTGTGGTTTTCATTGAATAAGCGTGATATTGTTCTAATTTACATAATTAGTTTATAAATTCAAAAAAAAATGTGCAAATCAACAATTGCAATAAAAATTGTAAAAAGGCATGATACATTACGGTATTAAGAATTATAAAAAAATATTTTTTTAGTGTTTCAGTTGCTTTGTGCAATCATCTGCGCGATTCAAAATCACTGATTCAAATGATCCAAATGATGCGTTTCACTGATCCGCATCTTTCAACTGATTCAGATGCAAATGATCCAATCATCAACCAGATGCGTTTTTGCCAGGCCTATATACCACCTGTCCCAATGACCGACTACTATACACTGCTCAAAGACCGGATGTTTAAATATTGGCATGAACATTGGGAACATACTAAACAAGTAAAAGGGAAATGGTATGCGGAAATACAGCCAACAATTACAAGCCAACCATGGTATTTTAAATTAGAGACAGCATCCCGAAAGTTTATCACTAATATAAATAGATTGAGATTTGGTCATGGAAGATATCCAGCACATTTAAAGAAAATAAAATTGGTGAATTCTGATGACTGTGAACACTGCAATATGGAAAATGCCACACTTGACCATTTGATACTACACTGCCCAGCATTCTCAATTCAAAGATTGATTCTTATAGATGGCTTAATGAAGATTTTTAAAAAAACTGATGAAATTCCCCGCTGCTTGCCATCTATAATGAAAAATGTTAATACATACATTTATTTATTCGAATATTTGACCGCCACAATAGCAGAAATCTAAAGGAAATGTAATGAAGAAGAAATGAGACACGCTAAAAGTTCATATCCATGAATATGATGTTCTTACTTGACTCTCCTCACTCACTGTGCTTTTATATAACTAATGATTGGCTGAAATGGACACAGTCCGTAGCCGTGAAAAGGCAAAGCAAAAAAAAAAAAAAAGTTGTAAAATTTTGTTTTCCTGTCAGAGTTCTGTTTATTTTTATTTCTTCGTGTATTCTCAGGAAAACTACGTTTTCTGTACATATATTTGTTTCTCAACGAATATAAAATATGTTTTAGAAACTTGAACAGGGTATAATACTAAACTTCACAAAGCGAGGTTATGTGCTGTTTTGAAAATGGTGCTTCCCGAAATCCGTATTAAACAGGAGTCTGAAGACTTTGAGCATGATTCTCCAGACTTCACACCTCCAGTCTACAAATTCGAAGTGTTCTCAAAGAGACTTAAGTTCGAAGACACCAGTGAACCAGAATATGACGACTGGTGTCTACCGACTTCAAGATCTGAAAGAGGTGCTGATAGTCCCGAGATTAAGAATGAAAGTGTTAGCTTTGAAGCCCTGATGGATTATACTGAGCAGAGATGTTCTAGATGCTATGAGAAGTTTAGTGAAAGGTAAAAACTCTTTATTGTAGGTTGGTCTGCCTGTAGGTTGTCTGGAGGAGATTGCTTTCAGCAATAAGACCACCGTAATTGTACATTAATGTGGAAATGTATGACAGTAGAATCTCACGAATCTGGCATTTCAATGGACCCATACGTCCAATGATCCGACAACCCTTCATTTGTGGCTTTCCCTCCCTTTAACACGCGCTCTGTCGCCGCGTCGACATCTAGCAAACTAACCTCAAAGATTCTCTCAAAATGTATGAGAGCCTGTCATGTCATGCCTTTGACCATACATGTTAATTTTGAGATATTATGTTACAGTTACAATAAAACCTATCAAATTTATTTCTCTTTAATCCAGTAATCCAAACATTCCAATTATCTAGCAACCGCTGGTTTTAATAATGCCCTATAATTCACTGTCAAGTCGAAAAATAATGAGGTCGATATTTTCTCCAACAGTTTGAATAGTTTAGGCACAAATGTCAAGCCAAACCCAAGGGTTCAAATTATTTTTACAAAACTTTTCATTTAAACTTTATTCTTTTAAGTAGGTATTGCTGTTGCCATCAGTGCCTGACATAATTAAGTTTATACTTAGCATGCTTACAATTTCAAATGTTTAACTTCAGCATATTGTTGGTGATCATAAATAAATAAAAATAAAATAAAATATAGGGCCAGAGAAAGCGACGTTGTTTTGTAATATGTTAGTGATAAAGTGTTTCTTATCTTATAATATTTAGTTGTTTTGTTGTTCTTTGAATTGAAAAATAAAACTGTCTGTAGCATTACTTAAAAATGGGTAATGTTATCCTTTTCCAGCTACTCGTTAATACAACACAATTTGAAACATCTAGAAGTGCAACTTGTACCGATAAGAATGTACAAGAACCAGTGTTCAACGTGTAAGGAATGTTTTGAGAATAGAAGTGCTTTGATGAAACACGTCTACTCGGTGCACAGGAAGGTGAAAACAGAGAAGTTGTTGATGGCCGGCGAAGAACATTATGCAGTTTCCAAATCATTGCATCAGTGTAAGACATGCGGTAAGTTGACTTTTGCTCGTTTAGGCTGCGATTTCGAGACAGTAGGTATATGATCCGAAAACCAGCGCCAGGCGGGAATCGAGACCGTGTCTATCGCAAACGTTCGCATTTGCAACATGCTACTATAGCAATGCCAACGCAATACCGACTGCATCGCGATAGAACCGGTGCGAACGCGCGACCGTGTCGGAAGACATCGGGAGAAAAGTAAACTGAAACGCGCTTACATCGCGACAGAGGCTGCGTCTTGATCGAGTTCATAGACTTGTGTGACGCTGTTCACAACGACTGTGGTGCCCGTGGCGCAGTTGTGACCACGGAACAGAAAAAAAGAGTGGAAGCGCGAAGTAGGCGTGGCACGCGTGCCACAATTAAGCGTAGCTACGCATACTTGGTCCCAGTCGTGTTCGAACATCGCATCGAGTTGCTCGTCTCGCGACAACTTCATATTTCCGTAGTTATGCCGTAATGCTCCATTTTGGAGTGCAAAAATGATAGTAGGATAAAAAAACTTGAAAATGTAGGTCTTTCCTGCCATCGCTAAGTACTATTTTATTTGTTTTCGAATAAAATCTTATTAATTTCAATAGACAGTTAGATATCGACCTATAACGCAAATTTCAATCTTAATGCTTAAACAATTAAATGTATAATTGCTCCCAATAGAGAATACCGCCATCTATGGTCGATCAACGGAATTAACTCGTCAATCGAAACTAAATTGACATTAGATTAGAAAAAGTCGTAAGTTTGTACTGTCAGCAGTAAAGCACAACAAATATTATCTGTAGAGTGTGAAGGTTTATGTACGATCTGTGAATTAAGCTAATTTGGACTAGAATTGAAACGACCAATCAAACGGCTTTTTTCTTTGTAGTGCATTATGACTTTCAATATATTTGTGTGAGTTTGGCGACAGCGGTTCCTTCACTAATATGGTTGCATTGCACTTCCACCGTTTTTTCTATTCCGTGGTTGTGACAGTGATCGGCGACGATCGCGCGTTGTTAACCCTTTGACGTAAATGGGACACCACTGTCCCTAAAATTAAATTTGTGTTTATTTCTAAACAAAGCATTATTGGGAACTGAATTAAATGCGTGCTAATTGTATTCGAACGTATTTTGCTTTTTTACATTCTTTGGTAAATGTGCGCGCAAATATAAAAACAAAAACGTCACATTCCTTTTGAGTAGTTTGCTGCGCTTCTTTGACTTTTTTCAGAAATTATTAATATTAAATTTTTGCTGCACTCAGTGACTGTTTAGTGTATAATTTATAAGAGTGGTAAGTAATAATTATGTTTGAATCATTATTTGTCGTAATTAGTAACATTTTAGTAACTAAAATACGAAATTATAAGTAGGGGACGCCGTTGTCCCAATATGCGTAAAAGGCCAATTTTATTAATATTTTACCCTAACGTTTTATGCATGGTCTGTGATTTTACACACGGTCTAAACACTACATTTATTAGCTTTAGGCGCGCAAATTAAATAGGGTTTTCCGTTTGGCTATTTGCGAATCACTTGCACTCACTTTGGATGACGAAGACCAGTCATTTTCACTAGAGTGCATGTCCTCTAGTAAAAAAGACTGGTCTTCTGGATTTTCCGAAGCTATAATTGAACCACCTGAGCAATGGTGGGACTTGGATGTGAGATATATGGTATGATAGGGTGGGACACATAGCGCGGAGAACCGATGGCCGTTGGGGCGAAAGGTTCTAAAATGGCGACCGTGTACCGGACAACGTTCTGTGGGCAGGCCCTACACAAGGTGGAGGGCAGGACCGATCGTTGTGAAGATCCTTGGGGGAAGCCTATGCCCAGCAGTGGGCGTCGTTCGGCTGACATGACGATGTTGAATGCGCAACATCGCATAGAAGGACATTTACTTTCATCACTTGAATACCGACAAGTTGTGGCTAGGGCTATGATTGGCAATTTTTCTATACGTAAAGATGCCTTGCCATCCACTTCCATGACTTCGATTCTTTACCGTCACACGTAATGACGTAAAAAAACGAATCTTCACGTAAACGATGCGTTTAGTGTGCGAAGAGTGGAGTAGAAAATCGTACCAGCAATACCTGTGACATTTGTAATGTAACTCTATGTTTCACAGCAACGAGAAATTATTTGCTGAGTTCCATTCATGAAATTATTAATTAAATTCTTATTATTTTACTGAATTTTGTATTTTAATACCAGAAAAACTTGATTTTGCTATAATACTAAGTACCTCACAAAATTATAAATGATGCCCTTTACCGCATATTGGGACACATTTGTCCCAAGTAATTTCCTGAAATCTATTGAGTTTTTTTTATTTTTTATTAAACATACATTTAAATTACCTTGTGATAGACTAAATAACGTAGTCATAAATATAAAAACTTACGTGTACCCATTTTGTGCGTCAAAGGGTTAAGCAACACACGCCCGGTCGGTAATAGGATGGATGACCACCCCGACAGAGTCATAGGCCTTAGGGCGGTCAGTCAACAGTCCGCATTGAGCCCACGTGTTGGAGTATGGCTCGTTCCACCTTGTAATTGAGGTGAGGCCTGTGCCCAGCAGTGGGATATATATTGGCCGTTTATGTTCACGACGACAGGTGGTGCGTAAACCGACCGCTCCGCCCGCCTGGGTCCAAGACAAGGCCTGGATGTAATCGCCCCCTGGAGAGTGATCTCTAGAGGGATGATAGCCACAATAGATCAGTAATGGTCGCAGTGGCCTATCGCTCAGGCGATATCCCTCCCCGCAACGAATGACGAATCGCCCCTTGGCGTGGGCGATTGCACACAGCTAGGGGCAAGACAAAAATCACTGTGGAAGTTTTTATGAATAAGGGAGTTAGATTTGTAAAGCCGCCCTTAGCCTTACCTCTTTTTGCTGGTCTGATTTCCGCAAACTTCTTTTTTCCCGTATTCCATAACTCAAGGGAACTTGAGTATCAGAGCAATATTATGTCATGTTCTCAACTTAATTTTCCAGGTAAAATTCAAAACTACAAAAACTCACACTCTCACATGAAAGAAGTGCATGGCATGTGCAACATCATCTGCCCAGTTTGCAAAGCAACATTCAAATGTGGCAGATACTTACGAAGACATGTTTATAAAGTCCACACAAACAAAGACAAACCAAAGGAAACTATAGATTCACCTTGCACCCAATGTGACGCAGTTCTAGCCAATAAGCACGCCTTGAAGACTCATATAAGGAATTGTCATGCTGAGAAAGTGAGATGTGAACTTTGTGACTCGGTGTTGAAAAGTCAGTCGTACCTGAATGCTCATATGAGGAGAGTGCATTATGATGATGGTAAGAAGCATATCTGTCACTGTGGCAAATCGTTTAGATCTCCGCGTTATTTGAAAGTTCATAAGAAAAATGCTCATAGCAAGAGGTAGCATTTTACTTGATATATGATTTTACTCATGGTGTATATTCTGACTGAAACTTAAGTTTGGTACTATAGTCCGTTCGCGTTAAGAATGCAGTAATTTCATTCTTGTCCTTCGACCTGGCACGCCCCCTGACCAATCCAATCGTTCCTAATTAGAAAGCCAAGTTCACAGTGACTGGCTGAACGCATTCTTCCACAAGGGTATTGTAACTAAGTTTTTCTCCGTGTAACGGAATTAAATTAAAAAATCACTGCAATCTTAACGCGCACATAGATACTATAGTTAATGTCTAAATTCGATTCAACGCAATTTACTCAAAATGTCTGTCGTAATTTTTGTATGCATTATAAAATTTGTAGGAAATTATAAATGCCAGTCAGAAAATGAACAACCTAATATACCTATTTAGCTAAATTGTAAAGAGGATGGTTGAGAAATAATAATTTTAATGAAAGTTTAGGTATTTCAAGGGGTATTAAACTGTAAGTATTAAGTATACATAATTTATTTCTTAGATTTACATATAATCAAGGCTGTGATTGGTTCTAAATTCTAAATATTTACATTTCTCCATTGAGTTTCAATCTTCTTTTGAGTGTCGATTCAGAATAGAGGCCTTACCTCCGTATTTAGAACACTAAAGATTTATGAAAAACATTGACAGAGTCTTATTGGTCGTATCTTGTTGGAAGACTCACTAAAGTTTAATAGAAACCTCATTTTAATTCTGTGGAATTAAGGTTGCTTTCCATAAAAACTGCAGAGATTTGACAACTCATGCAAACAGGTTATTTTATTTTTAGCATTAGGGATAATGCATTATCATCTTACTAAAGATAGGAAAACCAGAAAAAGGCATTCGGTCTTGGCATCAGGCGGGACCCGCGTCTTTCGCAAGCCGGGCGACTGCACTACCAATTATGCTACCGAGACCAATAACAGACCGGACGAATTTCTCTGGTATATAATACCTGACAGCCAGGTTCTTGTTCTTTTTTTTTTTTTTTTTTTTTTTTTTTTCATATTTGTTTACAAACATGCAATCAGTCCTGAGACTATAAGCAGTTTTTTTAGTTGAATGTAACAGTGGCGTGTAGGCATGCCTTGACCACTATCAGGCTGCCTTCATGGTTGTACTATATTTTATACTGTGATGTCCCATAGGTGCAGTCTTTTCAGACGTCTTCTTTGCAGTGGTTGAATCAGACTCTGGGCCAGTT
This sequence comes from Udea ferrugalis, assembly GCA_950022985.1. NCBI lineage: Eukaryota > Metazoa > Arthropoda > Insecta > Lepidoptera > Crambidae > Udea > Udea ferrugalis. The sequence goes on from OX465545.1 coordinate 5,895,962, forward strand.
CGTTTTGATGACTACTTATTCGAGTTTTATATGACTTTACTAGCTTCTGGCCGCCGGCCTACGGCCGACTCGCGGCCATGAGCTAGGTCTGCGACGCTGGCCGCTCCGGGGCTTCGCCCCTCCCGCGGCTGCGAGGCCCCCGGGGGCCTCGCCGCAGCTCGGCCTTCGGCCTCGCAGTTGTTTGAGGGGGGGTTTATGTTTCGCGAATCGCGCTCTCGTTCTTTTCTGGGAAGAAGGTGTTTTAGCAAAAAAATCCTAGTGCGGGGTTGGCCGCTCCGGGCTTCGCCCTCCCGCGGCCGCGAGGCCCTACGGGGCCTCGCCGCAGCTCGGCCTTCGGCCTCGCAGTTGCTTGTAATTAGGTTCACTGTTCCGGGACAAAGCTCTCGTCCTTTTCTGGGTGGTAGTTGTTTTAGCAAAATGATCCTAGTGCGGACGCTCAGCCTACGGCTTCGCGAAGTTACTTGAAGATCGATGATGGACGCTCCGGGCTTCGCCCTACGCGGAGTTCGGCCTCTGGCCTAACAGTCGAAGCTCGGCCTGCGGCCTCGCTGGGGGTTTGGAAACCAACGCTACGGGCTGCGCCCTACGCGTAGTTCGGCCTTCGGCCTCACGCTCGAAGCTCGGCCTCCGGCCTCGCCTATTAGTAACTGAGGCAATTAACTTTGGACTTCCCCGTGTGCGGGCGCTCAGCCTACGGCTTCGCGAAGTTAGTAGGGCCGTCATGAGGGACGCTCCGGGCTTCGCCCTACGCGGAGTTCGGCCTTCGGCCTCACATTCGAAGCTCGGCCTGCGGCCTCGCAAATTCTACAATGTTTCCGTGAAGATTCACAAGATTTTTTCATACAAAGTAGCATTATCAGTGACTCCCAGTACATTTAGTATGGGAAGTCTTACTATGGAAGGCGAAAAGTTCAATGTCCTTTATTCGTACTGCAAGGGGGTAAACTACCCTTAAATGGGTCAGATCGTTAAGAGTGGATAGTTTTGAACAGTATGACATACTTTTTTTTAAAAAACAAAGCAATTTTGTTTTTCGGGTAAATCTCAGAAATTACCCTCAAAATTGGGTAATTTTTTTCACCATACTGTAGGCCTTACTAAACCTGTCAAAAAACTCAAATAACATTTTCCTGTAAAATGACGCAAACTTCCTGAAAAATCAACTTTAGTAATTTTTTTAAATGTGATATTTTCAAATGGCCGCCAGTGTACTTGCCATGTTGAATTCTTTACATTTTACACTTTCGGTGCAATCTCAGTTATATTGCACGAAGAACGGTATCTTTAGTTTTTTTCTACCTTGCACACAACTCCTTCAAGGTACCTTCAAAGTGACCCCTTCCAAAAAAAACTTTTAATGCTCATTTTCAGTGTTGCCAGTTGATTTTGATAGAAATGGTCAAATGTCATTTAAATGGGTGCACTTAACCACCTTGGGGCATGTTTATTCCTGAAATACCTTTATTTCTATTTTCGACTTTTTCGGGCCATTTCTCAAAAACTACTAAAGCTACCAAAAATATTTTGTAACCTGGCAATCCGCAAGCACGAGCTATACTATTGGCTAGTACATTCCATCCCTCTCAAAAATTGGCAACACCCAAAAAAGTTCAAAAAACAGTTTGAAAATCGCAAACTTTTTACAAAATGGCCGCCAGCTCGTCCGCCATCTTGAAATTCAGAAATCCCGTATTTTTCCCATAATCTGGACTATATGTGGCAACACTTGGCGTTTTCACTTTTTTTCTCCCATATGCGGAAGTATCCGTCACTAACTTTAAAGACACCCATGTCGAAAATTTTATTTTCTACCATAGTTCCCAGTGTTGCCAGTCGATTTTTGCAAAAATACTAAAAGGTCATTAGGGCCCTGGGTTGCCATCAAACTGCATTCAAGTTTTTTTGACAGCTGTCATATTTGTCATTTCGACTTTCCCGGGCCCTATCCCAAAAACTACCATGAATTTGGTAGGAATTCACATTCCTGGCAATACTTGAGTAAATTACCCACAATCGGTACATACTACGTAAAACGCTCAAGTGTTGCCATCTACCGGAAAAATCACCTCAAAAATGGTCAATTTCGCTGATCTTTACAAAATGGCCGCCAGCGCCGCCGCCATCTTGGATTTTTATAATCTGTGGATGAGGATGTCGAGTGGACTATAAAAGCAACACTCTTCAGCAAAAATTTTGAAAATCGAACAAAAACTCACTTCACTATGGCATCGCAAAAACCACTCTAAAACCCGTTTTTCAATCCAAGATGGCGGCCTGGGGACGTTCTTTTTTTAAAATTTTATTTTTTTAAAATACCCAATTTGGACATGGCAACACCCAGTTAAAAAAAAAAAAAATTCAGCGCCACTAACAAAAAAGTTGATGTTTGAAAAAAAGACGCCATCTTGTTTTTTGAAAAGAAAAAACTGAAAAACCTGCGTTGATAAAAATAACAAAAATTCCCAAAAAGTGAAATTAACCCTAAAACACCTCAAAACAACTGAAAAACACTCCTGATCAGTGAGTGAGTCAGTCAGTGAGTGGTAATCGAGCTTTATATATTATAGATACTTTTGGCTATTTGCTGTTTTACTGTAAGTATGTTCAAGTAATCATGAATTTCCTCCATTCTTGTGAACCACGGGGCATTGACAATGGCTTTCAGCACACTGTTTTGGAATCTTTGCAGAATTTCTATGTTTGATGTTTTCGCTGAGCCCCACAGTTGTATACCGTAAGTCCATATTGGTTTAAGTATGGTTTTATATAACAGTAACTTGTTCTCGACAGTGAGTCGCGAGTTCCTACCCATAAGCCACTCTAGGGATCTATATCTGTAGTTCAGTTCATCACGCTTTTTCTGAATGTGTGTTTTCCAGGTTTGTTTTCTATCAAGGTAAAATCCAAGGTATTTTACGCTTGTGTTATGTGGTAGGACCTCTTGACCTAATTTAACAGGAGGACAATCTTCTCTTCTCAGGGTGAATGTGATATGATGTGATTTAGTTCCACTAGCTTTAATTCTCCAAGAGTGCATCCAGGAATGTACATCATTTAAATGTTCTTGCAGTTTTTTTGATGCTACTTCAGGATCTGTGTCATTTGACAGTATGGCTGTGTCATCTGCAAAAGTGGCTGTTACGACATTCTCCGACTCTGGTACATCGGCTGTGTAGATCAGATACAACGACGGTCCCAGTACGGATCCCTGTGGGACTCCTGCTTTTATATCATAAAAATCGGAGGTAGAGTTGTTGATTTTGACATAAAAGATACGACTTTCTAGGTAGGATTTCAATAACAGGTACAGATTATGCGGCAAAAGCTTTTTTAGTTTATAGAGTAACCCATTGTGCCATACTTTGTCAAAAGCTTGTTGCACATCCAAAAACACTGCCGAGCAGTACTTTTTATTTTCTAATGTGTTCCTTATGTACTCACACACTCTGTGAACTTGTTCGATGGTCGAGTGATTCTTTCGAAATCCAAATTGGTGCTCAGGAATAATTGCATTATCAGTCAGAGTTTCATTGAGGCGCAGTGAGATAATCTTCTCGAGAACTTTTGATAGCACAGGTAGGAGGCTAATTGGTCTATATGAAGATGCTAAATGCGGTGGCTTCCCTGGTTTGGGGATCATTATTATCTGCGAGACTTTCCATATACTTGGAAAGTGCGCAACTCGTAACACAGCATTAAACAATGAAGTGATAAAAACAATACATTTCCGTGGCATGTTACGCAACACCTCAGCCGTGATCAGGTCGAACCCTGGGGCTTTCTTGAGTTCCAGATTCATAATTATACGACGAACTTCGGCAGGGGTACAGCATCTAAGGGGGGGACTTAGCTGTAAGTCAGTTTCAAGGAACGTCATAACCTCGCGATCAATACTTTCGTTTCCAATGTCAGTGTTGGGCGTGAATACGTTGCTCAAGAATAAGGCGTACGCTTCTGCTCTTTCTTGGACCGTTTTTGCCCACGTTCCATTTTCATTTTTAAGTGGATGTCGAGAAGGAAGTGGCTTTTCACGAGATTTCACCGTTTTCCATAGTGAATATTCGTTCTTGGCTGGAGCTGTTGGGGTTAGACTTTGCAGATGTTGTTGCAGTGTCTCATTTTCTAAATTTACCAAGAGCTGTTTAAGATCAGCAGCTGCTTTGTTGAAATCTCTTTTATCTGCTGGGTGGCGACTGCTGTGCCACACTCTTCTGAGGCGCCGCTTCTCTAGGACTTTTTCTTTTACAATGTTCGCCACGTTTTGGTCTTTCAGAGTATTTGATTCCTGAAGTGGCGGTGTGGAAGACCAGGCAGCTCTTTGTATTGCTTTAGTTAAATATTCAGCAGCGTTATCGATATCTTCCTCGGTTTTAAGGCTAATTTTTAGTTCCAAGTTTTCGTTTAGGTATCGTTGAAATGCTCCCCAATCTGTGTGTCTATTATACAAATATGGAGGGACAGCTCTCTTTATTATTGTAGAACTTACGGTTGCAATTACTGGGGTGTGGTCTGATGACGAGTCAAAGCAACTTTCTACATCCAAAAAATGTGTTGGTACTCCCTTGTAGATGAAGAAGTCTAATAAGTCTGGTAATTTAGCTGGGTCAGCAGGCCAATAAGTTGGTTCTTGTTCTGATGTTTCTTTCGAGTGTTTAAGGTATATGCCTAAACATTGGTGAAATCAGGTCCCGCCTGATGCCAAGACCGAATGCCTTTTTCTGGTTTTCCTATCTTCATGCAAACATAGTTTTGATAAAAAATATTGTACAGTCAACAGCACATCAGGCTGCCCAGTTTTTTTTATCATGACATTTCAATGCAATAGAGCAAAGAGGACTGACCGGAAATGGGTAGCCTGTCATGCCGTTGATCTTCAGGTTGATGTGAAACCTTTTTGTTGAGAATTAATTGAAATTGTTAACTAAGCTTGTGTCTTCTGGGAAACACTTGTGTAGAGATCGCCTAAGCTGCAATGACGCGCCCCTCCACCGCGGCTACCTATACAAGAGTACTTGATTCTAAACGAAGATGCAGTGGAGGGCTACCTATCTTTAAGTTATGAAGTTTCATTAAACAATGATTTTGTTATGTTTTATATGTTAAGATACTGAAAATAAAAAAAGTTGAAATGAAATATTTTAGTTTATTTATCTACAGTTATTCATTATCTACTATTTTAAGAACTAAATTCTATTGTAACAATAATAATATTAATGGTACAGTCTAAAAGTGTCTCACTCTCACTTCAATATGAAATAAACTTCGTCGCGTCCTGCGTACGTTGCCTTGTTTGAACAATATCTTTATAAATTGCGGCTTATGTGTTATTCTGGTGTCTAAGCTATATAACTGTTAAGTTTCATACAAATCCGTCCAGTTGTATTTACATGAAAGAGTAACAAACATCGATACTTACAAACTTTCGCATTTATTATATTAAGAAGGATTAACCCTCATGAATGGTCAGTTGTTGGTGAAAACATGGTTTTAAGAGTTTCATTGATGAGTTAGAATAATAGGTGGCAGTTTTAAACAGGGTGACTTTGCAAGTACTTGCCAAAATTTTAAAATAAGCTCTACAATCTAAACCTACGTCTTAATCGTGTTTTTTTTAAGTAGTTGTTGACTTATTCAAAGAAATCTATTTCTTTGAATAAGTCAACAACGACGTTTCGACGACCGTCTTGGTGTAATTGTTGAGAAGTCGGCTACTACACCAAAGGTCGCGGGTTCGATCCCCGCACAGTACAAACATTTGTGTGCATGAACATGTCTGTTTGTATTGGTCTGGGTGTTTCCTATGTATATTAAGTATGTATTTACAAAAGAAAAAAGTATTTAAGTATGTTTATCCGTTGTCTAGTATCCATAATAACGGACTATAATTAGCCTACTTGGGACTAGATGGCGCTGTGTGGAAGAATGTCCAAGGATATTTATTTATTTAGTTCCTGTTACCAAGTTGCTCCTCCTAAAAATTGGCATGTACTTGCAAAATCACCCTGTATAGCCACACAACTTATTCTGCAGTTTTGACGTCCCCCTCACTCAGCTTTTGCTTCTCAAACATCAACCTAAGCTGTTCCGTAGCAGACATTGGCAGTCTATCATTAGCACCGAACTTGACATTAGGCAGCTCTGCAGTATTCAGCTCTGGGTTCTTGAACGTAAACGGTGTCCATGGCCCTTGAATTGAAGGGTGGTCTGTGTACTGGTATTTCCGTAGTCTGGTACTGGCAACGTCACCTTGCTGGGTGCGGAGCACTTCGATCCATTTTGTTATTTCGGAGTGGGTTTTATTGCTGAAGTTCATCCATACTCTGTCACCGTTTACTGAAATGAAAGCAGTTGTAAAGCAATAAATTATGGATAGATTAGCATCCTTGAATACATTCTGGTGTTAGTACTGTGACAGTGATCTCATGAAGGAAACCAAAGGTAGAGGGAATAAGAAAAGGGGGTTAATGTGCAAAATAAATAACATAACTCGTAACATACTGAATGAAGACGGTGTGCTGTGAGGATTGAAGCTACAGATACACATGCTCATTAACAAATATACACATGCTTGAAATGAGCATGCTCATTATTAGAAATGGTTTGATACACATCCTACTACTTAGTACTAGGACTTACTAAGTAGTAGGATGTGTATCAAACCATTGCTAATAATGAGCAATGTGTAGCTTCATGTCTAAAAATATTTATTATATTTATATTCCAATAATTAGTACTTACGGTACTCAGCGACTGCCACCGGCCCACGATGCCTCCGTGGCTTCAGATATACTACCACACCAGGATTCTGCTTGGCAAAGTCTACTAAGTCTTGTTCTATAAAATCTCTGAAAATGATAATATTTGTATGTGAGAAAATAGGCTACACCACTGACATTTTGATACAAATACGTAGATATGTAGGGTTACTGTGCTAAAAAGTGGCACCTGAAATCAGGACTTTTGCCCCCATGAGCAAAGCATTAACAGTTTGAGACAAAACTGCGCAACATGTATCTGTCTCAATTCAATTCAATTTAATAATTTATTGCAAAACCATAATGTTTTATAAATAATAATAATGTAATACCATTACATAGGTTTAAACATCATATTAAAACTGTCTTATTAAAAAAAGGATATTATACCACAGCCGACTACCTTATGGATAGGAACGCCTGGGAGTAAGCTCTCAGCTCGACGCGGACTCCAATTAGCCATTTTGTAACAATTATACGGATTCAACATAATAATGTGAACCAACCAAACATTTTTTTCTTTGAATTGTATAACTGAATGTGAACCTCAAAACTCCTTTTTCATAATGTTAACCAGTAGTCTTTTCTAAACAATATTGTTAATTGCTTTTAATAATTTAACATTATTTTGTGCACTAACCATTTTCTTGAAATTGTATAACTGTATGTGTACTTAATAAAATTGTAATTTACTAACGGATTATTGTACAGAACATATTGAAAAGAGTAACTGCTGAGTTTCTTGCCGGTTCTTCTCAGTACAGAAACAACTTTCCGACACCGGTGGTTGAGTCACATTATGTTTGTATACTGTGTATTTATTTATTATTTCTATTATAGTATTTAAGTCTATTATTAAGTGTATTTTTGTTTGTTTGATTAAGTTTTTGACGATTTGAAAGCACTTGTAACAGGTCTATTTAAATAAAGATATTTCTGATTCTGATTCTTACGAGAGTAATATCACAGTAGTATAGATGTACTAACCTTGGTGAGTGTGAAGGTTGACCCTGAAGTTGCGCAGTTGGGGATCGTGCCCCAAAATGGCGCCGCCCTCCAGCCACAGCCGAGCCGATGGGGCTGCCGATCCTGAATGACACGTTTATAATCAATGAGGGTAGGTGCCCATGCCGCAGTTGGTACAGTGATCGGTGACGATCGCTGTTGTAAACCAACACACGCCGGCTCAAAAATGGGATGAGTGATTGTACTTTTCGGGCATCTCCATGCTTCAGAAGGCACGTTAAGCAGTTGGTTCCGGTTGACGTCGCTAGATGTCAGTCGTTCAGCCTTGTCAGAGGCCTTAGGGCGGCTTGATAACATCTGTCATTAAGGTTGCTCACTAACTTTACACCCCTCCAACAATCCGCATTGAGCCCGCGTGTTGGAGTATGGCTCATTCCACCTCATAGGTAAGGTGAGGCTTGTGCCCAGCAGTAGAACGTATAAAGACCGTTTTTGTATGTTTAAGTATGAAGGTTTCTGAATTTGGGTTATTTAACAGCTGCTTAGATGGCCACAAATGCTGGCAACGGGTGGCAGAAAAAAAAGAGGGCTTTTTGGAGTCCTTTTCTGCCCTCTGGTCCAAACAGCCGCCACCTCAATATAGGTTATTGATGCGTCGTCTTGTGGCAAAGAAGTTTTGAAAACTCTCATTGCGAAAAATATTGTGGAAAATTAAAAGCCTTTATTGCTACAAGTTTTTACACTGAGGAACAGGTATATTTTATAATTTATTTCTTCCTCAGCTTGTTCCCAGACATAGGCTTCTTTCGACTAGCTCTATTCTACAAAATTCTTGCCATTAAATTATAGTAGTTTTTGGGTTATTTATTTATTTAAGAACACTTCACAGGTAACAGTCAAAGAACAATTTTAAAATTTAAGCATGCAAGTAAGTTATAGACTAAACTATCACCTAAAAACATGTGTCCCTGACTGGACAGGTAAAGTAAAACAAAATTAATTAATTTTGCAATATAAGATACATCCAAAATATTAATTACCTAAAGATTCATCTAGTGCTCCATACCAGATCAACATAAAAGGGCCAGCATTCCCTTTAGCAGTAACATTGATCCTGGCGGTCCAATGACCACCATGTTCCCCCCCAGGGGTCTTCACAAACGAGGTGATGATTGTGTGAGGAGGATCCGATATTATCTGTTCACCGAATGTTACTCCGTCGTGCCGATGCCAGCCGTATGAGGGCAGGTTGTCGCTCTGTTCACACCAATGTCTGAAATGATGAAATGTCAATTAGTATGAGATTTCAATATTCCCAATGTTAATTTATAGTTGTGTGATTCGAGTGAAGAGTCTAAATAAAAAAAAAAACAATACAAACCTTATTCCTTTATGTGGCACAGAGTTGAGGTCATACCACATTAGACCATACACAGGTGACCGTGGCTCACGAGTTTTCATACCAAAATAAACACCTGGACGATAGGAACCCCAGTAGCGCTCAGGCACAGCTAGGCCTGTATCTTGTACTACCTGAAATATGTTACCATTGATTTGTTTAATATACACAATTCAAAAATGATACAATAAACAGTTTTGCTCACTTTTGCCTCAAAGTTCACCACTGTGAATGCTCACACTACTAAAGTACAGGGTGTTGAGTACACAGAGTTAGGGAGAATACAGCAAAACAGTTTATTTATCATTAATTTGTACTTGAACAAATAAACTGAGCAAAAACAAGCCGGCGATATCGAAAAATATACAAAATAAGACTGACCTTTTTGTCAACAAACGGGGTGTTCACGCGTGTCTCTAGATACCCCAAAGTACCTATGTAGACTGCTATCATCAAGCACACTAACCCAACTAGGGTCTTCCATGACGATAACACACTAAAAGCTTTGCTAGTCTCCGAGGAGTCGCTGTTGCCAGAACTGCTACTCGTTTCGTTGGAAGTTGCTTGTTTCTGAGGAGTACCCCCCGGTTTTCTCTGCCGGACCATGGTGGCTGTACTCTCAGAACATTTAGCTACGTTGTAGGGATTGAAATACACTCTTTAAATACTTATTCAGAAACAAATTGTAAGTTAACTTGGACGATATCGGCTTCTACGAATACACGTCAATACATCGGCCGTCGGCGAGGATTTGGAGTTTTTGACGTGTTTGACGTTGACGTTTGTTGTGTGTGACAATCTACTTTTTAAGGATTTTATGGACTTGGCTGGCTCCAAAACAGGAAGGGAATTAGAAGTTAATCTCATTTTCCACTTTGAAAAAAAAACAGTGATGGCAGCGCAAGTTATTTTTGCTCCTTCGTTCTGCACACCTTCCTTTTTTATCGAGTTTCATGTCAATCCATTCACTTTCCTGTTTCATTCCGTCTTCCGTTTTTCTTCTGAAAAAGCGTTTTTAGTAGGTGTGCTAGTCTTAGGAGTAAACCAGAAAAATGAAGAGTTTGTTTAGCTATATTTGAAACTGAGAACAGAGTCAGCTGATCATTCTTGTATGTGTGTGATCAATCGATGTTCTTTTCTTACGGACACTGCGTAGAACGGGACAACCTAGCTCATTAACCTTGTCGCCAATGCTAATCATGTAATTTTAAAAAATAGCGATTACTGTCATCGTGACATTTCAAAATACGTGACGTTTTCAAAGTTGTAAACGGAAAGGGCGGGAAACTTTCGTAGCGGGAAGTTTGTTTTAACTTTTAGGAAATATAAAAAATATCTTTCTGCAGTTGATTTTAATAAAATCTAATCTCCACTACTGCGAAAATGGGGAGTGAAAGTGGAGGTAGCACTTCCAAGAAGAAAAACCTCAAGAGAGCAAAGAAAAGCGATGATTCGTCTGATGATGAACAACCAAGTTTTGTGCCATACAGGAAAGTGAATCATATTCGAACATATCCCGAAAGTTCTCAGGGTTGCACATTTGCTGTTTACCTAGAAAGCACCAAAGAGGAAGAGAAGCTGGGCAATAAAAGTCCAATCTATATTAACAATATATTCAGTCGATTCATTAAAGGTGTCAAGCAACTGAAACGTATCAATGCCATGAAATATGCAGCTATTTTCGATACCCCAAAAAATGCAAATGCACTGCTAAACAACTCGACCTTTTTGAATAGCCATGACATAAAAGCGTACATTCCAGCAGCAATCGCAGAAACCACCGGAGTAATCAAGTTTGTGCCTACAGATTTAAGTAACAAGCATCTTTTCGACACACTGGTTTCTTCTCAAGAAATACTGGCGGTAAGAAGGTTTACTAAGAAGACCAATGAAGGTATTGTGCCCTTACAGACAGTTTCAATAACTTTTTCTGGGACAGTGCTACCAGAATATGTGACTTACGAACTTTGTGCCCTGCGAGTCGAACCCTACATTCGACCAGTCCTTCAATGTTACAAATGTATGAACTTTGGTCACACCTCTAAATATTGCAAAAAAATGACAGTATGTTCAATTTGTGGAGGGTCACATTCCTACAAAGAATGTGATAATATGGATAAACCTTGTTGCGTAAATTGTAAAGGCGAACATATAGCAATTTCAAAGTTCTGCCCTATTAAAATACAAAAAATTGAAGAAAATAAACGTAAAATAATATATAAAGCCACTATGAATACCCAATTCCCACAACTGAACAAACCTTCATTTTCTAAAGCTGCAGCGAATGTAGCAGTCGCAAACCAAATAAGTAACAATGATTTGGCATTGGAATTTATTAATAATGAGTCAATACTTAATGCTTTTGTCAAAATCTTAACAACATTTCTTCACAAGGACAACAAATTACCAGTTAATACAAAATCAATTAAGGAGCTTTTTATTGAAAATTTAAATTCTTGATGGGTAGTACTTCTCCCATGAAGAATTTAAAAATATGTCAACATAACATACAAAGTGTTTATTCCAAACTACCTCTGGTTCAAAATTTTTTGTTTGATAATGACATAGATATTCTAGTTTTGAATGAAACATGGCTTAAGCCAACAAAAAACATATATTTTCCAGGTTATAAAATATTTCGTAAAGATACAAATAATGGTTATGGAGGAGTTGCTATAATATATAAAGACTTAATTAAATGTACATTTATTAATACTACTTTTACAGACAGAATACAGAGTTTAGCAGTAAGTATAGAAACGAAAAATGGTATTTTCACAATTTTAGGTTGTTATTGTCCTCCTAGAAATGGGAGATTTCCAATAAATTTATTTAAAAATGTCATAACACAATTATCCACTCCTATACTAATAATGGGAGATCTTAACGCCCATCACACAGCATTTGGTTCGACTTATAATAAACCCAGAGGTGTTCAAATTTACGATTTGTTGGATGAATTAAATCTGATTATCTTAAATGATGGTTCGGCTACTACTGTTAGTCGTCCGGGTAATGCACCTTCCGCCATTGATGTTTCCTTTATTTCACCAATTCTTGCACCATCTTGCGGTAAAAATTTAGTTGGTGGACGCACGAATTTGGGGGAGGGGGGCGAGGAGGGGGGAGGGGAAGGGGAGGGGAAGCCCCCCCTGTGAAGAAAAAGTTTAGGAGATCAACAGTTTTTGAGAAAAACGAAAATTAAGTTTTGAGGTTAGGTCCTACAAAATCATTCATTTTTGAAACACTGAGACTGGTCTCAAGGTACATTTCAGTAATGACATCAGTTTTTATGAAGAAAACAGGAGCTGGAGCTTCGCCACGTTTTTTTGGTATTTTTTTGGTGCGTTCGCCTGCTCGGCTCGCTTAGCATTTTTAGTCACAGTACTAAACTGACCTATTCATACCTATTATAGTACTTTTCAAGTGGCGGGGGGCTTTACCCCCTGAGCCCCCCTTGAATGGGGCGATGACCCCCTTGAACAGGGGGATTGTCCCCCCGGACCCCCGCTATTGTGGCTGCCTACCTGCCGTTATTGCCTGCCATTGTGTTCTGTTAACTGCCACATTTTGAAAGACTAAGACTATTTCCAAGGTACTTCTCAATATTATATCAGTTTTAATGAAAAAACCATTGACTCTGGCGCTTCGCCGGCCGCTGCCGCGGCACGCTCGCTTCGCTCGCTCGGCTCGCGCGTTTTTGGTCACTGTTCTAACCTAACCTAACCTATTGATACTTGTTGAAGTACTTTCTCAGTGGCGGGGGGCTTCGCCCCCCGAGCCCCCCTTGAGGGGGGGCTGCGCCCCCCCGTCCCCCCGCTGCTGTGGCGGCCTACCTACCGTTATTGCCTGCCATTGGGCTCTCTAGCAAAGTACAAACCAGCCTTTACTAACCATAAAATAGGGTGGTTAATTTTAAATTTTTAGTTCAACACTATTTTCTCCTATTGACAGCCGTTATTATCTGTGAATGACAGTAAAACGAAACGCATTTTTAAAAAAAAAGTCTAGAAATCAGTACTTTTCATAGGAAAAATCGAAACTTTAAGATTTTTTTTCTCAAAAAGTATTAATGTCCTAAACTTGAAACTTTGCAAAAATGCTTCTAATAATAAGAGCTTCCTACCATAAATTTGTCGCCAGCCAATTCGTGCGTCCACCAACTAAATTTAAGCCCATCTTGCCACTGGTCTGTCTTTCCTGATTGTCTAGGCAGTGTACACTTTCCGATCATTTTAGAACTGGAGTTAGAACCTGAATTTCATGATTGTAATAGACGCCCAGATAAGTACTTGTATAACAAGACGAAGTGGGAGGAATATTTGCTTAAATCTGAGGATATATTTTCCAAATTTGCATTTTCTGATGATCCTATTTGATAATTATGACAGATTCATTGACACTTTAAACTTTTTAAAATCACAGTGTGTTCCGATGTTGCCAGGTTCTTTACAGTTTTCTAATAATAGTGCAACTACAAAAAAACGTAAGCCCGTCATTCCTTGGTGGAATGAAGAATGTTCGAAAGCCGTCGAAAGGAGTAAATTAGCACTACGTAACTATAGGCGATTTCCAACCTTAGAAAATTTTATTATATATCGTAAATTTGATGCCAAAAAGAAACTTTGTATTAAAGTACAAAAAAAACAAAGTTGGGTGGAACTTAGTTCTAGTTTCGATAGGACTACTCCTGTTAGTAAAATTTGGAATTTTATTAGGAAGTTCAATAAGATTAAACCTAAAGATCTCTCTAAAGATGACAGCTGGGTTAAATCATTTTTAGATAATTTGACATCTGAAGTTGAATCACAGCAATTGACAGTTAATGATCTCGATGCTTACTTTAGTTTTAATGATTTAAATACACATTTAATAAAAGAGTTCTCTCAATCAGAGTTAGACATAGCGCTGAATACTAGGAAAGATACCACACCTGGCCTAGACGAAATACCATACATATTGTTAAAGAAGTTACATCCGATATGTAAACAGATTATGCTTCACATATTTAATAGTTTATGGCAAAATAATGTAATCCCAAGTTCGTGGAAGTCAATAGCTGTAGTACCAATTCTAAAACCAGACAAAGACCCTCTTAGTGCACGTTCATATCGTCCAATATCTCTATCATCATGCTTAGGAAAACTTTTTGAAAACATGATTAAGAACAGACTGGAATTTTATGTAGAAGCTAGCAACATTATACAATTCAATTCAATTCAATTCAATTTTTTTATTGCATACCTCTTGAACAATATGGATTTCGTAGAGGCAGGAGTAGCGTTGATAGTTTACTTAAATTCACAGGAGATATTCAAACATCTATGATAAATTATTCAAATTTAGTAAGCGTTTATTTAGACATTCAAGGTGCATTCGACAACATTGATTTAGTCACACTAGTACAAATACTACACTCTTTTATCATACCGGGTAAAATATTGCAATGGATTTTTAATTTCTTTTATGGTCGCAAAGTGTATATCAAATTTAATAATTGTTATTATGGCCCAAAATATGCATTTAAGGGAATAATGCAAGGCGCAACTCTCTCCCCTTTATTATATGCACTCTATACAGCTGAAATATATAAGTATGTACATCTCAACAATGCAAAGGTTTTGCAATATGCGGATGACATAGTAGTCTATACCTCTCATAGAAATTTATTGCAAGCTCAAACAGAATTGAACAGAGTCCTAGACGAATTGTATTTATATTACAAATTTAAATTAAAGCTATGTATCAATCCTGATAAAAGCTCGGCTATGATATTTGGTAAAACTCATAGTAATGACTTTGTAAATATTAATATAAATTCTGTAAATATCAATGTGGTAAGCGAAAAGAAATTTCTTGGTTTAGTGTTGGATGGTAAAATGTCATTTAAGTCTCATGTAAATAATGTTGTAAATAAAATGCAACGATCTGTAAATATTTTGAAATATCTAACTAATGTTAATTGGGGAATGGATCCTAAAGTTGTAAATATGTTGTTTAAGTCGATAGTTCGCAGTCATTATGACTATGGTCTGATAGTGTATAACTCTTTTTTAAATACTAATTTATTGCGTAAGATAGAAGTAGTTCAGAACAAGGGGCTAAGGCTCATCACAGGAGCTATGTGCTCGACACCAATTAATGCCTTAGAAATTGAAGCGGGTATACCCCCTATACATATAAGATGTAAATATTTAGGTGAAAAATTCTTTGTAAAAGTTCTATGTAATTCTCAGTTAGGACAAACATATCTGAAAAATAACATATATTTAGAAAATAAAGAAAAGTTGGAAGTTAAAGAAGCATGTACAAATATTCAGAAGATTGAGAAATGGGAATACGGCTCATTAGAAATTCAAATTCAAAAGGTTTCGATTGTTAACAAAAAAGTGCAAAACAATGACGATTTTCAACATTATGTCAATACTGAAAAGAAATTATATAAAAAGATATATACAGATGGATCGAAAACTAATGACTATGTTAAAGCTGCTTTTTATGACTCTGGCAATAAATTTGGAAAATGTTTCACACTAGACACTCATACTTCAATTTTCACGGCAGAAGCTTGCGCAATTTATGAGGCATTGCATTACATTAGGAAAAAATGTGAATCGAACGTTAGTTATTTGATTATCACTGATTCTTTGAGTGTGCTTCAATGCCTGAATTCAAACAAATTTTCGTTTAAAAATAATTATTACATTTATGAAATTAGAGAAACAATTGGCATTTTACAAACATCTGGGAGGATTATAGAATTCATGTGGGTACCGTCACATTCAGGTATAACTGGCAATGAAACTGTAGACAGACTGATGAAATTTACACATCCCGAAATCCCCAGCTCCCAGCGAAATATACCACTAGACGTGCGTAACTCTTTACTGAAGCGACTCACTGAGTCGTTTCATTAAACTGATGCACTGATTCGAATCTCTAACACCGCCCACAAACGCATCATTTGAATCATTTGAATCTCGATCTCATTCGGTACACGCGTTGGTAATGCTTCATTCGCTCACTCGCTCAGTGAGCGCGTCAACTGTCGTGTACCAAATGAGAGCGAGATTCAAATGATTCGAATGATGCGTTTGTAGACGCTCGGAGCGGTTCGAGCTATTTCGGGTCCCCCATGCGTATGAGAGAGACGGACGTACACATTCTGTAAGAGTAAATGAGATGCAGAATGCGTGTGGTTTTCATTGAATAAGCGTGATATTGTTCTAATTTACATAATTAGTTTATAAATTCAAAAAAAAATGTGCAAATCAACAATTGCAATAAAAATTGTAAAAAGGCATGATACATTACGGTATTAAGAATTATAAAAAAATATTTTTTTAGTGTTTCAGTTGCTTTGTGCAATCATCTGCGCGATTCAAAATCACTGATTCAAATGATCCAAATGATGCGTTTCACTGATCCGCATCTTTCAACTGATTCAGATGCAAATGATCCAATCATCAACCAGATGCGTTTTTGCCAGGCCTATATACCACCTGTCCCAATGACCGACTACTATACACTGCTCAAAGACCGGATGTTTAAATATTGGCATGAACATTGGGAACATACTAAACAAGTAAAAGGGAAATGGTATGCGGAAATACAGCCAACAATTACAAGCCAACCATGGTATTTTAAATTAGAGACAGCATCCCGAAAGTTTATCACTAATATAAATAGATTGAGATTTGGTCATGGAAGATATCCAGCACATTTAAAGAAAATAAAATTGGTGAATTCTGATGACTGTGAACACTGCAATATGGAAAATGCCACACTTGACCATTTGATACTACACTGCCCAGCATTCTCAATTCAAAGATTGATTCTTATAGATGGCTTAATGAAGATTTTTAAAAAAACTGATGAAATTCCCCGCTGCTTGCCATCTATAATGAAAAATGTTAATACATACATTTATTTATTCGAATATTTGACCGCCACAATAGCAGAAATCTAAAGGAAATGTAATGAAGAAGAAATGAGACACGCTAAAAGTTCATATCCATGAATATGATGTTCTTACTTGACTCTCCTCACTCACTGTGCTTTTATATAACTAATGATTGGCTGAAATGGACACAGTCCGTAGCCGTGAAAAGGCAAAGCAAAAAAAAAAAAAAAGTTGTAAAATTTTGTTTTCCTGTCAGAGTTCTGTTTATTTTTATTTCTTCGTGTATTCTCAGGAAAACTACGTTTTCTGTACATATATTTGTTTCTCAACGAATATAAAATATGTTTTAGAAACTTGAACAGGGTATAATACTAAACTTCACAAAGCGAGGTTATGTGCTGTTTTGAAAATGGTGCTTCCCGAAATCCGTATTAAACAGGAGTCTGAAGACTTTGAGCATGATTCTCCAGACTTCACACCTCCAGTCTACAAATTCGAAGTGTTCTCAAAGAGACTTAAGTTCGAAGACACCAGTGAACCAGAATATGACGACTGGTGTCTACCGACTTCAAGATCTGAAAGAGGTGCTGATAGTCCCGAGATTAAGAATGAAAGTGTTAGCTTTGAAGCCCTGATGGATTATACTGAGCAGAGATGTTCTAGATGCTATGAGAAGTTTAGTGAAAGGTAAAAACTCTTTATTGTAGGTTGGTCTGCCTGTAGGTTGTCTGGAGGAGATTGCTTTCAGCAATAAGACCACCGTAATTGTACATTAATGTGGAAATGTATGACAGTAGAATCTCACGAATCTGGCATTTCAATGGACCCATACGTCCAATGATCCGACAACCCTTCATTTGTGGCTTTCCCTCCCTTTAACACGCGCTCTGTCGCCGCGTCGACATCTAGCAAACTAACCTCAAAGATTCTCTCAAAATGTATGAGAGCCTGTCATGTCATGCCTTTGACCATACATGTTAATTTTGAGATATTATGTTACAGTTACAATAAAACCTATCAAATTTATTTCTCTTTAATCCAGTAATCCAAACATTCCAATTATCTAGCAACCGCTGGTTTTAATAATGCCCTATAATTCACTGTCAAGTCGAAAAATAATGAGGTCGATATTTTCTCCAACAGTTTGAATAGTTTAGGCACAAATGTCAAGCCAAACCCAAGGGTTCAAATTATTTTTACAAAACTTTTCATTTAAACTTTATTCTTTTAAGTAGGTATTGCTGTTGCCATCAGTGCCTGACATAATTAAGTTTATACTTAGCATGCTTACAATTTCAAATGTTTAACTTCAGCATATTGTTGGTGATCATAAATAAATAAAAATAAAATAAAATATAGGGCCAGAGAAAGCGACGTTGTTTTGTAATATGTTAGTGATAAAGTGTTTCTTATCTTATAATATTTAGTTGTTTTGTTGTTCTTTGAATTGAAAAATAAAACTGTCTGTAGCATTACTTAAAAATGGGTAATGTTATCCTTTTCCAGCTACTCGTTAATACAACACAATTTGAAACATCTAGAAGTGCAACTTGTACCGATAAGAATGTACAAGAACCAGTGTTCAACGTGTAAGGAATGTTTTGAGAATAGAAGTGCTTTGATGAAACACGTCTACTCGGTGCACAGGAAGGTGAAAACAGAGAAGTTGTTGATGGCCGGCGAAGAACATTATGCAGTTTCCAAATCATTGCATCAGTGTAAGACATGCGGTAAGTTGACTTTTGCTCGTTTAGGCTGCGATTTCGAGACAGTAGGTATATGATCCGAAAACCAGCGCCAGGCGGGAATCGAGACCGTGTCTATCGCAAACGTTCGCATTTGCAACATGCTACTATAGCAATGCCAACGCAATACCGACTGCATCGCGATAGAACCGGTGCGAACGCGCGACCGTGTCGGAAGACATCGGGAGAAAAGTAAACTGAAACGCGCTTACATCGCGACAGAGGCTGCGTCTTGATCGAGTTCATAGACTTGTGTGACGCTGTTCACAACGACTGTGGTGCCCGTGGCGCAGTTGTGACCACGGAACAGAAAAAAAGAGTGGAAGCGCGAAGTAGGCGTGGCACGCGTGCCACAATTAAGCGTAGCTACGCATACTTGGTCCCAGTCGTGTTCGAACATCGCATCGAGTTGCTCGTCTCGCGACAACTTCATATTTCCGTAGTTATGCCGTAATGCTCCATTTTGGAGTGCAAAAATGATAGTAGGATAAAAAAACTTGAAAATGTAGGTCTTTCCTGCCATCGCTAAGTACTATTTTATTTGTTTTCGAATAAAATCTTATTAATTTCAATAGACAGTTAGATATCGACCTATAACGCAAATTTCAATCTTAATGCTTAAACAATTAAATGTATAATTGCTCCCAATAGAGAATACCGCCATCTATGGTCGATCAACGGAATTAACTCGTCAATCGAAACTAAATTGACATTAGATTAGAAAAAGTCGTAAGTTTGTACTGTCAGCAGTAAAGCACAACAAATATTATCTGTAGAGTGTGAAGGTTTATGTACGATCTGTGAATTAAGCTAATTTGGACTAGAATTGAAACGACCAATCAAACGGCTTTTTTCTTTGTAGTGCATTATGACTTTCAATATATTTGTGTGAGTTTGGCGACAGCGGTTCCTTCACTAATATGGTTGCATTGCACTTCCACCGTTTTTTCTATTCCGTGGTTGTGACAGTGATCGGCGACGATCGCGCGTTGTTAACCCTTTGACGTAAATGGGACACCACTGTCCCTAAAATTAAATTTGTGTTTATTTCTAAACAAAGCATTATTGGGAACTGAATTAAATGCGTGCTAATTGTATTCGAACGTATTTTGCTTTTTTACATTCTTTGGTAAATGTGCGCGCAAATATAAAAACAAAAACGTCACATTCCTTTTGAGTAGTTTGCTGCGCTTCTTTGACTTTTTTCAGAAATTATTAATATTAAATTTTTGCTGCACTCAGTGACTGTTTAGTGTATAATTTATAAGAGTGGTAAGTAATAATTATGTTTGAATCATTATTTGTCGTAATTAGTAACATTTTAGTAACTAAAATACGAAATTATAAGTAGGGGACGCCGTTGTCCCAATATGCGTAAAAGGCCAATTTTATTAATATTTTACCCTAACGTTTTATGCATGGTCTGTGATTTTACACACGGTCTAAACACTACATTTATTAGCTTTAGGCGCGCAAATTAAATAGGGTTTTCCGTTTGGCTATTTGCGAATCACTTGCACTCACTTTGGATGACGAAGACCAGTCATTTTCACTAGAGTGCATGTCCTCTAGTAAAAAAGACTGGTCTTCTGGATTTTCCGAAGCTATAATTGAACCACCTGAGCAATGGTGGGACTTGGATGTGAGATATATGGTATGATAGGGTGGGACACATAGCGCGGAGAACCGATGGCCGTTGGGGCGAAAGGTTCTAAAATGGCGACCGTGTACCGGACAACGTTCTGTGGGCAGGCCCTACACAAGGTGGAGGGCAGGACCGATCGTTGTGAAGATCCTTGGGGGAAGCCTATGCCCAGCAGTGGGCGTCGTTCGGCTGACATGACGATGTTGAATGCGCAACATCGCATAGAAGGACATTTACTTTCATCACTTGAATACCGACAAGTTGTGGCTAGGGCTATGATTGGCAATTTTTCTATACGTAAAGATGCCTTGCCATCCACTTCCATGACTTCGATTCTTTACCGTCACACGTAATGACGTAAAAAAACGAATCTTCACGTAAACGATGCGTTTAGTGTGCGAAGAGTGGAGTAGAAAATCGTACCAGCAATACCTGTGACATTTGTAATGTAACTCTATGTTTCACAGCAACGAGAAATTATTTGCTGAGTTCCATTCATGAAATTATTAATTAAATTCTTATTATTTTACTGAATTTTGTATTTTAATACCAGAAAAACTTGATTTTGCTATAATACTAAGTACCTCACAAAATTATAAATGATGCCCTTTACCGCATATTGGGACACATTTGTCCCAAGTAATTTCCTGAAATCTATTGAGTTTTTTTTATTTTTTATTAAACATACATTTAAATTACCTTGTGATAGACTAAATAACGTAGTCATAAATATAAAAACTTACGTGTACCCATTTTGTGCGTCAAAGGGTTAAGCAACACACGCCCGGTCGGTAATAGGATGGATGACCACCCCGACAGAGTCATAGGCCTTAGGGCGGTCAGTCAACAGTCCGCATTGAGCCCACGTGTTGGAGTATGGCTCGTTCCACCTTGTAATTGAGGTGAGGCCTGTGCCCAGCAGTGGGATATATATTGGCCGTTTATGTTCACGACGACAGGTGGTGCGTAAACCGACCGCTCCGCCCGCCTGGGTCCAAGACAAGGCCTGGATGTAATCGCCCCCTGGAGAGTGATCTCTAGAGGGATGATAGCCACAATAGATCAGTAATGGTCGCAGTGGCCTATCGCTCAGGCGATATCCCTCCCCGCAACGAATGACGAATCGCCCCTTGGCGTGGGCGATTGCACACAGCTAGGGGCAAGACAAAAATCACTGTGGAAGTTTTTATGAATAAGGGAGTTAGATTTGTAAAGCCGCCCTTAGCCTTACCTCTTTTTGCTGGTCTGATTTCCGCAAACTTCTTTTTTCCCGTATTCCATAACTCAAGGGAACTTGAGTATCAGAGCAATATTATGTCATGTTCTCAACTTAATTTTCCAGGTAAAATTCAAAACTACAAAAACTCACACTCTCACATGAAAGAAGTGCATGGCATGTGCAACATCATCTGCCCAGTTTGCAAAGCAACATTCAAATGTGGCAGATACTTACGAAGACATGTTTATAAAGTCCACACAAACAAAGACAAACCAAAGGAAACTATAGATTCACCTTGCACCCAATGTGACGCAGTTCTAGCCAATAAGCACGCCTTGAAGACTCATATAAGGAATTGTCATGCTGAGAAAGTGAGATGTGAACTTTGTGACTCGGTGTTGAAAAGTCAGTCGTACCTGAATGCTCATATGAGGAGAGTGCATTATGATGATGGTAAGAAGCATATCTGTCACTGTGGCAAATCGTTTAGATCTCCGCGTTATTTGAAAGTTCATAAGAAAAATGCTCATAGCAAGAGGTAGCATTTTACTTGATATATGATTTTACTCATGGTGTATATTCTGACTGAAACTTAAGTTTGGTACTATAGTCCGTTCGCGTTAAGAATGCAGTAATTTCATTCTTGTCCTTCGACCTGGCACGCCCCCTGACCAATCCAATCGTTCCTAATTAGAAAGCCAAGTTCACAGTGACTGGCTGAACGCATTCTTCCACAAGGGTATTGTAACTAAGTTTTTCTCCGTGTAACGGAATTAAATTAAAAAATCACTGCAATCTTAACGCGCACATAGATACTATAGTTAATGTCTAAATTCGATTCAACGCAATTTACTCAAAATGTCTGTCGTAATTTTTGTATGCATTATAAAATTTGTAGGAAATTATAAATGCCAGTCAGAAAATGAACAACCTAATATACCTATTTAGCTAAATTGTAAAGAGGATGGTTGAGAAATAATAATTTTAATGAAAGTTTAGGTATTTCAAGGGGTATTAAACTGTAAGTATTAAGTATACATAATTTATTTCTTAGATTTACATATAATCAAGGCTGTGATTGGTTCTAAATTCTAAATATTTACATTTCTCCATTGAGTTTCAATCTTCTTTTGAGTGTCGATTCAGAATAGAGGCCTTACCTCCGTATTTAGAACACTAAAGATTTATGAAAAACATTGACAGAGTCTTATTGGTCGTATCTTGTTGGAAGACTCACTAAAGTTTAATAGAAACCTCATTTTAATTCTGTGGAATTAAGGTTGCTTTCCATAAAAACTGCAGAGATTTGACAACTCATGCAAACAGGTTATTTTATTTTTAGCATTAGGGATAATAGTCCGGTCAAATTAGACGAAAAAATAAGAGTAAAGTTACATAAATTCCCACCAAGCTGAAAATCGGTAAGATTGCTTAAAATATCATTAAAAACAAAACTTGAAAGTTCCCCATCTTTCCCCTGTAAGGAAAAAATGTTATTCAAGGTCAAAGGTCAAAAAAATGAGTTTTTCGCGATTTTCAGCAAAACGGTAAGTTTTATCATAAAAATACCTTAGACAAAAATTGTAGATTATAAAATTATCTACAAAAACTAAATTAATACTTTTTTTTCTACGAGCCACCGTTTTTGAGATATAACGATTCAAAAAGTTGTAAAAGTTGTAATCGTCATAATATGCATGAGTACGCCACGTATATATACATCTCTGTAGTTGTAATATATGTTAAAATATTTTTCTATCGGTCATTGTAACTTACACTACTAATATAAAATATACATAACTTATAACTATAAGAATATCAGGTAAAATGAAACCCAGTCCCTTAATTTATACGCTTTTGTAACCTTGAGAAAACATCTGTCCCCTGTTCAATTGTGTGCGTGGCTAGGGTCTTATACCTGCTATAGTAAATAAAATACTGCTAGTGTTGAACGCCAGTTGGTAGTGAAAACACGTGTTTATCCTAACCTATATCGTGCTGTATTGAGTTTGATAACAAAAATGTCGGAATATTGTTTTATTTGTGCTAAACTTTTAACTGAAAGTGAAATTGTTACTGTTGAACGTGGTATGAAGACATTAATTAATGCAAGTATCGAAAGAGCAGATGAATATTCGGATTACCTAAAAAATCAAAAATCTGTGACAATACATGAAAATTGTCGGAAAACTTATACTCGAAAATCTTCTATTGCTGCAGCTAATAAAAGACAACGTGAAGAACAAGAAGCCGGTACATCCACAGAAAGTCCTCCTCGTACTAGATTACGTTCGAGTGAATCAGCTTTTTGTTATAAAAAACAATGTCTATTTTGTGGCCAGGAATTGAATGAAGAATATGAGAAAAGAAAACCCTCAGATATTCGCCGTCGAATCAGTCAAGTAAGTACCCTTCAATTTAAAGATTCAATTCTGGAAATTGCTCGGACTCGTAATGATACTACAACAAAAGATGTACTTGCTCGACTCGAATTTGAATATGATTTAGTTGCTGCGGAAGCTAAATATCATCACGATTGCTACACTTCTTTCATGAAACCTTCCAGTGGACTTAAAATCGGTCGTCCTAAAGACGAAGCTACGAATCGGGCAATGGAGGAAATATTTACTTACATGGAAAGTAGCGATGACTGTCAATTTACTTTAAACGAATTAAAGAGTATTTGCAAATCTGAAACTTTAGATAACAGAACAATAAAGTTACGACTAAAACTGAAGTATGGTAATAAACTTATTATCACTGAGAAATCTGGAGCATCAACATTCATATGCTTAGTAGATAATCATCATGATATTTTGAATCAAGCCTGGTACGAAAAAAAAAAAGTTAATAAAAAAGAAGAACGATTCAGAGTCCTAGAGGCAGCTGCAGATATAATTCGCGAAGACATTCAAACCGCAGTGTTTGATAATTCTAACTACCCTCCACCAGGTCGCATGTTTGAAGATTTAAATAATGAAATCCCAGAATCGTTGACGTATTTTGTAGAACGAGTGATTTTAAAGAATAAACGATCAAGTTTAGATCACTTAAAATTAGTATGCACAAATATTTGCCATAGTCTCATGACTGCTGTTCGACCAAGGTCTTTTAAGTCTAAATTACAATTAGGCCTCGCAGTTTTTTTTCATCGAAAGTTCGGTTCAAAGCGTCTTATACAAATCTTTTCGTCATTTGGTTTATGTGCATCCTATAATGAAACAATAATGTATGAGGCAGCAGCAGTTTTTCATCGTCCTCCTCATGTCCTATCACCCGAAAGTGGCACGCTCATTCAATACGTTGCCGACAATGCTGATATTAATGTAAATACGCTCGACGGCAATAACACACTCCACATAATGGGTATTATTCAAATTGTTACTCCTAAACATTCAGTTTTACTAGAAGAGCCTATGCCACGAATAAAAGAAGCCCTTTCAGCAATAGATTTCAAAGCAAAAGCTCATGTGCCGATACAGATCTATCAAAATGACGGTGTGGTAGGTTACAGTAAAATAAATGTTACAGATTTTGTTTATGGTACTGAAACGGTATCTTTCCTTAAAAAAGCTGATGCTGTATGGTTTTATGGGAAATGGAAAAACGAGTCTTTACCTGGTTGGAATGGTTTTATTGAACGTTTAACAAATAATCATATAAATTACTCTAGATCTCAAATTTCATTTTTACCGTTTATTCACCAACCAGCCAGTAACTATAATACTATTTATACGACTTTACTTTGTGCATTAGAGAATGCAAAACGGTATGGCCACAATGTATGCATCGTGACTTTCGACCAGCCCCTGTACGCTAAAGCTCGAGAAATTGTATCAGCCGCACCTGAGGGCTCTGAAGTATCAAAAATCATCGTCAGACTCGGAGGATTTCATCTACTGATGTCCTTTCTGGGAGCAATCGGTCATATTATGCAAGGAAGCGGCATGAAAGAAGTACTCACAGAAATCTATGCGGTAAAATCATTAGAAAAAATGCTCAATGGTCATGCTTACGCAAGAGCTATTCGAGCTCATACACTACTTCAGCTTACTTTAGCAATTATAATATTAAAAGAAGTTAAAATTGATGACATCGTGGATGCAGATCTAATCATAAATATCGATCACATATTAGATAACACTCTTTCATACAATGATATTGAAAATGATGATGAAGTATCTGGAGCTTTGCTTAATAAATTGAATCAAAAATTAAAAGAATATGAGGAACGAGGACCAACTGCAAAACTTTGGATTCAGTATTTTCATATGGTTTCTATTGCTAAAGAATTCCTAAGAGCTGAGCGTATGGGGGATTGGAAAGCTCATTTAAACTGCGTCAAAGAAATGCTTCCTTATTTTCATGCATCTGGTCATTTTCCTTATGCTAAGTCTGCACACCTTTACTTGCAGGATATGCAACAGTTACAAAATTCGATAGATCATGAAGTTTACGAAAGATTTTCAGACGGATTTTTCACAGTTAGGCGTTCTGACAAATTAAGTTGTGGAACTTCAACGGACATGGTAATCGAGCAGTCTATGATGAAAGCCATGAAGACAGATGGAGGTATTGCTCGAGGGAGAAGTACAAAAGAGAGTGTCATAAGTAAATGGGTTTATAGTATGCACGCTATGAATACCGTTTGTGAAAAATTAGAAGATCTCGCTAACGTCAGGATGGATACGACCGAGCAGCATGTTGATGCAAGTGATTCGCGAATGAAAAAAGATGCTAAAGACGTACGAAAACTTTTAGAGTGGTTTTCAACGCATGATCCTTTTCCAGACGTTAGCAAAATTGTTTCTATTGCGAGTGGTGTCGTTGGTGATGATAAAATCAATTGTTATAAAGCTCGTGAAGTTGGGCTTGCTTCTATGGCAAAAATGACAGGACTCACATTCAATAATGTTAAATTAAAACGCTCTGACAAAGTTGTTCCTCTTTTAGCTATTACTAGTACCATAAAAGTTCATGAAGAAAAAGTACCTGTAGACCCTGTATTGTTGTTCCAACGCATGAGTATTACTGCAGCATTTCAAGATGAAATAGAAAACTATTTTGAATATGAACTATCTCCCTACCCTTTATCGTTATTCGATGACATCGGGATGCGTAAAACACAGAAGTCTGCAATTTACGATTGTTTCGAAACGGTAGACTTTGATATTAACAACACAAATGCGACATACATCATTGACGGAGGATACTTACTACATCGCGTTGTGTGGGATAGTGAAGAAACATTCAACGTTATATTAGATAAATACGTACAGTATGTACGTCGACATTTTGGTTCCCGAGTTACTGTCGTATTTGATGGCTATCATGATTGCACGAGAAATACCAAAGCTGCAGAACAGCGTCGTCGAACTTTAGCAACATCTTCTTCTATTGATATTTTATTTGATGAAAATATGACAGTTCCAACCAGCCAACAAAAATTTCTTTCTAATACTCACAACAAGTCTCGATTCATTTCAATGTTGAAAGAAAGATTTACTACGGAAAATATATCGGTAAGACAAGCTGATAATGATGCTGACGTATTGATTATTGAAACAGCAATTGAGCAATTCAATGTGACAAATACAACTATTGTTGTTGGTGAAGATGTAGACTTACTCGTATTATTGACTGCTCGAACTCCAACTGAAAAAACTATTTTCTTCTTAAAACCAGGAAAAGCTCAACATCAATCAAAAATGTATTCATCAAAAAGTTTATCTACTTTTGCAAAGTGTCAAAATCATGTACTATTTTTACACGCAATAAGTGGCTGTGATACGACATCTGCATTTTACAGGAGGGGAAAAATAACAGTTTTCAAACTATTTGAGAAACAAAATTTAATTGAATGTGCTGAAGTTTTTAAAAATAGTAATTCTACTCGACAAGAAATTATTACCAACGGCATTCGCTTTCTTCTTTCTATGTACGGAGCTCCTAAAAAAACTACCTGCTTAGATAAGTTTAGATATGCATGTTTCGTTAGAAACACCAAAAGTAAAAAACAAGTACAATTAGCTTGTCTTCCTCCAACCTCAGTTGCTGCTCATCAACATCTTTTTAGAGTATATTACCAAGTTCAAGTGTGGCTTGGTTATCAGCTAGACCCTACAGACTGGGGTTGGAAGTTGGTCAACAATTTATTGGAACCAGTGCATACTTTACTTCCACCTGCGCCAGAAAAACTTTTGAACTCGATTTTTTGCAACTGCAAAAAGGGATGCAGTGCTAAATGTGGTTGCAAAAAAGTCGGATTGTTTTGTTCTCCCGCATGTACGCATTGTCAAGGCCGGTCGTGTTCTAATATTGAATCACCAACAGAAGAGGATCCGTTTGATTCCAACGAGGCAACATGCGATACATCGCTATTAACGCAGTTTACATGCACTCAGGATGAAGATGAAGAAGAACAAGAAGAACAAGAACAAGAACAAGACGAACAAGAACAAGAAGATCAAGAAGAAGAACAAGAAAAAGAATTTGACAGTTACGACTCGGACGATTAAATTTCACTACATTTTTTTTAACTTAAATTGCCTTTATTTTTTCAATCTCTGCTAAAATCCATTATTTTTCAATAGTTTCAAATAAAACAGGATTAAAACTGACCGGTGGAATAGGCCTACTGGGGAAACCACGTAAAAATAAAACGCGCCAAGTACACTACCTCATAGGTGGCGAGGAAACGTGTGCATATTATGACGATTACAACTTCTACAGCTTTTTGAATCGTTATATCTCAAAAACGGTGGCTCGTAGAAAAAAAAGTATTAATTTAGTTTTTGTAGATAATTTTATAATCTACAATTTTTGTCTAAGGTATTTTTATGATAAAACTTACCGTTTTGCTGAAAATCGCGAAAAACTCATTTTTTTGACCTTTGACCTTGAATAACATTTTTTCCTTACAGGGGAAAGATGGGGAACTTTCAAGTTTTGTTTTTAATGATATTTTAAGCAATCTTACCGATTTTCAGCTTGGTGGGAATTTATGTAACTTCGAATGTCTAAATTGACCGGACTATAATGCATTATCATCTTACTAAAGATAGGAAAACCAGAAAAAGGCATTCGGTCTTGGCATCAGGCGGGACCCGCGTCTTTCGCAAGCCGGGCGACTGCACTACCAATTATGCTACCGAGACCAATAACAGACCGGACGAATTTCTCTGGTATATAATACCTGACAGCCAGGTTCTTGTTCTTTTTTTTTTTTTTTTTTTTTTTTTTTCATATTTGTTTACAAACATGCAATCAGTCCTGAGACTATAAGCAGTTTTTTTAGTTGAATGTAACAGTGGCGTGTAGGCATGCCTTGACCACTATCAGGCTGCCTTCATGGTTGTACTATATTTTATACTGTGATGTCCCATAGGTGCAGTCTTTTCAGACGTCTTCTTTGCAGTGGTTGAATCAGACTCTGGGCCAGTTCGTTTTGATGACTACTTATTCGAGTTTTATATGACTTTACTAGCTTCTGGCCGCCGGCCTACGGCCGACTCGCGGCCATGAGCTAGGTCTGCGACGCTGGCCGCTCCGGGGCTTCGCCCCTCCCGCGGCTGCGAGGCCCCCGGGGGCCTCGCCGCAGCTCGGCCTTCGGCCTCGCAGTTGTTTGAGGGGGGGTTTATGTTTCGCGAATCGCGCTCTCGTTCTTTTCTGGGAAGAAGGTGTTTTAGCAAAAAAATCCTAGTGCGGGGTTGGCCGCTCCGGGCTTCGCCCTCCCGCGGCCGCGAGGCCCTACGGGGCCTCGCCGCAGCTCGGCCTTCGGCCTCGCAGTTGCTTGTAATTAGGTTCACTGTTCCGGGACAAAGCTCTCGTCCTTTTCTGGGTGGTAGTTGTTTTAGCAAAATGATCCTAGTGCGGACGCTCAGCCTACGGCTTCGCGAAGTTACTTGAAGATCGATGATGGACGCTCCGGGCTTCGCCCTACGCGGAGTTCGGCCTCTGGCCTAACAGTCGAAGCTCGGCCTGCGGCCTCGCTGGGGGTTTGGAAACCAACGCTACGGGCTGCGCCCTACGCGTAGTTCGGCCTTCGGCCTCACGCTCGAAGCTCGGCCTCCGGCCTCGCCTATTAGTAACTGAGGCAATTAACTTTGGACTTCCCCGTGTGCGGGCGCTCAGCCTACGGCTTCGCGAAGTTAGTAGGGCCGTCATGAGGGACGCTCCGGGCTTCGCCCTACGCGGAGTTCGGCCTTCGGCCTCACATTCGAAGCTCGGCCTGCGGCCTCGCAAATTCTACAATGTTTCCGTGAAGATTCACAAGATTTTTTCATACAAAGTAGCATTATCAGTGACTCCCAGTACATTTAGTATGGGAAGTCTTACTATGGAAGGCGAAAAGTTCAATGTCCTTTATTCGTACTGCAAGGGGGTAAACTACCCTTAAATGGGTCAGATCGTTAAGAGTGGATAGTTTTGAACAGTATGACATACTTTTTTTTAAAAAACAAAGCAATTTTGTTTTTCGGGTAAATCTCAGAAATTACCCTCAAAATTGGGTAATTTTTTTCACCATACTGTAGGCCTTACTAAACCTGTCAAAAAACTCAAATAACATTTTCCTGTAAAATGACGCAAACTTCCTGAAAAATCAACTTTAGTAATTTTTTTAAATGTGATATTTTCAAATGGCCGCCAGTGTACTTGCCATGTTGAATTCTTTACATTTTACACTTTCGGTGCAATCTCAGTTATATTGCACGAAGAACGGTATCTTTAGTTTTTTTCTACCTTGCACACAACTCCTTCAAGGTACCTTCAAAGTGACCCCTTCCAAAAAAAACTTTTAATGCTCATTTTCAGTGTTGCCAGTTGATTTTGATAGAAATGGTCAAATGTCATTTAAATGGGTGCACTTAACCACCTTGGGGCATGTTTATTCCTGAAATACCTTTATTTCTATTTTCGACTTTTTCGGGCCATTTCTCAAAAACTACTAAAGCTACCAAAAATATTTTGTAACCTGGCAATCCGCAAGCACGAGCTATACTATTGGCTAGTACATTCCATCCCTCTCAAAAATTGGCAACACCCAAAAAAGTTCAAAAAACAGTTTGAAAATCGCAAACTTTTTACAAAATGGCCGCCAGCTCGTCCGCCATCTTGAAATTCAGAAATCCCGTATTTTTCCCATAATCTGGACTATATGTGGCAACACTTGGCGTTTTCACTTTTTTTCTCCCATATGCGGAAGTATCCGTCACTAACTTTAAAGACACCCATGTCGAAAATTTTATTTTCTACCATAGTTCCCAGTGTTGCCAGTCGATTTTTGCAAAAATACTAAAAGGTCATTAGGGCCCTGGGTTGCCATCAAACTGCATTCAAGTTTTTTTGACAGCTGTCATATTTGTCATTTCGACTTTCCCGGGCCCTATCCCAAAAACTACCATGAATTTGGTAGGAATTCACATTCCTGGCAATACTTGAGTAAATTACCCACAATCGGTACATACTACGTAAAACGCTCAAGTGTTGCCATCTACCGGAAAAATCACCTCAAAAATGGTCAATTTCGCTGATCTTTACAAAATGGCCGCCAGCGCCGCCGCCATCTTGGATTTTTATAATCTGTGGATGAGGATGTCGAGTGGACTATAAAAGCAACACTCTTCAGCAAAAATTTTGAAAATCGAACAAAAACTCACTTCACTATGGCATCGCAAAAACCACTCTAAAACCCGTTTTTCAATCCAAGATGGCGGCCTGGGGACGTTCTTTTTTTAAAATTTTATTTTTTTAAAATACCCAATTTGGACATGGCAACACCCAGTTAAAAAAAAAAAAAATTCAGCGCCACTAACAAAAAAGTTGATGTTTGAAAAAAAGACGCCATCTTGTTTTTTGAAAAGAAAAAACTGAAAAACCTGCGTTGATAAAAATAACAAAAATTCCCAAAAAGTGAAATTAACCCTAAAACACCTCAAAACAACTGAAAAACACTCCTGATCAGTGAGTGAGTCAGTCAGTGAGTGGTAATCGAGCTTTATATATTATAGATACTTTTGGCTATTTGCTGTTTTACTGTAAGTATGTTCAAGTAATCATGAATTTCCTCCATTCTTGTGAACCACGGGGCATTGACAATGGCTTTCAGCACACTGTTTTGGAATCTTTGCAGAATTTCTATGTTTGATGTTTTCGCTGAGCCCCACAGTTGTATACCGTAAGTCCATATTGGTTTAAGTATGGTTTTATATAACAGTAACTTGTTCTCGACAGTGAGTCGCGAGTTCCTACCCATAAGCCACTCTAGGGATCTATATCTGTAGTTCAGTTCATCACGCTTTTTCTGAATGTGTGTTTTCCAGGTTTGTTTTCTATCAAGGTAAAATCCAAGGTATTTTACGCTTGTGTTATGTGGTAGGACCTCTTGACCTAATTTAACAGGAGGACAATCTTCTCTTCTCAGGGTGAATGTGATATGATGTGATTTAGTTCCACTAGCTTTAATTCTCCAAGAGTGCATCCAGGAATGTACATCATTTAAATGTTCTTGCAGTTTTTTTGATGCTACTTCAGGATCTGTGTCATTTGACAGTATGGCTGTGTCATCTGCAAAAGTGGCTGTTACGACATTCTCCGACTCTGGTACATCGGCTGTGTAGATCAGATACAACGACGGTCCCAGTACGGATCCCTGTGGGACTCCTGCTTTTATATCATAAAAATCGGAGGTAGAGTTGTTGATTTTGACATAAAAGATACGACTTTCTAGGTAGGATTTCAATAACAGGTACAGATTATGCGGCAAAAGCTTTTTTAGTTTATAGAGTAACCCATTGTGCCATACTTTGTCAAAAGCTTGTTGCACATCCAAAAACACTGCCGAGCAGTACTTTTTATTTTCTAATGTGTTCCTTATGTACTCACACACTCTGTGAACTTGTTCGATGGTCGAGTGATTCTTTCGAAATCCAAATTGGTGCTCAGGAATAATTGCATTATCAGTCAGAGTTTCATTGAGGCGCAGTGAGATAATCTTCTCGAGAACTTTTGATAGCACAGGTAGGAGGCTAATTGGTCTATATGAAGATGCTAAATGCGGTGGCTTCCCTGGTTTGGGGATCATTATTATCTGCGAGACTTTCCATATACTTGGAAAGTGCGCAACTCGTAACACAGCATTAAACAATGAAGTGATAAAAACAATACATTTCCGTGGCATGTTACGCAACACCTCAGCCGTGATCAGGTCGAACCCTGGGGCTTTCTTGAGTTCCAGATTCATAATTATACGACGAACTTCGGCAGGGGTACAGCATCTAAGGGGGGGACTTAGCTGTAAGTCAGTTTCAAGGAACGTCATAACCTCGCGATCAATACTTTCGTTTCCAATGTCAGTGTTGGGCGTGAATACGTTGCTCAAGAATAAGGCGTACGCTTCTGCTCTTTCTTGGACCGTTTTTGCCCACGTTCCATTTTCATTTTTAAGTGGATGTCGAGAAGGAAGTGGCTTTTCACGAGATTTCACCGTTTTCCATAGTGAATATTCGTTCTTGGCTGGAGCTGTTGGGGTTAGACTTTGCAGATGTTGTTGCAGTGTCTCATTTTCTAAATTTACCAAGAGCTGTTTAAGATCAGCAGCTGCTTTGTTGAAATCTCTTTTATCTGCTGGGTGGCGACTGCTGTGCCACACTCTTCTGAGGCGCCGCTTCTCTAGGACTTTTTCTTTTACAATGTTCGCCACGTTTTGGTCTTTCAGAGTATTTGATTCCTGAAGTGGCGGTGTGGAAGACCAGGCAGCTCTTTGTATTGCTTTAGTTAAATATTCAGCAGCGTTATCGATATCTTCCTCGGTTTTAAGGCTAATTTTTAGTTCCAAGTTTTCGTTTAGGTATCGTTGAAATGCTCCCCAATCTGTGTGTCTATTATACAAATATGGAGGGACAGCTCTCTTTATTATTGTAGAACTTACGGTTGCAATTACTGGGGTGTGGTCTGATGACGAGTCAAAGCAACTTTCTACATCCAAAAAATGTGTTGGTACTCCCTTGTAGATGAAGAAGTCTAATAAGTCTGGTAATTTAGCTGGGTCAGCAGGCCAATAAGTTGGTTCTTGTTCTGATGTTTCTTTCGAGTGTTTAAGGTATATGCCTAAACATTGGTGAAATCAGGTCCCGCCTGATGCCAAGACCGAATGCCTTTTTCTGGTTTTCCTATCTTCATGCAAACATAGTTTTGATAAAAAATATTGTACAGTCAACAGCACATCAGGCTGCCCAGTTTTTTTTATCATGACATTTCAATGCAATAGAGCAAAGAGGACTGACCGGAAATGGGTAGCCTGTCATGCCGTTGATCTTCAGGTTGATGTGAAACCTTTTTGTTGAGAATTAATTGAAATTGTTAACTAAGCTTGTGTCTTCTGGGAAACACTTGTGTAGAGATCGCCTAAGCTGCAATGACGCGCCCCTCCACCGCGGCTACCTATACAAGAGTACTTGATTCTAAACGAAGATGCAGTGGAGGGCTACCTATCTTTAAGTTATGAAGTTTCATTAAACAATGATTTTGTTATGTTTTATATGTTAAGATACTGAAAATAAAAAAAGTTGAAATGAAATATTTTAGTTTATTTATCTACAGTTATTCATTATCTACTATTTTAAGAACTAAATTCTATTGTAACAATAATAATATTAATGGTACAGTCTAAAAGTGTCTCACTCTCACTTCAATATGAAATAAACTTCGTCGCGTCCTGCGTACGTTGCCTTGTTTGAACAATATCTTTATAAATTGCGGCTTATGTGTTATTCTGGTGTCTAAGCTATATAACTGTTAAGTTTCATACAAATCCGTCCAGTTGTATTTACATGAAAGAGTAACAAACATCGATACTTACAAACTTTCGCATTTATTATATTAAGAAGGATTAACCCTCATGAATGGTCAGTTGTTGGTGAAAACATGGTTTTAAGAGTTTCATTGATGAGTTAGAATAATAGGTGGCAGTTTTAAACAGGGTGACTTTGCAAGTACTTGCCAAAATTTTAAAATAAGCTCTACAATCTAAACCTACGTCTTAATCGTGTTTTTTTTAAGTAGTTGTTGACTTATTCAAAGAAATCTATTTCTTTGAATAAGTCAACAACGACGTTTCGACGACCGTCTTGGTGTAATTGTTGAGAAGTCGGCTACTACACCAAAGGTCGCGGGTTCGATCCCCGCACAGTACAAACATTTGTGTGCATGAACATGTCTGTTTGTATTGGTCTGGGTGTTTCCTATGTATATTAAGTATGTATTTACAAAAGAAAAAAGTATTTAAGTATGTTTATCCGTTGTCTAGTATCCATAATAACGGACTATAATTAGCCTACTTGGGACTAGATGGCGCTGTGTGGAAGAATGTCCAAGGATATTTATTTATTTAGTTCCTGTTACCAAGTTGCTCCTCCTAAAAATTGGCATGTACTTGCAAAATCACCCTGTATAGCCACACAACTTATTCTGCAGTTTTGACGTCCCCCTCACTCAGCTTTTGCTTCTCAAACATCAACCTAAGCTGTTCCGTAGCAGACATTGGCAGTCTATCATTAGCACCGAACTTGACATTAGGCAGCTCTGCAGTATTCAGCTCTGGGTTCTTGAACGTAAACGGTGTCCATGGCCCTTGAATTGAAGGGTGGTCTGTGTACTGGTATTTCCGTAGTCTGGTACTGGCAACGTCACCTTGCTGGGTGCGGAGCACTTCGATCCATTTTGTTATTTCGGAGTGGGTTTTATTGCTGAAGTTCATCCATACTCTGTCACCGTTTACTGAAATGAAAGCAGTTGTAAAGCAATAAATTATGGATAGATTAGCATCCTTGAATACATTCTGGTGTTAGTACTGTGACAGTGATCTCATGAAGGAAACCAAAGGTAGAGGGAATAAGAAAAGGGGGTTAATGTGCAAAATAAATAACATAACTCGTAACATACTGAATGAAGACGGTGTGCTGTGAGGATTGAAGCTACAGATACACATGCTCATTAACAAATATACACATGCTTGAAATGAGCATGCTCATTATTAGAAATGGTTTGATACACATCCTACTACTTAGTACTAGGACTTACTAAGTAGTAGGATGTGTATCAAACCATTGCTAATAATGAGCAATGTGTAGCTTCATGTCTAAAAATATTTATTATATTTATATTCCAATAATTAGTACTTACGGTACTCAGCGACTGCCACCGGCCCACGATGCCTCCGTGGCTTCAGATATACTACCACACCAGGATTCTGCTTGGCAAAGTCTACTAAGTCTTGTTCTATAAAATCTCTGAAAATGATAATATTTGTATGTGAGAAAATAGGCTACACCACTGACATTTTGATACAAATACGTAGATATGTAGGGTTACTGTGCTAAAAAGTGGCACCTGAAATCAGGACTTTTGCCCCCATGAGCAAAGCATTAACAGTTTGAGACAAAACTGCGCAACATGTATCTGTCTCAATTCAATTCAATTTAATAATTTATTGCAAAACCATAATGTTTTATAAATAATAATAATGTTTTCTCGTTTACACTCTAAGGAAATAATCATGCTATCTTGTACACAGTCAAAGTATAGGTATGCATGCCAGGGTAAATTTTTGGCTTTGCATCAGTAATGGCTTAACGCATCTATACCTTACTTAAATATCATTGGTCTACACTGCAAGAAGAAAAACAATATACTAATAAACATAGAAAGAAGACGTAAAATGAAGGGGTGACACGGTCGACCAATTAATCGAATACGGCAAGTGTCTGACAAGTTTTAAAAGCAATTTTTTGATGACAATTGGCTATTGCCATTAAAATCAATCGAGCCATATCACTCTTAACCCAGACAGACATAAGCACTCTCAATATTTCATTGGTTTCCAACCTTATTGCATCAGCATAAGGTTCAAAAAATGGTGGGAACTATATTCCCTCTGCCTGTTAAAGGGTTAAATGAAGATAACACTCATGCGTTTAGATAATTGCTGGATTGCCTGGTTAAGGGAACTGGTGAAAAAGGTGGTAAGAAAGAATACTTTTTAGCTTTCGAACTTCTTAATGTCAGTGATAAACCAAAATCAGCACAATTAAAATAATGCGACCTCAATCATATAGAACAGACATATTCCTTATATTATCAATGTTTTCTGTCATAATTTCTTGAGAAATCAGGTCTGTATGTTTACATAACGCAAGTGTTTTGGTTACCTTAGACCCCTGCTAGCGCCATTGGTTTTACAGAATTTGAGCACAACTCTTTGCAATTGGCACACGTAACGCCCCACTCCATTCTCCAGCGGAGCTCTTACGAAGCCAGACTTCAAAAACAAACTTTTATTCGACATTTTGTTATTAATTTGCCCAACATACAGGCCTTGCTATTTGAGGTTAGAATTGCTTCGTATGTCACTGTCAAACTGAACTGACGTCTTATTAACAAATGCTCCGAATCGTGTCGAAAACCAAGATTTATCAGGAACTGAAAAATAAAAAAAAAAACTACGGTACGAGTAGGTACAGACGAGATGCTATTTTTTGTTTGTAGGTGAAATATGTAGTACAATCAACGGATACCCATTTCCGTTTTTATCTTGCTCTTGGCACAGTATAATACTGTGCTCTTGGCAACTGACATGACTGACGGCAAGGAGGAATGACCGTGAATGGGTAGCCTTTCATGCCGTTGACCATACACCCACGCTTACTTGTTGTTTGTAGCTTCGAATGGAGCGATAGGCTCCACAAGACTGCAAAAGCAGCGGTGCCCCCATGCGTTTGCTTAAACGACCCACATTTCTATATATCTCTCATCTCCTTAAACGAACCCTAAGGCCTACCTGATACGTTTTTACCAAATAGTAACTGTAAAAGTTTAGCTGCCAAGGCCGCCGGCATCCATCAAATTAAACGCAACACGCGCGTAAGCTTCGACCAGTGTTGAGTACGACACACGCAGACCAAATACGGCGAGGAAGTAAACGCGGATTTGTATGGCACGTTGTCGCGGCCTCTGGTGGCGGGTAGATGAAACCGTTTTTTTTCTACGCAACTCCGCGTTTACTTCCTCGCCGCGTTTGGACTGCGCATGTCGGAATAGGCACTCCGGTCTGATTCCCATGGGCCTGTGAATTCAAGTATATGGCATCGTGAACGCGGCCTCTGGTAGCGGGTAGACGCAACGGGTTTTTTTTTAAGGGAAATCCGCGATGGTTAAGTTGTTATAATGTTGGAATAAGCACTAAAATTCAATCCCGTAAAAGTCGACAAGAAGTTGGACTCAGAGTTTCTAAATTGTGCGATATAGAATGATTTTGCATCATCATTCATCTTAGTAACAAAGGAAACCTTAAGTGGGTTTGTATGCTTCTCAGACAACATGTTTTGCCTTATATGTGTCACCGGAAAATAACAAAAACCGTAAATTTATAAATTTCCTAGGAAATTTATAAACTTTCGTAGGATTCTAAACGAGAAATAAATTGTATCATTTTACGCCCACATTTCCGGAAATTTATAAATTTGCGACGACTCACGGTAAATTTATCAACTTACGGATATCTATCCGTAAGATTCTAAACGGTTCGACTAATCAGAGAAGAGCTTTTAATTTTACGCTTTTATAAATTACGGAAAATAACACACTGCTCTCTGATTGGTCGATGTTGACAGTAGCAATGCTTGTGTTCGTAGATTATGGTACAATCACATTTGCCAAACTGTACAGAATCAGAATCAGAATCAGAAATATCTTTATTTAAATAGACCTGTTACAAGTGCTTTCAAATCGTCAAAAACTTAATCAAACAAACAAAAATACACTTAATAATAGACTTAAATACTATAATAGAAATAATAAATAAATACACAGTATACAAACATAATGTGACTCAACCACCGGTGTCGGAAAGTTGTTTCTGTACTGAGAAGAACCGGCAAGAAACTCAGCAGTTACTCTTTTCAATATGTTCTGTACAATAATCCGTTAGTAAATTACAATTTTGTTAAGTACACATACAGTTATACAATTTCAAGAAAATGGTTAGTGCACAAAATAATGTTCAATTATTAAAAGCAATTAACAACATTGTTTAGAAAAGACTACTGGTTAACATTATAAAAAAGGAGTTTTGAGGTTCACATCCAGTTATACAATTCAAAGAAAAAAATGTTTGGTTGGTTCACATTATTATGTTGAATCCGTATAATTATTACAAAATCGCTAATTGGAGTCCGCGTCGAGCTGAGAGCTTACTCCCAGGCGTTCCTATCCATAAGGTAGTCGGCTGTGGTATAATATCCTTTTTTTAATAAGACAGTTTTAATATGATGTTTAAACCTATGTAAAGGTAACTTACAAATTGCTTCTGGAATTTTGTTGTAGTAGTGTATACCTTGCCCCATAAAGGAACCTAAAACCTTTTGTAACCTGAATAATGGAAGCGCAATTTTATTCCTATTCCTCGTATTTTTGTCATGTATGTCACTATGTTTAGTGAAGAGATTAATATTTTCTCGCACCAATATAATACAATTATAAACGTATTGAGAAGCCACAGTAAGAATCCCAACTTCCTTAAAAATATCCCTAAGCGAGGTCCGTGCACGAAGCTTGTAGATGGATCTGATGGCTCGCTTCTGAAGAATAAATATGGTTTGTATATCTGCTGCCTGGCCCCAAAGTATTATACCATATGACATAATACTGTGGAAATAGCTGAAATAAACCGATCGAGCTGTGTCTACATCTGTCAAAGATCTTATTTTTCTAATAGCAAAAGCAGCTGAGCTAAGTCTGCCTGAAAGCTTGTCTATGTGAGGGCTCCACTGCAATTTAGAGTCTATCGTCATTCCAAGAAAAACTGTTGAATCTACAAGCTCCATATCATTACTATTTATTTTCAAATCAATGTGGTTATTTCTAACATTAGGCAACTTGAAATTAATACATTTAGTTTTGTTTGCATTTAACTGAAGGTTGTTGGTTGTAAACCATTGCAAAACCTTAGAAAGTGCATTGTTTACGTCATCAAAATTATCTTTATTTCTATCGACATTAAAAACTAATGATGTATCATCTGCAAATAAAACTATGTCACAAAGGTCTCTAACGTAAAAAGGTAGGTCATTTATATATACCAAAAATAAAAAGGGGCCCAAAATTGATCCCTGTGGAACCCCCATTTTGAGCAGTGATCCGGAAGATGAAGTGCCATTCACGTCGACTTTTTGAGTTCTGAAACTAAGAACTCTCTGAACTACATTCATCAGTTTCGAATACCTACCTGTCTGGACTTTTACTTTAAAACTGGGTAGGTTTAACGGGTTACTTTTTACAATTTTAATTGGCTGATAACCCCTATGTTATGTATGAAAGTGAGGGTAGTGTGTGTAAAATGTTGACATGCCAGTCTGTGTCTGCAGCCAGCAAGGTGGTCCTGTATTTTAAAGTAAATCATGTGTAAGTGAACATTACATTGGCGACGAGGTGAAAAATCAGTGGAAAAACGTGCAGTGAAGTGAAAATAAATAAATTCAAGTTACAATAGAAAATAGGTTTTGCGAAAATGGGTATTAAATTTTGTGAGTTTGAGGTAGCACATGGCTGCTGGAAAAATTATGTAGAAAGATTCATGTTTTGTTTGGAAGCAAGTGCAATAGAAGAAGATGGAAAGAAGAAAGCTAATTTGTTAGCAGTCTGTGGCCCAGATTTGTATGATTTGATTATTTCTTTGATTGCGCCCCAACAAGTAAGTGAGGTTACTTTTACTACTATTAAGTTGAAGTTAGACAATCATTTCCACCCTACACCAAATGAAATTGTTCAATCCTATAAATTTCATACTCGATATCAAGAACAAAACGAAAAAATGAGGGATTTTATAGCTCAGTTGAGGAAATTAAGCATAAATTGCAACTTTTCTGATTTGAATCGCACCTTACGTGACAGACTGGTCTGTGGGGTTAAAGATAAAGAATTACAGAAGAAACTTCTTCAACAAAATGTTTTAACCTTTGAACAAGCATGCTCACTAGCTTTGTCATACGAATCAGCTGATGTAGACGCAAGTATTTTAGTCTCACGGCCTAACACAAGCAACCTAGACCTGGAAATCCCAATGGAGATAAATAAAATTACAAATCAAAACATTAAAAAACAAATTGAAAGGAAACAGTGTTTTCGGTGTGGAAAAGAACACAGGGGTGAGTGTCGATTCCGCTGGAGTAAATGTCATTTTTGTGGGAAAGTAGGACACATAGAGGCAGGGTGTATGAGCAAGAAAAATCAAGATAGTGGTATGAAGTCTAACTGTAACACTGTACATGATGAGTACATAAACAACATGAGTGTGAACCGAACTCCGGCATTTGTTATGAAGTTACTGTTGAATGGTGTTGAGTTAGAGATGGAAGTCGACTCGGGATGTGCTTTTACACTTATTAGTGAACAGACAGCTCATTACTTGTGGAACGGGCAGTTACCAAAACTTGACCCAGTGGAAATAGCGCTTAAAACTTGGACTGACAGCAAATTAGTGTTGTTAGGCCAAACAAACATTGCGGTTAAAAATAAAAATGTGGCTAAGTATTTGCCTCTTTTTATAGCGAGAGGAAATGGGCCTAGTCTTATAGGACGAAACTGGTTTGAAGAGTTGAAAATAAGCATACAGGGAGTTTATAGTATAAAGCTAGGGACACACGACGTACAGGAACTCAAAAGTTTATTGAATAATTATAAGGATATTTTTCAAGATGGTTTAGGCAAATATACAGGACCAGTGGTAAGCATTAAGGCCAAAGAGGGAATGGTACCAAAATTTTTAAAAAGTCGTTCTATTCCCTTTGCATTAAAAGAAAGAGTTTATAAAGAAATAGATAGACTAGTAGCTGAGGATGTACTCGAGCCAACACCACATTCAGAATGGGCTACACCTATAGTTCCAGTTCTTAAACAAAATGGGAGCGTAAGGTTATGTGGGGACTACAGATCTACTGTAAACATAGCAATTGATACAGATACATACCCATTACCTACATTGAATGAAGCCTTTGCTGAACTCCAAGGAGGGGCACTATTTACTAAAATAGACCTAGAACAGGCCTATACACAAGTGTTAGTGGATGAGGCCACAGCAAACTTATTCACACGCAACACTCCCAAGGGTCTCTATAGAGTGAAGAGATTACCCTTTGGAATCAAAGCATGCCCAGGGATTTTTCAAAGACTTATGTCATCCCTCC
The DNA here is from genome assembly GCA_950022985.1 of Udea ferrugalis. Lineage (NCBI taxonomy): Eukaryota > Metazoa > Arthropoda > Insecta > Lepidoptera > Crambidae > Udea > Udea ferrugalis. The sequence goes on from OX465545.1 coordinate 5,937,831, forward strand.
TTGCGGATATTCCCGGTGTGGCAGTCCTATTGGACGATATCGTCCTTGGGGCTAAAAATATTGAAATGCACAACACAAGATTAAAAATGGTGTTACAGCGCCTCCAAGATGCAGGCCTACGTGTCAATAAGAAGAAATGTATATTTGCAACCACTTCAGTTGAATTTTTAGGATTCACAATTGATAAGAATGGCATACATCCATGCTTGACCAAGATCTGTGCAATTAAAAACACGCCAGCCCCACGTAATGTAAAAGAACTACAAGCGTTCCTAGGACTGCTCAATTTCTATGACAGGTTTATGAGACAGAAAGCGACGATTGCAGAGCCGTTATATCGGTTATTAGACAAAAAAGGTAAATGGCTATGGCATAAAGAACATCAAACTAGTTTTGAGAAGCTGAAAACAATGCTTACAGGGGGTGACACATTAGTTCACTACGATTTAAAAAGGAAGTTGATATTGACGTGTGATGCGTCTCAGTATGGGCTAGGTGCTGTTCTGGAACATGAAATGGATGACGGTAGCATTAGGCCTATTATGTTCGCGTCTCGTACCATGAATACACACGAGCGTAACTATGCACAGATAGACAAGGAAGGAGCAGCCATCATATTTGGACTTAAGAAATTCCATCAGTACATAAGTGGCAGAAAAGTTTTCATCAGAACAGACCATAAGCCGTTGTTGGGCATATTTGATCCGAAAAAACCGATACCTGCAATTATTTCGCCTAGGATGTTAAGATGGGCGCTGTTACTCAGTACCTACGATTACGAAATAATGTACGTAGCTGGTAAGACAATAGGAAATGCAGATGCGTTAAGCCGCTGGCCAGCTGGTGAGAAGTCGAGTGAAGAAGAATTTACAGGGGTTCTGTTGATTGAAGAGACACCCATACAGCTTGAATTGTCAGCAGCACAAGTAGCAAGATCTACTAAGAATGATAAGATTCTAAATAAAATATTATATTGGGTACGTAATGGATGGCCCACTAAAGGAGAACAAACATACAGAAGCTACTTTCAAAGGAGAGAGCAACTGTCAATATGTCAAGGTTGTTTACTATGGGGTAACAGAGTTGTCATACCTCAAGAAATGCAAGATGCTATCCTAGAGGAGTTACATAAAAATCACGACGGAATAGTTATCACAAAAGCATTGGCTCGGAGTTATTTTTGGTGGCCATCATTGGACAAAGATATTGAACGCATGGTTAAAAGCTGTACCATTTGTGCAGAAAACAGAAACATGCCACCTCAAGTAACACACCAATGGATAAAGCCAGACAGAGCATGGTCAAGATTGCACTTAGACTATGCGGGTCCATTTCAGGGTAAATCTTTTTTGATTCTTATTGATGCCTTCTCCAAATGGCCAGACGTGAAGATTGTTCCTGATTTAAGCAGTGCCACATTAATAAAAACTTTAAGGAACATTTTTGCTGAGCAGGGACTACCTGATGTCATTGTTAGTGACAATGGGAGGAGTTTTATATCAGAGGAATATAAACAATTTTTAAAATTAAACAGTATCAGACAGATTCTTATCCCACCATACCATCCAGGCTCCAATGGTCAGGCAGAAAGAACAGTTCAAACAGTAAAAAATAAGTTAAAAAAACAATCTTCCCTGCCATGGCATATAAAGCTTCCCACAATACTATATGGGTTACGTTCAACGCCAAATAGCGTGAATGACAAGACACCAGCAGAAATGTTGAACAACAGGAAGTTTAGGACGAAATTGGATGGATTAAACCCGTTATCGTATACAAATATGCGAAAAAATGATGAGATAATCAGAAACGAATTGGTCAAACGGAGGTCATTTGTTGAAGGGGACATGGTTTTCATAAGAAATTATAGTGGAGTGCCACGATGGTTGAAAGGGGTGGTAGATAAGAAGTTAGGGTGGTGCAGATATATGATAAAATGTAACGACAAATTAGTAACAAGACACATAAATCAGATGTATGCAGGGGATGCAAATGATAAAGTGGAAATTGAAAAGGTGAAGAAAACAAACAGCTATGGTAGTGATGAAGAAGGTAGTGAACAAGTAACTATTCCCTCTCCAAGTAAATGGGCGAGCATCATAGGAGTATCTGGGCCACAAGACATTGCACCTATTGCACTGGATCAAAGTTCACCGACAAGGTCGTCGGTGGATTACAAGAGGGCACGCTCAGTGTCTCTGACTCCACCGGACTCCAAAAGAGTTGCCTGGGACATGAGCTTTGAGAGTGAGGGACAGAGTGATTGTGAGGATCTTGATTATTAAAAAGACATGATAAGGTGTTAGTAGTAAGGACATAAATAATGACTTAAGTAGTGATAGTGACTTTTAAAGTGATTAGTGAGTTTCGTAGTGAATTAGCCTAAGGGGGGAGATATGTTATGTATGAAAGTGAGGGTAGTGTGTGTAAAATGTTGACATGCCAGTCTGTGTCTGCAGCCAGCAAGGTGGTCCTGTATTTTAAAGTAAATCATGTGTAAGTGAACATTACACCCTACTTAATCAAAATAAGACGGCAGAAAAGTTTATAAAAAAATCAAATACACTTGTAAAATATAACATACAAAACATGGCATACCATCTCGATCATATCCCAAATGGGGTAGTCAGAGTCACACTGAGTTCCCGTCACGATGAACGAACGGAACATTCAGAAGCCCACATTTCACCGAGGCAATTTGAACCCATCGTGGTAAGAAGCGAGCATACCGCCGTTATCTGGGTTGCTTAGATTTTTTATCGGTGTTTCTCATCGCCGGAGAGTTAGCCGCAAATTATACAATGAACACGAAGATGAAATTGTTCTTACAAAATATAAAACATTTAAACCGGCCTTCTACCAAAATTAAATGGCGGAGGAGAGGAATGACACGTGACTTATTCGACCAATCAGAGCGCACATGGCGTTTGGTTACCGCCCATTTATTATTTTACGGATGCGTTCCGAAAGTTTATCAATTTCCGGAAATGAGGGCGTAAAATAATACAATTTATCTCTCGTTTAGAATCCAACGAAAGTTTATAAATTTCCTAGGAAATTTATAAATTTACGGTTCTTGTTATTTTCCGGTGACATATGCATGGACGGAAATAGTATAGAGTACGACAGATCTATTTATAAACGCGAATACTCGGGCCAAACTCGGGCAAAGCCCTGGCCTAAAAATAAAAGGAAATTGATTACTTACGCAGAAGTTTCACGACGCATTTGAGTGTTTGTTGTTGATAAACATTAGGTACAGTCAGCGTCAACAGATTTAGAGTGTTTGAGTCCAACTAATAAAAGAAATACATTCTGACAGCTGCCAGTGTCATTATAAATTGACCTTTATGCAATGCTCGAAGGGTTCAAGTGTTCTGTCAGGCTCAAAAGTCAAGCGACAGCTCATCAATCGTATTACTATAGGATTGAAGTACAATTTTCGATAACACTAGCAACTGTCAAAATGTATTTCTTATTTTCTTAGATCAGTGGGACGGACTGTAGTGTCGAGTTTCGTCAATCAAATTAAACTCATATTCATATTCTTGAATGCACACCATAAGTATAAAAAAGATGGTAAAAACATAGTTAGTATGTACTCAATACAAACGTTTATTTGTATGTTATTGTGTTTATATTGTCTAATTATGTATTTTTTGTTTGTTTAGCCGACAGCTATAGAAATAGTGGGACAATCAGTCTGAATCAGTCCCAGTATTTCTATCAACAGAAATACCTAATAGAAATAGGGGTAAACACCCGTCCAAATCCTATATTTTTTTGTACTAAGGATGTTGTTACGATTTGTGGATGTAGTATTCCTATAAACTACCGATTTGGCCTAATGGTTCAACAAGTTGGCTCCTACACAAAAGGTCGCGGGTTCGATCTGCGCATAATAAAACTTTTGTGTTAAGCACACAAACGTTTTATTCTGACTTGTCTTGGTGTTGCCTATGTTCATATTATGTTAGTAAATTCATTTAGAAAAATTGCACCAGCTGTCAAAATTTGTTAGAATGTGGTTTTTCCAATGGTCTATCTACAAACAGCATTGCGCAAGCTATTTTAAACATTTTTCCAATGCGTATTTCGTTACAAACCCTGTTCTGTCTGTGCTAAGCTGACAATAACGTCCCTGAAATGAAATTAATTTATGAACTGTTTGTCGCATTATTTATTTTCTCAATCGATCAAGCTATACTCCGTGTCATAAAAGATTGAACCAAATCAGTTACCGAAGGGAGCGCAGAACCGCTGGTAATTATAGACTGAGCGGGTACTTGGCTGCACTCGGAGCAAGGGAGCTGTGGAGAGGAGATTTAAATATCTAATTAAATTAAATATTTTACCTAAACCCTTTTTTCTTTGACGCGGAGAATGCATTTACGCACTATCCCGCTCACAAAGTAGGAGAGCGGGGGAGTGTGGGACACACCCAAAATAGGAAAGGGAATACCCACTAAACTCCGCGGAGGCCATCTTCTGCGCGATACCAGAGGTCCCCGAGTACCACCGCGAGGGACTCTACCGACGGACCCCGGCCGCCCAGCTCAACTCGAGGGGAGTTGTACCACCCCTCCTAAACCCACCGGTGTTAACGGCAGTGCGAGGCTACCCGCACCGCCGCCCTCCACGGAGTCACCTGTGCAAAGGAGGCACACGGTCCCCACCATGTGCACTCCTAGCCACCCCGGGGCCCCCTTTAGTCGCCTCTTACAACAGGCAGGGGGAAACCTTGGCAGTATTCTTATGCCCCATACCATAGGAAAATTTACCTATATCCTGCCATTTGACTACGAACCTTTTTTGTCCTAATATGTAGATATTAGGACAAAAAAGGTAAAGGAATAGAGAGAGAGGTAATAGGTAAAGGATATTTGTTCGTGTGATCGCCAAAGATCAAGTTGTTGAACTTGATCTTTGGCGATCACACGGCGCGACGATCGTGTTATAGCAAAATCTGCTATGGTATTCCGGCGGGTATCAAAATTCACTTCCCTCGTGGTGAGGGAACTTTAAAATTAAATTTCTTTGCAACTGTGGTCGTTTGAGAGAAAAGAACTAAGCCAAATAACATTTTTTTGTAGTTTACATACAAAATGAAGGAATATAATAATTGAGAGTGAAGCGTATTGATGATATAAGTAAGCGTGAAGCACCAAAATGTGAATGAAAAGCACCCCTAGTCAAATCTGAAAGGGCAGGGCTGAAAAACTGCCAGGCAAGTGCCGGTACCGCGAAGCATGGCAAAACCGGTAATAGACCGGCATTTGACCGCGATCTCACCTGATGGAAAGCGACGATGCGGTCGACCGTAGAGCATCGGGAAACATAGAGCCCTAACCCAGGTGGAAACATAGAGCGCGTAACCGGGCCGGGCCTTCCCCATGGGTCTCACCTGGTGGACAGGGGAGTTGGGGAGATACTAAGACGGAAGGTACAATTATTGTGTCCATCTCTTCACCGTGGGGGGATATCCCTCTTGAGAAGAAAACCGGGCGATGAAACCCGGATGACGACACGTATGTGTGGCAGGTCCACTGTATAGCGGTGACGCAAGCCAATGCGTCTGGTGATCCGATGGTGGAAGGGGGAATTAATTGTGCAGCTCCAGGGCACACTCTCCAAGGCGTATTTTTTCATTGATATGCACGTCGGGCACCACTGGACGTCCGAAGCCGCTAATCATATTGATGTGGTGATATGTATGAGTTCCCAACTTAGCCCTTTGTGAAGTTAAAATTAAAATAATTCGCCTCCATTCATCCAATGTGACTCCTAGCCAAAGTAGAGCGAACAAAACGCATCCAGTTTGTGATCGCCAGCAAACAAAAACCAACGCCCCGCGCTTTTGAAACAAAGACAACATCTAAATAAAAGGACATTTGTGCAGTGAAAGTATCAGTGAACGAAACGCAAAAATCTAATTAAAAACTTTTCCATCACCAGCGATTGCCATTTGTAGCTGGTTAGTTGTAAAAGGAAAGAAAAAAAAAAAAAGGGACAGTGAACGGATTCTAAATTTGAATTTTAATTGGGCCAAGTCGGTGGGTACAAACGACACGTGTGTAAGTACACACACACATTCACAGCTGTTAGGAATTAACAATGTTGCCACTTTATTAGTTAATTCTAATTTATTTGTAGAAAGACTAAACCAAGGAAATACAAATTAGGAGACCAATTTCATGAAAACGGCATTTTGATAGGCTGGCAGGCTTTATGTAGGTATTTATAGGGTAGAGTAGGTTAGGTATTTTTTCTGATGTAAGGTGCTTGAAACCATATGTAACCGAAATCTATACATGTATAGCTCATATCACAGCTTTATTCAAACAAAGAAATAACTTAAATTTACAAGTTTATGGAAAAACGCAACTAAAGTTTAACTTTGTGCGATATCACTCGTCGTCAACCTCGGCAGTATCTACTCATTGTCCTGAGTGATACTGCGAGAGTGTCCTGTGAAGGAAATATTCTATAAACAGAACCGTACTAAACCTTATTAAGAGAGTATGAGCACATTTAACTATGGCCCTTAAGGTTACTTTTTGAGAATTGAGATGGTTTCATGAGAAAACCAAGCACTACGAAATCGAATCAGAATATGAGGAAATTCGTAAAAGAACTAAGGTTGTTCGAACTGAAAAGTTCTAGAATGGAGCCATTTGACGGCAAGAGCAACGTGACACGTCCACGCAAGGCGGCCGGATGACCTGATAAACGTTGCAGGATTTCGATGGATACATCCAGCCGGCCTGCCAATGCCAAAACATCAAGCCGCTCTGAAAATCTATGGGGAGGCCTAAGTTCGGCAGTGGAGGCCTCATGAATGTTGATTATGATGATAACACTTAAATATCACTGGATCATGGATACGTATAGCCCCAGAGCTTTATTCTAAAAAAAAGAGTAACTTTTTAAAATGCATTAAAAATGTTTTTTTTTTCTTCTCACACCCTAAAATCGCTATTTTATTATTTTAAATGGTAAAAATCAAACTCTGTCGAGGCAGCTATTTAAGAAATGTCCCTGGACATTTGGTGGTTTTATAAACTAGCGACCGTCCGTGACTTCGTCCGTGCAATATCAACAAGTGCTATTTCTTGACTGATTTTGGTCCTTTTCTACATTTTTCTCCTTGCTATTTTTTTGATTTAATCAAATTGACTGTTATCTTAAATTAGTTAGTAGCCTAAAACCACAAATCGTTTTCCTTCTCAATCTCTTAAATCGCTATTTTATTATTCTAAATGGTATATCTCTGGTATATCGCCCAAACGCGGCGAGGAAGTTAACGTGGATTCGTGGTCACGGCCTCTGGTCTTAGCACTCTTAGGTTAGTTGCACTCTGTAAAACTCAACATCTACGGAAGCGCCAGGGCTGTGATCGCGAGAGTGAAACTAACTAAGCCATATGAGATTTTAAAGTTTTTTAAATTTAAATTCGTCTAAGCTTACATCTATCTTTACAGGCGGGCAAAATACAATAGAAGAAGAGCTACATAACAATCTTCCTGCATCCCCCAAAACAAATACAGTTACTCATCGTCGTAACACAATACGTAGGTATAGCTTTTCCTTGTGCATTCACACAGAGAACAGTGAACGAAGTACATTTTTTTCTGCTTTTTTATTAAAAGCATCTAGTATGAGTGTCAGAGAAGCCTTATTGAGAAGCTGGGTCCTACCTTGCGCCACGGCCAGCTACTGCGGCTTGCGACGACGTTACACGTAGTTATGGGTACCTAGCCAGAATCCTATTGAATTGAGAGTTATTGAGGAAATCGAGAAGAGAAATAATGTATGCATAAAACGTGAGTTCTGACGTCACACCTACGTCACTTAGCATCTTGCCCGCTGTGTCGCAATATCTCTCAGACAAATCATTAGTAAGTATCATCAGAATAGCTACAGGTGTCACTGGCAGGCCTTACCTGCGCACTGGCACAGTAAACATAACAGTAGGTTACACGCCGGCTGCACGCCGAGTTATTAGACTAGCGTGCTCACAGACACGCGGCACAGCCCATCCGTACTGCCACCACCTTATTCCCCCCTTATTTTATGCTAGCGTGGGCGTGGAATCGCGTGCCGACATGCCGCGGGACGCGCACTGACACATTCGAACCGAGAGCGGCACGTTTGTATGTAGATATTTTACTGTTCTCTGTTTACTGTAGCAGTGGCGCGGACAATACCCATCTGTCAATGGTTATTTGAATCAAACTCTGTCAAGGGAGCTATTAGAGAAATTCTTTGGATATTATTATAAACTAGTGGCGTAACGACTTCGACAGTGTAGACTTCACTACCTATTTCACCCCATTAGGGGTTGAGTACTTAGAACTTATGAACTAATCTGTTAGTTCTGAATTGATCTTTACAATCTCCAAAAATCCCTTAAATCATTGGAAATTATTCTGCACAGTGCCGTGTCATTAACTCCTTCAACCTATGTTAGTCATTATGATAGTTTTATTTTTAGCGTTAAGGATACCTAATGCATTATCTTCAAACTAAAGATAGGAACCCCTTGATCCCGCCTGACCCTGAGATCGTTTTTTTTTGGGTTTCCTATCTTTAAGCAAATGTACCATGCGATACTCAACAATAGTTAAACTATCCACCACAAATCACATTATGTAGGTGGAACAAAATTTGAAAAATATTACAGTCAGTTGAACTGCAGTCTTTTCTTGTCGGTTTTTCTTCTATTTCTTTACAAATAAGTCGACGCCGTATCCTAAATACTAGTTTCCTTTGTCCACCTTTAAAATTTGTAGCGATCACAGCTGTTGTTTACTATACTATAGTAAATAGTATACTCTATCAGTGCGAAGCCGCGAGGAGCCAGCGCGCGTGACATTTGAGTTGCAAGCCAACGATTCTTTTTTTACTGACCTACATGCTCACTCTGGCTTCCGGATTGACAGATTATCCAATTACTTTTGATGATCAGACCAGGAACTATAGCACGAGCTATAGTATGAAAATCTTTTACCTATAAGTTACATTTTTGAGCGGTAATTAGGTAAGAGTAGTTAGTCAAAATGTAGTGTAGACAAAATGTTATAGATAGTTAAGTAGGTAATCTTGGTCAGCAAGGTTAGTCGTTTTAAGCGCTATTTTATTTCATTGATGCGGGTACAACTGTCGGTTCACGACTTATGTAAAGCAAAAAAAAACATTTATTTATGTAGGTATATATTACAAGCATTATGGACATTCAAAAAAGTGACTCTGGGCAAGAAACTGGCTACCTAGACATTTTCAATCATTTCACCTTGTTCTACTTAGCATTACGGAACCTGACTGTCAGTGTTAGGTGATCTGTCATTTTTAATTTATAAATGCTTATATTTGTAAAGTGGCAACATTGTTAGTAACTCCCATGCAAAGACAATACAAGTAACTACAAACAGTTTTTTTTAAAAGATACGTTCCGTTTCACGTATTACCTATTAAAAAAATTACAGAACTAATGCGAATCGATAAGGTCCAAATTTAAAACGGCGAGGCGAAGAGCACAGCTGGCATAAACTCATCAGTGTGATGAGTGAGCCGCCTTCGGACACTGACTCGAGCTCAGAAGAGGACCTCGACTCCGGCATCGCCGAAGACCCCACACTCGAGAAGAAAGACGTTGACTGCATGGATCTGTCAGAGTTCTTCGGTTACTGGTAAGTACCTATCTACCTAAATTACTCACTGTTGGTTCCACTCGAGATAAGAAATGAAGCCTATAAACAACTCTATTGAATTTGTAAATTGTGTCCTGGCCCAGACAGTTCCGACTGTGTTGTGTGAACACGGTTAGTTAGGTTAGGACTTAGACAATATAGAAATGCTCTAAGGGTTAGGACATCGACCACACTGGGTTAGGATTCCTTCATAACCTTAGGTATGTGTACCTACCTGAAAAAAAGACGACATAATTTTGGAATGCCTTATTCGCATTAAGTCCGCCTTTTGTGCCATTGATTGTAGTGCAATCCTACTAATATTATAAAGGTGAAAGTTTGTATGTCTGGATGTGCTGTGTTGCTCTTTCACGTAAAAACTACTAAATGGATTTTAATGAAACTTTACAGTAATGTAGCTTATACATCTGATTCGCACATAGGCTACAATTTATAAAGAAATATTATAAATAATTCAGAAGATTCCTGCTGAACTTACCTCAACGATCTTCAGATGTTTGACAGAGCCTAGCCTCGTTCTACTCGTGAAATTAGACTTAATAAAACAATATATAACTTTCCAACAGAATTTATTCAATCTGTAGAACAAATAGCTCACATTCCACTGAATTAATCTACTAGAAATCTAGTATAATTTAACATTAGTTAATTTAACAATAATACACAGACTAGGAAAAATAAGTCACTTGAAAGTTGCGGTTTTTCTACATAGATCTATGAATCACATTTTAACAGCTGTCAGTGTTATTAGAAACTAATTACTGAACTATTCAACTTTATGCAATGTTAAAAGGGTTCAAGTGTTTTGTCAGGCTCAAAAGAAAAGCCACTGCCTGTAGTCTAAATAAATTCACTAATAAAGTCTGGCAACATCTCACCAGGCATTATTTTTACTTGTTTTATATTATCTATACCTGTACTTAATGGTACTTATTTTTACTTGTCAGTGAAGAACAATACATGAGAAATACATGAGAGATTACACAATCGGCGAGTTGCAGTAAAAATAATTACTTCTTAATAACCAGCATTAATTTTGACCATGAAAACTGGTTGTCAAAAATACCGCCTTCAAAAAAACTATTGCCAATTTATAGCACTACCGTTATTATTATCAACAAAATCAACCTGGCCACCGGAGTTGTCTACGAAGTCAATTTGACCTCCGGAGTTGTCGACAAAGTCAACGTGGCTGCCAGAGTTGTCAACAAAGTCAACATGGCTGCCAGAGTTATCAACAAAGTCAACATTGCTGCCAGAGTTGTCAACGAAGTCAACGTGGCCGCCAGAGTTGTCAACGAAGTCAATTTGACCTCCGGAATTGTCGGCAAAGTCGATTTGTCCACCAGTGTTGTCAACGAAGTCGATATGACCACCGCCGTGGTTCTGCGAAGATAATAATTTACGTGATATAGTGTATTTTCCTATTATTACTAAGGAACCTTATGTTACCTGAGAAACAAAGGCTTAAAATGTATGTACAATGTGACAAGGTCATTTATCAACGAGTCTTTTCAAAGAAGTAAGTAAGTCATTTAAAAAAATAAAAATAAAGAAAGCAAACTACATGGTAGTTTGCGTACACTAGGGGGCGGACAGGCTATGTAGGAAACATCAAACCGACCAGATTGTGTTTATGGTGGCACCCAGTAGCACACTCACTAAAAACTCCTGGACGCCCCCTTATTATATTATAATATTATATCGTCCATGCTGGGGGATCTGCGGTGACTGGCACGAAGCTACCGGAAACCTTCCAACAACTAAGTATGGCTCGAGCCACCTATAAGGTGGAACGTTTTGCGGTTGTTAAAAAGTTAAAAGATGTATATGTATTTACCATTCCATCAGTAAAGTTGACGTCCGACATCGTTTTTAATTTAAATTCCAAATAACTATAACAAGCGTGTCGCCGTGCAAGTGCCACTCAGCTATTTGACCACAACACTCGATAACGTGGTTATCTGAAGATAAACCTGATTAGCGATAACTTAACATTCTTGGAAAACAAAGCAAATGTACCGGAATTGATACGAGCATCGGCACATTAGATAACCAAATATTGTCAAAAGGCAATGTCTGAAAATGGCGCCTTTTGGTTTATTCGGGTGACCGCGACTATACAAATCAGTTAACCTAACCAAATTTACCAAGTTTGGCATGAAGACCTCTAAACGCAGTCTGAACTGAGTATAAGCTTTAGAAGTTTGTTGATTCTAACATATCTACTACGTTTTTAAGTTGTTTTTTTACGAAAAATATTACCTACACAATGTTTAACAATGTCAGCAAACGGGAAAATTGCTTATATACAATAAACCTAATGTGACTATGTGAAAACAGAAAACTTCTAGAGCTCATGACTAAGTTTAGACAGAGTTTGGAGGTCCTATAAGCTCTAGTAAGTTTGGTTTGTATTAAAAAAAACGAGGTTTAGGTGCTGGCCGCCCGAAAAAAAAAACGCCACTGCCTCTACCAAAATCAGCATTGCACTTTCCTTAATCGATTTTAATTTAGTTACCTACTAGATAGTATAGAAATATAGTATTGATAGTAGTTTTTGAAAAGACTAGGTTATTATCGAGACTTTCCAATTAAGTTCACTTGTTCCACGTTAGTTAGATTCGCCATTGAATTTAATGCACAATAACTGTATAATTCTGTTCATTAATACCTATTAAACTATAATTACATCTCATCTTAGCATCCTCTTTGATAAAAAAGGCTACTCTAACGATTATTAGGTTTATTACATCTGTGGCGCTACTGGCGCCAATTGATCGGCTAAAGGACTAGTCTCCAAGCCATAAAATAAATTAAAAAAGGCGCCAACTGGACAGGTGAGCCCAAATACCTTTCCCGCACTTCGTTAAACTGAACACCAAAACAAACGCTACAAAATGACACACATTTTGCAGTCAACTAATCCAGCCTGCCCAGGTGGGACATTTCCAAAATCATCATGATCATCGTCAAAGCCACTGGCCCCGAATCCAAGGCCGATACCGATGCTCTCGGTGACGCTGGAGCCGACTGTCTCCATGATAGTGGTGCCATCGCCGATGAAGTCTGTGGTGCTGGTTTGGACTGTTTCGGTCATGGTTTGGCTGAATGACATCTGTGGAAGAACGGAGAATAAAACACAGTTATTAGGTGCGGTCTGTTTTGAGCCAAAAGTGATAACAGCGCGCTCACGTCGCTTACGTTCAGACAATGTATCAATTCGGGACGCGTGTGAGCGCGCTATTATCACTTTTGACTCAAAACTTGAGACAGTTAGGCTGTGTTTCCACCAGAGATGTGTTGCGAAGAATGTGTTTTTTAAGAACCAATCGCTTCATTGAGCGAAGCTAGTAAATAAAGAGATTCTGTTGGTTCTTAAAAACACATCCCTCGCATTGAAAAGCACGTGTGGCGGGTAGCTACATATTTACAGACTTAAGCACTCGGAATATTTCATTGCTTTTAAACCTTATTCCATCAACATTAAGTAATATTACGGTCGTAACTATTTTCCCTCTGCCTTCTAGAGGGGTAGGCTAACGCGGTGAGGAAGCAAACGTTCAAACAAACATCTTAAGTATTAGGCCTGCCATTTTCATAAAAATTACAGTAAGATTCACGAGAGTTGACCACTGCGCAGAAGGCATTTTTTAGGTCCCCTTTGAGGTGCGTGTGAGGCACGGGGGGAATGCGTCAAGAGCGGAGCGACGCCATTGGTGCGCGCGCGTCACGTGATAGACTGCAGCAGGCCGCTCAGTCGCTATTCGTCTATCGCGGTTTTGACACGCTGTCGCTGCTGTCGAGTGTAATTGAAAAGAAAAGTGTTTCGCTGTTTTAGTTATTTGTTTCACATTGTTTTTGTTACTTGTTAGTATTGTTATTGCTTTTGTTCGTTGTTTTTGTTAAGTTTTTTGTTTTGACTTGGGTGGACTAATATGCCCTGAGGAAAAGGCAGTGCCCTAAATAGACAGTCGAGAAGGATGGTGTACGACGTGTTTGAATATTTTTCACGGGACTCTAAGACACTCGAAGCTTATAAAAAAACGGCAGCTGCAACAAACACGTCTGTATCGACAGCGCAAAGAATTATAAAAGAAAGTAAATCTTCGCCTTTCGTGGTGGTTTTTAGACCCCCTGGAAAAAAAAGACCGCGCGGTAACCCTGTCACAGACGCTGACGATTTTGACAAAGGAGTAGTTAAGAGATGCATACATAACTTTCATATAACTGAAAAAGAATTGCCGACTTTAGAAAAGTTACGAAAGAAATTAAGTGACGATATCAACTTTAAAGGATCCAAAACTAGTTTGGGTCGATTGATAAAAATAATTGGATTCAAATAACCGAAAAGTTTTAATAGAAACATCCGCTATTCGGTTGTTACGGATCAATTACCTGCAAAAGCTTAAAGAATATCGAAGAAATAATAGACCGATCATTTATACGGACGAATCATACGTCCATGCCACATACTAAGCCCATGGGCTGGGCTGACAGTTCTACAGCAGGTCTGAAAAAGCCTATCTCAAAAGGCCAACGAGTCGTGATTGTTCATGCCGGGTCAGAGGCTGGATTTGTGCCCAATGCATTATTAACTTTCAAGTCGGGCACTAAATCGGGAGATCATCACGACGACATGAATTATGAAAACTACAAAAAATGGATTCAAACTAAATTGATACCCAATCTCCCACCGAACTCCGCTGTTGTGGTAGACAACGCCTCACACCACAACAAACAATATGACATGGCTCCGACATCTAATTCGCGTAAATCAGATATGCAAGCGTGGCTTACCAAAAATGGAATTAGCTTTGATCCCAATATGTTTAAACCTCAATTGTACGAGTTAATAAAAAAAAACAAAGATCGTTTTAAAAACATTACAATTGATAAAATTTTGATGGAACATGGTCACGATGTTCTCCGTCTTCCACCATACCACCCGGATTTAAATCCCATAGAAATGGCTTGGGCCTCTATAAAAGGTTACGTGAGTAGCAAGAACGTAAAGTGGAATATTGGCTGCGTCGTGGATTTAATTAAAGAAAAAGTGAATCTGATGGGACCGGAGGAATGGAAAAAAATATGTGAGAAAGTAAAATCAATAGAAGAAAGTTATATGCAAAGTGACCACGTCGTGGATGACCTTACGGATGAGTTGATTATTCGTGTAGGAGAATCTGATGAAAGCGAAGATCTGACAGATGTGGATTTTTCGGAATCATGTGAAGATGAAAAAAATAATACGGAACCCGGCCCTAGTTCCTCAAGGTCCATGAATCCCTCAAGTTCCATGATAGAGAGAATCATGGAACTTGATAGCGATAGCGACTAAATGTGTTTTATTTTTGCACAGTATTTTAATTCACTTTATTTCAATAAACATTTTAAATTAGGGACTTACGTTTAATTTATTTTCATAACCACCAGTTACAATATTATTAGGTACCTACATATAACAATGAAATATTATTTTGTGTTAAGTCTTTTCTTTATGAATGTACATATGCGCGACGGCCGCCATTTGTGGTCAAGATCCGTGAATCGACCTGTACACGTTATAACTACTGTGCTATTACATACAAGTAAATAAACAAATGACCTACCCCTGCACTGAAATCCACTCCTGTGCCTGCCGGACTTGGCTGCAACTGTTCAGGGGCCACCTGACCAGGGTAAGGGGCCATCTGACCAGAATACGTCGGCATCCCAGCTGGATTCGTTGGTGCAGGATAGGTGTGCATCTTGTCCTGTTATCCTTATCCCTATATATTCAGTAGGCACCACTAAAACTACGTTTTCTAAGAACTACCATTTACCAAAACGTGGTTATTCTTTGAATACTGGGAGTTAACAATGACACTACTTTGTGAATGACTAGATCTAACTATATTGATGTATTATCTGTTTTATTTGACCAACAAGGCTGGTGTTATCACGAAAATCTATAGATAAAATGAATATGTATCTCTTTTTTCTCGGTATATTCAATGTGAATGGATTTTACTAGCTTATTTAAATACAAAATTTGAAGAATAGATACTTATCATAAGGAAGTTAATGGCTGAAGATTAATGTCTATGGAATGTGGCTTTCGCAGCACCAAGATGCTACAAAAATACCCATTCTATCTGCATGCTACTTAGAAAATGTATAGTCTTTAATGCTCTAAGGCATGCTATAATGATGTCGATTGATGATCATTAACTTTATTTATCTCTATTATATAAAAATGGATTGCTGTTCGTTAGTCTCGCTAAAAGTCGAGAACAGCTGAACCGATTTGGATAAATTTAGTTTTGAAATATTTGTGATGGTCCAGGGAAAGTTCAAAAGGTGCGAAAGTTCAGTAACATTTGACTAAACGACGTCTGTCGGGACAGCTAGTTATTAGCAAACTAGCGGCAGCCCGCGACTTCGTCTGCGGACTTACTTAAAAAAAGAAGTAATATATCTTTATAAATTGTAGCATATGTGCTATTCAGATGCATAAGCTACATTATTGTAAAGTTTCATTAAAATCCATTCAGTAGTTTTTACGTGTAAGAGCACAACACGGCACATCCACACATACAAACTTTCACATTTATAATATTACTTAGTAGGATATAGGTAACTCTTTTTTAGATATTCTATCGTCAGAAGGACATGCCTTCGCTAATCCTGACTACTTATTATTAATCATTTATCTACTTAGATAAGGCATTTCCTAGTATGTATGTTTTCAAAGATACGGCGCTGTCTTAAAAAATATTCACCACATTAGACTTTAAGACATTAGAATTAGACATTATTCCACAGAGCGCCATCTAGCCTCAAACTGAACATGAAATTGTACTATGAGCTACTAAGTACTTAGACAGTGTTTAAACAATACTTTTTTCTTGTTAATAGATTACACAATATTCAGGAAACACCCAGACCAGCTATGCTATTCCGGCGGTGCACATCGGACGTCACTTCACATCTCGGTGCTTCACGCTTACCTCAATCATCAATACGCTTTACTTTGAATTAGTATTTTCTCTCACTTTGTATGTAAATAATTAAAAAATGTTATTTGGCTTAGTTCTTTTCTCTGTAACGACCACAGTTGCAAAGAAATTGAATTTGAAAGTTCACTCACTCGAGCGAAGGGAGTTTTGGCGTCCGCCGGAATAGCATAGCAGGTACAAACAGGCATGTTCATGCACACGAAAGATTGTACTTTACGGGAATCGAACCCGCTGCCTCTGGTGTAGTAGGCAACTATTTACTCTTTAAACCAAATCTCTCATCAGCCTAGATTTATCATTTAATGAAAAACATTTTTATGTCCGTAATTGTTTAATTCAGATCATATTAAAACTAGAATAAATACACAATGACATTTAAACTCGACTTCTGTATATTTTTAAATTTCTAAGCCCAGTTGACGCCACCTCCTTGGTTTCCATCTTCAAAGTTGACCTGTCCACCCCCTTGCTGGTTTCCGTCATCAAAATTGACTTGTCCTCCTTGACCCCCCTGTTCAAAGTTGACTTGACTACCGCCCCCCTGTTCAAAGTTTACTTGACTGCCGCCGTCGTCGAAATTGACGTTGCCATCGTTGTTTACAATCTGAAATGACAGTTTATTTAAGTAAAATCACTTCAGCGAATCCGTACAGTCAACGGCACGTCAGGCTACCCATTTCCATTTTGATCCTGCAATGCCAAATGTTTCTTTTGGGCAAGTGAGCAGCAATCAAGTGCAATTGAGAAAGGAGGACTGGCGGGAAAAGGGGAGCGAGATGTGCCGTTCACCGTACAATTTTTCAACAACCAATGGCCTCTATCATTCTTAGACAGAATAATTTGTATGTAAACACACACTCAAACATACACTCAAACACAATTGACTTATGAAATGGAAATAAAATCAAATAAATCGTTCGGTATCGCTCTCCTGTTCCAGCCTATCTATCTACTTTCAAATCGTTGAACCAAATCAAATTGACCCAGTGAAACCCAAAAAAAATGAAACAAGGTTTTACATAGTACTTAGGGATTGAGTACCTTATAAATAAAATAATTAAATAAATGACAAATAAACACGTATCTTTGGCCTAATTTATTCAATTCACAGAGTTAAAAAAAAAGTTTAAACTTACGTTTACTCCAGACATGATTTAAAAACTACCGAAAAAACAGAATCAATTAGAAATATTCAGTGATTTCACAATAAAATACTGGTTTACTAATCTCTAGGTGTGCTATAAATAAAGCAAATTTTTAGATAGTGAGAGATAAAATTGGTAGATTAAAAAGATAATAGTCAATTCTGATTTGGCAGTTGAATTGCCAACAAAACAAAATATTTATGGCTAAGTATTGTTTATCTACATGGTACTAGACCCTTTTTTTGGCTTCATGCACTATGGCGTATCTCTGCTTCGCCTTTGCGAGGGGCGATGTGCACCCCGAGCCCCGAGCGGTCGACCCAGCTGCTTACGCGCCGGGTCTCTTCACGCGTACAAGATACCCGCCCCGGCTTCGCCTGGGTGCAATGTACACCTATAAACTCACTCTATCTATTAAAATTGCTATGGGCCCCTGCCACTTCAACCTGCTACCCCGCTGGGTTATGGACGACCTTAGTTCTCCTGCGGATTCCCTGATTTGTGATGCGATCTAGTAGCGCGTTGGCTTACCGTGGCCTTTCTTAGGAGGCCCAGAGTGACTTTTAATGAATTAAGTACTTAGATGCAATGACATAATAATAAAAAAGATGTAGATTAGGTTATGTCGGTACTGACGCGAAGTCAAAAATTATCAACGGGGTAAGAAGAAGACGTACAACATAGGTAGTATCTTCTTTTGTAGTATCATTAGTTACTAGAGCGTAAAACTGTCAATGCTTTGCTCAGGTGTATGAGGTATACGCAAAAGTTCTGATTTTGGGTGCCACTTTTATAGCACAAATAACCTATCTACCTCTTTTTTATTATAATATCATTGCTGTGATGCAGTAGAATGAAAGATTTTCAATCAAATCTCACATTTCACTAACCAAGCGCGACTATAAATTATTCGGCCTCCGAGCTTTGCTTTTTGAGGGTCAGACGATATGTATGTTTAAGATGTCCCAGATAATCCTACTACCTACTTAAGTAATATTATAACGAAGTCGCGGGCGCCCGCTAGTTATATGATTTAGCACTCACTTAAAGTAACTACTTAACTAAGCAGCAAATAAGCGTTCCTATCCTATTTCTAAAACACCCCACAGCTTATTCACCCCCTACAAGTAACTCAGAACAAATGCCCCCAATAAAACTGTATCCCAAATGCATTTCTATTTACATCTCTGTAACACGAACCAGTCTCTCCGTGGCTAACTCACGAACGGACGCGACGCCCATACTTAAATACTAATAACTGTTTATACAAAACTCTAAACAAAAGTGTTTATAGTAATTAAGATAATAGAAATCCGTTCGAAAAAGAGATCGCGTGACATCCGGAAAATGGCGGCAGTCAAATTTTCCCGCCACCGCGCGTAAACAAACAAAGTGGAGTTGTGTTTTTAATCTGTGCACGCGTGTTGTTTTCTTTTTTTGATGTGCAAAAAGTTTTAATAACAAGACCAGTGTACAGGACCTATTTATTCCGGGAAATCACTACCATTTGGTGGGAATACTACTTCTGTTGTTTTTTTTTCAATTAGGATGGCTGTTTATTTTGAAAAAAAAAATATATAATTTATCATGACTTCATCTTACATTCGGCCAGGAAACCTAGTTAGCATAAGTGTTAATTTAGGACACTAGACTATTAAATTATTTCTGTTTAGAAAGCATTGGAAAGTCGCCAGAGTTTTTTACTTCCTTTTGTTTCATAATTCTAAATAAGATCGCTGTTTAGCATAGTTTTTAGAAGGTTAATTACTTGAGCACATAAATTCGTCGTAAAACTGTAATTCTTAACAATCATGCTTTTATTGTCTTATTTTAAAATTCATGAAATGTATTTCGAAACCTACGTTTACGCAATTTCTACTCGAATTCCAATAATAATAATCTAGGTAGGTAGATATACCTACTTAGTAAGTATGAAATCCTTTGTCCGATTACAAACAGCAAAACTGCTGAGTCTAGAAAGCTGAACTTTAAATACCTAAGTAAAGTAAGTAGTACTTAATGAAGTTGAATGACAAGAGCATCAATGAACAATAATATACGAACTTTTAACTTTGGTAGCTTTGTCTTAGTTCATTGAATAAGACAAAATAAACTTTTTTATTGTCCAAGCGTATGAATTTGTTAGAAACTTAAGCTTTCAGTGTTTACGTCCCACTGCTGGGCACGGGCCTCTTCCCAGCTAAGTAATAGGACTCAGTGGTGATTGCTGGTGTAATTCAGGCTAGTAGTAAACTTACCTCAGTTGTTCTGTTACCTTACGTAGTCGCATGTTATGAAGCCTCCTTCTCAACATCGTGCCTTCCGAAGCAAGAAGATAAAATATACATCTTTATCACAGTTTGGGTGGTCACCCACCCTATTGCCTGGCTTAACTTAACATCATCGCCACAGCCTGAGTTACAACCAGTCTTGAACCGGTACTAGCCAGCTGTTCAACCACTGGACCACTCGTATATTACACCTAAACAACAAGTTCAAGGTGACTTTCACCTACTAATAGCAATGTGTCTATGCACTAAGTATAGTGCCTACCCTCACGCGCGGGCGCAGGCATGTTGACTGTATAATCGAGGTCACTTAGAGCTTTCTTGTAGTCAGCTTCAACTATAGTTGCAACTGTAGAAAGAAGTTGGAAAATTACCTCAGGGCCCCAAGTCTGCTAATTTTAGAACGCTTCAATTGTTAGTCAAATCATAGTTGAGTCTCGATTGTCTAAAAGGTTCCTATAACGTTCCCGCTTTATGTTGAGTTTCGGAACACCCTGTATAATGAGGGGACAACAATTATTTAAAGTTTTCTAAAACTTTCAAGTCGCACTAGAAGAAACGGTCGTTTGTTAATAAGTAGTCAGAGAGGTGTTTATTCCTCAGAAATGAAGGATAATGTTTTTAACACACAACAAACTTTAACAGCATCCAACGTTTGAAACATGCGTTTTTCGGTTTCAAGTTTGTATTGCTATAGTAGGTATGGTAGGTGAGGTCAACGTATGATCATACGCACAATATTTACATAATTTTAAAACGTGCTTGCGAATTCAAATGAACCTCAAATGCCAGCGACCCATTGCGCTAGTCCAAACTTGTTGGACCGTTATACGAGGTTATACGCAAATCTATTCATTTTAGCTGGTGAATTATGGATTTATAATAGTACAGTAATAGGTTGAATGGCTGGTACGATTTCTGTAGATACTTGCAATTTCGGTGGACGATCATAAAAACTTAGACAGCTCTTCAACAACACGTTAACTTTTTTATCGCTTTGTCAATTTCATTCTTGTTGCTGCCGACATTTGCGAGTAAGTGACATACTTATCACGTCAATTGCTTAAACTATGCTTAAGAGTGGCGTTCGTTTTGATGAATAAGGGGGTAAGTAAATGCCCCTATTTATAAGACATCCAAAAGCGGGAAAATTGCCCCACGAAAATTGGAAAATGACGTTCTTGATTAAGTTAACAAAAACTATCAAGGCATATATTTTTTTCTATAATCTGAAACAAATAATATCAGAATAAACACAAAACTTGAACTTGTCATAATTCTTAATTATGTCTATTAAACTTACATAATTATTTTTCTTTTTACGACGAACAGCTTCCAAGGAGCGATTTCCCTATGTTCTAGTCCCAAAAAAAAAACTTCTAAGCGGCTGAGAAACGGCGGTTTTTTTCTCAAATACCTTTCAGCCTAAAAAAATATTTGGATCTCTGTGAATAGCCACCCTGTATAATAATAAGTTTTTTTAAAGACCCAATACTTATTGAACTGTTCTACATAAAAGCAAAAATACAATCAAATACTTTCAAAACCAATTAAATCACAACATTTCAATCAAAGTCAAAAACATCGTAACTCAAAAAAACTCTTTTCACCGCACATCCTCCGATCAAAGAGACGGAAACCGAATTTTAACCAAAATAAGACTTCCGTGAAACACAACGGACTCTTCAATCTACATCATAAAGTGCATTATTGCGTGACAAGGCTGATTCCTAGTAAGGCAAAGGAAATGACGGTTTTGGGTTCGGAAAAAGGATATTCGTTTTTAGCCGTTAGAATTCTAGTAATTAATTACCTACATAGTTAGGAATACGTTATAACTCTAGAGACTTTTGTTAGATAAGTTCACATCACGCTACCCATTTCCGGTCAGTCCTCCTTGCTCTATTGCGAAGAAATGTAATTTGGCAAGATAAAAAACGAAAATGGGTGGCCTTGTGTGCCGTTAACTGTACATAAACTACCTTTATACGTCTCACTGCTGGGCACAGGCCTCACCTCAACTATGAGGTGTAGCGATCCATACCCCAACATGCGTTCTCAGTGCGGATCGTTGGAGGGGTGTAAGGTTAGTGAGAAACCTTAATCACAGATGTTGTCAAGCCACTTTTTGGCCTCCGACTAGGCTTAACGACTGATGCCAACCGGGATCAACTGCTTAACGTGCCTTCCGAAGCACGGATATGCCCGCAAAATGCATCACTAAATTTCGGTCGGAGTGGACACCTCTTTTGTTAATTTTATTCAAAGAAGTAAACTATTCTTCTAAACCTTTAAATGGACCGTATGTTCTCTGTTAAGCCACCTAAACAGTAACAGTCCATTATGAGGAACAAAGAGTCCATTGTCTATGATCGGAAATATTTTAGGACTCATCGATTCACAGCAAGGCTGAAGATTCAATTTCTATCTTTAACTGCAATTGAGCTAATGCAATTGAAATAGTAAATCAATCATTTTATAGCTCCGGAGCAGACTTGGGGTGTTGCCAATGACTAATAACCGATTATGCTTTATTGCAGTTATTTTGGAATCATTATTTGAAAGATTGCAGATTTTGAAGTGCGTGGAATGAAACGCAAAGATTTCAAACGAAATGATACTGAAATTGACACGTTGAGCTATCTTGAGCTTTTGGACTAAGAAGGCGGTGTGCACAGCTGTGTGCCTGTGGCTCAGAAGATACAAAAGCGTTCACGCCAAGCGGCCTTCAAAAACCATTGCAAAATGGGTCTTATGTAAGCAATATGAGGTGCACATTAGTTGAATGAATCTCAATTTTAGCGACCCTACACACTGGGCAAGTAGCCACACGCCACGAAATGTGTAGTTTTCATACATTTTGTGTAGACGACGTCAGGCTGTTGGCCGCCACACGTTACACATTACAGACAAAAGCGTCAGGAATATGCTGGTAGCGGCGTTTTTGTGGCCCGTGTTTGGGTACGCTAAGTCCACAATCACAACAATTCTACAAGTCGCTGGTCTGCGTTGACATCCACACACGATCTAGCGACTGTCGGCCGGCACCAAAAGTTTCGGTGATTCGTTCCTGTGTCGTGCTATCCAGACGTGGATCGCTCTTCCAGCGCATGTATTTCCTTCTTCCTACAATCCGGGGTTTTTTAAGTAAGGCCTGAAAAGGCATTTAAATAATTTTAAACCTTCAAAATGAGATTGACCAGCAAAGTAGTTCTCCATTACTTTGCTTGGCAGCCCCATATCTGGACCTCACGGCTGCCGCTCATCGGGCTAAGTGAGAAAATAAAAAATAAAAACAATAATATGAAACTCGAAAAACAATTCTGGCTGGCAAGAAAATTCAAGAAAAGAGTCATAAACGCTGACATTGAATGCGCATCGAACAAGTTCGTCATCTGTTTACGTGACGTCAAACAACTTCCTTCCACACTGTCAGTTAACGGCCATCTTGCAATAACTCTTCCACACCATAACAATCCAAAATAGCTTTTATATCGTGGAGTTAACTCGTGAAATGCTACTGAAAAGATGATTTATTATTAGCTGTGGTCGGACAGACAGTTTTTTTGCTGAAAACTTTTTATGAATGAATCAAATTGTGGTTAGAGTAGCACCGTTTTTATCAGGGTTATAAAAACATTATTATTTTAATTGTCATTAAGCCACACAGTAACTGCTGAATATATCTACCTACTATTCTTCCCCGTAAATTACCCACAGTAAAAAGTAAAAAAAAGGAAGAATAAGAATTCAACACAAAGTTGTATTAAAACCGATTTCCATTTATTGAATGCTTACTTTTCGGATCAAGTCTAAGTTTCGGAGATATCCTAGCAAAAATTACGTAAAAGCAAAAGTTTTGCCATTGAATTGGCAAACATTGCGACATTTGTCGGCAACACCCGTACGTCAATATTTAGTCTCATATTTATTTTGTACTAAACTTTTAAGTGTATGCCTTTATGAGTTTTAACAACGCCAATTCAAAACAAGCATTCTTTTGACAGGACGGCATCAGTTTTTTTTATTAAGTTGAAGCAGGACAAAAAATATTTACTACTAGCGACCCGCCCCCCGCTTCGCACGGGTGCAATAGGATGTTATTATACATAAACCTTCCTTTTGAATCACTCTATCTATTTAAAAAAAATCCGTACCGCATCAAAATCCGTTGCGTAGTTTCAAAGATTTAAGCATTCAAAGGGACATAGCGACAGAGAAAGCGACTTTGTTTTAGACTATGTAGTGATTACCTAACAGTACTTGACTAGTTAGATAAAAAGTATATAGGTTTTATGAATCAAACCAAAAAAAGATCTTTATTTCAAACCATCAAATTAGGTATTCCTTCAGTTTTCTCTACAGCGATGGTTGAACCGTTCTAAAATTATGGTTAAAGTACGAAGATTTATTGTTTTAAGTTCGCGGCCATTTTCCCTGCGCCACGGCTATTTCGAGCTGTGCCAGTGACCTTTCTTCTATATCCGTCTTTGGCTATGGATTTGCGCTGTTTATGGCCCTTTTGCTTCTTTTGTGGCGGGAGGTAAAGGAAAGGTTTTACTATGGTCATCGTCGCCTAAGTTTTAAAAGAGTTAATAGTCCTACCCTACGCACTGGTTGTAGCAGCCTAGTAGGTTTAACACCCTGGAGCGGAACCGGAGTATCCCCGAGTTAAGTCTCATACCAGCCCCCCCTTGTTTACGCTGACGGAAATGCCTTACGTATACCCGTCGGGTTATGTCCGACTCTTGTACTGGGAAGGTTGACCTAGTGGCCTACCGACTGAAAACCTCAGCGACTCCCTCTCATCGTCCACGGTGGGGGGAATGCGGTGACTGGCACGAAGCCTACGCGTGCCCTGGACGGAGCCAACCTTACGCGGCGGGCAGGAAGCGACCTCTTCCTCGTGGGAAGGGTAGTAGGAACAGCCGAGGGCGTCGAGCCGTCCCTACCAGGCAGTGGAGGTGGCCTTTTGCCCCGTACCACGCGCCCGCTGGCTTCCTCTACGGAACACCAGCACCCCTGAGGGCACCCTTAGGCAACCTTATTCACGTTACATAAATAATAGTGGTTAAGAGATTCCACCCCGAGACTTATTCCATCCATTGTCCGACAAAACTACGAAAGTTAGCAATCGCATCGTAATGTAGTTACAAATGTTTTAAATCCTATCTCATTCTTACAGTCACGGTAATGACGCGTTTCCCTACTTACAATATCAACTGCCCATTTATTTATCTAACACCTTGAAGGACACCCACGGCTATTGTGTAACATTGACTCACTGCCAGAACTAATTATACTGTGACCATTTCCCTCTCGTTTACATCATCAAAATTTGACAGTTTTCCAGTTTTTAGAAGCTAGGGAATACAGATGAATCATTCAAAAGTGGCTCAATCCAAGCATCTACTCACATAATATTAAAAAAAACACTTTAAAGTGTTTAAAAAAAAGTTAAGTTTCATAGATTGGTAAAAAATGGTACTGGAAGTGTTATGCTTTTTTTAGGAGAGATCGCTCTATTTTAGAAATTCGGTCAAGTTGATAACCGCCTCCTTCTTTGAAGTCGGCTAACAATGACTATCTTTACAAATACCTTTGTACCTTATGAAAGGCTTAATGTGCTTTGGCTAATTTTGTAATATTTAAAGTATTTGACGTTGTGTTTCCTACTTGGGATCGATTATAAAATCATCGAACACCTTTCCTCAGAAGAATCATTAGTCTAAAAATCATAAAATCTAAAGTTCACTAGATCGATTCATCACAATCTCGAAAGACAAGTAGACTAGTCGAATGTTTATCTTATTTTTCGAAATATCTCCAAGACTAAGTAGTTCGGAATTATCTATTCAGTACAATGATTTTATAATAAAAATAGGTAGATAGGTTACTTGTGCTAAAAAGTGGCACCCGAAATCAGAACGATCCGTACACCTGGGCAAAACATTGACTGTGTTGACGGTCTGTGACGACACTTCGCAACATGTATCTGTCTCGTTTACGCTCTGGTAAATAATCGTACTGTCTTGTTCACACGTTATAACACGGTCAAATTAACTACGTCGTACCCCGTGGACAATTTTTGACTTCCGTCAGTACTGACATAACCAATCTACGTCTTTTTTATTGTAATATCATTTATTCAGTGTTTTCAAAGCTTATTGAATACGCAGATCAAGACGCGTGCTATACTTAATCAATCACTTGCCAAATAGATCGTCACATGTTATTTGCGCACGCGCGTACAGTCGGACACAAACAGAGCGTGACATCAGCTGTCAGTGCTGGGCATCTAGTGCAGTGATAAACTCAGTTTCTTTAATGTTCACAAAGTCACAGTCACTTTTATTGCTACATCTAGTTAAATAGTTAGAACTACACTAAGGTCACGGTTAGCAACTTCAACTAAGTTGCCCTTTTCAGACATACCGCTCAAACAAAAAAATACATTTAACAAAAGCAATAACTATATCTACTTACCTTGCTAGCTTCCAAGTTTTGGAATGTTGGAAAACGTTTAATAAACTTTAACACAGTGAAATTTTATTTAAATATGATGCTTCGAAACTAAACATCCAGATAAACGAAATACAAAAGCGCGAAGCCGAGCGAGCGAAGCGGGCTATCACTTGATACCTAGTCTTTGAATTTGGAGGTACGCGTAGTAAATAGTGCAGGTCGCAATTGAATAGTATTTATTTGACGATGACTGTACTATAATGTAAACAATAGTAAATAGCACGTGAAGTAGTACTACGAAGAGGATAATTCAACGCAATATTTTACACATTGACACTCGACACGTTTCCACGTGGATCTAAGGTGGATATATTATATTAAAACCTTTAAACTCACTAAGTATAACGTTATTTTCCATTTTATTTATTAATATGGTGACTAACTATACGATGGATAAACAAACTGTTTTTTGTATCTAATACGTACTTACTTATTTACACAGAAAAAACGGACACAAGTTCATGCACGTTTGTACCGTGCGGGGATTGAACCCGCGATATCTGGTGCAGTAACTGTCGGAATAAAGGAGTTATTCTATGGTTTTATACATGAGTAAGTCCGATTTAAGATTGATCCAGGAGACTAGCGAGATATTTGGTTTAGTTTTTGTAAAGCAGGGTCCCAAGTCTGCTAATTTTAAGACGCCGCAATCGAGTCGGCATGGAATCGTAATCGTCTAATTTGACACATTTGGTATTCCGCTCCTTAAAAAAGACCAATGATTCTCCATCGAAACTGGTTATTGCACTTTTTGGTAGTCTGCTCACTAATAGCGGTACATTGGTAAGCCGATTGTAAGAATTACGGTAGTCCGCTCCTTATTTGACGTTTGTTTGACGTTTAGCTCAATCGTATCTCTTTGACAATAGTGTTATTGAACAACAACACCTCTTGCAGTCATTGTGCTTAGATATTTTAACTTAAAAGCTGCTTTTAAATTGAAGTGAGTGCTTTTCGAGGTGAATTAAAAGATTGGCCACTACTTCCTACGAATCGTTGGCATGTTTTGACCATTGATAACGCGAGTGACCGCCGACACCGACTTCTTTAGGCTTTTAGCTCAGCACCATGAATCTCGGGCTCTAAATTCCAACACGGCAATGCTTACATGCATTTAGGGGGATGCCCAAGTCCGATTTATGAAACCATGGATACTCGGAAAAGAGGAAGTAATCTACAAAACAACAGCGGCGAAAGGATGCAATTTTAAGGTTAGTCCATTTTTTTGGGACTGTACTACCAGTATACAACACGGCCCAAAAGGATCCAAAGCCGAAATGCAGTCAAGCAAAAAAAATAGGGAGCCATCTCTTATACAAGTAGGTATTTTGGAGTTTTTGTTGTATTTATTTTCAAAAATAGTTAGGTGAAACTTGATGTTACAGATTCTATCGATTCGGGTGTTCTGAGTTGCATCGATGAACTCACATAGCCATCCTGAGACCCATTGTACATGAGGAACGGGACCGTTATTATAACCGAAAGTGATATTCATGCACACAAATGTTTGTACAGTCAGCATCAAAATGATTTGAGGACTCTATATGAACACAGCATTTTGATGCAGAATGAACTGTGCGGGGATCGAACCCGCGACCTCTAGTGTAGGAGCCCACTTTTGAACCAGAACACAAAATTGGTTGTACCAAAAAATACGTAACTACATTAACTTTGAATTCAAGGCTGAAGTATAATGAGCATTTTTTCTATAGGTAATTGTTTTATAATACTTCCAGGTGACAGTGAATATACTTTGCAGAGATCATGATGACCCCCTTACCTAACACAGGGGAAAGAAGGAGATATCAAAACATTAACGGCTTAATGTCCCACTGCTGGGCAATGCTGCATTGAGGCTATGGAGTGATTATCAGTGTAATAATATAATAAATAAAACAATTCTTTAAACAATTTTTGAATCTTTTATTTTTCATACATGTTTAAAATTATCAGTGTTTCTCTGATAAAATAGGCAATATACTTAATCCTTGAATCACTTTGAGTTAAAATACTGCATCAACATCCATTGTGTACTTGGATTCAAGCATAGGTACATTTGAACAAACAGACAGCGGGAAGCAACTTTGTCTTCTAGGTATGAAATCTCTTTCTGGAGCCTGAAAAAGAAGAAGGTATTTGTAAAAACGACTAAGTGAAAATAATTAATTTCAGTTAATGACTTTGCCTTCAAAATATATAAATAAAGGTACCGTGTGTGCTTACAATGTTTATATAGAAAGGCTGCAGATCACATAAGGCCCTTGTGGCCGTGACTAGCCTATTTGTGGATTGCGCATGCTCCCGCGGACCATGTGCGCTTAGGTGGTCCCTGGCCTCCAACCTTTTCGTGGCACTGCGCATTGAGGTAGTTAATCTTCACCTGAAATTAAGATATAAAAGATCAGGAAATAAAAGCGACGTACACCACCAAAAACTAACACAAAAATGAAATATGGTGTGCGAATACTTACCGATACGAAGGGAAGAAAGTATATTATTTACTGTCCAATACAGTTAGTTCTTATCTCGAAGTTCAAGTCTCGTTTAACAAATAAACAAATCCAAAAATAAATTGATTTTATTGCATTTGCAATGGTGTTTTCGAACAAATTGACAACTTGACATTTGACAATAAGACATGACAGGCTACAGACAGGAGACACTTTTAATTTGGCAGACTTTGGCATGGAGAACTAATACTTTAGCCACCGTATTATAAAATAAAGTGTTTTAAAAAACGTGTAGTCATGTTAAATAATCAAACCAAATAAGTCCACGCAAAAGAAATGTAATCTAATCTGAGAAACTGAAGAAAATGATCATTCAAATTAAAGAAATCATTCGTTCATTCATTCAGCGGCATGGTAGATTTTAGTTGGCAATACCGTTTGTTATTAAGACTGAGCGTCCATTCCGATTAGAAATGCATTCATATTGAGACGATTGTTGATTTTAGCAGACTACCGAATTTGTGTCAATCGTATTGTTATCCTTATTGAGCCTCGGTTGAATGGACGTTTCGTTTAAATTAGCAGACTTGGGGCCCAGGTATACCTACCTACCACACGACTATTCCTTGTTACAAACACTCTGGGCCCCAAGTCTGCTAATTTAAACGAAACGTCCATTCAACCGAGGCTCAATAAGGATAACAATACGATTGACACAAATTCGGTAGTCTGCTAAAATCAACAATCGTCTCAATATGAATGCATTTCTAATCGGAATGGACGCTCAGTCTTAATAACAAACGGTATTGCCAACTAAAATCTACCATGCCGCTGAATGAATGAACGAATGATTTCTTTAATTTGAATGATCATTTTCTTCAGTTTCTCAGATTAGATTACATTTCTTTTGCGTGGACTTATTTGGTTTGATTATTTAACATGACTACACGTTTTTTAAAACACTTTATTTTATAATACGGTGGCTAAAGTATTAGTTCTCCATGCCAAAGTCTGCCAAATTAAAAGTGTCTCCTGTCTGTAGCCTGTCATGTCTTATTGTCAAATGTCAAGTTGTCAATTTGTTCGAAAACACCATTGCAAATGCAATAAAATCAATTTATTTTTGGATTTGTTTATTTGTTAAACGAGACTTGAACTTCGAGATAAGAACTAACTGTATTGGACAGTAAATAATATACTTTCTTCCCTTCGTATCGGTAAGTATTCGCACACCATATTTCATTTTTGTGTTAGTTTTTGGTGGTGTACGTCGCTTTTATTTCCTGATCTTTTATATCTTAATTTCAGGTGAAGATTAACTACCTCAATGCGCAGTGCCACGAAAAGGTTGGAGGCCAGGGACCACCTAAGCGCACATGGTCCGCGGGAGCATGCGCAATCCACAAATAGGCTAGTCACGGCCACAAGGGCCTTATGTGATCTGCAGCCTTTCTATATAAACATTGTAAGCACACACGGTACCTTTATTTATATATTTTGAAGGCAAAGTCATTAACTGAAATTAATTATTTTCACTTAGTCGTTTTTACAAATACCTTCTTCTTTTTCAGGCTCCAGAAAGAGATTTCATACCTAGAAGACAAAGTTGCTTCCCGCTGTCTGTTTGTTCAAATGTACCTATGCTTGAATCCAAGTACACAATGGATGTTGATGCAGTATTTTAACTCAAAGTGATTCAAGGATTAAGTATATTGCCTATTTTATCAGAGAAACACTGATAATTTTAAACATGTATGAAAAATAAAAGATTCAAAAATTGTTTAAAGAATTGTTTTATTTATTATATTATTACACTGATAATCACTCCATAGCCTCAATGCAGCATTGCCCAGCAGTGGGACATTAAGCCGTTAATGTTTTGATATCTCCTTCTTTCCCCTGTGTTAGGTAAGGGGGTCATCATGATCTCTGCAAAGTATATTCACTGTCACCTGGAAGTATTATAAAACAATTACCTATAGAAAAAATGCTCATTATACTTCAGCCTTGAATTCAAAGTTAATGTAGTTACGTATTTTTTGGTACAACCAATTTTGTGTTCTGGTTCAAAAGTGGGCTCCTACACTAGAGGTCGCGGGTTCGATCCCCGCACAGTTCATTCTGCATCAAAATGCTGTGTTCATATAGAGTCCTCAAATCATTTTGATGCTGACTGTACAAACATTTGTGTGCATGAATATCACTTTCGGTTATAATAACGGTCCCGTTCCTCATGTACAATGGGTCTCAGGATGGCTATGTGAGTTCATCGATGCAACTCAGAACACCCGAATCGATAGAATCTGTAACATCAAGTTTCACCTAACTATTTTTGAAAATAAATACAACAAAAACTCCAAAATACCTACTTGTATAAGAGATGGCTCCCTATTTTTTTTGCTTGACTGCATTTCGGCTTTGGATCCTTTTGGGCCGTGTTGTATACTGGTAGTACAGTCCCAAAAAAATGGACTAACCTTAAAATTGCATCCTTTCGCCGCTGTTGTTTTGTAGATTACTTCCTCTTTTCCGAGTATCCATGGTTTCATAAATCGGACTTGGGCATCCCCCTAAATGCATGTAAGCATTGCCGTGTTGGAATTTAGAGCCCGAGATTCATGGTGCTGAGCTAAAAGCCTAAAGAAGTCGGTGTCGGCGGTCACTCGCGTTATCAATGGTCAAAACATGCCAACGATTCGTAGGAAGTAGTGGCCAATCTTTTAATTCACCTCGAAAAGCACTCACTTCAATTTAAAAGCAGCTTTTAAGTTAAAATATCTAAGCACAATGACTGCAAGAGGTGTTGTTGTTCAATAACACTATTGTCAAAGAGATACGATTGAGCTAAACGTCAAACAAACGTCAAATAAGGAGCGGACTACCGTAATTCTTACAATCGGCTTACCAATGTACCGCTATTAGTGAGCAGACTACCAAAAAGTGCAATAACCAGTTTCGATGGAGAATCATTGGTCTTTTTTAAGGAGCGGAATACCAAATGTGTCAAATTAGACGATTACGATTCCATGCCGACTCGATTGCGGCGTCTTAAAATTAGCAGACTTGGGACCCTGGTTTCTTTAACTCAAAAACGTATCATTGTACTAGAATTGAGGAGTTCTCTAGATTGGTTTTAAAAGTGATTTTAAATAAAGTATGGAGCTACTGTTATTCATTACCTAGAATAAAGACTACCAATACCCAGTAATTAATATGCACATAGCATTATCGTAGAAAGGGTACTGTTAGAAATATCTTCATTTCAATCTAGAGTCGCGTTGCTACTCATTTGTATCTCTAGGTCCTAGGATATCTAGCTGTTACATCTCATAGTCTTCTGACCTCGAAGAAAGCAGCTTGTCCCATGAAATTTAATGTTTTGCGCTTATTTAAACCTAAATCACAGGCTTTTCGTTCTACAGCTTCGCACAGCGTCAACCATGAGGTAGAACGACGAATATTCAGGCTCAGGGGGTATTGTGTGGAGAGATATTGGACAGTCAGATGTTATCAAGGCGTTTAAGACTTCCGACAAGGCTTGACATCTGACATTTAGAAGTTTCAGCCAGGTCTACCTGGTAATGTGTTTCCTGTGGAAAATGGTCACTAAACGCAGTAGCAACAAGCACTTAGTTTTGATAAGAGTGGTCGGTCGCCCATCTTAACGTTGGTGAATGAAGCCGACTCATAATCGCCACTGAGCCATTTTAACTAAGTTTTAAGTTTTTCTATAGCATTGTTAAAACTACAAAAAACAAATTTAACTGATTAAGATTAATGAATAAAGTTAAACTGCATCTGGTGAATAATTTATCTTCGCTTTCAACAATTTCGTAACTATCTGTTTGTGTTTGTTCGTCATCAAACAAAATAAAATTTCGTCAATGTGGACAACAAGCCGTCGCGTTTAGTATCTAAAAGTATCCCAATAAAAATTCTCAAACAAAATAAACAGCCATCATAATTCAAAGTCCAACCACTGGAAATGTCAACTGGACAAAAAAACCGTTCCTTTTCATGAGTTTATTTATACACAGTCCCATTTTATACGTCGCGACGCGCAGACATGGCTACGGAACGCGTTTGAGCGCTGACAGCGGCCGCCATGTTTAATTTCTTCAAGAGAAAAGGCGGGAAGGCCGAGGTCGCTACTCCCGAAGCGTCCCGACGGAACCCGAGTGTTCCCGAAGGCGTTGCGCGCGCGCCTCGAAACGACAGTGATGTAACGAACGAGAATTCCGCCACACGTAAAGATGTAGTCAACTTGCTCATACCTGAAGTAGATTATAGTCAAAAGAGCGGAGTGGGCGCGATTCTACAAATGATGGCTGGCAAGCGGAAGAAAAATAAAAAGAAGCGAACCGAATCCTGCCGGGTCAGTCCGCCGAGAGAGATGCAGATAAATTTGCAACGAAGCAAATCCGATGTAGCGCCGAGTGACGTAGTTGAAACCAAAAATACAGTCGGAGACGTACTCACGACGCACGCGGACGACTCTGCCGAGTTTGTGAAGGCGCTAGTCCTGCAAAAATACACCAAGCCTGCCGAAAAACACGTGTCACTCGTCTACGTCGGCGATCCCGTTTTGGAAGAGAAACGACATGCGGAGGCATTGCTCAGAGAGATCGCGAGGAGCATAGACTGTACTATCGACGAGATAAATGATAACAAAACTCAAATGGGTGCCAATGACAGCAAAATTCAATCGAGACCCGAGCCTGTCTACGAGACTGTTGAGGAGGAAACGAAAACTGCGATAGACAATTACAAAAGCGATCTAAAAGGAGAGTTGGAGAAGCTACTTCAAGCTGAGACTGAAGAAACAGACTCCAAGGGCGAATCTCCGTCACAAGTGAAGAAATCCAACTTGAAAGTTCCGAAATCGGACACCGAAGGCTGTTCTGACGATGATCGTTCAGACAACGGCAAGAAGAAAGTCACGTTCAGAAAACACATCATATTCGATGATGGGGACCAACAGACTGACGAAGAAGATGGCTCTTCCTTCGAATCTCTCACTTCTGAAGAAGAAGAGGAAGAATACTTGGAAGATTCTCTGCCTGACAACGACGAATTTGACTACGTAGTTCCAAACGAAAATAGAACGGTAATTGAAGTTACTGACGCGAACAATATTAGTGATAAAGTTGAAGATGATAGTTTAAGACGGATTTCTAGTGAAAACAGTGATAGTGGGTTTATAGATGGTGAGAAAAATGAGTCAGGTGATGACACAACGTGCGTTAAGAGTATAGATGTGGAAAGTGGGGAGAGTGAGAGTGAGGTGACTGAGAGTGAGACAGAAGAGGAAATTATTGAAGAGATAGAGGAAATAGAGGAGTATGAAGAAATAGAAGAAGAAAGCGTAGCAGAATCCATCGAAACAGATCAGCATTTAGATGAAAAGTAAGTGTTTGTTTGTATTTCCTACATATCAAAAACACAACGGACTTTCCGAATTTTCAAACGTCAATCAAAGTTTAGCATGCATTCAAACTCATGTTATCCCGTAAAGTGTTTAAAGAACTGGTACTAACAACATAGTTACTTATACTTTTTAGGGGTTGCTCAACATTCATTTGCGTTTGTGAATTCAGGGGGTAAGCCTGTAAGTTGACACTATGAATAAAAATAAGAGACATTCAAGTAGCGCAGCCATCCTATGCTGTCGAAAATTAATAAACATATTTAACGATTCATGTACCTATTTATTTATTTATTTAGGAAAAGGTATACAGACAGATTACAATCTATTCTTGGCAATGTTATTATAAAGGAAGGGAACAAAGCATGGTATGTACCTATTTACACCAATATTATTTAACTATCTTTAAACTAGAGCATACACAGATAGTATGATAATAGGTATCAGATAGTATTAAACATACCTACTCACTTAACGAAAATTAAAAAATGTCCATGGAAATTATTCCAAACAGTGCCATCTAGCCCCAAAACAAGCAAAGCTTGCACTATGGTATTATGGTTTATACTGTGATGGTATACTAGACAACGGATGAGCACACTTGATTGAATACTTTTTTTTAAATGGATATGGCACACCCAGACCTTACTTTCAAACAGATATGCTCTCGAACACGAATGTTTGTACGTGGATCTAATCCACGACCTCTGGCGTAACAACTTACCCTCTTATTCATCAAAACTCAAGCAGCTCTTTAACAACACGGTAACTTTTGTATCACCTTGTCTCTTTAAGTTTGTAAATTACATAACACGTCAATTGATATGCTTTAGCGTTGCGTTTTTTATGGGTTAGTCTTACATTATAATAGCCATTACATCAATCGCGAAAAATAACTCTGAATGATAGTTTAATTTTATTAAATTAGGAAGAGGCTGACTGCAGTGTTTTGGATATAGTGCTTATGTAAACAAAGCTTTTGGCAAGTAAATAATTTCCTTTCTTACTTTAAGTATTTCTAAAGAAGGTGTTGTTTTTCCAATTATAACTAGAGAACTGCAGGACCGATTGAAATGGTTTTTGATTTGTCTCCTCCTTGAATAGGAGGATGAAGATTTACAAGTAGAAAACTGACGAAAAATAGCGCGTAGAACTACTAATTTCGGCCGTTGGGGCCGAAAGGTTTTAGAATGAAATACCATTTGAGGCAATAATATTTAAAAAAGGTAAATACTGCGAGATGCGAAATCGAAAATTGTCCTCTGGCGTACGTACCTATAATTTGACCGTGTGTATAGGATAGTATGATTACTAGAACGTAAACGAGACTGATACATGTTGCGACACTGCCGCCTCGAACTGTCAATGTTTTGCTCAGGTGTTCGAAGTTCTGATTTCGGGTGCCACTTTTTAAGCACCAGTAACCTATCTACGTCTTTTTTATTATAATATCATTAATATGAGGTCAAACGCAGAATGACCTACCTAAATGAATGAAGAATGACCTATAGGTCGCGGTCGCAGGGTCCCAGTATCCATGTGCATCCGTAGGCCGCACGCAACCGGGTGCTCTGGAAATCAATGAGTGAGGCCTATGTTCGGCAGTGGACTTCTTGCGGCTGCTGAAATCATGAGACGGGTTAAGATGACATCGACGTATTAGGTGGTTGTCAAATTTAAATTGAGTAGCAATTGACAAAAAGAACGAGGTGCCCGTGGCGCAGTTGTCACAGTGATCACGGCGGTCCCTGTTGTAAAGCAACACACGCCGGGTCGGAAATTTGATAGGTGACCACCCGACCGAAATTTAGTGATGTGTATTTCGGGCATCTCCGTACTTCGGAAGGCACGTTAAGCAGTTGGTCCTGGCTGACGTCGTAGATGTCAGTCGTTAAGCCTAGTCGGAGGCCTTAGGGCGGCTTGAAAACATCTGACATTAAGGTTGCTCTCTAATTTTACATCCATCCAACAATCCGCACTGAGCCCGCGTGTTGGAGTATAGCTCAACTCACCTCGTAGTTGAGGTGAGGCCTGTGCCTCTGGGACGCATATAGGCCGTTTATCGTGACAGAGAACGATTTCTGTGCAGCCCGTTTTTATTTAATTTAATACCGCGATCAACACCCAGTTGTCATATAAAAATACTAAAATCAACTATTTTCTCCTAACAACGACTTTCATGTCTAGACATCGTTTATTGACATTTCGCAATATCGATTTCATTTCCAATTAGGATTAAAAATACATCGCTGAGCATTGACTTGCAATAAACGCGTTTCTATGAATAATTTGGCACTAGTCTAGTCGTTTGTTGCGATGCAATAATAATTGTCGTTCATTAGGGTAATCTAATAACGTTCAAGCTGAATTGAATTTCTTTTGTTTTGAGTTTTACTATCTGCACCGACAGGCGTCGTCTTGTCAAACGTAGAACTGAGTAGGCTGTCAACGTTGTCAAGTTTATAAAGTCCTTAGGTTTTTTTCTATTTTTTCAATAATGCCCGAAAGATGTGCCCAAGGCGCTGTTGTGATAGTGATCAGCGACGATCGCCGTTGTTAGCAACACACACTGGGTCGGAAATGGGATGGGTGACCACTCCGACCGATATTAATTGATGTGTATTTCGGGCATCTCCGTGCTTCGGAAGGCACGTTAAGCAGGTGGTCCTGGTTGTTACCCTCATATTAATAAAAACTTAACCAGCGCTTCAACAACACGTTAGCTTTTGTATCGCTTTGTCACTTTCATTTTTGTTGCTGCCGCCATTTGCTAGTTAGTGACAGAACATGTCATGTCAATTGCTTAAATTAAGCTTTTGCGTTGCGTTCGTTTTTATGAATAAGGGGGTTAAGCTTTAGTAAATGCGATTTAGATTATCTCGACACCGACTTTGACGACGAATTTGGTGTAATAGTTCAGAAGTGGGCTTCTGCCCCAGTGGTAGTGATCGGTTCGATCCCCGCACAGTACAAACATTTGTGTGCATAAACATGTCTGTTTTGTACTGGTCTGGGTGTTTCATATGTATACTAAGTTAGTATTTAAAAAAAAATGTATTGATGCACATCCCATAGCACAAGTATTTGGTTGCTTAGTTTGGGGCTAGATGGCGCTGTTTGGAATAATGTCCAATGATTCTAAAAGCTTTTCAGACATTTTGTTAGTTCGATTAATAATACGACAAACACACGGCATTGACAACCGATTTGTTGTGAGTACTTAATGGTTAAGAAGTTGGCTACAACACGGAAGGTCGCGAGTTCGATTCCACAGTACAATGTTCAATATCTCTTTACTTAAAAATGGTTTGCTGTTCGTTAGTAAAACTTGGGAATGCCTATTCTGATTTGGCTAATTTTTGTTTTGCAATATTTTCAATGATCCAGGGAAGGTTTAAAAGGTGAGTAAACATGAGAAAATGCTGGGAATATAGTAAAAAACAACAATTAAGTTTTCTCTTAGTAACTGTTTCTACCTGTCACGTAACACTGAATGTTTGACAACAGACCGGAGTCTGTCGGGATAGCTAGTTATTTATTAAGTGTGTATTGACCATAATTAAATATTTAGCGATGTTGATCAGCTGTCTAGTTCTCTCCTACAGTACAAGCTTTGCTCAGTTAGGAGCTAGATGGCACTGTTTGGATTCATGTCAAATGATACTGATGCAGACTAATAAACAAACGCAATAGGAAGAAGCTTTCTTTATCCACTTAAAGATTTTGAATACCCACGTTTCTTTGTTTACAGTATCACATGTCCACTTAACTCCCGCACATGTGTAGTCATATGTTCCGCGCGCTTTTTTGACAGCTCAAGGACGCCATCTTGTTTGACGCACGAACGTTCCGTTTCACGCTGCGACGCTGAGTCACAATTTATTTTCTATCTTGTTTTATTTAGTTGGATCTTTGTTTTTGTTTTATTTCCTTTCATTGTTTGCAGCGTGGTTTACGAGTAACTTTGTTTTTATTCTGGGACTAATACTAAGAATTGTAAAACAATTAAATAGTTAGAGGTAATTTAACGTTCCTCAGCATCACCGTAAATCGATTTATTTGTAGAAATAGGGAGTTTCTTTCTGTCTTTGTGTAAATAGTGGGCGAGCATTTGGCCACTAAATTTTTCTTTTAACGATGTGGTCTTTATAAAGAAAGACCTACTTACCTACCTAATCTACTATACCTAATCAATAACACAATACAGAGAAATTATCGAAAATTAAATTAATTGGGGGCACCAAAAAGGCACTTGAAGAAAATGTTAGTCAGGGTCTATGTTTCGTCTCAAGTATGCTAGTCCCCCCAGCCCTGCCGATTCCCTTCGGTCCCTTTTCTTTCTGTATGATGGTCTTCGAAATATCTTAGGGTAAGTTGCACCATAGTAGAAGTTAAGGTTAAAGTTAAAGTTTTTGTCAAATTTGACAATTTTACGTCATTTTTGGGCCTAACTTTAACTTTAACTGAAATTTGGATGTTTGTTATTGTTAAAGTCAGATGGTGCAACCCAACCTTAGTGTACATTCACCGGTACATCAGGCTACTTTTTGTCTTGCTCTTGCCAACTGACATTTCTTTGCAACAAAGCAAAGAGTACTGACCGGAAATGGGTAGCCTGTTATGTCATTGACCGTACTAATATCTTATTATTTCGTGTCTTTTGTTTGTTTATGACATAAACACAAGTTTCAATATTAACAGAAACAGCATTATCTTTGAACTCGTTTTTCAGTTTCATCACATCACGGGGAGCTTTTTCTTGAACCGAAAGTTTTCGTTTTTACAAATAACGTTTTCTTTATTCGTTTATAAATATTGAGACTTGTTTAGTTTCACAAAATAACTTCAGGTAATCCAGGTGTCCAGATTTATCTGTTTGATAAACAAGTCTGGTCTAGACATGTTTAAGTACTAAATTACTAACGTACGCAGTCAAAACATTTGCGAATCTATCTGGATTTGATTGCAGTCTGTTTGATGGGCAAATGTTTTCGTCTATTTTGGGGAGAGTTTTTATACCATTTGAAATTCAACCAATAGTTAGGTAGGAATTAGGATCTTTTTATAAAGATACAGAATTTGGCATAGTAAATGCCAATTGAAAGAAGAAAATAAATAAAGCTAGTTTCACCGTTACCGAAAGTACTGTAGGTGTTTGCCCTATAAACTGACTAAGTTAAAAATATACTATAGTATGTTCGCTATAAGAATGCAGTCATTTTTTTTATTCAACTCCGTTACACACAGAAAAACTCAGAGACAAAACCGTTTCGTTTGAAAGAATGCAATGCTATGCATATCAGTACTGACATAACCTCTACGTTCTACATCTACGCCTTTTTTATTGTAATATTATTGAGTGTAGTAGCCAATTTCTTACCGATTAAGTGCACCAAATCTATCGTCAATTGTTTATTTTCAAAATGTATATTTTCAGGCTGCATCAAGTTTAATCTACGAATACACACCGGATTGTGTAGGTGGTATTGATATAGGTACGAATATTTACATATTAAACTCTGCCAAAGTTTTAATATCTCATAAACAATGTTATTATAAGCCGTAAAGTTGTCAGATGATCGTTAAAAACTGTTATCGCGTGTTTGGGACCAATATTTACTATCAAAGTAAATAAACATGATTTATTAGCCTATGACGGTGACTATGATATACATTAGATTTCCGAATGAATGAATTATATTTTTTATTTTTAAAGAAATAGCAACACTAAAATTGAATAAAATATCTACCAACAAATAGGTAAAAGAAACTATATTCGCAGGGCAGCCTTGATAATTTTGGCAGCATTGTTCAAGTTGCAATCGTAGATTTTAACCATATTTTAAATTGGAGGTCAGTCTTTTGGGCTCAAAGTTAACCCTGCAAGAACACAGATCATTGCATAACATAACATACATAAACGGCCTATACATATACGTCCCACTGCTGGGCACAGGCCTCACCTCCACGAGCGAAACGTGAAACGAGCCATACTCCAACAAGCGGGCTCAGTGCGGATTGTTGGAGGGGTGTAAGGTTAGTGAGCAACCTTAATGTCAGATGTTATCAAGCCGCCCTAAGGCCTCTGACTTGCTCTGTGACTGACTCTGTGTTGCTTTACAACAGCGATCGTCGCCGATCACTGTCACTACTGCGCCACGGGCACCTATGCAATAATAGTAGATTATGCCACAAGGGCTTAACACCTTGGCTGCTGAAATCGCGCCTTGCGTGTATTTTGATACTGTTAGTTCACTGCTGGTTTACGCGCCAAGCGTTGGTAAAATTTGCCTTTCCTCCATTGCGGCTACTCACGCTCGGCGCGTTTTAAGCGGCGCGCCACGAGTGCTGGTTTCAGCGCGGTGCGTGTTTTTGGCGGCGTCTCGACAGTGCGGGTTTACACATACGATGTGTGCAGCGATTTTAATGTCGTATTTTTATTTTTTATCGTATTTTCAGTGTATCTACATAGGTTTATGATTGAACCTAGATAAAATGAATTAAATGTTGGGAATCTGATCTAATTCTAATAGGAATTATTTTATTCGACTGCTGAGAGAAGTTCCTGTTATAACTTCCACAAAAATGATTCATTTATACAAAGTATTGTGTTAGAAAGAAATGTTTTATGCCTACCTTGTTTATTAAAAGAAACAAGTCCCTAACAAAATGAAAAACAGAAGATTTACGAGCATTGGAAGAACAATATTGGAGGAACAAAAGCAACTTTCGATGTTTCACTTATCATAAAACGTTAAGCAGGAAGGCTCCCCGAGGAAAACATTTAAAGTTATTGTAATAATTACAAACACATGTTTTTGCAAATAAATGAATCTTATCTTTGTAGTTTAAAAATATAACCAGAAAAAAACTAAAGAACATGCCGCGAAAATGACATACAATAGATTCA
This sequence comes from Udea ferrugalis, assembly GCA_950022985.1. Lineage (NCBI taxonomy): Eukaryota > Metazoa > Arthropoda > Insecta > Lepidoptera > Crambidae > Udea > Udea ferrugalis. The sequence goes on from OX465545.1 coordinate 5,979,285, forward strand.
CGAACATTGGAAGAACAATAGGTAGGTAGGTACCAGGAGGCGACTTTCGATGTTTTACTGATAAAAAACGGTCTTCCCTAAAGAAAACATTCAGTCATTGTAATAATGGCCGACACATGTTTCTGCAAACAAATGAATCTTATCTTTAAAAATCATCTCAGAAAAAAACCAAAGAACATGCCGCGGTGTATTGTGCAGGTGTCTTGAATAGACAAAACAAAATTACTGGGGTACTATTATTCCATTAGTGAAAACAAAAGGAGACAGAAAAACATCCGGAACTTGATATTTTAAAGTTGTGAATGCATGTCTGCATTTTATTGTTCTTACATTCATTAACATTAACACAGAAATCTTGGCTTTTACAATCAAATACCTATCATAAACCTATTATAATAATAGACAGTCAGTACTTGTGTTGTTTTCATTTAAGTTCTACAATATCTATCAAAATTTTGATATGGGAGAAGCCTGACCCTTTAATTCACACATTTCAATCATAACTATGTTGCGTACAAGACGTACGCCTTTGAGAAGCCGTACAAGACACGTACGCCACGCTTGGCGTGAGCCTCCGCACTCTGGGCTCGGTCCCAAAGAAGCCGAGCCGCCCGTGCGGAGAGCGTGTTCGTGCCGCGCTGAGATTGAAAAAAAAAATCATGCCAGCAGCCAAGGTGTTAAAGAAGTGTATTATGTCCCGGGCGTCATATTGAACCCCGAGCACGAGGGATTCTACGGTTACCTCCCGAGCGGAGCGAGGGAGTTAAAGTTAGAATCCTGAATACGAGGGGTTCAAGACCGCCCAAGACAAATACACTTTTAAGCCCGCGATGCATGACCACAAAGTATAAAAAGTAGAGTATGCAGCATACTCTACTTTTTATACTTTCTGCGAGGCAATCGAAATTAATGGCTGAAAAAAATAAGTGCTTAAATATTTATTTCAAGTGAAAATAGGTAGGTAATTAAATATGAGAAATTAGTATTTATCAAAAATTAAAAGTGATGTTAGAAACATAAGACAGTTGTGCGAAGACATTGGAAAGATGAATTACAATCTTTGGTACGTTCATTTAATCAGCACAGGACTCAGGAGCTATTTGAGCCGTTGGCGCCTTTTTTCTTTCTTTGGCATCTATTTTGTTAGTGGCCACTGTACGACATTCGAACTCAGGATAAAATCTCATTGCACCTAAACATTTTTGACTACATGGTTGCATTCCAAATTCAAATCACTTTAATCCCTAGGGAAATAATGAAATTCAGTACCGTAAGATGGGGTTAATTGGTATCTGGGTCTTAATTGGGACAGTACTTTGAAGATTTTTCAAAGCTCAAGTGAAGAGCTGTATTTCTTTTATATTTGGGTGTTTTTGTTTTTATCTGTAGTGAATATAAAAACATACAAGAAATTAAGAAAAATAAAGCTTTGAAACATCTTCACAGTCCTATCCCAATTAAGACCCAGATACCAATTACCCCCATCTTACCGGTACAACATTATGTCCCGGCTAGACCGTAGGGCTATAATGACCTACTTTAGGACAGGTTTACATGACACATAATGTCCCATTGACGAGCAGGTAGTATAAAAAATATGAAATTAATGAAATAGATTTTCTAAAAAGAAATAGCAACACTGAAATTAAACAAAATACACAAATATATTCCCAGAGCTGCCTTAGTGACAGTTATTGAAAAAAAATTGCTAACGCAGATTTGAACCGTATTTTAAACTGATGTAACCCCCCCCGTTGCGTTGATTTGCGTTTGTGAATTCGGGGGGGGGGGCCCCCGAATTCACAAACGCAAATCAACGCTAAGCATCCTTCAGAATTGCAGCTGTCCCTATCAGTTCTATTGACATTTTACGGAGCGTGAACGCGTGCTTAGCGTTGATTGACGTTTGTGAATTCGGGAGTAAGTCAGCAAACACAGGTGATTTTGTCGGCAGTTCGTGGATGATTTCCAGAATTGATTGAAATTCCCTGCCTTCGATTATGTTAGATGGCGCTCAGATTCTCTTCAGTAAAGTAGTTAAAAGGCTATCTAAGTATAGGTGTATACTTAGGTACTGAGGTTTTGCAAATAATTAAATATTATACATTTCTGCCGTACCCTGACGCCAATTGTACTTTTCTTTCCCTAATTGTGTGCAATGAAGAATAAATAAATAAATCGTATGCAGGATGTATCTAGATAGGTGGGCCCATATTATCACCCAATGGCGCCCTACAGATGGACATCGCCGTAGAGGAAGGCCCCGTAAAAGATGGTGTGACGGCCAGAGCCATCACTCTAGTAAATGGGAAATATTGGCTCATAGCAGGCATACTTAGTTGAAGAGCTCTTTCGGAGACCTTTGCCCAGCTGTGGGACACATCAGGTTAAATTTAAAAAACCATATTTTTGAATGCAGCTGTATAGCCGCTGGAAGCTGGAATACTAACAAAGATTACTTAGAACACGCCTCGCTGTTCCCGGACGGAGACAGCGACCAAATAATTCAGAACGGGTAATAAAACTTGTCCTTAATCTTTCCAGGAAGACCCTGGTCAGCCAGGAGTCCAAGTTCGGCGCGCAGGTGGCAGCGCTCACCGAGCTCGCCGACGCGCGATGTGGGGAAGCGGAGCGAGCGAGAGATCTCATAGCGCAGTTCAGGAAGGAGATAGAGGCGAAGGACCAGGAGATAGAACGTAAGTGTTCCTTTCATGTACAGGCAGCAGCACATTAGGTTACCCCATTTCTGTTTTTTCTCTTGCTCTTGCCAAATGTCATTTCTTTGCAATAGAGCAAGGAGGGCCGACCGGAAATAGGTAGGGTGATGTGCCGTCCACCGTACAAAGTGGCAACAAACATGCGGGCCGCCTACTGGTAAGCGGTTACCGCGGTCTATGGACACGTGTAACACCAGGGGCATTATTCGTGCGTTGACCCTGTAACAATATTTTTAAACCCCCCTTGAAGAACAACATGCTTAGGGGTAGAACCTCGGCAGGTAATTCGTTTCAAGTGTCCCGAGAGGACACTCTTGTCGGTATCAGAATATGAGTATAAAAACTCTGACGATGGCGTGTAGTGCGACGGTAGAAAGTAGCCACGCCCAAATCAAATAGTTTTTTAGAACAAAACCCGTAGTACAAACGGAAGAACTTTTCTAAAATTCAGCGGTACCAAGCTTCGTGCGAAAGTTTTCAGCGCTAGCATTCATGCGACGAGGACTCAAATAATCACAAAATATTCACTAGAAACAACATTTTCCGAAGTAATCAGTCACCGGAACATATCCGACCTTCAATTCTTCGGTATTTTTAAAAGTAACACACCGATTGATTGTTTTCGCACCTGAGAGAGCTCACATTGTGGGAGTACGTTTACTCGCTGCATTTTTAGCCCTGGACCGCTGCCAAGCCGACTGCTTTGTGCCGACGCAGTGGGGGGAATGTCTTTGTAACTTTTATGAGGTTAGTGTTTCGCGCACGTTTTGCCATTTCTTTCATTCAGGAACTTTCTTTGGACAATTTTCCCTGAACTGCACACAGGATGATAGGCATAAAATAACAATGGGCCTCATACGTCCCACTGTTCATGCTATGATTATAGTAAGCTATCAGTAGGTAGTAAGTAAGTAAGAATGCAGTAATTTTGAATTTAATTCCGTAACACGCATCAAAACACAGGTACAAAACCGTTGTATTTGAAAGAATGCGTTCATTTGCGCACTGTGAACTTGACTTCCCAATTAGGAACCATTTTGATTGGTTAGGGGGCGTGCTAGGTGGAAGGACAAGGATGAAATCACTGCATTCTTAACGCGAACGGACTATAGAAACAAGAAGGCACATTCTGTGAAAGGGACATTCTGCGAAAAAGACCTTTTACGACCAGGACAAGAAAATGACATTTTACGCTTGAGCCCCTGCTGAATGGCTCACCTCAATTATCATGGATTGGTGCGAGCCAGACAACAACAAGGACTCAATCATTGATTTAACCAAAAAGTGGAAGATACGTTACGTTCATACTTCGCGAATTCGAAAACTAGCGCACGGACGTGAACGTAAACAATTCGCTGTTGTATTAGCTTGAAAGTAGGTAATTTGGACCAAATTTTTGTGTGGTCACTGGTACGCGGAAATCTTCCTCTTTTTGCAAATATCAATGGGTTCAGTGTGAACGGACATCGATACCATACCAATCCAATGTCACTTAACTGAGCCACGGACACCTCTTTTAAGAGTCACAATAAACATTATTTACTTAAGGCGAATACGGATACTTAAAAAGGATTTTCATTATTTTTATATCGGTGTTTTCCATCCCCGGAGAGTTGGCCGCAAACTGTACAATAAATACAAAGTGCGTTCCCGCCAGATTGGATCTCCCAAGCAACCCGGATAACGGCGGTAGGCTCGCCCCTTACCACGTTGGGTTCAAATTCCCTCGGCGAAATGTGGGCTTCTGAATGTTCCGTTCACCAAGACGGCAAAGAAAATATCGTAAAGAAAATATTGTAAATAGAATAAGTTTTACATTGCATTATGTTATGTCAGTCAGTGGACTGTTAAACTATGTCACAATAACAATCAATGCGCCTCTGACTAACCCATTAGAGGATCGTAAGGATGTTATTATTTTTCCATAAAATTGAGAGATAATAAAAATTCAAGGTGAAGTATGACGGTTGTAGTAAGTGTTTTCTCCTGAGGGACATCGAGATATGATGTGATGTTATTGAGAATCGATAGGCAGAATGGTTACTTCTAAAAATACATTCAAGATTCACTCTCAGCTATAGCAGAAAACGGACCTTAGAATGACCGCATAGGTATTTGTTTCAGAAACTCTACATAAAGAGCTCTCTGTTAATTAATATTTATTGCATAAAACACAGCACAATTGGACTAGTTTCAAGTTTTCTTGATTCATAACATTCGTCGAACGATTGACATAATAAAATCGTCAATATAACGCATAATAAATTCATTCAAAATGGACGATCGGTTTGGGCGGCCAAGTTTGTAAAGGTGCATTTCCACTTTGGTGCAATGCCCTCTTTCAATTGCTTTATTAATAGAATTCTTATTTTTGTACACGTTTCCTTTTCTCGGATTAATTTTAAAGTTATTTTATACTTGGAGACTGATCTTTTTGGTGGAAATACAAAGATTTATGTTTTTTTTGTGTGTCTGTATGTGTCACTTTGTACTGTGGAACTACGGTGTGGAACTGCGAAGGTTTAAAGTTTACAAAGTAGATAGATAGGCACTTCAAATTGTCCAATTTAACAAACTAAAGAAAATATCACCAAGAAAATTGACATGAATAAACAAGAAACCGCCTTTCTACGTCCCACTGCTGGGCACAGGCCTCACTACAAATATGAGTTGGCGCAAGCCATACTCACTAGGTATAGTATTCTCGCGCTAAGAATGCAGTATTTTTTTAATTTAATTCCGTTACACGGAGAAAACAAAAAAAAACTGAGGTACAAAACCGCTGCGTTTGAAAGAATGTGTTCAACTGGGCACTGTGAAGCCAGGGGCGTGCTAGGTCGAAGGATAAGAATGAAATCACTGCATTCTTAACGCGAACGGACTGAAGTATCTCTCTAGTTGATGTTTTTCTTTCTTGCAAGAAGCGTTAGTAAATAGCACATAACATTTCGTTCAACAACTGTATATGTTGTCCGGAAATCGACTGTTGAGTGTAGCGTAGGCAGTTCTATTTCAAAACTTGCGAAAGCACTAATTTTCTCGACATGAGTCAAACCAAATGACTTAATTACCCATTGGCTTGTTTTCAAGGGTTTGATGATGAGTCAATATAAACTACGCGGTTCGTGGACTAATTAGCGAGTCACTGTTATAAATTGGGCTAAGGGTGTTTTTGGTATTACAGATTATAGACAAGATACCTACTGATATCGTGGTAAATTCATCACACACGAACAAATGGATAGGTAATACTTGTAGCTACTCAGTTATTTGTGGGTTATCTAGTAAAAGTTCGTTAGGTGGATTTTCGAATTCAAATCTTTTAGATTCAGGAATGGTAGAGTGCATTAGTACCATCGGTAATAAGCCAAAGCAATAATCGATCGACCAAGCTTGCCGTTTGAGTACGTATCCCCAAAAACGTGGTACTTAGTTTCAATGTCAAAGCAAAGGTATCCTCTAGCTTAAAATTTTTAGCTCCGGTTTCACCAGCAATTCCAAAGTCTTAAAATGCTTGATTGTTTATTGCAGAGTTAAAATGCGAGCTAGCATCAGCGTACAAGGAATCAGAGCTGATTCGCCAGAGAAGCCGGTCCTTGGAGGAGGAGTTATCAGCTGCGAGAAATTGCTCTGCGGACTTGGCTGACCAGCTGCAGACAAGGAACGGTAAGCTACACTTCTGGGGCCTATAAACCCCGTATTCACAAACACAAATCAAAGTTGAGCAGGACTTACAAAGTATAGCTGCTCTGTCATTTTCAGTGCTATTGACACTTTACAAGACTCATAAATTGGTTGACCTTTGTGGACTTGAGAGTTAAGTCTGATAATGTTAACCAAATCAACCGACCTCCTTCCCCTGATGCAGATTGGAGTGCCTAATAAAGAATTGTGTTTTCAGATGAATGCATGCGTCAGCTTCGAGCTGAAGTGGAAGATGCAAACGCCAGGCGAGCCGAGCTGGAGTCCAGGGTGATGGCGTTGGAGCGAGACAAGGAGAGGTTACAACAGGAGAAGCTGGTACAAGAGCAGAAGGCTCAAGAGGTAAGGGAATGAAAGTATTTTGTCACATCCGTTAACTGCAAAATGCTCCTGACTTTGAGAGGTACCACAGTGCGCAGGAACTGGAAAAACCGATTTACTACCAATGACTGTGGCATATTGTGGCAAAGATGATTTGAAAATGTCACGTAACTTCCTAAATGCCGCCCAGCCAATATGCACTCTTCTGATGATTTCACCATCGAAGCTGTCTCTACTTTACTGCAACTTTTTAAATCACTTAATTTTAATCCACCATTAAGCTTTTGTGAAAACCGAGGGTTCTGTTCGATGACTCTAAATGAGTAGTGTACAAGAGACGTTATTAGTAGATATCTTACTACTGAGCCAACTTCTCTTCACGAATGCGAGTATCCGTATATTCCTCCTCAGTAACCTATCCATGAATGTCTTCCAGGCCTTGGCAGCAGCAGAAGCGAACACAACAAAATGGCGGGCCGCCCACGAAGCCGCGCGCTCACAGGCCGCCGCACGCGCAGAGCTGATGCTGGCAGACTGCGAGTGGAAGATGAGGGAGTTGGAGAAACGCGCTAGGGAGGCGGATAAGGAGAAGAAACAGGTAGAGGGAAAGATTACGCCTAACAAGACGTTGTCGTTATTGTACACTTTAGGGGCACAGGTATCGATTATAAATGACAAGAACTTGTGTGGGTCATTGGATGATCTGCTCCTCTGCACATTTTTAATGACTCTGTTACTTCAATACTTGTAAAACTATTTAGAAAAGAGTAACTAGGTATCGAGTTTCTAGTCGGATTCGTTCGGACAGTATGATCAACGTCCTAACCGGTGCTAAAATCACATTGAGAGTCACTTTTTTTACTTACTATAGTTAGGTATTTCTACTGCAAGTATTTAAATTCTTAACTTGAGTCCACATGAAATAAAATATGCTTTTGAAAATTTAAATTGTTAATTTCAGAATACAAGATTCCATCAAATTGTATTATCAAACTTCGACTTTGACACCTAAATGCTCAATTTCCATTCCCAGCTGACAGCAACGGTCGAGCAACTCAAAGCCTCCCCCCCAGAGCCAGCCCAGCTGGCCGAACTGCAACAGCTGAAGGAAGTGGCAGCGGAGCAGCAGCGCTCGGTGCGCGCCCTGACGCTGCAGCTGCAGCGCGCGGAGACCAGGGAGGAGGCGCTGAAGCTGGAGCTGAGGAGACTGAAGGAGCTGTTGGACAAGCAGGCGCAGATTGCGAAGGATAAGGAGGAGAGATACGAACAGGTTGGTGGAGTTTCAGTTTAGCAACTCACAAACAGAACACACAGATGCAGACACAATTCAGGAATTCCATACAGGGTGGACAGAATCTCGCTCTGGTCAAAGTCGGTTCAAGTTTGTTCAGACCAACTTTCTGTTCATACAACTCCATTTTGGTAAGGCGTCACCCATTTAGGCATAAAAAGGTAGCGATGCGCAACCAGCCTAAACTTCTAGGAAAGAAGGAGGTAATAGCTGACGCGGACGCTTCTAGACGCAGTTTACGGAACCAGGCTAAGCTTCTATGGAAGGTAGAGGGAACAGGGTCATCAGTCAGTGCAGCTGCAGCGCGCGGAGACCAGGGAGGAGGCGCTGAAGCTGGAGCTGAGGAGACTGAAGGAGCTGCTGGACAAGCAGGCGCAGATCGCGAAGGATAAGGAGGAGAGATACGAGTAGGTTGGTATTGTTTGAACAATTTGGGAGCCTCTGGTTCCTCTTTACTAGATAGGAGTTACTCAGAAGCACTGTCATCATCGAATGCGTCCGTAGGACTCCACCATTGTGCGCCCCGCCTAGCCAGAGGGCCCCCATGCCTTACGAAGCACTTTCAAACCAAGTCTATTAGAATTCTGATCGGGCTCAGGCGGAGTTCAAATCTGTCCCGAACCCAATTTTTCTGTTCATTAGGCAACTTGCAGCTAACTATATCTAGTGATGGAACACCGGTAATAACCAAAAGCAACCAACCTGCTTATTTCCTGCTACATTGGAGTGCATCATGACGGCAACAGTAAGCAGTCCGTAAGCTTGTGTGGAGTCGGTCAGAATTTTCTAGAAGCTTAAGAAGGATAAGCTTTTAAGGAAGTGGTAAAAAGAACAGCAGCGCTCGGTGCGCGCCCTGACGCTGCAGCTGCAGCGCGCGGAGACCAAGGAGGAGGCGCTGAAGCTGGAGCTGAGGAGACTGAAGGAGCTGTTGGACAAGCAGGCGCAGATCGCGAAGGATAAGGAGGAGAGATACGAGCAGGTTGGTATTGTTTGATAATTTGGGAGGCTCTGATTCTTGATAGGAGCGACCCAAAAGCACTGTCACCATCATCAGCGGCACTATACTTGTCTTCTGTTGGATGTAGGCCTCCATCATTGCGCGCCCTCGTGCCTTATTCCTCTCTAGACGCATCTTACTAGCAGCCTTCCGCAAATCTTTGCCAGAGGGCGCCCCATGCGGCACGAAGCGCTTTCAAACCAAGTCTATTCGAATTTTGATCTGTCTCAGTCTGAGTTCAAATCTGTCCGGAACCCAGTCTTCTGTTCATTAGCAACTTGCAGCTATCTAGTGATATAACTATCTAGTAATGGAACACCGGTATTAACCAAAAGCAACCAACCTGCTTATTTCCTGCTACGCAAGCGGGCCGTGAGCGTGCATGGGGTCAGTCAGGGTATCCTAGAAGCTTAGAGGGTTAAGCTTTTAGGAAAGGTAAAGGGAACAGCAGCGCTCGGTGCGCGCCCTGACGCTGCAGCTGCAGCGCGCGGAGACCAGGGAGGAGGCGCTGAAGCTGGAGCTGAGGAGACTGAAGGAGCTGCTGGACAAGCAGGCGCAGATCGCGAAGGATAAGGAGGAGAGATACGAGCAGGTTGGTGGAGTTTCAGCAACGGAAGCCTAGGTTTTATCTTTCCTGGACAGAAACTCACAGTCTGAAACAGACACAATTCAGGGTGAACAGAATCTCGCTCTGATCAAACTAAATCTCTGTTCAAAATCAGATACAACTGACAGCTAGCTTTCCAACGACAGCAAGCATTGGCAACCTCAATTGGGATATGGGTCAGGTTATAGGGTTGCAGTAATGGGCTGCCGTAACGTGGGTTGCGATAAACAAATCCATTTTGGTAAGGTGTCACCTATTTAGGCATAAAAAGGCAGCAATGCGAAACCAGCCTAAGCTTCTAGGGAAGGTAGAGGGAACAGCCGACGCTGACGCTTCTAGACGCATATTACGGAACCAGCATTAGCTTCTATGGTAGGTACAGGGAACAGCGGCGGTTAGTGTAGCAGCAACGGGTGGAGACCAGGGAGGAGGCGCTGAAGCTGGAGCTGAGGAGACTGAAGGAGCTGCTGGACAAGCAGGCGCAGATCGCGAAGGATAAAGAGGAGAGATACGAGCAGGTTGGTTGTGGCTTTGAACTTTACAGAAGGACGTTTCCTATTAGGAGAAGAGTGACGTGGCACTGTCGTGAAGCATTTTCTCCATTATCAGCCTATAAGCATTATGAGCAAATGAGTTTTAATTACTTGAGTTAAATAAATGAATTTAATTATACTCATTAAACTAGGAAAAAAAAATGTTAATTTATGTGGACTGATTCCCACGTTATTTCATTTTCATCTTATTTTACCTGGTAGCTTTTGTTCCATCAATGTTTAGGCATCCTTTAACACTCGAAATTTTCAAATTATAATAGTCGGTCCACCTGTCGTGGGCCATTTAACTAATTTTCCCGGGCTCTATAGGAGCCTCAAGTTGTCCCATCGTCACTGCTTGTCATCGAATCTTCGCGAGGCTTTACAGAGTTTTCTATTTGTATAGATAATTAATTAATGTTTTTTTTTATTAAATGGACCCAACTCAGCTTATGCCTGGACCTGGTAGGATCAGACGCTGATTTTCAGTAGGACCAGTTGTGTATAGTGTTAAGGTTTTATAATAAGTATGTATCTTTCTAATGAAAACCAGAAAAAGACATTTGGTCATGTTGGCATCAGGCAGGACTTGAACCCGCATCTTTCGCAAGCCGGGCGACTGCACTACCAATTATGCTACCGAGACCATTAACAGACCGGCCGAATCTTTCTGGTATATTTTGCACTATGAGCCAGGGTGATTTCATCAATGTTATAGGCATCCACCTCTAACACTCGGAAGAAATATTTTTTCAAATATTTAACTCCCGATTAAGATGAAAAAGCTATTATTATATTTTATTGTTGTTTTTAGCATTTTCCATGCAGTATCTTTCTAATGAAAACCAGAAAAAGACATTTGGTCATGTTGGCATCAGGCAGGACTTGAACCCGCATCTTTCGCAAGCCGGGCGACTGCACTACCAATTATGCTACCGAGACCATTAACAGACCGGCCGAATCTTTCTGGTATATTTTGCCCTATGAGCCAGGGTGATTTCATCAATGTTATAGGCATCCACCTCTAACACTCGGAAGAAATATTTTTTCAAATATTTAACTCCCGATTAAGATGAAAAAGCTATTATTATATTTTATTGTTGTTTTTAGCATTTTCCATGCAGTATCTTTCTAATGAAAACCAGAAAAAAACCAGAAAAAGACATTTGGTCATGTTGGCATCAGGCAGGACTTGAACCCGCATCTTTCGCAAGCCGGGCGACTGCACTACCAATTATGCTACCGAGACCATTAACAGACCGGCCGAATCTTTCTGGTATATTTTGCCCTATGAGCCAGGGTGATTTCATCAATGTTATAGGCATCCACCTCTAACACTCGGAAGAAATATTTTTTCAAATATTTAACTCCCGATTAAGATGAAAAAGCTATTATTATATTTTATTGTTGTTTTTAGCATTTTCCATGCAGTATCTTTCTAATGAAAACCAGAAAAAGACATTTGGTCATGTTGGCATCAGGCAGGACTTGAACCCGCATCTTTCGCAAGCCGGGCGACTGCACTACCAATTATGCTACCGAGACCATTAACAGACCGGCCGAATCTTTCTGGTATATTTTGCCCTATGAGCCAGGGTGATTTCATCAATGTTATAGGCATCCACCTCTAACACTCGGAAGAAATATTTTTTCAAATATTTAACTCCCGATTAAGATGAAAAAGCTATTATTATATTTTATTGTTGTTTTTAGCATTTTCCATGCAGTATCTTTCTAATGAAAACCAGAAAAAGACATTTGGTCATGTTGGCATCAGGCAGGTTGGGTTCAAGTCCTGCCTGATGCCAACATGACCAAATGTCTTTTTCTGGTTTTCATTAGAAAGATACTGCATGGAAAATGCTAAAAACAACAATAAAATATAATAAGTATGTATGTTAGTCTTTAGGGTATTTATAATATAGGTAGGCCGATTATGTTATGTAAGATCTGTTAATGTAATTTGTCGCCTGAAATAAATAAATTGTTATTATTATAATTACAGACAGTAAAACGCCTAGAAACCCGTCACTCCGAAGCGCTAGAATCCCTTAAAGCCGAGCACGCGTCAAGCTGTGCGTCAAGCCGCGCTAACCTCGAGCGCGCGCACGCCGAGCGCACGCGCGCCGCGCTCGCGCAGCTGCGGCAGGAGAGCGAGCAGGACGGCAGGAACGCGGACAGGAAGCTACGGGAGGTCACTGCTAGGGTGAGTGAGATAGCGTTCATACATAACGCCTAGAAACCCGTCACTCCGAAGCGCTAGAATCCCTCAAAGCCGAGCACGCGTCATCAGATCAGCTATACCAGAGCGGCTCTACCCCATGTAGCGGTCGTGTGCAATTAAAGTGCGAAGTCCAGTTTCGTGGCCACCTGGAGGGTAAGGCTAAAATAGCCTCAAAGAAGCTCGGCGTGCTCAACAGATCGAGACGGTATTTCACACCGGCACACCGCCTGCAACTTTATAAGGCGCAGGTTCGGCCTCACATGGAATACTGTTCTCATCTTTGGGCAGGGGCTCCCCAGTACCAGCTTCTCCCTCTAGACCGCATTCAACGGAGAGCAGCTCGAGTTGTTGATTGCTGCGAGGTTTCGGATAGGCTTGACTCCCTGGCACTGCGTAGAGATGTAGTTTCGCTTTGCATTCTCTATCGCATTCATCATGGAGAGTGCTCCGAGGAACTGTTCGGGCTGATTCCCGCCACCTCTTTCCGCCATCGATCTACGCGACAACTCTACCACCCCCACTACCTCGACAGTTGGCAGAGCACTACTGTTCGTTTCAACAGAAACTTACTGCCCCGAACCACGAAATTGTGGAATGAGTTGCCGCATGCGGTATTTCCGGACAAATACGACCTGCAGTCCTTCAAGAAAAGAGCGTACTCCCATTTAAAAGGCCGGCAACGCATTTTGTAGCCCCTCTGGTGTTGCAAATGTCCATGGGCGGCAGTATTCACTTTCCATCAGGTGATCTGCTCGTTTGCCCCCTATCCTATAAAAAAAAATAAAAAATTATTGTCCCTGACGCTCTCTTGAAAGAAAAGTCATCTCATGTCTTGTTTTGTATAAAAAATAAAATATACTAATCGAATTGGACAAAATAGTATTTAGGAATAGTACGTACCTAACGATAATTATGTCAATAATATTGATTCAATCCCATCCATACTATGAACGCCAAAAGCTAAAATTAAACCAAGCTGTTAATTTTTCAGTTTGAAAACCTAAAAGAAGTACTGGCAAGCAAAGAAACACAGTTCGAGCATGCTATCGCCGAAGCACACAGCAAGGCCGACTGGGACATCATGCAGTTGCGCCATCTGTTGGACAAGGCCGACATCACTTACGCGAATAACGTCGAGAATATGAACCAGCGGTTTCAGAAGGAGACAGGTTTGAAATGACCGGTTAAAGATAGCATAAAATTAACCACTTCTGGATTCTTCAAAAGTAATAAATCAAACTATGCCATGTACAAAACACTGGCCACTTCAATGTCCATGATTTCAACCTGTCTAGGTTTCTTGTCGAAGAAATAATCTAATTCGTAACAACCATTTGGATCCGTGGCTGATTTCTCATCCATCGCTCTCTATTCTGCAGAGTTTTTTGACATCTATATCAATTTTACACAAAGATACCAGATATAAACCTAAAGAAAATACTTAAATGAAACTAGACTAGCCTTACAATATGACCCCAACATTAAACTCTCTATTCTAGAACAACTAGTGGAAGAATGGACGCAGAAGGTGAAAGCAGTAGAAGAAGAAGCTGCCACAGCTGCAGAAGAAGCCAAGCAGCTTCTAGAAAGTACTCGGCTCAAGCTGATTGCTGAGAGAATGGATCAAGTTAACAAGTTGAAGGAGCAACATAAACAGGAAATGGGTAAGCAATATGACTTAAACCGCAATTCAAATGTGTTATCTGTGGCCAGTAGTTAAGACAGAGAATCGAAAAACATTTCTGACTTCATTTAAAAACACCACGCACGCCAGGTAATTCTTTTGTAAAATTCTGAAAAGTTGAAACGACCGCGACAAATTCCCACGCTTTAGCTCCCTTTTTTCCATTTCAAATAGTTTCACATTCGATATATATCACGAGAACTTTCATTTTCTGATGAACTCGGCAGACATGCAATATGATTAAATAAGGCCCCTGTGCAGTAATCATCGGTGATATCACCGAAAGCGAATGTTTAGTTAAGGTTTTGATTAAGCATGACTTTGAATACCACCACGATTATGTCGACAGAGGAACAATGGGAGCAGTTTATGAATGATAAAGAGACTTGTCTCGAGCGCATGAAGGCGGAGTGCCGACAGGAAGGCGAGGAAGACAGAGTAAAGAGAGAGAAAGAGCTAATGGAGGAAATTGCAGGTGAGTGTAAAGCACTTGTGTTAAAGCATCAACGGGAAACCCTATTTCTTAGTAATGTTGAATATCACAGTAACACTTCTTAAGATTCAAAAGCCGTAGCTCTTAGCCAAGACATGTTTTTAATAGTTATGTTGAGAAATTAGAAAGAGATAGTGTCAAAATTTGCATTGGTATCAATTTCGTAGCATAGATTCAGCTTGTAGATATCACCAAATTTGGTTTTTCAGAATTGAGAGCATTAATCCAATCAAAGTCAGTGGATTTCGACCAGCTGGCAGTCAAAGCATCAGCTTGCGGCCGGACATTAGCTGTAACAGAAGAAGAGTTGAGGTTAGTGGGGTTTTCTGCAGTAATATTAAAATGTAAATTTTTGTATATATGGATGACATCATAGTGTAGTCAGTCATTTTTCACTTCCATGTGGAAACAGGTGGAAATTGAATTTATTGGCTATCAAATGACATGTAGTAGCTTTCTTTGCACTTAATATCATCGCATGATTAAAGCAGCAGGTATGAATGGCTCACGATGATTCCTTCCATTTGAATCAAGTACTTGGTTATTTTATCGGAAAGAGTATTCTTACAAAAATTTAAATACGAAAAATAAAATCCTATTTATTAACTTCTGGATTTATTATTAAAGCTTCTGAGTGTCATGTTATGTTTTCACACCTGCTTATAACGGAACACACACTTGCCTAACCCCATGAATGATTGGTAGCAAAATTTTAGTCCTTTATGTAAACCTAATTCCCCAAGTAGATTTTATAACTAATTTTAAGTTTTCAAAATATTGTCTTTTGGACCTAAATTGGGCTACCATCATTGCATGACAAAAATTTTGCAAATAGAGTTTGACCAGTCAGACAAATATATGATTTTTATAATAAAATAAGGCTATAAATTCCTGGTCATTCTTTTATTTTAAGCAATCCGTAACTAAAAATACATCATTACATAAAATAACACAATCTTTAGCAACAGTACCTACATCACACATTACATGTTTAGTTACGATTAGTTTCATTTCATTTTCATTAGTTTTCATTGCGTTATGTCCAAAAGGCAGTATTTAAATTTGTTTCTCTTTATTCATTAAGAAATTTTTTAAAGGTGCATTTTTTTTCTCATCATCATGCCATTTACCTTTTGAATCTTTAATTTGTAATAATTCAAAGTTGTTATTGAATCATACAAAGCATGAAAATTCCGTCAAAACTTAGAGATGAAGCCGCACTTCGGATTGCGATGGTTCAATTCAATCAGTGGCAGAAATGTGGTTTCGTTAGTTCGGATATATCGGGGAAAACGTGGTGGAACATAGGATGTGAGTTAAAGTTACGGTTTTTATGACGCACAATGATTCACACTACTTCAATGATAGACGACTGAGAGTAGAGTGACGGAATTTTCATATCATCTGGCTTCGACCTCACACGTAGCTTATTCACCAGCTCGCGCGCCAACGTCTACGGGGTCGTGCTCGCGGGGGGCGTGGCCGCACTCACCACATCGTTCCGTCTCGCTCTCGCCACTCTTCTTCTCTCACTCGCTTTAGGCTTCTACCTGCAAATACTGCAGGGAAAGAAGCCAAAGGCTTAGTTTGGACGAACAAGACAAATACTTAGCTCGTTTTCACTAAGCTTTATAAATAATCCCGATTTAAATACTGCCGTTGGACATAATAATCTTGCTACCTACAATCTAGTCATTCATAACATAGATACGAACTTAATAACTTTTGTAATAAATGATATTTTATCATGGCAACATTATATTTTGTATGTTACACTTATGCTTGGACATTGTAACTCGTTTATCATTATATTTTTAGATCGCTTCATAGGAATATTCGAAATGGTGGCATGTATCTAATTTCAACAGCTGGCATAGTTCAAAAATTTAAAGATCATGTTGACAGTTTACATTATCAAATATCTAAGCATTGAATGTCATTTTCTCAATAATATTTTTGCAATAGCAAGGTTTCTTTATTAATGAATCTTAGAATCAAGAAAGAAAGTGTTTTAAACTTACTTTTTTACATCCGGCTCGAAGGAATAAAATAAAGTTGAAACGATATATTGTGCATTTTGAAGACCGAACTGACTGTTCAAAGTTATCTGATTTTCTACAAATATTTCCATGTCACCATTTCTCTGTTCTAAAACCATTTGTGCTCATTTATTTGTATCGAAATTATTGCTCAGATTTGTGATTTCTAACATTCTGTAGTCAAGGATATTAATATTTTATAATTTTATACGAATTATAATTTAGTGTGCAAATTATTATATTATTAAAAACGTATTTGTTTTTAATTTAAAACTTACATTCTGAAACCTCTCTTATGACAAAAACACTACCTCAAAACACACTAAAATTAACTTTTTTTAACCGACCTGACACCACCTTATTAAGCCTGCTTATTTTTTTATTTATTTTGAGTTTTATCCAATTTTGTCCTATTATCCCTAACTAACTACACAGAGACGCCCTAGCGAGAGAAAAGGAGCTAAGAGAGAAGAGAGCGGAAGACGCTACGAGGATAAAGCAGGTGGAACGCGCTTCGAAGGACCAAATAGAACATTTGCAAAGAAAATGTGCATGCCTAAGAAAACTGTAAGTATTTATTGATTATTATAAAAATGTGTTATTTAGAAGTATTTTCAAGGTAGCCGGCCCAGAAAAATATTAACCGCGACATTTAATAAATAAATGTTTTATCTATGGAAAGGTAACGAGGGATGCTGCGGAGTACCTCAGCAACAATAGAATTAAGCTTTGAATTTTGTTTTATTAATTAAGTTACAGTGTTTGAGACGCCATCCGATAAATAAATAAACGTAAAAACATAGTAGGCATTGTCTAAAATTCACAGTTGTTCACTCTCTTCATGTATTTGTCTATGGTTGCGCAATATGTGAAACAACGCCATCTGTGTACAGTTTCGACGACATGCGCGCGCGGCTGACGGCGCGTGAGCAGACTTCCTCGCAGGAGATACGGAATAGAGACAAGGAGTTGCACCAATTGAGGGCTGAGGTCGCCAGGCTCACCAAGATACTTGTGGAACAGAGGTGAATATGATGAAACTATTGGAAGACTGGATATAAAACAAAAACAAAAGTTTATCATTTTTGACCCAACTACAAACGAGACAGGTTTTTAAAGGAAATCAAGTTTTTGAAAAACACATTATAAGTAGTACACTATAATTATAACAATTTTTTGATCTGTTCTTAAACGTACCAATTATATATTTATCCTACTAATATTATAAAGGCGAAAGGTATGTGTGGATGTGCCGTGTTGCTCTTTCACAAATTATGTAAAAAAATGTTCTACACCCACTGCAACAATGCCGTAGATAAACCTAAAAAATAAACCATAGAGGGCGCAAATGTCGTAATTTATGACAAAAGTATTTCTTAGTTGTGAGGCAATAATGACATAAGTGTACAGTTTTGACGTTGTTGTTCTAAATATTTTATAAAAAGTTGTTCAAAACGTTAGATAAACGTTAACAAAAAAATGCATGTTCCTTTCACGTAATAGTCTGAATAATAAATAAGAAAAAAATTTCAGTGCCGTAAGTTTATGTAATGTTTGATTTCTTAAATACTAAAAATGGTAATGCAAGAGTTATTTTTTTTTCACTATTTTTGTTTGGCATTATTGCACACTAAGGTAAATATTTAATTTAACTTAATTTTTTTTTTTTTTTTTATAGTGGTCTTCAAGATGACCTCACTCCACCTGATGGAAAGCAGTCGTGAGGTCCAGATATGGGGTTGACAAGCACAGTACTGGACTACTACTCTGCTGGTCAATCTCATTTTGAAGGCCTGCATAAATGCCTTTTCACGCCCCGCTTAAAAAACCCGGGATTGTAGGAAGAAGGAAACACATGCGCTGGAAGAGCGTTCCACGTCTGGATAGCACGACACAGGAACGAGTCACCGAACCTTATGGTGCGGGCCGACAGTCGCTGGATCGTGTGTGGATGTTGACGCAGACCAGCGCGTGTGGTACGGGAGTGGAAGGGTGAGGATGGGATCAGTTGGAACAACTCGTCAGAGCATTCCCCGTTGTACAGGCGGTAGAGGACACTCAATCTGGCAATGTCTCTACGCAGTTGGAGAGGCTCCAGAGCCATAGTTGCCTCTGGGTTACCAATGATGCGGATAGCGCGCCGCTGCAACCTATCGAGAGCCTCTAGCAAGTACTTGGCGGAACCGTCCCAGAGATGAGAGCAATATTCCACACACGAGCGAACTTGTGTCTTATACAAAAGACAAAGCTGCTCAGGCGTGAAGAATCGTCTCACTCTGTTCAGGATTCCAAGTTTACGGGATGCTGTTTTAATAATGCTCTCGATGTAGTCCCGTTGGTTGAGGTCGCTGCGAACATCCATGCCAAGGATGTTGAGGCTATCCTTCACTGGTAGTGGGGTGCTCTGAAGAGTGGGACGGGAAAGGAATGGCGACGTCTTGGCAGTGAATGCGCACACCTGTGTTTTCTTGGCGTTGAACTCGACGAGATTGCGTTCTCCCCATTCGGAAATGCGGTTCAGCACTCCGTCAAGCTCAACAACAAGAAAGCGCCTCTTCTCCTCGATATCGGTTCGCTTAGCCACAGGGCGCTCGAAATACCGCGAGTGGACTGTGCTGTCATCCGCATAGCAATGAATGTTACCGAGTGATAACATGTCATTGATATGCAGAAGAAACAAAGTCGGCGATAAGACGGAACCCTGCGGCACCCCGGCATTAATCTGGAGGAAACGCGACTCACGTCCGTCGCAGAGGACACGGATTCTACGTCCCTCCAGGAATCCAGCGATCCAGTCACAGAGGCGAGGAGACAGTCCATATGCCGGAAGCTTGGAAAGAAGCGATCGGTGCCAGACACGGTCAAAAGCCTTGGCAATGTCAAGACTGACAGCCAAAGCTTCGCCGTGCTTGTCCATAGCCTCACCCCATAAGTGCGTTACGTACGCTAGGAGATCACCCGTGGACCGTTTCGGTCTAAAGCCGTACTGGCGGTCGTGAATCAACGAGTGGTCTTCTAGGTAGCGGGTGAGCTGTGCATTTATAATCCGCTCGAACACCTTAGCAAGTACTGAGGTTACAGCTATTGGACGGTAATTGGCTGGGTCTGACCGGTCCCCCTTTTTGGGAACAGGTTGAACGTTCGCCTCTTTCCAAGCCTGCGGCACGAGGCCTGATGTGTAGGAGAGGCGGTACAGGCGTGTCAACACTGGAGACAACTCCGCTGCACACTTTTTTAAAACTACGGCTGGAATGCCGTCAGGTCCACTGGCTTTCCTTACATCGAGTGACTGCAGCTCCGCACGTACGTCACACTGCCTGATACGAATATCAGGCATTGTGGTGCCGCAATTCGGGGCCATAGGCGGCTGTGCACCACAGTCATCGATGCAGGAGTTGGCCGCAAAGAGGTTTACCAGTAAATCGGCTTTCTCTTGCGGCTGATGAGCCAAAGATCCGTCAGGGCATTTCAGCGGGGGCAGCGAAGGCGAACAGAAGTTAGATTGCACGTGTTTGGCCAGTCGCCAGTAGGAGCGGCTACCCGTTGGGTGTGAGATAAGTTCTTGGCCAACACGTGCGATACGCTGGGCGTCTGCTCTAACGTATGCCCTCTTAGTGGCCTTGGTGGCTTCATTGAAGGCTGTTTTGAGGGAAGCCACGTCAGGGTCATGGATAGCTTGGGCCCTGGCCCAAGCACGGTATGCCGCCTGTTTACGTTGAACAGCTGCGGAACACTCGCGATTGTACCAGGGACCAGCTTTGCTGGCGCTGTCGACATCAGTAAATGGAATGTAGTATTCCATTCCAGTACTGATCTCGCCAGCGACAGCAGATGCACTATCCGACGCATCCCTTTCCCCAAAACAGCACTGCCGCCAAGGGACGGAAGCGAAGTATTCTCGCATACCGTCCCAATCGGCCGACGAGTAGTGCCATAACCGCCGCTTCACCCTCACAGGCTGTGGGGGAGCTGCACATGGCACTGTCGCGCCAACCAGGCAGTGATCGGAGGAGCCCAAAGGGGCGCCGACCGACACTAGGTACCCAGCTGGGTGGCTCGTCAGCAGAAGGTCCAACAGGGAGGGCGCATGACCGACAATATCTGGTATCCGGGTGGGCTGGCGTACCAGCTGCGTCAGGTCTTGCGTGAGAGCAAAAGCGTGGGCGGTTCGGCCTGCATGGTCTGTTTTTGGAGAGCCCAACCAGGACTCATGGTGGGCATTAAAGTCTCCCAAAAACACCATTTCAGCATTAGGGAACCGCGCCTGAGCGTTATCTGCCGCCTGACTTAGATGGTCAAAAAGTCGAGTTGTCTCGGCGTCGCCTTTGTGGGAGCGGTAAAGGCACGCGTAAACTCGGCTCGTGGAGCCCAAGTCTACGTGCACCCAGAGAGTGGAGAAGGATGGGTCTTCTAGGCAGCGAAGACGGTCACAGCAGACATCCGCCCTGACGAAAAGACATACTCCGGCTTTGGAGAGGAAGGACTCTTCCAATACATAGCCGGGATAGTGCAGGTATGACGTATCGGCAGGGCAACCTATCTGTGTTTCCGTCAAAAAGAGCATCGCAGGCCTCACCGTCTCGAGGTGTTGGTGGACGGCGTTGAGGTTTGCATGGAGTCCGCGGATGTTAGCGAACTCCACCTCAAACAGCGTGTTGGTGGGGGATGGAGATGCCGCTGTAGGCCTTTTCCGTTTGCTGACTGCCATAGAAGTGAGGGGGGGGGGGGGGGGGGAAGGGCGTGAAAGGACGACTGTCGTCGCGGCAAAGTTAGACAAAGCGTGGTGCCTTACATTGATATTTTTGCGTGTGAAATAGCGTGGGCCGGTCCGCCGGACGGAAGGGCTCCCGTACCCCCTCGGGAATGGTCGCCGGGCCCCCACCGGAACCGGGCACCACCCGGCACGACGAACCATCCCGAGATTATGCGCGACCTGGTGGGGCAGCCTCCAGAGGTGGTTAGCCCCCTTTGGGCCCCTGTACTATGCCGCGGGCGGCCAGCGGCACCACCGTTTCTACGGGTCTCCCTGGCCGGCGGGCCGATACGCACCATCCACACAATATCGCCGTTAAGGCTTCCACTGGTCCAACGATTGCCACGACCACAGTCCCCCTGGCTCCGGTTAGTGCAGTGCTGATCCCGGAACGCGACCCGACCGAGATAGGCCGGGGTCACTTGGCGGGTTTTACGCAACTGCATGGTGGTACCAGCAACCGGTCGACGTATGTCTCCCACCTGGAAAGCAGATGACCTGCCACAAGGATCCCTTAGTCGCCTCATACGACACCCACGGGCAAGAAATGGGGCGGTGGATTGTATTCTATTAACGTGCCGCCACCGCACGGCACACAATGTCAAAACAATGTTATGTGCAACAATGTCAAAATTGTAGGTATTCTTAAGAAAAATGAAGAAAAAATGCCTATTATAAACCTTTTTTATTTCTTACTTGCTGTCCCAACAGACTTCGTTCTGTTGTCAAACATTTAGTGTCACGTGACAGGTAGTAACATTTACTAAGAGGAAACTAAAATTGTGATTTTTACTATATTCCCAGCATTTTTTCATGATTACTCACCTTTTAAACCTTCCGTCGACCATTACAAATATTTCAAAATCAAAATTAGCCAAATCGGTCCAGCCATACCCGAGTTTTAGCGAGACTAACGAACAGCAATCCATTTTTATATAATAGATGTTTTCCGAACTGAACATTATAGGTTACTAGCGACCCGCCCCCGCTTCGCACGGGTGCAATAGGATGTTATTATACATATTATAAACCTTCCTCTTGAATCACTCTAATCTATTTAAAAAAACTGCATCAAAATACGTTGCGTAGTTTCAAAGATTTAAGCATTCAAAGGGACATAGGGATAGAGTAAGCGACTTTGTTTTATACTATGTAGTGATAAGGAATAATCTACTTTTCATATGATTAAACTTAAATATTTTAAGTCGCTGTCCTGAAAATTACTTTAACTGTTAGATATGTCATTCTTGCACCAGATGTACGATATGTGAAAAAAGGAATTGTATAAATGCATTAAGCTATATAATTGTAAAGTTCCATTAAAATCCATCCAGTAATTTTCACGTGAAAGAGAAACACGGCACATCCACACATACAAACTTTCACATTTATAATAGTAGAAGAATTCTTGTCTTTTTGTTTTGAAACACTGTTGCACCGCCTACTATATTTTTCTGCTCAGCCCAATGGTTGACTGGTAGAGAATGCCTTCTCGGCATTAAGTCCGCCATTTGTACCAATCTCATTGTAGTGCAATACAGAATAAATAAAACGAACTACACAGTCAACGGCATATCAGGCTAACTATTTACTGACCTCCTTACTCATGAAAACAAACGCAACGCTAAAGCGTAGGTTGAGCAATTGACGTGCTGTGTCGCTTACTCGCAGAGGGTGGCAGCAACAAGAATTACAGTGACAAAGTGTTACAAAAGTAAAGTGACGTTGAGGAGCTGTTTAAGTTTTTTGTAAATTAGGGGGTGAGTAACCAATCCTCTATTTCCCCAGCTCGCCCAAGCTAGGCGCCCGCACGCGCGCCGACGGCTGTGAACTCGCCGACGAAACAGCGGAGGCGCCGCGCCGCAAGGGTATGTGAGCGAGTGCGCTTAGAGGTGAGAATTTTGTTGCTTGACGCTGCCGAGGCTGTTTTAGGTGGGTTAAGGTCTTTTTGTACACGGTAGAGTGACTTCTAAGATAGTTTAGATTTAAATTATGAACCGACAAAGGTGGAAAAACTGAAGCCATACCATGGTCATATCCATGATAGGCCTTATCCCTTTTTATGGCAATTTACATCTTATGCGGTTGGAATTGGGTCCAAAACCAATGAAATTTTCAACAAGCTTTGCCATACAAAGGGTTAAGGTTACGGAAATTCGAAATAAGATACATACGAGTGCTTGTCAATTTTTACATTATCATAATAATCGGAGGTTTAACTAAGGGCAACTTGACAACATCTGACAGTAAGGTTTATCTATCACTCACCTGAGACCCCTTCAACGATCCTTACTGAGCCCGCGTATTGGAGTAGGTTTGACTCGAGCCATCTCATAGTTCAGTTTCACTATTTAAACCTTATTAATAATTTAAATAAGTGTCGCTCGGTATGATGTTCTTTCACCTTTGTCTCCAGTTTCCACGGTGTAAAGAAACGTAAAAACGTTTTAAAGACCTTTACACACCTAAAATTGCTACTTTGGAGGGCTCTGTTCTCAAATTATCGTATTTTTATATGAGAGCAGGGTCCGTTTATGACGCCAGGATCTTTTAAATCTGCGACGTCATATCTTATTGTCTTCCCCATGTCTGATTTATTTAATAGCCTACTTGTAATACTAAATTGTGTTAAAAAACCTAGTCTTTATATTTTTTTTTTCTTAAACAGGGTGACTTCATTAAATACACAAATGGTATTGTGGATGTATTAAGAACTTTAATATTCATAACATAAAAAAATTAAAACATGTTTACCCCTTTATAATCTCTTTTTCCTACCCTCCCTTTCACTACCGAAAATGTGTCGAGCATTTTTAAAAAATACATGGCCAATAATATGAACCAACTTGTTTTTTTATTATTTAAAAAAATATGTGTCTATTGTCTATTGCTTGAAATTGACGTTTTAAAAAACAATTATCTGTTTAATCAGGCAAGGATAATGTGAATTTAAGGTACTGAATTCAAATTCTGTAAATAATATTTTTCTGGCGTCATAATGGCGTCAAGCAAGAGCATTTAACATTTCAATATTCTAAAAACTAAATAACTTCTTAGAACTGTCGGCCATTTGTAAATTAAATCATTTGCCCAATGCTCTATAACTAACATTTTTTTCTATTTTTCGCTTTCAAATTAGACTCTTGTGAATATGCACTGTTGTTTGTGAATTTTATTCACTTTTTGTCTTCTCATCATTAACTTACTGAAACAGAACGACTGGCAAAGCATTCCTTCCTAAAAATACGTTTTCTTGTTTATTAGGGTTGTTGCGTAAATTATCATTTGAAAACTTTTTAAGTAATTTTTGACGTTTACAATAGTCAACGGTCTGACAGGCTACCCATTTCCGGTCATTCCTCCATGCAAAGAATTGTCATTTGGCATGAATGGAATCAAGAACGGAAGTGGGTAGCCTGAGGAGCCTTTAACTGTACTTTCAGCTTTGTAGGTCGTTTTAGCTGCTGGGTATTTTTCCCGACTAGGGAGGCTTAAAAGTGTTGTGTTAGAATGAGAGGGAAAATGGAATTCTTGACCCATGGTTTCTTTTCCGGCTATTTGGAAGCTTTCTGGATATTTCAGCTTTATTGAGATCCACTTGCAACCTAAATCTTATAAGTTCTAAACAGCTGTGTTATTGCTTCAAGTGAGTCTCACCACCCTCAAATTTAGATCTAGCAACTGTTCAAGTGTTTCTAAACTCTAAAACATGCCAGAAATGTTTACCTTCAAGTCTGAATTTCATTTTTCTCTTGTTAAATCCGCATCTCAAAGCAGTTGCTAAAAACCAAACCAACCAATCACATTCCAGGAGGGACTCTCCGTGCGCCCGAGCCCGCGCGAAAGCGGCCGACGCTCCCCGACCTGCCGTCACTTCTCTCGCCGTCGCGGCAAACAGCTGACGGCGACAGCAATGGCCGCCGTCGATCAAAGAGCGTTGACCTTCCGGCCGTACAAGTGCCGACTAGAATCAAGCAGTTGCAGGAGAAAAATAAAGATTTATAGGTTGTATTAGCTGTTATTAATTAGCAGGTGGATCGGTTAATGCTACTGGCGCGTTTTTTTTGCAGTCGGATTGGAAGATTGCTGCTACGCCACAACACACCAATGTGAATCTAAACATTTGAACGGAACCGATAGCGTTCTGTCGCGCCTAGTTCAGTCTGTTTTTTTAAAGGTTAATTTTATTTCGTGGCTTTGGAAGCTAAGCCTTTAGCCGACGGGGGCTCCGTTTAATGCTGCGTGCGGTCTTAACATGTCACTGATCCAATTTTTAAATAAGGCGAGTTTTTAAATACGATAAACATAGCCCAGTATAATGTTGCTTTCAGTATACTCATAGAATGTAAGATAAATACTTAATACTCTTTGTGTATTCTCTCATAGATGCAACAATATGGAAGTGAAAAGGGTATTCAAGTATTTGAAAATATTGTGCAATATTTTAGATCTAGAAAACGATTATTCTCAATAGGTTTACTAATAAAATTGCAAAAATATGATATTAAAATAAGCCTCTAAATAGAAATAGGTAATTTTAAAAATATGCGTAGCCAACACATGTATCTCATATTATTTATATTTATTATAAATATCAAAATTAAGAGGTGTAGGTAAATTGATAAATCATACAATAGAATAGTTGTTATACAGGTCGAAGACCCAGCAACACCGTCAATTTTATAAATTTTGCTCTTTTATATTTTTTTTTGTCAACGGCACCTCGGGGTACGCGATTTAGTTTTTTATGTTGCTTTTGCCAAATGCAATTTATTTGCAAATGAGCAAAGACTGGGCGGAAATGGGTAGCCTGTCATGTCGTCGACCGTACCTAATCAAGTAAATATAATGTATTCACTGTTGAAAATAATTTCTCATGGACCGCTTAAGTCGATCTTCAAGTACGAGCTGGTAGCTAGGATCAACTATCCTATTGTTTGTGTCAACATAAATAGTATTTTTATTAATAAAAAAATAAAAAAATGTATTTACGAATAGTGTATAATTATTACACGTTTGAGACTGCTTTTTACATTTTGTTTGATTATTTTAGGAGTGTCTGATATTTAAAAAACGTTCGAAGACGTTATCTGTATGTACCAAATGTACTTAACATTTATGAAACTAAGTACAGGATTAATTATAGCTTTTGGATCACTTCTATAAAATAAAATTATTTGATGAGGTTAAAAGTAGAATTTGTAAAAAAACTTTGTTTAAGAAAGTAAAAATATAAATTATTGACTTACTTAATTTATAGTTTTTGGATCACTGCTATAAAATAAAATTATTTGATGAGGTTAAAAGTAGAATTTGTAAAAAAACTTTGTTTAAGAAAGTAAAAATATAAATTATTGACTTACTTAATTTATAGTTTTTGGATCACTGCTATAAAATAAAATTATTTGATGAGGTTAAAAGTAGAATTTGTAAAAAAACTTTGTTTAAGAAAGTAAAAATATAAATTATTGACTTACTTAATTTATAGTTTTTGGATCACTGCTATAAAATAAAATTATTTGATGAGGTTAAAAGTAGAATTTGTAAAAAAACTTTGTTTAAGAAAGTAAAAATATAAATTATTGACTTACTTAATTTATAGTTTTTGGATCACTGCTATAAAATAAAATAAAATTATTTGATGAGGTTTAAAGTAGAATTTGTAAAAAAACTTTGTTTAAGAAAGTAAAAATATAAATTATTGACTTACTTAATTTATAGTTTTTGGATCACTGCTATAAAATGAAATAATTTGATGCGGTTAAAAGTAGAGTTAGTAAAAAATATTTTATTTTGAAAAAAGAATAAGTGAAAAATTATATAAGGTGTTGACTTACTACGTTATTTCTAAATATCAGACTAACTCACAAAACGCTCATAGTAATCTGACTGCGCGGCCGGAGGGAAAGTGCTAAACTGTGCAATTTAAAGTAAACGAATTTACTTGTAAGCTAGCTGTATTTACTCTTTCGTCATGTAAATATTATGTACTTTTTTTAATAAAAAAATATGAAAATACTGGTGTTAGATCTGTCAACCCTGAACATAGTTCGCATGAAACGACTTCAGACGTCAATTTACATTGGTAATGAAAAGCGAAGCAAAATCACTTCATAGTATAAAACAAAGTCGCTTTCTCGCTGGCCCTTTGTATGCTTAAATCTTTGAAACTACGCAACGGATTTTGATGCGGTTCTTTTTAATAGATAGAGTGATTCAAGAGGAAGGTTTACATGTATAATAACATCCCATTGCACCCGTGCGAAGCGGGGGCGGGTCGCTAGTACGGAATAAAAAGTTCAAACTTGTATGAAATGTTTGCTGACCATCTATTTGACTGTATGTAGCGTCAGGCTGTTAAAATAATACAATTCGGTTTATGTCCTCTACACTATTTTATTAATTTAGAAATAGAAAAATAAATAATAAGAAACCTACCTTTTAAATACTTATCTTGAAAGAAAATACAAAATTACAGGATAATATCATTTTATTCAAAAGTAACATTATTTATTTGATAAACATAACCCACGAGTATTTTATAACAATCACATTTTAATTCACGTAAGTAAGTACATACCAACCTAAGAATATCCAGAAAATAAAGACACACTTAAATAAACAATATGCACATTGTAGGCTGTGGTCCGATTTGAGCAACTAAAGATTTCAGAGCGTCTAAACGCGTTCCGAATGGATTGAAAACATCCTACTGCAATGATTTCATAAAAACAATGGGAAAAGTCTAAAAGGTATCTATTTTGTAAAGTAGTGAATCTAAAAGGTATCTTTTTTGATAAAGCTGTAATAATAAAGCTTTATCAAAAAAGATACCTTTTAGATATTTTTATATAGTAGCAAGGTTTGACTTCAAATGTTATGTTTTTGTTTTTTTCTTAGACAATATAGAAATGGACTCGCGATTGGGCCGCCCGTCAATGCAAAAAAGTCTGTCCCTTTTTGCGGGGGCAGGGGGAACACTCACACAAAGAAAATTACCTCTACTTTAACAGAAGAGGCTTGTTGGCACAATCGCACACAAACCTAAATAAGCAACACAGGGATATTTTACACATACATGTCAATAAAATGATTCACACTACTACAACTTTTGACATTAGTTATGTCTTTACACGGTACTTATGTCAACTTGGCTAGTGCTGACCATAACACAGCTATTGGATGTACAAAAATAAATTGAACAAATGTTTCGATTAGAAATTGTGAATTATATTATGTATTGGAAATTACGCACTTTCCATAATTTCTAAGCCTGATTTTAACTGTTTACGTGGAGAAGTCCACGTAAACAGATAAAATCAGGCTTTTGACCTTTATGAATATTTACTTAAAACTATTAGACGAATATTTTAAATTACAAACTTATTGAAACGTGTAGATTCTTCTAATCTTTTAAAGCAGTATAGCAGTAAGCAATCATTAAATAAATTATTAGAGTAAAAATTTGGACTAAGGACCAATTGTGAGGATTAAAAACTTATCAGACCTATTGGTCTGATAAATTAACCTCTTATTTTTAACCTTTAATAACGCCGCAGATTTTAAAATCTACCTATGACTAGTGCATAGTCTGAAATATTTAGATTTCGTAATTCAATATTTTAAAATCTGCCGAGTTGTTATTTGTTCATCCGATGACTTTGATCTAACTGTTGAATAATCTGCCCTAACCGAAACGAGCTGTATGAACGTTTCTAGGGCTTGACAGACTGCCTGAGTTAGTAAACTTGATATTAGGTGATTGAAAACATCGGTTTTAAATGCATGCTTTCGTATTGTAAGATAATGAAGCTTACAGCTGGACAAATAACAAGTTTTATTTCAAACAGTGTTATCTACCTCACTCACAGTAATTTTTTGGTGAATATTTGAATCACTTCTCTTAATTAATCAACTGATAAAAAATCATTTCATCCGATAAATTTCTATAAATAAATCGGATAATATGATGTTATCATAGGCATTAAGAGTCATTTCCTACCTGATTTGTTTGTTATTGACGTTATATCGCTTGCTGCACATATTAACTCAGCGAAGTAAAAAAAACATCTTTATTGTTGTAATCATTTACAAACACTCACCTATTTATTTATTTACTCAGGACATGACAAAAATATAAAAAACAAAATGTGACTAGGAACCTCTTTGTTCAGGCGTCACTTTACTTCTATCGATAACAAGAAGCTCTAGAATGAGTCCCGACTCCCGAAGTTAAGTGCCATCGAGTATGCCAACTTTCCTGTTTTCCTGTTTCCGGTATTTACATCAAACAGAAGAGTAGTGTGGTTTTTAAATTTTAGTTACCTTTTATTTAGTCTTTTTTTAAAATGAATTTGCATGTTTTTTATATTGTTAGGCCCAGTATCACTTTCGCAGTAATTACAAATCTAACGACACATCTCAAGCTGAAATAAATCAAGCCGTTCGGGCTGCAGAGCGTGTCAAACACTATTACATACAAACATACTTACATATATACATACATACATACACTCGAAAAACATAACCCGCCTTCTAGCGCAGTCGGATAATAAATAAATGAATCATTAGAAACATTATTCTTACGTCAATCCAACTAATTGAAATATTTTATTCGAGTGCAATCGGAACTTGCCAATCGATTTTTGTTGACATTAACCCCAACACTAGTGTGATTACGAAAACACTCAAATGTCATTCCGAACAATGTTTCAGGTGTTTTAATTATTAGTGATTTTTGCAAAAGAAACATGAAATTGAACCAAAAAAATACATACGGATGAAACATAACATTATCCTTCTTCCAATTTGAGTTTCTCGAAGTGTTCTTACTACTATCTACAGCACAAAACGGCATTTTTGAAGAGCTCTTTACTCATCGACGTATGACTCGTTATGTCAAAATTTCCGAGTTTCAAGTAGTTTTGTTCAACGTTCGGATTTTTAATCGTAACGTGAGCAGAGGGGTAACGCACGTAAGGCATCTCCAGTTCTTAATGCTCTAAGGTTTTTTTATTATGACAAATTGTTTAGAAATGTGTTTATAATAAAGATTTTGACTTCTTCCAGCGAAGAAGGCCACTAATTTGAAAACATTCAAAACTATAAAATATTAAGCAATATTGAAATAGAGAATGGAAAAGAATTTTCTATATTCAGAGAGACGAAGAAGTCAACATTTAAATATTATACACAAATCATAATTTTTACATTACAAAAACTATAGTCGAAATAGAGTATCTTTTTTACAATATCTAGTTCAGTCCCAATCGTCTGAATTGTGATCATTTTGATATTAAACTGCGCAATTTCATGTTTTTTCTTTTTATTTTTCATACAAAAAATACTAAATTGGTGTTGTACTGAAACTATTATACATTTCGGCGCATTGTTTTCATTTAAAAAGATTAACTTACCACGCATATGTTTTTCTAAGTCATCAAATAGTCTGACACCCAGGGTGACATATCGCTCGTGTACTTTGTGGGGGGTATGTCGTAGGGGATCAAGAGACGGTTCTTGGCTCCAGGCGCCAGGGGGAAAAAGTCTTCGTTTATCTGTGAGCAAATGGATTTAGATTATACCAAAAGATAAAGAAAGAAAGAAATATATAATATAAACATTACAATTTAATAACAGGCCTGTTATACTGTTACAAGCATTTACTCTGCGGTCGTCAAAAATAAAGTTTCATTGAATTAAGAGAATTAAAAACTAAAGCATTATAAATTATAAAATTATTATAAAATTACTGGTTGGTCCAACATATCTAATATAATCAATTTATAGGGTGTTCATGACACAGAAATGTGCACTTCTCAGTGTTTCTTCGTTACGAAGTGGGCATGCCAAGTCCAGGCCAAGGCCAAGTCAAGTGTCCATTAATCGTGAATGCAACAAACAGTATGCGTCTGATAAAAGTGAGGGTGAAATGTAGGTGTCTGAGTGTCACTTACAACGAGTCGCGGCAGGAACAGAACCCCAGCCTCGTAGCTCATGAGCCTAAGAGCCGCGTTGCCCTTATTCACTGAGCCCCAGGCCGCCTTGCTGACGTTGCCCGACGTCAAGAGATAGAACGCCGCCTGGCGGCAGTCGGGGGAAACTCGCGTGTATGACTTTATGTGTGGCATCGCTTTGTTGCGCTTTGTGTGTGTGGCTTTCCATTGGCTGTAACAATTAATAAAAAAATATTAACAATTCTGCAATGAGCTTTTATGCAATGTCTTTATAGAAAAAAAAGCCCGAAAATAAGTAATTTCTTAAATATGTATGTTACGTAGTTACAATTTCATTAGTAAAATTCTTTGACCATAAAATATAACCCTATTTATCAATATCCAAAAAGCCTTAAAATTTTGCAAACAACACTCATTTGACCCTAAAATAATAGTACAATAATGAAGTAAGTAACATTTCCGCCAATTTTTTACTTTCTTACAAGCAACAATGGCGTTTGTAGTACTTCCTACAAGTTTCAACTCGTTTAAAACGGCAAAAGTGAAGATTTACACATTGAATGTAAGAAATAGCAAAACTATACTTTTGCAATCCTGCTTCAAGTTGACATAAAAGGAGTGTTCTCAAGAAAACGCAATTTAGGCTAATATAATATAATCTTCTACGCCCCTCAAACAATCCGCACTGAGCCCGCGTGTTGGAGTATGGCTCTTTCCACCTCGTAGTTGCGGTGAGGCCTGTGCCCAGCAGTGGGACGTATATAGGCCGTTTATGTTAATATAATCTTAGTTGATCCGCTTTAATTTATAGAAATTAAAGCGTTTTTAATCTAAATATTTTTCTAATTGTTTTTTTTCTGTCAAAGTCATTATCTTTTTCACTTTTTCAAGTCTGTATTATTCGTATCCTATAAATATTATGAATGAGTAAGTTTGTATGTGTGGATGTGCCGTGTTGCTTTTTCACGTTAAAACTACTAAATAGATTTTAATAAAACTTTACAATAATGTAGCTTATTCATCTGAATCGCACAAAGGCTAC
Organism: Udea ferrugalis; assembly: GCA_950022985.1. Lineage (NCBI taxonomy): Eukaryota > Metazoa > Arthropoda > Insecta > Lepidoptera > Crambidae > Udea > Udea ferrugalis. Next base: position 6,011,644 of record OX465545.1, read on the forward strand.
AATTTATAAAGAAATATTACCTTTTGTTATTCAATTTAAGTCCACGCGGACGAAGTCACGGGCGGCCGCTGGTAACCAATAAATTGAAAATGGAAAGAGGTTGATTTAATCGATAACAAAGAGACTGGGCACATTTGTACGAATCAACCACCGGTGTCGGAACGTTGTTGTGAAGTGAACGTTTTTCACATACGAAACTGTTAATAGCCATAGGCGATGTACATTCGAATACAATTACAATTCGAACCAGTAGTGCCCGCGATTAGCGCGTTCAGCCAAACCTACACTAGGTTTGGCTGAACATATACAAAATATTCTAAATATGTAGAATATTTTGTATATGTTTGTATTTTTGCAACCACATACTTTAGATAGATAGATAGATATTCTTTACTGTACAAAAACATAACATTTCAAATAAATTACAGACAACAATGTACAATTTAGGCGGTCTTATCGCTAAAGAGCGATCTCTTCAAGACAACCTTCAGGTAGATCGTAAGTTAATAATATAAACCAAATCTGGGTGAGCTGAGTAGATGGGAGCACTAATAATAATAACAAAAATAAATTTTAAAAAAAGGTAAGAAGATATGGACTCAACACTACAGACACATGAGTTACTATCTACTACTATATCAATAATATTTTATGACAAACGTACACATACCATACATAGATTCATTTGGCAAGGATTACGCGGCATACCGAACAACCAGCACAACGAAAAAAGGAGGGGGCGATCAGATCACAGCGAAAGGAAATAAGCTTTGACTCGGGATTTGAAAATAGGTAGGAACTGGGCTTGCCTGATGGCCGTATACGCCTTTATTTACTTATAAGACTTTATACCTTTATTTTCTTTCAGTCTTCAAGCTGTATAATATTAGGCAGATACATACTACAAGTAGTTGTTCAGCCAAAGTTGTTTCGCGTGCGCCTCTGCTCCGTAAGGCAGACAGCCGCCACCCAACAATCCATCGTGGGATTGCTTCACGTTTTCTAGGAGACAAAAACGGTATTTTCAAACTCCGAACTTCAATATCAACCCTATGAACAGTTACACAATTCAAACAAATTAAATGTGGTAACTAAATAAAAATAAATAATTGTAACAATCACATTAAATTGATTTAAATAGAATCGGATGGCAGGAAATTAACAAAAATAATTTTATTCCTAACCTACTTTTTTCCACCACGGCTCTAAATTCTTCCGACACAGAAAGTCACTTTTGTTTGAAAATAATTTCAGAATGACATTGAAACTCGAGTGTTTACAACACGTAGGTATTTAAAAAATGGAGATACACGCATGATATCAATAAAATAATTTAACTTTACATTTTAAACCACCTGTATACCATACAATACAACTGAGACGACGCATCAACTAACCCAAAGACGGGTAGATCACCTTCACCTCGGGTAAAGGCGCCAGCATTTTCGGAGGACTCTTTATCTTGGTAAAGTGATGCAAGAAATCTCCTGTCAGCCATAACTGTAGATGAAAACAACAGTAGAGACTAGAGATCATCTAAGCTGAAATGACCCGCCCCACCACCGCATTTACGCACACAAGCCAATTTCAAATATGTACACAATACATATAAAAATGCAGTTATGATTGGTTGTTCAGTCCCCTACTGGATCTACGCACACAATCAAATTTCAAATATGTACGCATATGTTTATGCATATTAAACATGCAATTATGATTGGTTGTCCAGTGGCCGGTATGCGTTTGACGTTTAAGCCTAATTGCCAACTGAACATCCAAACATAATTGCATTTTTATGTGTATTGCATACATTATATTTGAAACTAGCTGTCCCGACTTTAAGATTTGCTTGTGTGCGTAGATAAGGTGGAGGGGCGCGTCATTCCAGCTTAGACGATCTCTGTAACAATCGAATCAAAGTTGAGCTGTCCTTAAAAGTATAGCTGTCACTTTCAGGTTTACAGAAAATTCTCGAGACACCATGAGTGAATCCTAGAACAACAAAGGCGTAACTCAAAAACACCGACAATGTGAGTTACGCCTTTGTTGCTCGCGGTGTGCTAGTTTTCAAGTGCTCAGACTTGATTGACTCGAGGCTTAGTTAATTTGAATAGACATTTCGTTCAGACTATTATAATACAATTTGGTGAAAATACTTCTAGTGGTGGAAGTTCGTGTTAAAATACTTCTATATGTATAAAGCGCGTGAAAAATACTCCTATAGCGAAAAATACATGTTAACACTACACTACAAACACTTTTACAGCTAAAATAATTGAATAAGTACTTTTGAGCGATAAAAGTGGGAAGAATACTTCTACAGCTAAAAATACTTGTGACAAATACTTCTCTAGCAAGAAAAAGTGGTTAAAATACCTCTCAAGGGAGAAAATTATCTAGTAAGAAATATGTGCTAAAATACTTCTACAGCTAAAAATAACTCTACAGCAATCATTATATTTGTTAAAACACTTCTTCAACGAGACATACCCTAGCTTCCTTCCCGAAACTGCCAATACTGCTAGCCTGCGCAAGCAGAGCCCACTGCTGGTTCTCAGCGGTGGGGATGTTGCAGTGCTGCCTCAACAGGGCACCGACCCTGGTCAGGCCCCAGTCGGTGTCGAAGTGGGAACCTGGGGCTGATGCTACTAGGAACACGCTGGGAAATATAAACAATTTATATTTGAATCGCTTAGTGCAGTGGCACGAGACTTAAAGGGTCGCAGGTTCGATTCCCGTGTCACAAATGTTTGTTGATGAAACATATATTTGTGCTGGGTCTGGGCGTTCATGGTACTTTCGCTGTTCTAGGTTTCTATAACACAAGGGATCCTCAGCTTGGGATCAATGAGCATGGTATGCTTCGATCAAATGCACTGGTAGATGCACAGTAAGAGCTCAAATGACATTATTAATTTATTTATTGCACTAAAGTAAAGTACAAATGGCAGACTAGTGCCTGAGGCATTCTCTACCTGTCAACCACACTGTCAGACAGAAAAATAAAGGTCATCCTCTTGAAAAGGCTTCCAATTTCCAAATCAGGCATTGAACGACTTATTGCTTTCTCTTCTGACGTGAATTCTATTAAAAAAATCTATTATCATCTATGAAAAAATATAATCAAAAACAACATTAATTAAAGTGACGAGTTGACACCAGAATCCTTGAAGATACAATGACTCAAATACCATAAAATACATACTTTAATAGTTAAATGCTTACAAAACTCACTTAATATGACTGAAGTCGCATCTCTTGACCCTCTCCATATAGAAAGCTAGAGCCGACTTGTGGTAATGAGCGAGGTATCGGAGGAGACTCTTCTTGAATAACGTTGGAGAGTCGCCTTCGTGGGGCATCGAGGTAGGGGGCAGTTCTGGGCAGCGGGGGCTGAACCAGAGGCTGGGGGTAAGGTAAGTTCTAAATATAAATATATATATAGGGCGAGACAGAAAAAATATTATAGTGTTAGGAATATACTAAAAACCACAATTTAGTTTTCTCTTAGTAACCGTTTCTACTTGTCACGTGACACTGAATGTTTGACAACAGAACGAAGTCTGTCGGGACAGCTAGTTTAAGATATAATTTATTGTTGCAGTGCCAGAACAAGGTCATGTGGAGAGAATCTTAGGATAGTTTATACAATTTTGAAAGAAAAAGGAAAGAAACTAGCTTAGTTCTGAGTCTCTTATTTAAGTTTTAAATTGTGATTATAAACATTTTTATTGTATTTTTAAAACCTAAACAATATATTGCATGCTGTGTTTGCCTGTAAGTTATGTTGATTTTTGTTTGTACCTTCTACTATAAGTATATGTATACTACGTAACATTGTAACAGCAGTTGGCAAACCTTAATAAATAAATAAATGTGTTAGATTTGAGAACTTGATAAACCACACGAAGCAATAAAGATCACTTTTTTGAACGTGTTTATGTGTATTATGTATATTGAGATAAATAGCAAGACGTAGACAGGTAGGTTACTTGTGCTGAAAAAAGGCACCCGAAATTACAACTTTCGAACCCTGAGCAAAGCATTGACAGTTTGAGACGCACTGCGCAACATGTCTCGTTTACGCTCTAGTAAATAATCGTACTGCAGTTCACACGCTATAACACAGTCAAATTAACTACGTCGTACCCCCCGGACAATTTTTGACTTCACGTCAGTACTGACATAACCTATCTACGTCTTTTTTATTGTAATATCATTGACTGGGACCCTATCAAATGTTATGTATAACTTTAAGATTTATTTATTTATTATGAACAACAAACATACACATGTCCCTAATATCACTACATAGTATAAAACAAAGTCGCTTACTCTGACCTTATGTCCCTTATTATAATAGATAGAGTGATTCAAGAGGAAGGTTTATAATAACATCCTATTGCACGGGTGCGAAGCGGGGGCGGGTGGCTAGTAAATAATAAAATAATACATAGATAACTTACCCTTGTGTCCTATTCTCCCAATCGTCACCGTACAGGTTGGCCGTCGACACCACCACTCGTAAGGACCCGTCTTCATAGCATAGAATCATCATCTTCCTACAAAAAAATACTTTGTTGCAAAAAAGGTTATAAAGTGGCTTTTTTTTAATTTTTTTTCAAATATTGCGTTTTTTTGTTTCGGTCTGAATAAGCCTTGAAGACTCCTTTGACATGTTTTTTTATTTTTTTTACTTATGCGGTTTGATTACAATCTCACCTCATTGTTTTAATGGATGATGGGATCGAACCTGCCACCTCTGGTGTAGTAGCCGTTGCAAAATGGGTCTTATGTCAGCGGCATAAGATGCCACTATATAAAGGTTGATGTAAGCGCCTTTGTACGTCAAATCTGTCGTCATTCGATACATAATGACGCAATTAAAAAACTAATGAGTTATGTTAGCAAATTAATTAAAATTGAACATACGTATGATGTTTCCCGAAGGGCGTCGGCATAGCTATGTAATGTGCGTCTACGTGGGGCTTTTTCTCACTTAATGTCTTCATATCCTATTAAAAAAACATAAAATTATACAAGTCGATCTTAATTTCGGACACATTCTGTATGCTTGTAATATATCCTACTAATATTATAAATGCGAAAGTTAGTTTGTTTGGATGCCGTGTTGCTCTTTCACGTAAAAACGACTATATACTTGTAGCTTATACATTTGAATAGCACATGGCTACAATTTATAAAGAAATACCTATTACTTTTTGTTTTGTAACTTAAGTCCACGCGGACGATGTGGCGGGCGGCTGCTAGTATTCTGATTCTGATTCTTTACATAAATTTACAAAAAATATTCAGTAATTTAATGGATTATTAAAAGCTAATTTCCTATTACACTAACCAAATAACATAGCGCACTCAAATTAACCATAATATTCACCTGAGCGTCATCTCCGTACAGTATAGTAAGCCTTTTCTGGCTGTAGCCCGCGAAATAGTACTGAGCGAGCAGCCAGCCTGGCTCTACCATAAAATTGATCTGGAGCGAACATTTCAGCTCACCTAAACTTGCGTCTAACAATTCTGGTGGAACAAGAAAGAAAGAAATGAAAGATTATTCAGTCCTTTATTTTAAGCCTGTCTTGTGCCCACTTTTGGACAAGATTTAAGCTAGTATACTTGTCATCTTAAGCTAAGACTACAGTCAAACTAATTTATGAAAAACATTTTGTCAGATCTCAGTGTCATTGGATATTGTGCTTCAATCCAATAGAAATACGATTCAAGAGCAGTGGCTTGACTTTTGAACCTGACATACCACTTGAGCCCTCATAGCATTGCATAAAGTTGAATTTCTAATGACACTAGCAGCTGTCAAAATGTATTTTTTATATTAGTTGGGCTAAAGCCCAATTTTCTAAAGGTTAGGTAAGTTTCAAAAATGAAAATTCTTTAGTCTGATTTTTTCTACATTTCTAACACATTGTAAATTCTTAAGTTTTTCTTCATTTGTAGCAAATTTTTCACACTATTTCAACTAAGTGTACAGGAACCGAAAAATTTTATTTTCATTTGAAAAAGTAGTCTTACTTATTTTAAAATTTTAATAATTTTTTTATCCATAATCTTGAGTTACATAAAGTTTTTATCTTAATTAATTTTGCAATAAAGTTCTCCCCAATACATTTATCTTACCTAAGAAAGTGATAGAGTAAGGTTGATCGTGCGTCTCTTTCGCATCTGTTATCGTCGTGTAAAAGATGTAATAGGGGGCGCTAGCGGCGTGCTTGGCGGCCATGTTGCCGCGCGGACGAACTACCTTCAGAAATTCTTCTGCTCGGCGGGTAGGGGGCACCACTGGTCTGTATGTGGAATCTGGGTAAAGAAAACATTATATATTTTAATATAATCTAAGGACATCACAACTTTTAGAACTTACATCGCGAAAAATGTAGTTTCTTTCTATTCTGGGTGTGGCTCTTATAACTGGGTGCATGCTTTCTAGGTATTATCTAGTTATAGAAAAAGAATACAATAAAATATAAATCAAAAATCAAAATCAATCAAATTAATTTGATTCTTGATCGAGCTATTATTCATTAATTCATATTATTGTGTTGGATTCAAGTATTCAGCAAGGGTGTAAAACATTTTTGTACAAGGAACTGTTAATTTTTTTTTTAATTGCTCACATTAAAATCTCGCATCACTTGTATTATACAAGACAAAGTTCTTTCTTTTATTTCAATATTGTATGTTGGGTTCAAATTCAACTCGACAAAAAGTGGGCTTCTGAATGTTCCATCCAATGTCGGCATGCCTCTGAATATCTCATTCAAAAATTTAACTGCTACTCTATAGTTCAAAATTATTATACACAAATTAAAAACATTGGAAACTAACCTTTATTATCAGCTGTCTTAGGAGCTTGTGATGACAAACTCCTGTTTTCTGTAGCATTCAAACTACTCCTTGATGTGCTCGGAGTGACATTAGTTGAGCCACTACTACTGCTGCTAGAAATGTCCTTATTTTGTTGTGTGTTTGTTATCGGGGGTATATTTCTTGTTATGGTGCTATTTTGTGGAGTTGCTGTTGTTTGGGAATTATTTACTGTTGTTGGGGCGCTATTTGCTGTTGTTGGGGCATTATTCCCTGTTGTTGGGGCATTATTCACTGTGGCTGGAGTGTTATTTTGTGTATTATTTGTTGATCCACTTGATGAGACCCTTTGTTCTGTTGTCACATTGTTTTTTGATGCTCCTGCTTCACTTGTACTGAAAAGTAAATAATTTCAGAAATATTTGACAGATTAATCTGTTCATACAGGGTTAATTAGAACACATGTATTTTATTTAATAAGCTGTTGGGATCCCACAGCTGGGCAAAGGAATCTTAAAGGAAAATGTATTCTTTTTACGTCACATGTCTCAGCAATTATTTTTTTCAAATGAACATTTTTGGGGTAAGTAAATCAAATTGATAGCCACTTTGAACATTTTTGGTTTCTTATTCATGCTTAATGGGCTGCAGAGGGTGACCTCAGGCTTAGCTATTTTGAAACACAGTCCCCACATATCTAATTTTGTTATAACTTAGTTGATTTCCTTACCTTGACGAGACTAATTTGTTTCCAGCCTCATAAATTTGCTTCTCTATCATAATCTCCAGTTGCTCTAAAATCATCTGTTTTTGCAGACCGTATTTTGATGGTATCGGAAACTGACCCTCACCGGTGTAGACGTCCAGAATTGACTCCACTGTCAGAAAGAAGGAGTTAAGATAAGCTTAGATAAGATACACTTTATTGCACACAAACACAACAGAATGATGAACAAAGAAGAACAACATTTTAAAGTCAATGTACAACTAAGGTGGTCTTATTGCTAAAAGCAATCTCTTCCAGTTAAGTTTACTACTAAAGTTACTGAGCTTAGCTTTAAGGCCTCAAGATAGCCGATTGGATTGGTTTGGGAGATTTCCATCTTTTATAAGGTGTAAAAAAAGTTCATAAGAGTGCTTATCTTTTGTCTAGTACCCATAAGTCCAAAGCATTGGTTAGTTTGCGTACAGGTTACTCTGACTGATAAATTGAGTTTTTTCTACTTACAATGAGGATGACAATATTCCCTTAAATGTGCAGGGTTCCGTCTATAGCAGTTCACGCCATAACTACACTCTTTTCTGGGCTTTTTGACCGGCGTTATATCTAAAAACGAATGTAAATAATGCAAAAGGTTAACTTTGTGAAACCCGCGAGAATTTCATGAAAATTACGACTTAATTACCATTTGCACCGTCATTGCGTTTATTTGGCGTATTCATTTCAATAAATACTAAGCTAAATGGTTATTTTAAATGATTCTGAAGGTAAAACACAAATAACTTTTTGCATTTCACATTTGTTTACAACAAACAGAAATTAGCATAAGTCGTTTGACGTGTCATCGGCTGTCAAAAGTTTTAAAAAAAGCAGTTTGCGTTCAGTAACGTTTTAACCCTCCTATGGCTTAACACTTGGGATTTTGGACATTCACCCTCTTGGACATCATTTTACCCCTTCCAAAAAAATAACAAATTAATGGTTGGCTTAATGGTTCTACATGTAAAAAAAAAGGTTGTCAATAAAATGTCAAGATCAGATGGTTTTCGTTTCGGTGTGTTGTCATCATCAATGTTTTAAATAAATTGATTTATATTGAAAAATAAAGTAATTCAAGTTGCAAAGGCATCGAATAAAAACACCCTTTCTTACTATTCCTCCTTAGGGCTGTCGTGTTGTAAGAGAATCTATTATAACTGCAAGCGAGTTTGTTGACAAAGTTTGTTATCGGCAAAGGGTAGCAAATTCGCGAAAATAACTTGAATGAAACACTAAATCAATTCAATAATGGTATGTTATTCGCCTATTTTCTATCTTAGTTTAAAATAATATCACGCTGATTGCCTTAATTGGTATTTTACCTTTTATTTTAAGTTTGGTTGTGTCCAGATTATAGCCATAATACATAATATTTAGCTCTTCTTGTGTCCAAAATCTGTCCAGTGCACGGCCAATGGTCATCTGATCGTATTTGATCTGTGCGGCTACTACCACCAGATGGGAAAGTTGTTTATGTACTGCCAAGAACTAGCAAGAAGTACTTACTTACTAATAATGACCAGCGATATTCATTTTATAACTTAACTAGCGACCTGCCCTGGCTTGGCACGGGTGTAATGGGAGGATATTTTGCATATAAACCTTACTCTTCAATCACTCTTATCTAATAAAAAAAACAGCAACAAAATTAGTTGCATAGTTTTAAAGATTTATGCATACATAGGGACAGAGAAAGCAACTTTGTTTTATACTATGTAGTGACAAGTATATCAAGATTTTATGTTACAATAAATGGCGGATTGAATAGCCCTGATCTAAAATGTCTTGTTCTGTTTTAGGAGCTGAAAACATTTGGAGAAGATGATTTTGATCCAAAAAAATGGATTAATAAAGCATGGAGCTCTAGTGGCAATCAAGAAAAGGAGGTTTGCAATTTCCTGGTATCTAAATTTGTAGTTCTCACTAAAAGAATATATGTAGTCTTTCTGGAGTAGATGAGTTTGTAGTGATAAGACCAACTGAAAATTACCAAAAATGTCTTCTAACTGCAACTTGATGTAGGTATTTTGCAATAAATGGGTCATCATCTTAAGGAGTAGAGTTGCTTCCTTGCTTCATCTTGTGTGGGGTAGTGCCTACAGCATTTTAAAGCTAATAGCTGGCAGAGTGGAGTATCCAATCCTGAGGCATTGGGTCAGGTGTCATGTCTCTGGGTGATGATGCTGGCCAATTTTTTTGTGTTTTTGTGTTGTATTTAAATTGTTATTAAGTTTTATTTTTCTTCACTAACATAGTCTTATGTATAATGTTACTAACAAATTATATGGATCTCTGTAATCTGTTTTAAAATAAATAATAAATAAATAAAGATTATTTATCCCATTAGTTCTGATTGGAGACACTGGCAGGTGGCTGGGTGATTGATTTGTCAGTCTGTAGTAGGCCATTCCACCTATAGCGGTGTTTCTATTTGTTATTTAATTTCCAGATATTTGTCACCAACACCGTCAACAGATTGCAGCTCTATATGAAACAACTGACAAACTCTTTAGATGAGACCAGTACACAGGTGAAAATCTGCTTAATTTCATTTTGTATTGTAATGTATGTAATTTTGATGTTTTAAGTAATTTTAATGTTTCATGTAATTTTATTGTTTTATGTAATTTTTAAGGTTTATGTTATTGTTTATTTTCTTGTAATCGCCAGCATTTTCTGTCATCCTCAGATAGTGACCTCCATGCCCCGCATCCTCCAAGACGCATCAGCTCTTCAGCAAGAAGGTGCAATGCTGAAACAGAAGCTGCTGCTCTTGGAGCAGATGGTGAAGGATGTTGAGGAGCAGACTGGAAGCTCTATTGAGAGCCTGCAGAGGATAGACCAGCTCAAAAGTCGGCTTGAGGTAACTATTTGAAATCTCTATATATAAAAATGGATTGCTGTTAAAAACTCGGGAATGGCTGGACTGATTTGGCTAACTTTGGTTTTGAAATATTCGTGAAGGTCCAGGGAAGGTTTAAAAGGTGAGTAAACACAAAGAAATGCTAGGAAAATAGTAAAAACCACAATTTAGTATTCTTTTAGCAACCATTTCTACATATCACGTGACATTGAATGTTTGACGATACATAAATGACACTACTGTATTTGTATCTAGAGATAGAAATATCAGAAAAAAAACAACTTTATTTGTTCCATTTTTGCACAAAATGAAAAAGACAATTGGTGTACACGATGCATTCTCTACCAGGCAACCACAAAGTATCATAATATTCTTGTCTATTTATGAAAACTATAATGCATATTATAGTACAGAAGGAGGACTTAATGCTGAAAGCATCATCTACCAGTCAACCATTAAGCAATTCTGGTTATGGTAGTCAATTAATTAAAATTTTAAATAAATAGAAATAGCAGATTTTTATTTTGCCTTCAGAGCGCAGCGTCAGCTCTTCGCGAGGCTGACAAATGGGCAGCTCTTGCTGTGGGCCTAGATGACGTGTTGGAGGCAGGCGTGCCGACTGGCAGGGACGAACTGGCGGGGCTGGCTGAACGAGTGGCCTCTATGACGGCTAGCTTGGAGGTGAGTGTAGCCTTCGTAGAGTATTTTGGGGGTGGGTGTAGTATTTGAGGGTAGATTTGGCCATCGCAGGCTAGCTTGGAGGTGAGTGTAGCTTTTGTAGGCTAGCTTGGAGGTGAGTGTAGCTTTTGTAAGCTAGCTTGGAGGTGAGTGCAGCCTTTGTAGGCTAGGTTGGAGGTGAGTGCAGCCTTTGTAGGCTAGCTTGGAGGTGAGTGTAGCCTTCGCAGGCTAGCGTGCTGAATGGCAGGGACGAACTGGAGGGGCTGGCTGAACGAGTGGCATCTATGACAGCTAGCTTGGAGGTGAGTGTAGCCTTCGTAGAGTATCTTGGGGGTGGGTGTAGCCTTTGAGGGTAGATGTAGCCTTCGTAGGCTAGCTTGGAGGTGGGTGTAGCCCTCGATGGTAGGTGTAGCCCTCGAAGGCAGGTGTAGCCTTCGTTGCATAGCTTGGGAGTGGTTGTAGCCTTTGTAGAGTATCTTGGGGGTGGGTGTAGCCTCTGAGGGTAGATGTAGCCTTAGCAGACTAGCTTGAAGGTGGGTGTAGCCCTCTATGGTAGGTGTAGCCTTCGTAGGCTAGCTTGGAGGTGAATGTAGTTTTTGTAGAGTATCTTGGAGGTGGGTGTAGCCTCTGTGGGTAGATGTAGCCTCCGCAGACTAGCTTGATGGTAGGTGTAGCCTTCGTAGGCTAGCTTGGAGGTGAGTGTAGCTTTTGTAGGCTAGGTAAGAGGTGGATGTAGCCCTCGAAGGTAGATGTAGCCTTCGTAGCTTTTGAGGTGGGGGTAGCCTTCCTTAATGATTAAGAAGGATCTGTAGCCTTATTTGGAGCTTGATGTAGCTCTCGCAGGTTAGCTTAGATAGGTGTAGCCCTCACTGACAAGATTGCAAGTTGATGTAGCCTTCTTCGGCTACCTCGCCTAGTTCGGAGATGGATGTTAAATGTTGATTTTTTATTGTTATTTTCCTATTTTCTGATTTTGAAGTGAGCAGCCATAAAAAGAGTGAAATGATGTCTTCTTGTTATTCTCCAGGTACTGAGTGAAGCTCCTGACTATGAGAGCAAAAGGCTTCAACTGGAAACGCTGTACAATCGGCTTGAGGCAGCTATAACCCCACCACTCATAGAGGCTTTGACACAAATGGATGCAGGTATCTTAAGTGTTTTATATTACTATTATCATCATCATCAACAGCCATTTGACTTCTACTGCTGAACATAGGCTTCCCCCATAGATTTCCAGAGCTGGCGTTTGCAGGCGGCCTGCATCCACCGAAACCCTGCGGTCTTTATGTTGTCATCCGCCCACCTTGCGGGTAGGCGTCCCACCCGCAATCTTACTATCACCATCATTATTGAAATACATTTTCTAAGATTTCTTATGGTCTTATGAGCTCATGCTCATCCTTCTTTCATATTGACACATTTGTCAGATGTTCTAGGAATAATTTAAATTAAAAACACTGGTTTAATTAAAACCTATAAAAAAATCAATACTGAAGATTGATTTTTTGGGATTACTATCTACTGTCTAAGTAATACTCTCACTATAAAAGTGATGCAATTGTGATTTGAAATCCTAGTACAATTGCCCGCTCCTCTCTTAATGTCAATGTGAAAAGCGCGTTGACGTGTGACCTAATAAATGAAAATTTCTGAAATTCCTCTAGCCCGCACGAGTTCCTACGTATCCCTAATGGCGGGTATGTCCCGCCACGTATCAGCCTGTCGTTGTTGGCGCCGCGCGGCTGCCGCACGACTCGCTGCTTCTTGGAGGCGTTTAGATGCACACTCTATGAAGGCACTTACTAATCTTCTAGCTGATGAAGCTGGGAAGCAGGTCTGTACCATAAGTGACGAAAGATTAAGTGTAAAAAGCTGTATTGATGTCATTCGATTTCTCAGATTGCTTGTTATACTAAGTAATTCATTGGAGCCTAGAATGCTACCTTGAGGTATGCCAGAAAAGAATCTCACTGCACATTATACAAAATGTACCACTACTATGATTCTGAAAGAACATCTGGTTGAAAAAATGTTGTAAGTGTTAGAAAGAAGCTCGAACTACCTTTGTGAACGAAGAATAAATTAAATCCTAGAATACTGCCTTGAGGTACACTGTAGGTTATTATCACAGCTATGTCCTCTTGAGTTCATATCGTACATGCCGAGATGGCTTATAAATTCGAGGGAACGATGAGGTATGATCAATTAAATATGGTATACATTTTGCAGGTCGATTGGTTAACGAATGTCTTGAAGACAGACACTCCACTCGGAGAACTCCTACGCCTATATACGGATTTGCTGCTATCTCTGGAACCAACGCCTACAAAGGTATGAAATAAATATTAATTAACTGTTGCCAGTTGACGTTGAAAAACTGTTGTTAGTTAAATACTAAGTTCTTTTAGTTAAGGGTATGAGAGCCACAAGACTTAACTTTTCAGGGCTACAAAATACTTTCAAAAATAGCTTAATATCATAAAAGTAAGAAACATTTAATGAGTTCTTATTAATTGAGTGGCCTAAATATGATATTTTTTACTGTAAGAATACAAAACAACTATTAAAAGCCTTAACTTGTTTGACTAAATAATAATTTTAAAACAAACTCAATGTTCTAACCACTGTGCTACCGAGACCATTAACAGACCGGCCGATTTTTTCTGGTATATTTTACCCTATGAACCAGGGTGATTTCATCAATGTTAAAGGCATCCATCCACCTTCAAAACTCGGAAAAAATATGATTTCAAATATTTAACTTCCGATTAAGATGAAAAAGTTAGTTGCAGTCGCCGGTTTGCGAAAGATGCGGGTTCGATTCCTGCCTGATGCCAAGACGACCAAATGTCTTTTTCTGGTCTTCAGATCTTTAGTAGAAACTGCATGGAAAATGCTAAAAGCAATAATAACCAAACTCAATGTTTTTCTTCAAAAGGTTGTGTCAGCAAGTCTAAAGCTCTGCCCAACTCCAGAAGAAGGCATCAATCAGCTTATAGACTTGCGCAGTGACAGCGATGAGCTTATCGTCTGCGTGAGAGCTGTTGTAGACGCGCCGAGGCAGAATAAAGGTTAGTGAGAGCTACTGACTGATTAAAACCAAGCAAACCTTAAATGTCTGTGGCGTTCTACAGGGGCCGTCATACTATTGATACTTACACCAAAAAAAAACGGAGACTTTTGCAAGACTGGCGTTACTTTTTTTTGTCTTAGTAGGATATATATTTTTTAACTAAGTATAATGTTTCACTTTTTCTTCCCTTCTTATAGGCTGAACAATGAATAATTCCAAATGCGATGTAGTTTAGCTAGCAGTACTTTTATGATTGGGAGTTTTATAAGTGACAAAATGAAATCATTTCTACTGGCGGTAAACAATATTATTAAATATTTAGTTTTTTAAGAATATTGCTAACTATGTTTAGTCAACGGCAAATGAAGCTATCCGTTACAGTTTTTAACTTGCTCTTGCCGAATGACATTTCTCAGCACAAGCCCAATCAAGCTGACTCTTGTAGCCTGTAATGCGGTTCACTAATGTTTGACCAAAAAACGTTTAACAAATGATCATTTGACAAACAACGTTTCACCAAATATTCATTTGACAAACGAGACATTTGACAAAAGTATCATCTTACAAAAACTCATTTAACAAATGATCATTTAGCAAACATTTCATTTGTTAAATGTTACAACTAACAAAAAATCAATTGACCTATTTTTATTTCACCAAATAATACGTTTCACAAATGAAGCATTTGTACAAATGTGATGATTCTAGATGGCGCTTTTAAAGTTGTGCCTAGTACTTTTACCCAGTTATATACAATACACGGAAATATATTCTCGGACGACAGACATTTCCACTGGTATTTTGCCTTTGTTCCCACAACGATAAAGGAACGTATGACATGATGTTCGAAATGCTGATGGAATATGGGGCAGAAAATAACATTGTCATCAAGCCAAAAGTATGCGTTTTAAATTTTGAGAAAGCCGCCATCTCAAGTTTGAGGTCAAACTTTGAAGAAACATTTCTGCATGCATGCAACTTTCATTTGGGGCAAATTATTTACAGGTAAACTACAAGATAAGATAGAAGGCATGCAGTCATAGGGATAACTTTCAACTAAAATACCTACGTTTAGAACCTCGAAAATCAAAATACAAAATACTATTGTTAGAAATACCGATGGTTTGAATACCGATGTTAAAGTAACCAAATAGACGATATCCCGAATGCCAAAATGACGAAATGCAATGCAGGCGAATCGTTTTTGGGTTTGAAAAAAAAATAACCACGAAAGCTTAAGGCGAGAGCTACGCTTCGCTCCGCTCCCGCCTTAAACCTTCTAACCTAATCTATCCGGGTCCATTTTGCCCTGACTCTAGTATAGGGCAGACAAATATCACGACAAGTCAGCGTTTACCCATTTCTTCTTGACATACCGTTGTTCTTCAAACCAATAAAACGACATGCCCGCTCACACTCTTCGGCAATTTGGGCTTCGGGATTTAAAAACTAATCATTTGTCAAACGTTTTTTGGCCAGACGTAGTTTTATCAGATGATACAGTTGTTAAGAGTACATTTTGTGAAACGTTTTTTTGTAAAATGAAAATTTAAGAGTTGATCATTTGGTCAAGTGAGTCATTTGTGAAATGATTATTTGTAAAATGATCAATTGGCCAACCGTTTTTTTGCCAAACGTTGTTTGTCAAATGTAATTTTGCCAGATGTCTTTTGGTCAAATGGCAGGACCCCCTGTAATGCCGTTGACCGTATGTTTTCTTGGTTATTAAAAATTCTGGATTTATTGAAAACTATTTGTCTGCTAAGAGAACACTAAATTGTGGTTTTTACTATATTCCTAGCATTTATATACCTTTTAAACCTTCCCTGGACCTTTACAAATATTTCAGGACCAAAATTAGCCAAGTCGGTCCAGCCGTTCTCGACTTTTAGCGAGACTAACAAACAACAATCCATTTTTATATATAGAGATGAAGTTAAAGGTGTATCAAAGGTTGACTAAATAAGGCATTAAAAGTGAAAAACCCCACGATCCAAAGAAGCTATTAACTATTCCGTCCAGAAACCCTCCTCCCGGCGACGGTGCGCGAGTTCGGTCGCGCTGCGTACGCGCCGCTGCGCGAACTGCTGCCCAAGTACACTGAACTGCAACAACAGATACTGCTCGCGCATCTCACTGGGCCGGACTTGAAGCAGGTAAATGTGTTGGGTATTGGGGCTTTAGAACTGCAGCGGACAATTTAGGATTTTTTAAATGTTCAAATACACATAATACTTGTTTTTTATATAGACCAGCGGTGCATTTTTTGTTTTTTCTTCTGTCCAAAATGATTTATAAAACAAATCTTAATAAGACAACTCAATACATACCTATTTATACTTCTTATAGTCTAAACGCAGTCCGAAACGAGTTACAAGTGTCAGCTTTCAGAAAAATAAAATTTTAGGTCTGTTGTTAGGTTAGATTATTTATTTCTTAAACAAAATATCCACTACAAGCTGCCTAAATGTCATGATATAGGAATGTCAAATGAGATATAATTGCAATTAATAAAAATCTAAATTAAAGTACACACATCAAAAGTGTCTAGGGATATCTCAAACATTTTCATACAAAGTATAGCTATTTGGGAGGCTGTAAAAATTAAAATATTGATACCAACGTAGCAATTTTTAGAACACAGAAACTGCTATATCTGCTCTTTCTGATTGTATAAAGAAATTCATTGTGGTAGCATTATTGTACAATCGTAAGGACGTTAAAAAAAGACAGATTTTTCTTTTAAAAGGTGTCAAAATTTTAGCAAAATCAAACGTTTTTTTCTGTAATATTCTTAACCTTTATCTTATGCCTGTGTCCTCGCGTTATTCTAAGATAATGCTCAACTTGTAAACAAACTTAACTTTATGAAATATTTGAAAAATGATATCCCTAGACAGTTTTGATGTGTGTACATCAATTAAAACGAATACTAAATTAAACAAAATTAAATAAATTTACATTCAAGGAAATGGATAAAATAAAGACATTTTGAATTAAAACGTTATTTTTATTTTGAAAGTTATTTTTATGTATCCTTCCCACTTTGCGATAAAATCCGACGTCGTATCGTGCTTATGTGATCGTTGAGCCCTTAAGTTAATAACGTTAGTAAGAAAGAAAGACTCCAAAAATCACAATTATTGATGCGTAGAACAATTTAGTTGATTATTAAGTTGTAGTAGGATACGTAATTATTTGTTACTTTTTAATGCATATTAACTTGTCTTATAATAGTTTTTTTAAGTTGTTTTTTTTTGTTTAAATTTTTGCCTTTAATCACCCTTACCTTGGTTTCTCGGTTTCTATACCTCGGTTCGGACTGCATTGAAATATTCAGATTTGAAAATTCTGATACCGTTCCCGATAAAGTTCACTGGAAACAAAAACGCACACACACACAGCACACACGCAGACTTTTTAACATTAATTATCATTGTTACTTTTAATCATGTTCACTACTTCATTTAAATAGTAGAAATCCTTTATTGGCTGTAAGAAATATCTGAATGTTACGTTTTCAGATCTCTAAAGGTTGTGGATTTTAAAATAAAATAAAATAAATCTACGGGTTAGGTATATGTTCATCAGTAGACGTCATGTGGCTGTTAATAAGATAAGATAAGATATACTTTATTGCACAAAGGAAACAAGTTACATAACGATGCTTTCAGATATTTAGCATGTACAATACAGGCGGTCTTATCGCTAAAAGCGATCTCTTCCAGACAACCTTCTGGTAGATTAACTGGAAAGGGAAGAAGATGCGGTGGTGCAAGACGGTTATCTATATATATAAAAGAAAGTCGTGTTAGTTACTCCACTTATAACTCAAGAACGGCTGAACCGATTTAGCTGAAAATTGGCATGGAGATAGTTTAGAGCCAGGAGAAGGACATAGGATACTTTTATTTATTTATTTATTTTTTTCTTTTTTTTATTTATTGCCCTTAAGGCGGAACAAAGTTCGCCGGGTGAGCTAGTTAAAAATAAAATATGAATATATTTAAACAAAATTAACTTTTCCAATTATAAAATAAATATATACAGTACTATAAGCAAAATGATAAACTAAAAAAAATGTTAAATAAATGTTGTTCCCAGGAGGATCTCCTAGAACAATCTAGAAGTCTGCTGTCAGTGTCGGAGCGCTGCGCCGGTTGGCTCGCGACCGCCTACAGCCGCGCCAGGCTGATAGCCGGCGTCGCTGCTTATCCGTACTATTTACCTGCGGTTGACGTAAGTTACAACTTTGTTTTATTTATTTATGCATCTAAACTAATGTATATCTTTCATTCCAGGCGAGTTTTTTTAAGCATTTTTTAAATAAAAAATTTGAAAATATTTAGGTTTTTGCGCTATGGCGGTCCGATTTAATGTTTAACGTCAAGATTATCGTTAGCACTTTTACTGTGCTGTTCAATAAGTCAATAGCGAAAGCGTGGCGTTCTTTGAGACGCCCCAGAAGGTTGTCACGGATCGCGACACGTATATCTTTGATTGCCGGCGAGTTTTGTAAGTATTTTTTTAATAAAAAATTTAAAATATTCATGTTTTTGCGCTATATTCTGGCGGTCCGATTTAATTTTAGCGTCAAAATCATCGTGAGCACTTTTATTGTGCTGCTCAATAAACCGATAGCGAAAGCGTAGCGTTCTTTGAGACGCTCCAGAAGCTTGGCACGGATCGCGATACGAGGTATTTTGTTCCACACCCTTTGTGAAGACTTTGAATAGGCCTTTGACCGTGTAGACCACTCAATATTACTTCGAAAGCTTCACGAACTGGGTATACACGGAAGCGTACTCACTGAGATGGACGGAGTCTTATTTACGAAACCGCTCGCAATCTGTAGTATTGGGCGGATATTGCTCAGACTTTATTAATACACTATCCGGCGTCACAAGGTTCAATTTTGGGTCCTATATGCATCCTATTTATGTGACGTGGGTAGTTTTTTTCACAATGCTGAATTCCTCATGTACGCGGATAATACCGAACGATCGCCTAGGCAAGTACTATGAGGATAATCGCATATTTGTTAATGTTGGTTGTTTGAAAGATGACATCTGGTTTGTTTGCGTCAATTGATTCAACCAAATCCTTACAAAAGTTAACTGTATATTTCTTTAACCTTTCATGTTTACTAACATTAATATCGTTCAAAATGAAATTACCACCTCGTACAGCCAACGGCACATTAGACTACCCGTTTCCATTTTTCAACTTGCTCTTGCCAAATGATATTTCTTCGCAAAGATCAAGGAGCACTGACCGATAACGGGTAGCGTGATGTGCTGTTGACCGTACCTTATTTGCTACTCCGTGCCCATGACGCTTGTAACAGTGCCGAAATATCATAAACTTGAAACTAATAAGGAACATGATAGCAGTCCCGTTTTGTACGATTCTACCACCAAAAGCGTTAGATTACTACTACACCAAAGGTGATGATGAACATGTCTGTTTGTATTGGGCTGGGTGTTTCCTTTGTATATTAAGTATATACACACATCAAAAGTGTCTAGGGATATCTCAAGCATTTTCATACAAAGTATAGCTATTGGGGAGGCTGTAAAATTAAAATATTGATACCAACGTAGAAATTTTTAGGACACAGAAACTGCTATATCTGCCCTTTCAGATTGTATAAAGAAATTCATTGTGGTAGCATTATTGTACAATCGTAAGGACGTTAAAAAAAAGACAGATTTTTCTTTTAAAAGGTTTCAAAATTTTAGCAAAATCAAACGTTTTTTTTGTAATATTCTTAACCTTTATCTTATGCCTGTTTCCTCGAGTTATTCTAAGATAATGCTGAGCATTATCTAATATCTGGGGATATTTATTATTATTATTTATTATTAGTTAGAATCCGGTGAACTTATCGGATAATTCTCCTATTCGCAGAACTTCATCACAGCCCTGTCAAACCTGATATCGTCTCACAGTCGGCATATAGAGACGGTCTTCTTGTCGTCTAAAACAGACGGTGGAGGCGGGGTGTTGTCGGATACCTTTCCGGCGTCGTTGACTTTGGAGGCTGCTGCCGCTGCCTTGCTGGACATTGTGGCTGCGAGGCATAAAGAAGAGGGGGCGGCTGAAGGTAAGAAGTAGTTATCTTCTTATCTATACCCCCTCAAAAATTAAAATATCGTAATTTACATTTTCATAGCCCTTAGTCATGTCTAATAACAAACCTAACCCATTATTTTTTTGTTTATGTGCTTCAGAGCATTTTGAATGTACTGATTAAGCTGATAGACAACTGAGTAGACGATTTTGTTTTTCTAAATCCATTTTGGTGCACATCCAAAATGTTGTACTTTTCTAAGAATGTATACAATCGATTACACATCGCCTTTTCGAACACTTTAGAGACGCTAAGTGCTATTGGTCTATAGTTTTGAGGCAACATGGGTTTATTTTTGTGTATTGGTCGTATTATCGCTATTTTAGTGTTTATGTTTTATTCTAGACTCAATTTGAGAAAACATAGAAAAATTAGTTATTTATATCTGTAAGAGTGTTTGTAGACGCTCGTAATTAACATTGGATATTTTTTGCCATCATCATTTTGTTTTTTAATGTCATAATGTTTTTATTTTCTTCATCGTTTCTTTAATTTCAGACCCAAAAGACCCTCACCAATTGAACGACCTACCAGTCCTTCTCTTGGAGAGCGACTCCCGCTCCAAGCTATCCGCTTTGAGGGCAGAGCCCTGGCCCTCCGCCGCCGGCCTGCGACGGATCAAGGAGCAGTTGCGGGCGCTCGCCAGGGCAGTATTGCGGAGCCCTG
The DNA here is from genome assembly GCA_950022985.1 of Udea ferrugalis. Lineage (NCBI taxonomy): Eukaryota > Metazoa > Arthropoda > Insecta > Lepidoptera > Crambidae > Udea > Udea ferrugalis. The sequence goes on from OX465545.1 coordinate 6,032,657, forward strand.
TGCATTTACAGCTAGGTAAGTAATAGAATAGGCATGACGACAGTATCAAATAATCAACGATTTGAATACATTAGGGGAAAATACATATTAAAAGGATTTAAAAGACACATTTAGTTTGATTTTAAAATCTGAGATTAATCAGATTTTCGATAAAGTAAAAGGATAAAATACCTAAATGTTCTGTCCTAAATGTTGTACCACTGTTAAATATCTGCTTGTGTACGAATAAATAAATAAATAAATAAATAAAATAAAATACTGCAATTCGCCATTTTGACTCAAACGTCAATCACGCACTATGACGTCACTCTAATGGAAATCAACAAATGTCACTGTAGTATTTCATACAAGTGAGTTTGACAGACACTTGATATTTACATTAGAATTACGTCACGGACGCCATGACACCTGCGAGCTTTTTTGCGCGCTGTTGATAAAATACTAGAAGAATGTCCTCAAACTTTGTTAAACTGACCTTTGAAACCGAAATAAAGTTTTTTTAGTATACAATACATGTGTACCTTTATCACGAAAGAAGATTTCAAAATTGTTCGCTCCACCTTTTTCTGGGCCTTCCCCTGCTCCAATATCCGTCTGTGGGCTGCCAAAAGGGGACGATTTGAGGCGATTGGCTGGGTTCCATCCGCCTAACGTGACCTGCTCATTACCATTTCAGTCTTGCTGCTTTCTCGCCCACGTGTGCTCTATCATTATGAAACAATTTCTTCATCGTATTATAAACGTAACGTAACGTTCATCGTGTTATAAGGTTGCTCACTAACCTTACACCCCTCCAACAACCCGCACTGAGCCAGCGTGTTGGAGTATGGCTTGTTCCACCTCATAGTTGAGGTGAGGCCTGTGCCCAGCAGTGGGACGTATATAGGCCGATTATGTATGTTGTATTATAAACGTAGTGGTTTTTTTAAATGTTTTAACTATCCTAATAATTCAAAGGGTTGGGTTTATTTTCGCGCACAAAAATTACTTCTGCACTTGTAGTTCATTTCGTGCAATAGTATTATTATCGTACGTGCGCTGGTGTATTTTTTATGAATGAAGTAAATTAACAAAATTGAAAAAAAAAAAGGATAATAAAATAACCCAAAAAAATACAAAAATATTTTCACAGGAATTCATTAATTCTATTAAGTCATGGTGGACGGTACATTCGGATGAGCTTCCGAATGTACCGTCCACCATGACATCAAAATTACTGTGTTTCTGACTACCTAGTGTAGATTTTCTAAAGAGAAGCCAGCCATTTTGAAAAAAAAAGTTTCATGTTTTGGACTCGAATATCTTAAAAACCGTATCACTCAGATCTATGGAACGAAATAAAGATAGATAGATAAATAAAAACTCATTGTTGCAGACAAAATCCCACAACTGCCAGTGTGGAACAACAACGACACTCTGTCCACCGACCTGCCCGACTTTGCGCTTTCTCCGCAAGAGTACATTACTGAGGTGAGAATATCTCTTCATTATCATCATCAGCTTCTAAGAGTCCACTGCTGGACATGGGCCTCGGTTTACAGAGTGAGAGGTCTTTCACTGCGGTCGTCACTACAGCTATAGTCCATTCGCGTTAAGAACGCAGTAATTCCATACTTGTCCTTCGACGTAGCACGCCCCCTAACCAATCAAATGGTTCCTAATTAGAAGTCAAGTCCACAGTGACCAGTTGAACGCAAACTTTCAATTCAATTCTTAAAAAAATGCGAGGGTTTTTTTAAAAATATTTATATCTACATTCTTCCACTAATTCAATAATTATAGTACTAACTTTGGTTTTTCTTGTAATATTTAAATCATGAAGTAGGTATAAGAATAGTCGAGATTGTTTTAAAAATAAGAAAAATCATGTTTCAAGAGTTTGATGTTTTTATTGGATTGGTCTGTAAGCCTTCAGGGACCATTTTTTGAATAGGTAAATAACAAAATAAACGGGTTTCCTGTACGGTGGACGGCACATCATTCTACTCGTTTCCGGTCAGTCCTCCTTGCTCTATTGCAAAGAAATGACATTTGGCAAGAGCGAGAGAAAAAACGGAAATGGGGTAACCTGATATACAAATTTACTTTATTTATTTTTTAGTTGACTGTAAGTACATAACTTATTTCACAGATTGGCCAGTACCTGATGACTCTGCCGCAACATTTGGAGATGCATTTCTCCGAGAAGCAGGCGCCTTGGCAGTTCCTGTCAGAGGTAGGACCTTACGTTATCGGTAGCACAGTGGTTAGTGCAGCCGCCCGAATTGCAGATCACGCTGGTTCGAGTCCCGCCTGAGCCCAAGACCGAAGGGTTTTTTTCTGGGTTTCCTATCTACAGGGACAAACTTTAAGGTTTGGTTGTATGACTGTTACACATTCATTTTATGAAGTCAAATTAAAAATCGGGCGCCATGTTTTTTTTTCATTTGTATTCTCGGTTAATTATTATTTTGTGTTTTTCTTTTGAATATGTTTATCAGAATCGAATATAAAAGCACGTAATATGTCTGGCAAACGGAGAGCCGTTCGTCGTTGGTAGTACAGTTGTGTAATGGTGGATCCACATAGCCCGGCGGCACTGCCGGCGGCTTACCACAATCAAAGCCGCAGAAAAAGCCGCCGGCAAGCACCGCCGGCAAGCGCGGCTGTCGATGTTCTCATCTCAGTTTACTTGTGACTTTCGGTGAAGTAAAAGGTGTACGCAAACATGGACGATAACATCGCTGCTGCTGCAATTTTAGTATATATTTTTTGTCGAAAGAAAAAGAAATACAAAAGAAGACTTTGGATGAGACCAAGTAGACAAAGCCGGCGGCCGCGCGCGGCATAACGGCCGCTGGGCTGTGTGGATCCACCATAAGAAAGCGTTCCGCGTGCTCGGTGCCGCAGCTTTGAAAACAAAATTATATTTTAATGCATTTTCATAAAAAAAAATCTATGGTAAATCTAGAACATCCTATTGAATTTTGTCGACTGACAAATTCACCCTGTATAATAAGCCTAATTCAAAATATATGGTTTCTTTTCAGGTATGCACATATACCTGCGAGGTGTACGCTGAGAAGATACTGAATATTCGCAACATGGACGCTCTCGGGACTAAGAGGTGTCTTACAGATATTGGTAAGTAAGGAATTTACGATTGACAACTCTAAACATATGGGGTAGTTTCACTAACCCGAAAACGTTTCGCCACATTTTTGTTTTCCATGTTTTCATTTTACCGAATTCACGTTTCATAACACTGATAATTCGATTTGGCGTCTATAATGCACAAAGAGAGTAAAAAAGGCGGACTTGATGCTGAAAGCAATCCCCACCAGTCAACAATCGGGCGAGACAGAATTTATAAGCAACGTTCGTCGTTGTGTAAACAAACATTCACCGTTCGGTCACAGCTATGAAAAGGAAACGATATTTTAATGTGTTTTCAAATATTTCTACATAAATGTACCTACGGCAAATCTAGAACTCAAATTCACCCAGTACCTAGTGTTAAATGATTCAAATATTTATTTGCAACTAAAAGTATGGTGGACGGCACATCACTCTTCCCATTTCCGGTCAGTCCTCCTTGCTCTATTGCGAAGAATTTGACAAGACCGAGAGAAAAAACGAAAATGGGGTAACCTGATGTGCTGTTGACTGTACATGAATTGCTGATTGATTATTGATATTTTGTTCTAGTCTACTTGTCGAGTGTAGTGGAAGATCTCGGCAGCAGCATCACGCCAGCTCTGAAAAACCTGGAGAAGTCACTGAGGGCCGCCACACCGGCTAGCCAGAGCGACAACCACGAGATATAATAAATTTGACATTAAATGTTTATGCTTTAATATTGTTAAGTTTTATTAAAATCCATTCAGTAGTTTTTACGAGAAAGAGCAACACGGCACATCCAGCCATCCATACAAACTTTCGCATTTATAATATTATTAGGATATTTTATGATTGATCATTTACTTAGGTAATGATGAAGCAGTTAAAAAATTCAAGTTCAGTAAAATAATTATAATTAAAAGTATTTTTTAATGATTCATATAATTTAAATCGTTCAGAAGAAGAAGCAGTGTGCATAATTTCCGTAATATGTCAATTTGAGCATTTGTTGAAAATTATATAATTAACAAAAAAAACTTTTTTTTGTAAAAAAATAAAATAAATTAGAAGTTATTTTTACTAAACTTTCACAGCAAATTCTTAAAACGATAATAAGAAGATAATAAGCGAAGTGTGGCGATTTGAGTAATTGTTGTAAATTTGAAAGATTTCTTATTATTTTTATTATTTCGTCGTCGTTCCTTCCAAAAAGATAACTGGCACTATTGGGAATACTGTAGATAGGACCCAAAAGTATTCAAAACAGATACAAGAAAACCAAAACCCAATGCTTGCGCGAGGCAAGTTACTGGCAACGCCATCTATCGATTACGCTCGGAACAAATTTGTTGTCGTACGCGCCTGCAGTCATGGTTTGCTTTTAATAGGTTTGTTACACTACTCAATTTTATTGCAATTGTTGTTATGTTTCTTAGAGCAGCTAGGTGAGGACAAAATTAACGCTGCGAGCACGCCGCGCGCTCACGGCGAGATTGCCTCGCCGTGAAATCGCCCAACAAACGCTAGGTGTGAACAGGGTCTTAGAGTTATCTACTTGGTTGGGAGGTAATTGGTATGGTTGCTTACAAAAAAACTAAATATAATCATAATTAGAATTTATTCAATAATTTCATCTTTTTCAGTCTCTGGTGTACATTTTTTAATCTTTCTTTATTGGTGAAGGGGTGTCTCTTGTGACAGTGGGGGGCGGGCCCCGGGCCCGCCTCTGCGTTGGGGGGCCGAGTTTCCCGGTTTCGCACTTTGTGCCTTCTTCTAACTATTTTCAAGGAAAAGCACTTTTTATGGCATTTGTCGCAGGAGTAGCGGACACCAACCTGTAAGAAATACATATTTTTTTGTTAGACACTTGAAAGATTATTTTTGTCGAACATACGCGTTTGGAGTTATATGACCCATGTCAGTAGCGACTTCTTGTAACTTGTTTTTAGCGGATTTTACTATAGTAGCCATTTATTAGTATGGTATACTTACTTCGTTCCAATCTCCATAATATTCATACTTAAGATCCAGTTTTTCTCTGCAGAACGAATAACACAAATCGCAAACTTTCACAGTACTCTCATTCCACTTCGTTTCGTCGTAGAAATTGTTCTTTCTCTGTTCATCATCTTCAATCGTTTCTACCTCTTGTGAGTCGAGATTTGAGTGAAGGTCTGGGTGGTAGTTCTGCAAGTGGCGCTTTAGTGAGAAGTACTTAAGTTTGCACATGCCGCAAGTACTCAATGTGGTTTTTGGGTGTTCTTTTCCTCCGTGCTTCTCATTTAAATGTTCTTTGAACGCTGCGAAAGAGATATTCAGAGTTAGAAAATTATTTCTTAATGACACCCTGAATTAATGACATAAGGTTTCACTCTCACCAGTTCGGTTGCGTGGAAGATACCAGTCGCACAGACGACAGAGGTAAGGCAGCCACGGCTTAACTCGCATATGCGTCGTTTCGTGGACTATGGCATCATATCTGAAAATTTATTATCGTTATTTATTTATTTATTCTTCATTGCACAAAATAAAGAAAAAAAGTACAATTGGGGGACTTAATGCCTAGAGACATTTCCACAGTCTATAAAATATGCAAGTGACGTCACTGGCCTGATTGCATAGCGCCATTGTCAAAGTAGCCTTTAGGCACGCTACAATTTAAATTCAAACTACAACATTTAAGTTTTAATTTTATTTTTTCAGCAATTAAGTTGCAGAAATTAAAAAGTGGTTCCAAAAAATCTTCATAGTAGCAAATGGATTTTAAAAACCTGTCAAATAGTCTATTTGCTTTAACTCTATAATATCTTATTTTTCCACTTACCTACTAGGAAATATTTCAGAGCAACTGAAACACTTGTGGTCTCCAGAATTCTTCAAATCATCATAATGTACACTTGTCCACTCTCTTGGAGGTATATTACCTATTATCATTGCATTTTTCCTCCAAACTGCACCCAGACCTGGACATCTTGGATTATCTTTTGAAGGCTCAGCCTTTTTTATACTTGTCATCCAATTGTTATCGAATGCTTTCAAATTTACTGCACATAATGTAGTCAGATCATTCATCAATCGGTTCGGACTTGCTAAATCCTCTTCAAATCTTAACCTTTCTTTAATTGTTTTATTACTATTTACAACATTAATTTCTTCATTTTCAAAATAATCTTTAGTAACAGTAGTATCACGATCAACATGGTTTTTAGCTGTTATAGCATTATTAATTGTATCAGCTTCGCTCTCACTCATGGAATCATCACTGATTTCATATATAACATCATTTCCCTTTTCTATTCCATTTTCTTTCCTTATAACCACGCTAGGTTCTTTTTTAGCAAAGGATTGCAACAGAGATTCCTTTTTCATTATACTAGCATTGATTGCCGCTGGAGTTTTGACTATAATTGTTGGCTTTTTCTTAAGGAAACTTTCTAATAATTCAGGTACATGTTCTTGAGTAATATTGGGATGCTTGTTAAGTGAGTGCCATTGTAGGGCTTCTATAGTTGTGAAATGGTGCAGACATTCATTACATTTGTGTATATTTGTTTTAATAAGAGGTATAATTATATGTTTCGCGTTGTGGACCAGCAGGTTGTATCTGTTGACAAATTAAAATTGATTGTAAATGCGCCGAATATTCGTCACATACCGTCAGCAGCAAAATTATGTGTCCTGTGCGGATTAGAGATGCGTCGAATAGTGGGTTCACCGAATAACGAATACTATTCGGTTTATTTAACCCTTTGCGCAGTGTAGCATATAATGCGACATTTATTTATATCGTAATGTACCAATACTCTGTCATAAAACATTATTAAAAGCCTAAAATGATAACCTGGTAAATAACAAACAATTCAAAAACACAAACAAATGCATAACAAAAACAACAAACGTTTTTTTTTTTAATTTCCAAAGGGTAGTAAGGGTTTGGTGATGGAATTATCGCCTATTTAAAAAAAAATGGCAAAAATCATAATACAGACCTACCAACTTATCTGTGAACTGAAAGAGGACGACACCGTCGATTCAGTGTTGCTAATTAATAAAAGGTGCCTAAAATTGAGTGAGTTTTACAAGTAGGTAATTTTTCATATGAAATAAGTATCAAATAAAAATAATAAAATTAAGTATTGCAATTATTTATAAATTAAAAATAAAATATACATATTAATTTGTAGTTAAGTGGGTACGCTAAACAGTTGTCCTTCAGGATTATTAAATGGCTTTATTTAGAAAGTGATCCAGTGAATTGGAAATCCTGCAGATATTAAGGTTTGATATCTAAAATAGTTACTAGAGAGATAAACTAGATTCTGGAAAACTTAACAACAGGTACCAGGTACTATTTGCAGCATTTAGTTAAGACCGTACCTTACCCTTAAAAACGATATACTAATAATAATTCGCAGTGGTAAGTACCTAATGGATGTAATAAAAAAAACAATTTGCTTTACAATTATTTATTAAAAACCACATTTACAGTCATTATGATCTTTAGATGAGCCTGCACTACCGACATCATCATCGCTGTCCTGTGTAATCTATTTCTGTATTTAAGACCTCTAGAAGGTTTTTAACAGTAGGCACCTCGTTTTTGGCAGAATCAAATTCATGGTACTCTCCTCCGTAAAACTCCCATGTCAAAATCATCAACGTGTATGATTCCACTTTTGCGTTTTCTATCCTTGCCTTGTGTCCGAATTTCAGTAACAGTGTCTTCTGCTGCAAGCCCTTCTTTATCTATTTTTGAAATGAGTCCTTGACTCACACCTGAAACATAGGATTTTATTTTTCATCGAAATTTAAAAACCGGCAGGTTAGTTGGCTCACCCATTTAACAGGTGACCTTTTAGATGTGCGTTACCGTTACGTTAACCTACAGTAAGAATATATACAAATATTCCGTGGACTTAAATATTTGGTTAAGTTTAAAGGTATTTATAAAAATAAAGCTGACAACACTAACCTGTTTCAGCCGAAATTCGTTTGTATATTTTGGTAACTGGAATAATCGGAGATCTCGCCCGAGCTTCTTCTTTAAAAATGGTTTCAACCTTGAGAATAATGTTTTGAGCATCACTTTTAATGGCTTTCGGCATATTCAACTTCATAAATTCCGAAATATCACAATAAAACAACCATAGTACTCAAAATTGTTGACACGGACAATCGAATGACATTTCAACATGGCGGTCGTAGTTCCAATTTTCGCCATTTCACAGATAAGTTGGTAGGACTGTACCTACATCTGACACATCTGACATTATTTAAAAAAATATCAAATGGGGCATTTATTTCAATATTAATAACCACTAATATATGGTTTTTATTATACAGGTTATACAGGGTGTTTCGTAATGGAAGTGGTAACCGTTAACCCTCGATTACCTACAACTAGTTTGAACAGTTTTTGGAAATTCCTCAGGGTTGCCATGAAAAGAAATGAGTAGTGTTTAAAAAAAAAATATGATGCCATGGGTGCAAATATCAATGTTTCTTCATTATTTTTTTGGCAAAATGTAGCCTTATAAATTATCTATGAATTCGTTAATCATTTCTGCATAGTGACGATAATTTTTATTTTATTTTGTTTTTTCTTTTTGAATATTATGGTAATGTTACGATTTTTATGAATTTCGTTTTAAGACTCAAATTACAAAAAATCCTTCTGTAAAAGAGAAGTAGGAAGTGAGCAACCTTAATGTCTGATGTTATCAAGCTGCCCTAAGGCCTATGACTAGGCTTAACAACTGACATCTAGCAACCTCAAACAGGACTAGCTGCTCAATGTGCCTTCCGGGGCACAGAGATATACTGTGATAAACAGTAACCGAAATACACATTACTAAATTTCGGTCAGAGTGGTCACCCATCACATTTCCGTCCCGGCGTGTGTTGCTTTACAACAGCGATCGTCGCCGATCACTGTCACAACTGCGCCAGGAGCGCCTCACCTCAAGAATATAGTAAACCGCTCAAAAAAACACAAATACTTGTATTATTATGTCATCTCCTAGTGTATGAATGAAATACCTACTTGTTTATGCAGACCTCATCACAGAATTCACACTTCTCGTAGGATTTCTGACAGAGGATCTCCATATGGTTGCTAAGTTTGCTAGGATTGGTTCCATTGACATCTTTAGAGTCTGCTTTTTGCTGCTTCTTCTTCACCTTCATCTCTGGAAGCCGAGAGTTTAATAAAAAATGAAATAATTATAAAGTTGAAGTTGGTGGCTGAGACATAATCTCCTATAGATTTCATACATTGGTATACTGTGTTTAAAAAATATATGTTACATAGTTTGAAATAAATTAAGTTAGAACAACTTCAATCTTTATGTTACGAAAAAAGAAAACTACTGATACAATACCTAATTACTTAATTGGCTATTAAAGCGCGGGAAAGGGGGCTTATGTCGTAATTTAATAATATTAGACACATATTTTATAAAATATAACATGCTCACGTATTTAACAAAATACTAGCGAAGTTATCAGCATGCATTACTATTTGTGAAAAGAAAACCAATTTTACTTGGACCTACTAACCTTTTTTCCACTTTCTACGTTCAAATTAACTACGTTAACGAAATTCTTAGTTCAACAATTATAAATCAACATCCATCCATGCATCGAGTAGTATCGCGGTAGATATAATTATACATAATTAATTATTGCAAAATTAAAATAATTGTTTTTGCAAAATTTCCCATTAATTGAATTGAATTTTCGAATTCGAATGACAATGACATGACATTTAATGACAGACGTCACGTCATGCCATTTTGCTTTCTTTTTAATTGTTTTTACGGCTTTAGTGTCAACCATACAGCCATTTTCAGTGATTGCCATTTTGAACAAACCGAAACCGAAAGTGTGGCCGAAACTTTATTTTTTGGCCGAAAGTTCGGTCGAACACTTTAGCAAACCAAATATTTCTGGTGCGCTCTTTGGATACAAGTACAATTTCTAGTCACCCTAAAACCATAGTGAATTGTTCAACTTTTTTCTGGCAGATTATCCAGTAGCTAATGCCGAAAAAATTGAGTTTTTATGTTTTGACAGCCTGAGCACTTCTGCTGACTGTCACAAAAGTCAATAAAATAAATTTTGCATTGTTGAAGTTGATTGTTGCACAAACAAACTGCTGAAAGTTTTGTTGATGGTCGTGTAGGTGTCTTCCACCCTCAGTCCTTCTGCACTGAGCAGTATTTTACAAAAATTAAGCCAGCTTTTCCGGTAATTTCTTGTTTCTGACCTAACAGCTGTGTTAACAAGTTATCATTAATTTTACTCGAAAAACAAACTTACAAACATGTTTACTCTACAGATACCCAGTTTTCTTCGACCTAAGCTGCCTAAAAATGGACGATCCCTTCGTTTCCTGCCCTTACGAGTCATCTCACCGCGTCCCGCGCTCGCGGATTCAAGCCCACCTCGTGAAATGTGCAAAGAATTATCCGGAACTAAAAGTCTGTCCATACAACGCTACGCACCGCTTTCCCGAAGAAGAAATGGCGGCCCACCTGGCTTCATGTCCTGCTAAAGCTGCTATGTTCCCTCAAGATACTGCAAAGTTCACAGCTGCTCTGACAACTCCACGTCCCATATTGCAAAAGGAATATTTGCCCGAGACTGATCCGAACCATGAAATTTGGGATGACTAGAGCTATATCTAATTCTAAGCATTCTAATTTGATTAAATATTTTAAGATAATGTTACATCACTATGAGTAGTAACTAGTTTTGTACATTGATGTGATATACCTGTGTAAACTGATCTTTTATTATAATTCATAGTTTAACTTTAACTGAAAGTTAAGTTGAAATATAGTTATATGTATAATGATTTCTCTGTCAAATTTATCTGGTGGGCTTTTTTGGTTTGGCGCATTATGTCCAATTTGCAAAATGTCCAATTGTCCTATTCGCAAATGGTCCAGTTTGCAATTAGGGGGTTATCCCATATTGTAAGAGTAGTTGATGTGTGGTAACACCCAACTTGAAAGTGAATAGCTTAAACAATTAATATTCAATGCTTTTAATCAAAAAATCTTTAACAAACATTAAGCTGTTAAGTGGTCAATTTGAGAACTGGACAATTTCAGAATTGGACATAGTGTGAATTGGACAATTTAAGAATTGGATGATGTGAGAATTTGTCATTTTGCAACTCGCTGTTTTCAAAATTACATATTGCTGCACATCCCGAATTAGCACTACAATTATCTTTCTTATCTCGTGGTATCTCTTTGGCATTCTGCTTGTGCTAAGTTCAAACTTCAAAACTTTATTGTGCACTAAGTGAATACATGGTGTTGTTATAATTTAAGCACTTTTGACTTAGTGACCCTTTGCAGGTACTGCAATGGTCTCTAGGACAATTTACTTAACAACTAGATATTGCATAGAAAGTTAAAAGTAACCACTAAATAAAGGAACTTGAATCACAACCCTTGAAGGTCTGACTCTGACTCCACCTTTAAGCCCGTGACTGATTCTACACCATAATGAAAATTTTATTAAGTTTAAGAACAATAAAGAAATGCAAAAAAAAATTGAACTCATTTCATTCTAATTTTAGAATTCTTTCATAATATTTCAAAGTTACAAAATAACACTTATAATGTTATATTAGGTTACTGTCCCAATTCTGGGCGCTTAAGCCCCTTATTTATAAAAGCTCAAAACAGCCTTTTTATGTAGGTACTTCTTCAGCTACTGTACTGTACTTTTCTTTCATTCTTATTGCTGTAGTCATTTGCGAGTAAGAGACTGCTGGAAACTTCAATTGTGTAAACTGTCTACCTACATAATATGTCCCACACTGCTGGGCACAGGCCTCACCTCAACTATGAGGTGGAACGAGCCTTTCATACTCCAACACGCGGGGTCAATGCGGATTGTTAGCGGGGTGCAAGGTTAGTGAGCAACCTTAATATCAGATGTGATCAAGCCGCCCTAAGGCCTCTGACTAGTCTTAACGACGTCAACCAGGACCAACTGCTTAATGTGCCTTCCGAAGCACGGAGATGCCCGAAATACACATCACTAAATTTCAGTCGGGGTGGTCACCTATTCCATTTTCGACAAGGCGTGTGTAGTTTTACAACAGCGATCGTAGCTTATCCGATCACTGTCACAACTGCGCCACGGGCACCTCTCAAAACTTCAATTAGAGAATGTATAAATGGAAAATGTGTGAAAGGACTCAAAAAAGTAGAGGAAGCGCAAGGTTTGTGTCAGGATTGCGATCGTAGCAAGTGGAAAGAAGTGATCTCTGCCTACTCCGTTGACAAAGGGGCGTATGTAACATGTATTCCTTACAAATGTGTTATTTTGTGTGCAATAAAGTGTTTATCTATATACCTACATCTCTATGTATCTATGTAATTTAAAAATACCAATTAATATTTAGAAAAACCGATGTAAACTCTTCACGACAAACTGGAGCGGCGAGGGCGTTCTGACCATTTTGACAACTGCCGTAATGCTATTCCGGCGGTGCACATCGGACATCACTTCACATCTCGGTGCTTCACGCTTACCTCAATCATCAATACGCTTTACTTTGAATTTGTATTTTCCCTCATTTTGTGTGTAAATAATTTAAAAATGTTATTTGTCTTAGTATTTTTTTTCAAACGACCACAGTTGCAAAGAAATTGAATTTTAAATTTCACTCACACGAGGGAAGGGATTTTTGGCGTCCGCCGGAATAGCATAGTTGATTCTGGCTACTGTTGTCACTATCGATAGTTGAATAAAAGTAATAGTATCGAATGCACTATCGATAGTATCGATATTATAGAACGAATTTCCGAGGTCAACTACTTATCGATAGTTTGGCAACAAGCCCTACGTCTTTTTATCAAAATATCATTGCCCGAAGGCCCTTCCAGTCGCCTCCTGTAACAGCAGAAATAGCATGATAGATATTTGGAGTCTTGAAGGACAAGAAAGACAGAGACGAACCGAAAACGCCAATTCAGTTCAATTAATTTATTTTCTAAAATACAAACAATAGCTCTTACATACAAAATAAACTGCCTGCATGATTATGATGATAGTAACTACGTCCCAATGCTGGGAAAGGCCTCATTTATTTAAGATGGCGCGAGCCATACCTACTCCAACAACCGGGCTCAGTGTGGATTTTTGGAGGGGTGTAAGGTTATTAGTGAGCAACCTCAATGTCAGATGTTATCAAGCCGCCCTAAGGCCTCCGACTAGGCTTAACGACGGACATTATACGACCATAACCGGGACCAACTGCTTAACGTTTCTTCATATTAAAAATTCATCACAAAATTTTTAGTCGAGGTGGTCACCCATCGCAATTCTGACTCGGTGTCTGTTGCTTTACAACAGTAATCGCTGCCGATCCACTGTAACAACTGCGCCATTCAGTTCAGCTCAGTTTAAAGTGTGACTAGCTGGGCTTATTACCTATTATTTTCGATCGGGGACACTAGACAGTGATCGGTCCGCTGATAGTGGGCCATTTGTCCAGGCTTCGTGGGAGCCTCAAGTTGTCCCATCGTCACGGCGTCCCGTCGAATCTTCGCGTGGTCTTACGGAGTCTGATGATTGTACACCCATGATTTTGCAATTTATGAGGCGGCGACTCGGCGTCTTCATATGCCTCAAGATTGTGGGCATGGTGGCCTTTGCCCAGCAGTGGGACAACGTAGGGTAGTAATGATGATAACATCAGAGCGAGCGTTTTCGTAGGCTGCGGTAAGTTACCACCAGGCACTCCTCTTACCAGTTTGCTACTTTCGTTTCGAGAAAAATAAGTAAAAAAGAAATTTGGTAATAAATGATCAATTATTTTACAAAGTCCACATCCACACTGACCTTTTTAAGTGGTAACGAGTTGGTTTTCGGTCCATTGAATACAGTCACGCATATAAAGAAGTCTCGTTTCACAACTTCGTTCACTGTGTTACTACGACTTCGTGAAAATTGACGTTCCTTTTTCCTAATCCAGCGTTAGAATGCGGGTGAGTGATTATTTTGACCCAATTCTTAGTTTGTTTTTAAAAAAAACATTGTTTTAAAAGTTTAATTAAAAAAAAAGGTTTATAAAAAAATACTTGATGTTTTTTTTAGGTGTTTCAACCTATCAAAATTTTACCTTAATTCGTGGAAGCCACTTTACAGTTAAATCCAACTAATATTCAAATGTGAAAGTTCGTATGTTGGTCTTTCTCGTAAAAACTACTGAATCGATTTGAATGAAACTTTACAATTATATATTTATACCTACAACTGAATAGACATAGGCTACAATTTATAAAAAAATGACGCTTTATTTTTTTCTCACTTAAATCCACGCGGACGAAGTCACGGGCGGCCGCTAGTAAAATATAAATATGTAGCTCGACGATAATGAGCGTCACTTGTGTTGGGGTGGCATCCATTGATCTCAACTAGTCAAAATTCTACCATAATTTGTGAAAGCCACCTTACAGCTCAAATGCATTTTTAAATTTTTGTTTCAGTTGATCTGTTTTTGGTGTTTTCTGCTGGCGAGTGCAGCCAGGGCGCAGGACAGTGGGTACTATGCGCCGCAGACCTTTATCCAAAATGTAAGTGCAGTTTATCCGATAAATATTAGTTATTCCACCATCCCCATAGTACGTTCAGACAACACGAGTAGACTCAGAAAATAGAGCTAATAGGTAGGCTAATAGGTTCCCAAAACCGCTTTACATTTTTTTAACCCATGCTCTTTTCAAAACTCAATCTCTTTTGAAGACTGGTCGTAATTTAAGTAAATTCTGAGAATCTGCTAATTAATTCGAAAGAAAATAGTTGTAAATTAGAACTTCATTTTTTTAACGTTGATTCATAATTAAAGGAACATTGTTTTATGAATTTTACTGAACTGCCAAAACTTCATGGGCTCTCCAAGCATAAAATATTTTAGGCCAATTATTCTTTTCAAAAGTCGAGAGCCATGATTGCACCGAGACAGAGCTAGCTTCGATGGCTTAGAAAGCTATTTAGCCTTTAACCCCTGAATTCTCAAACGCAAATCAACGTTGAGCATCCCTCAGAAGTATAGCTCTTTCAGTTCTATTGTAATTTTTTGACAGCATGAGCGTAAGCGCGTACTTAGCGTTGATTGACGTTTGTGAATTCGGGGGTTAGCCTTCTACATACATACGCTCGCGACTCTAAACCCAACGGGGTATAACGGGGTAGTCTCCGAGACACACTGGTTGTTGTCACTATAGTGCCCGGAACGTTCAGAAGCCCTCATATCGCCGTATAAAACGTCACTTAAATCAGGGCACACTTAGGGTGGGTTGCACCATCTGACTTTAACAATAACAAACATCCAAATTTCAGTTAAAGTAACGGTTAGGCCCAAAAATGACGTCAAATTGTCAAATTTGACAAAAACTTTAACTTTAACTTCTACTATGGTGCAAATAATATGTATATGGTGTAATAATAAAATAAATATGGTGCAAAGGATAAGTTGCACCATAGTAGACGAGACACCATAAGACGTCAAATTTGACAATTTGACGTCATTTTTGCTTACCTGACCGGTACTTTAACTGAAATTTTGATGTTTGTTATTGTTAAAGTCAGATGGTGCAACCCAACCTTAGTCAATTACACATTCAAAATGCGAACAGCAAGGGAGAGGAATGAGCTTACCGCTGAAGTGTTTCCACAGCAATACAACTTGGGCCTCTTCAAGAAGAGAGTGAACAGCCATTTGTTAGGCCGGCATGTACCACCTTAGGCCACATCATCACTCACGATCACGTGAGATTGTGGTTGGCCACAAAAAAAAAGGCAATCGATTGCTTTCGAGACCGAAAACGATCGATTGCAAAGCATAGCCCTTTTTTTTAGACAGATGTCTACAAATCAAATTTCATCACAAGGCCACACACTGGCCATCTAGAATTCTAGGGCATTACTTCACTTCATTACTTCACGCCGAAGAATGTGTAATGTAATTGAAGGTAATTAAGTCAGTCAGTCAGTAAGCTGGTGGTCAGTTGGCGTGGTCAAGCGTGGCGGCTGATGTCATGATAACTGTCGATGGAGTCATGTAACTATTTGTTCGATTGGTATTTGTGACGGCTGTCAAGCATCTGTGACTTTGAATGCGGATTTTTAATTAATAGTTCAACTATAGAATGTTCGCGTTAAGAATGCAGTTTTTTTTTTAATTTTAACGGAATTAACACACACAGAAAAACTCAGGTACAAAACCGTTGCTTTTGACAAAATGCGTTCATCTGGGCACTGTGAGCTTGACTTTCTAATTAGGAACGATTTGATTGGTTAGGTCGAAGGACAAAAATGAAATCACTGCATTCTTAACGCGAACTATAATCTCGGACGGACTATAATCTCTAACCTTTTGGTGAGTTGGTAAGGTCAAATGGCTTGTTTCTTAACGTGAACAGACTATAATCCCTAACCCTTCGGTGAGTCGGTACGGTCAAAAGGCTCGTACGACATCCCATCGTAAAACCTACCTGCGGTTACTAGCGGTAAGAGCGTTTGACTGTCAACCCGGAGGTCGTGGTTTCGAATCCCGCGCGAACCAACAACATGTTCATATTTGTGTTGTTGGATCTAGTTGACTAGGACAGTGAAAAAATATATCGTGGCCAAGATTCCATCTCAAAACCACTGAGTAACATAATCTGAGTCAAGTCAAGCGGCTTATCGTATCAAGGACGAAATAGATAACTATATATTTACGTGAGTAGGAATCTACACTTACCTACAAAGAAAGCAAAAGCATAAACGCTACCCTAATGCTTTGGAATAACGAAAAACAGTTAATTTTTTTACATTACCAAGTCCTATTATGGGTTAAATCTAAAGGCATCTTTACAAATAATTATACAAAGTAAAATATTCTTCCGTGCGTGACCAGGGTTCGCCGAAGAACTCTTCTGTAAGTAGAGAACCCAACGAACCCAACGAGAACACTACCGTTTGAACACCTGGCACACAATGCTGTTCACACAGCCTATCTCGTAGGGACTTAGACCTCCCTGCTAACACCAGCCGGTGTTACGGCAGTGTGAGGCTTTTTTTTTTTTTTTTTTTTTTAACCCGGTGAAATGCCTTTACGCACTTCCCGCTGCTTGGGGGGCAGCGGGGGGGTGTGGGACTCGCCCACCCCTGCAAGGGGTGAGAATACCCACTAAAACACCGGGGCGGCCTTCTTCTGCGCGTGACCAGGGTTTACCGAGGACGCTCCCAGGGAGGCACTCTACCGGTAAAACCCTGGCGCGCTGTGCCGGTTCCGGCTCACCTCGAGGGGAGTAGTACCTCCCCTCTTACACACCCGCCGGTGTTCGACAGTGCGAGGCCACCCCACACTGCCGTCCTCCTCGGGGTCGCTTGTGCAATGAAGGCACACAGCCCCCGCCGTGTACACTCCTAGCGACCCCGGGGCCCCCCTTTAGTCGCCTCTTACGACAGGCGGGGGTGACCTTGGCTGTATTCTTACGCCCCAGACCACAGGGCGAACGGCAGTGTGAGGCTGCCCCAACACTTCCATCCTCCTCGGGGCCACTTGAAGCAGAGGCACACAGCCCCCGCCGCGTGCACTCTCGCGACGGGAGAGGGGAACCATGGCCTTATTCTTACACCCCGGGCGACAGGGCGGAAACTGACTGGAAACGTGGAAATGTATGGGGCAGGCCTATGTTTATTGTTTAGCAGTAGACGTCGTCCGACTGTTGATCAAGAAGATAGAGATTTATCTTTAATAATAATAGCCTATCAGCCCATAAACCATTTAATTACCTAGAAATCTGAAAAAATACTTACCAGTCTTAATATCTTGTGAAGGCTTAAAAAGGATTGTTAATCCGAATAATTCCAACTTTGATAGAAAGTTGTCGAATGATAATGAATCAATAAACTACTCAGGTAAAGGGGGTCACAAGCTTGGTAACTCATTAACCTACCCTGGTCCCACAGGTGGGGTCACCAGCACTCTTCAAACCCACGGTGCGCTCCTGGGATTACAATTTAGCTGACATCAGGTGGAATAAGTTACGTAGATACCAAGTATTTACTGGTATTCAGGCGGAAAGCATGATCGATTGATTTGTTAGGTTTTAAGTTGTATTAAAGTACCTAGTCGATTAATGTACAACGAAGCATGCGCCTAAGTATTTTAGGTCGCAAAAACCCTAAAATGCGGGCAGTCGACCGAAGTAAGGCATAAAGCACGGAGTACACTCCAGCCAACCTGACTCCGTGCAGTGGCACGTAACTGAATCCCTATTAGAAGGTTTTGGCAGTTTTTTTTAAACAATGGGGTAGAAATCGTTCCACAGATTCAGCAAAGCCAAATCTCATCTCACTTGTATGTAAGTAATGTATGTAAGTAATTACTTGTAAGTAATTTTAAAATGTTAAGTATTTGGCTTAGTTCTTTTCACTCAAACGATCACATTTGTATAAGAAGATAAGAGTTTTACAAAACGCTATAAAACACAATCTCACTTCATATTCTTTCGATGAGCAAATGCAGAATGCCACCCCAGTTGGCCATTTTCGTGTGAAGTGAAGATCATTGAATGTCAAATCAGGGCCCCACGTCTGCTAATTTTAGTACGCTTCAATTGAATCGTAATTGAGTTTGAGTCTCACCTGTCTAATTTGACATATTCTTCATAGAACATGTGTCAAATCAGCCTCAATTACGATTCATTGAAGCGTTATAAAATTAGCAGACTTGGGGCCTAGGCAACAACTGTCTACAAGGCCCTTAACTGCCAAAAAATTTACACATTGCTAAGTTAGGAGAATGTTGCCAACCATGTATACGAAATGCCGACCGATTTTGCTAACCGCCTCAAGCAAGGGTCATTTAGGTAAGTACGAGTATGTCGGGAAATAAGTTGGCTACTATGTATTCCGTGTTAAATCGAATTAATAAATGACGTGGCTTCCTGGGTCTTTTACATAAAGTCCTTTCCATAGAACTTGCTGTGGGCCTCGCGCTGGCTTAGTTCACCTCTGCAGCTAAAAGTGACAATATATTCTAACAGTTTTGGTCTCCACAGATAGACTCGGGTAAGGGGCTGTTCACCCCTGCGAGGAACGATGTCTCTCCTCAGAGCACCAACGCTGAGCCCTGGAGACCGAAGCCGGTGCACGAGTCCTGGGGAGGTCAGTATGGCGCCTTGTTCTGAGTTTTTTTTTATTGTGTGCTTCAAGATGACCTCACTCCACGCGATGGGAAGCAGCCGTGAGGTCCAGATATTGGGTTGACAAGCAAAGTAATGGAGAACTATTTTGCTGGTCAATCTCAATTTGAAGGCCTGCATAAATGCCTTTTCATGCACCGCTTAAAAACCCGGGATGGAAAAGCTCGTCTGAGCATTCGCAAGTATTTAGAATTTGTAAGTAGGTAATTTTGTAATGTAAATTACATTTACAAAGATCCTGGAAATAAAGGGACCCCACAGCTGGTTTTGGATCACCCTCACCGTCCCAATCAAAGCAAAAATATTTAAAAAAAATCCTTCCGGACTGAATTGTGCTGTTTAAGGCAGTCCTCCTCGTTGTATGAAAAGTTCAGTTTATCAAACAATTAGAATGGAAAAAACCCGTTTTTTATTCATCCTTTAAAAAGCTGTCCAAGTGTCATGACCTAAAATCTGCCTTCGATTGGCTATGTCATTGTACATTGTACCAACGGCTCGCTCAGCGTTTGCACTAAACATTTTCACTTCGAAAAGCTAATACCGTCTTCTCGAATACCGCAACCACTGATCCATCTCTGCTCATGACCCAGGCCCAGGACCACAAAGCGCACCACAGGCGCCTGCAGCAGCCCCTCTGTACAAGCCTGAACCCTGGAGGCTGCCGTACCAGCTGACCAAGGAACAGCAGGCAGCGATCATCCACCACAAGCAAGCTTTGACTTCAGGTTAGTTCCTATCAAGAGTTTAGAAGATTCTAGCCCCCGAATTCACAAACGCAAATCAACTTTAAGCATCCCTCAGAAGTATATCTGCCCCTTTCAGTTCTATTGGCATCTTACGGGACAGCATGAGCGTGAGTGCGTGCTTTGCGTTGATTGACGTTTGTGAATTCGGGGGTAACTGAATTAACTATGTCGTCAGCGAACCTGAGGTGGCTTAGAAACTTTCCATTTATGTTGATACCTCGTCTAGAACATGGTAAATGTTTTCTTTACATATTGTAAAACAGCTATGAGAACTTTGGACTACTTAATTGCGATTCATTTATTTAAAATGTGTTTGCGTTTGACCTCTGTCTCGCCTGATGGTAAGCGATGACGAGGTCGAAGGTGGAAGACCCTTACCCAGAAAATTTCTATTCACTCTTGCCATGAAGACACCAAAGTTGTGTGTTTCCGGTAACACAGACGCCGAGAGAGCGTTCCACTCCTTAGCCATGCGGACCAAAAAGGAAGCACCAAGCTGCTTAGTCCGGACGACCGGAAAGTCGACCACATGGAGGTGAAAGCCCTCATGTTGTCTAGCGGTCCGGGGGTAAAAGGGTCGAGGTTGGTATCAGGTCATGAAGGTCAGGGTTACCAGAATTGCGAGGCTTAATAAAATGTTTCTCCTCCGTCCAGAGGGCGGCTTCCGCTTCGAGTACGCGTCTGACAACGGCCTGGCCGCTGGAGAGGTGATCCAGCCTGACGGCTCCAGGATTGGGGGGTACTCCTACAAGGACCCCAGTGGGCAGCTGGTCACGCTCAAGTACAAGGCTGGGAAGGAAGGCTTCCAGGTGAGATAATAGCCTTTTTCATGAATAAGAGAGCAACTTATGGCTTTAAAATGGCTTACTCAACTGATTCCACTGATTCCATTAGAAAATCATTTCATAAGTCGTAGTTTCAGCAGCAAACGTAAAGGTGTGATTTGTTCTTGTTTGCAGATTCTTGAGGGCAGTCACATACCAAAAAGCCCTGAACCAGTTCCACCGCTAAACCAAGGTAAGGAAATAATATGTACTACTTACATATTTTCCAGAAATTACGAATGACGAAAAAGAAACAATAATGGAATATTTCAATGAAGCCTATCCATCAACTGTAGCATTGGTTCCATTCCAATGCTGGAGCCTTTGCCCAGTTGTGGGACAGTATACAGGATGTTTCTAAGTTGCCACCCGGTACGAGGTAATAGCGCAGTGCCTACCATACCATATATTAAGCAGGCACTACACACGTACGCAAAGTGCTCGGAGTAGCATTCCAGAAAGTTGGCTCAAGTGTGTGTCTCTGCACTATTGTATTCGTCTGACATCGTCCAAGTCCATAAGTAGTGTGTTACCGGTATAAAAGAGACATTACTCCCTCCGGAGTAGTTGTAGCTGGGTTACCATACAACCCTTGCAATCTCGGGCAAATAACGACCCTTCTGTCTGAGTCTTTCTCACCTTGCCTGTGACCTCTCTGACCTTTAGCGCCATTTTCGAAAACGCTATCACTGACCCTTTCTCCCGCAGAGTCCCACTACAAGCAGGCCTATGAGCAGCAGAGGCAGGCCTACGACCTTCAGCAGCAGTACAACCAGCAGCGGCCGGAGCCTAACAGCAACTGGAATCAACAGCAGGTAAGGAAAGGAATGAAGATGATCCAATTCAAGAGGGGCTTGCATGGAGCAAATAGCTAACATGATAACACATGTTCAAACTTAATTTATTGATATGACGTTTAGAGCTGATTGGTAATACTCGTAGTTGAGAAAAATCATCGCCCATCAGTGGGACGTATCAAAGCTGTTGTTTGGTTTGTTTGCATTGACATCATTCATCTGTAGCAATATACTTGTTTTGATATTTATCAATGATTTAAGTATAGCTAATGTACTTACGCTTTCATTGTTCTACATCACTGAGTTTGCTCTTGTGTAACACAATAATTATTTTAGAAGGAAAGTGAATGAAGAATAAACATTTATTTTACTTCAACCATATTTCAGTGAATAAAAAGCATGTTTCCCGTCGTTATCAAGGTGTGTTGTAAACTACCTACATGATTAACTAAATTGTTAATTTTCAATCTAGTTTTCCCGAAACCATAAAACCATAAACGGCCTATAAATTCCCCACTGCTGGGCACAGGCCTCACCTCAACTATGAGTGCGGATTGTTGGAGGGATATAAGGTTAGTGAGCAACCTTAATGTCAGATGTTATCAAGACGCCCTGAGGCCTCTGACTAGGCTTCACGACTGACATCTAGCGGCGTCAACCGGGACGTACAGCTTAATGTGCCTCCGACGGCACGGAGATACCCGAATAAAAATCACAAAATTACAGTCGAGGTGGTCACCCATCCAATTTCCGACCTGTCGTGAGTTGCTATACTACAGCGATCATCGCCGATCACTGCCACAACTGCGCCATGGGCACCCCACCATTAACATTGTTTTCCGATAGTTCAACCAAAAACTTGGGGACTTGCCGTGGTATGGTATCTAGTTGCTGTGTTTTTATTTTTAACATTTTTACTGTAGAACCAAGAAGGTGGTGCGAGGCCAGCTGGTGCGGGCGGTCAGTACTTCGCGCAGAACTGGAGGGCCACAGGACAGGAAGATGACGGCCAGGTACGAGATATTATATACCTTATTCTCATTTGTGAAGTGCGTAAATAGCAAAGCTGTAACTGACCTGCTAGGTATCTTCGTGCTGAGTTCACCAACGCAACTCAATGTTGAGTCACTCTTACAATTAAAGCTCTCACTTTCAACCCCAATCGTATAGATAGAGCCCACGATATGCGATCTCGTCCCAATAGAAGATTAACCGCAAATATTCTTCACGTGTTCCTTTTTATTACCTGGAATATCTTCTTCTTCTTGCGCCGATACCCCAGTTACTGGGGGTTGTGACTTCTCTTCTGTAGCACCTTGTGCCTTATTATTGATCGCCACTGGTGTCGATCGGCAGCAGTCTGGAAAGCGTCGTGGACCGTTGTTTTCAGTGCGGAGCGTATCTGATCCGTCCAACGCATCGGGCTTCTTCCTCTTGGCCGTTTCCCCTCGACCTTGCCAGTGACCATGAGTTTCTCTAGATTGTCACTTATTAAGCATTCTTTTATAACCAGCCTCCTTTTCAGTCAGTTGCCTGACTTTACCGCCAAACTTAACTATTTGGCACATGTAGGTGTGTAAACTTTTTGATCTATGGAGTAACTTTCTGAAATATGCTTGACTTTCTTTAAGACACTTGCGTTCCGTTGACAACTCCACTAATATTTGCCTTAAACCGATCCCTATCTCTTTTTTTCACAGTACCGAGAAAACGGTGTAGAAGACAGAGGACCACACAACTTTGGAGAAGGATACTCTTTCGCCTTCAAGGGTTAAATAAAAACATAGTTAACTCACATACTGTTCGTCATTAGGGTATACCCTACCATATAATTTGGATACATTCTATGGTATAATTAACTACATCTGGAGCGTAACATTATCGACATGAGATTCTGTGTAAGAATCTTAATTAACTACATCAATCGTTGTTGTAAGATCCCAGTGTGTCAAGTTGTAGTTGGTTGTACCACAGGGTGGCAAACTAGGCTGAATATCTCATCTTATTCGCACACACCACGTTTGCTTTAAGGAACAACAAGACGAAGGTAGATGAAATATTGAGTATGTACACATTTTTTTCTGGGGGGTCGTAGTACACATTGAACCACGAATAAGGGGCAGATGCTTTATTCTTTCAGAAAATATACGAGCTAGTAACATAAGTAAGTATAGCATGTAAATAACAGTAAAATGAAGGGTTCATGAAATGAGGGGTTATTTTGGACAGTTGAAAGTATGAAAACATTTTTGAAAAAAAAACTCTCCAAATCATTATGTTTATTTTAATAAAGAAATGTTTTTTTGTTCTAACCAAGATAACTTTTAAATATAGGTAATATTCTAAAGAATACTTACCTTACGCAATATTTTTTCTTCTACTGCTCTGCCCTTATTTAGCCAATAAATATTTATATACTGGATAGAAACGCTGAGTTAGTCTGCCAGATTGTGCACCAGATTTTTATCCATTCAAAAAATATTACAAGACTTAATATTATGGAAAAACAATCAAAACGTATTTAAATGTAACGAGATGTGTTCTTAATCCAAATATTTTTATAGGTATGGTAAATATTCTAGGAGTGCCATAGTAAATTGTGTATCTAGTAGAAAAATAAATTTTTATTTTCCAAGAGTGTTCTCATTTTATTTTATATGCTTTTATCAGATTACAACCTCATTTAATCCTAAGAAGGTAAATTTTTTAAACGCTGTGGAACTTGCTTAATTTTATTACTAAAAAATTTAGTTTTCTATGACAAAAAGTTTCATGATTTCTTTAAAATTCTACTTGTGCAAGTATAATTAATAAATTGACATTAAACTATATCATAGCAAATTATTAGGCGTAGAAAAATCAGGATTAAGGACACATCTTGTAATATTATTATACTTAAATTACAGAAAATACAGTTATACCTAAGTATTTACTGTCATGATAGGATTGCTACGACATAGCAGGTATAATAGCTGTTCTGACAGGTAAGTATGACTGTTATAAGTTTTTAATGTTATTCAAATTGTTTAAAAATTCTGGATCAGACTCAGCGTTACTATTTTGTATATTTTTAGTTACTTTCAGTGTAACTTTGTATAAATACGGCTTAGTTTAATTTGAATAAATTAACTTATAGTTGTAAAATAGTGATATCATAAATCTAAGTTTTCGCTCTATAATTTTGTATATTTCGTATAGTAAATATTAGGTTGTTTAAATTTTTGTGATTTTCTTAATGTAATTTTAATAAAAGTTAAGACTTATTATATGAGTTTTTTAATGAGGTTTTCTTTAAAAGTAGTAAAAAATCATTTATTCATGTAAGCTTATCCACAAGCACTTATGACACGTCAAGACAGAAAATCAAAATGAACAAAGTGACTCTACCACAGGTTCGGAAGTTGCTTCTATCGAGATTTAAATACGATGATCTCTGGCTCACTGGCGACAGTGGAATTTTAATGATTCAGTTATGTCTTTTAGCTTCGTTTAACGGAAGGAATATGAAGCAGGTGACGTGGCTAATTGCCAAACTTAGTTAAAGGCCTGAGGGAAAACAAATAAAACGCTCAATTTAGTTCATATACCCACATTTTATTAAAACAACACCCCGAAAATTTCGCAATACGTTATAATAATAATAATATTATATTCATAAACTTGTATATTATATCTACCAAACATACACAATAGTATATTAGCTCCTTTATTTATTGTATATACGATTTAGAATAAGACTCAGACAGACGGCAGGACTAGATGTTGAATTGCTTTTAACAAATTAAAAATAAATAAACTTATTCAACAAATTAATAAAACTTTGATATAACACACAACACAATATCATGCAAAAGTTATCGATTACTTATATCTTATTAGAAAAGTCAATATTTATTTTAATAAAAACAACATTACACATACCATTTCGTAGAATAAACAATATCAACATTCTAAATAATAAACCACAAACTTAAATTTATGACTACCATATAAACGCTTAACGTCTTTTTATTTAAACAATATCATTGTAACTTAACGCTCCTAAATATTTAAATTAACAACGAAACCTACTAAACTAGTTGCTAATGAAACTTACAAATGGATATTCGTTTTTCCAAAAGGATTTTTTAATGTCATCAAAATAACACTATAGAAATGAGTTTTAACAAATAATTTGTAACAACTTAATACTTAAAATATAAATTTTCCACATCAAAATAATTTAACTATTTTAGATAACCACTAATAAATAAAATAAAAAGTTTTTTTACGTTATTTCCGTCTTAGTCTATCTATACGTTAAAAAAGCATTTAAAATATCACTAAAAACTATCACATGTATTATTGTTTATTAGTTTAAACTATAATTATATATTGTGATATTTGCAATGAGATAAAATTCACTACCTAAAAAATATATTATGCTTCATATATTCAGAGAGGAATAAGAAATATAGTTGTATATTTTACAAAGAATCTTGTTTATTACTAAGATACACTTTTAGCTCATGGCTCTTGTACTTATATTACATTTAAAACTAACAAAGTTATTATGAACTGTTACTCTAATTATAATTATGTACATTATTCTGAATATCTGAATGAATTATTATTCAATTTATGGAATATCCGACGACATAAAATAATATTACTTCAAAAGATATTAGCTTTAGATAGATCCAGGATAAAAATTATATAACGATAGTAATTATTAATTTTAACTTCAACAAAGACATCGTGGTAATCATTATATCAACAGGATATAATTTTGAATAGGTAGGTACCATTCGAATGCCAGTTAGATAAAACCTGCTGTTTTAAATATTATTTAAAATAATAAGAAAAATAATCAATTTAGTTTATATTAATATGGCATTCACTAATCTAATAATAGAAAATTATTCCTAAAGAGATGTTAGTCATTCAGACTGTCAAAATATTCGTTAATATAAAAATATACAAGACATTGAAAGGACCCAAACCCAGCTATTGCGTATTTCAATAAATACTTTACACATTTAAATAATTACCTTCACCAAATATGAATCATTGATGTCAAATGGTTACGATAAAATGTCCTTAAATTTACAGCAATAACCGCTATTTCTACTACTAGGTACTTATTTGCTTTGCATATGAATAATTATTAGAAAGAGTTTGAGAGATAAGAGCCTAAGTAAGAGGTTACTTTTAGTATGAATATAATTTCTGATATGAAAGTGCAAGGGATAAATGTTATGATTGTTTGTCTAAATGTTTAACTAACTAAAGGTATTAGTAAATCATAATATGTTTATTATTACAACTTCAACAAAATATACTTCCATTTTTTGGAGCTATTGCGAAGTGAGATACCTCTATTTCCTTGCATTTGATTAGATGTTCGAAATATTGTGATTAATACCCATATGTAGTAAAACCTCACTATGGATAACAGTAACTAAAATAAATACATATATTCGATTTCCTAAAGTGCATCATAGAAAATAACGTTAAAGAAATAGATATACTTATATTTTGGAGGACAAATGTTCAATATAAGCGATGTTCAATGGCGTGATTGCGTGCAATAGGATAGCATAAAAATACTATATGCAAATGTTTTGAGAAATTGGCGTGAATGACGCTTTAAATACTATAAGTACTATAACTTCGTACTATGTAATAATCTAACACTGGAAGATTATGTGATTAAACATTTTTTTTATTTGTTATATTCAGCAGGTGTGCGATAAGCGTTTTTATAGTGCGTTTTAAGAACAGTTATTACTATGGAATAAAATGGACCTACTTCTTACGTTTTCAAGGAAATGGTATATGCAGCCATACATAAACCGATTTCTTGGTGCCTCTCAGGTAACGATAAGATGTTAGTACCTGCATCTTTTGATCTTGTATCAATTATTTTATCAGATGAAGATGTTCACTATGATTGAATAGCTTATAAAGCTGTACTTGCTGATATTGTTGCAAGTGTAAATTCATTTAGACACGTACGAAGAAATGTGTCCATCGTATTCCACCTATTTTGTCATATTATTATGCGAGTAATTGGAAATCACAAGAAACTTGATAATTTTTAATATTATTATAATACTTGGCAAAGGTGTAACCGTTGTTGCTGATTATTATTAAAATATTCTAACAACTACGTCTTCTAATAATAACAATATATATACGGTACTTTTTGGGCCAACAATGTACCAAGTGATTAAGATATTTGTTATTAACCTATTTATCGTCGACTAAAATAACTAATTCATGCACAAATTTTCGAAGGTTCTCATAGTTATCATAATCACAAAGTATAATTTTTAGAAGGCTTATTACGGCAATGAAGTTTTTCTGCTGAAATGAATTTTGGTTGGTTCTTTAATACAAAACAATAGTGTGTGTTTTAGCCGACGGTTATTTTACTTAAATTTATTATGATAGTTTAGTACTACCTACTCTAAATGATATTGATAGTTACCACAAAATCCGTGCACTACGTTTCATTTAAGCAACTAACTATATCAAATATGTTACTTATATTTATCGAATTATTCATATTTGGGAAGAGTGGAAAACAGCATTTTACATGACTAATTAATTTTAAATATTTTTACAAAATAAACTTCAAGTGACATATAAATAGAAGAAAAATAAGGATTGCATTGTCTAATTTCCTGCAATAAATTAAAGACGTTGAAGTGATAACGTTCAAGACAGAAAATGGAAATGTAACTCATATGAATACAGCTTGTGATAGTCTCTAAACTAGCTCACTATTTTAAAGAAATAAGGCTTTCACAGTTCATAATTAAGTATGTCATTACCACCATTGATGTTTATTGGTGGGATCACGAAACCTGTTACCTATGTTCTAGAAAATCCACATACAGTTGTACAAATTTAGATATCAAATACATAACATCGAAATTATGAGGAGAAAAGAAAATATAGTTATTTTTGCCTTAAAAGTCGTTATCTATTTACATGACATAAAATATAAGCACAAATAAAATATGTTACATAAATGTCAAAAATAACTACTTTCCGTTGGTCCT
Source organism: Udea ferrugalis (assembly GCA_950022985.1). Lineage (NCBI taxonomy): Eukaryota > Metazoa > Arthropoda > Insecta > Lepidoptera > Crambidae > Udea > Udea ferrugalis. The sequence goes on from OX465545.1 coordinate 6,061,398, forward strand.
TCGCCAAATAGATGTAAATGATCAAAAAGTGCTCAAATAACATGTGTTTTTTTTTGTAAAATCAGATATAATTTTATTGTCTTTAGATTATTAATTCCCGAAAAAATGCCTAACATCACAAATAATCAGTAATATTTTTATTGTCTACTATTATTACTGTTTTTTCAACAGCATAAACGATGCATACATTTATATATATTTAAGTGTAAGTATAGTTTGAATAATATAACAAATAATATTGTCAAAGTCACATACGCAAAAAGGTTGTTCATGACAAGAAAACTCGCTAAAGTAGCAAATAACTATTAAAAATACATAATACTCAAACAAATAATTAATTAAGTTACCAAAGCGCAATATTTGATAATATATATTATATGTTTTGAGTAAATATAGATATGTCTTGTATTATACATTCGTACAACACACTCTCACGACGTAGTCAAATAGGTATTTTATTGTAAAGAGGATAGAACACATTTTTATACGACGCCTTTCTCACTTTGTGATTTATTTTTAAATGATGACTAGTTATTGTAGATTGAATATGTATATTTCAGTAAATACTTCCAAATCATAATCCATAGTATTTATCTAAGTATATATGAAATTGAGTATTGAACATATACATACTAAAAATGATTGTATACTTATATTATGATGATGTATAAACAGACAGGTCACAGATTGGTCAGTATTTAAATAAACTTTAAATAAACTAGACTTGATAAAATTACGACACAGAGATACATATATATAAAATTCTAAGGAAGTATAGGTTTAGCAAATATAATATATTTGGGCAATATCTACAGTATAATGTAAATATAATATATCCATGTATACACGCATTGGTCACACCACTAGTCTCAAGCTTAAAACACCTTATATATTTAACTGATTATATTTCTACAGTTATTATAGTAAATATGTATTTTTGGATGCTTTTAGCAATTTTACAGCGGACTTTATCCTCCTTAGACGTCGCTTTGTATAATATTAGTTTTTAAATACATTTTGCTCAAGAAACCGTTACTTCATATAATTAACTATTGTTAATACGACACCACTTTGAAGACGACGTTCTTACTAAATCCCGGGCTATGGGGGCGAATAAGATGGTATATTTTATTCTTCTTCCTCATTCTGGTAGCTCACGTACCGGACTGACGACTTGTCACTTATTATCAGGCTCTGAAATAATATTAATTATTTTAGTGAAAACGACTAAACACAGTTTATGTTTTTTTACTAGTAAAAAACTTTACTTTATCCCAAGAGGTTGACTTTCTCAAAATCCTTTCTCAGTGCTGTAGGCCGAAGCTTACAGGGGTTTAAAGTTTCCAGTAAGCAGCAAGGCTGTGCATTGCCCATGAAAAACTGCAACACCATAGGTGTCACGAGATCCGTTGCTTGCCTTTCAAAAAGGAATACGCCCTTTTCTTGTATGAGTCAGTCAGTTTTATAATTTATTTTTTTCTTTCAATTCACTTTTTTTGCCTATAAGTGAAATAATATACAAAAACTAGCTAGCTACACGCAACATGATAATAGACGTCAATATAATATATTATCAATGGATACTTTATATTATGAACGTGTACATTATATTATGAACCTATACATTATATTATGAACGTATACATTATATTATGAACGTATACATTATATTATGAAAGTATACATTATATTATGAACGTATACATTATAATCTATAATGTTTGTATACATATTTGGGCGCACCACGGGATAAAGCCCCATAAATACAAACGTACCTGCTTCTCATCCCTCGCTGGCGGCGACCTCAGTATCAGCAGGAATGGTGCGTACATGAAGTTGAGCACCGCGATGATGACCAGCATCCACTCGAAGCCGATGCTGTTCACCAGCCAGCCGGAGAATGCTGGACCTGGTGGGTGAGTCAGAAATGTGTTATTGAATGATTTGGTGAAGTTCTTTTCATTTAAATTTCAAGGTTTGATGTGGAAGGTGAGTTAAAATAGGATAGAAATAAAAAGAAATTCGCTGAACGAGAGATTTACTGGAACTAAAAGGAAATTTCTTCAAATAGCCGCCCGCCTGATCAAGAGTGAAGTTTTTTAGCAGCGTATACCGACATCAAAGGAGCAGCAGCCACTTCGTCAGTTTTAAGTATAGATCTTCCTACTTCGAGTGTTTTCATTCCTAATTTGCTTATTTGCCTATAATGTCCCACCGTTGGGCAAACACCTCCCTACCCTTTCCCTTTTATGCGATCCAAAGCTTTAAAGGTCCTGTGTGTCAAAGTAGTGACCGTCTTGGTAAACGGAACATTCAGAAGCCACACATTACGCTAAACGCATTTGAACCCAACGAAGTTAGGAGTATGTGTTCCGGCCAGTCTTGACTTAGGGACCACCCGGGTCTCACAAGTGACACGTGTCGATCTGTCGTCCTATCGAGCTTTCGAGTCATAGAAAGGTGATGGAAGAAACACTACACCCGTGTACCTATTGCGCGAATACTCGGCCACTAGGTTAAACATTTCCTTTGTACCTGGTTTCAATCTCAGCGAGATTAACCACCATGGTCGAAATCAATCAGATCTTATTTCTCGTTTTCCCTTTTTTTTAATTCAATCTGCTGTGTCCCCCTGCTGGGCAAAGGTCTCACCCAAAGCTCTCCAGCTGTACCTGTCATGGACTAATACTTGCCAGTCGTTGGAGTGATGGCAAGATACCGTTTGCACAATAATAATGACTGAGAGGTCTAAAAGGCCCAAAATAGACTCGCGTGGAGGAGGGGAAGAGAGGCCTTCGCCCAGCAGTGGGATCCTCGTGGCTGATTTAGATTCGATTAGATTAGAGAGGTCGATGGGTCCTGAACCCTTATACTCACCAACAGCGTACCCCAGACAGAAAGCAGTGTCACCAATCGCGTACACGGACCCATACACAGCCGCGTGTCTGATGTCCACCAGGAACCCAAGTTCTGGCATCATCGAGGAGTCCACCATGCCGATCGCGAAGCCAAGCCCAGCGTTGGGGATGATCAGGTGCTCCAGTTTACGGGCCATTGGGATCTACATAAGGGCCAATGTTTTTAGTAAATTATATATCAGCATGAAATCAATGATTTCTGTTTTATTTTCGCTTCACCAGTTTACAATTTATAAAAATGTATAGGTATATAAATGTATATCTGCTTAGCCCTTCACTTGACTGGTAAAGAATTACTTATCGGCATTAAGATCGCCATTTGTACCAATTCATTGTTTTGCAATAAATTATTAGATAGTTTATTACTCAGTTTCGTCAGTGTTTTTTGTATAAAACCTTGTATCTGCCTAGGTACTTAAAATTTGCAATTTTTGTAGTGCCGCTATGGACTGGCATATTTATTTATTTATTTATTCTTTATTGCATATAAAAAGTACAAATGGCGGACTTAATGCCAGGAGGCATTCTCTACCAGTCAACCACATGGTAAGACAGAGAAATTAAGGCGGTGCACAAATTTAATGTTGAAACATTCTTCATTAGAATCATTACAAATACATATTCAAACTAAGATAACTATAAAATAATAAAATACCATTACACAAATAACTATACCAAAATAATAATAAACCATACATAGACATAATATAATAAAGATATCCATATCCTGCATATCCTGCTGGTATTTTTAATAGCTATGCAATATATAAATAAATGGAAACTATATCTCACCAGTATAAGGCAGACTCCAATGATGAGCAGTCCTGAGCAGGCAGCGAGCCACCTGCCCATCTTGTGGCCGAGGGGTCCGAAGAGATTAGTTCCTGTATTCAGATTAAGATAAGATAACATCTTATACTTCCTTGCAACAAGAAAGTAAACGAACAAAAAATGTTTGTGCAAACTCATCCTTCCTTTTTTTTCATAATTTATGGCACTCATTCAATGATATAATAATAAAAAAGAGTAGATAGGTTATGTCAGTACTGATGCGAAGTCAAAAATTGTCCACTGCGTCCTTACACATAATTTGACTGTGTTTTAACGTGTGAACAAGATAGTATGATTATTTACTAGAGCGTAAACGAGACAGATACATGTTGCACAGCGTCGTCTCAAACTGTCAATGCTTCGCTCAGGTGTACTAAAGTTCTGATTTCGGGTGCCACTTTTTTAGCACAAGTAACTTATCTACCTCTTTTTTATTATAATATCATTGCCTTTGATAGACATGCTTGGAAAAGAGAAAAGGGGAAAGGGGAACCATTTGTCCAACAGTCCCACTGCTAAGACAACATATGATTGGTGCCACTCACCAATCAGATAGCAGATGCTGGCCGGCAAGAAGGCGACTCCTTGCTGCCATCGGCGCGCCTCCATGGTGTCAGCCATCCAGATAGGCAGGCTAGGCTCCAGCATGGCTATGCCGACGTTCGCGAAGGTTATGGCTCCTGGAGAAGAGTGGTGGGTTAGGGACCTGGCCTCCTGCATAGACTTTTAAGGATAAGTTGCAGGGAGTGAACTTTGCGCGAGGCATTTTTGACTGCTACTGGTTCCATCATGAAACATAAGAATCCTCTTCCACTGGAGAGATGTCGTGTGATTTGGTTCGACCACTCTACATTCACGAAAGCATTTTCCCATTTTTTTTCTAATTCTAATCCAGGGGTTATTTGAAAGTAAGATACTTTGTTCATTGACTAGGTGATGGTGGTACCTACACATTAAATATAGAGAAACAACTGAGCAAACTCAACAAAAACATTACAACAAAAAATGTTCACCGCGGAGCTGATCATTCGAGCTGAAGTTAGAGTTACGTTGCTTAGTCCTCGTGTCTTTTGCCGATATTTTGAAGCTTGAGTTGCAGACAGAGACGTTATTAGAAGATGGCAATTGGACGTAAGCTTAAAAAGAAAATGGCATGGCAAAAAGATAAGTCACGATGAGCTTCTACGCCAGGGCAAACGATATTTCGGGAGCTCCAGCTCTGGACTAAAAAGGCAAGTTATTTTATGTTTTTCTTGTAATTTCGGAGTACATTACTCACCAGCAGCCACAAGGATGTAAGGATCGGTGACAAGTGCCTTCAGCGACGGTGGCTCTGACTCCTGGCGGACCACTCCAGGTTGTAGAATCATCAGTTGCAGTACTGGGAACAGGTAAAGTAGAGATATTAGTTTACAGTCAACGGCTCATCACGATACCCATTTTCGTTGATCTTGCTCTTGCCAAATGTCATTTCTTTGCATTAGAACAATGGAATCACGAATGAGTAACCTGTCATGCCGTTGATCATACAGTCGACAGCATATCAGGGTAGGCTGATATTACTGACCACTTTAACCAGCCGACCCGCTATGCTACGTCCGTGACCTAAGAAGATGATGAGATATCAGAATGAATGGACTCACATCCGTCTCCAAGCGCCAAAGCAGACAGCATGAGGAATGGGGCGGTCTTCCCGACGAACTCGTACATGAGACCGCCGAACGGGGGCCCGATGAGCACCCCCAGCGCCAGCCCGCCCAGGGCGATACCCATCGCGTTGCCGCGTTCCTGTATATTAATTAAGGTTATCAAACAACAGTTTTATACGTCACACCCCACTGCTTCAGGCTTCACCTCGACTACTTATACGCTGGTGCAGATCATGGGAGACCCCTGCCATGATCTGTAAGGTTGGTGATAAAACCTTGAGCCTTTCAAAGCACGGAGATGCCCAAAAAATTTAGTTGGCGGTGTTCTTCCCCCATCCTATTTCCAAACCGGCGTGCTCTGCTTTACAGTGGCACACAGGATGAAACTTCCGCACATATCATAAGAAGGTGTTTAAAGTTTGGGTTGGGAGAGTTATTACTCACCTTGTCATCAGGATATCGTTCCGCCAGCATGCCCATTCCTGACACAGAAGAACAAGAAGACCCTATGCCTTGCAGAGCTCGTGCTATGAACAACACGCTGTAGGACCGGCCAAAGGCGAAGACTGTGGAGCAAGGAGACAGAAATGATTAAGGGTTTTTATGAGAGTTCAAATGATCTAGAAGAGTCTACCACGGCTAATTTCTACCATCGCACTGCCGCCATCTTCAGGGTGTTCATTCACATACTCTAGAGCCACCATGGTCTCGTACGGCTCGCTTCCTGAGATGCTTCCTTCTTAGAACACTTAAATTGTGGGACGAACTCCCTGCTGAGATAGATAAATAGAACAACACTCTATCATCTACATTATCATCATCTTTACTATTAGTCCACTACTGAACATGGCCGCTTCCTAAGTGCCACAAATTTTGACGCCACAATTGACTGAGTGGCTTAAACTGATCACATCTTACGACAACACAACCATGCAGCATACGAATAACGGGTCTAGCAGATCAGATTACTACCAGGAACCATAGAATTTTTACATATAGTTTGATCTTATTAGTGATAGACCATCTTTAATGCTTCATGTCGACTGTAAAAGTTGGTAATTTTCAAATATGTCAAAAACCCTGTTAAGGACCTTATTTGTTGACATCTGTACGTTGATTCCTGAAAAGCCACTTTTACTATTTAGAGGGCTGAGTCAAAGTTAATTGGGCGAAAGCACAAATACTTACTTAAAGTTGACAGAAACATTAATATGAAGCCGGTGAACATAGGGACGCTGTAGCCGATTCTGGAACAGACGAAACATATTATTAATGCCGTTAACTCTCCTCTCGAATCGGGTTTATCTGAGACCAACTGCTTAACGTGCTTAATTTCACCACTGCATCTCGGGCACCTGCACTTCTACCCCAGATACTTTGGCGTCAGTCAGTACCTGGTGGTGGTTGTCTGGAAGAGATCGCTCTCTAGCGATAAGACCGCCTAAATTGTACATTGTTCTCATTGTTGTTGTGTTATTTGCTTGAAATGTAATGTTTTGTACAATAAAGAATATCTATCTATCTATCTATCTATCTACCTGTGGGTCAGGGGTCCAACGAAGGGGTTCGCCAAGAGTTGCACCAAGGCTTTGCTGGCAAACATGACTCCAACGGCCACGGTCTCGTGTATCAGCTCCTGGTGTCGTGTCTCTTTCTCTGCTGTGATGTTTACTGAAACAAAAATAATGAAGATTCTAATAACGATGAGGGTTACCTATCATAAAACCGAATTTTCTTTTCCCGAATTTTATTTTCCCGAAAACGTTTCGTTTTTTTTCGTTCGGCATTTTTTTCATTTTCCCGAAATTACGTTTTCCACTGTATCAGTTGACCAATTATCAACTGGATTTTTTTCGTTTGCCAGACGTTTCATTAGACCACAAAACGTTTTACCGAAGTGACGATTAGCCGAAATGACACTTGTCCGAAGTATTGTTTTCCGGAACAATCATTAGACCACTGTTTTGATTGCCATATATTTAGTTTACCAAACGATCATAAAAAAGGTTACGGGTTTAATGCAAGCATCATAAAAGCCGACAAGGAATTTTTGGATTTAAATTAAAATAAGAAATTTATAGCATCTCTGCAGTCAAACAGCATGCAAGTATTCAACATGCAAGTTTAAGGAAAACACAAGAATTCTGCCACGGCTCTAGCATTACGGGGCTCCGGCGGTTCCTCGCGTGCTAATCGTCGCAGATGGCTTTCACTCAGCACCGCAGCTTCGGCGTGTTGGCCAGCTTCGCCGGCCAGCCTCCGCCCGCGGGCCGCCTCGCGCCTCCATGCCTACGCGCTTTTAAATAACACTCTTGGGGTAGGGCAAAACAAGTACCACGTGGTGTCGGGGTTGAAGGAGTCGGATTCGCCCTGAAGTTGAAATTTATCATACGTTGAACGTTATCATACAGTAGTTGTGGCCTAGTAATATTCGGTAAAATGTGATTTAGGCAAAGTGATCATATGCCAAATAAGTCATCTGGTAAATGAAAAAAGTTGAAAAAAGACTTCGGGCAATAGTAAAAAGTTTATTCTGAAATTCGGTTTAACGTAGTTCGGTAAAACGACACTTATGTCAAAAGATACTTCGACGGGTTAAAATATGTCAAACAATACATCTGGCAAATGAAAAGTTGGTCAATAGTTTTCAGTCAAATGAAATTCGGACTAGTAAATTTCGGACAAGTGACAGGTTCCCGACTTTGTGACCTGATACCACCCTTTACTTTTTACAACCGCACCACCAGATGCCGGGCTTCCACTCCCATGTGGTTACTTCCATTTTCCGCTCCTTTTGCTTCCACCTTATGTGGTTGACTTTCCAGCAGTCCTTTCGGGTCCGCACTGCTAAAAATTGTAACGTTCTTCCTGCGTCTGTGTGTTCCGGATACTTACAATCTTGGTGTCTTCAAGGCAAGAGTGAATAGACATTTTCTGGGTAAGCGTGTTCCATCTTCGACCTCGTCATTGCTTACCAACAAGTCAATACAACAAAAATCTTTTAGAGCAAGTCTATTTTAAAACCTGTTGTAACTTACCATGTGTTATGTTCTCAATCGGCGGATAGGTGGCGTTCCTCTCGCAGGGGCAGAAGGGTATGGGCGGCGGTGGGGGGGCGGTGATCTCGTCCAGAGACATGGAGAGGGGGGCGTCCGGGTGACGGATGTCGTACAGGAACTCCGGGATTATGGGCACTGTGGACAAAAGTGAAGATTTTGTCAACTTTGAGCAACTCAACCAGCATAGTTATTTCGTTGTCTTTTCTCAAACATAAACGGCCTATACGTCTCACTGCTAGGCACAGGCCTCACCTCAACTATGAGGTAGATTGAGCCATAGTCCAACAAGCGGGCTCAGTGCGGATTGTTGGAAGGGTGTAAGGTTAGTGAGTCACCTCAATGTCAGATGTTATCAAGCCGCCCTAAGGCCTCTGAATAGGCTTAACGAATGTCATCTAGCGACTTCAACCGGGACCAACTGCTTAACGTGCCTTCCGAAGCACGGAGATGCCAGAAATATTAAGGGAGATTGTAGGGATTGGTGAGCGCTGAGGGCTCTCCCCTCTAAGTAACGAGCTGAGGGCACCCCACACTGGGGTCAGTACCTCGGCTTAGGGCATTACTTGGAGAGGGCAATCGGACATATGTTTGGGTAGAAAAGCGACCTGGCACGTGCCGGTATCTATTATCGGGACGAAAAAAGTTAGACGCATTGCAATTTACAAGGGCTGAATTCGTGGTCTAACATCCAATTTATTGTTAAAAGTTAGAGTAGCAACTCACCTAAGTACGAAATGAAAAGAGAGATAAAATCACGATTTCAAATATCTTTTTTACGATCGAACGCGATGGAATATAAAATTACAATGTTAGGAATACTTATAGCTTTTGGAATGAGTTTTCAATCCCGGTGGGAGGTGATATCTTTACAATAAAAGAGAAAATTACAGATAACTTCTTATGTCTGTTAATACAGGCCATCAGCGCAAAAGTGGCCGAACCCTCAATAGGTAGGTATTACATATTCGCACACCAATATACTGATTTATTAAAAACTGATGATACGTTTTTTCAGTTGTAAATTATACAGGGTTGCGTTTTTAACCGTAGCAGAAGGGAAGGTAATTGTACTTCTTCATTTTCTTAGTTAAGCTCCTAATAAACTAAAATGTAAAACTAAACTACAGCATGCTATTTTTGCTCGTTAGTTGGTTTCCGGATGTGTTAAGCTTATGTTACAGAAACCTTTATTTGCAGTCTCGCTTCTGTTTAAAAATAGAACGTAATTTACTAAAACAAGCTTTACAATTCTCGTGTTGTTCTTAGATTGATCAATTTAAAGCGCATTTTGTACAGACAACAACAAATGTCGCCACAATCTGTCAACGTTCCTCAGTCTCTCTTGAACCTTCTCTCGTTGCCTTAGGGATTAAAATCATGCAGTAGACTAACGTAAGCATGGATGACCCTTGTGGATTTAAAAGGAGTATAATTTTCTTGTTGTTGCAATTTTAGCGATTCAGCTAAATTTAGCGCACTTAACATGAGTGAGACATCAAATTAGAGGGTCAGATTGTCAAAGCAGATATTAGATCTTATGAACGAATCGACAAAACTATCGTGAAACAAACAAATAAACTAAAAAATGACAGCTTTTGAAAATGAAAATTACTTATTTCATGTAAACTTTCGCAAGCACTTATGAAAAGTCGGTAAAATAATTTACATATACATAAAATAATTTACATAAATTAATATCTCGAGAAGAATCCCGGAAGAAACTCGATAGTTACTCTTTTCAACATACATGGTTTTTTACAATTATTGAAGTAACAGAGTACAGTCATAACAAAATGTGCAGTGAAGCAGATTATCTTATGATGACCACAAGTTCTTGTCATTTAAATAATCTTTAACATCTTATCATAATTTGCGACTTGAATAGATGCAAGGGTAGGTCAACAAGAGATTGAGGGACATTAACTTTGACTTTTTTTATACGGCTCATTGCTGGGTGCAGGCCACACATCAATTAAGAGGTTGCAAGAGCCATACTCCGACCCACGGGCTTAGTGCGGATTGTTAGAGAGGTGTAAGGTAAGTGATGAACCCGGCTCTCAGATATTTTTATTTATAAAGATAGGAAAACCATTCGGTCTTTAGGCGTCAGGCGGAATCGAACCCGCATCTTTCGCAAACCGGGCGACTGCACTAAAAACTGTGCTACCGAGACCATTAACAAGATGCGGGTTCGATTCACGCCTGACGCCTAAAGAAAGAATGTCCTTTCCTGGTTTTCCTATCTCTAGTATGGTGATCATGCATTATAGGTAGCTAATGCTAAAAATTATTATGGTTTTGGGTTTTTTTTTCGTGGAAAAATATGCTCACGTCATGATATTAACGCACTTGTTGAACTACAAGTCTAGAAGTCATTTTCGTGCGCGAAAATAAGCCCGATCCTTAATTGACTTGCGTTTAAGGATATTTTGATACATTAAAAAACCTACTTTTGAAAAATACGATGAATACAGTTTCATATTTTTTAAAGAGCTTATTTAGGCTCCAATTTATGGGTAAGTATTACTTTTTTTTTGAAACCAAAGTCCACACAGACGAAGTCGTGGTCGGCCACTAGTAAGTTATAAAGCGTAAAAAATCAGGTCAAAAACCATCCGACAATAGCCCAACTCATTACACCCCCCTTTGCAAGTCGGCTAGAGGAAGCGGGGCAATTTCCCCGCGGCAAGATCAAAGTGAAATTCACTTAGCCGCTCATCAAAGGCGCCGCTAGAGTTGGGCGGCAGTCTCGGCATCGATTAAAATGAGATGAGGTGGTATTTTCATGTTTAACTCAATTTTCTGAGATAATCTGAGAGTGGAGAGCGATTAAGTATCTTCAGGTTAGATTATTACCCCCTTAATCACAGACTAAAGCATAACTTAAGCAATTGACGTGATATACCTATATCACTTTTTCGCTAATGGTGGCGGCAACAATAATGAAAGTGGCAAAAGGTTATCGTTGTTGAAGAGCTGTTTAAGTTTTTATGAATAAGGGGGTAAAACTTAAACAGTGCTTTATCATCACGTTAACTTTTGTAACGTCCCTTTCAGTCTTGTTTGCGCGTAAGTGACAAAACACGGCAATCGCTTACTGTATGCTTCAGCGATGCGTTAGTTTTTATGAATAAGGGGGTATAGTACATTGTTATCCTAGGGGTGAAAGTAACTTATTTAGTCCCGAGACGGGGTTTGGCGCCCGGAACGAAGTGAGGGCGCCAATAGTTCGAGGGACTAAATAAGTCCTTAACCCGAGGTAAACACTGTGCTTTTCATTACAAATACGAGGAAAGTAAAAATAAAAACATGAATTAATTCATGAAGATCGAATTGCCGCTTTCCCGCCTATTTTGTTTGTTTTTTTTTCTGTGGCCGGCCCGCTATTCAGCCATTTTTTTTTTTTCATCATTGGAAAAATGGTAAATATTTTGCTCAAAGCTAAGTTATTTTAAAGAAATTGTTGAAACTTAATTATGATAAAGTTATTTAAAAAACCATATATTCTCTAATTAATACTTAACTTTAAGTTATTTCAATTTTACATCGCTGTATAGAAAGTTGTAACATGGTTCAGTGAAATATAGTTAAGTGAAAAAAGGACTAGTTTTAAAAAAAAAAATATGATAGCTGTCAGTTGAAAGTGATTCTCCCTAGGGATGAAAAGTATTACTTTCAGCCCGCTTCTCAGGTCAGTAATGACCTACTTTCAGAGTATGAGTAATGAAATAGTACATTGTTATCCTAGGGGTGAAAGTAACTTATTTAGTCCCGAGACGGGGTTTGGCGCCCGGAACGAAGTGAGGGCGCCAATAGTTCGAGGGACTAAATAAGTCTTTAACCCGAGGTAAACACTGTGCTTTTCATTACAAATACGAGGAAAGTATAAATAAAAACATGAATTAATTCATGAAGATCGAATTGCCGCTTTTCCGCCTATTTTGTTTGTTTTTTTTTTCTGTGGCCGGCCCGCTATTCAGCCATTATTTTTTATTTTCATCATTGGAAAAATGGTAAATAATTTGCTCAAAGCTACGTTATTTTAAAGAAATTGTTGAAATTTAATTATAAAATAAAGTTATTTAAAAAATATATATTCTCTAATCAATACTTAACTTTAAGTTATTTCAATTTTACATCGTGGCTGTATAGAAAGTTGGAACCTGGTTCAATAGTTAAGTGAAAAAGAACTAGTTTTTTTTAAAATAGTATGACAGCTGTCAGTTGAAAGTGATTCTCCCTAGGGGTGAAAAGTATCACTTTCATCCCGCTTCTCAGGTCAGTAATGACCTACTTTCAGAGTATGAGTAATGAAAAAGACATTTAGTGCGGTCCGTTTTGAGTCAAATGTGATGTTAGCGCGCTCACGTCGTTCACGCTCATACAATTTATCAATTCGGGACGTGTGTGAGCGCACTATCATCACTTTTGACTCAAAACGGACCGCGCCTATTGTTGTAGGAATTTTTTACAAGACGATACCGAAATTTTTGAAAAAAAATGACGTGATCCCCCTTTTTCGGGATAGTGGAAGTGCCTTTCACCCCACGAGCAACTCGTTTCGCGTCGTTATTTTTCTTGTCGTTCGGTCCAAACGAACTGAAATAAGTTAATTTATTTTAGCATTAGAGATAATGCTTTATCATCATCTTACTAAAGATAGGAAAACCAGAAAAATGAATGTTCAAGGTATCTGCTAAAACATTGGTGAAACAAACCTGGCTGCAAGGTAAAATATACCAGAAAAATGGTCAGTGCAGTCGCCCGTTGCGAAAGACGCGGGTTCGATTCCCGCCTGATGCCAAGTCGACTGAATGTCTTTTTCTGGTTTTTGGATCTTTAGTAAAGATACTGCATCGAAAATGCTAGGAATAATAATAACAAGTTGAGTTCTGTAAATCAGAGACAGTTCAAATGTACATCACTAGTCGAAATCACATCGCGCAGCGACATCGGGATATGATCCAATTTGCTCTCAGACAACTCTGTAAAACAATTAGTGTTTTGATTCAATGAAAAGTTACGAAATCGTCTACGAACAGACGGAAAAACGAATTAACACTGTCTTTTCAGGATGTCTACTACTTTTATTTGTTTATTTTATAATATTTCTCATGAAAAATCACTATTTTTTTTTTAGTTTCACCTTATTATAATGTAATGCTAAATAATAACATCCGACAAATAATGTAATGCTAAATAATAACAACCGACAACATTACTACATAGTGTAAGTAAATAACACTCAGAACAGTTCAAAATAAAGCAGTTTTCTCTATCTCTATATTCGCTTAAATCTTTAAAACTGCGCAAAGGATTTTGATGTGTTTTTTTTTAATAGATAAAGTGATTAAAGAGGAAGGTTATAGGTATATATAATAGCACCCCATTGCACCCGTGAGAAGCCGGGGCGGGCCGCTAGTTAATTATAAATTTTCTGACGCAATCAACAGACTGCTTACATATTAATATGACGTTTTAAAATTTGCGGCCACGGAAGGTACAGAGGCGTTCACAACGAAAAATGATGATGATCGTAAAAAAGAGGTAACGGGTGCCGATTTGCAAACGTTTTTCAAAAATCCGAGTAAGTACCTACGACTATTCTTTTTTTTATTTTAACAAAACTGGTAAGTAGGTATAGCCTAGCCTATCATCGTGTGCTCGTTTGACGTCGAGTTTTGGTACACCCTGTATATCAGCTAGACACTGCATGCTTTCAAACCACACGCAACGAATTTTGATGCTTCTTCTCTAAACTTGATAATTTATTTTGGTTGGTTTATATAGGTTTGATGTAGGTATGCATTTTATTCCTACATAAAATATGAAAAAAACGAAGAAGGTTTGGAGAATCAATGTATAACCATTGGTTAAACCATTATTAAATATTCTTTCACGCTTAAAGAAGCTCTTTAAACCGCGAAGTCTCGAAGCGTCAGTTAATTTAACACTTCACCCTTCCACAATAGAGTTTCAATACACTTCAATCTCATAGCATCGCATTTTATAAAAATAAGTCAATTATTCATCGGTTCTCGCAGCATCCTCGAACCGAATGAGCTGTCAGTTTCACGCGCGCTCGAGAGGCCGCCATGTTCGCTCAATCAGCCGGTGGAGAGCGGCCATGTTGGATTCTAACTTTTTTTAGTGGCTTGAGATCCGAATTTTCTTTCGGTTTTTGTTTTTTTCTGCAGGGTTATTGGTTGCCAGTATTAATAGATTTTTGGCTGTGTATGTATCTAAATATGGGCTTCGTTCAGGCAAAATAATGTCAACCGGAAATCCAGAGATTGAGTATCTACCGTTTGGGCTACCAGGGCACCTATGTACAGTCAACGGCACATCAGACCACCCATTTCTCTTTTTTTTCTTGCTATTGCCAAATGTCATTTTCTCTACAATATAGAAGACTGACCAGAAATGGGTAGGTAGCCTATCATGCCGATGTCTGTACATTCAACGGCTCACGCCAGACCTACTACTTAGATAGATGTTTATATCACATTATTAAACCAAAAGTGAAAAAATATAACGTTGAATCTCAGCCGAACATACTACATAACAAACTATCAAACAAGATTACAACATGTAGAGAAATTTGAAGAAAATTGTAAGTTGGTGCACATTCTGAATATTATATCTATTAAATTCATAATTTCGCCTAAATTCAGCTCTAATATTAATTACACTAGACCTATACAGGGTTAACGAGCCTTCCTTAGTCATACTGACCCGCATACAGGGTGAAACGAGCCGTGAAGATAAGGACGCGGGGTCTTATTATGATAATAAGGTCATGTGATGGAGGATAACTTAAAGGGTCTTGAATATAATTAGTTTAGTAATGTTTGTTGGTAATGTAATTATAGTGGACTAAAACGGAACTTTGATTTTGGTAACACTGTACCTACGTTTTCTGGCTAACTCTCCGGTGACGGCAACCCAAGAAACCCGGACGACGCACGGCGGTAATTTGACTGTGTGAACAAGATAGTATCATTATTTACTAGAACGTAAACGAGACAGATACATGGTGCGCAGTGTAGTCTCAAACTGACAACACTGTAATACTTTGCTCAGACAATACTAAAGTTCTGATTTCGGGTGCCACTTTTTTATCTCAAGTAACCTATCTACCTCTTTTTCATTTTAATATCATTGGTCCCAGATTCTTACACTAAAAAAGGTAAATACTGAAAGACGACGTTCACAAAGAGGTTTTAATTCAAATTCCTGCCAGAATTGTTTGAGGTCGAGATAAAATATTTGAGAGGAAGACAAAAGATGAGATATTAAATACCTTGTTGTAAAGAGTCGAAATATTTTAGAGAATTTATAAAAGGGTTTTTGAGACTGGAGATTGAGTTATTACCGTCTAGTGTAGGCATTTTAATATCCAATTTATATTCCCTGTAAAATCTAACGGTATGAAGGATAATGCTAACCTTTTGTGTCAAAATGTAATAAAAATATACAGGATGTCTTAATAAAATTAGTACAACCGTTAATCCTTAAAACGTCACTTGATTACCTACAAGTTGATATAAATTGATTTGAAATATCCTTAGGGTGAGGGCATGGTCTTAAAAAAAATTTATTCAATTATGTTTTAAACTAGCGGCTGCCCGCGACTTCGTCCGCGTGGACTTAAGTGGACTTAAAATGAACGGATTCGTCAAATTGTCTGACGTCAGATAGACGTTAGCGCGATATCTCAATTCGGAACGCACCCATAGTTACGCTAATGACAGCAGCCGTCTGCCATTCCATACCACGTGATTCCGCGTACATTTTTATATTTACTTGATATTTTCAACAATTTACACAATATCTTTATAAATTGTAGCCTATGTGTTATTCAGATGTATAAGCAACATTATTTTAAAGTTTCATTAAAATCCATTCAGTAGTTTTTACGTGAAAGAGCCACACAGCACATCCAGACATACAAACTTTCGCCTTTATAATATTAGTAGGATTATTTTGTTTTTTTTTACCGTAGATGCAAATGTCTTCTTTTTTTCAATTCACACACTTGTTTTTAAAATGTACAAATAAGTTACGGAAGAATGGCTGCCTCTGACACAAGTGCTATGCCGCGCTTACTAAAAGTACTTAGTCTATCCACACTTTGTAAAACCTATTGTTTTATTTTTGAATATATTCATTTTTCCGCTCTCTCTATACTCGTGTGGCCGCCATATAAGCAGGAGTCAAGATCACTTTAATGCAAATATCAAAATCAAATATTTGCAACAATGTTGCTTTCGAGTGTTTAAGGTATACTTATGCCTAAACATTGATGAAACAAACCTGGCTGCCAAGCCGGTCTGTTAATGGTCTTGGTAGCACAGTGGTTAGTGCAGTCACCCGGTTTGCGAAAGATGCGGGTTCGATTCCCGCCTGACGCCAACGGACCAAATGTCTTTTTCTGGTTTTCCTATCTTTAGTAAGATGATAATGCATTGTCCCAAATGCTAAAAAATAAAAATAACCTACTTTAATGCATATTTCGATTTTCGATCAATTAGTGTTTCTTAAGGCGTCGTTCTAATCTTTTAGGTTAAACTAAATCAAAAAACAAAAAACACTTGAAAATCGACCTCTAAGCTCGTGACTTACCGCAAGCTAAGCAATTCGCTTTTTGACTAAAACACCTGTTCACCCCCCACCCCCACACCAGATCGAACCCCCTAATGAATTACAATGAAGCACTCATCTGATTGCGCCGCCATCTTGCGGGGTGGTCCTTCGTGATTTATTCTGAGATAGAAACACTTTTATCTACCTGTTTGAAGAACAAAAGGCGCTTGTGTTTGACTAATGGAGGGAGTTTTATTTTTAAACGACTTAAAAAAAAGAGCATGGTTTTCCAGTAGTTAAACACTATAAGTCAGAAATCGCGTAAGTAGTCTTGAGTTCAAATTAAGCGGGAACAGCTGTTTTTAGCAAATTGACAGCTAGTTCTTGGGATAATGGCAGTAAACTCCTTACGCTGTTTGGATCAAATTTATTCGGCAGAGTATGGCTTCTGAATGCTCTGATCACCATGACGGCAACCATAGGAGATTGCTGAGCCACCTAACCCCCTTATTCATGAAACAATCGGTTGTTTGTAAAATCGGTTTACTGACGATAGCTGAACGTGACAACGTCATAAATGGAACGTCTCAGAGCGAGGTAACGCCGCACGCGTGTCTTGTTGTCATGTTGTGTCTTGCGTGCATCTGGCTCCATCGAATTATAAGATGTTATCACGTCAAACGTTTAACGCAACGCTGCAGCATTGAGTTAGCAATTGACGTTTCTTGTCGTGGTGTAGGAGTTTTTATGAATAAGGGGGTAAGTAAGTAAGGGAATCAAGCGTGTTAGCAGGTTGAAGCGACAGTGGGCAGGGCAAGAAGGACTGATGACCGTTAGGGCTGGAAAGAACTCAAGTGGAGACCATTCGAGGCGAAGCGCAGCGTGTGACGCCCACCGACAAGGTAGACGGATGACCTCATAAAGATCGCAGGGTTTCTGTGGATGCAGGCCGCCTTCAACCGGCCGCTCTGGAAAACAATGGTGGAGGCCTACGTTCAGCAATGGACGTCGTATGGCTGCTGATGATGAAGATGAACGTGAAGGACTTTTGGGGATATGAGGAACAGGGTGTTAAATTCCTCATACCCCATAGAAAAGGGAGGATCCTCCGACCAGCGGGTGTTATGTCTAGTGGGCTACTGCCCGACGGTTGTTGTCGGGTTTTTCTATCTATGCGCAATCGCTCCGAAAAAATTTGATAGCGCGTTTCAGGATTATACTTGTAGTTCCTATGTGGCGAGATAGATGTCGCTACAAACTCACCGACGGTAGTCAGCAGCATATTGTCGAGCAGCAGCGCGATGGCAACGATGACCAGCACCAGCTTGCGCGACTCGCGCATCGCCGCGATGCGCGCGCGCCACCCGAACCCGTCCGAAGCCACGCCCATCTTGAGGGGGGAGGGGACCTGGGGAGGATAACGAAATGTTTACAATAAGCATACCAAACTAACAAACAACATTCTAGATACGTCCCACTGGGCACTGGCCACACCTCAACTAATAGGTAGTGCGGTGCGTTTTGAGTCAAAAGTGATAAAAGCGCGCTCACGTCGCTCACGCTCATACAATTAATCAATATGGGACGCGTGTGAGCGCGCTATTATCACTTTTGACTCAAAACGGACCGCTCTCTAAACTTCCTATGGGTACAGGGGGCACATGGATAGTTGGAGGGGTCTAAGGTTGGTAAGAAATCTTGCTCTCAATTAAATTATTTTGTCTTACGTGAAACTTTATGGTCAATCATAAAAACCTAAAAGAAGCAGGGGTTGTGTATCTAGTCATGCTTTTACTGTCATTATAACTCTACCAAATCTAAAATGTTACTTAGACCCTTTAGACCCTTCATAGGTTGTGACGGAAGGGCCAATTAAATTTAGCCAGGTTATACAAATTTGTCAGCTTTCAAAAGTCAATCAAAAATGCAAATCTTTCATTTGTTTAGCTCCCCTGCTTCTATGAGCCTCTTTTTTCTAATGTTTAACAAATGGAGTATAGCCAACATTAATTACTTGTAGGCTCATTAAGTAACTTCACATCAGATTTTCACAAAGCTTATACCATTATTATGCCACGACCAGTATTCCCATTATCGGCAGATCAAAAAGCCGACGAAACTGTTTTCTGCTAATTAACATTTACTGTAAAATTATATATTTCGTAGGAATTATATATTACTAAAACAGAAACGCCATGTTGAAAACAGTAGGTTTGACTACACTGTCCACTACAACCAAACGTGCCTTACTTCGCACATAACATACATTGTCGCGAATAAAACACACAGGGAAGCGAAATCTGAACTTTATGGCTCTTAAACAGTAAATTACGCTTTAACTCAGGCAATTTATCAACGAGACGGACCCGAGGGAAATACCGGATCAGGTTACATCTGGTTTCTGTTCTTATCTTGGAATTGATTTATCTAGATCCATATTTATTAACTTACTAGCTGTCCCGACAGATGTCGTTCTGTCAAAGGTTTGACAGGTACAAAACCTAGGAACAACGCGAAGGTGATCTTCGCTACGAAAGCTAATAACTAGAACTAAATGATGCTTTAGCTAGGACGACGTACTTACAATGGAAATCACATAGATACTCTTAGGTCCACTTCAAACATTTTTTTTTGCAAAATATGAAAAACAATTTGAAAATAAATCATCACCTTCTAAAAGTTATTTCCAGCTGTGGTAGGCTTCCCAAGAGATTATATTAATAGATTTTAAACTGTGCGACCTTAACTAAGCAATTTAGAAAGTTAGATATTACCAGTGAACAATGGAGCATACAACTTTTCTGAAATTAGTTTACCAAATCAATATTTAGTTCAAAACTACTAAAATGTTTTCAAAACCAAATCACACTGTTTTTGTGTTGTGACACATGATTACCTACAAAAGGACAAAGTAAGTACCTACTTCGTTGAAATGGACACTTTTGCGAACCACTGTCCCACTACCAGATTTTGGTCGCGGTGGTAGCTCAGCAATGTGACGTACAAAAGTGGTTGCCAATATCTCTCAATTCAATGCTTTAAGGTTCTGAGTGTATCCTAGGTTCTGACTGGTATAGTCACTAGTTACTTAATTCTAAATTTTCTAAAGTTATTTCGACTTCCTTCTAAATTGGTGAGGGACCGTAAGGCCCAGACTCCACCAGAGCTGAGCGGAGATGTGCGGCGTCAAGCTGTGTTTTCAACAACCAATAGAATCACATCTCCACATCTCCATGTGTGAATAACGCAATTCCATTGGTTGTTGGCAATACCGGCTCAGATTCAAAACCCCGAGTGCTTTCAGCTCGAGCTTCAAAACCGCTTCGAAGCCCTTGAGAACAGCATCGATGTGGACGATCGATACAACATGGTGGTGGATACTGTCCGTACGGTAGGGTCCAAGCACTTTAAAACCCGCCGTCCAAAAACAAAGAAACTCTCCAGTCATACTCTCCTACTCATGGATCAGAGAAACGAAATGAGGCTACAGAACTCAGTGGATGCCCATCGTTATCGGCAACTCAATAGACAGATATCTAAGTCTTTGACGAGCGACCTCCGCCAATTTAATACCCAGCGTATTAAAGAGGCCATTGAGCGGAACAAAGGCTCCAAAGTGTTCGCCAGAGATCTGTCTATTGGGCAAAGCCAACTGACGAGGCTGAAAACTGAGGCAGGTAGCATCATTACGTCAACACCTGAAATCCTGAGGGAGATTGAGAGTTTCTATGGACAGCTGTATTCCACGAAAACACCTGTTGAAAGCAAGGCTAAAGACCCTAGAGCCAAGCTTACCCGACACTATACCGAAGATATCCCGGACGTCAGCCTGTACGAGATTAGGATGGCTCTCAAGCAGCTGAAAAACAACAAGGCGGCGGGTGATGATGGAATCACAACAGAGCTTCTGAGAGCGGGCGGTCGGCCGGTACTTAAGGTCCTCCAGACGCTCTTCAATTCTGTCATCCTCGAGGGCAGAACGCCAAAGGCATGGGGCAGAAGCGATGTGATGCTGTTTTTCAAGAAGGGTGACAAAACTCTCTTGAAGAACTACAGACCCATATCGCTTCTGAGCCATATCTATAAGTTGTTTTCGAGAGTCATTGCTAATCGTCTCGCTCGCAGGTTTGACGACTTCCAACCTCCCGAACAAGCCGGGTTCCGAAAAGGCTATAGTACCATAGACCACATTCATACGCTGCGGCAAGTTATACAGAAGACCGAAGAGTATAACTTGCCACTTTGCCTAGCGTTCGTGGACTATGAGAAGGCCTTCGATTCGATTGAGACCTGGGCAGTGTTGCAGTCTCTCCAAAGGTGCCAAATAGACTACAGGTACATCGAGGTTCTTAGGTACCTATACCAAAACGCCACCATGTCGGTCCGATTACAGAACCAGAGCTCTAATCCGATCCAACTACAGCGAGGTGTGAGACAAGGAGACGTCATCTCTCCGAAACTGTTCACAGCTGCGTTGGAGGATATTTTCAAGCTTCTGGACTGGAAAGGACGCGGCATCAACATCAATGGCGAGTACCTAACACACCTACGATTCGCCGATGATGTAGTTCTTATGGCTGAGACCTTGGAAGACCTGAACATAATGCTCGAAGATCTCGGTAATGCTTCTCAGAGAGTGGGTCTTAGGATGAACATGGACAAGACCAAAATCATGTTCAATGCCCATGTTGCACCCGCTCCAGTTAACGCTGGGAACATTACACTCGAAGTTGTTGACCACTATGTTTACCTGGGACAGGCAGTCCAGTTAGGTAAGTCCAACTTCGAGAAAGAGATCTCTCGTCGAATCCAGCTCGGATGGGCAGCGTTCGGGAAGCTCCGGCATATATTCGCGTCCGAAATACCTCAGTGTCTCAAGACGAAAGTCTTTGACCAGTGTGTGTTGCCAGTAATGACATATGGGAGTGAGACGTGGTCGTTCACTATGGGTCTCATAAGAAGGCTCAAAGTCACCCAGCGAGCAATGGAGAGAGCGATGCTTGGTGTTTCCCTGCTTGATCGAATCAGAAATGATGAGATCCGCAGGAGAACTAAGGCAACCGACATCGCTCGAAGGATTGCATCGTTGAAGTGGCAGTGGGCGGGGCACATAGCGCGGAGAACCGATGGCCGTTGGGGCGGAAAGGTTCTCGAATGGCGACCGCGTACCGGACGACGTTCCGTGGGCAGGCCCTCCACAAGGTGGACCGACGATCTTGTCAAGGTCGCGGGAAGCCGCTGGATGCGGACAGCGCAGGACCGATCGTTGTGGAGATCTTTGGGGGAGGCCTATGCCCAGCAGTGGGCGTCGTTCGGCTGACATGATGATGATGATGATGATTGGTTGTTGAAAACACAGCTCGACCCCGCACATCTCCGCTCAGCTCTGGTGGAGTCTGGGCCTTAGGCTCTCTTTCTGTAGCACAGTAGATCCGCCATTTTGAAAAAACGCCACTTCGAACTATCGTTCGATCCCAATCTTGTCGTGTCAGCAATGTTATCACTTTGTTTTTTTAACCTTTGTTAAAACAGTGTTTATAAATGTAGGTATCCTGCAAAATTGCAATGACAATAAACGCATATCACAAACAAATTATTAGCCCAATTAAACTTTGGAACGCACAACAATGGCGGGTGAAAAACCAAAATGGCGCCCGGAAATGAGCTCGCGCGCTAACGACTGCCTTCCAGCAATATGGCGGAGCTTCCTGTCTTCGCTATTATGAATTTTTGTATTTAAGTTGACAGTTTGAGCGTGAAATTGCTTGCTTTTACAGCTGAAGCATGAAATACAATGAAATAATATATTTATTTGCAGAAAAATAGTGCAAAAAGTGGTTTTGTTAAATTATAAGTTTCAAATATTTAAAAATGTCAACATACCTTTTATAAGTGGTTTCACAAATGTTGTTTTGTGATTAGACAATCTTTGACACGGATTTGGTCTGATTTGGTTAGAAAGCAGATGAAGTGACTGAGAGAGATGGTTAGTTCCAGCTACCCTGAAACCTCGTAAGTCCATACAGACAGCCATGTAGCAAGCGTATAAAATGTATTGAAATGTCATTAAACAATGACATTTCGACTTGTTACCGATCTAGCGACCTCCTATACATTCTTGGCGGGTGTTTTGAGGGTACTCAAACGGAAAACATGTTCGATCTATTTTTTAACTTTTAATTAACATTTAGTGGTTTTTAGTAAATAAATTAGGTATCAGTGTATTCAGTAAAATGGCGCAGTGGTGTTAGTTAAATAAGTTATGAAAATAAATCGTTCTATCATGACCATTTGAGTCACATGGTTTGTCGTTAGACAAACCCCCGTGGCCCTATGGCAAGTTAAGGAATTGCAGCCTCGTGAGTTACCTCAAAAACCCTATGAAGCATCAAATACACGAAACGAGTAAGTATCTTAATGTCTACATGCAATCAATAAAACTACTCGACATTGGCAAAATACCCTCGATAACAGAGGGTGAGGCCATTAAAAAAAACATTTTCGGCGCTATCTACAGGATTGTTTTATTACTGTCGGATGATATCTAACCCCACGGAGATTTGAAGGAAAGGAAGTAACAGAACGATAAAAAACGCACACTGGCAAAATATGCCTGGCTCGTAGGAATGCACGCGCTTCTAAGCTCGTAGACGCTCGTAGCCGCTTGTAGCTGCCTCGTAGCATTCGTATAGACTCAGTAATTTTTTTACCTGTCATTTTTATTTGCAACTGAGTGCTCCGCGTTTTGCTTCGTATTGCAGTCAATAATTCTCAAATACTTAGTGTATTTTTGAACTAATATTACTAGGATTAGGAAACTAAGGATATTTTCTTATCAAGGCTTTTTTGTAGTTCCCATATAATCTTAATTACCGTAATTTGATCCTAATAAGTGACACTACGAGACGCAGTTTTAATTTTTGTCGAAATCGGTCTCAAAACCCCTATGCTTTTTTCTAAATTCCTCATAGTTTCAACAGATCAACGGCAGCAAGCCGTGACATTACTTGTCACCTTATTTTGTGAAAGAGCAAACTTATTTAATTTTCTCTTCGGCCTTAAAAATTATAAAGCTTCGATCGATTCTTAGATTAAAGAAACAATAAATTCTTCAATCACCACCGCTAAATATCCCGCGTTTAAAATCTTAAAGAATTGTAGAAAATGGATACATTTCCCGTGAGACTGTACTTTATCGGCCTTACAGATAATACCCGATGGATTTGTAAGGGTCGGTGAAATAGGGGATGAATTGCTCAAGGTAATGTATTGTGTGAAATTGTCTTGGTAAGTGTAGCTTAAAGACATCCCTTTTTATATTGTCTTCTAATATTGCTGCTGTGAATTAGTGGAACGAAACGTTAGAAAATGTAAAAATATATAAAACTCAGTAGTAAAATCCATAAAGTTGTTTAGGCTTAGCGATTGACGTGTTATGTGATTGTTTTATTTGGAAACTAGGGTCCGCCCGCGACTTCGTCCGCGTGGACTTAAGTTGAAAAAGAAAAAGTAATATTTCTTTATAAATTGTAACCTGTCTGGTGGAAATTATTCTTGGTTTTTCTTTTGTTTTTTTTTCCTAACCATTTTCTTTTGTATGTTTTTATCTTTTGCGATGTTCAATATTAATAAACGTTTTTTCTTTCTTTCTTTCTTTCAAAAAACATACTTTCAAGATCTTCTTTGGTATGCTGAGCACCGCTATTGAACTGTTTATGAACTTACAAGATGACTTTACCATTTGACTCGTTTTCGAAATCAAAATTTCAGCCTTTTCAGTTTTCATGAAACTAGGTACGTATAATTTGATAAACCATTTAGTTTAAATAATGAACAAATTATCAAACCTTGCTGATGTTTATTATTTTCATGCTGCATGATAACTTTTCATGAAAACATGAAAACGTAAAAGGCAGGAAAATCATTTATTGGCCTATAAATACATCTTAAAACGACATAATATACATGGAAATAATCATAAAAAAACGGTCAAGTGCGAATTGTACTCTGGTGAAGAGGGTTCCGTCTAATAGTTTACTAGATGAAAGACAATAATAGATAATTTAATCTAATGGATCCAATTTAGAAATGAGAACAGAAATAAAATTCAATGGACACTAAACTTATTGACTAATTAATCTTTGTTACTAATCAAAGACATAGTAAATTATTTTGCCTCCCTGAAATTATTTACAGAAACCAACATACTAACTAGGTACCAATAGTTATTATTTCTCATTTTCTGAAAATTGATCCATCAAAATCATAAAAAAGGTTTTAAAATTACCTGCGTAACCTTTTCAAAATTAATTCGCAATTAGATGAAAAAACAGTTCGAAAATAACTAGGACATTACTTTCTGATAATTATCACTAGTCCATCATCAAAGTAGAACAAGCTTCGATAAATTAATTCCAAATAAAAAGTTGCCTATGTAAGTAATTTCGGATCAGGGTAGCCATTCACAACCGAGTTATCGTACGATTCGGTAACTTTCATTTACTTACAGTAAATCGCTTGTTTAGCGAAAGCGCTTGAATTTTGTAATAATTTTGTTAAAGCCATCATCTAAATAGTATTTATTAACAGATTAATACAGACACCTCCAATATTAAAAAATGGATTTAAAATTTATCAAAAATTACCGAATCGTACGATAATTCGGTTGTTAATCGCTAACCAGAAAGGAATAGCAAACCCATAATTCATAAGCATTTTGTCAAACGCATACTGGTGTATTTTTTACTCAGAATTCATACCTGAATACCGAGTAAAATTTTAAAAAAGGGTTCTCTTAAACCTGTTCAATTGTAATTTTTCATGAATTAATTAGACTATAATAAACTGAATTACAATTAATCAATTTAGTTAATATTCCGTTTTCGAAACGTTTCTGCAGAACCCTAAATACAAAATTTCAGAATTCCAGTCTTTCTCATAGCATACTTAAGCATACAGTACAAAGTTAGCTCTACAAATATACTTACTTCTAAATAATATTCTTAAACAGCGCCCCTGCCATCTTCTCACGGAAACAGAAAAGAACTAATAAAAAATAGTTTTAAAAATAACGGTTTTCCGAATAGCACGTCCGACTTCCGCCGCGGTCGGGAAGCTACTGGATCCTGAATTTCAAATTCGAATTGTGACTTCAACCACAGCCAGAACGACTTGACCCGTGATATAAGCGTAGTATACCCTTTATATGGCGGAATTGCGTCATACGAAGAGGGGAGTGGGAGGTCTATTAACGTTTGACATCTCTTATTAAGACTTAATTTTCGCTTTGACGCGTACTGACCCTTGTAAAGACGTGTTTAAGGTTGGTTTTAGTGTGAATGACAGCAGCATCTTGTAGACTCGTGACCGGTATTGGAAACTGTGCTTTAGTTCTGTAAGTTTTAAGTATGCTTTTGATTGAATATAGGTAGTTAAAAGCTACAGGTTTTCGATAGGTTTTCAGCTGAAAATGCGCGTTTCGGATTCTCGGAGAAAGACGTAACTTAAGCATTTCTTAGATAACATTAGTAATGAGTATTTTATTCCCTTTGAAAGGAAATAACATAACATTTATGGCTGTATTACAAACGGACTAATCAGAGGCATACTGACCGTTGCTGTCATGGTAAAATGAACACTTAGAAGCCCACAGTTTGCCGAGCGAATTAAAACCAATGCGGTTAGAAACATACTTAGCTTTTATCAAAAATTGTAAACTCACTATTGTTTTGTATTGGTAACCTTATTGCTTTTTTAAAGATATCATTACTTCTGTTTAAACTGGTAAATCATCCTACTAATATTAAAAATACAAAGGTTTGTATAGATGGAGGGACGCACCGTGTTGCTCTTTCATGTAAAAACGACTGAATCGATTTTGATGAAACTTTACAATAATATAGCTTATGTAGGTATCTGCTTATGATCTGTGGGCTACGATTTATAAAAATATTGTTTTTTTTTAAATTTACTACTTTAGTACATACACCATATGCCATAAGTGCGACTTTGAACTTTTCAAATTTTCTTTTTTATTGAAATAAAATACGTGAACTGTAACCTCATATTTTAAATAACACTATATCCATTCAGAAACGAACAGAATCTGACTAAGTAACGTTAGAACAGAGCCCCAAGTCTGCTAATTTTAGAATGCTTCATTTGAATCGTAACGTAATTGAGTCTAAATAGTCTATATTTTAAATAACACTATATCCATTCTGAAACGAACAGAATTTGACTGAGTAACGTTAGAACAGGGCCCCAAGTCTGCTCTTTTTGAATGCTTTAATTGAATCGTAACGTGATTTAGTCTAAATAGTCAATTTCACTCATTTTTCATAAAAAATGCGTCAATTTAGACGATTGATATTCAATTACGATTCAATTGAAGCGCTCTAAAATTAGCAGACCCTATATTATTGGGCCTCAGATTATGTCCCAAACACTAAAAAAACTTCTCAGGAAAATAAACCTCATATAAACCTCTTTAATACCCTATAAATAAAAAGTACAAGGTTCGAGTTTTACACCGTTTTCCTCTTAGACCGTCCAAGTCCTTAATTTCTATAGTCGTCCCGCTCTAACGCGTAGGAGAGATTTTTTGTCCCTCTCTACATTATCAGTCCATTCTATGTATGTTAGAAGCATTGTTCTGGGTATTTAAGTGAATATCTATTGGTATAGAGTTTTATAGTTTTTTTCTCTTTAGAAAGACGTTAGTCAGTCTTTATAGTTAAGCTTAGTTGAAGGCCTTTGAGGTGGTTGATAACATCTGACACTAAGACAATACTCTTAATGGCCTCTAGTGTGAATTGAATACTTAAGTACTGAATAACTAAGTATTTTTTTTTTACACAACGCCACCTAGCCTCAATATGAGCTAATTGAAACCCGTTTTTATGGGATACTAGACAACGGATAAACAATAATGCCTTTTTCTGGTTTTCCTATCTTTAGTAACATGATAATGCATCATCCCTAATGCTAAAAATAAAAAAAACCTATCAAAAACATAGTTTCATCTTAATCGAAAGTCAAATATTTGCAATAATGTTTCTTTCGAGTGTTTAAGGTATATGCCTAAACATTGGTGAAACCAACCTGTCTGTCAGGTATAATATACCAGAGAAATCCGTCCGGTCCCGCATCTTGCGAAAGATGCGGGTTCGAGTCCCGCCTGATGCCAAGACCGCATGCCTTTTTCTGGTTTTCCTATCTTTAACGGATAAACATACTTAAATACTGTTTCTTTTGTAAATACATACTTAATATACATAGGAAACACCCAGACCAATACAAACAGACATGTTCATGCACACAAATGTCTGTACTGTGCGGGGATTGAAATCGCGACCTTTGGTTTAGTAGCCGACTCCTTAACAATTACACCAAATCGGTCGTCAAATAATTATATTATTTATTGCACATCTAACAATATTATAAAGGCGAAAGTTTGTATGTGTGGATGTGCCGTGTTGCTCTTTACAATAATGTAGCTTTTACATCTGAATCGCACATAGGCTACAATTTATAAAGAAACATTACTTTTTGTTTTTCAACTTAATTCCACGCGGACGAAGTCGCGGGCGGCCGCTAGTTAATGTTAGGTTATTAAATATAATCATAAGTTGTTTAAGGTGTTTAACCTCTTTGCTTTGTTTATTTTAGGAATTTCCAACTTGCACCTCGATAATCGATTTGATTGTATCGATTCCAAAAGTTGATGATATATAAAAACCATCCATTGTAAAATAACAATTGTATTTAAACAGTGTTATTAATACTTATTATAGTTGTTAAAATTGTGCAAGTTTACAAATTGATATGATTAAGGACTTATATTGTTTACTCCTTGGACCATCAATATTCAATCGGTCTGGCATTTGTTTTTTTAATCTGTAAAAAAAGAAAGGCAGACACTAGTTGGCGCCAAAAAGAACATGGTCGAAAAATAATGGTCAAGGAAAGATAAAAATTGTATTGTATTCTAATATATGAAGTTATCTGAGTATTTCACGTTTTATTACTGATCAACTATTTCAAGTCAGAAGTGGAAACGAATACGTGCTGTTCGGTACAGGTTTGTAGTAAAATAGAGACATCTAAGGTGAGTTGTCTTTAGATCATTACGTTATGTAAGTGGCTAATAACCGGTAAATTTTCTGTTTCCAATTGGGAACGATAATAGCAATTGTACATATCTTTTTGGTTTAGTTCTCGAAAATAAATGTTATTTTTTTGCAACACGTAAGTACTTGATTAATGGAAATATTCGCTGTGCACAGAGGAGTAGATGACTATAAGTCATTTGGCATGTTATTTTATGTTCACCAAAAATGGTTATCGAATTCTAATGTTGTTGTGAACGATCGAAATTTTGTTTAAAAATAAGGCCACAATGGGTCTGCAAACTTGGGTAGGCAAGTCCATTTTAAAAGTAGTAAAATTTTGTACAACAATAACACTATTTTGTAATAAGTAGGTACAGACCTACTAGTGATCGAATTATGGAGTGATAATATTCAGGGATCATTCTCATAAACGAAATATTTTTAATATAGATGTCGAACAAAGTTCCTTACAAAAACGCTCCTTACAAAACCAATGAACCTGATGTTTCACACAATACAGTCATATGGTGCGAAGCGTTTTTGGGCAAGTCCAAAAATGTGGTTTTCAAATTGTGATATCTCGGGTACCTATCCGTACCAGACCGTGTAGTACTGATACTAATGAAGTGATTTTTATTGGGGTTGTTTTCCTAAATTTTTCGATACTAAATAAAAAAAAAAAAACATTCATCTAGCCCATTCAATTTGTTGTTTTCACGAATTATGAAAGCACGGTTTAGACCAATAGTGTAGTTTTAAACTTCTTAAGAACATTATTGTTTATGTTAATGTGGGATTCAGTAATGGCTATTATGTTTCAATAGAATCAATGTTTTCACAATTTTGCGAGATCGAGATCTGCACTGCGGTTGCGCCCGAGATCTGCACTGCGGCTGCGCCCGAGATCAGCACTGCGGCTGCGCCCGAGATCAGCACTGCGGCTGCGCCCGAGATCTGCACTGCGGCTGCGTCCGAGATCTGCACTGCGGTTGCGCCCAAGATCTGCACTGCGGCTGCGCCCGAGATCAGCACTGCGGCTGCGCCCGAGATCTGCACTGCGGCTGCGCCCGAGATCTGAACTGCGGTTGCGCCCAAGATCTGCACTGCGGCTGCGCCCGAGATCAGCACTGCGGCTGCGCCCGAGATCTGCACTGCGGCTGCGCCCGAGATCTGCACTGCGGTTGCGCCCAAGATCTGCACTGCGGCTGCGCCCGAGATCTGCACTGCGGCTGCGCCCGAGATCTGCACTGCGGTTGCGCCCAAGATCTGCAGCGCAGTTTGCGCGAGTGATCTGCAGCGCAGTTGGCGCGAGTGATCAGAGTGGTCAGACTGGTCAGGGCGATCAGTCAAGTCAACGTGGCCAGAGTGGTCAAGTCAACGTGGCCAGAGTGGTCAAGTCAACGTGGCCAGATTGGTCAAGTCAACGTGGCCAGAGTGGTCAAGTCAACGTGGCCAGAGTGGTCAAGACTGCGCGCCAGTGGTGACTGCGCGCCAGTGGGCAAGACTGCGCGCCAGTGGTCAAGACTGCGCGCCAGTGGTCAAGACTGCGCGCCAGTGGTCGAGACTGCGCGCTAGTGGCGGTTGCGCGCCAGTGGTCAAGACTGCGTGCCAGTGGTGGTTGCGCGCCAGTGGTGGTTGCGCGCCAGTGCTCAAGACTGCGCGCCAGTGGTGACTGCGCGCCAGTGGTGGTTGCGCGCCAGTGGTCAAGACTGCGCGCCAGTGGTGACTGCGCGCCAGTGGTGGTTGCGCGCCAGTGGTCAAGACTGCGCGCCAGTGGTGACTGCGCGCCAGTGGTGGTTGCGCGCCAGTGGTCAAGACTGCGCGCCAGTGGTCAAGACTGCGCGCCAGTGGTCGAGACTGCGCGCTAGTGGCGGTTGCGCGCCAGTGGTCAAGACTGCGTGCCAGTGGTGGTTGCGCGCCAGTGGTGGTTGCGCGCCAGTGCTCAAGACTGCGCGCCAGTGGTGACTGCGCGCCAGTGGTGGTTGCGCGCCAGTGGTCAAGACTGCGCGCCAGTGGTGACTGCGCGCCAGTGGTGGTTGCGCGCCAGTGGTCAAGACTGCGCGCCAGTGGTGACTGCGCGCCAGTGGTGGTTGCGCGCCAGTGGTCAAGACTGCGCGCCAGTGGTGACTGCGCGCCAGTGGTGGTTGCGCGCCAGTGGTCAAGACTGCGCGCCAGTGGTCAAGACTGCGCGCCAGTGGTGACTGCGCGCCAGTGGTGGTTGCGCGCCAGTGGTCAAGACTGCGCGCCAGTGGTCAAGACTGCGCGCCAGTGGTGACTGCGCGCCAGTGGTGGTTGCGCGCCAGTGGTCAAGACTGCGCGCCAGTGGTCAAGACTGCGCGCCAGTGGTGACTGCGCGCCAGTGGTGGTTGCGCGCCAGTGGTCAAGACTGCGCGCCAGTGGTCAAGACTGCGCGCCAGTGGTGACTGCGCGCCAGTGGTGGTTGCGCGCCAGTGGTCAAGACTGCGCGCCAGTGGTCAAGACTGCGCGCCAGTGGTGACTGCGCGCCAGTGGTGGTTGCGCGCCAGTGGTCAAGACTGCGCGCCAGTGGTCAAGACTGCGCGCCAGTGGTGACTGCGCGCCAGTGGTGGTTGCGCGCCAGTGGTCAAGACTGCGCGCCAGTGGTGACTGCGCGCCAGTGGTGGTTGCGCGCCAGTGGTCAAGACTGCGCGCCAGTGGTCAAGACTGCGCGCCAGTGGTCAAGACTGCGCGCCAGTGGTGACTGCGCGCCAGGGGTGGTTGCGCGCCAGTGGTCAAGACTGCGCGCCAGTGGTGGTTGCGCGCCAGTGGTCAAGACTGCGCGCCAGTGGTCAAGACTGCGCGCCAGTGGTCAAGACTGCGCGCCAGTGGTGACTGCGCGCCAGGGGTGGTTGCGCGCCAGTGGTCAAGACTGCGCGCCAGTGGTGGTTGCGCGCCAGTGGTCAAGACTGCGCGCCAGTGGTGGTTGCGCGCCAGTGGTCAAGACTGCGCGCCAGTGGTCAAGACTGCGCGCCAGTGGTCAAGACTGCGCGCCAGTGGTGACTGCGCGCCAGGGGTGGTTGCGCGCCAGTGGTCAAGACTGCGCGCCAGTGGTGGTTGCGCGCCAGTGGTCAAGACTGCGCGCCAGTGGTCAAGACTGCGCGCCAGTGGTCAAGACTGCGCGCCAGTGGTGACTGCGCGCCAGTGGTGGTTGCGCGCCAGTGGTCAAGACTGCGCGCCAGTGGTCAAGACTGCGCGCCAGTGGTCAAGACTGCGCGCCAGTGGTGACTGCGCGCCAGGGGTGGTTGCGCGCCAGTGGTCAAGACTGCGCGCCAGTGGTGGTTGCGCGCCAGTGGTGACTGCGCGAAGTCGTCTGTCGCGGCCGCTTCAAGAGCGCTTGCGCTCACAGTCACGCAGCAGAAGTTTGCACCGTGAGTAAAGGAACCACCGAAGCTTTGTGAAAAGGTCAGATTTAACTTTATAAGATATAGCTCAAAGCTCAAGTCAAGGACAACTACAACTACATGTATAAGTACGTACACTTTA
The DNA here is from genome assembly GCA_950022985.1 of Udea ferrugalis. Taxonomy (NCBI): domain Eukaryota; kingdom Metazoa; phylum Arthropoda; class Insecta; order Lepidoptera; family Crambidae; genus Udea; species Udea ferrugalis. The sequence continues at coordinate 6,094,055 of OX465545.1, forward strand.
TCAAATCAAATTATGTCTTTACCTGTAAAACTATTCAAGAAGTAAACACAAGCAAAGGTAATGAAGTATGTACCTACAGGTTACCCGAGAAAATAATTATGCGTTAAGTAAAAAAAAAAAAAAAAGAATCATTCTCTCGTTTCATCGTGATTACATTTAAAGGCCAGAAATGGTTTCGAAGAAAACGGAACTAACTACATGAATCCAAAAGCACATTCTAACGGGTTGGTCAAGTAGTGCGAGAGATTGAATATTCAAATTTGTAGGTTTAAAAGAATGATTTTGTAAAATCACTATCTAGTAAGCATTTTAGGTAGTAATAATAGTTTAGTTGAAATCCAATCAGGAAATTATAGGAAAAAATAGATACGTGATTATTCATAGGTACTTTGAATTTGGCAAGGGTTGCTAATAGACGTCGCATCAACTCCGTTGACACAAGCACACTTCAGGTTTCTGATAGCATAGTAGCATGTGATAGGATCTAGCTCCATTCATAGTTTCCATATTTACCCAGAGATGTCCCCATGCTCCGCTGAATTGTGGCATCATTGTGATACATAATTTTGTATATAGATAAATAGATAGATATTCTTTGTTGCGCGGAAGCATTGCAGTTGTATTGAATTGCAGAGACCAGTGTACAATTTAGGCGGTCTTATCGCTAGGTTATGACAATTGACATTGCCTTGGAGTCGGTGTTTTAATCAAGATAGATATAATACTTAAATTTATAATAATTAAATGTTAATTCTGGACCAATGAGGGTGAGACTGTATCACCGAATGCATAAATTCAAACATAAGATTTACTTGCAATGAAATATCACATCAATAGAATTTGTTAAGAAAATTACTTAAAATGAGTTTTATATTAGACAATATAAATCTAGTGTAAAAAAAAGAGATATTCTAGAAGGTATTTATGAATTAAGTGAACAACTATAACCATAACTAACATGAATGCAGTATGTTATACTGATGTATTATACTGCTGTTGGCAGCAACAAAACTACAAACTTTAAATGTATAAATTGTTTTTTTTTTATACCTGTACAATACTTAAAGTTTGAAGCTGCACATGAGACATGACACGTAGGAGGACTCAGTTTTAGTAAGTTTAAACATATAACGAATTAATTCAAAATAATGTTTCTGTAAAAAAAAAAAAAGATTAATTACGAATTCTATCAGGCGTCAAATCAAGAACATAAAATGAATCGAAGTAGAAAGTTAGGTTTGACGTAGATATTACTGAAATATTCTTTAAAAAAAAAATATATCTTAAATCTCTTAATTTATAAAGACCAGTTATGAGATCTTCCGATTTCTTTTTTCATTTATTTGTTGAAATGAGTATGGACGCAAATCGTAGTAATGATATTGTATCTTCTTCTTCTTCTCAGCATTCGTGTGTCCACTGCTGGACATATGCCTGTATGATATATAGATATGATATTGTATGCTAAGTGTAAAATACACATTACTTTAGAATTGATCTACGCACCATGAGCATCATGTTCCTAAATGCTCGGTTCAATTACATACATTATTACACTGTTTTATTTGTACTATGCTATGAAGGTACTATCCTATGCATATATGCCGGGTGCTTTGTGCGCAACCACAGCCACGAGTAATTAAGAGTGTCAAGTAATTTAAATTCTTACTTTAATACATCTATTTGATGTTAGGTCGACATTAACAAGTATTAATTGTTAAAATATAGAAAAGAAAAAATTTTTTTTTTCGCTAAGAATGTTTCTGATAGCGAAGCGGGTGTTTAGTACGCAGTATACCTAAGCGTTGTATGCGCAGTGAGGGATAGCTGCAGGCGGCAGGTTTTAAAAAGTACCAGTAAGTAAAATGTTTTTAACAGATCGTTTATAACCTTTTGGTTCATGAGTTGTGTATTATCATGTATAATAGTCAAACTTCATTTAGGTATTTACGTACTTTGAATATACTCTGTTTCAGACATAAGTTTGTAATGTCACAGGTAGACGACATTTTTAGATTTAGACCAGTATTTTTACTCAATCAGCAAAATGCAGTGTCCTTTTATGCCATTTTGTCCTTTTTGACTGTTTATCCACATTTTTGGTTTTTGATGATATGTTCTCCAGTAATGTATTAACTAGCGTTCGCCTGCGCATTCGTCTGATGTTCTCAACTTCACAACCCTGTTTCATTCCTTTAGTCTGATAATCAGTTCTCAGTGGTTACCAGTTTCTTGGTACAGACAAACAATGGTTCGGCTGAGCGTAGATGTAAGGGTCAGTCAGGTTTTCCCATCTTAAATGTATGCAGATTATCAAAGCCTCTTTAAATAACTAAGCAATATGACTATCCAAACTTTGTTTAGATTTACACCTGTTTGGAAAATCACAGGAGGTCAATATTTTTACATTTCTTGTTAGTTAAATTGCTTTGATCTTAAAGTTGTATATTTTATGTGTAACTTATTGGCTATATAGATGTATTTTATTAATAATATTTTACCAGTATTTAACCATGAAAAATCTGCGATTAACTAGGCCCTTGTCCTTTTGCAATGATAAGATACACTTGGGTTTTGACAATCTTCCTTGATTACGAGTTCTATAAACTGTTTAAGAATGAGTTTGTTGTTTTTTTTTTTAGTTGTAAATGTTTGTACATTATTCAATCCCTTATTTTCTTACATTTGTGTGAATCATACGGTCTAAGGCTGGACCGTAGGCACTACTTAAAGAACGCCATAGCGTGCCCTCCTTATGTATCCACTATCTGCAAAGCAGCTTTTTGAAAGTTATTAATTGATAAATGTTTCTACTCCATTAATGATTATTTTAATGTGTATGGACTTTGATTATTTGCTAGCAATTAAAAAAAAAAAAAAAACTTATCAATGGGAATGACATGTAACTTAATTTAATTTATATTGTATGATTGATAATTAATTAATTTATTATAAATTTGACAGCTAATGTAAATGTAATAGTTGGACTAATAATATTAAGCAATTGTAATCTGATAAATAACTTTGAATTTGCATGCTGACATAAAAGCTGAATCAGTTGGAAGGTAATTGTAATTGTCATCTGAATGTACTACCTTATTTTAAGCAAAGAAATTATTCTGATTCTCCAAAACATCGCTCCACCTTGATGTCGTAGTCGTAGACAATAGTAACACTGAATTTTAAATACCTATAAAAATGTTGGTTAGTTTAACGTAATCTAAACAGTAGCTTTGTTCACGAGGACGTGAACGTGTATCAGGATGGACGAGCTGTTAGGTTATTAAATATAATCATAAGTTGTTTAAGGTGTTTAACCTCTTTGCTTTGTTTATTTTAGGAATTTCCAACTTGCACCTCGATAATCGATTTGATTGTATCGATTCCAAAAGTTGATGATATATAAAAACCATCCATTGTAAAATAACAATTGTATTTAAACAGTGTTATTAATACTTATTATAGTTGTTAAAATTGTGCAAGTTTACAAATTGATATGATTAAGGACTTATATTGTTTACTCCTTGGACCATCAATATTCAATCGGTCTGGCATTTGTTTTTTTAATCTGTAAAAAAAGAAAGGCAGACACTAGTTGGCGCCAAAAAGAACATGGTCGAAAAATAATGGTCAAGGAAAGATAAAAATTGTATTGTATTCTAATATATGAAGTTATCTGAGTATTTCACGTTTTATTACTGATCAACTATTTCATTAACAAATACACTTAGCTGTATCTAAACACTAAATTCAGTGCAATGCACAATTTAGTGTGTGCACAAGTTAAAGGTAAATAGTATTATCTGATGATGATGGTAACGAAAGAAGAAAAAGTACCTAGTCAATACTTTATTGACAAAAACACAAACATAAACGGCCTTTAAACGTCCCACTGCAGCTGGGCACAGACCTCACCTCAACTGGAACCTCAAGTGGAACGAGCCATACTCCAACACGCGGGCTCAGTGCGGATTGTTGGAGGGGTGTAAGGTTAGTGAGCAAAATCAATGTCAGATGTTATCAAGCCACCCTAAGGCCTCTACGTAAGCTTGACAGCTGACATCCAGCGACGTCAACCGGGACCAACAGTTTAATGTGCTATCCGAAGCACGAAGATGCCCGAAATACACATCACTAAATTTCAGTCGGGGTGGCCACCCATTCCATTTCCGACCCCTCGTGTATTGCTTTACAACAGCGATCGCCGAAACAACTGTTTCAAAAAGGAAAATGATAGATTCTATATTTAGCTGAACAAATATTATTGTTACGTAGAATCCACAGGAAACCATTATTTATTTTTGATTTTGTGAATGGCTTACACCCAACCCTCTTTTGTCGATTTTATTTTATGTTTGTAATTTCAAAAAAACAAAGACTTTCATGTTATTATTATTTTCAGCATCTTCCATGCAGTATCTTTGCTAAAGATCCGAAAACCAGAAAAAGGCTTTGGCTTCAGGCGGTAATCAAACCCGCGTCTTTCGCAAACCGGGTGACTGCTCTTACCATTGAGCTACCGAGACCATTAACAGACCGGTCGAATCCTTCTGGTATATTTACCCAATGAGCCAGGGTGATTTCATCAATGTGAAGTAAAAATCACCCTTCAACACTGGGAAGAAATATTATTTCAAATATTTAACTTCCGATTAAGATGAAAAGGCTATGACTATACCTAACCTAACCTTAATACCTTAATAATCATTACATTTCAAAAAATATTCGCTATGAATATATTTTGTACCTAAAAAAACTTAAATCAACAAACGTTACATCCGCTTAGAGCTTTTCGTAGTATAACTGAAAGATCGTAGCGTGTCGTAGCGTCAGCGCTACGGAGAAAGTGTCGTAGCATCTTCGGAGTGCCATTGCGTATACCGTGGCGAGTCTCATTTTACTTATCTCTAATACATATGAAGAAATGGATTGCTGTTTGAAAGTCTCGCTACAACTCGGGAACGGCTCCACCGATTTCGCCAATTTTGGCTTTGGAATGTTTGTGGAAGTTCAGGGAAGGTTGGAAAGGCGAGTAAACATGAACAAATGCTACGAATATAGTAAACACCACAGTTAAGTTTTCTCTCATCAGCCGTTTCTACATGTCACGGGACACTGAATTGTTTGACAGCTAGTTTTTTTTTATATTTTATAACCCAACTACGCAAGAACTCCTTCTTGTCGTGTGTCGTGTTATTGTGTTTTTCAAATGTATTTCGTATCTTTGTTACTAATAGTATTTGGCACGCTCTGCAGCCTGAACGGCTAGATAGTTTTTAGCTTAAGAAATAAGATAAGATAAGATATACTTTATTGCACGAAGAAAACAATTACACAAAAATGCTTAAAGGGATTTAGCAGTACAATGTAGGCGGCCTTATCGTTGAAAGCGATCTCTTACAGACAACCTTCCAATGAGAGATGACGTTTGATTCGTTATCATATCAATCAAAATATCACATTTTAATTTTATTGAAAAAAGTATTTTTTTAATTTAAAATTCTGCCAATGTCCCAGGAACCCTTGAATATTTATTTATCTATCTCTGCTCCACTGCTTTGGCGGAAGCTTGACCTAATTGTCAAAATTAAGGCCCCAAACCCAAACAAAACTAAGTATTTGTCAAACAGAAACACTAACAATTACATTTCAAACTGTAATACTATACTCGTACTGCATATCGAGTTTTCCTTACTCCATTACTTGTGAATTTTGCGTCCCACTCGCACGCACGGCTGACCGGCACCTGTCTCGCTCTAACACTTAACGGACCCTTAGAGATGATGGAATGGATAGGGAAAGGTGTGGAGTAGCTTGGTATTCAGAAATGGAATGGAAATAAAAAATATGTTAATCAAGATAAGATAAGGTATACTTAATTGCACAAAGAAAACAATTACACAACGATGTATCGCTAAAAGCGATCTCTTCCAGTCGACATTCCGCTGGAAAAACAGGCAAAGAAAAATATATATGGTAGTGCGAGATGGCTATTGAAAGATAAACATTTCTATATTCAATTACTTACTAAGTTTTATAAAAGTAGACATTTATACAATACTATGAGCAAATTGATAAACTTACATATTAATACATAAAAATAATACAAACAATGCGGAATGGATTGACCGGACGATTATAAGCTCTCTGTTCCCTCTCGTATCTAAATAAATATAATAATACCAACAACTAGATACCTACTTAAGTTCAGACACTAATAATTTTGTTCAGTATAGCTTCTTGTCAATGGACCTACTTGAGTATGTTATTCATTTCATAACTTCCATCAGGCCATCAAAACTTGATTCAGTGTGATTGAGCACTGCTTTATTGTTTCGTCTCTGTCGATAGCAATTTACACCAATTTCACCTAGAATTAGAGCGCTCCCTACTCCACGGAACTCCTGCGCCGCCAAGCGCTATACAAAGGTTCGCACTTCGCGCTAATCACGGTAGGATGTCTCCCACATACTCCTATGTCTATTCATAACATCTAATTTATCATACGGCACTGCCAATTAATCTTCATCAATACGATAGAAGCACTATCATGCTGTTGTTCCGTTTAAGGCACACATAAACGGCCTAAATACGTCCCACTGCTGGGCACAGGCCTCACCTCATCTATGAGGCGGACTGAGCCATTCTCCTACACGCGGGCTTAATGCGGATTGTTGAAGGGGTGTAAAGTTAGTGAACAACCTTAAATGTCAGATGTTATCAAGCCGCTCTAAGGTCTCCGACTAGGCTTAACGACTGACATCTAACGACGTCAGCCGGGACCAACTGCTTAACGTGCCTTCCGAAGCACGGAGATGCCCGAAGCACGGAGATGCCCGAAGCACACATCACTAAATTTCGGTAGGGGTGGTCACCCATCCCATTTCTGACCCGGCGTGTGTTGCTTTACAACTTTTCTCCACAGGGCCCTATCCTGTGCTAGGCTAAGCCAGTCCTCGCTATGGTGCCACAAATCGTCACTCCACCTTTTTCTGGGCCTTCCCTTGCTCCGAAATTCGTTTGTGGGCTGCCATTGGCAGGGTTCCATTTCCAAAGAGGATATACTCATGGTTATTTTGAACCTTGTTTAAATGGTGAGTGAATAAAGTCTCTCACAGAGCTGTTAAAGGTACAATTCCAAGATGGACCGCAGACCGCAAACTGCAAGCGACACTACTGGTTTCTATTTCTTTGAAAGTGATTCCAACTGTGCAGTCCGTAATGCGATTACGCGGACAATGATTTAGGCATCCTGAAATGAAATATAGAATAAAAAAATATATGAAAAATGCTCTATTGATCTCTGACTTCACTTAGACTAAACATATACATGGCTGAAGGGGAATGGACTGTATTCAAAATTTAAACCGACGCGATAACGAGAGCGAGAAATTGTGTACGGTTGTGTTAACAATAGTTGATCGAAGCTACTCACTTTTATGGGCGCTCTGCAACCTCGTGAACCAATTCCGGCTTACGGCGGTGATGAGAAGGCACTCTCGGCGGAACTAGGATAAGGCCAGCTGGACTTACCGATCTCCCGCTTCCTTTACCTCTCATCGACCTTATCGCCTAGAATTGGGGCTGTTGCTCAGTCGCAGATGTAACTCCGATCACACATACACGCACACATACACGTCACACAATAACACAATGAAAGTAGGTAAAGACCACGGTAAAAACGAATAAAATATTATAGAATAACGAAAAAAATACGACAAAGAGCTGAATTTGACTGCTCGTCGGTGAGCCAACTAATCGATACCTCTAAATAAAAGAAGAACTATCATTTTTTTTTAAATTTCAAAAATAGAGATTTCCAACAAAAAAAGTTTACTTTAACCAAAAAGTTTCTAAATCGAACATTCCGCCCACCAAAAATGCGAAAGTGTTTTTCGAAAATACAAAACTAAAACTTACTCAACAAAAAAAAAAAAAAAAAACTTCTATCCAACTAAAAATCTATCCAACTAACAACCTATCTAACTAACAATCTATCCAACTAACAATCTATCCAACTAACAATCTATCCAACTAAAAATCTATCTAACTAAAAAATATAACTATTCACCTTGCACAGGTAAAGGGCAAAGTTTCACAACAGGTCTCTTTAACTGGCCAGATGCTGTCTTCAGAGTAACGACTCTACAGACACCATCTTTACCAGGATGGAGGGCAGTTACGCGGCCCATATTCCACTTGAGCGGACTAGTCTGCTCATTTACGATAAGGACCAAGGTTCCGACAGTTATTTCCCCTTGGTTCTTGTTCCATTTGGCCCTCTGCTGAAGGGTATGGATGTATTCAACATGCCATCTACGCCAGAAGTCTTGGTGCATTTTCTGAACCAATTTCCACCGGTGGAGAACACTAACATTTTTATCGACAAAGTTTTCCTCCGGTAGAATCGATAGAGGTTCTAATGTTAAAAAATGGCCAGGCGTAAGCGCCGAGAGATCGTTAACATCCGAACTAAGCGGAGTCAACGGGCGAGAGTTAAGTAGTGCCTCGATTTGGACGAGCACAGTGTTGAACTCCTCGTAAGTAAGCCGTTGAGTGCCGATGACACGGGTGAGATGTGACTTGACCGACTTAATACCGGCCTCAGCCAATCCATTGAAGTGTGGACTTCCGGGGGGGTTAAAGGCAAATCTAATTTGTAGAGATTCCGCAGCATCTTTCATTAGTTTCTCCAGATAATTACTGGCACCGACAAAATTCCTGCCTTGATCAGACACTATCATGTTGCAGCGGCCACGTCGTGCGATGAACCTTTTCAGAGCTGCTAAAAATGCTTCCATCGAGAGTTCCGAAGCTAGCTCTATGTGAATGGCCTTAGTACTCGTGCAGACGAAAACGCAAATATACCCCTTGAACGTTTTGACTCCGCGCCCACGACCGAGAGCAATATCGAAGGGACCACCGTAGTCGATAGCGACAGAAGAGAAGGGCTTGATCTCTCTGATACGGTACGACGGCAGATTTCCCATAAGTGGAGCAGGAGCTGGTCTAGGGTTTGCACGAAAACACTTGACACACTTTGAAACTACAGATCTGATAGCACGTTTTGGCGAAAGAATCCAGAAGCTTTGCGCTAACAAGTTCTGCAGAGTCTGAAGTCCTGGATGCATAAAGCGCGTATGATAATCATCTATAATCAAAGACGTGAGACGATGGTCACGAGGGAGCAACAACGGGTGTTTAGCGTCGTAGGCCATACGACCGTGCGTGAGGCGACCGCCCACCCTCAACAAACCCTCCTCGTCCACGAAAGGACACAATTTACGAAGAGGCTTCGACAACGAATTATTCGAACCGTTCTGAAGAGCACGGATCTCTGCAGCGAAAGAGCATTCCTGAACGTGCTTGACAAGGAAGAGGAGAGCCTTCCTCTTCTCAGAGCACAACAGTACTCTACAGGTAGGTTTTAACTTCCTGAGACTATCGAGGTATCGAAAACAATAGGCGAGTACACGAGTAACTCGTTCGAGAGTTGAGTATTTACTCAGAATCTCGTCGACAAAGTCTACATTTGTAGATGTAAACAGACTATAAATCTTCTGTTCGTCCAACGCTGTTTGGTCTAAAATCGAAAGAGACTGGGGCCACGATTGTTCAGCCTCCGCCAACCAACTGGGCCCCGCCCACCATGCGGTATGCTGGAGCAAATCAGCGGGAAGCAATCCCCGAGATCCGCAATCCGCAGAGTTATCGTGGGTAGACACGTGGCGCCAGCAAGTCGGAGGGACCGAATCTTGAATATGAGCCACCCGATTGGCGACGAAAGTCTTCCATCTGGAAGGACAGGATTTGATCCAGGTCAAAGCGACGCTGGAATCAGACCAAGCGACAATGTGATCGATGGCGTACAGATCTTTGAGGCCATTGACCACCGAGGATATCAGCTCCGACAAAAGAACTGCTGCCAATAACTCCAACCGAGGAATCGACCGCTGCCGAAGAGGAGCTACTTTGGATTTTGCACAACAAAGACGCACGCATACAGAGTTGTTCAAGTCGACTACACGAAAATAAACCACTGCGCAGAAACCCCGCTCTGAGGCGTCGCAAAATCCATGGACTTGTAAGGATACGAAGTCCTTCACGACACGACGAGGTATAGCCAAGGAACGCAACGACGGTAGCTGGGTTTTGAATTTCGACCATTCTTCGCAGATATTCTCTGGAGCGTCGTCGTCCCAGTCGACACCAGACATCCACAGGAGCTGCATAATGAACTTAGCAAGGAACACGACAGGCGAAAGCAGTCCCAGTGGATCGAAGATGCGGGCTATTTCCGAGAGGATGGTGCGCTTCGTACAACGGTTTTCAAAAGCTGACGTGTCGAAAGTAAAGTGGTCAGCCTTCGGCAACCAACGAAGTCCTAACACCTTCAAAGAGACGTCGTTGAGGCCCTCGAATCGACGGAAGTCCTCCGAATACAACTCCGACTCTGGCAGGTCCGCTAGAAAAGATTCACAATTGGAAGTCCATTTCCGCAAGTGGAAACCTCCCGAAGACATAATTTTCGTCAATTCAGAGCGGAGCTTGACAGCGTCAGGTAGACTAGACGTCCCAGAGACCACGTCATCCACGTAGATATCCCTGGCCAAGACAGATGACCCAGCAGGGAATGTATCCACAGAATCCTGAGCGAGCTGCGCGATAGTACGAAGAGCTTGGTATGGCGCCGAAGAAACCCCATATGTCACTGTAAGCAACCTATAATCGCGAATGGGTTCTTCGGGTGAAGGTCGCCAAAGGATTCGCTGGTAGTCTGTGTCTTCGAAAAGAACACGGATCTGCCGGTACATCTGCTTGACGTCAGCAGTGAACACTACGGTATGCCAACGAAAACGAAGAAGTATATCGAAGATATTTTTCTGGAGCTTCTGACCAGTCAATAAAGTGTCATTCAAACTGACGTTTCTAGCATCGCCGGCACTAGCATCGAAAACGACACGAAGAGGAGTGCTAGTCGACGACGGACGCAAGACTCCGTGATGTGGAATGTAGAAGAATGCTCCTTCATCACGTTCAGGAGGTGCACAGGCTTCCATATGGTTACTCTGCTCGTAGTCCTCCAAAAATTTACGATAGTTATCCGAGAATTGTTGGTTAAGATGCAGTTTCTTCTCCAACGACGAAAAACGCTTTAGAGCAATAGCTCGAGAGCCGACAAACGATGGTTTATTCGAAGGATCCTTGAAAGGCAAGGGAACGACAAATCTTCCTTCTTCCAAACGACGATAATTCTCTGTGTAGTTATTTTCACAGAGCCGATCCTCCTTCGATAGATGTGTGACGTTAGGAGAGATGACATTCTCCACGTCCCAGAATCTCTTGATAGATTCATCCAACGAAAAGTTAGAAGTGACAAAGAAACAACTTTCTATGTTACCACGAGAGCGAGAACGAAAAGAGTTTTCGAAAATACAACTACCCATCAAAATCCAACCGAAAACTGTATTGATGGCAGTTGGCTGGCCCGCTTTCCCACGAACCAGTCCATTACGAAGGGACGAAGCAAACACATCAGCACTAAGAAGCATATCTATTGGCCTGGGATGATGTAATTCAGGATCAGCCAAGGTAAGATCTTTGACATGATTCCAAGAGGACCTGTTTACGAAAGACGAAGGCATATTGTGGCAGATATTAGGCAGAATATAAGTCTCCAACGAGAATGATTGTAAAACAGTTTTATTAGTCGACTTAAGTTGACAAGTCACTTTACCACTTGGTTTGGTGGTTGTCTGCCCTATGCCACTGACAGGTTGACACGAGTCTCTAATCCTCAGCCCAAGTTTCCTAGCACATGCCTCTGTCATGAAGTTGCAGGCACTCGCACAATCTAGCAGAGCACGCACCTCAACATACTTACCATCTCCATTCTTTACCAATACTATGGCTGTCGAAAACAAAACTGAAGAGTTTACATTGGAAGATGTCAGTGCTGTACCCAAAGATGACGCATGAGGTAGGTCTTTGCCAGGAGCAACCATTGTAGCTGGTCTATTAAAGTGTAACAAGGTGTTATGAGAGAATTGGCAATGTGTGCAACGCTCCTTGCTTTTACAATTTTTAACAGTGTGCATCGGTGAGAAGCACAGAATACACAACCTATTGTTTTTAACTGTTGTAAACCGAGACTGTGGATCTAATTTCAAAAACGAGGGGCAATCAAGCAGCTTATGCTGTCCAGAGCATAAAAGGCAACTTTCAGTTGAGGCTACAAACACAGGTTTTGGAGGTGGCTTCCTATCTACTTTAGGTGCAAAATGAGTTGTACTAGGCATCGAGACTGTATTGGCTGCTTCAAGTGCATGAAACCGTTTTTCTAAAAAGTTAATAATGTCTTCGAAAGATGGTATCTCATCTGAGTTATGTTCCAACTCGAAGTGCTCTTTGGTCTGTTTGTCCAATTTTGACCACAAAAGCTGAACCAACATAAAGTTCATGTCTGGTAATTTAAATGAATTTAAAATCGAAAGGTTTTCTACAAAGGTTCTGTGAACCCTTTCCAAGTCACTAGCCCTAGATTGTTTGACTGGTTCACAATATAACAACCTGTCATAAAACATTGTGGCTATTTGTCGCTTTTTGTTGTACTGCTTTGACAAAGCATTGTATGCCAGAATATAGTTATCATTGCATAATGGGTAGTTTTTAATTAAATCATATGCAGGACCCTGAACACTTGATAATAAGTAGTGTAATTTTTCGACATTTCCTAAATCCTTTCTTTCATGTACAAGAGAATCAAATAATTGCCTGAACGAGATCCAATTGTCAAGCTTGCCATCGAATGGCTTAATCACAATTTTTGGCAGCTTTGCACTAGTACATCGGACATTCTGAACGACAGAATTCTTATCACTTTCATTTTCTAATAAAATACACTTAATACTTTTAACCATTTTATCGAATTGTATGGTGTATCGCGTTTCTTCGGCTCGCAAAGCTTTAGGGGTCTCAAGGAGTACATTTAGCTGGGCACTGTGAAACGACTCAGCGATTTCGTTCACGTCCGACAAAGTGTACCCATCCAAATCAGTAGAGGACATCCATTCAACTCTCGCATACGCATAGTCGCGGGTAACGCGGCTCATACTCTCGGCGACTTCACCAGCAGCCGAAGAACTTTCTTGCGTCATTTTTAATTACAAAAACCGAACGAAAGAATTCAAAATAAAAACGCAAGTTTATAAAGTAAAATGTAAACAAAATTGAAATTAGCGAAAAGTTCGATGACCGATGTCACTCGTCAAACCTGACACTTGACATCCGTCAGAAATTAAAAGCGTTCCAAAACTACTTTTTTTACAAAACTAACGACAACTAAAAACGAAACAAAACCGACTACGAACTGTCAAATTCAAAATGCCTTCACACAATAGAATAAATTCGCGACAACGAAAACGAGAAATTATGACGAAAAATGAATTTATTCTACTGCAATAAAAGGTCACTGTTCACAAAGAGATCCGGCCGCAGGGCCAAAAAAAATGAAGGGGAATGGACTGTATTCAAAATTTAAACCGACGCGATAACGAGAGCGAGAAATTGTGTACGGTTGTGTTAACAATAGTTGATCGAAGCTACTCACTTTTATGGGCGCTCTGCAACCTCGTGAACCAATTCCGGCTTACGGCGGTGATGAGAAGGCACTCTCGGCGGAACTAGGATAAGGCCAGCTGGACTTACCGATCTCCCGCTTCCTTTACCTCTCATCGACCTTATCGCCTAGAATTGGGGCTGTTGCTCAGTCGCAGATGTAACTCCGATCACACATACACGCACACATACACGTCACACAATAACACAATGAAAGTAGGTAAAGACCACGGTAAAAACTAATAAAATATTATAGAATAACGAAAAAAATACGACAAAGAGCTGAATTTGACTGCTCGTCGGTGAGCCAACTAATCGATACCTCTAAATAAAAGAAGAACTATCATTTTTTTTTAAATTTCAAAAATAGAGATTTCCAACAAAAAAAGTTTACTTTAACCAAAAAGTTTCTAAATCGAACAATGGCATTTCAAGACCTTTGTCTTATTTGTCGATTAGTCCAAGACATACTTGTAGGATCCCAAACTAGGCACAGCCGGAATTGTGGGTAACTAATAGACGATTTGTAACAACAGAATCACAGTATCTATTACTAAGCCTCGTCAAGCCACACATCCATTTCAGCATCTTCATTTCGGTGACTTGAATGATATTCTCGTTTTTTAACAGGCTACGGCCAACAAGCTGTGGCCAAGAATAGGCTTATGATGCAGCGTAAATAAAAAGAGGCAGTTAATAGCTAAAGCTACGGCTGTTGTAAAGTAGTCGAAACCGAACCGAACCGAGTAGAATCCGTAAAGTTGTTTTATTTCGAAACTCAAGGTCAAGTAGTGCCCTCATAAAAATTACCAAATAACCCACTCGACGTCCACTGCTGACCGCTGGCTTTCAGCAGCCGGTTCTCCAGTGGAGATCATGTGAAGCCAAACGCAGCGTTAGACGCAGCGTTGGACTCAGCGTTGGAAGTTGGACTGATGATCTAATAAAGATCTACGATCGAACGATATTGGTTTCTGTGGATGCCGCTTACAACTGGCTAAATATTTTGGAACATAACACATTGTTTGTGGAAGTTCAGGGAAGGTTTTAAAAGTGAGTAAACATGAGAAATTGCTACGAATGTCGTGAAAAGCAACTATTTAGTTTTCTCTTAGTAATCGTTTCTACCTGTCAAACGTGAAATGTTTGACAACAGAACAACGTCTGTCGAGACAGCTAGTAGAAAATAATAAGGAAAATGTTACAGAAAACACAATCATATTTTAACCAAGAATTGGGCGACTAGTCGCCTAACAGATACCAGTAAGTACTTCCTTCCGAGGGTACACGTCACAGCAATAAGACGTAGAAAGGACGCCATATCCCGAGTGTTAGGCTGATATAATATGCGCCGCGTGCCCGACGGCGATCGGCGCGCGCTTATTAAATACCGAAGACGCGTGCCGGCAGCTAGCTAGCGATACCACAATACCAAATGTGGGGAGATAATTACAATATACTGTCATATTTATACTATTCTTATCTGTTGCATATTGATACATACGGAGCCGAAACGTGGACACTAACGGCATGGGTGGTCCACAAACATAAAGTCACCCAGCGGGCTATGGAGAAGGCTATGCTCGGCGTTTCTCTGCGGAATCAAATTAGAAATGAGGTGATATGGTAGAGAACCAAGGTTATCGACATAGCCCACCGGATTAGCAAGCTGAAGTGGCAGTGGGCTGGCCATGTTAGCCGTAGAACCGTCAACCGTTGATGATGATGACAGAAAACAAAATCGTATTATTCGTCTTATAGCCGAGAATTGGGCTACTGGTCGCGATATTTGGATGCCAGTAAGTACTTCCTTCCAAGTGTATACGTCACAGCAATAAGACTCTGAAAGGACGCCATATCCCGAGTGTTAGGCTGATATAATATGCGCCGCGTGCCCGACGGCGATCGGCGCGCGCTTATTAAATACCGAAGACGCGTGCCGGCAGCTAGCTAGCGATACCACGATACCAGCGATGTGGGGAGATAATTACGATATACTGACATACTTATGCTATTTTTTTATTTATTAAGGAATAACAACAGCCAGTCACTAAAACTCATTAGGCCAAAAACTTTTATCAACATGTTAACAACACTACGTTTGACACAATTGAATGCGAAAAAGCAGCGACATGTTAAAGAAAACACAATCGTAATCATCTTATAACCAAGAATTGGGCGACCCGTCGCGATATTTAGATGCCAGTAAGTAATTCCTTTCGAGCAATGACATTAAAACATAAACGAGGTAGATAGGTTACTTGTGCTAAAAAAGTGGCACCCGAAATCAAAACTGTAAGTGCACCTGAGCAAAGCATTGACGGTGTTGACAGTTTGAAACGACAAGTCACTGCGCAACATGTACCTATTTGTCTCGTTTACGCTCTAGGCAAAAATCAAGCCATCTTGTTCACACGTTACAACACGGTCAAATTAAATAATTTTGAGCTCGCATTGGTACTGACACAACCTGCTTCTTTTTTATTATAATATCATTGCTTTCGAGGGTATACGTCACAGCAATAAGACGTAGAAAGGACGCCATATCCCGAGTGTTAGGCTGATATAATATGCGCCGCGTGCCCGACGGCGATCGGCGCGCGCTTATTAAATACCGAAGACGCGTGCCGGCAGCTAGCTAGCGATACCACAATACCAAATGTGGGGAGATAATTACAATTTACTGTCATACTTATACTTTATTATCTGTTGTACATTGGTACAATAACATTGACCCTGCTTAAATCTCTATTTTTTTAAAAAAGATTGCCGTTCGTTAGTCTCGCTAAAACTCGAGAGCGTCGGGACGGATTTGGCTAATTTTGGTCTTTCAAGACCAAAATTCAATTAATGTTTGTGGAAGTTCACGGCAGGTTAAATGTCAGTAAACATGATAAAATGCTTGGAGTAGTGAAAAGCAACAATTTAATTTTCTCTTAGCAATCATTTCTACCTGTTAAACGCGAAATGTTTGACAACAGAACGTCTGTCGAGACAGCTAGTAGAAAATAATAAGGATAATGTTACAGAAAACTCAATCATATTTTAACCAAGAATTGGGCGACTAAGTAGTCGCCTACAGATACCAGTAAGTACTTCCTTTCGAGGGTATACGTCACAGCAATAAGACGTAGAAAGGACGCCATATCCCGAGTGTTAGGCTGATATAATATGCGCCGCGTGCCCGACGGCGATCGGCGCGCGCTTATTAAATACCGAAGACGCGTGCCGGCAGCTAGCTAGCGATACCACAATACCACCGATGTGGGGAGATAATTACGATATACTGTCTTACTTATGCTATTATTATCTGTTATATGTTGGTACATAGTAATTTAGGCTATAATCTCCAAAGAAAGATGAGATAAGATATACTTTATTGCACAAAGAAAACAATTACATTACAATGCTTACAGAGATTTAAATGTACAATGTAGGCGGCCTAATCGCTAAAAGCGATCTTTTCCAGACAACCTTCCGGTAGAGAAAAAAAAAGGTCAAAAAAAAAAGAAAACACTTGCAAACCTCTTGACATTGGCAGAATACCCTCGCCAAAAGATAGTGCAGGACATGTTTTATAGAGGCAGGTAAGTATACCACCAAAGTGGGGAGATAATATGTCAGTCGGAAGCAACTTCCGAACCGGTGGTAGAGTCACTTTGTTTATTTAAATATTTTGTTTTTCTGTCTTGACGTGTCATAAATGCTTATGAATTAATGTTTTTTTTACTTTTACTTTACTATACTTTTACATTTACGCTGAAACAGCCACTTCTGTAATTAAATATACTTTAAACCTGAAAAAGAAAAGTCAGTTTGAGACGAAACTGCGCAACATGTATCTGTCTCGTTTACGCTCTAGAAATAATCATACTATCTTGTTCACACGTTAAAACACAGCCAAGTTAACTAACTCGTACCCCGTGGATAATTTTTGACTTCGCGTCAGTTCAGTACTGACATAACCCACCTCTGACTGATTCTGATTTGAGTGCCACTTTTTAGTTCAAGGAACATATCTACCTCTTTTTTTTCATAATATCATTGCCTATAAATGAATATGAATATACTTAGATTTTTGTTAGGTGCAGTAAAATGCCCGTCATTTCCTTGATAAATCTGTAGTTTTTTGTCAAATTTCCTGTAACTTACGTGCACCTGAAAAGTACGAATATAAAGCTACGACGCTACGAGTTGCTACGACGTGCTACGGCAACAACCACCGCGCTACGCTGAACGCTGATGCTATGACATCACAAGCTTGTATACCTATTTCTCGTTAACATAATTTCTGAACTCGATCTCCCTCAGCTATGGTATTCCGGTGGGCGTCAAAACTCACTTCGCTCATGGTGACTTATCTCTAAAATTCAATTTCTTTGCGACTGTGGTCGTTTGAGAGCAAATGAGCCAAATATCATTTTTAATTATTTACATACAAAATGAGAGAATAATTATTCAGAGCGATGATTGAAGTAACCGTGAAGCACCGAGATGTGAAGTGATGTTCGCCGGAATGCCACATAAGCACGCTCACTTCGCTTCACTTTGAGTTTGTATGAAAATAATTTCTAAATAAATTCGTTCGTTTCATTCCCACGATTAGGTAGTCATAGAGTTTTTCAGAATGCCAAAACGATTTCTCCCTTCGAATTCACTCGTGTGACGTTCGAACTGTGCATTGAGAATCGCCTTCGACGCCAACAAAATAAATTATTTATTAATTATAACACACCAACATTACTGACCGTTGCTTGTCATAGTGAACGGAACATCCAGAAACCCACATTTCACACGAGCTCATTTTTTAATTTAGGAACGATTTGATTGGTTAGGGGGCGTGCCAAGTCGAAGGAAAAAAAAACACTGCATTCTTAACGCGAACGGACTATAGATTTGAATTCAGGACCGTACGAGTTCTAAACTAGAGTACTTAATTAACCACTACGCTCTCACTAGGCAATTCATTCATTGATCATTCTAGGTCCAAAAACTAACTCAATTTAACTTAAGGTTTCTCCGAAAGTCCAATACTAAATAAATTAACATTTTGTTACGCTGTTCCTTGCCTTCTTATCAATATTCCGTGGTCACCCTATATCTTAGTGAATTAAAACCTAACTCCCCCCATTTCTTACCTTATAAATATTGGAATAAAACCTAAAATCGTATAGCACTTCCTTTAACATGTTCCGCGAATTATAGACTTCTTCGCTTGTGTTTTATTTGGAGTCTTAAGCGTATGGAAGTAAAGTTGAATGTTTAGTGTAAATTATTGTTAGAAGTCATAGGTCGAATTCTACAATACCGGGGGCATAAATAGGTTTTATAAGTGGGTTAGTGGTATAAAAGGGAGCTTTTTGAAGAGGAATTTAAGCACTTAGTTTTTTTAAATCAATCCGAGACGAAACCTTTTGAAAAAAGTTGAAATATCTCTTCAAAATAATGGATGAAAGAAAGCAAGAAAAAAGAAAGAAAGAAAAATTTTATTGGTCCACAAAAGAATCAGAAACAGAATCAGAAATATCTTTATTTAAATAGACCTGTTACAAGTACTTTCAAATCGTCAAAAACTTAATCAAACAAACAAAAATACACTAAATAATAGACTTAAATACTTTAATAGAAATAATAAATACACAGTTACAAACATAATCTGACGCAACCACCGGTGCCGGAAAGTTGTTTCTGTACTGAGTAGAAGCTGACAAGATAGTTCGATGAATCAACTTCAGGCGAGGATCGAACCCACGTCTTCCGCTATCAAGGCGGCTGCTCTTACCATTGAGCTACCGAGACCCTGAATCAAAGGTAGGTTCAGGAAACCTGTAGTACAGGTCACCAGAGCCTCCACAGCCGGTTTGTATTATACTTTGTAGCTAGGTATAATTTTCGCTTACTTTTTTTAAATTATTTGATTACATTGGACATTACTTCACACAGCGCCATCTAGCCCCAAGTGGACTCATTGAAGTCCGTTTTTATAGGATACTAGATAACGGATAAACATACTCAAATACTTTTTATTTTGTAAATACATACTTAATATACATAGGAAACACCTAGACCAAAACAAACAGACATGTTCATGCACACAAGTGTTTTGTGCTGTGCGGGGATCGAACCCGCGACCTTTGGTGTCGTAGCCGACTTCTCAACAATTACACCAAGACGGTCGTCATTACGGACGGTTTGAAATTACTTATAGCCTTTTAATAAAGGTAGGTAATAATTATTTAGTTTTATAGAATGATTTTTGCGTCTCTCTAAAAACTTTCTTCCCAAGTACAGAGTAGTATTCTCGCCCAGTAGGTATAGGTAGGTACAAGGTAGTCCGTTGCCTAGCAACGCGCGTGTCCGATCGTGTATTGAACTAATTTTCTCGTAGTTCGCAAGGGAGGTGCCAGGGGCTGGTAGATTTTTACTAACTTATAAGTTTTAAGTCTAGAGGAACTAACATCCGACAAAAGTTATGCAAATCTGAACATATGCACAGCCTGTAAACGTCCCACTACTGGGCACAGGCCTCACATCAACTATGTAGTGGGGCGACCCATACTCCAACACGCGGATTGTTGGACTGGTGTGGGGTTTGTAATAATCCTATCAGATGTCATCAAGTCGCTCTTATTTATTTATTTATTCTCTTGGCTCTCCGACTAGATTCAACGACTGACCGAGAGTAGAGACCAACTGCTTTGATGAAGTCGATTGAAAAGTTCGTCACAAATAGACTTTTATAAAAATAAGTTTTTTTTTGCCATACATGAGGGCTGCTTCTTTTCTTGATGCAGTGGTGGGTGGCATTCTCAATGTACACTTTGGACGTCACACAGAAGCGAATTCGAGGTATGATTCCTTTCTGGTGTTTTGTGAAACTCAAGAACTAGGTAACGCGAATGATTGAGTTGGTACCTAAGCCAAATAATATTTCAAATCTCAAAAATGTGATCTCTGTCTCGTGTCTCCCCTGATGGCTCCCCCTGATGACATCCTGTTGTCAGGATAATTTACTACGATTAAAGTGGTCGTTTCTCCTCAGGGAGATCGAGATGAGTTTTGATCTTAACTAGAATTGCATAGCTGGTGTGCATGGTCACAACGGTGATCATTCCAGTCTTCACTGGAACCTCAGATCAATATTCCATTCATCCGAGGCAGGAGCCGTAATGAAGGAGGTGCTGAATAAAATTGAACCATCCCGACGCCTGGTGGGGGGCTTGGTAATTGAGCGAGCATGGACTATAGATGGGGCCGTTTTCTGCCTATGAACTGTGGATGAATTTGTGGTAGTGTGTATTTTTGAAGCCTCGAGGCGGAATCGCAAGACTCAGTGAGCGCGAGCTCTGTGACCTATGTGGCTATGTGTGTGTGTGTTTTAAAAAGGTTCGAGCCTTCAAAAGAGCTTAAACCTACCAAAAGAGCATGAGTCCTAAAATAAATGCAAGCCTGCAAAAGGTCAACTAGTCAAGCGTATGTTTATGACTTTATTATCTCCGTTACTAAGTTATAAATAAACATAGTTAGTGGTAAAGATCTGAAAACCAGAAAAATACATTTGGTCATGTTGGCATCAGGCAGGAATCGAACCCGCATCTATTGAAACCGGGCGACTGCACTAACCACTATGCTATATTGATGAGATCACCCTGGCTCATAGAGATTCGGCCGGTCTGTTAATTAATGGTCTTGGTAGCATAGTGGTTAGTGCAGTCGCCCGGTTTGCGAAAGATGCGGGTTCGATTCCTGCCTGATGCCAACATGACCAAATGTCTTTTTCTGGTTTTCAGATCTTTAATAAAGATACTGCATGGAAATTGCTAAAACAATAATAAAACATAGTTAGTGGTGTTCAAAACTCAATTTTGTATGAAAAAGTATGAACATGCATACATACGTATGTACACACCATTCTTGAAAACATTTTGATATTGGGATAGTTGAACTAATAATATTAGTAGGAAGTAATTTATGACACATCATTAAAACGACTCGTGCTCTGAAAATGCTTCAAAACTGATCAGGCGAGACTAAGGTAAAACGCAAACCCATAAAAAAAAGTTCTTATAGGGGCTCGAGCCCGATTTGGGTTTTTGATCCGTTTAACAGTAACCATAAAGTTTGTCAATTGTTTTCGTTGCTACCCTGTATCCATCTGTAAAAAGGCAAACCTGGTTTTACCAAAATCCGGAACTAAATAATCTGTCTTATCTGTACTCCTTATTCTGTGACAGGAGGGTATCAGGGCACGAAGCAAGGATAATACCGCACGTATCGCTGAGGCTTACATAGCGGCATTAGTGGTAGAGATCGTATAAGCTAAAATGACGCGCCCTCCACCGCATCTACGCATACAAGAGCGCTGGTTTTCTATGCGTAGATGCAGTGGAGCGGAGCGTCATTCCAGCTTAGACGATCTCTTCTTACTATTAAGCATTCACACATTACTTACATACGCTCACGAATATATCCCAAACGGGGTAGTCAGAGGCATACTGGATATCATCATTACTACCTGACTCAGTGCCGCTAAAAGGGAAATTCTCATGTGCAACACGCACCGCCCGGTGAAATGACGTATGGGATGATATTCGAAGTCACCAGATTGGCGAACATTTCAACACCTTTTCGACGCTTTCTAGATTTCGACGGGCCCCGTTTTTCTCATGGCGTGTTGGCCCCCCTGGTCACTATGAGAATGTTCAGGCCATTCATTTACTTATCTATTCTTTTTTTAATAGCGTATCGCTTTGGTTCCAGTGTTTCTTGGAGGGTAGACCCCTCTGAGTCCTGGACTAAGTGCCGGCAAGCTAAAGAACCATCAGGAAGCCAAGATGACTCAGGGATGGCTGTGTTGTGGCCTTCCCACACCCACCCGCTGCCTAAAGGGAATGGCGGTGGTACTGCTGCACACGGGTGCGTATTGGTTGATATAACTTCATTTGATATATTTTCATTTCAATAACGTTCATGAGATATAATAAACGTTTGGTATAACAACTCTTCGAATAACTTTCTTCAACATAACGTTCATTACATATAATGCATCGAATGATATAACGTCATTTAAGATAACAATCAGTACGCCTAACAACTTTTAATATAAACCTTACTTAGTATAAAACACATTTGATGTAATTTTGTTTAATCTAAATTGCATTGCATATAACCTTTAAATGAAATAAATGTTATTTGTTATAAAAGCTAATTGGTATACTTGTCTGCCCTATACTCGAGTCGGGGCGAAACCGACACGGATAGATTAGGTTTAAGGCGGGAGCTTCGCTACGCTTCGCTACGCTTCGCCCCCGCCTTAAACCTTCGTGGTAATTTTTTTTTAAACCCTAAAAACGACTTGCTTGATTTGCTTGCTGCTTGCGTTGAACCCGTACTTTTTATGATCTTTAACAATGTGTATTTATTTATGTGGGTGCATATTCATAAACAATCTTAAGATTTATGACAATAAAGTTTATGGTATTTGATGGTTAGACCATTTATTTTTATATCAAATAAATGGTAGTTGTTTTGAATAGTATACCATGTAAGCTTTATATCAAACGTTTATTATATCAAACAATTTTATATCAGTTGTCCGTTATACGTTTCAAAATTATTTCATTTGAAATTATATGATTCGTTCATTATACGGAATGAATAATTATATCAAACGTTGGTATATCATACGACTGTATATGTTCTGAGTGATATACGATTTGTTGTTATATCATACATTACACACCCGGTAAGTACAGGAGTTTCTTGTATGCGTTGCACGCAATGATATTACAATAAAAAAGACGTAGATAGGTTATGTCAGTAATGACGCTGAGGCAAAAATTGACCCGTGGCGTAAGTACCTATAATTTGACCGTTTGTACAAGATAGCATGATTATTTACTAAAGCGTAAACGAGACAGATACATGTTGCGCAGTGTTGTTTCAGTCTGTCAATGCTTTGCTCAGGAGGTCGAAAGTCCTGATTTCGGGTGCCACTTTTTTAGCGCAAGTAATCTATCTACGTCTTTTTATTAAAATATCATTGGCTAGACGGCTTTTGAGTCAGCTGGAGAGAATGTTGTGGTGCAATTCTGCCACCGAAGTGCCGAGGTAGCTACATGTCATAATGTGCGATTTAAAACCTTAACGTAGAGGGATACATACCTATTCAACACGCTGACAAAGTGTTAAAGATTTTTTTAAGAGATAACGCCCAAATAATACATCAGTTTATTTTGGCACTTTTGAGCTCCATGTAAGCCCAGCGCATTCAGTAGGCTGGCGTTGACGCGGAGAGCATATTGAACTTATCAACTTAACTCCCGCTTATTCAACTATTTACTGATCTGGGAGGTAAATACTCTTTATTTATTTATTCATTCTTTATTGCACAATGAAAAACCAGTACAATTGGCGGACTTAATGTATAAAGGCATTCTCTACCAGTCAACCATCATGCGAGGCAGAAAACTTGTTGGCGGTGTCTTTGACATATTAAATTGAAATAAACATACACAAAATACATAATATTGAAGTACCGACATACTAAAGTTCGTAAAAAATTTGATATAATATACCTAATTTCATAACGTAAACTCTTTGGTAATGAAGTAATGAATAAATTGGAGAAGATACTCAAACTAAACTCTACTCAAAGGTATTTGTTTCTCATGTAAACTTCATGATAACATATAACATACCCTCACGACCATGTCCCTAATGGGTTAGTCAGAGGCACACTGTTTGTTGCCTGTTGATCATGGTGAACGGAACATTCAGAAGCTCACATTTCGCCGAGGGAATTTGAACCCAACGTGGTAAAGTGCAAGACTACCGCCGTTTTTCTGGTTGCTTGGGTTATATATCGGTGTTTTCCAGCATCGGAGAGTTTGCAAAATTGTACAATGAACGCAAAGTAAGTGTGTTCCAGTCAGATTTGATCACGGGACCACTGGGTTCCGAGACAGAGTGTTTAGCCACTGGACCACGACGCTCTCGATAACTTCATGATAACTTAGTATTTATAATACGATATACAACTAGGGAATGCAATCCGGATAATCCGTAATCCGTTTTATCCGGATAATCCGTAATTTTTACTTGTTTTTTAAATCCGGATTTGAAAATCGAATCCGGATTTTTCGAACATTTCATCAAAAAAAAACAATCTAGTTTTATGCACTAGATAGATGACAATGTTCGTACGATCACGGCTTGTAAAATCACGAGCATTGATATGTATACAAACAAATGCTTCATTTAAGTATATTTTAACTTTATTGTTGGATCTAAAGTTGAATAAGAGTATATTTTGTTGGATATTTATATATTTTTAACGTTATTGTGCCATTTTAGAAATGGTTCATTAATGTCCAAACGAGAAAATATGTAATTATGAATAAATTTATCTCCAAGTGCCAAGGATCCAGGCTTTACAAAAGGTTTGAGCAACATAGCAATGAGAAGGTATCGGCACTATCGGCTGGTAGGCTAGATATTCAATTCACGATAAATCGTATCTAAATGGCACGACAGTGAAATATTGTGATCGTCAAGTTTGTAGGGGATCACCTCTTACAATTGTACCAAACACAAGTTCGGTCGTGTATGGGGTACTGCTGCCACCTTTAGGAGGGCTCTGCCAAATACCAGCTGGATGCACTGGGCTCAGTAGACCGAGGCTGACACGCTCGTTGTAACCACACTCTAGAGTTCCGAGCATCGACGTAGAGTTGCCTGTTCATCGGTTTTTTAAGGTGTATTTCGGAGAGCGTGCGCAGTAACTTCATGACCTGATACCCTTACCCTGACGCTTTACCTTCAACCATCGGACCACTAGACGCCGTGAGGCCTTTCACCCCCACCACTCCCAGTGGCTGACTTTCCGGTGGTCCGGACTAAACGGTTTGGTGCTTCCTTTCTGGTCCGCACCGCTAAGGAGTGGAACGCTCTCCCTGTGTCTGTGTTTCCGGTTACATACAACCTTCGTGACTTTAAGGCATGAGTGAATAGGCATTTTCTGGGTAAGCGTGTTACACCTTCGACCTCGTCGTCGCTTACCATCAGGCAAGACTGGGGTCAATCGAAAACTCATTTTTAATTTCAGCATTAATTTCATAATCAGAAGTTTTAAAAACGATGACATTATGCGATTTGACCCTCTTATTCGCACTTCTGATTACTGAATACGTATTTTAATGCTTATTTAACACTATTATATGGTATTTTTTAAGTACTTAGAATTCTGTATGGTAAGAGGCAAAATCCGGATTCAATACGGACTATCCGGGTTGTTGCAGAATCCGTTTTTTGAAATCCGGATTTTGGAGAGAAAACGGATTTGCATTCCTAATATACAACAGTTATCTAATATATAAGTATGCGTGGGCTGCCCACCCACAAGGTGGACCCATGATAAAGATTGCAGGGTTCGGTGGATGCAACTCGCCGATCTGGAAATCTATATACACACATCAAAGCTGTCTCATAGGGATATCATTTTTCAAATATTTCATAAAGTTAAGTTTGTTTACAAGTTGAGCATTATCTTAGAATAACGCGAGGACAGAGGCATAAGATAAAGGTTAAGAATATTAAAAAAAACGTTTCATCAAATCAAAATTTTGCTGAAATTTTGACACCATTTAAAAGAAAAATCGTTTTTTTAACGTCCTTACGATTGTACAATAATGCTACTACAATGAATTTCTTCATACACTCTGAAAGGGCAGATATAGCAGTTTCTGTGCTCTAAATATTTCTACGTTGGTATCAATATTTTAATTTTTACAGCCTCCCAAATAGCTATACTTTGTATGAAAATGCTTGAGATATCCCTAGACACTTTTGAGCAGTGTATGTGCCTACTTTGGGGCTCTACTACCGATTCGGATGTTATTTCTATCGAGGAGTATTTGGCAAAGAAACTCGATAGTTCGTTTTTACACACAGAAGTAGTTTGTTTACAATTATTGAAGTTATGGAGTAGGTAAATACCTATGGTCAAAATGTGCAGAGGAGCAGATTATCGTATGTTAAACCAAAATTCTTTCGATTTAAATATTTTTTAAGATTTAATACCAATATTATATTCATTGCATATTTAATTTTATTAATGCTACGTCACATGTTAGTAATGCAATTGAATTAAACAAATGATTAACCAAATATATATTTTTTTTAATGTGCTGAAGTGGTAATTTTGAATGTTTTAAGGTTTCTTGCTATTCTAGAATTATCCATCGCCAACAACATTCTTCTCTCTCCCAGTTGTCGACTGATAGCAGGTAGTATGCATTAAGTTCTCCTTGCGCCCTAAGTAGTCTGTTTATAAAATCCTACTACTAAATATTATACATTTATGCGAAAGTTGTGTGGATGTGCTGAGTTGCTCTTTCACGTGAAAACTACTGGATGGATTTTAATGAAACTTTACAATAATATAGCTTTTACATCAGAATCGCTCAAAGGCTACAATTAATAAAGATATACCACTTTTGTTTTACCTAAGTCCGCGCGGCCGATGTCGCGGGCAGCCGCTAGTATTATTATAAATAAGTTAAATAAGTTATTATTTTAAATCATATACGTAAGCATAATCCTTTGTTTGGCATTAAAATCGTTTTGCGTACAAATACACGTAGTACTATATTGTTATCTTGTCGGTTGAGCCATTTAGAGATGTTTATTTGTGAATGGTTTAATTAAAGATAACTCATCAGGTTAAACAGTCAAATTAACATTATCACAAAAGCCTTGAACTAGTTTTTATTTTAGTTGTAAATATCAATAAATGCAAAGTGCATATGAATATACACTATAGTCTGTTCGCGTTAAGAATGCAGTGAATTCATTCTTGTCGTTCGACCTAGCACGCCCCTTAATCAATCAAATCGTTCCTAATTAGAAAGTCAAGTTCACAGTGCCCATATGAACGCATTCTTTCAAACGCAACGGTTTAGTAGGTACCTGAGTTTTGATGTGTCTAAATTAAAAAAATACTGCGTTCTTAACGCGAACTTACTATAAAAAAATATTTGGTTAATACTGAAACCAAAGTTAGTTAAGTAATTCAATTGAAAATCACTTTTTTTTAAAAGACCCAGTTTCATTTAAAAGTATTTACTTAAAAACCTTCAAGAACTAATTATCTACTTAACAAACAAAAAACAGTGAATAATGAAATTAAATTCTGGAACAAATACAAACATTATGTGACTCCACCACCGGTGTCGGAAAGTTGTTTCTATTCAGGGGTGCTATTCCGGTGGACATCACTTCACATCTCGGCGCTTCACGCTTACCTCAATCATCAATACGCTTTACTTTGAATTAGTATTTTCTCTCATTTTGTATGTAAATAAATAAAAAATGTTATTTGGCTTAGTTCTTTTCTCTCAAGCAACCACAGTTGCAAAGAAATTGAATTTTAAAGTTCACTCACCACGAGCGAGTTGAATTTTGGCGCCCGCCGTAATACAATACTTAACTGAAAATAAAAGTATGAACCCGGTCTTGTCCACCCAACTTTGCAGGCCTATTTGTGGCCTCATTTTGACTGTGGTTCCACAATAATATTGTATTTTTGTTAAAATTAAAATAACTCTCAAATTGAATCATAGAAAATAATCATTGACTACCCTATTTGGGTGGTCCACTGAGTAAAGTGCATCCAGCTGGTATTTGAGCTAACCCAGATCCACCCATCGATATATTTATTATTATTTACTGACAGGTGCCTAAAGTTAGTCACCAAAACAATCTATTATTCGTCCACGTTAAACTTTTATCAGAATTATCAGTGAAATTCACGGGACAATCAATAATTATCAGCGTTATCTAGTACTGGGCGATAATACTCCATTCTATAGAATATTTTTTCAGTGTGTCGTGCGAATCTGTCCGTTACGATCTTTTTTTATTTTTTAATGACGGAAAAGTTGGTTGCCAAGTTCTTGAATTGTGAATTTAAAAACTTAAAAGTGTTGTGCTCTTTTTGGATGCCGTGAATAATTTAAAAAGGTGCTAGTTTTTTTATTCGTTTATATCTGCGAACAACTAACAAGGAAAGCAATTTTAAAAACGTGAGGACGTTTTCCACAGTATTTTTTTTTAAGACTTTTTAGGCGATGGGAATTCAGGAAAAGTGAATGGTGAAAAATTAAATGTCAACTAACACCGAATTTCATTTTAATTGATTGATTATCTTTTGAGTAAAAATTACACAAACTAAAAAGGCACTTGAAAAAAAGTGTCTAATTATATTTTGGAATAATAAAAGGGATTATCCCAGACGATAAAATAGACCTAGCATAGGAGTTAAGACTTAACTGAGATATGTTGTCAGCAGAACACTAATCTCTAGTTATTTATGTTTATCACTGTGATAAACTATAATCAATAGATATTTATAAAAATATATACAGGTTGACTTTGCAAATACTCAAAATAAGCTCTAAAGAACAACATAAAACTACGTCTTCATCGTATTTTTTTAAACGTAGTGTTTTTTTTAATGTATAAAATATCTTGAAAAGTATATTACTACACTTGTAGTTCAACTCCTGCATTGTTTCCATTAGTGAAGTAATTTAACAGGTTTTTATAAAAAGTCTACATGATAAAATTCAAATAAAAGTTTTTTTTATGGAAATCCCTTCAGTTCCTAGCCCCCGAATTCAAAAACGTCAATAAACGCTAAGCACGCGCTCACGCTCATGCAGTCCCGTAAAATGTCAATAGAAGTGAAAGGGACAGCTATACTTCTAAGGGATGCTCAAGGTTGATTTGCGTTTGTGAATTCGGGGGTTAGTTGCTCATAAAGTTTGGCAAGTACTTGCAAAACCACCCTGTAAAACATATTGGACGGGGTACACCATAAAGGTCGCAGGGTTTCGGTGGATGCCTACAACCAGCCGTTCGTGGAAATCTATGGGACCAAATTTTAATCAATGGGAGTGGCTCTACAGCAAACAAACAAACTAACAAAACATTTATTTGCATAGAATACAATTGAGCCTTAAGATGTTGATGTAATGCCAGCATTGATGCGGTTAAATTTTATCCGGATATACCTAGCATTTTTTTTCTTTTGCACTTTCACTTTGAACCAAAAACAACCCGAGTGCAGATGTTTTCCTGCATATTTTTTTATAGATAAAATGAAGTAGAGGCTGACTAGCATAAAAATAATCAACCTTGAAAAAAAATATGTACTTACTTTTTATTTGTATCTAAGAATATGATGATATTTCAATTAGTGTATTTTAATAAATGAAATTAAATCAGACTTTAAATCTGACAGTCGCACAGTGGGCAATAAATCGGAAAACTGTACTACTATTTTCACGGTTTTTTTCCCTTTTATTTCCCCAGTTAAGTAGTACATAGCCTACTACTATCCTTTAGTGCATTTTAATCTTCGTTATCGACATTGAAATAATGATGTCACAATCTTATCATAATGATAAACATATTAATTCACCGGAAAGCGTCGGACACAGCAGGTTACTGAAGTTTTTACTGCCGTAAGTATATTCTTTTAATTATTAAGTTATACAGGGTGGCCGGGAAGTTGACGTCCAAAGCTAAAATTTAGATTCCCCATATCAAGGTGTATCCAAATCACCCCCATGTATGTTCTACGATTTTGCTTAGTTTAGGAGCTAGAATTATTTTTATGATTTTTTCCACAATCTTCACCTATCATCGTTTTTTTTTTATTTCTCAATCTGGGGAGTACTTGGTGATCAAATTATCAGTGATAATTAATAACAATACTTACAACTAGCACCCCAAAAATTTCGATCTGCCTAGGTATTGCGGAACTTCCTCAAAATTTAGTCGCAAGTTCAAAATCGCGGTCCGATCTTGGTGAATGCACATCTTTAATGTATGAAAAAAGAAGGTTTTAGGGGGAACTGTAGATTTAAAGTATTCTTAAAAACTGCCTAGTTCATTAGGCTATAAAATGACGTCAAACAAAGGTGTTGTTAACAGGGGTTTTTTTCCTGGAACTGACTTTTGAAGTCAGATGAAGAACTTTTTGGGGGTAAAAATACTACTTTATTTTATTGCAATAGTAATGATTCTTCGAGTTATGATGTATTTTTGTCGGTTTTTCTGAACTTGACACCAAGAATGCAGAAAAAAAAAACCTTCCCCGTGAGTTCTCGCCTTGTAGTCATCATTATGGTTACCACAGTCATTGTCAGATTTTGTTAAATCGTAGCATACCAACGTAATCAAGTGGAAAGAAAATACTATAACAAAAATACCAACGCTAACAAGTGGAAGGAAGATTTTTTTTACCTTTGTATCAGCGTAGTTATACAAACCGCTGGGAAGCCATGATAACTCAGGCGTGGCAGGTGTACCCTGATAGGCGAGGTGGGGTTGCAGGCCCCATTGGGCCCTTGAACGCCCTGTGGCCTGTGATCAGCGATCGGTGGCTGATCCCCCCTGAACGTCAAGGGCCTAACGGGGTTTGCAACCCCACCTCGCCTATCTGGGTGACACTGTCACGCCTGAGTTATAAATGGCTTCCTGGCGGTTTATCCTACTACACTGGTACAAAGAAAAAAATGTTCCTTTAACTTGTTAGCGTTGGTATTTTGGTAATAGTATTTTCTTTCCACTTGATTACGTTTGTATGCTACTCTTGTAACAAAATGTAACACAGTGACTGCGGTCGGGAAGTAAGCATAATGATGAGTATAAGGCGAGAACTCATGGGGAAGGTGATTTTTCCATCTGCATTCTTGGTGTCAAGGTCAGAAAATGCGACCAAAAAACATCATAACTCGAAGAATCATTACTATTGCAATAAAATAAAGTAGTATTTTTACCCCCAAAAAGTTCTTCATCTGACTTCAAAAGTCAGTTCCAGGAAAAAAAACCCCGTTAACAACACCTTTCTTTGACGTCATTTTATAGCCTAATGAACTAGGCAGTTTTTAAGAATACTTTGAATCTACAGTCCCTCCTAAAACATTTTTTTTCATACATTAAAGATGTGCATTCACCAAGATCGGACCGCGATTTTGAACTTGCGACTAAACTTTGAGGAAGTTCCGCAATACCTAGGCAGATCGAAATTTTTGGGGTGCTAGTTGAAAGTATTGTTATTAATTATCACTGATAATTTGATCACCAAGTACTCCCCAGATTGAGAAAAAAAATAAAAACCGATAATAGGTGAAGATTGAAGAAAAAATCATAAAAATAATTCTAGCTCCTAAACTAAGCAAAATCGTAGAACATACATGGGGGTGATTTGGGTACACCTTGATATGGAGAATCTAAATTTTAGCTTTAGACGTCAACTTCCCGGCCACCCTGTATGTTTTTTACATAAATGGCCTATATACGTCCCACTGCTGGGCACAGGCCTCACCTCAATTATGAGGTGGAACGAGCCATACGCCAACACGCGGACTCAGTGCGGATTGTTACATGTACGTTTTTTTTTTGAGGTGCCAGTGGTGCAGTTGTGACAGTAAAAAAAAATAAAAAAAAAACATTTATTTCGAGCATTGCCCATATAGTGTTAGTAACAAAGGACTTATAATCTATGTTAGTAAACTAATTAACACTACAAAAATACGATATTTTTGTGTCTTTAACTAGGTGCATGCGCGTCCAGTGCTGCATAGCACTGTCCACATCCAGCCTAGCCTCGACACTCTGTAGGAGGCTATTGGAGCTGCCCCGTACACGGTGGATCAGGGATGCTATATATATGCTATATGCTAGTGATCGGCGACGATCGCTGTTGTAAAGCAAAACAGGTTGGATCGGGAATGGGGTGGGTGACCAACACGGAGATACTGTAAATACACATCACTACGGTAGTGATGTGTATTTACAGTATCTCCGTGCTTCGGAAGGCACGTTAAGCAGGTGGCCCCGGTTGACGTCGCTAGATGTCAGTCGTCAAGCCTAGTCAGAGGCCTTAGCATCTGACAAAGTTTGGTCACTAACCTTACACCCCTCCAACGATCCGCACTGACCCCACGTGTTGGAGTATGGCTCGTTGAACCTCATAGTTGAGGTGAGGCCTGTGCCCAGCAGTTGGACGTAGAGACATAGGCCATTTATGTTATGTTTATGTGTTTTTTTTTCATTGAAACTCTAAAGTCTAGTTAGTGGTTGCAGCCGCCTAGGGAGTCGTGTGCCCGCAGTTAGGAACTCCGAATCTTACCGATGTACCCCCTTATTCATAAAAACGAACGCAACGCTAAAGTATAGTTTAAGCTATTGACATATTCTGTCACTTACTCGCAAATGGCGGCAGCAACAAGAATGAAAGAGACAAAGCGATACAAAAGTTAATGTGTTGTTGAAGCGCTAGTTAAGTTTTTATGAATAAGGGGGTTACCCACTAACGGCTGTAGGTTCAATCCCCTTCCAGGACAAACATTCATACGACGACCCTCTGTGTTTACGGGTCCGGGGGTTATATCTGCAATTTAAATTTAACAAAATTCAAGCAGTTATGTATTTAATAAATACTTAAACATAGAAAACTAGAGGCCTCCCGCGACTTCGTCCGCGTAGACTCAAGTAAAAAAAAATACGATAAATTATAGCCTCCTATTCAGATGCATAAGCTATATTATTGTCAAGTTTCATTAAAATCCATCCAGTAGTTTTTACGTGAAAGAGCAATATGGCACATCCATCCACACATACAAACTATCACATTTTTTATATTAAGTAGTAAGATTCTGTTCCCATAACGTGCCCAATACTTAAGCGAGGAATGCTCAAAACCTACATTAAAATTCAGTTTACTTAACAGTTACTTAGCTAAAATTATCATTTTATGGCACCACTCATCTTTATGCAATTTTTTAAAAAGATACCGATTTCGCAATTTTTAAATTTTTTCTCTGTGTGCTTAAGCGTCACTTATTACCGCTTCAAACATATTGGACACACCTCCATCCTCGCACAGAGCGTCGTGGCTCAGTGGTTAAACACTGTGGCTAGGAACCGGTCCCGAGATCAAATCTGGCCGGAACACACCTACTTTGTGTTCATTGTACGATTTGCGGCTGACTCTCCGGTGATGGAAAACACCGATGTAAAACCCAAGCAACCCGGACAACGGCAGTAGGCTCTGCCCTTACTACGTTTCTGAATGTATCGTCCACCATGACAGCAATAATCAGTGTGTCTCTGACTAACCCGTAGAGATATGGT
Organism: Udea ferrugalis; assembly: GCA_950022985.1. Taxonomy (NCBI): domain Eukaryota; kingdom Metazoa; phylum Arthropoda; class Insecta; order Lepidoptera; family Crambidae; genus Udea; species Udea ferrugalis. The sequence continues at coordinate 6,127,877 of OX465545.1, forward strand.
TGTGAAAGTATGTTATGTTATGTCGCAGTTTTGACACGTGGCGCAGTTGTGACAGTGATCGTGTGGCGCAGTTGTGACACAATGATAATCGGCGACGATCGCTGTTGTAAAGCAACACATGCCGGGTCGGAAATGGGATGGGTGACCACCCCGACCGAAGTTTAGTGATGTGTATTTCGGGCATCTCCGTGCTTCGGAAGGCACGTTAAGCAGTTGGTCCCGGTTGCCGTCGCTAGATGTCAGTCGTTAAGCCTAGTCGGAAGCCCTAGGGTGGTTTGATAACATCTGACATTAAGGTTGCCCACAAACCTTACATCCCTCCAACAATCCGCACACTGAGCCCGCATGTTGGAGTATGGCTCAATCCAACTCATAGTTGAGGTGAGTGAGGCCTGTGCCCAGCAGTGGGACGTATATAGGCCGCTTATGTATGTGAACAACATCACATGATATTGCTGTATTTTGAAAGTGCTTCGTGGGCGTTATTTTTAAGATGTAAAATTGCAAATTCATTTATGGATGGCCTTTACTTAAATGACAAAAATAATTGAGCTATCCATTTTTTCAGCGTGCAAGAACACAAAGCGTGCATACAATATGCAGTGGGAGTGATATTTTTATCAATGCTATACAAATAGGTAGTACGGAATGGTTATCTAAATCTTGATAAATGATAGCCTTATCTATCCGTTCTTGACGGAATTGCAGCAATGCAAAGGCGGCTTTGGAAAGACACATTAATACCTAAAATATGTACAGATAGTAGCATGCAGAGTTTAGGAATGCGATAGAAGTGAGAAAGTAACAAGGACAACACTATGAAGATGCATGAGGCGAAATGTGCGGGTAGCGGGGGGAGACGCTCCCGCTCTTTACCTCAGGCCCGACCGTATGACCACAGTATAAACATACAGTAGGTTATCTAAAGCCGCCCGCCGAGTAATTAGCCTAGCGTGCACACAGACACGCGGCACAGCCCGTCCGTACTGCCACCACCTTATCCCCCCGTATTTTATGCTAGCGTGTGCGTGAAATCGCGTGTCTGCGAAATCGCGTGTGCGTGAAATCGCGACACGGCGCGCGACGCACACGCACCCATTCAAACCGAGAGTGGCACGTTTGTATGTAGATGTTTTACTGTTCTCTGTCTACTCTGGCATGACTCCCACATCGCCCCTCACGGAGTTACGGGAATATACCGGGGTGGGCGAGTCCTACACTCTCCAACTATAACCCTCAAACGGTGGGATAGAGCGTATGGCATTTTTTCCCCGTCAAAGCAAGGCTTGTTTTCTGAGAGTGTGGTTCATGTTATCTTCTTTTAATGGAATGAAATCATCATCATCATCAGCCCATGCTGGTCCACTGCTGGTAGGTCTCCCCTATACTCAGCTAGATGCATTCACCTCCTGTCATCAGCCTTTCGCAAATTGTTGCTCCCCCTAGCCGAAAAACATACCCTTGCCGAGATGAGGTCTCCACTCAAGAACGCGCCTGCCCCAAATGTGAGCAGCCCACTGCCACTTTAGCTTACTTATCCTGTCGATGACCTAGGTTCTCAGTCTCAGGCGGATAACTTCATTTCAAATTCCATCCTTCAAAGAAACTCTGAGCATAGCTCTCTCCTTAACTCGCTGAGCGACCTTGAACTGGTGCGTCAACCAATAATGATGGAATGAATGAAAGAATATTAGCTATGCTAGGAAGGTCATTCACTCATGTTATTTGTTGTAAATGTCCAAAAAGATCTCAACCAGATAGAACAATCATGACAGGAACATGATAATGGTGTTAAAGAATGAATGCGTGACTTATCAATTGATGTGATCGATTTAGGTCAACAACCTTTATTCTTCTGTAAGTAGCAACATAATTTGGACAAAATACCTACCTAGTTAGTTACGAGATTATACGAGAACGCAGGTATAAACCTACACGCGGCTACACACCTACAAGGAAAGCCTGATGGCACTAGGAAAAAAAAAACATGTTACAAGGCGTCGCTACTAAGATGGGTCATATAACTCTAAAAGAGTTTGTACTTATCAAATAGCTGCTGAAAACACAAGTTTCAGAACGAATCTTTCTCATCGTATAATTCGATCACTAAGCACCTTCAACGTAACATAACATACACTCACGACGATATCCTAAATGTAGTGGTCAGAAGCACGTTGACTCTCGCCCTATGGTAGGCGGAACATTCAGAAGCCCTCATTTGGCTCCATCCAGGTTGCTAGGGTACTTTTTATCGAGATTTTTCTTCACTGGAGAGTTAGCTGCAAGTTGTACAATATTATATTGAAACGGAAGTAGGTGTTCCTGGCCACATAGGTTCTTAATTTCTCAATACATAAGTATTTAAATAGATATTAACACCCAAACACAAAACAAAATGTTTGTCCTGGTCGGCGAACGAACTCGCGACTTCCGTTTAATTCGAACATTTTGAATTGTAATTGTTTTATCAATATTATGCACTGTACTAACAAAGTATTCGGTCATTGATTTTACTATAATTTAATATTAAAACAAATGATTAAATTGTTTTAGACCCAAAATGGAGGAAATAAGAGTCAAATTTGACTACATCGAGCCCGAGAACGTCGAATCAGAAGTACCAGGCGAGCAGACATTGCGTGTAGGTGGTCCCGACATTTCCGACTTCGCCATTGCAAATACAACCGACGCTGAAGGAGATAAGATCGAAAATCCAGAACACTACGTGCTAGCTCCAGTTATGACAGTGACTAAGAAAGAAGCAACTTTGACCAAAGGAGATATGAAACTACAAAAGGTTTCAGTCACAGAGAATATATCGGTAAGTTACCAGCATTTATTCAAGAAACAAACCTTACCAGGGAAAACTGTGGTCACGCAAGTGCAGAAATTTGAGTATAAATACTAATGGAATAGAGTGCAAATCACCTCCTTCTTATTGCGGATTGATTTAAATAAATCCTTGGCCAATATTATTTATTAATGTCATAGTTAATCAAAGTGATAAAACAGAAAGATAGTCGTAAAAGCTAGTTGTTATGTATAGTATTGTTATTGATGAAATAAATACAAATGCACATTACCAAGTCGTTTTATTTTTATTTTCTAGCAATCCCGTGTCTAAATAAAGTGTTTTTTTTTCATTTTTTTTTAACAATTCCACCCCAACAGAAATTTTAAAGAGCGAGATTCCCTGCCGTGTGCCATGATGACTTATTCACCCCTTTATTCAAAAAACTTAAACAACGTTTCAACAACACGTTAACTTTTGAATCGCTTTGTCACTTTCATTCTTGTTGCTGTCGCCATTTGCGAGTAAGTGACAAGACACGTCAATTGCTTAAACTATGCTTTAGTGTTGCGTTCGTTTTTAAGAATAAGGGGGTAGCCAAAACGGCTACTTTAAGCATATTATAATTTTAATTATTGTAATCATATTGTAGTGACTGGGCAGCGATTAACTGGAAAGTTTGTGATAGCCGGATACGAGTAAAATAGATAACAAAGTGCTAACTTTCCTTTAATACAGTTAGGTTCATTATAAAATTCTTATAAAAGTACGAAAATAAAAAGCCTACACGAAAACAGGATTAGATGATCAGACTAGTGCGAATTTCGTCAATCAAACGCAACGGTTATGTAAGTTCTTCTCAGTATAGAAACAACACTCCGACGCCGATGGTAGAGTCTGGTGTTCATCATTGAACTTCATAATGTCGGTAGACATAAACATCTTTTATACAACATAGCAACATAACCGTTTTTACCCTATAGTCAGTCATATCATTTTTATTTAGAATATTTTTTTTTATTCATAATAATCAAAATTTTGATTGAACATTGATTTTGCGGAACTTTTACATTATTCTGCACATGACATGAAGAGTATATTATAACAATAAACAACACTAAATCATTTTTTACTAGGCTGAGCGAAACCGACTGGATTACATTAGGTTAGAAGGTTTAAGGCGGGAGCTAAGCGAAGCGTAGCTCTCGTTTATGCTAAACTCTAGTTTATGCTTATATTCTTTAGGACATTCTATAGATAAGTTGCGAGATCAAGAGACATTTTCAAGGTCATTTTTAATAAAATAATGGGTAGAACAATAATAGGTAGAGTCTTTAAATTACACTATGGAGCACAATAAAAAGACAGCTTAGGGTGTTAGATGGGCGGAACTGTTTCCTGTAAAGCATTTGACAAATCTAGTGTGAGCTTAAAACCAAAGCTTCATAAGGAAAAAGTACATACAAATAGGTATACCAAAGATCGCGGGGTCGATCTCCGCACAGTACAAACATGTGTGTGCATGGCCATGTATCTATGTATGTTTTCCTATGTATTGTATATGAGTATGTATTTACAAAAAAAGTAGGTATTTAAGATACTTAAATATCTAGGGTATGTTTATCCGTTGTCTAGAATTCCATTATGCGAGCTTAGATTCGCTAACTTTGGGGCTAGGTGGCGCAGTGTGGAATAATGTCCAAGGATTATTGTGCACAGCGCCTTCTAGCTCTAAATTAAACAGAGCTTGTATTATTAGGTAGGTTGTTATAAACATTTTTTTATAAATACCCACATTCATCTTAAAGATGGTAAAGGCCCAGACACAGATGGTGTCAGAGATGGTGAACAGACGCACAGAAAACTTTCTACTGTGCGGGGATCGAACCCGACTTTTGATACATCTGAATAGCACGTAGGCTACAAATTATAAAAATACGTCATTTTTTTACTTTAGTCCTCGCGGAGGAAGTCGCAGGCGGCCGCTAGTATTTTCTATATTGATCAATTTTATTGTTTTTCTATTTTAGGCAGACAAATCGGCCGTATAGAGTCAACTTTAATATTTCCCATGATTTATTGTGTTTTTTCCTCTTCCAGGCAGACCAAAATGGTGTACACCCTGTGAAGGACCCCTCACACCCACATTCGGAGGTGACCCTCGACCCTCAGCAGACCAGAACCATGGAGAACGAGGAGAGAAGAACCAGGATACCGACTAGGTTCAAGCAGGCCGTGAGCAGGATGAAGAGGGATAGGTCTATGCCTGACAGGAAGGAAAATGAGGTAGGAATCATCAAGAACATAACTTATCGCAATGTTTCCTAATATTTACGCGAACGCTATACATCGAAATAAAACAACTTTACGGATTCTACTCGCGGTCTTATATTTTCTTTAACCCGGCGTCATGGGGGTTAAAAACTGTAACACGGACATGGGGGTTGGGTCTATTTGACCCTGGTAAGATATGTAAATATTTTAGTCTCCAGTTGAAAGAAAAGGTTTTTATTATTACCAGCATTAACTTTAGAGTTATAAGGGTTATCCAACACTAAAAAAAATTTGAAACATAATTTTTATCACGGAAACGAGACTTTGAAAAATATATATATATATTCTATAAAAACCGCTCAAATATGTCTTTAACACTAACAAACTAAATAAAAAAGGTTTAAACTACAATAAAGAAGAAGTAATACAAATAAAATAAAAATATTAAAAAAACTCATTTTGTATGGAAAAAATGGAGTGAAATTGTTACACCGAGTACAGGCATGGGTCTAAATTACCCATTTTCAGGTTACGGCACTTATAGCTCCAAACTCAGGCGTTTTCTGACCTATTTCAGGGCACAAACGTGTGAAGTGATTCATTAACTCCAGCTATAGGAAAAAACAGCAATGTCGGGTGAATAGTTTAAAAATTATAGAAATTCTAAAAACGGCCGGGTATCTTAGACCCAACCCCCATGACGCCGGGTTAATTTTCCAACCCGACGTTTCGACTACTTTACAGCAGCCGGGATGACAAAGATGTTTTATGACACAAAACAGCACAATTTTTTAGCAACCCTCACTTCACTACCGTAATTTCCACTAACATTACTTGAAATGTTCATATTCACGCAGTACGAACTAACTGTATCTTGAGATCACATCATAGACTCTTACATTGAAAGCAAAACAAAACATTTTTATTCCTCACAATTACGCAAAAATTATTTAAATCAAAATAAATCCCTAATCTAATAAACTTACTTAGTAATAGATACTGTAATTCTGTTGTTACAATTCGTATATTGGTTGCCCAAGATTCAGGCTGTGCTTGGTTTGGGATCCCCTGTTCATTCTTTAAGTTTGTATGTTTGGACTAATCGACGAATTAGGCAAAGGTTTTTGAATGCCATGTATTTGTTTTTTCATATCACAGTATTGTGCTGCCCTCTGGGATTGATCAAGCCTATTACCGGATCCCAAGCAGGCGGCAAATTCCAACCATGCTCACGATTGAAATTTGAATGTTTCTTCATTTCAATAGCTTCTCGCAGCATCCGTGCCAACTGCCAAGGCAAGGACGACATCACCGGATGACATCTTCGTCATCCCGTGGTCAAGGCTGCTGTAAAGTAGTTGAAACGTCGGGTTAGAAAATGAAAGAAAATATAAGACCGCGAGTAGAATCCGTAAAGTTGTTTTATTTCGATAACATAGCTTACCCTTACGACCATATCCATATGGGACCATATGGGTTAGTAAGACGATGATGCATTATGCTAAAATAAAAGCACTTGGATCTAATATGTTGGTTTTCCCATTCGATTATTGCAAAACAGTCTTATTACTAACGTTTTTTGTCACTACAACAAGTATTCAGTGTTGGTGTGTACTATGTAATAAGCGTGACCTTGGCGTTACTCCGCCAAGTAAATACTTTTTTTATACACCGACTGCTAGTGGTGGCTCCAATCCATCAATCAATCGTCCAATTTGTTTATTTGTTTCCAGCAACAAGGTCTTTTCAATAAATACCTTCTAATCAAACGTATATGATGCGCACATACCTATTACAGTACCAGTAGTGATTTTAAATTTGTACAAAACTGTACAAAATTTAAAATTTATTTGTTACCGAAGACCATTTAACTTAAATACTTTCAAAACGTCAACAATACAATGTACCGTAGAAGGCATGACATGCTAACTCTCTGCTTTATTGCAAAGAAATACTTAACATTTATCGATGGAAAACCGGCAATGCGGAACCGTTGACTGTACACAGTGTGACTTTACCACCGGCAACCAACGGCAAATGCAAGTTCAAATCCTGTCTTATACCAAGGCAGAATAGTTTTTACTGGTATTCCTTTATTTGAATCGTTTTTTGTTTCTTATTTCAGGCACCTACACAGTCACTCCCACGCAGATCATCGATACCAAGACTCAGAACCAGGGTACATTCGCCTAAACCCGAAGAAGACGAATTCGATAAGATTTACGATGAAATAGTTGACAGTTCTATCGATATCGACATTTCTCTTCTCAACAACAAAGTGGACGACCCTATTAAAGTCGAAAACCGCTTTGAAGAAATCATACATGATTATGATGAAGGCAAAATTAAACCTATAAACGTAGAGAGACCTAAACACTCAAAAATACCGATGCTTAAACGCAAAAGTGAAGCTGAGATCGAAGTTCCTAAAAGTGTACAAAATGCAACAAATAACAATTCTTCTAGCGATAAAACTAACGTTAAAGATACTAATTCAAAGTCTGCCGAAGATGAAGATGTAAAACACAGGAAAATACCGACTAGAATCGCTGTGAGCAAGAAAATTGTAGTTGATAACGATAATAACAATGTTAGAGGTTCGTATCAGAGAACTACAAGTAAAACTGTCACTGATGGTGACAAGCATCAATTACAAGTCGAAAATGTTGATGTTAAGGTATCTTATCAAAGTGATATTAGTCCTGAACACGTTGTTGTTGACAATGTTACTTCAGTAGCAGATATTCAAGAAAGTTCTGTTGAAATAGTTGAAGTTGACCCACTAGTTGAAACTGTAGAAACTTCAAGTATTATCAATGAACCAAGTTATGTAGAAATCGTTGAGGCATCGCCTGTTACTGCCCCTATTGTAGAAAACAGTAATAATCATCAAGTTTATATTGAGGAGATTTATAAGAAAAACACAAATGATTTATCACCAAAACATGAAGTTACTAGTACAGAAATCGTTACAGAAACCATAACAGTAGAACCTGTTAAAATAGTAAGTAAAGAGGAATTTGAAACACTAATAAATCGAGATTTTAACAGAAGTGCACCGAATGCCCCAGTTAATGATCAAAATAGACTTATATCTGAGGTTTTACCTAGTCCTCCAATTAAACGTACTGCCGACAACGGTATAGATACAAATAATCATATTCCTAATAATGACAAAGTTCAAAAAGAAGAAGAGTTAGTAGATACAGAACCCGTAAGTCTTTCGCCAGCAGCAGAAAGTAAACCTAGTATTAAGGATGAAATTGAAGATGATTCTACAATACTTAGAGGCAAAGTAGACAGAATGATTACCAGATTAACATCTAGAGAAGACAAAGACGAAATAAAGAAGGATTCAGTAGAAGAGCTGCCCAAACCAAAGTCAGTGCTTTCAAAAATTGCTATGTTTGAGGTAAATATGCACATACTAGGACACCAAAATAAGCTTTTGTGGGGCAGAATAATTTGTAAAGTTCTCATCAACATCATAATTTCGAATATACGCCACACGACACCACTGCTGAATATAGAGCATTCTAATTTGTTTAATTTATTTCATGTTTTCAGCGCCAGGAGCCTACGAAAATCACGAAAAAAACACTTATTCCGAAAATCGAAACCAGAAACAAACCTGACGAATATAGACCGAAAATTGTCAACGAAATTCTAAAACCTGTCCAAAGAAATGCCAACATCAATAATGATTACAGTAACGACTATAATACGCTTCATGAACCAAAAAGCTTAGAAATTAACAATATTGGAAAAAACAAAGCCCATGAGGTATCAAAAGCTTATCTTCAAGTAGAAGAAATAGCCGTTTCGACACCTTTTATAACTGACCGAGCTATTACAGAAGAAGCTACTACAATAAACGAAGCAAATCCTTATTATGATTTCAATACTAATCCATTCGAGCAAGTCAAAGTTAACCATGTCAGTCCTCCGAGTTACAGAGAGGAATTACCAAAACCTGCCGAAATTATCAATGAAATTGAACTGAAACCAGTCGAAATAGAATACGTAGAACCTACTTTCATTAAAACTGCTCATAATGAGGATACAGTTCTTGTTAACCATATGAACGAAACAGCACATTATGATGCTTTTAGAACCAAAAGAGAAAAACCCGAGTCACCGTTCCATTTTACGCCAAGTTTGTATAGTGATACTAAAAGGGAAAAATTAGATTCGCCTTTCAATTTCATTCGGAGCGAGAGTAAAAGAGATGAAACAATATACTACACTCCAGATTTTGATAAAGAAAAAGTTGAAGTAGAATACAGCATTGATGACACACCAAGCTTAGACTATGTTTTGGATAAGTTTAAAAAGTACAAATCGTCTTTTGAAGAAACTAATTTGAAAAAAGCAAAGTCTGTTGCTGAATTAGACTTGGGTGATGCAGTTAAAGGAAAAGTTCACGATATGATAGTGAGAATGAAATCTGTGGACAGGAGTGCGGAAAAGAAAGAGGCGATTAGTGCGAAAGAGAGGCCCAGGAAGAAGTCAGTGTCGGAGAAAATTGCTTTGTTTGAGGTAAGATTTACATACATAAACGGCCTATATACGTCCCACTGCTGGGCACAGGCCTCACCTCAACTATGAGGTGGAATGAGCCATACTCCAACACGCGGGCTCAGTGCGGATTGTTGGAGGGGTGTAAGGTTAGTGAGCAACCTTAATGCCAGATGTTATCAAGCCGCCCTAGGGGCCTCTGACTAAGCTTAACGACTGACATCTGGCGACGTCAACCGGGACCAACTGCTTAACGTGCCTTCCGAAACACGGAGATGCCCGAAATACACATCACTAAATTTCGGTCGGAGTGGTCACCCATCCCATTTCCGACCCGGCGTGTGTTGCTTTACAACAGCGATCGTCGCCGATCACTGTCACAACTGCGCCACCGGCACCTCGGTTACGGGAGGTAAGATTTGGAACATAATTATACTTTAACAAACAAAAAACGTACATTAACCTTCACACGTCGCCTGTACTATGAAGTGGCGCGAGGCATACTCCAACAAGCAGCATCAATAAGGATATTATAATAAATAAGACGTAGATAGGTTAATTATGTTAAAAGTGTGGCACCCGAAATCAGAACTTCGAACACCTGAGCAAAGCGTTGATAGTTTGAGACGACACTGCGCAACATGCATGCTCTAGTAAATAATCATACTATCTTGTACACACGGTCAAATTATAGGTATGTACGCCAGGGGTCAATTTTCGACTTCGCATCAGTACTGACGTAACGTATAAATCATGGCTTCAGATATGTTTGACCAAAAGGGAATATGCACTTGTAACAGATGGGCGTGATATTATTTTTTGAGTAGTATTTTGAATTCTCATTACGTCTCTATCCATATTTCCTAATTTTATTTCTTTATAGATGAAAAAATAATTATTGAAAAGTCCAAAAAAAATTATGTGTAAAATTCAAAGTGGTTGAAACAGAGTGGGTGGAGTGTGACGTCACAGTCTAGGCGTATGTCACTGTCAAAAGCGCGACAAGAAAAAGAATTCAACAGTTTGTAGGTTACATTTGTATTGTCATAGACTCGCGTGACGTCCAAGTCCATGACCACTTAACTTTCAAAAAGTTTGAAATGTGTAACACTTTATAAATATACTACATTTTGCATTTTTGGTGATGAATATTATTGATCAGTCATAAAACGATCTAGGCTATCATAAAAAAATATAAAAAAGAACAGTGCATATTCCCTATTTGTACATAAACATCGTTTTGTAGCCCACTGTACTTTGCGGGGATTTACCTGCGGCCTCCGTTGAAGGAGTCAACATCCTAACCATTAGACATCATCAGTCATCATGTAAAAACTACGCCTTGTGTTATATAGTAAGTAGTAATTGTCGTCCAAACCGTGATGTTATTGTTAAAATTAAATATAGTTCAATGACTCCGTGAGACGAATTATGTGACCTTCCATCTAAATAGTTTTATTTGAACTAGCGTTTGTTAGCGACATTGTCTGTGTGAGTTTATTATATTTATTTTGTATGTGTAGATTGGGTTTCCATGACGAGTACATTACATTCCATTCAATGTAATCTTGTCAATCTTGTTAATAGAAACAGTCATTGGAATACCAAAAAAAGTTTTAAGCTGGCATCGAACCTGCGTCTTTTGCAAACCGGGCGGCTGAATCCTTAACAGGGATAGCCTTCCGGAAAACATCACTTCACATCTCGGTGCTTTACGCTTACTTTCACTCTGAATTAGCATTTTCTCTCATTTTGTATGTAAATAATTGAAAATGTTATTTGGCTTAGTTCTTGTCTCACAAATGACCACAGTCGCAAAGAAACTTAGTGGTAAGCTGCCGGTTTGCGTAAGTTGCGGGTTCGATCTCCGCCTGAAAGCTAGACTGAATGTTTTTTTCTGGTCTATTATACCTAGATAGACAGCTAAAAATAATGCTAAATATAGAGAATAATAAAAAAACAGACAAGTTCATGCAGACAAATGTTTTGTGTTGCGCGGGGATCGAACACTATAAGTGTCTATAAGTGTCTAGCTGTCCCGACAGCCTTCGTTCTGTTATCAAACATTCAGTGTGACGTGACAGTTGCTAAGAGAAAACTAAATTGGGGTTTTTACTATATTCCTAGCAGATCTTCATTTTTACTCACCTTTCCAACCTTCCCTGAACTTTCACAAACATTTCAAAACCAAAATTACCCAAATTTGTCCAGCCGTTCACGAGTTTTAGCGAGACTAACGAACACCAATCCATTTTTATTTGGATACAAATCAAACAAACAACCGCCTTTTTATACACCAGAAATAAATGCGGTGCGGTGTAAATAAAGAGGTGCGGTGACGCATACAATCAGTTTACCAAATTAAGAGCCCACTTGAAGGCTCGCATAAATGACGCTTACATCAATTACACAGCTGCCATTGAAAATTCAATAAAGGTGAACCCTCGCGGTTTTTGGCGTCACGTATCAGCACTTAGAACGAAAGGTGGATTTGAACCCAACGTTACTTATAAAGGTGAATCGTGCGCTGGTATCCGGGCGGCAGAAGCTTTCGCTAGTTTCTTTTCTAGTGTTTTTCAATCAGATAAACCTCGACTTGACTCAGGAAAGGTAATATCTCTTGATAATGGCAGTGACAGTAATTATATAAATATATCTAAAATAAGCCGTGGTGATGTAATTTATGGGATCAGCAAACTAAAGCCTAATAGTTCTATAGGTCCAGACGGTATTCCATCAAAGGTGATTAAGCAGGCGAAATACCAACTTTGCGCGCCCCTCTGCCACATTTTGAATTTGGCATTGGAGTCCGGTGTGTATCCTAGCTCGTGGAAAGTCTCGAGGGTAACCCCAGTACCCAAGACCTCAAACAAGACCTTAGTTGAAGAGTACCGCCCGATTGCCATTATGACATCCCCAGCCAAGGTCTTCGAGAGTATTTTGCATAGGTACGTGTTTGATCAAGTAAACAAATATCTTTGTAACGAACAACACGGCTTCAGGAGTAGGAGATCAGTTGAAACCAATCTTCTTACTATTGTAAATTTTATATCTAGCCAGCTCGACGCAAAGCATCAAGTTGATGTATTGTACTTCGACTTTAAAAAAGCGTTCGATAGGGTTAATAACGACGTGCTATTGGAGAAACTTGTGAGCATAGGATTTGCTCCAAAAATAGTACATTTGTTTGCAGACTATTTGCGCGATCGGAAGCAATACGTAAGACTTGGTTTGTACGAATCCGTTCCTTATCACATGTGTTCCGGTGTGAGTCAGGGATCTATCCTTGGCCCTCTGTTATTCCTGATAATGGTCAACGACATACCATCAGTTGTCAACACGGCCAAATGCTTGCTTTATGCTGATTATCTGAAGCTGTACGCTGCTATTAATTCCAAATCAGTCTGCGAGGCCCTACAACAAGATATAGATGCGATCTATGTATGGAGCCGCACCAACATGATGGAATTTAACGTTAGCAAATGTTGTGTAATGACTTTCGGTCGGATGAGGCATACTATAGAATTTGATTACACACTAGATGGCACTGTGATTCCTAGGAAATCTAGTGTGAAAGATTTGGGGGTCACATTTGATCGTGAGCTAACATTCAACTCACACATTGCAGCATTGGCTGCAGAGTCTTACAGGCGGTTGGGGTTTGTACTTAGAAACTCTTGTGATTTCAAGAATCTTCATGTAGTTAAACTGCTTTTTAGCGCTTTGGTACAAAGTAAGCTGGAGACTGCTGCTTGTGTATGGAACCCGCATGAAGTTTCCTACACTTTGGCACTTGAGAAGGTACAAAAGGCATTCCTTCGATTTTTATACAAAAGGCAATTCGGCTACTACCCCTTTCTGTATCCTACAAAATTTATTTTAGGATGTCTAGGATATAATTCGTTGGAAGTGAGGCGTAAGTATACCATGCTTGTTATGGCAATTAAAATTTTGAGAGGGAAGGTTGACGCCATAAATTTACATGAGGAGCTGTGCAAATTGTTTGCCCCAAATAAATACTTTAGAAACAGGCACCATAGATTACTAGCTGTGCCTACATGTCGGACAGTCTCCCATGCGCAGTCGCCTCTACCCTGGGTCCTCAGTTCTTTGAACTCCCTGCTGGATAAGAATCCTGGATGTGATTTGTTTGTTGATGAATGGAAAGATATATTGTCGGTGTGTTTGATGTTCTGTGAGAGATCTGCATGACTGTGTGTCCCGAATAAATTATAAACTTTAATTATTGTAATTGTTATGATAACGTTATAATTGAAGTATAAATAAATAAATAAATAAATACTTCCCACTGCTGGGCACAAGCCACACCTATTATGACTTTATCAGCAGTTATCAAGCAGCCTAAAGCCCTCCGACTAGGCTTAACGACTGTCAATCAGTGTAGATCCTAAAGTTATTGGTTATTTGGCTTGTAACAATGTACTCATTGTATTGAAACCGAATAAAATGTAAATAGTTGGGTGTCTCTAAAACACTGATTTTAACTTTTAAAAAAACTATACATTCCTGAGTAGATATCTTTACAAGGATCAAACTATTATTAATAGCTCGTTTTAGCGATCTTGAATATTTGTTTAAAAATTAAGTCATTTTGTGAAAAAACTGAGTTACTGCATTTTTTATTATGATGGCAGGTAGGTAGGTAGATATCGCGATCCCGATCGCTGTCCGAGCTATTTCCGACCTTGAAACAAGCATTTTAAAGTAGAAAATTGGACAGCGCTTGGTTGTAGTGGAGACGATGTTCGCGCCAAATTCTGACAACGTTTTTTTTTGCACCAAAAAGGTGACATCCTCTTTTTGAGTGAATTTGTCTATTGAATGCTTTATTAAAAATGTATGAGGAGAACAGGAGAACTCCTAAGTTTCAATCGTACCTCTATCTTTGTCTTGTCTCTGTCTTATCGTGATTTGAATCTTTTAAATGTATTTGGACCTTAAAGTTTATAAATACGGGGAGCTCAAGCCTGCCCAGCATTCATTTTTCAATTGTGCGAACGAACAAGTCGAATGGCCCCTAGAGGATCCGTATATCCGTATGAAGTGTTTGAGTGAATCCGTAATAGTTTTGTTCTGAAGTGATTTCTGTAATTATTTTCATCGGTAAAGGTCATAGCCCATTATACCAGCACGGCACAGCACGGCGCCAACCCAGCAATTGTCTTGCCATTCAAATTTGAACCTTAAGTTGTAAGGTCGCGAGCTGCGTGTTGATTGGTGTAGTGTAGGAAGCAAGCACGCTGACCGTTGGCTCGCGCATATTTATATTGGAAAGTATATTGTACCGCTAAAGATATTTAAAAGAGGAAGATACGTTATGTCAGTACTGATACGAAGTTGAAAATTCCCCTGATGTACGTACCTTTGATTTGACCGTGTGTGCAAGATAGTATGATTATTTACTAGAGCGTAAACGAGGCAGATACATGTTTCGCAGTGTCGTCTCAGACTGTCAATGCTTTGCTCCGGTGTTCGAAGTTCTGATTCCGGGTGCCACTTTTTTAACACAAGTAACCTATCTACGTCCTTTTTTATTATGATAAAACTCACAACTTAATGCTCTGAATGGCAAGATATTTGCTGGGTCGAAACCAGGCAGTTGCGTTGTCGGTATATTGGACAATAACCTTAACTTCGCTAACTTTTGTCACGCTCTCGATAAGGTTGTGTATCAGCGTTGCCAATTTCCGTCATCACTCAGTCATTATCGTCATCCGTCATTATCGTCACTGCATACATATCTTCACCCCAAAAAGAAGATTCAGGATCTATTCACCTGGGTCAGGAATCTGTCGTGCAGTAATGGGGTCCACTGCATTCGTGCTCACCACGTGGCGCCACTGGCGAAGTAAGGTCTCACTGTCAAAGTTTGTTA
Source organism: Udea ferrugalis (assembly GCA_950022985.1). Lineage (NCBI taxonomy): Eukaryota > Metazoa > Arthropoda > Insecta > Lepidoptera > Crambidae > Udea > Udea ferrugalis. Next base: position 6,143,356 of record OX465545.1, read on the forward strand.
TAATTTAGTGACATAGGAATTCAATGCTTTGCTCAGGTGTTCGAAGTTCTGATTTGGTGCCACTTTTTTAGCACAGGTAACCTATCTACGTCTTTTTTATTATAATATCATTGACTCTACTCGCAGCTCGCGTCTTTACCTCAAGTTGTAAGATAATTGCTGGATTGGAGTCGTGCAGGTGCCGTACTGCCAAAGTGTGCTATGAGCTTTACCCTTTGTTTAGATATAATCAAAAATATTAAAATTAGCTTTATTAGGTCGAATTTTCAAATTTAAAATCGATGCGAATAGTGAGTGAAATCGGATTGTAGATTCGGATTCATTCTGATTTTGTTGCGAATGAGTGCCACCACACATATATAAACACAGAAACACCCAAATCAATACAGACTAAAGTTTTGTACTGTGCGGGATCGAACCCGCGACGTCTGGTGTAATAACCTACTTCTAACCATTACACTAAATCATATACCTTAAACAAAACCTATTAAAAACCTAGTTTCATCTTTACCGAAAGTCAAATATTTGCAATAATGTTTCTTTCGAGTGTTTATGGTATATGCCTAAACATTGGTAAAACAAACCTGGCTGCCAGGTAAATTATACCAGAAAAATTTGGTCTCGGTAGCAGTGGTTAGTGCAGTCACCCGGTTCGCGAAAGACGCCGGTTTGATTTCTGGTTTTCCTATCTTGACTAGCTTTTTTATCCTTAATTGGCAAAAATACTGTACGTTACCTATCTTGGGTCTTTCCAAGTATTTTGCGGTATAATATACCGGTCAAGCGATGTGCAAACATTTAGCTCACTATTTAAATATTACTCAATCACAGAAAAGGTCAAACACGATGTGACGTCACATCATCACCAGTGATATTACAATAAAAAAGACGTAGATATGTTATGTCTAAAATTGTCCCCTGGCCTTACCTTACCATACGGAGGTGCCCGTGGCGCAGTTGTGACAGTGATCGGCGACGATCGCTGTTGTAAAGCAACACACGCCAGGTCGGAAATAGGATGGGTGACCACCCCAGCCGAAATTTAGTGATGTGTATTTCGGGCATCTCCGTGCTTCGGAAGGCACGTTAAGCAGTTGGTCCCGGCTGACGTCGTAGATGTCAGTCGTTAAGCATAGTTGGAGGCCTTAGGGCGGCTTGATAACATCTGACATCAAGGTTGGTCACTAACCTTGAGCCCCTCCAATAATCCGCACTGAGCCCGCGTGTTGGAGTATGGCTCAAAGCACCTCATAGTTGAGGTGAGGCCTGTGCCCAGCAGTGGGACGTATATAGGCCGTTTATGTACGTACCTTTAACTTGACCGTATGTACAAGATAGTATGATTAATTACTAGAGCGTAAACGAGACAGATACATGTTGCGCAGTGTCGTCTCAAACTGCCAATGTTTTGCTCAGGTGGTCGAAGTCCTGATTTCGGGTGCCACTTCTTCAGCACAAGTAACCTATCTACGTCTTTTTATTAAACTATCATTGATGATAACCGAATTCCATGCAGACGAAGCCTCGGAACGAAACTTAGTTGCTTATTATAGCAATTCAATTGCTAAAAATAACTAAAACGTACAGTTTACGATTTTATTATATATAGAGGTTGTGTGTCACAATTACTACCTATTCGTAAACAATCATAGTGAATTGTAGTCGCATTTTTTGGTCGAAGTGCGTAGTTAGCTTTGAACAGTCGAATGAATATAACGCTATGTATTGGGTTCTGAGTTTAATTTTTTCGATGTTTATAACAACACGTCTTTCCTGTGTAAGTAATGTAGTTTAATTAATATAAAAGTGACATGATAATTTGAATAAAATTAGAAATAAGAGAGCTTTTTTAGTACTCGTTGCGTGTGATAATTTCAAAGACTATTCTTAAGGAAGTGAAGTGAGTTATTTTTGAAGTTAAGGAAAACTTAGCAGTGTAATCTTAAGATGGTAAGATTATTACAAATAGAACGATATTTAAGTTTTACGTAACTTCTGTTGGAAAACGAAACTTTTTGCTATTTTCGTTGGTAATTATTTTTTTATCTGTGCACGGCGCGAAAAGGAAAACATTGCCATGTAAAACTTTAAAAAGAATAGACAATTTGTTGACAAGTAAACTGCCTTTTTACCCTTTTGCCTTTTAGAAGGAGGGTTATGTTTTCCAATTTTTTTTTTTCACTAAAGTATCTAAAAATGCAATCGGGTATGCCGACTTGCCGACTTCACTGTTTTTGGGTTTTTACATTACACAGAAACGCAGTGGGGTTTTGTTTTAATAATGTTACTTTTTTTTAGTATGTAAAGTTAGCACCAAACCATCTTAATACATCAAGATATTATTATTAATATTATCTGTCTGTGAGACCTCCTTGAAGAGACCTAAGTTGTAGGGGATTGAATTAATAAATAATCGGAGACTTCTGGGTCGCTATGGTTAGGCCTTGGTGGCATCTGACAACAAGATTTTCACACCAATCTTACACAAGTTTATGACCTGCTATGCTATTCCGGCGGACGCCAAAACTCACTTCGCTCGTGTGAGTGAACTTTAAAATTCAATTTCTTTGCAACTGTGGTCGTTTGAGGGAAAATAATTAAGCCAAATAACATTTTTTAATTATTTACACACAAAATGAGAGAAAATACTAATGTAAAGCGTATTGATGATTGAGGTAAGCGTGAAGCACCGAGATGTGAAGTGATGTTCGATGTGCACCGCCGGAATAGCAGGGCTGACTGGAAATCGACGCTGCGACTATTCTGTTTTTATTTTTATTTACAGCAGCAATTTAGTTTTTTTTAAATAATTCACTGTGTTTCTTTCGTTTTCAGGGCAAACTCTCCATAAACCCTTTACACAACGTCTCCTCCCGCTCAGTCAAGACGGCCCCCAAGGTAGCTGATGTGACTATATCCCCTGAACTGTACCAGCAGAAGGTGTCTGAACTCTCCTCAGCCAAACTACAGTATGGTAGAGCGACCAACATGACGTATTTAGTTCTCGGGAATGGACAAGAGATGCCGCTGTTAGGCATTGGGACTGCTTTGGTGAGTAAAAGAAAAAAAACGGATGAATCTGTTTGAATTTAGGACTTTTTTGTCGGGTGTGTCAGTTTTTATGCTTATAAAATGGAACATTGTACGTTTTTGTGAAGATTTTTTGCGATCATGATCGAAACGAAATCGTAGATTTTTTTATGTACCTATCTAAGTTTAAGCTCGATTATTTTTCATCTACTTAATTGGCCGGATGTCGCAGGCAATAGGGAGGCATGGAGAAGTGGAAGAGAGGCTTTTGCTCAGCAGTGGGATCAAAACGGCTAACATAATAGTAATAATAAAAAGCTTAAGAGTAGTTTAAAAAATATTTATGAAATGAATGAATGTATTCGGGTAGAGTTTGAAAACTGAGTTTTCAGAGAAAGCCTTAAAGTTAATAATAATTTCGCGGATAAAATTTGAGAAAATATTTAAAATCATTATTTTAAATATTTTCTTGTTTCTTTTATGCGCGCTTTTTTTTTGCTATATCTTACTGGCTTTTGTAAAAACGAATACTCTGCTATAATTTATTGATTAAAACTGAGATACTGACTATTTTTGCTGATGTAGATACGAACTGAGGTATTTTTTTCCTGACAGCCCTGTATTTATTATTTACTTTCCTTGTATTCGGAATGAAAGTAGAGTGTATAACTCGGATGAAAGACCCATTTCACCCTCGAACTATTGATGCTCAATGTGTCACTTTCGACCCCTGCTTAACAATCTACTAGGTATTCAAAATGCTAAGTAGGGGCTAATAGGGAAAATGCATTTGAAACAGATGAGGGTCATATTAATTTTTAGTATTTTTTGAATTCTTATTACGTCTCTATCAATATTTCATTTTTTTTTCTTTGTCGATGTTGAAAAAATATAGAAAAGTGCAGAAAAATGTGGGAAATTCAAAGCTTTTGAAACAGAGTGGATCGAGTGTGACGTCAAAGTCTACGCGTATGTCACTGTCAAAAGCGCGACAAGAAGAAGAATTCAACAGTTTGTAGGTTACATTTGTGTTGTCATAGACTTGCGTGACGCCGAAGTCTATGACAACCAAGCGCGGCATAATGGCGGCGTTTGAAACGCTTGAAAACGTTTGAATTTTTTTACAATTTATACACTACATCTTGCATTTTTTGTGATGAATATTACTGATCAGTCATAAAACGATATAAGCTATCATAAAAATACATAAAAAGAACAGTGCATATTCCCTATTGCCGAATGCCATGGCCAGAAAGCTATATGGCCTTATTCCAAGGCCCGGCGCCCATTATCGGCATCGGTGCGACTGAGGATTTTAGGCAAATAGCAATATACTATAACATAATGGCAATAAAGTAGAAATACCCGTGATTATGTGGTCGTAATAACAAAAATACCGCTTCGGTATGCTTGAGGCTGCTGTATCGGCAGCCTTGAGAATGCTTCGGTATGCTTCGGCATCCTTCGGTACGCCGCCGGCGCCGAGGCAACACTCGGGGGATAGCGGTGCGGCATCCTTAAGGATGCCTCGTCATCCCTAAGAACGTTGCAGCATGCCAAAGCAAATTGCCGATAGTGTGCGCTTGCATGTAGGATGCCGAAGGATCCTTTTCCTTGCCGATGCCGATAATGGGGGCCGGGCCTTACACGCCACTGTTCATTTTCAGCTGGACAAGCAACTGACTCCTCACATCGTTGGAGCTGCCATAGACCTGGGCTACAGGGCGATAGACGCCGCCTACATCTACGGGAACGAGCGGGAAGTCGGAGACGCCATCAGGGCCAAGATTGATGATGGAACTGTCACCAGGTATGGCTGCTGCTAAGGCCCTTGCGCAAAATGAACTTACGTTGGTCAGCAGCATCAGCGTCAGTTAGCATTTTCCATGCAGTATCTTCACTAAAGATCTGAAAACCAGAAAAAGACATTTAGTCATCTTTCAAATGCTAAAACAAGTCCAAAATGCGGACTCAATGCTAGTAGCATCACTCTGCCAGCCAAACCATTGGGCGATACATAAATGCTGTTGGCAGTGCAAAGTCCTAAATTATAGCCATGTTTTATGTTTTAGGAAAGAGCTGTTCGTCACCAACAAGCTGTGGAGTACCTTCCACCGCAAGGACTTGGTGGAGGTGGCCTGTCGAAAGTCCCTGGAGGTCATGGGTCTGGACTACTTCGATCTGTACCTCATTCACAACCCTCTGTCCTTCAAGGTAAGGTCTTTAATTCACCTGTCTCAATATTTGTCCCTGTTGTATGTAACCCTGAGATCATGCAAAGGGAGTTAACGTTAAAGGCTGAAATGGCAACGCCATTTTGGTGTATTTTTTCGCTGTTATTTCCATCAATGTTCAGAATGATCCAACGAACACCGAACGCTGTCCAAACCAAGTTACAAGTAGAGTTAGGTACAGATAGAGTATGCCTCTTCGCTGACGTTAAGTCCAACATTTGAACTCTATAAATTAAGCTACCTACAAAAAAAAAGTTTTTTTTTTCGATACCTAATTATGTAGGTACCTATCTATATTTATTTATCCGTTGTCTTGTACCTATCCCATAATGCAAGCCTTGCTTAGTATGGGCACAAAATAGTCTAATTATTTTGTGGCATGGGTGGTATGGTCCGGGCGGCGCTGTGGGGAACAATGTCCACTGTTTTTAAATCTACAAAGCTCTTGAAATAAAAATTGCAATGTCTTTTTAAATTACCAGGAAGGCAGCGACCCCATCCCCAAGATAGCCAACGTGATCCAGTACTCGGACTATGACTATTTAGACGCCTGGTACGGCATGGAACACCTGGTCGCGAAGGGTCTGGTGAAGAGCATCGGCATCAGCAACTTCAACTCTGTCCAGGTGCAGCGGGTAGTGGACAAGGCCAGGGTCAGACCTGTCATCAATATGGTAAGACTTCGTTATGTACAAACCCCTTTAGATTTAAATGACCCACCTAGTCACTGGTCTGGCTTCAGTTTGTCGAAGGACTATGGAGCATAGTGTCTTAGAAGTCAAACTGATTAGCCACGACACTAACTCAGATCTACGCTCCAGAACCCAAATAGCTGATGTAGGAAGAGCCGCTGCCAAGCTAAAAGGGGATAGGGCTGGACAAGTCTGCAGGATGCCGGACTATTTGTGGGCAAAAGCAAATACAGAGTGGGCCCCTCGCAAGTACTTCCGACGACCTGGCAGACCAAGGCGCAGATGGCGTGACGAGCTGGACACCTTCGTAGGGAACTCTGAAATATCCGTGCACCTAGCTCGATGGCGTTATGCGAATTAGAACAGTACTAGATAGGCGAGAACGGGGCGAGGTGCGGGGTAGCGCGATGGGGAGGCGGGGTGCACAGATATTTCCGATGGATAGTAAATATAATTTTGACTTGACCTTTTTGGTGCTTTTGACTGGCTGATAACGTTTATTCTGTTGAACTCTTGAGGCTGTATTATAGTAGTACCCACGGATTTTTGCAAAAATAATGTTTATTATTATTATTATCTATTGATCTCTGCTGAGATGATCTCACTGTACGTACAGCATTTGAGCCCAGTAGGCCTTAGGGCGGATTGCTTACATATGGCATCATCAACCTTCATCACCAACCTTACACCCCTTCCAACAATCCGCATTGAGCTCGCATGTTCATAAGGCTTGTGCCCTGGACCTAAAGACTGCAAATTTTCTTATATTTTATGAATTATTCATTTACAGGTGGAATGCCACCCCTACCTTTCCCAGCAACGTCTCGACGACTTCTGTGCGGAGCGGAACATTAAATTGCTGTGCTTCGGCGTCCTGGGGTCCAAGGGTACCCCACAGGAACTGAAGAGTTCCGCGACTTGTGCCATCGACGATCCTCTGGTGCAAGTTATGGCGGCGGGGTTAGGAGTTACCCCAGCGCAGCTGTTGATCAGGTAATGTGAAATGGTTGTGGTGCGATTGTATGCCCGTTATAGAAAATCAAAAAATATTAACTTGGTCGGGCAGGGTTTATAGCAAGCTGGTCGGTCACCACCAATCCAATTTTTGATGTATTTTGCTGAATTGAGAGCAGAATTAGAATTGATTTGTTTGCAAAAAATAACTTATACTTTATTCTGAATTTCTGGCTGAGAACCAGTGTTTTGCTCCATGAGCTTAAAAAATCCACTAAGGCATTGGTTTTGCATCATAGCGACACACATCTATGTATTTTTGGCGTTGATACTAATGTTATTTACTTCTGTTGTTATTTACACTCTTTGTTATTTTTGTTATTTCTTTTAGCTTTTTTATGAATTTTTTTGTTTCAACAACAACTGACGTGGAAATAAAAATACTATGAAATACTTGAAAGAATGCATCTTTCCTTAGATACCAGATCGAGGAAGGCCGAGGAGTGGTGGTGAAGGCGTCCAGCGGCTCACGGCTGTGGGACAACCTTCAAGCGCTGAACTTCAACCTCACCGAGCCACAGGTGGACGCGCTAAGAGCCCTGAATAGGAACAAGCGAGCTTTTACCTCCAAAGGGTAAGTTCCTGTAAGGGCGCCACCTTTTGTGGAAGTATGGACGGCTGCAGAATTAAGTGACCCATCTCAATAGCGACATCTGCTCTTTTAGGCGGCAGGAAATCGCTTAAAATTCACTATGACAGTGAATTTTTCAACCACACGTTCTGTCACTTATAAAATTGAAACAAAAAGTCAAAAAATAACTCTATGAATACCCAATAAAGTATAGCTATGTTTTTCTTTTGCAGCATGGGAGAAACACACAAGAACTACCCCTTCAATATTCCTTTCTAGTGGTTGGCGAATATTCCACTGATAGCTATGATCATACTTCAATGTCGCCTATTATTTTGAGAGAAGGCAATAATGTAAAAGAACAACTTTAGCTTAAAAACAATAGGTTTTAAGTCACACAACGAAATAAAATTATTGGCTTTTAATTTACTAGCTGCCCCGACAGACGTTGTTCTGTTGTCAATCCTTGACAGGTAAAAAGGTGGTTGCTAAGGAAAACTAAATTTGTTGTGCATTTTCTCATGTCTACTCACCTTTTAAACCTGGACCTTCACAGATATTTCATAACCAAAATTAGCCAAATCGGTCCAGCCGTTCTCGAGTTTTAGCGAGACTAACGAACAGCAATCCATTTTTATTTATAGTGATATTTTTATCAGATGAACAACAGTAATCTTCATCTAAATTGTGACATACCTTTACTTTCAGTATGTTATTTCATTTGCAAAGGATGTCATATTAAATTGCCTTCTCTTAAAAATCTACTTCATATTGTACCTACATACTAAATTTAGGGTTAAGCATCACAATGTTTCCTGGATATGCCTTTTGTATTAATTAAGTATTAATGTTTTTTTTATTAAATTATGATTATTTTATTGTATAGACTAATATCAAGAACCTCTGCAGAACTTATCGAGGCAATTTTATGGCAATTTTCAATTCGGGCCAACAATACAGTCAGCTAATAAGCAAACTAGCAAATCGGACCGTAGCCATATTGTAACACAATCGCGCGTGAATTCGCCGGTAGAGGCGCTAGTGTAGGAGTGCAGTCTCGAAAATTGCACGCAATGTCGCTTACACTCACCGTAATAGCCAACTTCGGTAACTAGACCTTACTTGCCGAGTGACGTCAACTACGGTCCAACTAATTTAAGAAATACACTTTGACAGATGTCAACGTCATTAGAAATTTTACTTCAATCCAATAGAAATAAGATTCACCAGCAGTAGCTTGACTTTTGAGCCTGACAGAACACTTGTTAGCATTGCAATAAGTTCAATTTCCAATGACACTGGCAGCTGTCAAAATGTATGTCTTAAATTATTTAGACTGTAGTGGACACATACACAGTAGCCCTATGTAATCACTTCGGGTCCAATACCTAACGATTGACCGTGTACTGTACGCTTAAGAATGCGTTAGATGATTGAATATATTTGTCGACTACCGGACGTTTCAAAATCCAAATGCCAAAAGCACAGTTATGCGTTATTGTTGATGATTGAATTTCACATTCCAATAATTGAGCTAATAAAATTAGGATTATTTAATTAAGATGAATCGTACAGTTAACAGCACATCAGGTTAACCCATTTCCGTTTTTTCTCTCGCTCTTGCCAAATGCTATTTCTTTGCAATAGAGCAAGGAGACCTGAAATGACCAGAAATGGGTAGAGTGATGTGGCGTCCACCGTACATATGTGAAAATTAACATAATATGTACATAGAATAATAAAAAACTATTTTCTGATATTGTTATTTTATTAAATTATTACAAAAATACATTGACAACAATCCTTAAAATTAATCTCATGATAAGCGTCACATTTAGTGTAAAATAACATTGATTTTTAACAATTCGATCGACATTATTTTTGAAGGCGCTAAGTTAAATTTGTGCCAACTTTCTAATTACACAATAAAACAGAATAAAAATAAGTGAAGACTACATTTTCGGCACTGGTTTCTTCAGTAATCCTGAAAAACAAAGAAACAAAGTTTTTAAAACGTATGTGACGTACCCGTAGCGCAGTTGTGACAGTGATCGGCGACGATCGCTGTTGTGAAGCAACACACGCCGGGTCAGAAATGGGATGGGTGACCACCTCGACTTCTCCGTGCTTCGTAAGGCACGTTAAGCAGTTGGTCCCGGTTGACGTTGCTAGATGTCAGTCGTGCATCCCAGCCAGAGGCCGGCTTGATAACATCTGACATTGAGGTTGCTCACTAACCTTACACCCTCTCCAACAATCCGCACTGAACCCGCATATAGGCCGTTTATGAAGATTTTTCATTTTGAACTACGGTCAGTACACTATTCCATATATGGACATCACACAAGAGGGAAAGAGACGGAGATATGCCCAAGATTTGATCCCAAAACCAAACCGAAAACTACACCACCACACCCTTTGTTCTTGGTTTGCCTAAAACGCAATTGGTCTAAATCGCGTTTAGCCTAAAATTTTTTTTTCAATAGTTTTAAGACTAAGTCTATCAACTACCTATTTCGCTTTAAACCTACTACGCCGTATACCTATTTAGCAGACTGCCTTAGTCTTTATATGACTATATCGCGTTTCGCCTAAAAATGCAATTCAAGAGACAATAAAGAAAAGCCAATGTCCATTCCTATAAATAATACATAACATTACATAACCGGCCTATATACGTCCCACTGCTGGGCACAGGCCTTACCTCAACTATGAGGTGGAACGAGCCATACTCCAACACGCGGGCTCAGTACGGATTGTTGGTGGGGTGTAAGGTTAGTGAGCAACCTTAATGTCAGATCTTATCAAGCCGCCCTAAGGCCTCTGACTAGGCTTAACGACTGACATCTAGCGACGTCAACCGGGACCAACTGTTTAACGTGCCTTCCGAAGCACGGAGATGCCCGAAATATACATCACTAAATTTCGGTCGGCTGGTCACCCATCCCATTTCCGACCCGGCGTGTGTTGCTTTACAACAGCGATCGTCGCCGATCACTGTCGCAACTGCGCCACGGGATATTTAGTTATTTAGCACCAACTTTACTCCACTAGCCAGTGCAAAAATGAGGCAGGACTATTGAAATCGAAAAAAAAGATTACTTAGGTATATACAGATAGAAACATTTTTTTTTAAATTCTCATCCTGGAATACAAAAATTTAATTTGTTAGAAAAAAATAATTTAGATTTCGTTCTTCATGTTCGAGGATCGAAACCCTAAAATGCTACGATTAGAAATTTAGTCCTAAAGCGATTTAGTCCAAATGCGTTGTTGTCCATATGCGTTGTAGTCCTACAGCGTTTTAGTCCTAATGCGTTTTGGTCTTAATGCGTTGTAGTCCTACAACGTTTTAGTCTTAATGCGTTATAGTCCAATAGCAATGTAGGCTTTGTACCTTCTTAGACTAATTGCGTTTTAGGCAAACCAAGAACAAAGGCACCACACCACTGCCAAAAGCGGGAAATTTTAGTTTTCAAAATTTATGTAAAGTAGGCGATAAAAGTGGATGAAGCTTTATAAAAATAAAATAGTGGTTTGTTGCGTGCCCAAATATAAAACGAATCATAGAAATGATCCAGAAATGCAAAAGTTTTACAGGTAAATACAGAAAGTAATTGGTTTTTTCAAACTATGTTTTGAGCAATTATTTTCACTACCCAGTTCAATTAATTCATTTCAGCTATCATTATATTAGTTCCTCATGCTGCATAAGTTATTATTTCAGAAATTAAATAAGAATTGAAAAATATTTTGTGTAAAAACTGAATTGATTCACGTACGATAGGGATGTACAAAATGAAGAATGACACATATCGATATACGTAGTCGATATTTTTTTAACAGCTGAAGTCATGGCCCAGACTAGAAGCTTAATAAAACTACCAAACAATAACAATCAATACTTGGCGCCATTTTTGAGCAATTTACCGATCATAATGACCACTACCGTACTTGTTTGAAAAAGCAGATAATTAAAATTTATTTATTTTTCTAGGATACCAAGACCACCGTGTTCTTATGTTAACAAAGACTATATGCCTAGGCCGAAACAAGAAAATCAATTTAAATCTACAGAGTACGGGCCAACAAAATACTATTTAAACCAGTCCTAAAAAAAGGATAATAATAGGCTAGACGACTGTATTTTTTTTTTGTTTATTATCGAAAGACGTTACATTTATGAACGGATTGCGTTCATAAATGTAACGTATGTAATGTAAAAGAATCACTGCTATAATATTAATACTACCCGAGATATCACAATTTGAATTGCACATTTTTGGACTTGCCTAAAAACGCTCCATTCAAACGTGTCCTAAATTATGACGTCACACTAACGTAGTTATAAGGAGCGCGTAAGAAGTTTGTACGACAGCTATATTAAATATTGCGTTTATGAAAATGGTCTTTTAACAAAATTGCTTCCTAATAGTCTCTGTTTGAAAATGGTATTATTTTTTTACAAAATATGTATACTTTCGAAATGGACTTGCCCACCCAACTTTGAAGGCCTATTGTGGCTTCATACTGAATCAAATTTTGATTGTGGTTTCACAAATCCATTTGATTTTAATGATTTTATTTGGTAAACATCAAATAACACGCAAAATGCATCATAGTCGTCTACCCTATTGATGGTGTTTATATTATTTCATCTCGTAATTGATGTTTAGATATCATAAACAATGTAACGAGTAAACCTAATAAATAATAAAGAACCTCAGCCTTTTATTTTCAAGAATACGAGTATACCTTTATTCATTTTTGTTCGTGATTTCGATAATCTGTTAGATTGTTATGGAAAGTACCAACACTATTGTGCTAAATGACAGCAGATGTCAACGCATACATAGACAATCACTCACACATGCGCAATTCAGTTTTTGGAACGTTTTTAGAGGCGCTTTATCAATCTATTACTTTACATCATTGGGTAATACCATAGACCTTACAGCCACAAGACCTGTTGTTAGATTTCTTGTATGAAATTAAGCGTGTAAACTACCTAAGGCGGGGGGCAACGTCACTGATTAGTCAATACCCTTATAGCCCAATCAGTGACGTTCTCCTAATTTGCACAGCCCAAACTTCCCAAATAATTATCTATCAAGCCTTGTGGTTGACTGGTGGAGAATGCTTCTAGGCGTTAAGTCCACCAATTGCGCTCTTTATTTGTGATTTTGTGCAATAAAGTATTAAGTAAATATTTTCGAATATCCGTGTTTCGTTAAACAAGCAAAAATCTCCCATTGGTTTATTTCCATTATTGGTTTATTTAGAATAGCTTATTTTAGAAGTATGCCTTTCTCTCAAATTATCATACTACCTTATTATGAACTACGCTATTAATTTTACACTATACAGGGACACTAACCTTTACTCGAACTCATTTTTTCTTGTGCCTTTATGTAAACACATTTCAGTATGACGATCAAAAATCTTTTTAAGGTTGGTTTCTACAACCCCGGGTCCCTTGGTAATAATCACGACGAACTTATTCTTGCCGTAGTTGATCATTCAATAGATATTCTAGCAATCAATGAGACATGGTTGCGACCTAATGAAGTTGATAAAGCCCCTTCTCTACCCGGTTACACTCTCCGCAGCGTCCCACGTCCTGCCAGCGTCCGTAACGGCCGCGGTGGAGGCGTTGCTTTCTACGTCAGGAAGGGTATTCGAGCGAGGATCTGTGATCACCCAGTTTATGATCCAGTTGAACAGATGTGGTTGCGTCTTAGTATTAACGGCATAAAAGTTATTTTAGGAACGGCATATCGCCCAGATTGGCTTAATGTTCTGGTTTAAGAACTTTATTTACTCATAAAGAATTTACATTCACTTATAATGAATATGGTTGGTGGTATATATATGGTTAGTGTGACTTAAATTACTTAAATTCTACAAATTTTTTTTTGATGGGCGGCTCGTACCATACATTAATTAATTAATTAAATTACATAAAATGATTTCTTCCTCACCATAAACATGATTATAATAACAATTGAAAATAAAATATAAAATACAGTAAAATAGGTATGTAGGTATAGGTAGGTATAACGACATTCACATCAGCAAAAATAGGCTTGGAATCGCAATAATGGCAATGTTGATACTTTTTTCAACGCATTGACTGACTCTGTGAGTTCCTTGGGTCAATGTGATAATTTAATAATATTGGGTGACTTTAATATTGACTTGTTTAGTACAAATAGTTCAAACTATGTAAAATTTTATAATTTTTCTAAAATTTTTAATTTGAATCAAATGGTAACTTCACCAACTCATTTTACCGACCATGGCCAAACGTTGATTGACCTAGTGTGTACTGATGCTCAGGTTCGTAACATAGAGACGGAGGTCATTGGAAGTAAGCTACACAACCATGCATTTATATCCTGCGAGCTTAATTTTAAAAAACCTAAAATACCTCCTAAAATAATTAATTTCAGACCTCTCAAGAACATTATTGATTCTGATTTTGAAATTGCGCTGAAATCTACTCCATGGGATAATGTTTCTAGTATGTATAATGTTAACGATATGGTCTTAGAATTTAGCACCTTGCTATTAAACCTATTTGATTCTTTTGCCCCTAAAAAATCTATTAAAGTTAAGTGTAGCTCATTACCTTGGGTAACTAGTAACATCAAGCTGATGATGAGATTAAGAAACGCAGCGCACATGAGGTACCTTTTCACAAGGCAAGATACTCACAAAAAGTACTACTTGGATTTGAAGAAATTCGTCAGTTCTTCAATAGATCGTGAAAAACGAGCATATTTTAAATTTAAAATTGATGGGTTTAGCAATGATTCTAAAACTCTTTGGAAGAATCTAAAGTCTAACGTGCTTCCACCAAAAATAGATACAGAACTTCCCACCCATCTTAATTCTGCAGAGGATATCAATAAACATTTCATAGATTTGCCTGGTTCTGACAATTCTAATGTTTCATATCATTCTCTCTTTCAACTCCACAGGTATAGCTCTCCCGTTTTCTCCCTTAAATGTGTTAGTCGTGACGAAGTTTCTAAAATTATTCACTCGCTGAAATCCAACGCTGTAGGCTCTGACGAAATTTCCCTAGACATGCTGTTGATGACCCTTCCTAACACTCTCGATATAATCACTTCGTTAATTAACAGATCCATTATTACTTGCACATTTCCGGATACTTGGAAAACAGCTATAGTTAAGCCCCTACCTAAAATCGCCAACCCTACAACACACAAGGATTTGAGGCCTATTAGTATCCTACCCTGTTTATCCAAAATTTTAGAAAAAGTAGTGCATCAGCAACTTAATGACTACCTTGAAATGAATGACATTCTGCCACAGGCCCAATCTGGTTTTCGAAAAAATAGAAGCACTTCAACTGCATTGTTAGACATTACCAGTAACATTTTAGAAGCTCAAGATGAAGGTTTGGGCACCATTCTCGTTTATCTAGATTTCTCTCGCGCTTTTGATTGCATAAACATATCCCTATTACTCTCCAAATTAATTTTTTATGGTTTCGACATTCCTACTTTGCAATGGTTTGATAGTTATTTAAATAATCGCCATCAGTACGTTCAAGTGTGTAACAGTAATGGCTTTAATACTTCCTCTTCTCTTTTGCCACTGAAGAGAGGTGTCCCTCAGGGATCTATTTTGGGTCCCTTGCTCTTCATTTTGTATAGTGCCGACATTATTAGCTGCATAAAGAATTGCAAATATCATCTATATGATGATGATCTTCAGCTTTACTTATCAAGTCATCCTAACGAAATTAAATCTGCAGTTGATAAAATAAATGAAGATCTTGCTAGGATTAATAGTTGGTCTCAGTATAACTGTCTGGTACTGAACCCTTCCAAATCCAAAGCTATGGTGTTGGGCTCTAAGCTACAAGTTGCTAGAATAACTTCTTCAAATCCGCGCATTAAGTTGGCAAATGCAGTGGTTAATTTTACGACAGAAGCACGAAACTTGGGTCTGCTCATGGATTCTGAACTACGGTTCGAAAAACATGTGCAAGAAGTCGCCCGTAATTGCTTCTACCGTTTGAAAATCCTTTATAGAATACGCAAATTTTTAAGCCCTAATCTACGAATTACTTTAGTAGATTCCCTAGTGCTTTCAAAATTTAATTATGCTGACACTGTGTATGGGCCTAGACTACTGGCAAGAACCAGGTTACTAATTCAGAGAGTTTTGATGTTCCTCCTCGTACCCACGTTTCTCCGTTTATTAATAAAGCAAAATTATTAAATATGTACTCGAGGAGGTCTGTTCATTTTGCCTCTCTCCTGTTTAGCATTATCAAGAGTCGAAAGCCTTTGCATCTCTTTGAGAAGCTAACCTGGTCATCTTGCACCCGTCTTGCTCGGCTTGCGGTTCCTGCACAACGAACTGCAGCTTTTGAAGGAAGTTTTAAGTACGCTGCTTCAAAAATATGGAATAACATACCTCCTCCTTTACGCAACCTCACTTCTATTGTCTCTTTTCGTAAATGTATAAAAGATCATTTTTTCAAAATACAACTTTCTTCGCAATAATTATCGTTTACACTTCATCTTTCTCTGACTTCGAATGCAACCCCTATTTTTCATAGCCCGCCTTTGTTATGCAGTTCTCCCCACTACGCACAATTCTACATTAACACTACTACACAACACATAATATTAATAATCATAAAAAAAGAAAAACTTGTGTATTTAGACTAATTTAATAATAATTTCACTGTAACTTCTCTTTTAACTTTCCTTTTAGTGTAACAAGCCACCTGTCTTCTTCTCCTTCAAACGGCTCTAGCTGAAAACCAGCGCTTCAGCTCAGGCTGTAGCATAATGCTGAGCTAGCCAGCCGATTCGACTGTTTTATTTTTTTAATTATAAAGCATTTTTAGTTTAGTTGTTTGTATGATTTAGTTAAGTATATAATGTGTTTTTTTTTGTATTATTATTTATTTCAACAAAAATTGTGATTCATTTGTTTTACAGTCGAATAAATTTTCTTTCTTTCTTTCTTTCTTTTATGATCTTAATTAAACTGTTTTTGTTTAAATAACTGAAATAAACCACAATTAACAAAATCGATTGGTAGCGCTAGTAGACAGTGAGCGGGCCTTTAAGCGAAGTTGTCATTATAGTTTTTTATGTGCGTGTGCATTGGGTGAGCACCCTCTAAAAATAAATAAAAATGTTCTCACCATTTAGTTAAAGGTTTAAAACAATTGTAAATGTAATCTTGCAATTTGTAAAACGATGGAACCGAAGGTATTTAATGAAATGTGTGCTCACCCAGTTCTCACAAAGGGTCAGCCGTATCTCCGTATGTAATGACTTTACAAATACCAAAAGTGTACTGAATTTCAGTAAAAATCTATTCTAACTAGGGTTTTAAAATTCAGTTTCACAAGATCCGTAATTAAAAATTTTCAAATGATTTCTTGTGCTCACCCAATCCGGTTTGCCGGTTTGACCGGATCGGGCTTGTCCTGGCTGGGTGTGGTGCACAATCATCATCATCATCATCATCAACTTTAACTAAATAGTGAATGCATTTTTATTCATTTTTAGAGTGTGCTCACCCAATGCACACGCACATTAGTTTTTTTTCTATTATTTGTACTTACTTGGTATGCTCGTAGTCTTCTGAATAGATTTGGTCCCGTCAACTGTAGTTTTGAATTTCGACGATATCTTTCCTGCAAAAAATAATGTATGTAAAACTTAAGGTCGTTAAGCCTAATTTGTGGCCCTATGGCGGGTTGGTTATAAAAGATGTTGTTTTTGTCTTTAGCAAAGATACTGCATGAAAAATGCTAAAACAATTATAAAACATAGTAATAGCTTTTTCATCTTAATCGTAAATATTTTTTCCAAGTGTTATAGGTGGATGCCTCACCCTGTCTGTTAATGGTCTCGGTAGCACAGTGGTTAGTGATGCAAAATGACCAAATGTCTTTTCCTGGTTTTCAAATTTTTAGTAAAGATGTTGTTTGTTTGTATGAGCCTAGAGTTCCAGCTTTTTTTTTACTCCCATACTTATGGCTTCACCTCATACTATGTCGAGAAAATATCGACAAGAAGCTATACCGTTAATTAATAATTTGATTATAACTTACTTGGGCTAATTCTCAAAGGATTTTTCTTCAATGTAGCTTCAGAAATGGCTGACAATTTCTTCTGTGGTATTTTAGACATCAATCCATTTTGTTTCTCGGTGTTACCCGCTTTGAAAACCTTATTAGTGTTGCCAGTAATAGCAGTTTTAATGCTACCAGGCATTAACTTAGTTTTGATTCTAGTTTCGTTTTTGGTAGGTTTTTGCATTTTGTTCATGTTTATTTTAGGGTCTGTGTGACTTTTTTTAATTTTTCCATTGTTAGTAGGAATAACTCTTTCGCTTATTTCAACATTGTTTTTAGCAATATTATCAAGCTCTTTAACTCTATCAATTATACTGGTTTTTCTTCTCAAATTATCTTTATTTGTTTGATTTCTTATTATTTCCGGATCACTAAGAGTTTTTCGTTTCATTTTAGGTGGATTGTCAGCGCCATCTTGCGCCCTATCAACTAAATTACTTTTCCTCTTAATGGCAACACTTTTCTGTTTTTCCACTACTTTTTCAACGGTACTTTCTTTAGTTTTGTCGAAATTGATATTCAGTTTAGTTTTAGGAATAGTTTTCTTAAGTTTATCATTTTCGACGTTAAGAGGAGCTTTGTTTTTAATACTGGCAATAGTTTTAGTAGGTGCTTCTTGTGGCTTTTTTATGTTTTTATTCGGTTCTGTGTTAGGTTTACTTTTTACAGTGGCAACTTTTTTTGTTTTATCCTTCTCGGTATTATTAGGGACTTCCTTGGGTACATTTTTCTCAGTATTTAATACTTGTTTCTCTTTTACTTCTCTCTTATTAGCTAATTCTTTATTTTTCGTAACACTTTTAACTTTCTTTACTGCTTCTTCCGCATTTGACGATGGTTTTAATTTGGTTGCAACATTTTCAACTATTTTATTTTCCTTACGTTTGATGGTTTTTGTATTTTCTTCTTTATCTTGTGTTTTTTTATTTGTTTTAGCTACTGTTTCTTTATTAGGTGCAGTTTTCGATTCTCTAGTTGTAGTACTAGTAACAGTTTTAGGATTAACTGACACTTTTGCGTTAGTTGTTTCTTTCGCAGTTTTACTTTCTACAGTCATTGCATCCTTTTTAGAGAAAGCAACACTTTTGGGCTTACTATTCTTGTCCAAGTTAGATTTTTCCTGTATAACTTTAGGTTTTTCAGTATTTTTCTGAGTCACCTTTTGAATATTTTTCGTTTTGGCAACATCGCTTTTTTCTTTACTTATTTTTGGTTTTTCACCAACTTTGTCTGACTCTGGTCGATCTGAGACACTTTTTAGACCCGCTACTTCACTTTCTACCTTACCAGAGGTTTTGACGTTATTTTTATTCAATTTCTTAGGTATTTCACTGTTTTTCTTATTAGCATCATTAACTTTATCATTTAGTTTATCTTTAGTACTGTCAATTTTGGTTTCAACTGCTGTATTTTGCGATTTCTCTGTGGCTTTGTCATTTTTGCTAGTTTTCTCGTTCGAAGGTTTATCTGTGTTTGCATTTGTTTTAGAATCTATCTTCATTTTCTTGTTTCCATTCATATCTTCATTACTGTTGCCTCTCTTGAGTTTCTCCTTACGATTATCCCCGATATTCTCTTTACCTTTGAACAATAGAATGCTTATTTGAACGCACTTGTTAACATTACAACACAAAACTTTTGCAAACATTTTTGCAATCATTTTTACGAAATAAACTTTGTTGATCGATGGGAATCACCATTCTTACATAGGTGGGTATCGGTCAACTAACCATCAAAAATAATACTATATTAAATAGAATAAATAAAGAAATTGATACTAACAACAAATATGGGACTGGCCTGAAATAAAGTATTTGGATTTGAAAATACACGGAGTAGTCAGATGCCCACATTTCAGCTAATTTGAACCCAACGGGCTGCTTGGGTTTTTTATAGGTGTTTTCCATCAACAGAACGAAATCAAGGTAGGTAGCTAGTTTTGATCTCAAGAACACCTAGGTTCCGAGCCAGTGTTTAACCACTGGGCCACGACGGTCTTAGACATGAAAAATGAACAATGACAAATCAGAAACTTACGACCTCTAGGTCAAAGGGATCCTAATGGCTAATAAGATAGAATTTATTATTGACTGACTTCTCATCATACTAGAAGTTATCATGATTAAATGCCTTTGTTTATTTAGTGTAGAAACTACAAACCTTTAGGCTTAGCCTTCTTCGGCAAAGACTTAGGCGGAGCCATGACTTCTCTATCGTTGTCTTCAGTTCTCTTCTGTTCATTGCTATGGCGAGCTGAAGGCGCCTCAGGCTCTTGGTCCAGGGTCGTTCGACGCTTCTTGAGGCTTTCAGCCACTTCTGGGTCGGATGACATGCTTTCGTAGAGCTCCTGAAATAATAACAAAATTAATTAAATATTTTTCAACTAGCGGCCGCCCGCGACTTCGTCTGCGTGGACTTAAACAAACAAAAATAAACTAAACTCTGTTGAGCCTTGCGGTTGACTGGTAGAGTATGCCTCTTGGCATTAAGTCCGCCAATTGTACTTTATTTTTTGTAATTTTGTGCATTAAAGAATAAATAAATAAATAAAAATAACTTTAATTTTATCGATATTTTAATTAAATAGACCTAGTACTTTCAAATCGTCAAATCTAATTAACAAACAAAATACAATTAATAATAGACATGAATACCATAATATTAAATATATATACTAAATATATTAACTTGAATAAATGTGACGCTACCACCGGATCGGAAAGTTCCGGAAAGATCCGAATATTAAGTTGAAAAACAAAAAGTAATATTTCTTTATAAATTGTGACCTATGTGGGATTTAGATGCATCAGCTATATTAATGTAAAGTTTCATTAAAAACCAACCTGGGCCGCAAGAATGCTAATTTTAGAACGCTTCAATTGAATCGTAATTGAGTCTCAATTGGCTGATTTGACACCTTTTTATACAAAAAGTGTCAAATCAGCCGATTGAAGCGTTTTTAAATTAGCAGACTTGGGGCCCAGTAGTTTTAACGTGAAAGAACAACACGACACATACACACCTACAAACTTTCGCATTTATGATACTAGTAGGATAAAGTGGCTCAAAGTGGTACTTTCGTAGCCTGATCGGGCTGCCCATTTCCGTTTTTTTATCTTGCTCTTGCCAGCAATGACCAGAAATGGGTAGCCCGATGTGCCGTTGACTGTACATTGTACAGACACATTCAAATTCGCTACTTGACTGCAATCAGCTTTGACGTTAAGCAGTTGGTCTCAATTGATATGAGTCGTTATGCCTAGTCGGGGGCCTTAGGGTGGCTTGATAACATCTGACATTAAGGTTGCTCACTAGCCTTACACCCCTCCAACAATCCGCACTGAGCCTGCGTGTTGGAGTATGGCTCGTTCCACCTCATAGTTGAGGTGAGACCTGTGCCCAGCAGTGGGACGTATATAGGCAGTTTATGTTATTTATATATTTACCTGTGTAGGTCCCTTGGCCTCCAGACAAATAGCTATGATCCTCGCCAGGAGGAGCGTCCTCTCATCTGTGTCTAGAGAAGGGTCGGAGAGCTGACGGTGTACTTGGGTTATAGTCTTGATGTACGATTCGTCTGTAAGAGTTCAACGGTTTATAAGAAGAAAGAGGTAGTCACCTTTGTTCATTCAGATTTTTTGAAATTTCTGCCTTGACCTAAATGCTTGTTATAAGCTTGCATCAATATATTTTTTTTACTTTACTTTTACTTTACTTTTACTTTACTTTACTTTTACTTTACTTTTACTTTGCTTTTACTTTGCTTTTACTTTACTTTACTTTACTTTTACTTTACTTTTACTTTACTTTTACTTTACTTTTACTTTACTTTTACTTTACTTTTACTTTACTTTTACTTTACTTTTACTTTACTTTTACTTTACTTTTACTTTACTTTTACTTTACTTTTACTTTACTTTTACTTTACTTTTACTTTACTTTTACTTTACTTTTACTTTACTTTTACTTTACTTTTACTTTACTTTTACTTTACTTTTACTTTACTTTTACTTTACTTTTACTTTACTTTTACTTTACTTTTACTTTACTTTTACTTTACTTTTACTTTACTTTTACTTTACTTTTACTTTACTTTTACTTTACTTTCACTTTACTTTTACTTTACTTTACTATACAGGGTGACGGTGAAATTAGGTGGTCGTAAGCCAAATCCTAAACTGTAAGGACAGTAGGAAAATGACCTAAGGAGTCTCAGCCTTTATTAAAAATCTGTCAAATTTTTAATAAAGACTTCATTTATAACGTTTATTGCAGTGATAAATTATAACAAGCCTTTTTATATTCAAATTGATTTGGTAAATCGAATAGTAGAAGCGAATTTCACTGATAAAGCACAAAATTTAAAAGATTCATTGAAGACTAGCGGCCACCTGCGACTTCGTCCGCGTGGGATTTAGTTTAAAAATAAATGATGTTCAAATAAAAATTGTAGCCTATGCCTTATTCTAATGTTTAAGCTATATTATTGTAAAGTTTCATTAAAATCGATAGAGTAGTTTTTACGTGAAAGGGACACATCCATTCATCCACACGAACAGACTTTCGCATTTATAATATAAGTAGGACTAAATTTGTATTAACAGTCTATTTATTTTTTGCTGTTTTGCTGAATTTTCCAAAGAAAAATATAACAAAATCAAAATCAAAAATAGATCTATTTAAATAGACCTGTTACGAAGTACTTTTAAATCGTCAAATCCAATTAACAAACAAAACATACTTAACTAGCTGTTCCAACAGACTTCGTTCTGTTGTCAAACATTCAGTGTCACGTGGCTGGTAGGAACAGTTGCTAAGAGGAAACTAAAATTGTTGTTTCCAGAATATTCCCGGCATTTTCTCATGTTCACTCACCTTTTAAACCTTCCCTTAACGATTACAAATGATTCAAAATTAACCAAATCAGTCTAGCCATTCCCGAGTTTTAGCGAGACTAACGAAGAGCAATCCATTTTTATATACAGGGTGTTTCTTGTAAGGTGTCAAGCCGGCGCCAGCTGATAGTAGGGTACCATAGCTATCGATTTAACCCCCATGTATGTTCTACGATTTTTTGTAGTTTTCGAGATAATGATGTTTTTGTTATTTTTAAAAAAATTGTGAGCACTTGGCTTTAAATAATTATAACTTTTTTTTCGTTTGACTTTTATTGGATATTTTCTTTTTATTATAATGTCTATTAATTGCAGTTTTATGATTAAAATAATCTCTGTCCTAACTTAACTACAAGATACAAAATTTTTGATTGATAGTGAAAAAAAAGTGAATCATGCAGAACATAACCAAAATTCAATCGTAAATTAAAAAAAAACAAAAGGTATTTCATAGCTTCTTACTAATTTCAAAAACTGCGCAGCATCATAAGCTTTCATAATAATACAAGAAAACATGTCCTTTGTGGGGCATTATTCGCTGTAATCGATGCTCAAGTCTTGAGAATCGGAAATAAGTGTAATTTTCATACTTAATCATTTTCTAGTATTTTAGCATAATTTTGTCATTTCTGAGATTCATTGTCTTCTAACGTTTTAACAAAGCTCATTTGTTAATAAAACAGTCATTTTTTAACTTCCAATCATCCGAAAGTCACAACTCTTGTTGTAATTAAAATGTTGAAATTGAGGAAACCGGAACATGTTTTGAATCGATTATCGAACTGTTTTGAGTTACTATGTTCAAAATACGCGTACATAAATAATAATAAAGATGGTCCGGTTTCCACAATTTTACATTTTTTAATACACCAGGAGTTGTGACTTTCGAATGATTGGAAGTTAAAAAATGACTGTTTTATTAACAAATGAGCTTTGTTAAAACGTTAGAAGACAATGAATCTCAGAAATGACAAAATTATGCCAAAATACTAGAAAATGATTAAGTATGAAAATTACACTTATTTCCGATTCTCAAGACTTGAGCATCGATTACAGCGAATAATGCCCCACAAAGGACATGTTTTCTTGTATTATTATGAAAGCTTATGATGCTGCGCAGTTTTTGAAATTAGTAAGAAGCTATGGAATACCTTTTGTTTTTTTTAATTTACGATTGAATTTTGGTTATGTTCTGCATGATTCACTTTTTTTTCACTATCAATCAAAAATTTTGTATCTTGTAGTTAAGTTAGGACAGAGATTATTTTAATCATAAAACTGCAATTAATAGACATTATAATAAAAAGAAAATATCCAATAAAAGTCAAACGAAAAAAAAGTTATAATTATTTAAAGCCAAGTGCTCACAATTTTTTTAAAAATAACAAAAACATCATTATCTCGAAAACTACAAAAAATCGTAGAACATACATGGGGGTTAAATCGATAGCTATGATACCCTACTATCAGCTGGCGCCGGCTTGACACCTTACAAGAAACACCCTGTATAGAGATAATAGACACACCATAATATTAAATGTAAACAATAAATATACTGTACTTAAATAAATGTGATGCTACCACTGGATCGGAACGTTGTATCTGTACTGAGAAGAACCGGCAAGAAACTCGGCAGTTACTCTTTTCAACTTTTTCTTCTAACATATTCAGTAATAATAATACTAACCCATATACTCCAAGTCAAACTTCATGCGATGGTGGAAGGGCGCGATGGGTGACCATTTATTTTGCAAACTCCAAGAAACTTCTAGAAGATTCGCGCACTTGAGAATGTAGCCACCATCCGCCTGGTAAATAATACATTTTCAATATAAACAAAATTATGGTTATTATTATTTTTAGCATTTTCCATGCAGTATCTTTACTAAAGGTAAAGGTCATTTTGGCATCAGGCAGGAATCGAACCCGCATCTTCAACCTGGTGGATGCCTTTAACATTGATGAAATCACCCTAGCTCATAGGGTTAAATATACCAGAAAGATTCGATCGGTCTGTTAATGGTCTCGGTAGCACAGTGGTTAGTGCAGTCGCCCGGTGCCAAGATGACCAAATGTCTTTTTCTGGTTTTCAGATAAACAAAATTGCTATAACCGCATAAACTTGAGAGCAACTGGATCAAATTAGAAATACCTTTTTATTTTTCGAACATTAGCGTGATTTGCCAAACAGATTTCCATAAAAAAACCGTCATTTTTTGACAAATTACCTGTCATCTTACTGCCTAATTAAAATGGCTTGATAAAATCTGACGGCAGGGTATCTCACTAGCTTTAGACCCTGCCAACAATTCGCAATGAGCCCGTGTGTCAAAGTATGGCTTAAACGACCTCACTCCCAACGATAAAAAAACAAAACAAAACCACCAATGCTTAAACCTAAAATAACGAAATGTAGGGCAATGATATTATAATAAAACCGAAAACTTTTTTTAACCAATACTTTTTTTTCTTAAAGTCATACGAAAAAGAAAAAAAGTATCGTTTACTTTTCGATTTCCAAAACGTTAGCGGTTCGTGCTAGGCCTACTGATACTAAGTATAAATGTCTCCTGCCGTACGTACCTATAATTTGACCGTGTGTAGAAGATAGCATGATTATTTACTAGAGCGTAAACGAGACAGATACATGTTGCGCAGTGTCGTCACAAACTGTCACTAAAGTTCTGATTTCGGGTGCCACTTTTTAGCACAAGTAACCTATCTACCTCTTTTTATTATAATATCATTGGAGTAGGGGTGTACCATAGGTTCCATGAAAAGCATGTTCGCGTATTTGTCGGCCAATCGCGCGAGGGTCGAGCGCCGAGACCTCTGGGCGGCTGCGTAGCTCTTTAGCACCTGCAAATATTCAAATAAGTTAGGTTATTTTTATTTAGGGATAATACATTATCATCTTACTAAAAATAGGAAAACCAGAAAAAGACATTCGGTCTACTTGGCATCAGGCGGGAATCGAGCCCGAAAACCGGGCGACTGAACTAACCATTGTGTTACCGAGACAATTGACAGACCGGCCGATTTTTTCTGGTATATTACACCTGACATACCTGGCAGCCAGGTTTGTTTCACCAATGTTTAGGCATATACCGGATGCCAAGTAGACCGAATGTATTTTTCTTTAAAATAAACTTGTTAAGATCCAAAGATAGATAGCAAAATAGATCTTGTTCACATTTTAGCATCAAAAGACACATGTAACCCTTGTAGGGCACAGCAATATACAATTATAATTGTTATAAGTTTAATAAACATTCAAATAAAACTGACAAAAACATAAGATATAATTCATCATTCATCCAAACTTCCGCATTTATAATATTAGTAATATTATAAATGCGGAAGGTTGGATGTGTGGATGTGCCGTGTTACTCTTACACGTTAAAACTACAGGATGGATTTAAATGAAACTTTACAATTATATAGCTTATGCATCTGAATAGCACATAGGCTACAATTTATGAAGAAATATTAGGTCATCTAAAGGTGTTTTTTAGTTTATGTATCATCATTTTAAGTAAATAATGTGGTCAAAAAAAAGAATAAGATGGAACCATAGCAAAAGCAATATGAATAAAAATGAAGTATGTTATTATTTGACTTACCTCCACGGCATCACTGGGTCGAGTAAGGGAAGGCATAACACTCTTATTCAGCTCGCCCTCGTGGGCAGACTTGACAGGAACCACCCTCAACCCTCGGTATGATGGTGGGCCAAACTGACGGTCCTGGGAACAGCGTAATCAATACATTGATTAGGTACAGGTGTACCAGAATTTCTGGAACACAGTTTTTGTGGGTGATGGAAATTGATAAACTAACCCAAATAGTTTTAAGTACTCATGGATTGGATGGATTAATTATAAGGTACACAGGGTGTTTTTTTTTGTTTGGGCATGGTAGGCAAAAACCGTAACTAACAGATATATAGAAACATGCTCAAAGTAGTCTCGAGGTCAGTTTTGACAAAAACTTGACAAGAAATCAAAAATCTGTAGATTTTGGGGAAAATATCTGGAGAGATCTTCATTGAAAACAAAGAAAGTTGCCAATACATTCTAGTGGACTAAATTAAATTAACTTAAATTTTAGGACTTTGAAACTTTCTCGCATGGAAGGAACCCATTTTGATCACATGGATTTGTCCTAGGTACTAATCAGAGCTAAGCTGGAACGTTACTTCCGCCAATAGGCCATACTGTGATATATCGCTTCCAAGTACTACCACTCAAGTATAACTAGTACAAAGTGTAACTCACTGGCTGGTGAACAAAGTATGAGATGGAGAATGGAACGAGGTCCACCCGGCATTCCGCAGTCACTTCACGCCACACGCCAGGTTCTGTCACTGGAGCCTCACTGTAACAGTATAATGTAAACAATGATATAACAATACCAAAGACGTAGATAGGTTACTTGTGCTAAAAAAGTGGCACCCAAAATCAGAACTTCGAACATCTGAACAAAGCATTGACAGTTTGAGACGACATTGCGCAACATGTATCTGTCTCGTTTACGCTCTCTAGTAAATAATACTATCTTGTGCACACAGTCATGTTATAGGCACGTACACCAGGGGTACTTTTTCTCATCCGGACTGACATAACGTATATGTATATCTCTTTTAAAAATTATCATTGTATTAACACTAAGGAGCTTTGCAGAAGACAGGGCCAGGGCAAGGCGGGGCTTTTCGTCAGCTAAGTAATAATGTACCCGACAATGAAGCCCGTGGCAGCAGTAGGATGTATATGGGCAGTATGTTATGTAAACCACACTTACCCCTCAAACTCTGGAGCATCCACCAGCACATTGACCTCAGACTGCAGCACTTGCAAGCTGGTGAGCTCCTGTGTGGCCTGCAAGCACGTCTTCAGCATCGCCTGCTGAACCTTCAGCTGAGGCACTGACGGACCACAGTCTATTGTGAACGGGAACTCCTCATCGGAATCTGAGCTGAAATCAGATGAAAATTATTTTATTGTGAATGTTTGGTCAAGTTAATTGCACTTAAAACTGAAGGGAAAATAAGAGACACTCAACACCACTTTCTATGCAAAAACCCTACTAATATTATAAATGCAAAAGTTTGTTTAAGTGGATGTGCCATGTTGCTCTTTTGCATAAAAACTACAGAATGGATTTTAATGAAATTGTACAATAATGTAGCTTAAACATCTGAATTGCACGTAGGCTGCAATTAATAAAGATATAATACTTTTTGTTTATCAAGATAAGTCCACACGGACAAAGTCGCCGGCGGCCGCTAGGAAACAATAACACTCAGTACATCAAAAATAATGGCAGGTTGGCAGGCTTTCCCTCTGCCAGAGGATATGTGACATCAGAGGCAATGAAAGATAATGGCATCAGCTGGCTACTTCCCATGGCTATGGCCCTAGCAGGCAGGCAAGTGGCAGGGATTACAATTTGACTTAAAACATGCTGTGTGCACAAATTTTAAGGGTAAAGACATTACATAAAATAGTCATTCTATCTAGTTTATCATGTTCCTTGTTATAATTCAGTATTTTGTACCAATGAACGAAATAGGAAAGAAAACCACTTCACAAATCCCTGCTTCATAAAAATGCCTTAGGAAATTGGGCTATGGGCTACTGCACTACTAGTAAAGTAAAGTAAAAATATTCTTTATTCATGTAAACTTATTGAAAAGCACTTATGACAAGTCACAACATAAAAATTGAAAAGTAATAATGTGATTCTACTCTCGGACCACCTTTGGTTTGTCTATACTCCAACCAAAGTCCTGGGCTTCGAGCTAGAGGCCCATGTCTACAAGGCATGCTACACAGTGAGATGAAGTGAATTCTGATGAACCTATCAAATTTCCCGCAAAATCGTATCTACAACTAACCAAAGCATTTAGATCAATATTTAGGAAAAAAGGTGTTTGCTTAGATTTACCTTTCCGGTTCTTGGACAAAACTGGTTTTCAAACCCTGAGATTTCACTTCATCAATCCTGACATCATAATATTTCATTTCCTCCAATATCTTCGCCTTGTAGGCCATCAAGGCCTTTTTCTTTTCACTCATTACGTTATTAGAAGGCATTTGGAAAGAATTCTTGCAAAAAACATCAAGATTTTACAAAAATAACAAATCTACATTCACAACAAACAATACAAACGAAGACTCCGTTTCAAATTTTCAAATTCGGTGTTACTACCTTTTATTTAAAAATAACTACTATACTACTGTTTCTACAAACTACCAAAAAGGTTCGATATCGTGTTTTAAGCGAGTCGGAATTATAGGCAAAATGGGTGTAATATTATATTATATTATTTTTGCTGTAAATTATTTTACTTCTTCTTCTTTCGTGTCAATGGCATCAAATAAAACCCGACCAAAACTTGGCGATCTCGACTGCGTCATTCGTTGCCATATTTAGATCCTCCTCTGTGCAGGTCTTAGGGCACAGAGGGCAATCGAGGAGGTGACCCATAGTTTGTGGATCCACGCCGCAGTCACACGCGCTTTGAGTTCCATCCTTAAACCCCCACGTGACAAGGTTTTGTCTGCAGCGGCCAACTCCAGAGCGGAGTCGGTTAAGTGACTTCCAGGTTGGCCACGGCTGGTCAGAGCCGGGTGGTAACATTTCCGCAGGAGGAATGTAGTCAGTGGGGGGAGGGCACTTGCAAGACCAAAGTCCGACTCTAGCGGCGGCAGGCTCTGTCACACAAGGGTAGGTCTGTCTCAAGAAGCTCCTGCGGCTCTTCAATCTTGCCTCCGGCATGTGGTAGCCGTAGAGGGGGTGCCGAGCGTCTGTTTCTTGTTTCGCCTTTTCAATCATGCAGGCAACCTCGCGCCGGACCCCAGGGGGTGCTATCCCTGCGAGCGGGTAGAGTTTCGGCAGCGGTGTAGGTTTGAGGCAGCCCGTTATAATGCGACAGGTCTCGTTCAGCGCAGTGTCGACCTCTTTTGCGTGGGTGGATCTATGCCATACTGAGCACGCGTACTCGCCTGCGGAGAAGGACAGAGCGAGGCCTGTTGTACGCAACACATGCGGGGCTGCTCCCCATGCACTGGAGGTGAGTTGGCGAAGCAAGTGGTTCCTGGAGTTGACCTTCTGTTTAGCGCTTTGGCAATGAGCTTTAAATGTTAAAGACCTGTCTAAGGAGATGCCAAGGTAACGTGGATGAGTACAGTGCGCAATATTGACTCCACGCCAGGAAATCTTCAGAGGTCGATTAGCTTGCCGGTTGCGTAGATGAAATGCACACGACTGCGTTTTAGAAGGGTTAGGTCTGAGCGCGTTCATGTTATAGTAGCAGTCCAACTCTTCCAACGCCGAACTCAGGCGTTCCTCAACCTCCTCAAATGTGGGGAATTGCGCTGCTAAGGCAAGATCATCCGCGTATAAAAACCGCTTAGGGTTCTCAGACGTGGGCTGGTCATTGGTGTAAATGTTAAACAAAGCCGGTGCGAGTACACTTCCCTGGGGTAACCCATTTTTTTGGCAACGCCATCTGGCTTTGCGGCCATCTAAAAGCACCTGAAATCGACGATTGGTCAGCATTTCCCTGAGGACGCCTACAAACACTGTATCTTGAGTCATTTGGTGGACTTTGACTAACAATCTTTTGATGTTCACGGTGTCGTATGCTGCCGATAGATCCACAAACACGACACCGGTTACTTGGTGCGTCTCGTAGCCGTCCTCTATGTACTGCGTTAGTCCCAATGACTGGCTAGTACATGACTTGCCAGGCCTAAATCCTGCCTGTTCCGGAATGAGGTTACGTTCCAGCACCGGAGTAAGTCGGTTCAGAAGCATCCTTTCAAACAGCTTAAAAGTGTGGCAGAGCAGAGATATGGGGCGATAGCTTTTGGGGTCTTTAGAACATTTACCAGGCTTGAGGAGTGCCACAACCCTAGCCTTCCTCCACAGTTTTGGTATCTTACTTGTTTCTAGACACGCGTTGAAGAGAGCCAAAAGCCATGACACTGCCACAGGCTCCAGGTGTTTCAGCTGTTCGGTTGTTATGTCATCGACCCCAGCAGCCTTACCGTTTTTGAGGGATTTCAGGCTGTCGATAATGTCTGACAGCTCCAGAGACCCGCCAATAGCGTTTGAACAAGTCGGCGCAGGACATAACCGAGGTTGTTTCGGAAGGCGTTGCGTGGGTTTCCCGTTTAGAAGTAACTGATGGGCTACTTGATTTGCCGTTACATTACCAGGGTTCGAGGGTACGGGAGGGTCGTCTGTGAGTTTTTTAATAGTAGTCCAGGCCTTTTTACTATTATGTGTCATGTTGACACTGGACACCAACTTCATCCACTTTTCTCGACGGCTCTCACTAACCATCTGCATTAAACTCTCGCCCATCGCCAAGGTTTCCTCCGAAAACGGATCGGCCTCATAGAGGGACTGGTATTGGTCGAGGAGTTTTGCTGAGTCTTTGCTTAAACCTGGAATGTGCTGGCTACGGCAGCCTCTAGGTATCCATTGGCGTGATACGGCCCAAACTGTGGAGACAAATTGGTCGTAATTATTAGGAGTAGGGTCTAGTTCACGCAGCTGAGCATCGATATTCCTGGAAAAGCCCTCCCAATCTGCCTTGGCGAAGTTGAAACGGCGCCTAAATGGAACCTCATTTGGTCTGACGGCACTAACAATCTGGCAAGCGATAGGCCTGTGCTGACTGTGAGGTATTGGCGGGTACACGCTTTTTTGGCACAGGGAGCTTATGCTGTCACTGACAAAGACCAGATCTGGGTTGTACCCACGGCGCCAGCGTCGACTATTAAAGGACGCTGGTAGTTTCGGGTTATGGACCAAGCTCAGGCATTCAGTTTCAGCCCATTCTTCCACGGCATTGCCATCTGGGTTGGACTCAGCGTAGCCCCATGTTACACTGTGGCTGTTGAAGTCGCCCACAATGATCCTCACCTTCTGGTCTGAAAAAATCTGGGCAAACTCAAAAGGTCGGTTGGCTGGCTTATAGACAGATGATATGATGCACTTTCCTATGTCTATTGAAATAATTTCAATATCGTTGGAGTTACTACAGTGAGCTGATTCGACCGCAACCGATGGCCTAACAAATACAGCACTGCCATACTTCCGGTGTGGAATCTCAGCAACGAGTGTCATGCCGTTTATTTGGGGACGCTGTTGATGTTGGCCCCGGTGAGTCTCCTGCAGGCATAAAACGTCACACCGTGCGTCAGAACAGAGTTTTGCCAAGAGTTCAGCCTTGTTGTCTGAAAAGCCCTCAATATTAAAAGAGATGATGTGTAGGGCAGGTTTCCAAAGAGAAGAACGTGGACTATGGCTCTGAAAAGAGCCTTTTTTGTTTCGAGCATCGATCGAGTTGGAGGATATCTGGGAATTTGATGTTACCATTGTGGTGAGAGGATTGGCCAGCCTAGACTCTGCGTTACCGAGTCTAGCTGTTTCCAGAGTGCGCCGCGGGGAGGCTCCTTTCATGCACCCCATTTTACTTACTATTCATATTTTACTTACTATTCATAAGCAATCGTAAAAGTTTACGTGAAATTATTCTTTTTGATTTTGGTTAGATTTTTTCGGAGATAAATTAAACTGCATTTTATTATTGCATGAAAATAAAACTTGTATTTTTTAAATATTATAACGTCAAATATCGCTCCATGTTTTTGTAGCATACCTGCTGTGCCGGGCCAGGCTTGACATCATCCACAACCTGACAATAACCTCCTACTTAGAGGAAATATTAACATTTCATTTATGTAAGACTAGGTGTGGTGCTCGGTAGCCACGCCACTGTTATTTTTTTCATTAAGATATCGACCATTATTAAGTACAGCTAAAACGTACATGTAATGTTTATGAACGTACGACTTTTGAATTTATAGAAAATAATAATAATAATAATGTGGCGTTGCTGCAGAGAATTCTCTCCAGCCACGCCACCTGTAATCATCATTTATAGATACAACTGCTCCTATTTCTCTGAAGTTATGTAATGTACGAACGCAGTGTATTATGTACAAGTACATAAACGGGCTATATACGTCCCAATGCTGGAGGTGGAATGAGCCATCCTCCAACACGCGAGCCCAGTTCGAATTGTTGGAGGGGTGTAAGGTTAGCCTCTGACTAGGCTTAACGACTGACGTCAATCGGACCAACTGCTTGACGTGCCTTCCGGAGCATGGAGATGACCGAAATACATCACTAAATTTCGGTCAAGGTGGTCACCCATCCCCATCCGTTTCCAATCTCGCGTGTGTTGCTTTACAACAGCGATCGTTCCTGATCACTGCTCACAACTGCGCTACAGGCACCTCGTCGTATCAAGTCGTACAAGTGATAAGTTTGGAAAAAAATGTTAATTCTAAAGTTTAATTTGTAATCTCTAACAAATTGCCAGACGACTTTAAAATAGTCAAGTTCACAAAATTTAGGCTGTCTGTGAAGGCTTGGCTAGTCGACAAATGATTTATGGCGTTCAAGAGTTCTTAGGGTATAAATATTGAAATTGTATTATTTAGTTTCGGTTTAAATATTACTACTTATGTGTTTTGTGCATATACCTGTAACTGTAGAAATAAGTGGCGCCCGCGACTTAAGGTTACGGACTAAGGTTAAGCTTAAAAAATGTGACATTTCTTTATCAATTGTAGCCTGTTTGCTATTCTGATGCATAAGCCAAATTATTGTAAAGTTTCATTAAAATCCATGGAGTAGTTTTTACGTGAAAGAGCAACACAGTACGTCCACACATACAAACTTTATGTAGTAATGTATATGTATGACGAAATTCGGAAATACTTAAGTTATGCTATGTAATGAATTGTTGACTAAAGTAATTGAGTTGAATTGGAAAAAATAAAATTCACGATTTTAGCCAAGGAGATTTTTTTTTACCCTTTCAACCTTTTGTATAATTCACAAATGCTAAGTTTCTACTACTTTAGTTTTATTTTACTTGAATGGCAACTTTAGTAGTTTTTTTTCGTTCCGTTCCACGTAGTTTTTCTAGTACTCTGTTAGTTGATTCTTGTTTTTATTATTGTGCATTTTTATTCATATTCAAAATGATCCTATTTTTAAAGAATAATATTTTTTAAATCAAAGGCAACAAACAGTGAGTAATGTTTGAAAATTGATTTTGTCAAACTACGTGAATTTATTCGGAATAATTATGACATGAGCGCGAGCTGTCATAACTGTCAAACTAAAACTGCATAGCCGTAGTCGTAATTAAATATTGCAAAAACATTCTAATTAACTGCAATAATGTGAAACAATCGCGTGCAATATCTAGGTTTGGAAAGTTAACTTCACACTTCTTTATTAAAACGTGGAACTGGCTAGATTCTAATAAGAATTCGACAATATCGGAATCATGATAATCGTCCAACAATTTAATTTATTAATTATTGTAAACATGACATCTTAGGTTCAGAGTTCAAGTTTCCATGTGTAATAAGACTGTGTACGAACTTTAAATAAGGTTAAGTGTGTTTACAAAACAGTTAATGGTCATAATTTGTACATCGAAACCGAGGAGGAAACCGTTAAAATGGGCCAAACCGGCAGCGCCATGCCAGGTAAGTGATGCTAATTATGTTCAAACTTACCATTATTATGTCTAACACGATTCTAATTGGAACCTTACACTTTTACAAATCTTTGTAAAATATAACCTCTTTTCTTGTTTTCGCTCTTTAGGCCTCCAAATAGCTCTAGTTCATAAGTATGGAGATACAGGCAACAACCAAATATTGAAGCAATATACAACAAGAGAAAACTTTAAAAATCAGACTCAAGCATTTTCATAATTCACCTATGTGCATTTAGACAGAATTCAAAATATTACTTCTCTCATTAGCAGCTTAAGTTTACAAATCACAGTATCAAAAACTGCAAGAGACAATACAAGATTGAAATTCAAAATAAGAATCAAGCAAACAAACAAACAATGTCCTACTTACAGAAAACAATCAACTTGAAGATTAGATTAGATAAATTATGATTCAATATAAATACAGTAAAATTTACAGTAGAAGTTTAAATTTGGTCCATTTGGCTGAGATATCAATATTTTAGCAGGATATACTTATATACTGATATACCGGTATACTGATATATTGGTTCAACTATGTACTGATTTGGTGTAACAGTTAGGAAGTAAGCTACTATACAAGCGGTTGCGGGTTTGATTACCACATATTACACTTACAGATTAGGGTTGACCCTTCTGCACTCACCCTACAGTCTGGCAAAGCTGTTGAAGCCATCAGAGGCTAAACACCAGTTGTCACACCCAAAAAAAAAACACTTACAGAAAATGTTAGATGTTAGAAAACATTAGAAGATGTTAGTTTGTACTGGTGTAGGTGTTAGCTATGTATATTAAAAAACAGTTTCTCTGTTTGTTAATCTCTTGTCTAGTATCACACAGCACAAGCAAGCCTACAAGCATTGCTTAATTTGGGGCTAGATGGCACTGTGTGCATTAATGTCCAGTGTTTTGTGTTCATGAACATGTCTGATTGTATTGTTTTGGGTACTGGTTCTAAGGTTTTGTTTGGCAAACTTAAATAAATATTGCCAACTAAGTGGTGTTGTAAATAATTTCAGCTTTATTTTTAGGTCTAGCCTGTGAATGAAATCTGCAACTTGTGGTGTAGTAGCTATCTTCTCAACCATAACATGAAATTGGTTGTCAAAATGAATGCTTTATAAAAGGCTGTTCTAGTGTTAACTGCCCATCATATGTGACAATGTAGGCTTCACACTGTCATAGCAATTATAGCTTAAATTGTACTAGTTTGGTCAACTGTTTGAATACCTAAGTACTAACTTTCTCATACCTGGCAAATAATTGTTATTTGAAAGTAGGTGTGGCAACCAGGTGAACACAAACTTCTTGTATGGGTCTGGCCACTAAAGCATGTTATGAGAAAAAGAAAAATAATAAGTTCATTTTGATGAAGAGAGACATCTCTTCTTCTTCTTGGTAATAGGTATATAATGGCCTTTTTTTTAAATGTATTTTATCAATGTTTTTAAAGATTACTCAAATTATAACTAGTTTTATTTTAATTAAAGAAATTTGACAGTTTCATTTACTTGTAAAAAAGCATTGTAGTAATATAACATGTTACAAGCGTTCACCTATTTTTGTTCCTGACTGTACCTTTACTGGATTGTACAATTTTTTTAAAGATTTCTTTTATTGCACTAATTTTTTTAAAGATTTTTAGGCATATTCGAGAAAGTTACTCAGTCAAAGCTATAAGTAGATATTGCTATAGTGTTGTCGATGATAGAAGTGGACTGTATGAACAATAGATGATAGAAACACAGTATTATAGTAAGCGCTAGCCAGTTGCCTACAAGTGTCATTTTTAGCTTTTTGTCTGTTTAAAGACTCACTGCTTAATATGAATCTAAACAGTTTTATTCATGCTAATATTGTAAATGCAAAAATAACTCAGTGTTCGCTGTAAAGTTTTCACTCGTTCACAACTGAAGCAATTTTATGTTCATTTGTACACAGATACAATGGGCCTTGTGAAAAGACAATAAATAGTTGACATTGCGAAAAACAGGCTTAATGGGTAAAAATAAGTTCACTTTGAGGGCCATATTAACCGAATGATTAAGCTAAATATTTAGTGAATCTGTTTAGGTTGATTTTGCATACCATTAAAATATGTTTTACAATTTTGCATAAAATTTAAATATGATGGTTTTTCTGTGCCTCAGTTCAATAGAACTATTACCAAGCTACTGATGCATCTAATGCATTTTGTATGAGAATTGCATAAGATATTTTGTAGACAATGGATTTGAAGGTACAGACGCGCCCACAAAACCTTTACAAAACCATTGCAAAATGAGTCTTATGCCAGCAGCATAAGGTGCCGCTATGTAAAGGTTGATGTGAGGGCCTCTGTACACTATTATCTTACGAATTTGTCACTAGAAGACCTTTTTTTATTTGAAAATCTATAAATCACATCCTTTCTTACCTTGTGGTTTCTCAAGACATTCATTATGCACAATTACTTCTCAAAATTCAGTTTTCATGTCTGCAAAATAAGGTTTAAAATTACGTTATGAAAGAAATCCATTCAGAAGTTTGAATGGCCAGTTGAATTTTAGTGCATTGCAATAAAGTTGAATTTAGCGTATTTTTTTACGAAAGTACACAAAACAGCTGATGGATCAGCTGTGAATGATGTGATGGTTTTTTTTCTACCAGTTTTTTTATTTACTTTTAGGGTTCAACATGTTTAGGCCGAAAACTAAGCTGGGAAAATTCATTTAAACTCAATGTACGAGCCAGCACATACAACGCATCGTCACCACATTTTCGGCCTACTTTCGTAATTACGTTTCATTACTTGTTGTACAAACACTTCAGTTCGTTCGCATTTATCAAACAATCAAGTCGCGCGTTCTCACTTACCATCATAATCCATTTTTAGCTTAGACCAAGTTCAATATACAAGTTGTTCATACTTTACAAACAATCTCTCTATCATTTCAACTCAACCCCCTCAAACTACTACGGCATCCCCGTACACTCAAGATTGATATATTCTTCATTGCAGACCAAAACAACAGATAAATACACAATAAAGAAATGTAGTTTTACGTTAATGTACAATTTGGGCGGCTTAATTGCTGACAAGCGATCTCTTCCAAACAACCGACAGGTAGAGGAAAGCTGACGAGAAGGGTGGGCTCTCATTCATTCATAATCAGCCTGTCTCAGTCCACTGCTGAAAATCGGCCTCTCCGTAAGCGAAAGGAGCTCTCAACATCATTATACATACCTTCACCACCATATCCCTAATGGGTGAGTCAGAGGCACACTGCTTGTTACCGTCATGGTGAGCGGATCATTCAGAAGCCCACATTTCGCCGCCGGCATTTGAACCAAACGTGCTTGGGGGCGAGCCTACCACCGTTATCCGGGTTGCTCGGGTTTTACCTTTATCGGTGTTTTCCATTACCGGATAGTTAGCAGCAAATTGTACTTTGAAGGCAAGACACCGACAGACATCGCTCTGTTGAATGGTATTGTCCTGTGACAGTCCAATAAATTCATACCTAACGTATTCGCCTCAACAGCTTTCTTGAACTTCCGAATATTTCAAAACCAAAATAAGCCAAGCCTTTCCAAATGTTGATGGAATTTTGCAAACACGAATGTTTGTCTTGGGCGTTCATGGAACCCTATACGCAAGACTATCCATTACGCCAATTAATCGTCGTTTAAGTTCTAACACCACGTATGTAATTTTTTGGCGGTTTTGACATTTTGATGCCATTCGCTAAAGCATCTAAAGACGCGTCGTTTAGTCCAATCAGAATCCACGAACGACCAATAGAACCCCTTAAAATGACGAAAAAGTACGTAAGTCAATGCGGTTATTTGGCTCTCCTGAAAAGTTGCTAAAAATGACTTAAATGTGGTGTTAGGACTTAAACGACGAAATGCCAGTAATTTACGTAAACCCTGTAACTATTTATCCGAGTCGCACTTGCCCTTATTTTCTTTGCGCAGCACGTGCATCTTAGCAAAAGAGGTCCAATTGCAAAATGGACCTCTCATCTCCATTCAAAATTCGACCTTAAACTACATCTTCACAAATTTTAATTTGTCATCAGCAAATAAATTGTACAATGTTTTTTTCTTCCAAATTATGCAAAGAGTCTACATACCTGTTCTCATTGTACAACAGGCTTTAGAATCAGCTGATGCAACAATAGTAAGAAAGTGCCCTTAGAAATCGGCTGAGACATTTTTTGTATCAGCTGATTTGGGACTACGAAACATATGATCGGATTCTTTCCCATGCTTGGAGATTTGTGTATCCTAAACACGTGGGCAGGATGTGACAGTTTCAAACGGGGTAGTCAGAGGCACACTGACTGCGGGTTCGATCCCTGCACAGTACAAACTTTCGTGTGTTGAGCACGTCTCTTTGTATTAGCTTGGGAGATTCCTTAAGCATGGATGATTACAAAAATAAGTAAGTATGTAATGTTTTTTTTTCACTACCCATAGTACAAGCTTTAGGGCCTAACGGCTTTGTGCGGAATTATGTCAAATGTCCAAAATTTGGAACAAAGTCACCGATTTTCTAAATGATGTGTGGTACTTAAGGTACCAGAGTAGTCAAAAAGGTATAGACGGTTTGACAAAAGCAGTTGTACTACTATAGTGACAGAGTCGTATGTTGCTTGAAGCGTCTCTAAAATCAAAAACAAGTGAAACAGTAGGGTAAACCACCTGATTATTGGCACCCTTCCTATTAAATCGAAAAAATAAGGCTACGACATTATTTTAGGTTCGGTATTTAATTCATACCAAACCTGAATATCTGTCGTAGCCTTATTTAATTAAATCCGAACCTAAATAATCTGTCGTAGCCTTTTTTAATTCTGTAGGGATTTCTGCTTTTCTTGAATATTTCAGATTCAGAACAGACCAGTCTGTCTGTACGTAGTACGCACACATTTCGCTGCTGACTGTACTATCATCTACCACATCACAACTTACCATTAGGTGAGATTGTGATCAAATGACTAGGTTTAATTAAATAAAAAACGGGTTTTTTTCAAAGCCTAATTTTCACTTAGCACTAAAGTGATTTCGGCAAAAATGACTCCCCCTTTGGGAAAAATAAAGACCAACAGCATTTACTATAGTACGGTTAATAATTGTAGTCAGCAAAATGACAACTTCAACAGTGACTGATACAAAAAAGGGTGACCCGCTACAATAGTGACGTTCGGCAATCACTAGACTTAGACATTTAGTCATGCTTTATTTTATTAGGTATCAAAGCCTTTTTTAAATTGTAAATATTTAATAGTCACACAACGAATTAAATAATACGATTTAAGAAATATGGACCCTACCTCCATATTAAAACTTCTCACTAAAAAATTATAACCATAGCTGGGAAAAAAATGTTCAAAGAGGTGCAGGGGAATTAACACTTGAAAGTCACGTATTGATGATTGAGGTAAGCGTGAAGCACCGAGATGTGAAGTGATGTCCGATGTGCACCGCCGGAATAGCACGGCTGTAGTCAAACCTTTAGAAAACGCTTGTTTGGAAGATTCTACTGTTGTATCCTCCCAAACTTTTCCAGTTGTATGACCTGTTAATAAACGAAATTCTTACCTGTAAATAATATAAAACAGAAACAAAACATTTTGAAACTGAAAACCTATTTACTAAATACAGTTTACCGAAATACCTCTATGTCTCAAGACGAAAGTCTGACCAGTGTGTGTTGCCAGTGATGACATATGGAAGTGAGACGTGGTCATTCACTACGACTTTTGTGCCTGGCTGTAATGTCGACTAACTTTTAATTGTAAAAACTCGATTTACCACATCACTATTTATTTGGGACTGAAAACCTGCCACACTGAAAATGTCATTTCACTGACTACAATTAAAAATCCTAGTATAATTCTTCTTGATTTTTGGGTATACCATGTATGATGCTATACATATTTCAATCTAATCTAAATCAGCCATGAGGATCCCACTGCTGGGCAAAGGCCTCTCTTCCCCTCCTCCACGCGAGTCTATTTTGGGCCTTCTTAGGCCAGTCCCCTGCAAAGGCGTCATACATATTTCAGTAAACAAAATTCGTAAATCTCTTAATTAATGAGAGCGTCGTGGCCCAGTGATTAAACACTCTGGCTCGGATCCTGATGGTCCCGAGATCAAATAGGGCCGGAACAAACCTACTTTGTGTTCATTGTAAAATTTGCGGCTAACCCTCCGGTGATGAAAACCGGATAACGGCGGTAAGCTCGCCCCTTACGACGTTGGATTCAAATTCCTTCGGCGAAATGTGGGCTTCTGAATGTTCCGTTCACCAAGACGGCAACAATCACTGTGCCTTTGACTAATCTTTTAGGGATATGGTCGTAAGGGTATGTTATGTCTTAATTAATATACTTGTTTAAGGACTTTTCTTTCTTTTTTTGCCTGTAATAGTTAAAAGAAGCTAATACGCCCTCCCTGGTTAACCTGGCATGTGAGCCTAGCTCGAATGTACCTCAAAATGTCAATGCCAGTTCTCAACAAATTGCATAGCAACAGTATTTGAAAGAAGAGCAAAAAATAAGGCTTCAACTAACATTCAAGTTGAACTAAGGGCCGGCACACATTGTGACAGGTTGCGAGTCTAATCGTGAAAAAAATAGTTTTGGGTTTAGGTTTTTAAAAAAAAATCATTAGAAGTCACGTGATTGGTGCAAAGTCAAGATTTGTCTGAAAGCCAGCGTTATTGGAATAAGGGAGGAATCACACAGGACAGTGACGTCGAGCTGAGGGTGTCTCTTTTGACGAATTTCATCATCACAGGGCAGTGATTAGAAGAGTAAAAATAATAATAATATTTATATATGTAAACTTATTCAAAAACACAAAAATGACAAGTCACAACAAGAAAATTAAAAAAAAGTAATATTATGATTCTACCACAGGTTCGGTCGTGTTGATTTTACTTAGAAGAAACTGGCAAGAAACTCGGTAGTTACTCTTTTTTAATCTTGTTTGTCTACAATAATTGGGGTAACAGAATAACAACAGTAAAGTCAACATACATGAATCTTGTGCTTTATGTTTTTCATTTCAATAATATTTTGTTTTATTTTTACACGACGCCTTGCTACAATACAATTTGCAATGGGTGACAGCAATTTGTATTTTTTTTTGCACTCAATAATTTTCAAATATAGACAATTATTACTTTATTCGCTTAATTTTGTTTTTAAAGTGCCAATTTCACGTAAGTTATAGTTCTGTTATTTTTTAAAAATGTTGTTTAATGTATAATACTCAAAACGTGCGACGGCCCTTAGTTCCTCTAAACTCGTTTTGTCCCCAGCTGACTATCAGCTGGTGTCGCGGACAATAGTACGCACATTTCCGCCAATATCTGCGCCAAATTAGCCCTTATACCTTTACATTAAAGTCCAAGTTATGTTGTCGGCTGAACAAAGGACGGTGCGCACGCGACGCGTAATTGTATACGGTATTTCTTATGTGAAATGTACAGAGGCGATCACATCAACCTTTACAAAACCATTGCAAAATAGGTCTTATGTCAGCAGAATAAGGTGCCTCTAGTAAAGTTTGGTGTGAACGCCTTTGCACATACCTGGAGGCTGCCAATGAGCCTGTTGAAATATATTTAAAAACATAATAAATTTACGAACGATTTGGTGTAATGAGGTTGCTCATGCGACTAGAGGTCGCAAATTCTATTCCTGTACAATACAAAAGTAAAAGACATAGAAATATCATTATTTGCATAAAATCTAAATCAAAAATATATTTATTCAAATAGACCTGTTACTTCCAAATCCTCAAATCTAATTAACTAAACAATATTAATTACTTTATAATAATAGACGTGATACTATAATACTCAATGTTTACACTTAGGGTAAGTTGCACCATAGTAGAAGTTAAAGTTAAAGTTAAATTTTTTGTTGAATTTGACAATTCGACGTCATTTTTGGTCGTCAAATTGTCAAATTTGACGAAAACTTTAACTTTAACTTTAACTTCTACTATGGTGCAACTAACCCTTAGTTAACTGTAATGTTTAAATATGATTGCATTGACCGCCAAGGCCAACGCTTGATATCTGGCAATCTGTAAATATTTTAAAAACAAAGAAGTTCTAATTTCAAAAGAGGTTTTTTCTAAGACGCCTACTCACTGACAAAGAGTGTTCAAGGCTGAATAGTCTTTATGCTTTTGCCTCGCTCCCACGGATGGAGTGTACGTTACGTTACAGTTAGAAAAACCCTATCTCACCGAGACGCTCACAAGGCTAGAACACATTATAAATAAATAAATACCACTGCACATTATTCCACACAGCTCTAGCCTCAAACAAAGCAACTGAATTCTTGTGCTATGGCATTCTAGACAGCGGATAAACATACTTAAATATATATTTTTAAATACATACTTAATATACATAGGAAACACGCAGACCAGTACAAACTTACATATTCATGCACACGCATGTTTGCACTGTGCGGGAATCGAACCCGCAACCTTTGGTGTAGCAGCCAACTTCTTAACCGTTGTGTCCTATTAAAGGACATTAGCTCTAACGCGATTTATCTACATAGGAGAAGACGTCTAAACCTAATATAACTTTCGCTCAAAAAGACTATAGGTATCACAGAATTCTGACGGGGTAGTCATCTCTAGTCTAGAATCAACTTCCGAACCATTAGTGGTCATATTTTTTTTTATGTCAATAACTTTATGCCGTCTCTTTCGCTCATTCTCTTAGCAAAATTTTACAGAGTGGTGTCTCAGTAAAATAAACCCCTGACACATGTGTATCTGCCTTAGGAATCTTTTTTTATCAAAGCACAGCATTAGATAGTGGGAAAGATTGTAATTATTATAACGAGCAGTACTTAACTTTTTTTTTGTTTATAACTTATAGTCTTGATTCATATTCTTTTTAGCGTGTTATTTCATAATTATCAGTCCTGGTCTGATCTATAAATAAGATTCCTCTGTAGTCTGACTTTTAATAAAGTCCAGTAAAATGTCATTTTCTGTATTCTGTCATACAGAAAATGACAGTTGTCTCAAGAAAACTGACATTTTCGAATTGTAATTACAAGAGCCGGCCAGCCCGTAACTTCCTAACTTCCCGGTAACTCCCAGTTTAAGACAATCGATACATTTCTGTAACGAAGGTACCACAAACACCCAGGCCCAGCACAAATATCTGTTTCATCAACTAAAAATTGTTCTGGTGCGGAAATCGTACTCGCGGCCTCAAGTCGCAACTCCCTCGTAAGTTTCACGTCTGCTGCTCTTAAATGGGTCGGCGAATCAACAACAAATGAGTTGGGTGGACTAAAATAAGATGTAAGATCCTTAAGTTACACTTTGAAATAAAATAAATGATTGAGTATTGAAATAGGAAAGAGAAAAGGGACAAAAAGCTACTCATCATGTAGTATTTTTGCTTCTGTACTTAGCCGAATAAACCTTTTTATTTCTTTGGAAAGAAAGTGTAACGAGTTTCAAGCTATGCCTGAACGAAACCTCTTTGAACCTCATAACGAAACGACATATTGCATGTTTAATCCAAACCCTAAACTCCGTGGACGCTAATAAAAAAAGTTAAGAAAAAGTAATCGCAATATGGCGCGTTGACGTTCCAATTTCAAAACGCTCAAGCGCTCGGCTCCCATTGGCCGACTGACACGCGCGGCGCGTGCCTCCGCGGCAGATGTAAGGCAAGTTTTTTTTAATTCGCATACGGCATCGCAGCGGCCTTGCTCGTCCTCGGGCGAAATTCTTTTTTTTTGTAAGATGAAGTAAGGCTTTGACATTAAACCTTCAGCGCATTTAAGGGTTTTTCTTTGAAAGTTATAGGCCAATGATAATTCGCGTAAGGTCTGGGTTATGTTAGGGGTTTGTTTTTAACATGACTATCGCGGTCCAGATTTGAAAATCCAAGAAAAGCCTTCTTTGAACCTAAGCTCCGCACATCTGAAGAGTTTGAGATGGTCCTTTACGAATGTACTCATAATCTCTTCGAATACTGAACTGTAATCGACTTATCTCTTTGTCTGTTTGTTTCATACTGTGAAAACTACTAGAAGGCCACAACAGCTACTAGGCACAACATAACATACCCTCATCACGACCATATCCCAAACGACTTAGTCAAAAGCACGCTGGTTGTTGCCGTCATAGTGAACCAAAAATATCAGAGGCTCTCGGATTCAAACCTTACGTGGTAGGATGCGAGCCTATACCGCCGATAACCGGGTCTTTGTTTTCGGCTTTTTGTTCGTTAAAAACTTCGATTGACATTCGTGAATTGTTGAACAGGCTGAAATGTTTCAAAGTCTAAGTCCAACCAGCCTACTACTAATAACAGAACTAATGACCCATGAAGGCCTGTGCAGACAAAGGCTTCTGAGTTAGCATTCCGCACAGGTCGGATGTAAGTGCCTAATTAAGGCAGGTGTATCCACACTATGCGTCTGCTCATGTCCGCGGCAGGAATAACGGGACGGGAGAAACGAACCTTAAGTTATGTACTAAGTTAGCTCATCAAATTAAAATGACAACGTCAAATACATCAACTGATACAGGGGGATAGGCTAGCTATAGTATATTCGCGCGTAGTATATTCAAGTTCACAGTGCCCAAATGAACGCATTCTTTCAAACGCAACGGTTTTGTACCTGAGTTTTGATGTGTGTAACAGAATTAAATTTAAAAGTCAAAAGTGGCTCATACTATCAAAAGCATTGTCCTTTAGTGCCTGCCTAAGTTTTTTGTTTCAGCCGTCTAATAACATCTCAGAAATGACAGTGAATGGTGTAAATGTGTCTAAT
Source organism: Udea ferrugalis (assembly GCA_950022985.1). NCBI lineage: Eukaryota > Metazoa > Arthropoda > Insecta > Lepidoptera > Crambidae > Udea > Udea ferrugalis. The sequence goes on from OX465545.1 coordinate 6,188,352, forward strand.
TATGGCAAATTGACACATCAGCTGGCTTGCGGGTGTTCTAGTCTAGAAATAGAATTAAATGAACTAGGGCGTAGACTGCTTAGCAACAGCCTCTCTAAGTAATTAATTAATTTATTTACAGAACAAGAAGAAGAAGTAATATTTGCTTGTTAAGTTTCAAAAAAATCCATCCAGTAGTACCTATACCTATTTACGTGAAAGAGCAACACGGCATATTCACACGTACGAACTTTCACATTTATAATATTAATAGGTAGGATATGCTAAAAAAACAACAGCCTTTTTCATCAACAAGACAAGAAAGCAAAGCATGACTGTGCTGAAATATCTTTTGGACAACCAATCCTGTGAAAGAACCAAAAAGTGTATGGGATGACATATTATGAAGAACGCCAGTTCTTCGGTGACATTAAGGTGTCACTTTTTTTTACATGTAGAAATTTTACCACCCATCTCAGCAAATATCGAATTTCTGAATGATAAAAATAGCTCAGAAGTAGGACCTATATTTTATCAAATAGTCCACAACACTTGGGTGGGTGCCGTCATATTGATTTGTCAATAGGATTATTGGCGTTGCGCGCCTCAGGTTAAAGAAAAAACCTAATTTCATGCAAAGAATCAAACATCAAGCTTCACTTTGTTGCCTTTGCGGATCTATAAACTACGGTAGCAACCATCAGGCTGTCTGCGTTTGCTACCTTATATAAAAAAAAAAACAAATGTCATCCAAAAGCTGTCACTAGCAACGCGCGTTCGAAATTTGAAATCGGAACAATAATTTTTTTTAAACGGCGCCGCTTCCTGGCACATGCCATACATCTGGCGTCCTCCCGTTATGGTATCTATTGATATTGTAATATTTGCATTGTCAAATAATGATCAAGTAAGGAAAGTGTCACATGGCGCCGTAGATACTTTGACGAGCTGCTTAGCGTTCCTAACTTATAATGTTCCTCACTATAGTCCGTTCACGTTAAGAATGCAGTGATTTTTAAATTTAATTCTGTCGCTCACAAAAAAACCACAACAACAACCTTTGCGTTCGCAAGTATGTGTTCAGCTGGTCACTGTGGACTTGGCTTCCTAATTAGGAACGATTTGATAGGTGCGTACTAGGTCGAAGGAGAAGTATGAAATCACTGCATTCTTAACGCGAACGGACTATAACACCATTTAATTTCACATCTCGTTGTCCCTCAGAAGAAAACGCTCACTTTAGGGCCGGCGCCCACCATCGGCATCGGCATGCTTCAGGATTTTAAGGTGGCAAATAGCAATATACTTTAACATTATGGCAGTAAAGTAGAAATTTCCGTGATATGTTCTCGTAAAAACAAAATGCATTTGTTCTGTTTCTGTTTCGCCATTTTCTACTTTATTGCCATTATGTTAGAGTATATTACTATTTGCCACCTTAAAAGCCTGAAGCGTGCCGATGCCGAAACTGGGCGCCGGCCCTTAATCATCTTTATCTTGAATAAGTATTGTCTCTCATTTGGATGGAAATTATTTTTGAAGTCGCGGCTTAGTTCTCTCATCTCCAACTCAAAGTCGCGAAGTTATGAGTTTTACAGAAGCCAAAATTGAAGTGAAGTGAAGTGTGCATTGTGAATGACACCTCTTTAAACAGATATCCCTAGAGCTCTCTCCTTTCGCTCAATAGAGCAGTGTTCATTGTTTGTTGTTTTTTTTTACATTCTGTGGCGGTGATGGATTTTTTTTTATTTTTTTTTATTTTATTTATAGGACAACCAACAAGACAAACACACATACAATTATGATCATTTTTAAACAATAGGACTTAAAGCTAAGTGTCGTCTTAATTATAGGCTGCCACGGCATGCAATGTAGACTACAGATGTGGAAATCAAATCATCACCGATAAAAAACACGGATTGGCGGAAGCTCGCCCTTTACCGAGGCCCAAATTGGCTAGAAAAAATGTGGGCTTCTGGTTGTTTCTTTCACCATGATACCAATCAGTGTGGCTCGTAATTCTTCCACGTCTTTTGAGGTTCTTCCATTTTTTCCATCAAAAAATTGCATGTTAGCTACGTTAGCTATCATATTTGAATTAATAAAAAGTGTATCTTATTAGCTATCATATTTAAATAAATACGAGTATATTATGCCCACTATGTGAAATTGCAGTCAGGCCTTCTCCTTGCCCTTTCATTCGCGAACTTCAATCAATTATAAAAAAAAAACACCTTTCTATCAAGAACAACACACATGGCCCTTACAATAAACCTTTTGCGCTGAAATATATGAAAATTTACGCGAATTTGAACCGTATCTATTGCCATATTACCGCGTTTCCAAATAACGCAAAAAATATTTTTGCAATGCAAGCACAAGACTTGACAATTTGTAAGCTAATTTAAACCTTACCAACCTTACCGTCTACTTAATAAGAGTCATTTTTGTAGAACGGTTTTAGGAGGCTTTCTTTGTTATGATGACTCTCAATCTCAAGTCTCAATAATAGACCTTATTGCAATGAGAATAGAACCAAAGGTGTAATTCAAAATGCACCTTTCGTACAATTATTGAAGCATGTTTTAATAGAAATATGAATTAAGTTGAACACAGCTGATAAAAGTAAATTGTACTGAAAAAAAATCGTGTCCTTTGTTCAGACAAAGAAATAGCGTTTATACGTCCCACTGCTGGGCACAGGCCTCCCCTCAACTATGAGGTGGTGCGAGCCATACTTACTCCAACACGCGGGCTCAGTGCGGATTTTTGGGGTGTGAAATTGGTGACAATGACTTTGTTGTCAGATCTTATCAAGCCGCCCTCAGGCCTCCGTCTAGGCTAAGCTTAACGTCTGACACCTAGCGATGTCAGCAAGCAGGTTAATATACCTTCCGAAGAATGGAGAGCATTAAAAAAAAAGTCCCTTTAATACACTGAAGCGTGTTGGGCCGGGAATCGAACCAGCAGCCTCAATCAGCTAGCCACTACGCTAAAATACAACATAATGATATCACACTTCTGACAACACAAATTCTGGAATAACGTCGTGCAGAATTAAAACGTTTGGAATCTAAAACCCCCCTAACTGATTTTTTAAAGAATTTCAGATATTCAAGTTGTAAGGTTTCGGTTTGAAATAGATTCGCAAGGGTTTGCATATAATTCGGATCATATATTGAAAAAAGTAGCCTATCAGGGATAAAGTCGGCTTCTAAAACAATTTCTCGAATCGGTCCAGTAGTTTCGGAGCCTTTTCCATACAAACAAACAATTAAACACATAAACATATTGTATGTATGTATTTAAAGTATTTATTTCTATAATTACTATTGCTTAGTGAGCCAATTTGACAGTCGCTGCGAATGTCCCACTGAAAATCAGCGTTTGAACCTATCGGGGCCAGGCATTAGCTGAGTGGGGCCCACTTAATTTTGGACATCGTGACACACATCGGTGCTCAAAATCATTAGCCTTTTATTTATTTTTTTCAAATATTTTCTCTTGAATATAACTGTAGGTTACAAACGCAGCTTCTAAATAAGTACTAAATAGGTACTATTAGTACTTTCTCCCCCCGACACGTCTAATAAAGGAACTAATTAATTTAATCTCCGGTTTTAATCACTCTATTACTGCGGTCGGAGGTTAACTGTCCCTCTGCAGATGGTTGACAATTCCTGATGACAAGGCTGACATATTTTGACGAAATGCTAAAAAGGGGAAGTGAGCTATTTGGGACTGAAAATAATTGAGAATTTGATATTCAAAAATGGAATAATCTCTAGGATGTGTTTTATTTATTAAACGACATATGTATGTTACTAGGTTAAGTCCGTTTATTTGCGCAAATAAATAAATAAATGTGGGAAAAGTACGTTTTATAAAATGACAAATTTGTTTTTTTTTAATTAGTGGGTTCTAGACCGGAGGTTGATATTGATTATTATTATTATTTAAAAGTTCGTCCACAAAAAGATAATACAATAGACAAAATTTAGGACAACACAATTACATTAAGCTTATGTCTGAAATACATCTTGGTTTAAGAAAATATAATGTTGAATTGTAATGTATTGAATCATTCTTTTGATTAAGCATTCATAATGCTGTATTTTCATTCAAAAATAAAAACACAGCTCTTACTTATTTTTTGTGGTTTCCACAACTATGGTTTGAGATCTTCATTAATTCTCATAAGAATTCTCATTCGCTTACTGAGAATAAAAAAATACAATTAAACATATTATTTTGAGCTATTTGCGAGCGCACAGAAATAACAAAAATATCACCAAACAAAGTGTTTATTACTTTTATTTTATTCTCTAATATTAAAATATTATATAATCTTAAAACAAAGCCTCAAAGTTCTTTGAACCCAAATTCTTTAATCCTGACAGATGTCAGGCTGAAAATTAAGAGCAGGGTGAAAAAAATGGCGACGCGTGCGCGAGCAGTCTCCACGCAAGGTGCGCGCGCAGATGCCGCATGTGCGGAGATGGGCATACGTCGGCTTAGCTTTCTAGTTTATCTGCTCTTTGAGTATAAAGGTAATTTCTACGACCGCCTTTGTGTAATTAAATAATCAAATTTTAATTTCATTAAATTTTTTTTTTAACCTGCAAGATCCCACTGCTGGGCAATTTCATTTATATATTTTAAAAAAAACACCACTAGGTGTACTTGACTCATGCTGAGTGGAAACCCTCTTAGTGCCACACGCTAGATAAACCATTTTTGTAAACCTTAAATTATCTTGTGTGGACAATTTTTTTTTCTTTCTTTCTCTCTTTACTACTACACCAAATGTCGCGGGTTCGATTCCCGCTCAGTACAAGCATTTGTGTGCATGAACATGTCTGTTTGTATTGGCCTGGGTGTTTCCTATGTATATTATGTATGTATTTACAAAAGAAAACGTATTTGAGTATGTTTATCCGTTGTCTATTATCTCATAAAAGCGTGCTCAAATTAGCTCATCTTGGGGCTAGATGGCGCTGTGTGGAATAATGTCCAGGGGTATTTATTTATTTAATGGTGATCTGTAATAATAAGAAATACAAACACAAACATACCACATTCACATTTTCATAAGTTCAATTTATTGTGGTAACTATAATGTAGATAATTAAGTTAATCGTGAGTTGGCGAGCGTCTTTGCCCGGTGGTTAAACACTAAACGGCGACAGGCTCAGTAGCAGCCAGACGTAGGGTTCAATTCGCTTGGCAGAGTGTGGGCTTCTGAATGTTCCGTTCACTATGGTGGTAACAATTTGTGTGCATCTGCTATAGGACTTTGACCCGCAAGCGTATGTTATGGCAATCATATTAAACATTTATTTTTATACCAGTAAGCCAAAAATTGGACTAAATATACAATTCTGCCAATCGGCGTGTTTGAATGGGTTATTCCCAGTAGCCCCCACCGGCATTTCGCCCAGTGGGGGCAACTGGGAATTCGTAAAAATAATGTCCCAGTTGCCTCCACAGCACAGTTGCACAGTGTTTGTTACCAAAGTGTTAAACCGATTTTTACGAAATTTCATATGTGTTTTGTTAAGTAAAAATCACACTGTCCGATAATTTAAACCAACATTTCATTCCATTTTTTCTGAATTATTATTGTACAGTTTACATACACTATGCTGGAGTTTGAAAGAAGTTTCGAAGGTTTTTGGGACTGCAGGCCTTTCTTGACCCTTTCACCGCCGCCGGTCGCTATAACAGTCAAAATCCTATTATTGCTTATGACTAGTAGCGATGAATTAGTCTGACTGATATAATTGACCCCGTTTTCTTATATTATGCAATTTGCATTCAACCCTCCGGTAGTGAGAAATATCGGTACAAAATCACTTCTCGAACAACAGATGTTTACGTTGTAATTTAAAACTATGCTTTCTTATTTTAACCGTAATCTTGTTCATAGCCTAAATGTGTCTGACTTGGGTTGACTGGTAGAGTTCCTCTTGGCATTTAGCCCGCTGTCCTGGTGCTAGGCTTCTTAGCCCAACTTTACCTGATGGTAACCGAAACCCTTCTTTCTACCCTTATTCTGGTCATCCTACCACCTTACGTGTAGGGCACATCACGTTGCGGTTGCCATAACCCTAAAAATGTATTCAAAATTATTGATTACCATAAAGGTCGCGTTATTTTTAGGATAAGCTTGTCGATCCATTAGGCTAATTTATCCTCAATTGAATAATTTCAAGTATGAACTTAACCATTTTAATTAAAGAAAACTCTCATCTTACATTGCCCTTGCCCTAATTTTTTGGGCTTCCCTCTGCTAAACTACCACTTCAAAAATATGTTCGTGCTGGTGCGGGGTGTGAACCCGCGACCGTTTGCGTCTTAACCTTCCTAACCACTCCGTTAAACGGGTAGCCAGCGGTATAAAAAAGCAATTACTCTAACTCGAGCTAAGCTCGCAATTCAGCTTAAAGTAAATTCACTAAACGGACCATACATCTAAAATTAGTCTCCATCCCTTTGTCTCATCCCATCTGCTAAGCTGAAAATAAAATTCCACCCCTGTTGACATTCCCCCACTAACGCAATAACAATTCACCTGTCCTTCTCTCGTTTGGAATGAGTGAAAGAGACGGAGTCTTAAAGGGCAAGCTCGCGCAGCTTTGCGTGTTCAGAGCGTAAACTCGAGACGACACTCCGCGCTAGGACACGCTAGCGAGCGGACGCTGCGTCGCGTTAGGGAAACAAGTGCCCGTGGATCCGTGTAGAATTTAATCGTGTGTGACAAACGCTATGATATAAAGTTTACGGTACTTTAAGTTAAAATAAAATTGTTCTAAATGATGGGAGTAAGCAGCTGCGTTAGTGTGAGGCAGGCGAGGGGGCCCTGCCACTGCCCGGCGTGCCCCAGGTCTTCGGGGCACGCTCAAATGCCCCCCCAGACCCTGGTGCTGCCTCCAATGGCTTTGGAACCAGAAACAACCCCTGTTAAGGACAAGAAAGGGTCCAAGATGAAGGTGTTGAAGAAAATAAAGAAGAAAATTGGCCTAGGTAAGGGTAGTTTAATTTCTCGCAATAACGGTTTTTTGTAACGACTTTTGACTAACGGAAGCCGGAAGGAACCATAGCATGGAATTGTGAATAATTTAGTCAGTTTAAATACTTCGTTTTCGGATAATTTTCTAAAATTATGCGTTCGTTATCATATTGTTTTTTAATAATTTTTCAGAAGGGTAGTTGAAAATGACGCTTCTGTTACCTTTAATAAATTCGAATTCCTAGATTTAAATTAACAGTATTAGAAGCTTATTTAGCCTACAATCATTATTGATTGTTAAAATTATGAAACTGCTTTTGTTTGTTTAGGTGACATGATGTTTTGTTATTGTTTACTGTGCACTGGATTTGTCATTATTTTATTAGATAACTAGGTAAATGTTTGTTAGCGTGCATGAGTGTGTTCGATGTTTAAACAGATATCACATTAATTAAATTTTGATTCATGGAGCATAAAAAAAATGTATTCCAAATATGTGTGTGTTGCTAAAACATGCTAAAAGCAGAGTACAGTTAACAAAAATGTATTACTTTCGACCCTCTCATCGTCTTGATGTCTGGGTGTAAAAAAGTAATTGCTGAGGTGCCTATGACTCAGTAGCGCCATAGCATCGACCGACCGACCGATGTTAAGTCACAGTATAAACATTGTACTGTGGTTAAGTTACGCATGCCGGGTCAGGTATTCAGATGACCACCCCTACCTAAAATTGTATAATATATTTTCGGCATGGCAGAGATATTAAGATTTGGTTGCAAGATGTCAGTCGTCAAGCCTAGCCCAAGCTTGCATAATAACATCTGACAAGACAGTAAATCATTACCCTTCAAACCTTTCCACCAATGAAATAACCAGAAACCCACCTTATTTTGTTTTAGTCGCACCGGCTACTGTACTTTTCTGCTTAGCTTTATAGTTGACTGGTAGAGAATGCCTTTCTGGATTAGGTTCGCCTTTTCTACCATTCAATGTTGTGTAATAAAGAATAAATAAATAGAGACGAAGATATATTAATTTGCATTTTTAAAATGTCAATATTTTTGCAGCTTTTTTGCGGATGTAATATTTTATCAAAAACTAGTCTTAGTCGTGAATGTTGCTAATATCCTTAATTGTCCTTTTAATACCGTAACACGGCTCGTGGCATCTGCTCGTTAATTAAATGTTAATCAAGTTTTTGAACGCCAGCTGTCCTGCACCTTGCGTCAATTTGTTAAAACCGAATCGCATTATCATTGCTTGACACTTGCATCTGTTTTTAAAAAATAACTTGGCTTGGTTGTTGCATCTTCAGCATACCTTTTTAAAGCTGATAGGTTCACTAAAAAGTTTCTGTTGGTAAACAATGAGCAAGTCTTTTTTTAACTCATAATGGGGCAAAGCATGTTTGAAAAAATAATTGGTTTTGGACCTTATGGTTGGTATGGTATGGTTAAAGTTGAAAATGAAAATATGGTGTCCAACATATCGACAATGCCCCATGAAGGGTTACCGGAATTCGTTATTTAAAAATAAGATAACCAATAAAGTACATTGAGAAATCGCGAATAGATGTTATGCACTCAATAAAACCTATTTGTTCGGGTTTTTTTCTTATGTCCTGTCTCACGAATTAGTAATGAAAAAAAAAGACAATGACATGTCAAGTCGACAAGTAAATGAAAATGCACTTTTGTTGGGTTGAGGCGGTTTTTCCACTCAACCTTTTAACCTAAAAATATGTAGATACATTTAATAGTCAAATTCAACTAAAAGACAACTGACAATCTTGAGAGCTAAAAATAACAATTTTAAACACTGTTTTTCTGATGAATCCTTAATACTGAAAGCGATTATTTACAAACTATTATCTAAATCCCACTGTCAAGATTATAATAATCTGTGTTTCCTTGTGTATTCCGTAAATAATTTAACAATGAAATTTTTGGTGTAAGCTGTCTCAAGTATTTATTTATTATCTTAAAACACGTACTTACATAAACATATTTAATATTAGCAGCCGCTTTGCATACATTGCTGGATAAAGGTTTGTAATGTTCCCTATTCGCATACTTATCCACCACCAGTTTTTTTGCCTACTGCTATTTCAATAATCCACTGGGCGTGGTTTCCATAGTGAGGAACTAAGAAGAAGTTATATGGTTTAAGAATAATATTACCTCCAAACATAAGTCCCAGTTATTATGTATGTAAATATCACTTCTTTTGTCAAAACTTACCCACAATGTGGTCAAGAAAATTGTGCAAGCATGCATTTACTGTATTGTTTCATTATTTGCACGTACCCAGATGTTCATAATGTTAAATGAAGGAAGTAAATAATTTCAAACCGGATGTTGCTACCAGATGTGACGTAGGCTGGGGTGGCTCGAATTGAAAAGAGCAAAGCCGTAAAGTATTAAAAAAAAGGTTTTAATGACGTCTCCAGATGGTTTTGTAAAGTTTGGCCATTTGTGGCATCTATTGTCTTTAACAATGCTTATGTATTGTTTTCTATACAATGAGAACTTAAATGTGGTCTTGAATGGTTGATAACAGGCGATTAAAATTGGAGAAATACTAATTAAGTTCAAAGTTAAGATCTTCATAGATTAAATAATTACCTAGTTACGTCATCCCTCTTTTTTAGTTTGATTCTTCAAACTTATACATTAGTAACATTCGGTATGCCCTCATTTTTCCAATCGAACAGCGGAGACAAGTAGAATGTTGCAATCATATTAAATGGAACAGTCAGATGCCCACACTTAACATTTATTTATAAGTACTATTTGTAAGGATACAGTAAGTGATGGAAGCTTCATATTTGGTACAATTTAATTGTACTAAAAATAACTTATATGCAATTTTATCTCACAATGGTAAATCAACCTCACTGTGAATATTATCTGCCACATTACAATTTATCATCAATTAAATGTATAATCTCAAATAAACAATATAGCTTTATATCGTCGTGCGTGAGGGAGCCAGCACGATTTTCGTTACTCCAGCAAACAATGAGTCATTGAACATGTCGAGTTCACGACTTCCTAACGAACTCACGCGCTCACTACAAACAAAAACTTCAAGTGTGTTCATTAAAAGCTATTTATCAAAAAACCCGTTTAAAATGTCTAATATAACACACTAATGTAGTCTGACTTCGCTTAGAAAATATTACTCCTTTTTTAATTGTTGACTTGAGATTTGTAAATTATGAATTATCCCATTTTAAAATTTGGACTTAAATTAACATTGGCAATTAATGTGGGTCTTTTTCAGAGTCCTGTCTTGCGTTGTGAATAAATACATTATATAAAATAAATACCTAGCTATCTTGAGCAGCTTAAACCACAGAATATAGTTCCTTTGTATTGAAAGACATTAAATTTGCTTATTTATGAATTTTTTGCGGTTTTTTTCACAGGAACCAACCAAGTCGACCGTTTTGATTTCAAATAGTTCGAAAAAAATATACTTACTTACTTACATTCAGCAATTTTATGAATAACCATAGAAAATTATAGCCGTTGCGTAATAAAATGCAAAAAGTCCAAGAAACTTGCATTTTTTCACGTTCCTATTGTGTTTTTGCACACTCGAGACCCTATGCTTTTCAGTCAGTATCAAAAAAAGTACAATTCGCTCTTATGCTATTGAGATATGGTCCAAAGTTGGTGTTATTAGCCAGAAAACCTATCACAAAGGACCAGCTGTTAGTTCCTTAAAACGGTCCTGAGCAGCTGACTTAAGAAAATGGCTAGGGTTGACACAAAACAGCTTGATACAAAAAAAACGAATTATTAAATTTAATAAAACACGTTTAAATTGTGTTCTGTTTACGTTCAAGAACAAGTAAAAGTGAAATAATCACGTAGATTGTCATATCACGATGTTTTTTAGGAAAAAGTTATAAAACTCAGTATTTTTTATTATTGAACAATAGTGAATTCCATTATTTAATTATTTTGTTCCTATGGTCAAATTTTGCCTGTTTCGTTTAACAAAAGTCAATAATATCATTCTCACTTTTCCTGTAGCTATTGGTAATCTATTTTTAAATCTGCCAAGATAATTTGAGGAGGATTTAATGCCCGGTAGTATTAAATTCCTATCAATCAACTACAGCAACAATCTATACATAAACCTAAAAGATAAAATATCAAATAGTTTTGCCCTGATTGATATTTTTAACGCCATTTAATAACATAGGAATAGGAAATATTTTAAAATTAGTTTTTAATCCTAGTTTTAATGAACTAAATCTATAGAAAAGCTGTTTTGATTCTTTATCTTGATAAATAGTTACAGGATACTAAAAAATAAAGGAATAATTTTAGTTTAAGAATTATTGAGGGAGTTAGTGAGTATTTCTAACATCAATTTCAAGAAACAAGGATTTTAGTTTTATTACATTTATCATGGAAACTCAATTGCTTAACGGGGTGACCTTTTACTTCTAATAACTTAACACCTGTTAACCTTATTAGAAATAACTTTTTTCTTAATTTTCATTTATTTTAGCACTTCTGCCTTGCCAGTAGTTTTCTACATCGTCCCGTCGTAAACGCCTCAACTTTTGTTGTTTTTGTTGTTTGCCATTTCAGGCTTCATGACTTTTCCGCCATGTCGTCCGTCATCCATAAGGCTTGTTTTTTTAAAATGTTTTTTTTGTAAATTTGGCATCCCTGTGACAGCCCTATAAAGGTGCATGCGCACACCTCCCTTATCCCGTTTCGTAACAGCTGTTTCTTGTTTGATAGTGGGAAAGAGACAACACATTAACTCTCGTGTTAGAGCGAGACAAAACAAGGGTATGTGCTGATAAGTTGGGTAAATGCTACCGCGTTTCGTAATTTTCTTTTGTCAGATAACAGAAGAAAGATGGTTTCCTTCGTGCTCCTGCTTCAAATATGTTCATTTTTAAAGATAATCTTACTAATTTTATTTTAAGACTCAAACTAAAGGCATAATAATTAGTCATTGCCAGCCTTTTTTTCTGAGCTTGTTTGAAATGAAGTTTTTTTTTAGCAAAGCTTCGGGGTTTAAAATTTCCTGAAACATCTATACATGTATGTCTACTTCAAAAACTGACATCAAAGCTGGGCTTGTACTGCGTCACTGTACTAGGTACAGTCAACGGCGGCCATTACCGTTTTCACATTTTCAATAAGTTAAGTAATATTCCGAAGTGGAAATCGAACCTTGTTCTCAAATGCGCAATACGCAAGATTAACCATTGAGCCAACGGATCAAATAACTTTTTATTATATACCGTACCTAGTTTAGACCGTTTATTTCTACCATCTGCGTGAAAAGGCATAAAGACTTTTTTCATTTAATACGAAAACAGCTGGCTACAATTTGACCACGTACCTGAGAAAGCGAGATGGAGTATAAACAGGTATCGAAAGACAAGGACGGGCGTATGTGCAAGCAAAGGTGTTTGAAACGCCAGCTGATGTGAAAAATACTAGTTCCAATTTTTTCATTAAGTATTTTTTCATTTGTGGACCAGACCAGCTGATGCTTTTATTATCTGTAATAGCGTTGAGGTCCATCAAGGCCTTATAAATAGCGATTTGGATGCGGGAGCTTTTTTGATGGACCTCCATGCAGAATATGTATTCCTTCTTTTGGATGACGCGGACGGTTTTCTATCTTTCTTTTTAAGCTTTTTACTACATACTTAAAAAAATAAAAAACAAATACTTATTCTCGTGACGTTCAAAGGTCGTAAAGGGTCACTTAACAAAAACAGATAAGTTACTTTTCGCAATTTTTACGTTTTTATCTTTTTTGCTGTATTTCCGTGCTCTTGATAAGACAGTATCATTTGCGATAAGTAATGTTCCCAGCTTGACGGAAAAAATATGACTGATGATGATTGAATGTACTCGTAAAATTGTGTTTAAATAAAATATGTTGAACTGATTTTTGTAAATAAATAAAGGCATGAACACATGGCTAGATTTAATTATCCTATACGCTTTAAATATTCTCTCACTAACTAAAAAATGTTGTAGGTGCTAAGAAGGAAAGAGAAATACCAGTATAATCGACGAAGCATGGTGTTTGGTTTTTTATGAACAGAAGGGTTTTGTTCATAAGGAATTTAAACTTAAAAAGCTAAGTACCGAGAGGATAGAACAAAAAAAAGACATTATACCTTTACATGTGATGTCTCTACGCTGACAAAAAATATCTCACTGTAAACATGGTTTAATCCTTCACCTGTCATGAAGTAATCGATCGAAAATCATCTCGTGTAAGAACAAAATAACGAATCACACCAATCCATTATAATCTTATAACACATATCAGTTAAACTATCGGCAATCAGAAGTTTTGATTTTGCAAAGCAAAATATAGTCATTCAAGTTCACGAATGGCCGTGAACATGTCAGTGGTTTTTTAAATTATTAATTCAGATGTGGAGTTAGTGACTGTTGTGAATTCATCATTGTTTTTTCAAATTGTTTGTGTCAATATTGTTTAGATGGTTCGCTATGATCTGTCAAAGTAATTACGGAAGTCGCGTTTTTGTGCTAAATATAACTAACGTGTGAAACGTAATAATATCAAAGTGACGTTAGATATTTATTGCAAAATTCGTATTTTTACTCATTTATTTTTTGTGTGGAAAAAAATATTTTTTGTGTAAATAAAAATGCAAAAATCCCCTGATTCGAAGTCGCGTTACAACTGGATGGCTAAATTCTGTCAAACGCCCAGCCTCAAACTCAAAGAACCAGTTAACAGCCGTGGGAAGATCGCACGGAATGCCTCAGGGCCCGCCGTGAAGTCTCAGCCGTTCGTTAATAAAGGTATTTCTAATTTATAGTGTAACTTTACCGAATTTCTAAACGGCTTTTTTAACACCTCATTAGTTGGAATGACCAAAGTAAATAATACCAGAGGGCCTATACAAGTGCTGTTTGTGCTTGCGCTGGCATTGAATGTTTGTGATGTACTAAGCATATTTGAAGTATTTATAAATATTTCTGTATAAATTATGCTTTTTAACTAAATTTTCCGTCACAACCAAAATGTTTACATGCATTAACGTAAAAACAACTTGACTTTGACAGCATACCATCATTATTAGAGGCTGAAGAGGCTATTCAATAAAATATAGGGATAATATTAATGCTTATTATTAAACTAAATACATGTTTTGTGCATACTGTTCTAGGGTAGGATCAAAACCTCACCTTACTTAGCTTACTAGGCATGCAAATGACTAGAACTCCAAGTATTTAAACTATTAAGAGTCAATGTGTGTATTCCATTCCACATAATGATCACGACTCACGTTTAAGCACACGACTTAAAGGACTTAGTTTAATTATATCAAATGGTATAGTTTCTTGTGTATGGGCTTGCACATCTCTCTTGCGCCTTGTGACCTCTCGCTCTCACCTGACCTGATTATATAAACCAAGTTTTACAGGGACTGCCCTAATACGATTACGAAATCCATGTTTTACTTTCATTACGGTAATGTTTGAAAAGCATATTTTAAAAAAAACTGTTATTATTTTCGCGTATTTACAATATTCATTTCCAACTACAAAAGTTGATGCCAAAATAAGACATGAGTGTTGAAGTTTCAATGCAAAAAGCCTGTAAGTTCACTTTTAATGATTTCCGCGCATTGACGCGCCGAGTTAGATTCAAAGCTCTGAAGATTTCTACTGCACCGTGAAGGCGATGAGCTCATGGTCCGCGTCCCACGACCTCCGACCCCTCGCACCTGCGGTTGCGTCGTTATTACTGACTGACTGACTTAAAGGTTGTTTTCATTACGCTCTGAACAATACTTTATGTACATTTCCCTAAATATTTAACACAAAACATTTATTCGACACAAAAATATTAGAAATCTATCAATTCTCTGTCAATAATAAACTCTTTTCAACGCCAAGTACACCTTTTCAGAGACTAAATTCAATTTTCCACAGCGGCCACCGCCGGTGCTCTCCCAATCTTTCCCACGAGCAAAAAACCTAATAACTAATTATGTTGCACGCTCGGACCTCAATGCGGGCCACAGACTGCTTAAAGATAGGGTGACTACACTACTAGCAGTTAGGTGAGAATATCCTGAGTCCTGATACTATATCAAACTTTAGGCGACTACAAGACTTCAAGTGAGAAGTCACCAAGCATAGCCAACAGTAGAAATCGCAATGAAATGACTGACCGCTTAGAACCGACCGCTTAGTTCATGCACAAAATAATTTCCCACCATTTTACAAAAGGAAAAAATTGCCAAATTATGTTTTTTTTTTAAATAAGCATTGAGCGCTTATTGGCCCACTTCGACATCTAAACAAATATAGCAGATCACCGCTATGATCGACCTATTAATCGTTGAAAGCTTTAGTGATATTAAATGCCAGATGCTTGTGTAACGTAACAAAGGGCTAGAAAGTTAGAAGATTAAACAATAAGTTTTTAATCTTCTTAATTTTCTTCCATTACCATCAGAGTGATTTTAACCTCATTAGCGGAAGCCAGAAAAATGTAGCGGTTGAAACAGAAGTCCTGTTCCTGTTTTCTTTTGTTGTATTGCGCTCAGATTACAGTAAGGTTTCACTGAGTTTACCCTAAATAGTAGAAATCAATATAATTTTAAATCACTTTAACAAAACATCGGCCTTTAAGTCCCACTGGCACGAGCCTAACTTTTATTATTAAGAAGTTCTTCGGACTAGGCTGAATTTCTAGCGATTCTAGGATTGCCCAAGGTGCTAAAGGAAGTACGGAGATGATCGAATATTTCAACTCTCTCCCGAATCAAAAGACAACATGGCCACCAGAGGTGTTACCAAACAAAAAAGCGAAGTGAAGCTGCGCGTACTAATCCGATTTATTCGACTCACGAACGGCGCAGACGCAGCGGTAATGATCTAAATGATCTACGAAGATCTACGGCTCCGTCACGTAGAGGGCACAGAAATGTGACACTTGTGAAACGAACGCTTTAGAAACTAGAGACGTTAAAACCGCTTTTTATTTATTGTCTTTTAAAGCAAACAATCTCTGTTTTACGTAATTAATCATTGTGTTCAAAACTGTGAACTGCAACGTAATAAGACATTCCAATCTTGTTCACTAATTAGGACAACTCAAGGAAATCCCACTTTAAATAAAAAATAAAATCTGGACAAAATCTTGCCTCCAAATTAAAGAAGTATATTTTCTGTGTCATTGCAAAAGATGCTTTTCAAAATACGAATTAAATATTTTTTACTTAGACACCTTTAACGTAATGTCAGACTTTTAATAATCGCTATTACTTCCGCCAGGTTAAAGTTCTGTGAGAAATATTTTTTCCGAAAAAAAGTACACAATATTATCTGTTTTCTCATAATCATAAACAAAAGGTGTTTTTCGTGTCTTTTGTTGCAATACGCATCTGCATACCAGATGCTTAACTTTACCCTTTGAAGTACCCAAAAATTGTTCGATTGTCAAATTTCGTGGGAAATGACTAATCTGCACATGCTCTTTCTCTGTCTAATAAGGTATTTTGTGTCTTATTTCGAATGGAAAGCGAGCTATATTAGTTTGAAAGCAAAAGTAACAAAATTGTAAAGTCTGTACAGGTTGAATATTGTCGATGGTATTGTTGAATTGGCAAGATGGCGTAGCTTCCGGGATACAATTATTGCTTTTAGAATAAATAATTAGATATTTTCACCTGTCGCCGCTTCCTTATTCGCACCTTGAGTATTCTTTTTGTATTATGTCACTCATACTACAATACCAAGTTTGTAACGATTTACGAAGTGGTCGTAGTGGGTTGTTTCCGGATATTTTAGTTTTGCATTATAAAGTTATTGTACAAAAATATAATGGTCTATTATTATTTTGACTGATTTAAGTACATCTTGTATATTTTTGGACAAAACCCCTAAATATTAACATATCGTCCATGGATGTTGCAGTACTTATAAATAATTGACCAGTTGCAACAACCGAAACGCATTTGGTTTATTTGTATTCCCTTTCACATACCTAAGAGACATCACCACTGGTTAAATCAACATACAACTTAAGCTAACTAGATCTTTAGATACCAAAGTATTTGATTCGGTCTTAGAATGCCTGGAAAATAGTTATTATCAAACCTAAGTATCAATTTGGAAAAAACTTCGATTTTAGAACGCATTTTGGCAGTGTTGTTTTATTCCCTTTTCTTATTTATTTAGTGCAGATCTGATACTAGTCAATGTCTAAGTTTATAAACGTATTCATATTGGCAGATATGGTTATTATTGAAAACTTACTTACTACATTTTAGGAAATGGTGGTTACCGCTTCTGTTTGAATTAACGTCACGGGATTTTTGACATTTAATTTATTCGTTCAGAAATATAGGGCGATGGTGTCATATTGTAGTTGGAAGTCATTGCCACATCCCAGAACTCCTGTTAAAAAATCGACTCATTACACTTTCACCGTATCTTCGTGTTTACAAACATAGTATCCGATTATCGATCCCTTAGAACTATCGAATGACAAATCGATACATAGGTATCGGAAAGGTGAAGTTCCCACGCTCACCGTGAGAATGGACGAGCGTGCGACAAGGACGGAATACGGGCCGATTACAACATTAGAGTGAAAGAGATACATAGTGTCGAAATGTGCGTTACGATCGCAACGGTACTCGACTGCGTTTCGAGTGTTTTCTTTATCTCTCCGTCTGTTATGCGCGCCTGGTACTTTTGATCTTCATAGTATCGATTTTGGAATCTTATTTGAATCGAAAGTTATTTTTTTATCGATTTATTTGACTTCTCATATTGGTAAGACTAACACATTTGGAAACAACTTTTGTTTTTGTGAAGATTTTGGATAACAATAACCATTGTTTTGTAATGACTTCATTATGCTTGATGACTTCAAAATTCAGTTCTTAGAAGCTCAGAACACTTGTGCTTAATGAGTGTATTTCTTCCCACCCACGAACTACAAAAGCATTGCCCAATCAATACTAACAACTTAAATACACATAAGAACGAATGAACAACGGTCGATATTGATTAATTTGATGGCATTGAACATAGCCAGTTCAAGTTCCCATATTCTATGCTATAATTCTCTAGTAGGAAAAGTTTTCTAATCGAAATATGGATTGCGGAATGTCAATTCATGTACTTGACCCTTTCTATCTCACAACTTTCATTGCTATGTTACTGTTTTCCTATAATCCCTTAACTATGACAGGTTAGAAATAAAAAACATTGAATTCTGTACTCAATTTCAATGTTACAAGATTGAATTTTGAGTAAAGGTCTGCTGGCAGGCCTGAGAAATTAAAAAGAAATATAGCCGAAGCCAAGATGGGATTTTAATTATACATTTTATACGAAAAGTTATAGATTACTACGATTTCGTGATCATTTTTAATGTTCACATGTAAGTTCTCACGTAAGCATCGCGTTAACACTTTAATTATTAAAAAGTATTAAAAATAAGTCTATGATTATAGCGAAAAGGCTCAACAGGCGCTTTCCCACGGCTACCAATTAAAAAAAATAAAAGCTCATCCTGTCTCACGCGTATGACATGAAACAGTAAATACAAGATTGTAAAACTGCTCACGTTAACCGATCGATTTCAAAAAGAAGAAAAATGCAAGAGCAATATCCCGTCTAGGCACTACGAGCGCCATTGACTAAAAGAAGAATTAAAAAATAAACGGTAGCCCGCGAAAAAGAAACATGGCGACAGAATATGGCGCGTAAAAAGAATACAAGCAACAATTACAACGTGGGAAACGGGATGTGGACCGTTACTTTAAGTGCACTCCTAGACGTTCGACTCTGGGACCTTTGGCGAAATAGATTGTGAAAATCGACTGCAAAATAAACAAGCAGATTCCATTAATACACCCAACATTGAGGCTACTCTTTGAAAACCCTGTTTGCTTTTTTAAATAATCACGGCTTTGGATACTTACCCTTTTGAGCTTGCAGCCTATTTGCTAATTAGGTTTCAGACTCAAGAATATCACATAAGTTACAGCATGACTCACAATGCCGTTGTTTGCAAACAAAAAAAATGTTGCATTTTTTTCCCTCGATGATGTTTAAAGTAAAATGACGCATTATTAAAATTAAAAGATCTAAAAACAGCTTAAGATAATACAGCACCGAAACAATATTAAATACAATAACAGAACCCTTTATGGATAGTTGTTTTAATGGCAAGATCCTTAATAAAGGGCCCAAGACACTGGGTTACAATTACATCAGCTAAAACCTGCTCCGGTACATTAATGATTCAAAAAGCGTGAGAATCTAGCTCTACTCATAAGGAAAATGTAGGCCTTATAACCTTAAAGATAAAGTTTGGATTAAGGCTGTGTTTTGGACGCAGTGTCCTTGTCCAGTGAATGAAATAAGACTTTTTTTCTAACAGAACTTACTATTAAAG
This sequence comes from Udea ferrugalis, assembly GCA_950022985.1. Classification (NCBI taxonomy): domain Eukaryota; kingdom Metazoa; phylum Arthropoda; class Insecta; order Lepidoptera; family Crambidae; genus Udea; species Udea ferrugalis. The sequence continues at coordinate 6,207,799 of OX465545.1, forward strand.
AGTAAACTTGTCTTTAGACTTAACTGTACTTTGGAAATAGATCAGTTTAGATCAGAGACTTAGATCTAAATGGCTACTCTTTTTGGATATGATGTTGTGTAAGATTGAGCAATGTGCGAAGGTATTGCAAATGTCTGCCATGTTTTTGATAGCTATGATTCATCCTAAATGGTATTGCCACCTGACTGGCTTGTAAAGAAAAGTTTTGTTGTAAAGAATTCCTCATGTGACATATTTTACTTAGTTTGAAAGTTTTATGTTTGACAGTAACTGGAGATTAGTCATAAAATATAGAAATGTAATGTATGGAAAGATTATTTTAGAACATTGACATTGAATTATAAACTTTATTTCCAAGTTCCAAAACCTACAATGAGAAAACTTAGAAAGTTCTTTAGCATAATGATGCCGGTTGCTGAACTTGGATTTTGATCTTTATTTTTAGAGGTCTAAAAGTGATAGTGAAATAAAATAAGATTATAGTGTTTCTGTACGTATACAGTTTGTTCCCACGGTTAACGCGTGGTGAACTCTCGGTCTTGGCTGATTAATAAATTTCGTCCAAATTGTACTTACGTCATTTCCCTTAATGACCGTGTCACGAGCACAGATTATGTGGCGATCAAAGCGCGGGAAATGTAACAAATACAACTTTGAAAAAGAAGTTAACAATGAAACCTCTTTTGTTATTAGTATCAATGCATTTTTAAATTATGTACAAAATAATACTGTCTATGATTTCGGTGTTCCACTTAAGGCACCTAGTTTGAATTGTCTATGGTTTTTAAAGTGCTGTTATTAGCTAAGATTTTAAGCCTTGGCTCGAGTAACATGCTTATAAATTAATTGGCTTAGTTAACCTAGTTTCAAGTGGAATGATTTAATTAATTAAGCCTTCTGACAGACAGATAATAATCACAAAACATTGTGTGATGCTATTTTTGGTCAAAACAGTCAATTTAAAAAAGAAGAAGTTTCTTACATGGCAGTGATTGAGTTTATAAAGTAAAGTTTGTAAAGTAATTTAACCTTTTTGATGTTCAAACCGCAGAGCGATCTTGGCTCGTATGTAATAAAATAATCTCCGTCCGCTCATGTAGTTTTTATCAACAAAAACAGTCGGCGGTAACCGCACAGGATGGGCTCGGCGGATGCCAGCCAGCATGAAACGATAGTGTATCCGAATGGAAAAGTGAAATGAACGAAACGCAACTAGTGAGGAGAAAAGTTGATTAGCGTGCATATCCGTCCCTTACTTTTTTAATGTCACACTCACGGACAACTTGTGAACGTGAAGCCTAAGAATTACTTTTATGTGAAATATGAACAAATATTGAGCGATATTTTGAGCCATAATACTTACTTCTGCTAGCTAGTAATTTCGTAATGAATCTTCTCGGATGGCTTGGCTAGACGGAAACAACTAGCATAGTCTTATCAAGATTATAATGATGGGCTATTTAATCATCTGTACAAAGTAGGTTACTCTCGATATAGTCCCTTTGAAAAGAAAACAATAATTCTAAAACCATAAACAATGCCCCCCGCTCAATCCCCGTGGGCCACGCCATCTGTGACAGCTGCGGCAGAATGAGTCTGTGGTCCTCCCCCGCACATAGACAGTCTTTATTTTTAAGTCCACTTCAGGGACGCGACTTGGGGTATTGTGGCTAATAATAATGGAATGACTTGTTTATTTTGCCACATGGAACAATTTCGTTAATTTTTTGTTTATTTTCCTTTAGAGTCTGTTTAGTCTTTTTCTAAAGGCGCAGAATGAACACATAGAATCTGTTAGCTTGAAATATAAATAAACTACTATAAAATACCTGAATTTAGTAATTTGAACATTAACATGTTGTTCTGTAATTCTTGACAATTAATGGTTTCCGTTTTTTGGTGTAGTCGATCTAATCTATCTATTTTAAAATTGTATCTGCATTAAAAGCAAAATCTTCTAGAACTCACTCCACTTACAGATTTGTTGCGTTTATTTTCCGTCTCACTCACACCCTCCGCCTTCTCCCTCGCGCTCCACAGGTGCGTGACGCGTGTGCTGTCACGCGCCATGGTTTTTTAGATCGTCACGCTATATGCGCACGCGTCGTCTTTTGATTTTGACCTTTATGTGCATCAGGAAAGGGTTCAAACGAGCGAGAGTGATTGTGGTCTAAATGCTAATGGTATACTGTCTCTAATATGGTAAGGAATTGTAGTTACTAACTGGAGAGTATTTTTTTATTTTTTTTTCTAATTGCGGAGTTTTGTTTTATCTCGATTTTTGCTCTTGTAAGGTTTTAATTCTCTACTATAACCTTCTTTAACACACTAAACATGCACTTTTCAATAAAATGGATTATTGTTATCTTTTATTGACATACATATCAAATTATCAATTCTTCCGCTTGGCTCATATTAGATAAATACATCCGAACACTTCCTTATTTCATTATCATGCATTGTTTTATTAGAATATAAATATTAAAACTGCAAAACATTGTCAATGTACATTATGACGTGCCTATCTTGTAGACGGAAAATGTGCGAAATATTGTTCCGATTTTTTATTGAACATTTAATTTTAATGTGGTTTCCATAGTGACTGGTTGCCAAACTCCCCTAACCTTTTACAGGTTTTTCTGCAGTGCGATTGCCATCAAAAGCGGCCTCGTTATTTTTTAATTACTGGTTGACTTGTCAAACGCGCGTAATTCAAAGAAGTACCCGTTAGCTGAGGTGATCGTTTAGTTTCTAAAATTTTATGCGCAATTTTCTTATTTGATTGTTATTTGGAGTTCATCATACGAACCTTTTCCAAAAATATTAATATAATTTAGTGCAGTCGTTCTGAGAAAGGCGCGTAGGTATCTAGGTTGCATTCCTTTTTATTTAATTCGATTAAACATACAGATAATGCTGATATTGTTCGCATGACGATCTTAGTACCGAATTAACTCACAAACAAACAGACAGACATTTAAACGCTTTAATCTTATCCTTTTGGTTAATGCGGTCTCAATTTAATTCCTTTGTGTTTGTGTCTGACTAGATTATATTTAGAAACAGGATTTAGCTTTGAAAAGGATATAATTTAACTTTTGCTTTGTGTTTGCTTGTACTCTCCTTTCTTGGTTCAATTTAGACTGTAGTATTGTGTTATTGTTGTTGGTATAAAGGATTTTAGAGGAATGAACGCATATTTATAAAAAAGCTACTTGCAAATAATGTCAGCAATAACAATGCGCAAGACAAAACAGTCTTTAAGTTAATTAAGCTACAAGACCGTTTGTTCTTTTTTTATGAATAAGACTCTCAGGTGCCATTAAGCGGAAAGCCGTATTTTTTTAAAAAAAGCGCCTTGTACTACTACTGGTATAACACTCTGGCTCGAAACACATACTTTGTGTTTTTTTTTCGGCAAACCCTCCAGTGATGTAATATACTGATTAGAAAACTAAGTATCCCGGCTTATGACGGTAGACTTACCACTTGCCGCGTTGGGCTTAAATTCGTTTGGCAAATTGTCGGCTGCTGAGTTTGCCGTTTACACTGACAGCAACTGTCATAATGCCTATGCCTACTTTTTTTTTTGCTCTTAGTGACAAGACAAAAACACAATTTGGTACTACCGTCAGATAGTACAAAATATCCAATAGCTGTTATTAGCAACAACTGTTTCTATGCGATTCTAATACTATAAAATGGAATCGTTACAAAAACCCGCCGTGACTGATGTATTTAGACGAAATAGTTTTCTTTCTAACGACTAGAATAGGGCTGCCAGGTTTAAAATGTTAAACTGGATAGAAGATTATGTTTTTTATAAATCGACTCCAAAAGTTGACTTGAAGAGATCGCTTTTAGCGATAAAGCAGACTAAACTATAAATTGTGTTTATTTTTGAAAGTTTTTGTAATATATTTGTAACGGTTTAGTGCAATAAAGTATATCTCGTTATATCTTATCGATTCAGAAGAAATCTGTAATTTACCGGAAGTCTTGAAGCCGCATTAATGATAAGCAAACTTAACGTACTAAGACAATATTTTATTTAAAAGTGCGTTTATAGGCTCCAAAATGTTTATGATCTTGGTCATGGTAAGAAATGAACTGATTGACCAATGTGATTTGTAAAAAGTTACACTCGCGACTCGTCTCCTGTCTCGCGCGCGAATGTAACTGAGCTATTACCAAGTACCAACTTCACAGTGTTCTTATTTTGAATTTAAATAGTTTTAAAGCAGGCATCCATAATAGCGCATCGGTCACGGTTTCCGAACGGTCGAGGTCCACGACCGCGTGTTCCTGAACGCAGTGCGCACGCGATTGGATGGTGTTCTAGCGGGAAATTGGGTGCACAGATTAAAAAATATTTGAACTTTGACATTAGAAAGCTTTAGACACTAGAAATAGACCACTCGCTCGTTTTTTCCGAATTTTCGTAATTAGAATTCTTAATTTTCTGTCTTTTGAACACTTCCGATTTTTCGGACATCCCCGTGCTTCGGAAAATTAGATGTCAGTCGTGAAGCACAGTCGAAGGCTTTAGGGCGGCTTGATAACATCTGACTGCAAGGTTTGTCAATAAACTCACTGTCACCCCCGGAACCTCCTCATAGTTGAGGTGAATGTTATCCCAGCAGTGGGACTTATGGTTTTTTTAATAAGTCGTGTGTAGCATAAAATAATGTTACAAAATTAACAGCTCGGTAATACAGCGCTAAGCTTAATTCATTCGTACCATTTCTATTGACAAACCTTCGTCTATAATCTCCAAGCAAGCCTCCAATACGAACATAATTCGATTCTCTATAATCCGTATAACCGTGTCGACCGCCATCTGCCGAGCTACATTGGAAACCCAAGGGGATGCTACCCCTGTTTCTAATCTTGCGCCCTGAATTGTTGGCGACCCTGACCTTTTCTGTTAAGCTACATTCACTTGTGTGAAAGTAATTCAAAAGACAGTAATAAAAAATACTTATTTCAAAACCATAGACTAATATTTCTTACAAAAATCTTTGACAATAATTGTCATTATTTACGTCAACGGTTTAGTTGTTCTATGCACTCACGCTTGTTGCATTTTGGCAGCTTGATACTTATTCGATAGATAGATACATAATTGCATGTCAAAAACTACAAAAGTGTACAGATACATAATAATTAAGGATCATGTTTCATCAATTTTTAAACAGCTGAATAAAAAGTATGTCAGTTGACTTATTTTTAAAAGCCAGTTATCTGCTACGTGATTTCCATTACCGGTAATTTTAAAAAAGGAAATATTTATCCTTATAAGCCACGTGCGAGCTGTTTTTAATTTATACAATATCGTTTACTTATTTTTCATAATAGTATCGATATAAAACAGATTCAAGATATTATTATCTTTGATGTAGTTCGTTTATAAATATACTGGCAGTTCAATGGACTATCTATGATGATGATAGTCGGAAGACTATCCAGTTAGACCATCTATATTTAGTTTGGATATAGTTACCTACGTTGTAGAAATAATTTTTGCTTGTTTACGAATCCATACTAATATCATAAATGCAAAAGTAATAATTATTTATTTATGTATAAATTAGTACGTACAGTCAGCCAAAAATATGGTCTACCACCCTACGGTTGAGATTCGTTTGAACGTCATGAAACAACAAGGTCAATTTTCCCTGGCAATACGTTTGTGTCAGTGACTATTGCTCTCTTTGTCATTTATGATATAACGTCATGCCAAGTGTCAAGTTTGAATTCATATGTAACAAATTGATATCAATATTTCATTGACGGTAATACTTGACAGTAGAATTTTCAGTGACACTTTCTTTTTCAGTAGTAATAAGTTTCTCTTCAAAAAGATCGACACGATTTTAGTTGAGCAAAATAGATCACCTATTGCATTTAATGAGGTTAAACTAAGTCACCCAATGACATCAAATGTCAGGCATCCCAGTTAAGAGACAAAACGTCATAACATAACTGTGCATTGTGTTAAACTCTGTTAGAAAAGTCAACCTTAGCGATCGTTACATCTCGCAGAAACTTTTGTCAAAAGTGGTAGACCACTTTCTTGGTTGACTGTACATAAGTAAAAAAAATGTTATTGTGTTTGAATACGGTATTTTTCAAATTGGACGAATTATCAAATCAGATTAAGTATCGATTTGGCAGACCACACACGCCAATTTCGACACGTCTTACAAATTACCAGGACATAATAAATTCTAACGAAACTCACCCTTCTTTTAACTAACAATGGCATTTCATTACACTTATCCCCTTGAGGTATTCTCTGCATGCGCAGCTGCGATACTCCATAGGGGTTAAATGTGAGGGTGGATTGAGATTGTATAGGTATATCTAAGCCAAAGACTGCAGAAGAATTGGCTAACCCAATGAGATGTTTTAGGATGAAAAAAGTATTTTTCATTACTCATACTCTGAAAGTAGGTCATTACTGACCTGAGAAGCGGGCTGAAAGTAATACTTTTCATCCCTAGGGAGAATCACTTTCAACTGACAGCTGTCATATTATTTAAAAAAAAAACTAGTTCTTTTTCACTTAACTATCGAACCATGTTCCAACTTTCTATACAGCCACGATGTAAAATTGAAATAACTTAAAGTTAAGTATTGATTAGAAAATATATATTTTTTAAATAACTTTATTTTATAATTAAGTTTCAACAATTTGTTTAAAATAACGTAGCTTTGAGCAAATTATATACCATTTTTAAAATGATGAAAATAAAAAATAATGGCTGAATAGCGGACCGGCCACAGAAAAAAAACCAAACAAAATAGGCGGGAAAGCGGCAATTCGATCTTCATGAATTAATTCATGTTTTTATTTTTACTTTCCTCGTATTTGTAATGAAAAGCACAGTGTTTACCTCGGGTTAAAGACTTATTTAGTCCCTCGAACTATTGGCGCCCTCACTTCGTTCCGGGCGCCAAACCCCGTCTCGGGACTAAATAAGTTACTTTCACCCCTAGGATAACAATGTACTATTTATTACGTCTAGCAAAGTCAATTGAGACACTTTTTAGGTGTCTATTTAGTATTTAATTAAATAGTTTAGTAGTCACAAATACAATGTTCAAAAATCAGTTATATTTTGACTTTTCTCTGTTCTGCGCTTTTATTCACAGACTGTACTGAAGAAATAATAACAAAAACAATAGAATTTCAATGAAGTCTTGATGATGATGAAAAACACGTGGAATCATTTAAGAGGAATGTACACAATCACGTTGTTGGTTGAACATTGAACAAATTGTTTGACATGACGCAAGCCCAGTAAAGTTGTTGCGCATGACGCCATTTTCTTTGTAACGACACTACAATCGACATAAGCACTTTTTGTTACAAATATTTAGTTTTTTACGAACCATCGTTAATACATGATGAAATTTGGATATGAAATGTTCAAAATTGTTTATATTTGCTTTCATTATTACGTAGAGCAATTCACCGATTATGAAGATTACGTATCATGGAAGCTAGATATTATAACAAGAAGCTTGATTTGTGTAGATATGATTCACGTAATTGTGTATCACATACGCACAATCTTTAGATGATCTTATCGTTGATTTGCTACTCATTCTGCACCATTTTATTCATAGAAAGTAATATCAGCGTTACATTTTGGACTATTTAATTCGGACATCCTTTTAGAAATAGATAACAAATCATGTAGGTTTGTAATATTAAAGTTCAAAAATACCTAAATATATGAATCTCTCATTCGGTTATTTATCCTTTGTTAAAACTAAAAACAAAAGATGGTGCCCGCTTACCATTGGTTGACGCGCAGCCAATCGGCGTCGCAGGAGATCCGCTCCGGTGCGTCTGCGCATCCTGCACGCGTGCATCGAGGAAATCTGATAATTATCGAAGGGAGTCCAGTGGTTTGTGTAAATGTAACTATAGGGTAATTTTTTCCGGTTTCGTACAGGTAGGGTGGAGTAGAATGAAGTCGTAGACTTATCACTTACACGATGGTAATACAACAAGAGTGAAACTCAATCGAGTGTGATCGTCTTTTGATTATCATGACTGTATGTATTAAAGATAACACTAATATTGTTTCTGATTGGTACCTATTTAGTTAAAAGGCGGCTGAGTTTGAACATAGATGTGTTAAATGTAGTTTTTAAAGTTTTTAAACTTCATCTCACGTTAACATATTTAATCCTAAATGCAAATAAAAAGTGTCTCAATTGACTAAATCGCCAGCTACCCTATTACGCAACATCCTGTACAATAATTCTCTAATAGCCCGCCTATTTGCGGACAGACCACAGGCAATAAAAGAACCCCTCAGTATCTAGATCAGTTTTGACGTCAGTCTTCTAAAGTTAGACTAGGCGTTGCACCAGGAAGACGGCGTGACGTAAAGAATGACATTTAGCGTACGCACTGCTGTGTTGTAACTGCTGAAATATAGACGTGGATGTTGGCGCAACGGGTTGGGGTCCTCTGCCCATTTAATTGCTGCAAGGACAAACGTTCATGTAACCAACGTTTGAGTTTGATTTGAGGCGGGACTTTAGTTTTTTTTGGAATACACCTAGATTTTTTAGGGTGCGATACACTGGTTGGCTAGATGTCTGAAATGGCCTAAAATTCAAAATACCATCTTGACCCTTGCCATTTTTATAAATTTCAAGCTGCTATATTCGTCATTCACTTCGGTTTTTGTAAGCCATCTCTGCTTACTTTGTCGGATGGCCAAGTTATAGCAGATTTTGAGAAAATATCACGTTTATCTGATATTGCTATTTGATATAAAGTTCATTCCCATTGCATTTTTTATCTATCACTTTGAAAATCCCAAAAGTTACTTCAAAGCTTTGCAAACTTGATCCTAATCTGTGAGAGTTAAAGTTAAAAGTGGAATAACTTTGCATTCTGAGGTACTATCTTTATGTTGAAGATATAATCTAACCATCTGTTACAAAGTAAATATCTGCAAAGAATGATTTATGGGCACGTGCTCCATTTAAAAAAATAGGTACTTCGAAACACAACCAGCTTGATATAAATATGTGATTCGAAATATTTTATGGCGAATTGCCTTTGAGATACTTTACATTGTTGATAATAAGTACAATTGCCATGACCCTAACATCACTTAATTATTTTCTCGTTGATGTAATAGTTAAACTTTGCTATTATTCCGTAATCCCTCCACTCGGCCTATAGTTCAAGCATGCGCATGGTTTGTTGCACTGACCTGCCGAGTCGAATCCTTATCTATCCGATTCAGTTATGCGCAGGTAAATCATTAACGTTTCCTCGCTATTCCCTTTTACCCTTTTCTTAGCAGTCATTATCATCCATGCGTTTCAGCCCCTACCGTAGATTCGTCGGTCCATTGCGCAGGTGTACTACCCACCTCAATTTCACCGCTGACTAGATCAGACAAATACAAAGTATAATTAAGCATAAATCAAAAAAATACCTAATACTAATTACAATGAATTGTTCAAACATGATTATAAGTGAAAGATAAATGGATTAATTTATTTGTCCTATCAAAGTTCTGATAAATAGTCTACGCAATGGGTGCTTTCCGGTCGTTAGATTGTGATTTTAAATCAATTTCATGCTCTCAACATCCATTTCGCAACACAATTCGCAAACATAAGTCGTTAAAACCTTTTTATAGCTTCCGATTTTTAAAATATTAAATTTCCTCCTACACACCCCAAAAATGGTGAAATCTAAAGAAAAAGTTGATCAATTGATCTGTTCTTCCGGCGGATATGACGTCCCCTCTCAAAACCAAAATGGCTGCCTCCCTCGTATATTTTTTTAACGCTAGACCACCTGGCTTTAAGTATGTGCCCCTATAGCTATTATCGTAAAGATATAATGTGGTGTAAGATAATATAGATAAGATACCAGTGTATTAATTTTATATTACATGTTGTAAATTTAGTCTTAAGTTTGATGTTGGTGCGTGATTTATGTCTTACTCAATAAGGGAATGTTTACTCAGTAAGTCAAAGTGTTTATTCTAGTTTTAATTTAAAGAAAATGCACGGAAACAATTATTTTAATGAAATAATTATCATCTTAGTAGAAGATAATTTAATTTAATTTTGCTGATAGTGAAAGCTTTTTTATTAATTAGTGGACAAAATTCCGAGTGACTACTCTTGAATTTAGTCGAAAGCATAATCTTTAACAGTTTAGCAATCACGTTTAATTAAAGCTGTTTATTTATTTATTATCTAATGCACAAAGTTACAAAATGGTTACATAGACTTTTTGCGGTTTTTTGAATTCTTTTTTCTATACTGCATGACTGCGGTAAATTTTTCGAATGCCGAATAATGCCATTAGTTAAAATTAGAAGAAAGTTGTAAAAAAAACATTGACTTTTTTCTTATTTTTTTTAAACGTTCACAGAAAATAATTAGTATAATGCCACAATGGCCGCCGTTCTAGCGCGAAACGAACATTATGCTGCGTTCACACTCCCGCTTCCGGATGTTAATTGTAGGCACGGAAGTGAGCGCACGTGTGCGGTGTCACGCGTCAAAAGGGCATTATGATTGTCTAATGACTTAGGGGGGTTGGCTTGTAAAGTACTTGTAGAGGTAGATGAGTACCATGTTATAATAGGATAGCATTCGCGAGTTGCAGTGAGACTGCTCGAAGTATTTGACATTCAGCATAAAAAAAACCATGAAATGATGTCTATGGGTCAAGTGTTTTTTGTAGGTACTTTACGCTGACTTACGCTACATCAAAACTAACGGGAAATGTGAAATGGTTTGTGGTTGGTTTGACATTTTCTGGTTACCCTTTTTGACAATAATCAAAGTAATCATTGCTCTGTTTAGTTTCCGTTTTTTATCTTGCTCTTGCCAAATGTCATTTCCTTGCAACCGAGCAAAGAGGACTGACCAGAAATATCTGTAGCCTAATGTGCCGTTGACTGTACACTAACGGTAGGAAGTCTTACGCTTAAAACGTGAATACTGTTAAAACTTCAATACGTTGACAACAAAAATATGAATTGAGAGCCCTTTTGATACTATTTATTCACGTCCAAATGAAAACAAACCAAGCAAATGCCAGCTATTTTCTACCCATTGTCCACTGTCATTGCAAATTTCCATTTTTTGACATTTATACTTATTAAACCGAAGTATATAGGTATTTACACGCTAATTTAATATACCAGCTGGAGCTTACTAGTAATTTTGACTACGCATTGCATTGGACTCCGAAAAGTAATAATACACCTTATAGGTTAGAGAATGAAGTTGAAAATTGTGCATCGTACGCAGGCGCAAGCTGCGTTTGAACAGAGCATCTGCCGCGCAGGTGACAGCCATCTTGAGTTGAGGGTAGTAAGGGGAGCTTACAATAGGGCACTGTTCTCGTATTTGACTAAAATTATGTACGTTTGGGGTGAATTTTGAAATGATACAAGTGGATTTTAGGACTTTTAATGTTAATTTATTTAGTATACTACAATCTAAACCAACGCTATAGAATTGCTTTAGCGATTGACGCGTGTTTCTCGCAAATGTCAACAGCTATAACAATGAAAGAGAATAACGTTTTACATTGTACTAATAGGCATGATGACTGTATTTTTTTTTTGTTTATTATCGAAAGACCTTACATTTATGTAAACAATCCTCAAAGAATCACTTCATCTGGATCAATACCACCAGAGATATCACAATTTGAAATGCACAATTTTTGGACTTGCCCAAAAACGCTCCATACAAAAGCGACAGTGACGTCACTATCGCTGTCACTTTTGTATGGAGCGTTTTTGGGCAAGTCCAAAAATGTGCATTTCAAATTGTGATATCTCTGGTGGTATTGATCCAGATGAAGTGATTCTTTGAGGATTGTTTACATAAATGTAAGGTCTTTCGATAATAAACAAAAAAAAAATACAGTCATCATGCCTATTATTGTCCTTTCACTGTAACTTTGTTCAATGTATTTTTGTACAATAAAGCTTATTTATCTTATCTTAACGTTACACTATAGTTCGTTCGCGTTAAGAATTTAAAATTTCTAAATTTTATTCTTTCGCACACAAAAGGCTGAGATCCTCAACCTTTGCGTTCGAAAGTATAGATATTATGTTCATCTGCTCACTGGCTTTCTAATCAGGAACGGTTCGATTGGTTAGGAGACGTGCTAGATCGAAGGACAAGAACCTATGAAATTACTGCATTCTTAACACGAGTGAACTATAGTTTAAGTGATGCCGAGTTGTAGGTATCAGTTTTCATGAAAAAGATGTGTCAATGAACATGTTGATAATGAAATCCTTTCTCGCTTGTTTCAGCGCCCCGAACCACCTGCACAGGCGGAACCCCCAACAACCTGCCGCCTCTTGGGTTCCACAGTGTGCACGGAGAGAACGTCAGGGTTTCAAGAGATGGATCCTTGGCGAGAAGGGTTGAGTCCTTCTGTAAAGGCGTCGCCTTCAGCGCAAGGCCCGTTAGGGTCAATGAAAAGGTAAATACATATTAATACTCACTAAGGTTATGGTCGAGCTCTTCTCGGTATCTCTGTCCGCGCTGTCGCTTGTTATTTAGTATTAATTAATAGTTAGTTAAACTACAATACAACATGAAGACATATTTCTGGTAATCTGAAATTATAATAAATACAAAATCATGCCATAAGCATGCCTACCGTCTGGTGGAAGTTCTAACCGGTTTTTCCCTCTTTCCAGGTCTGCATCCGTTTCGTCGAGATCTCGAACAGCTGGAGCGGTGTCATCCGCTTCGGTTTCACCAGCCACGACCCTGCGACCCTCTCCCACTCCTTGCCTAAATACGCCTGCCCTGACCTGACCAACAAACCTGGCAACTGGGCGAAGGCGTTAGGCGAAAGGTTCTGCGAGAAAGACAACATACTCCACTACTACGTCAACTCAGCTGGAGACGTCCATTTTGGAGTTAATGGAGAGGAAATGGGACTCTTCTTCTCCGGCGTGGATACGAGAAGCCCTCTCTGGGCATTAGTCGATGTATATGGGAATTGCACAGCAGTTCAATTCGCTGATCCGAGAGCGCCGAACCAACTCAGAAGACCTAACCAGAATCAAAGCACGGTGAATGAAGATAGACTGGTCGGGAGCATGAGATCTTTATCCGTTGAAGAGTCACTGCCACCTCCAAGATTCGCCAATCCTCTTGTGCCTTTAAGTCTACACAGAACTAAAGGAAGAAATGTGCTTTTTGTAAACGACAGAGGAGTAGCAGCTAGAGAAGAAGCAGAATTCTGCCAAGGATATGTCTTTACAGCGCGTCCAATGCGTCCAGGACAAACAATTGTAGTCCAAGTCCTATCGACTGAATCAGCATACGCTGGGAGCTTAGCAATCGGCTTGACCTCGTGCGATCCGGCTACGCTGAGACCTTGCGATTTGCCCGATGACGCTGAGCTGCTGCTAGACCGTCCTGAGTACTGGGTGGTGCGACGGGACGCGGCAAACGGCTTACGCAGAGGAGATGAACTTGCTGTGACGTTGACCTTGGACGGCGAGGTCAGAGTCAGCCGGAACGGGTCAACACCGGTCACTGTGATGCATGTAGACCACACGCTGCGCTTATGGGCGTTTGTGGACATTTACGGAGCGACGCAGAAAGTGAGGATGTTGAGCTCCCAAGCGATGCAGGCGCAGACGCCGCCGCAGCAGTTGAGGGTGTTGGCGGGGACGGCGCCGGGGGGCGCGGGCGGGACGGTGTTGGTGGTGAGTCTGCCGCCGCAGAACGGCGCGCAGAATGCAGCCAATCATCAGCAAGGACTCACGCTCGCCAGCGCACATTATATTGAGGTGAGCTTGCAAACTATACTTTTAAACCACCAATCAAACAGCCCACAGGATTTTGAAACGTCTGGTCTATGTAACGGTTAAGAAGCAAAGAACTGCGGGTTCGATTCCCGCACAAGCACATACAAATATCTGTTCCATATACAGACAGGGTGTTAGTGACATACAAGTTAAATCTTTGGTACTTTAGCACCAAGTTAGTGTAGGTGTTATGATCTCAATTTGTCAATCCAAAAGGAGCAAAAAATAGGGTTTTTAAAAAGCCACACCTCTTTTCAAAATATGAAATTCTGCCGTGGGACTTTTATGTGACATAGGCTCTGCGATCCAAGCCATTCGCCTGTTAATCTTTTTTTTCCTCTGCCTTTTTACGGCTACGCACTGTGTCCATTTCAGCCATTCTTTAGTTAATGTTAATCTATTTAAAAACTGCAATTGGTATACCAATCTAACCTATTCTTTCCATTTTTCCAGCCCATCCAAGCATCGTCACAGCTCTGCCTAGCTGGTCTCCAGCCCATCTCAAATCAGCCACAGACTTGCGCGCCTTGCCCGCAGCCATCGTACCAACAGCCTCGGCGGACCGACTCTCAATGCAGCAGTCAAAACAGCGTCAACGAACAAGCTCAGATCCCGAATGGACACGCGGAACCTCTCAGACTTCCAGAGAGGATACCAAACGGACCCAGCACGAGCAGGCAACCACCGCCGATATACTCAGTCATAGGAGAAGGTACTGGTAATTTGACTGGTACCGAATGCACTATTTGCTACGAAAATCCTATTGACAGCGTTCTATATATGTGTGGACATATGTGTATGTGCTATAGATGCGCAGTACAGCAATGGCGGGGCAAAGGGGGAGGTCAATGCCCGCTCTGCAGAGCTCAAATCAAAGATGTCATTCGTACTTACAAGTCCTGATGCGTTATGCCAAAAATACGTTTGAAACGTTATGACAGTTTAGAACATGAAAATATTATGACAAAAAATGAATATTGGAAATACGTAATATATTTATTAACTTAATTTAAGATTATGTTCGCCCGTTAGGACGATGATTTGGGATTATCGCGGCATAGTTATTGTGACTCAAAATGGCCGGGGGCCAGAGACAAGATTTTTTTTTCTACGAACATTATTGACGTTTAATTTTGTCTTTGTAGAGAAATAATGTCTTTTGTTAAATGTTAATTATTAAAAACCAACGCCAAAAATGGATACTACATTATGGTACTTTAAAAATTATGCTAACTTTTAAGTTAGTTGAGTTTTTAAAGCATTTAGGACATTTTGAAATGTGTATTTATCCCTTGTATATTCTTGATTCTTCATATTATATAATCGATTAGGTAACGTTTTATTTCTTTAAAATGCTCGAAATCTTGACAAATAAAAGTCGGTGGGTGGATCTACGTTGTTTTTGACATTTAAGTGAGCGTGGTGACGATTATTTGCCAATAATTATGATCGGATTGGACATTAAATGAAAAAGGTTATTGAAGCGAGGCTATGTTATTTACTTATGTATATCCGGTAGTTATGCTAGGTATAGTGTTAAGAGATAGGGTTCCTAGGTATTTCAAATTTTAGGTAATTTTTGCCACTATAACTTGGCAACATTATCAACCCAAGTAACATTTTGGGTTTTAAAAAGGTTTTGAAAAGGTTCTAAAACCTTTGTATGGAAATTTTCTCGTAAGTCTTACTAGGCTCAGTAACGTTAAATTAACCTTGTATTAACCTCCTGTGTGCAAAAAGGGCCCACGTTTCAGAACCATTCGGAGAGCTACAGCCAAACCTGAAGCTCAAATCCAGAACCTTTCGAAGTATTTGCACAGAACCTAAATATAACCTTCACAACTATAATTTAACGTTAATATAACCTTGTAAGGCAGCCTTTAAGCTCTCAATTAGTAACTTGATTTAACCCTATCACAACCTAAAACGTTTTTCATAGACATGAATAAATACCTTTCCAGGACTCTCTGGTTTTAAAATGTTTCTGCGTAAGATTTTTTTACACAGAAACATCCATTGTGGACTTGAAACATATTTTTAATGGCGCCATCCTACCGTTATACCAAATTACAAAATGGCAGTGTTAAAAATTAAAAGTAAAGTCAGGATAAATGGAAAAAAAACGTGCGGCCGGCACTTCATCGTGAAACTTTAGGTTAATAGTGCTGTATACGAAACGGGCCTTTCGTAAGTTTAGAATTTCGAAGATTTTTCAATGAAAAAATAAAGATGAAATTAGGTAATCACATTAGAAATAAAGCTTTAGTTTATATGAAAAACATTTACTTAAAACTGTATAGCACACGATACCTCATGTTGGCTTAATGAATGAAAATATTGCTTTTTGGTTAGTTTTTTTTTATTTCAGTAAAAAAAATATGGCCGGCGTAAAGAAATTATTAGAAAGCATTAGACTAACCTAAGAATAACCTTTTCAGAACTGTAATAGCTGGTAGCTCTTAATTTTGTCCAAAATAAGAGCTAAAGGTAAATGTGCGGAGCTAATTAAGATTACAAAGCTTTTTCCGTTTTATTATTTAGCTATAAGGTTATTACCAAGAGTAGTTCAAGACTTCCCCGCCGCGCCCGAGCACAATCAGCTCATACAGGCTGTATTCGTTGTGTTAAAGTGATTATTAAGCTTTATTATGATAATATTTATGAATAAAAAGATTATGATAATACTTTCAAAAGAATTTATTTTTATGGGCATAAAGTTTGTAGTAGTGGAATAAACACAGTATAATCATTGCATGAATCCCTGACCAGTTTGCATTTTATGTCTGACAATGGTTCGTGCAACTGTCAAAGTGGCGCTAGTAGAGCAAAGACCAATAACGAAGACGTTTTTGTATGAATTATGTAGAGAATTCATAATTGAGGACGAATAACACACAAATTCCCGGGTGATGTGTTCGAAATTGCAAAGAAACTAGAAGCCACTAGTTTCCCCGTGATGAGCAACTTAAAATAATGTGGCCCAAAGCAATAAGGAGAGTAAAGTTCGAGCCTTCTATTATAATACCTCAAACTCTTTAAAACTAGGTAGTATGAAGTTTCGTGTTTTCATTACTACTAAAATGATAAAATGGTTACACACTGGCTTGTCTATCATAGGTTAACATTTAATAAACTTAAAAGCAAGTTCCAAGACCTTAAATTGAAAAAATAAGAAGGAATTCATGGAACACAAATTTCCATTTAATTAGGGCTGCTTTCCTTCCACGGAAAGAGGCGCCTCTTTTTCTTAGTTCTTCTTTCAACTTGCTTCTTGTTTTTCAAGTGGAATACATGTTTAAAGGTGGGGAATTATTAAGAAATGAGGTAATTTTTATTGTTTATCGCACTGCCACAGATGAACAAGGGTTCATGCTATGGTGCCGCCATCTAAGATTAGCTTTCACTTGTAGGCCCCATTAGAAGATAGTTTCATAAGACATTAAATCATTTTAATAGACAGTAGATGCAGTGACACAGTAAATATTTAGTTTAGATGAATCTATTGGCTTCAGAGATTCTTTCGTACTTTACGTTGAAAACTTCCGCTCCGTTGTTTCGATATCACCCTGTATCGGTTCATGGAGAAGTCACGGAGACAACTGATAATTTTTAGAGATGCCTTTAAAGCTTTAAAATATTCTTGTAGAACTGTAAACATGCCTTTAAATTATGAAAATAGCTTATTGGTTTGGTTGTTCACTACGAATTCCTAATTTGTTGATTTAGGCAACTCTCATAAAGCCTAAAGGTTAAAATTGGGTTTAAGAAATAGCTTATAAGCGATTTCAACATTTCATAACTTTATGGTTGCATCAAAGTTTAAATTTAAACCTTCAGGTCTAACTTAAGCATTTTGCTAGCCTTTTTAGAACCTATTCAGGAGTTTATGAAAACTATAAGACCCTAGGATTATATGCTCTTGAAACACAAGTCAACATAACGTTAATGTAAACTCTTGTCAACGGCTCCGAGGTTGCAAAAATAAACAATTAGTTTTAAAACTTACTAATCATTCTCAAGTACTTAAAATGATCAGATAGCATAACGTTAACCTTTTTAGGACTAATATAAAACCAAAAGGCATTTTTTACAACCTAGGCCCGAATAAAATGTTACTTGGGAAGACTGCGACGCGAAAATATGACACTTCGTTTTGTCAATTTGACTGTTTGCCAAAATACTCGAAGTGGCAAAAGTGGTCTAAAATATATAAACAATTATAAAACCTAGATAGGTATTACCTGTCAAGGTCTAATCTAGGCTTAGGCTGCAAACGATATCTGTACGTCCACGACCTATCGGTGATAGATTTAATGCATTTAATAATTTAAACTCATATCATATATTAATTTTCTAATGTTACCATAAGGTTTTCCGAGCTTTGAGGTGATAGACACAATTGAAATCATTTAATCAGTTTGTTTTTGATTTTTCTTACAATTCCGAGAAAGTGAAATATAAATACAGAATTATTGAATAAAAGTCTATCGCTTCACCGCTCTTCAATACGAAAAGGGAGTTCCTAATAATGATTTCTTGCGATCATCCGCCATTATTAAGATCGGATATTTAGCGAAAAATCACTGGTAGATAAAAGCTACCATTCTGTGTTGCCAAAGCTAAATGATCCGGATCTACCGCGCTGGAAGATCGCCTGTAATCATTTCAAAAAAGACAATATCATATTCAAAATAGCTCTAAGGCTTATTGAATTATAATTTTCTTCTGAGTGTTGAGTATGACACGCACAGACCAAACGCATCGTGGTCGCGGCCTCTGGTGGCGGGTAGACGTAACCGTTTATTTCCTATGAAACTCCGCGTTTACTTCCTCGCCGCGTTTGGACTGCGCTCGTCACAGGCACTCTGTTGTGATTAAAAGATAATGTTAAAATGTGAAACATGATTTTTTAATCATCAACTATCTCATTTGATCATTCCTATCTTGCTCAACTATCTCTCTTACTGCGAAATTGAAGCATATCAACGATGGCCAACGTTATACTTTGAAACAACTTTTCGTATCTATCTTTTTACTTTTCTTGTTAATGCGGCAACTTCGCAGAATTTGTGACTTTACTGATGTGTAATATTATTAGATTATGTTTTTTAAGATCATTCCTTTTAGTTTGACATTGATTACCAATCATTTTGTTTATACCAAACTTTAGCAGCCAGTTTGTGTTAACGATAGTGTTTTTGCTAATTTATAATATAATAATTTAATACATATCTTTTGAATGTATGTATACGTACTTTTGTGTAAGAATATGTCGCCAGTAAAGTTTCTAAATATTAATTCATGATTTAGGATATCTTTTACACTTTATTAGGTAAATATTTATTTAATACTTCGTAAGACGGCAAAGTCGAAGGCTTGAGCGAGATAGCTGTAGAATCTCGTATGCGAGAATGAGAGAATGATTGTATGGTGAAAGGAAACATAAATACAGCTGTCTTTATCATAAATATTACAGAAACGACATTTTTATACCAAAATATTGTGACCAGTTTGAAAGCAATACCGCGACTATGTTTGAAGCCAAATAAATAAGTTTCTTTTAAGATTTTGTAAATATATTCGCGTAAGTTTGAAGTGTTGACATATGTTTAGAAGAATTTTTAAACGCCACTTAATTTTCGGATAATTTGTACTGATTCTAAAAAGTATAACTTTTCACTTAAAAATTCTCCTTAGCGAACGTGCTTCATTGCCACTACAATTAGTAGTTTTCCGAATTCTACCAAAAATTACTACCATTATCTGTTTTATTTTTACAATCAACACTGAGAAATGTGTAATGTAACCCCCGAATTCACAAACGTCAACCAAATTTGAACACGCCTTCGACCTTATGGCGTCCCTTAAATTGTCTATAGAACTGAAAAGGATAGCTATACTTGAAATAGCAGCTCTTTGACTTGCGTTTGTGCATTCGACGGTAAGTTTTAATACTTCAATCATATGTCAACATTTCAGAGACCAAGTTTATATGTGATAATTTTTCTTTTAATGATGACCCATTATTTTCCGAGCTTGGTCCTGTACAGCGTTGTATCTAGTCGTTAGTAATTTATTCTTTTTTTGAAAAAAAAACCTTTGTAAACGATGTTGGATTTTAGAATAAGTTTTCGAATAAAAATGGTTATCAAATATTTTTTGGTTTTTTCTTACTTATCAAAATATACCTTGCTACGAATAGACAATAGTAATGTGCGGAGAGCATAGGATGCCCAGCAGTGGGCGTTGTTCGGCTGACACGATGATGTTGATAAATAAATATGAATCACATTGGTCATAATTCCAAACAGCGCCATCTAGCCCCAAACTGAGCGAAGCTTCTCTACTATAGGATACTAACCCCCGAATTCACAAACGACAATCATCGCTGGGCACGCGCTCACGCTCACGCTGTCCATTTCAGTTTTATTGACATTTTACGGGACAGCATGAGCGTGAGCGCGTGCTTAGCGTTGATTGACGTTTGTGAATTCGGGGGTAAGCAACGGATAAACATCCTGAAAATACTATTTACTTGTAAATATACATAATACACCTACATAGGAAACACCCAAACCGATACATGTTCATGCACACGATTGTTATATTGTGCGGGAATCAAACCCGTGGTCCTTGATGTACAGTCAACGGCACATCAGGCTACCTGTTTCCGTTTTTTAGCTTGCTCCTGTCAAATGACATTTCTTCGCAATAGAGCAAAGATTAACCGGAAATGGGTAGCGTGATCTACCTAACAACTTCTGAACCATGAAACAAACTCTGACATCATGATCTTTCTATTATTATTATAACGTTAGTAGGTAATTTGGCAGAAGAGCAGAATTAAGTCCCTTTCCCAGGAAGAACAAGAAATTAAACAAGGTATTTATAAAAATGCTGTTTATTTACAAAATATACTTAGTTACTTGTACAAAATAGTTCCACACTAAATACGGTCGGATACATGGAGTATTCATTTTCATAAGTCATTGATCAAGGCCCATTATTATTAGGAATCTAATAAAATACACACTACTGAAATACTGTTATGTCTTGTGAACTTGAAAATAAAATCTTACGAAGGCTAGACTCCCGTTAACTTATTTCACATTTTACTTAATTTATGAAAGAACTCACGCTTTACGGTTGCGTCATTTTTATCCGTGAGATCACTATCTCACTCAAATTATAGTCCAACTAATATAAAAAATACATTTTGACAGCTGCCAGTGTCATTAGAAATAAAGCTGTCAAAGTTTGCTAAAAAGTAGCGAGTGACATTCCGTGTTTCCAGTAACATCACTCCTACAGTCCAACTAGTTTAAGAAATACATTTTGACAGATGTCAGTGTCATTGGAAATTGTAATTCAACTCAAAACTAATACGATTCATGAACTGTGTTCACTTTTAAGCCTATCAGAACATCTGAACCCTTTTAGCATTGAATAAAGTTGAATTTCTAACGACACTGGAAGCTGTCTATAAATGAACTTAGATTGTTTAAACTTACAGAATGAAGTGAAAGACCCACTTATTCATAACAACGAACGCAACGCTAAAGCATAGTTTAAGCAATTGACGTATTATGTCACTTACTCGCAAATGGCGGCAGCAACAAGAATGAAATAGACAAAGCGATACAAAAGTTAACGAGTTGTTGAAGCGCTGTTTAAGTTCTTATGAATTTGGGGGACAGACGATAGCCCCTCTGTGATGTGATGAGTTAACAGAATCAATCCTTATATCGATCACTCGTGATGAGTTTAAATCAAGAATGTAATGCTAACGATGTGATGTAATTTGCTTTGAATTTAAGACTCCAATCAAAGAAAAATGGTTGTGTTCAGCAATGGGATCAAGCGACTTAACTTAATTGTAAAATGCTATAAACGAATATTTGATCTATTTAGTACTTTAGTCACATTCGAAGTCATTTGATTCATCGACTGCACAGCCATTAGATGGCTGAAGTTTGAATTCTTGTGTGAAATTGAGTATGTTAACAACCTGAGGCGGCGGGAAATGTTCAATTGTCGCTTGACAGCTCACGGAAATGACCGAAACTGATTGGGTGGTAGATTCCGTGATCAGACGTATAAACCTGATCCGTGGACAGATTCTTTTCTAATGTTATCTGTAGTCTAGTGACTGTGAGGTCAATGCTTAGATACATGTCTTTTGATTGCAAAACAAAAGATTTATCGATAAAAATTACTAAAATTATCAAGATTTTGAAATGATTTATTTATTTGTTCAATCTTTAATGCACAAACTAGTACAAAATCGATACAACACGCACACTTCAATCGTCTATTCGTTTTACCTTGAATTAGTATTGTACCTCATTTATATTGAAATATTTCCTTTACGTAAATCCCCGTTGACTTTCACAATGCGTTAAATCGAGAGGAATAGCATTAGCTATGAAAAACAAGCGTAAAAGCTGCGAGTTAAAATTAGTATAAAATGATCTATTTCAAAATTATCTAAATACATCGACTTCACAGCCATTAGACGCCTGATGTTTGATTTATTGTATGAAATTAAGTGTGTCAACTACCTGAGGCGGGAGACAACGTCACCGATTGGTCAATACGCTTTTTGTCCAATCAGTGACGTTGTCGCTTGACTGTTCACGGAAATGGTAGAAACTCTTATGGGTGGCATATTTCGATAATACGTATTAGTCTGACTTTGAGTCATAAGGAGTCTATTGGCTATGAGGTCGATTAAAATAATACAGCTGCGCAAGTTAGACAACTTATACTAAACATTTGTAAAATGGAGTCTTAAAAATACTGTAAAAAGAGGTTTAACTAAAAATACAAAATAAATCTAATACTGTCAGGATTTGGTTTCTATTTAACGGGCTACATATACATTACACGATAGAGATGGGGAGATCAGTTGTGATATAACAGGTATTAAAAATACTAAGTGATTTGATACCAGTGACAGGATACTTGTGAAGAAATAAACTTTACAGATTCTACTCATGTTTGAATCCTATCAATTTAAATTAATATAAGACTATGTAGGTGCTATAATTTTGACCTCTCAATTGCAATTAATCACTGTACAATTTGAGTTCCACTCTCCAGTGAAGGAAAACACCGATAATAACTAAAGCAACGCGGATAACAGCGGCAGACGCACCCAAAGGTAAAAAGGTTAAAAATCATTCAGGACATGACGTATCGGAAAGATTTCATTTCCATACAGGCAGAAAAGTTTACGATAAACGTTGCCTAAGACTACCAGGCAAAGGTCATAAGATTGCACTGGACCACCATCAACTGGCCCTTTTAGAAAGCCTTTACTTAAGATGAGAGAGATAATAATATGCAAGTTAGATACCTACCCCTCATTTATAAAAACGAACGCAACGCTAAAACATAGTTTAAGCAATAGACGTGTTGTGTCACTTACTCGCAAATGGCGGCAGAAACGAGAATGACAGTGACAAAGCGATAGAAAAGTTAAAATGTTGTTGAGGAGCTGTTTAAGTTTTCATGAATAAGGGGGATACAATTTAGACAGGCTTATTTCTAAAGCAATCTACCATACCATATCTTCAGGCAGAGATACAAAAGAAAAACCAAATACTGCCAAAGTGCATTTAACGATTTATTTTTAATTTAGCAATTGTGATATTACGAAAGCCTGGAGTAGTATCAGTAAAGCAAAATTCTATCTATATTTAGGAACTAAACTAAGTCCTAAATTTGAAATCTATAGTGAAAAGTAAATATACCAGGTCACTGTCACTGATATTTTATACGTTATAAATATCATAATCGCCCATCTCTAAATTGGATACAAAATATATCTACTAGTATTAAATGCATCAAAACTCTTATAAAAATACTGGTATACGTTTATTTGTACATGCGTTTATTTTTATAGTTATAATCTTAATTATTATTGTATTGCAATGCTATATTTTATTAATTACTAGTAAAGGCTTGCTAGGCGTAATTTACCTCCCACGTAAAGTGGTCCAATATAGTGTTTCTCACTTTATACATACATTAGTCCCTTTTTATGCTTAACTAGCGGCCTCCTGCGACTTCATGTAGCTCTTGCTAAATTACAGTTCTATGCAGTACACAATGATATTATAATAAAAATAGGTAGATAGGTTACTTGTGCTGAAAAAGTGGCACACGAAATTAGAACTTTTCGTGTACCTGAGCAAAGCATTGACAGTATGAGTAAATAATCGTACTGTCTTGTTCACACGTTATAACACGGTCAGATTAACTACGTCTTACCCCGTGGACATTTTTTGAGTTCGCGTCAGTACTGACATAACCTATCTACGTCTTTTTTATTGTAATATCATTGGCATTTCAGCATGAAGGAATAGGCATCCCTATTCCTTCTCATCAGAAATATACATAAAAAGGGACTTATTTACGTAAAAAAGGCTTTGATAAAAACAAAAAGAGGAAAATACGCCACCCGCGTACTGAAAGTGGCCAGTTAAAAGGAGGTCTAATGGACCTAGTATCTAGCAAATATGACAGCGTCTCGTTTAAGTGCACGGCATTCATACGTCATTGTCATATTCTAGTTTTCTAATTAGCGAAGTACGGAAGCATAGCTATCTTCCTCTTTTAGTTCTACTTTTTTATGAAAGGCCGTAAGGTCATCTTCTTTTTATTAGCAGCCAAAGATTAAAAATCAAATTATTTAAGTTGCTTTTTAAAACGAATTTAAAATATGTTTGTTGGGAATGTAAAATTTTATTAAAGTTTTTTTGAGTTTATTATTAAAATCAGGGGCCTGCCAACCTCTTTTAGCAATATTAAAACTATCATCTGTAGTGATACCATAATTTCAACTCACTTTTCACACAACTTTAAATCATTACAGATAGTACTCAACAAAATGCAATAGGAAATATGCAAATATGTTCTTTTTTATATTTTTTTATGATAGCTTATATCGTTTTATGACTGATCAATAATATTCATCACCAAAAATAAAAAATGTAGTATATTTATGAAGTGTTACAAATTTCAAGCGTTTCAAACGCCGCCATTATGGCGCGCTCCGTTGTCATGGACTTGGACGTCACGCGAGTCTATGACAACACAAATGTAACCTACAAACTGTTGAATTCTTCTTATTGTCGCGCTTTTGACAGTGACATACGCCTGGTCTGTGACGTCACACTCGACCCACTGTTTCAACCACTTTGAATTTTCCCACATTTTTTTGCACTTTTCGATAATTATTTTTACATCTACAAAGAAATAAAATTAGGAAATATTGATAGAGACGTAATAAGAATTAAAAATGCTACTCTAAAAAATAATATGACGCTTATCTGTTACAAGTGCATATTCCCTATTGTCCTTGGTTCCATTGGTACCGGTACCAAACCCTGCTAAGATAGTGTTGAATGAGTCTGATAGTTTTAATATTGCTCTAACGGCGACAGTCAGAAACTTCAACTAGAGTCATTAATCGCAAAGAGGCATATTGCAAAAGATACTTTATTACGAATTGAATAAAGAACTTTTCAGAAAGCTGAATTTTGACATTAATGAACCCTTTATTTTTATTGACTCTGAATGCGGGTAGTAAGATTATAGGCCCTGGGTTGCCAAGTAAAAAAATTATAAATAATCTCATTGGTTAAAAATCGCTATAAAAATTCTATTCATACACTTTTAAGAAGTTTCATTCAATTACACTTGTATTTAAATTACGATATACCTAAATGTACATACACACGCTAATCATTTTGTGATGCTAAGAATATGAGGTACAAAAATATTTATACTACTTTCCTGGCAGCCTATTACAATTTCAAAATACCAGACAGTTAACTATAAGGCCTGTCATTTTGGCACCGTTTTGGCCGACTCAGGAGCTGCCGTATGCAATGATATTATAATAAAAACACGTAGATGACTTGGGGTAAAAAAGTGGCACCCGAAAATAGGATTTTCGACCACCTGAGCATTGACAGTTTAAGACGACACTGCGCAACATGTATCTGTCTCGTTTACGTTCTAGTAAATAATCATACTATCTTGTACACACGGTCAAATTCTAAAATTGACGTACGTACCTGGCGTACGTACCTATACGTACGCCAGGGGTCAATTTTAGACTTCACGTGAGCACTGTCATAACCTATCTACGTCTATCTTTATAGTAATATCATTGGCCGTATGTCAAAAGAAAAGCAAGGCAGCTCAATTAACGTACGTAAACAGTCCGGCAAAGAGAGATTGTAGTAGGTGGCCTAAGAATTATTTTTGTTCATTATTTTTTAAGCTAGCAACGTTAAGGATACTCAAGGCTTGCTACAGTCTTATATTTATTATAAACATTGCTTCTATTGATATAGGCAACATTGGGTGAAATAGAAATAGTTTCACGCCTTCGCCGATAGATGGCGACAGTGAAAAGTACAATCGACGCAATGAAATCCTATGCCATCTCAAAAATATGTTTTATTGCGATACATTTTAAGAGTAGCTTAGGAATCTCTTCACTATACGGTACTTAAAATTGAATTTCATTCATTGTCTTTTTTTATTTTATTCTACTTTAAAACATAAGAATGCAAGAATTAGTCAAATTCCAATCACATTGTCATAAAATAACCTTACCGACCATAATTAACTTACAATCATACGCCAACTCAAGTCCGTCAATCCTACTAAAACTACTATACAAAACTAAAATGTTGCCAGATTCGCAACAAAAAAACTACCAAAACCTTACCGTTCTTAGCTGTTAGGCATTGTTTCGCCCCACGTACAATACCAGTTGTAGTTATACATAGCTGCGTATGGATGTTTTCGCTTCTTATGAAGCCTGAGGGACTCTTCGGAGGCGTACCAATATTGAGGGAATTTGTCGAACGGGTACTTCTCTGATTCTTTGACGAAGGGCTCTGATGGGTCCGCTGTGAACATAAAAAGAAAAAATGAATTTGCTGTATAATTTATAATACAAAATATGGTTTTGATATGGAGTTTAAAATCTGATGAGGTGAGATTTATTTTGACTATTGCGAAAACAGCTATTGAATAAGGTTAAGTACAGTCAACAGTACATCAGGTTACCCCATTTCCGTTTTTCCTCTCGCTCTTGCCATATGTCATTTCTTTGCAATAGAGCAAAGAGCACTGACCGGAAGTGGGTAGAGTGATGTGCCGTCCACCGTACATATTAAGTTAAGTATATATTAAGTAAGTTTAGTATATTAATTAAGTTTTGGAGTTTTAGTAAGTTATTTAATTAATAAAATAAATTTTCGCATTTATTTGAAAATCAAACATTAACATTCATTTGATTAAATATATTTGATAGGTGCGAGGCACCTGTGCCAAAAAGGGCCACTCTTCCGTTGCAAATGTTTATTTTTTGTATAGCGCCTAGTTAGAATATTCTTTTCATTAATACTGAGCGTATTGTGCCTTCAATCTCAAAAGATCCATCGGCCAGATCCATGACGGATCTAATGAGATTAATTTTTCTCAGTGGATCCTGAATTTAGGGTATGGATCTACTGATTTTTGAAATTGTGAATCCACTGAGAACCTTCCTACTCAGTAGATCCGTTATAAATAATGTTTTGCTATTAAACCTTTATGGTGAGTCTTTTTATGAGTAATAAATTCCTACTGTCAGTCATGTTGACATTGCAGTTTAGTGTAATGAAATCATTATTTAGCATATTTAGGTAAAATGAGTGAGACCGAAGTGTTGAAATTTATTAAAAGTGGGCGTGGTAATGTTTTATTATACGAGGGCTACAGATTTCATAAGCATGTTCTTTATAAAAAAGGCACTAGTCTCTGGCGTTCTCTGAAAATTACAAAACTACTAAATTAAAATGTACAGGATCAGTAACATTAAATTCGGTAAGTCATCATTTCTCTGTTTAAATCAGGATACCCTCCTCGAGGTAAAAAAAAACATTTACCAACTCTTTCTTTCAACTTTTTGTTTTAGGACAATAATATTACAAAACGGAAACCCCATTGTGACGCCTGTGTTCCGGATGTAGCTTACAATTTCATTGAAGGTACATTACGTGATTACTGCGAAGAAGCAACATATGGAAAAGAACCTGCTCCTCGCATTTATAAGAAAGCACTTTCTGTTATAGAAAGCAAAGGATGGCATTTAGCATCTAATAAACCAGTACCTTCTTTTGATGAAAAGAAATCTGGGATATATCGTCAAAGAAACAAGTTGGCCCAAGTTAGTAAAACGAGCACAAAAAGTCCAGAGCAGGTAGAAATACCTAAACAGTATGAAGATTTTTTACTTGACGACTACTCGCATGAAGGAATGCGAATTGTTGTATTTTGCTCAAAAGACGCACAAATGCGTCTTAAAGTATTAACTGATTATTTTATGGATGGCACGTATCAAGCTTGTCCAAGACCATTTCGACAGATATATGTCATTCAAGCAGATATCGGCAGTGACATTAATAGTACAAATATAGTGCCATTAGTTTTTGCTTTTATGACACACCAAACTACAGAGGCGTATAGGATCCTATTTGATTTAATTAAATCTAAGATTCCAGACTGGCAGCCCAAGAATGTCACCATTGATTTTGAAAAGGCAGCTATGATTGCATTGTCAAAAATGGATGTAGAAATTCATGGTTGCCACTACCATTTTTCCAATGCCCTATTTCGTAAAGCGAAAGCTTTAGACATAAAGCTAACTAAAAAAAACAGGAGAATAATAACATTATGTGTCAAACTGGCTTTACTTCCTGAAAACCTTATATGTGATGGCTGGGAATATATTAAGAGGGAGATTCCGCCAAACGAGGACGATCTAAGTAAATTCGTAAATTACTTTCAAAAATACTGGATGAACGACTGCTATTATGGGATCTGGTGTGTTTATGGGCTGCGCCATCGCACAAACAATAGTGTAGAAGGTTGGAATCAGGGCATTAATACGAACATTAATAAAAATGAAGTGAATCTTTTACAGATATTGCGCATTTTACACCAAGAGTCATCCCTGACTTCACTCAATTGCGACCGTTTAAAAAGATTTAAAAAAAGGTCATCACCTAAACGCCGCAAAACGAGCATTCAAAATGATGATTGCATTTTATTAGCACAAATGCAGCTTGCAAATAGCGAGATTGGCATTGGCCACTTCTTAGAAAAATTACGATAAGTATTATTAGGAGTCTTCCTACTTATCGGATTTTTTCTAAATGGTTTATTTTTCCACTAAGGAATTTTTAAGTTTTAATAATTTTTCAAATAAAAATTTGTTTTTTCTTATTTATGATTAGACTTTTTAGATTTTTCCTTACTTCCTATCGTACCGGTTAACCTCCCTTATTTGCAAAGAATCTTAGCGAAATTTTCATTAGACATAAACAGACATAATAAGAAGAAAAACTCACTGGACCCATTATGGATCTGGCCAATAGATCTTCAGAAATTGAAACTATCCATTAGATACATTTTATATAAAGTTTTTACATATATAGAGCTAATGAGGAAAAAAATTCACACTAGATACATTAAGGATCTAGCCAATATATCTTCAGAAATTGAATCTTTCCATTAGATCCATGTTATATATAAATAGAGCTTATGAGAAAAAAAATTCACACTAGATACATTATGGATCTGGCCAATGGATCTTTTGAGATTGAAGGGTATTGTGAATGTGTTTTTGTGTGCATACAAGCATGTAAGTTTTAGGCAATTACATTATAATAAAAAAGAGGTAAATGGGTTATGTCAGTATTGATGCGAAGTCGAATTTACCCCTGGCGTACGCACCTATACTTAGACCGTGTGAACAAGATAGTATGATTATTTACCAGAGCGTAAACGAGACAGATAGTACATGTTGCGCAGTGTCGTCTCAAACTGTCAATGCTCTGCTCAGGTGTTCAAGTTATGATTTCGGTTGTTACTTTTTAAGCACAACCTCTCTACCTCTTTATTATGATATCATTGCCAAAATGACATTTTGTATTGTAGATTTTCAGCCCTAAGAAGCACATACACAAGTCATTATAGTAGGATCATATAGGCATGTTCAAAAAACATGTTGGTATGAAAAATGTGTTTGCCTGTAATACGTATATTTATGAGAAACTCGTATTTTAAATGTTATTTTTCAGTTGTAGCCATTAATGTACTGTTGGCGATCCTAACCCGGACTATCGGACCCTAAATCATAACTTTCTAACACCTGAGCAATCAGCTGTTCGAAAGTTATGATTTCGGGTGCAACTTTTTCAGTCCAAGTAACCTATCTACCTCTTTTTGATTATAATATCATTGTTAATAGCTCAATACTCATTAATTAAGGTCAAGTTGGATAACTTTGAATTTCAGTGTAACATTGAATCCACTTTTTTAGATCAGTTATTTTTGACAAGTACTCCAACTGAACTCCAACTAAAAGATGTTGTTGAGTCTATGAGGTATTGGCTCAAAACAAACCATAAACAAAGTATGTAGGTACTTTCATCATCATTCAATCATTAATGTGGTGCCTGAATAAATACTTTTCAATTTCTATTTTTTTTACTGTTTTTAAACGGTGGATTCAATGTTACACTGAAATTCAAAGTAACCCAACTTGACCTTACTTTTACATTTTATTGAACACCATATGATGAGCATCCTGACTATGTCTCATTATTACCAACACATGTTTATGCAAATAAATGAATCTTTATCTTTATCTTATCTTAAATATTTGTTTAGGATAATTAACCATTCAATTTAAATATAGTACAAATACTCACGCGGCGGCAGACAATAAAGACAGAATATCCTATGCCTGCGACTTTCGTGCGACTCCAAATGTTTCTTGTGATGTTTCCGTCGCGTGGAGACGTGCGGGCAACACGGGCACGGGATGGCTAGTTCACGCGGGGGACACCCGTGACGCTCCGCCGAGTGGGTCAGAAGGGTAGATACTACACGGTAGCCCTGGGATGATATTGAATAAGAATAAGATAAGATAAGAAACACTTCATTGCAAATAAACACAACAGAGAAATTAACAAAGAAGAAAAACATTTTAGAGCCAATGTACAATTTAGGCGGTGTTATTGCTAAAAGCAATCTCTTCCAGACAACACGTAAAGAAAAGAACACAGAAAGGGTAAGCAAGTGCACAAATATGACAGGAAAAAATAAGTTATATATAAATAAGAATCATTTATTCGGCTAAATTACAATATAGGGCACGAGATGGCCCGCTCTCTGGGGGGACAGCCGTGACGCTCCACCGAGTGGGTCAGGAGGGTAGATACTACACGGTAGCCCTGGGATGATAAAGTAACTAATAAATAACTGAATATTTAAAGATAGGAAAACCAGAAGAAGACATTTGGTCTTATGGCGTCAGGCGGGAATCGAACCCGCATCTTTCGCAAAGCAGTGGGACGTATATAGGCCGTTTATGTTTTTTATGTAATTATTAACTGCAACTTGTGATAGTCTTCACTTTCTCCTCGTACTTATTAAATTTTTCTAGCCATCAATGTTAAAATTAATTTCCACGCCTCCATGTCATTTTTTTTTTATTTTGAATTGAAAATGTATGTCTATCCAAACAGGCTATTTTTTGTCATTAAAAAAACGTGTATTTTACTATTCAGGTTATTTCCACACCAAGACGTTCAACATAACATGAAAAATGATAAAAATTAAATATACAACAAAAAAACTGGATATTCATTTTTGGAGGTTATAACAACTCTTAGTCCAATCAGTTTGCTTTAGGAAAATACGCAAATTTAACATACATACACATACCCTCACGACCATATCCCTAATGGGTTAGTCAGAGGCACACTGATTGTTGCCGTCATGGTGAACGGAACATTAGGAAGCCCACATTTCGTCGAGGGAATTTGAACCCAACGTGGTAAGGGGCGAGCCTACCGCCGTTATCCGGGTTGCTTGGGTTTCATATCGGTGTTTTCCATCACCGGAGAGACACAAATTTACATTTATTTTATTTTAAATTAAGAAATCATACCTTGAAGCAGTGTTCGCATCTGTAAGGGAAATTCTTCCACTTGGGGTTCTTCTTGCGACTGAACACCATCCGGTAGGGTTCCGCTGGGAAGAAGTCTTCGGGGTCTAGCTGGATTTCTACCAGCTCATGACCTGAGGATGATTATAATAGTGCAAAATATTACAAAATTAAAAATACGATGAACAACACCACATCATATCAATCCGATATGATGAATGGATGGATATAATGTACGGTGCACGGCACCTCACGCTACTACGAGAGCAAGATAAAAACGGAAATGGGTAACCTGATGTGCTGTTGGTTGTACTTCTGTTATTTATATTGTGGCTGCAAGGAGCATACCAAATTGTAGGATGTGGTATGGTCCTTGCATCAGGTAGTATTGACTACCCGAGATATCACAATGCCCAAAAATGTAACTGTGATTGTGACGTCACGTTCACTGTTTTTGTAAGGAGTGCGTAAGAACTTTTCTCGACAGCTATATTAAATATTGCGTTTATGAAAATAGCCTCCTAACATTTGTAAGGTATTTTCACTTGAATATTGTATAAATAGAATAAGTAAGTTACTAGAAGTATCACTTTTGATTTAATTACATCGCAATGTTACTTCCGGCGCCAATTATAAATATAACGAGGCTTTAATTAATACCTTAAATTATTTGAAACTCTAAAATGTAGTTATTAATGATTTACTGAAATTATTATTAATTTAGTTAAGATTGATTTATTTAAAATAGTGATTTAAGTCTAAGTTCCGGTAACCGCGCTTTTTCACTTCCGGGCGAAAAAGCGTGGGGACTGGCAAGCGGAGCTTGGGCATTCAATTGCTGGCGCTCGGATTGTAAAGACGTTTACTGTGCTTGGAGGAAATTATTATACGAATAAGTGCTACGACTAAGGATACTCTCATAAGGAATGAAGGAAATGTGGAAATAGTGATTTTGGTGTAATAAATAACTAAAAGGATCTCCCGTGTTTGAATTGTTGGCAGTCGCCAACAGTTCAGAAGTGGAATCGAGAGGATAAATAAATTTCCTCTCACGCCTACAAAACGTAAGTAGAGTGTATTTTTTCATTATTTAAGAAAAAAAAGTGAATTAGGTTAGTATATTTGCGAATAAAATAAACGATATGCTTGTCAACAGAAAATTAAATTGAAATAGAGTAACTAATTGTCCGAAATAGGTAGCTTCCGCGTCGATTACACCTCATTATATGGGTTAAGGTCACTCACCAAAGGCGAACCTTTTTTTTTCATATATTAAGTTTTAGAGTTACTGATTTCATTATTCTCCTATTCTCTGTTCTTGTAACGTTAAAATAATATGTGGGAATAAAATAAAAACTGTTTGTAATTAATTATGCGCGTGAAACTGTGTTTAGTTTCCT
The DNA here is from genome assembly GCA_950022985.1 of Udea ferrugalis. Classification (NCBI taxonomy): domain Eukaryota; kingdom Metazoa; phylum Arthropoda; class Insecta; order Lepidoptera; family Crambidae; genus Udea; species Udea ferrugalis. The sequence continues at coordinate 6,241,083 of OX465545.1, forward strand.
GATATGACTACAATAATTGAATAATTCACGCAAGAGTAGTAGCGGCAGTTTTAAGCAGTAAATAATAAAAGAAACTGCTATTAAATATTACAAAGGTTACTATGTAAATAAATGGAGGTTTTCTGTAGACTTTTTTATATCTTTCTATGCGATAACAGGTTAACGCACGTAGGCACGCACGGCATTTACAAATTCATTATTGTCTTTCCTTCTTTTCTTGGGAACGGTCACCCATCCAGGTGTTGACCGTTAGAAAGACAACTTTAACAATGAATCTGGTTCATGAAAACAAAGAGATTTACAACTCTGCTGAAGATTTAAAATACTTTGTGTTGTTAAGAGGAAGGAGCTTCAGACTCCTGTCGTAGAGTCACATTGGAGCCTGTTATATTATGTGTTTAAAACGTTTGACTATGTTTGTGTTATTCCGTGGCTGAATCATGTTGACAATTTAAAGGGACAACAAATTAAATAAAAGAACTCTTGAATAAATACGATTTCATTTTGTTTTTTTCTCTTCTTATTGTTTGTTCGTACTTGCTAATGATGATATTGATTAAGTGTTTTGGTGTCATCCGATAGGATCCTAAGCTTTAGTCTTTGAGTTTCAGAGACAAGAATGGAGGAGGATACCCGAGGTGAAGGGTCGAGTATGGACAATGCCCGAGGTCAAGAGTCAAGGATGGAGGGAACCCGAGGTCAAGGGTCTAGGATGGATGATGCCCGAGGTCAAGGGTCAAGGATTGGAGAAACCCGAGGTCAAGGGTCAACTATTAATGAAACCCGAGGTCAAGGGTCAATTATTAATGAAGCCCGAGGTCAAGGGTCAAGGATGGAGGGAACCCGAGGTCAAGGGTCAAGGATTGGAGAAACCCGAGGTCAAGGGTCAATTATTAATGAAACCCGAGGTCAAGGGTCTAGAGCGGAGGACAATCGAAATGTCACAAATGGTTCTCGGCGGATCGTCACACCAGTTATTTTTCAGTCTGATGGGAGTGGTGATGAACGCTCTCAAACTAACGAACAAATACGGGAATTGGGAACTAAATACATGCAATACAAGCAAGCTGGTTTTGTCACACTGACGTTTATTGTCAAGACCATAACTAGGCACATAAACAGTAAAACCTGCATACTTAACATTTCTCCCCCTAAATGTCCAAGCTAAAGAACGGTTTATAATCAACCCTAGGAGCCCGTCGCACCCTCAACTCTGGAGAACATCTCTCAACCAGCTCGGAACGAGCCTCAGAACCATGAGCAATGGCCGTGTTTTCCACGCCAGGTGATGATTGCTCATGCTCTTCCTCCTCATTGTCAGATGACGCAGAATGTAGTGGAGCTTCATTTGACGCAATGGGCGGTTGCACATCAGCATCATCCTCTTGGGGTATCTCTATACATGTCCCATTAAGATCTTCAATTGCACCACAGGGTATGAGTTGATTTTTGTGCTTTTTGAACTGATTTAAGCTTGAGCAATCCTTTATGAGATATGTTACTTTACCTATCTTTTGAAGCACCTTCCCTTTTTGCCAACAAAACTTCTTATTACTAGAAAACTTTTTGAACATTACTAAATCGCTTAGTTCGAAATTTCGTCTATTTTTTCCACCATAAGACTTACACTGTAAACACTGTTTGCGTTCTACCACTTTAGCGAGAGTGTCAGATGAAAGCGGCGGTGTTTTAGGAACCAGAAGATCCAAACGCGAGCGAAGTTTCGATTTAATTCCCTTTTTAACAATTTTTACATAGCTCTCCGCCTGCCCGTTGCTGGCTGGGTGATAAGCGGGGGATGTTACATGCGATATGCCATTAGAAGCGCAAAAATTTGTAAACTCATCCGATATAAAACATGTGGCATTGTCACTCACTATGGTATGAACGAGACCGAACCTAGACATTAACTCGTATAACTTTGCAATAACTACTGAAGAAGAAGTACTATTCGTTTTGAACACTTCAACCCACTTTGAATACGCATCCACAGCGACCAAATACCATTGGTTGTTTATAGGCCCAAGGAAATCTATGTGTATTCTGTGGAACGGACAAGGAGGGTGTGGCCACACCGCGAGCGGAGCACGCGCCGGAGACGGCCGGAGCTGAGTACAAATTCTGCAATTACTTATCATTGACTCAATAGCTTTGTCTATGCCAGGAAACCATAATCTACTCCGGGCCTCAGCTTTTGATTTCACAATTCCCAAATGTGATTTGTGGAGTTCTGACAAGATTTTGTTTTGAAACTTAAATGGTATTACGACTTTGTGACCCCTCATGATCAGGGCCCTAACCATAAGCTTATAGAAAACAATCTTGTTTTAAAGTAAGACTGCTGCAGGACTGCGGAAGGAATGCTCAAAAACCGTACCATGAAGTCAATCATTTTAGTCCTGCGAAGTGTTGGGAAAGACCGAATGTTTTTTAGAAAGCCAGAAAGGGATAGCGCTATATGAACTATATAGCACCATCTCTTACGAAGTCTACGGTCCGAATTGTCTTAAAGCATGCTTGGAGTAAAATTTCGAGAAAAGAATACTTAGCATGAATATTCTTGCAAAAAAAACTGTTTATACTGGCATTGACACTAAAGATAATATTTTCTAAAAAGGCCAGCCGAAATTAGTCTACAAAGATCATCATTCGGTCAATTTTTCATCCAAGGGGTCCAAAGCCTAAAACAATCTTAATTTGGTTTTGATGTGAACGTGGCTTTTTGACAACCAGCAGCCTTAATGCAGGAATACTTTTACGTCAATTCTGACACACGAAAAAAGTTCCGGGAATGCAACTTCTTCATGTGTTCTTCATCATTGTTTTCCAAATTATATAAAAACTAAACATCATCAAGCCACTCGAGCCACAGTGAACTCTTTCTTAGGACCATAAAATAGCTTGACAAATATTTGTTCATTGATTCAGGCGGCTGATTTATTTTAGTGCGGAAATGTGGTTTGTGTCGTTTTTCCTTTGCTTCGGCGGTTATCTTTATACCTACCTACTATCGGTAGGTACACAAAGAAGCTCAAAAAGCAACATTAAATAAACTTGTAAGTGGAACGAAAGTCATCGCTTAAGATACTTTATTGTGTGTTCATTAACGTGAATGTTCAAATTGTGTTTGGTTTTGAAACCTTAAGGCATGTTGAATATTTTGTTTTCAAGTAACAGCTGGAAATATGAAAGATACAGACTACAATTAAGCCGCGTATCCACTAGGCATTCATTGACGAGCACCGCGTGACACTCAACATGTCCGGCGACGTTGCACAACAGCGCGCGTGGCTTAAAACATGACGCGCGGCGTGTAGGTAGTGGAATGACGCGCGGCGTGTAGGTAGTGGAGTTGCGCGTCGTTGATCAACATGCTGAGCTTCATGTTTTGCACCATGTCGCGCGCGCAGCAAATGTAGCCGAGAAAAAAAGACGGCTTTAAGTGTAGTTTAACTTTCACAGTGAAAGATGTTAGAAACTAGTTTAAAATAAAATACAAAGTATAAGTCGAATCTTTATTTCACTTTCCACAGTTTCACATATGCATGTGTATGCATGTTAGACATTCAAACCGTTATCGTTTATTGTTCACAGATCATTGCTACCTACCGACAAGGATTGTCTGGACTGATATGCTTGTGTTAAAATGCACAACATTTAGCAATTCTGAAATCCAATATAAATCATCTATTCAGAAATCCTATGACTTATTGAATCCAAATCCATGTCTAATCTTCACAAACTTTTATCAAAACTTTGTCTTCCTGCTGCTAGATTTATCAACCTTTACTTTCTGGGCGGAGATTAAGGATCATGCCGTTATTGCTTACGATGATGAATAATCATTAATTTTACAATCATAAATATAAATATTAACTAGTTTTCCTGTTTCATTTCACCACGCTGGTTGTCATGACATGACATGACATTGACATGTTTTCGTGTCATAGTTAGCTATGGAAAAAAGGGTTAAAAAGTAAAATGTTGCTGCCAGAATATATATTTTTCTTTGTGAAATAGGTAAACTCTTTTATAATAAACTTAAGATACGAATATAGATAACTGACTAACTATCACTGAGCAGTTAAATGGGGGCCTCTTTCTGCCCACTAGCGCCACCAATAGTTTTCATGAATTGTGTTTTTTTTAAGATATTTAAACAAACACTGTTCAATTATGATCCTAAAATAAGATATTATCTGTACATAAAGATGTTGACAGAATAAATTTATCTATATTGAACAGTTTTTATCAAAATATCTGAAATAAACCTCTATTAATAAAAAACGATTGGTGGCGCTAGGGGCAGTAAGCGGCACCTAATTATTTCATATTTTTGACGAATTAGGGAAAGACTAAAATCATTTACACAAAATTAACATTGGGTAATTTTAACACTATCCTTCTGTTTCATAAGATAAAACTTGTACTGTTGGTTTCGGACACATGCCTACCTACTTAAATACATAATGAATACAGTGCTTGATATGATAGGTACAAAGTGCCCCGTCGTTTAGCACGTCATGATACTGAAATATCGTGATTGAAGTATCATACTGATATTTTAAATGCGAAAGTTTGTATGTGTGGATGGATAGATGTGTGTTGCTCTTTCACGTAAAAACAACGGAATGGATGGATACTAGACGCATGTTTCATTTCTTTTCTTTTTGTGAATACCTACATAGTTATTAAACACTAGCTGTCCCGACAGACTTCGTGCTGTTGTCAAACGTTAAGTGTCACGTGACGGGTAGGAACATTTTTCTTAAGAGAAAACCAAATTATAGCTCTGCACTACATTCCTAGCATTTCTCATGTTTACTCACCTTTTAAACCTTCCCTGGATCAATACAACTATTCCAAAACCAAAATTAGCCGAATCGGTCCGGCCGTTCACGAGTTTTAGCGAGACTAACGAACAGCAATCCATTTTTATATAAAGAGATATGAAACACCCAGACCAGTACCAACAGACATACGGGGATCGAACCCGCGACCACTGCACACTGGTGTAATAGTCCACTTGTAAACCATCACACCAAACCGATTGTAAGTGTATAATAATAAAATTACCTTTCAAGTGCTGCAAATAATGAGTTAAAACAAATTCATTTTTGGAAATGATTTATTACCGTTTTTGTTTAATAAACTTAAGTCACCCAGTACTGCTGCGAATGCCTCAGATCTGCATCAGATTACTTCAGTCGCTCTATTTTTGAGATAGCATTGCATTTTACACTCGCTTAATTTTTTTAAAGTTTGAGATATTTATGTCCATGTTTCCATTTTTTGTGATCAACGTTCGTTTTCTTTCTCCTGAATAGGCATGATACAAATAACATAAAACCATTGTGGACAATCATTTCAAATCTCTTTTCAACAAATAGAACTAGGGGAAAACCCTTTCGAGGGTACCTCAACGCTCGTTGGGACCACCAGATCATCTCTACTTCGGCTTTCCTGCTGGGTCCTACAGTACACGGCCCTAGGAAAGCGACTCTGCTTCCGGATCCAGCAGCCCCAGGTGCACTTCAATGAACTGAAAAGTACTTTCAGGAAGGCTGATGAAACAAAACACGTTTAGTAGCAACTTAAAATAGAGATAAAACTTATCCCCTTATGGTATACCTAAGAGTAGTATTTATTATTAATGTAGGTATCTGAAGTGAAAAATATACAAATACAAAACAGCTTAGCTTTGGTAAATGAATCTCAATTTGACTGACAGACGTAGCTTAGTTTTCATGGCATTTGGTTTTTTAATTGATTTTAGTCTCAGTAACGGCTTGGCATATGTACATATTTAAGAGTGAACAACCAGAATCATCATTCGTTTTTTCCCCACACTTCGCAAGATTACTTTGTTGGATGTCATTTGATGTCAATAAAAGTAATATTGAATTAAGCTTGCTGCAAAAGTAACGCAACCTTACTTGTAAGCGATTGTGTATCACACTAGGGATTATTTTTCAGAAATTATTATTTGTATTCGAATATAACGCAAACTTTAGTTTGTTATTTTATGACCTAATTTATTCTATTATGTTTCTATATTTTTTTAGGGAATGCTTAAAAGCATTTAGTTTTAATAGGTATTCTTGCTTAGTTGAAATGAATAAATCGGTTTTATGGGAACATTTAGTAGGGTGAAGAAGACTCGCACCTCATCGTCGAAATGTATTCAAGATAAATTTATGATACAATATTGTCTACTCAGTTAACTTAGTTAAATAACATTATGAATAATCTTTTATTTAACTTTTTTACCTAATAATAACCTACCTTTAGTTAAAGAGAATACTTTTCTAACGATAGAATTTGTTATGTAAATTAATGAATAAAAGTTACCCGTGTGAACGCGCTGTTGCCAAATTTCACGTAATAACAAAATTTTAATTGTCATGGCAACAGATCACGTGATGCCTTAAAACAATATCGCTGATTGTCAAAAAGCACTTCATGGTACCAATTTCTCAATTTTGTATGGGCTCTGACAGCAATATTGCTCAAGGATAGCAGGACTTAATAAGTATTGTTTTGAAGACGTCATGGTACGAAAAAGCAAAGTAACATTGAAATAATCTTGCTATAAGAGCTCATGGTTAGGGCCCAGACCATTTTCACAAGAAAGTTGTTCTTTACATAGGAAAAAGGGTCGAATACTGTCATCTGAGACCCTTCTTGGCCAACCGTTCGAAATATATTCTGCTACTTTAACTAAAAGAAAGTCTGTTGACGTTTCTTTGCGCAAATCATCGATAGTAACGGGTAAACTTGAGTCGACAACAAAATTCACATATGCAGCCCTATCGTCAACCAGTTCCGGCGATTCGTACGCTACACAATCCTCAGCGCAGTCTGAACACGCGCGGGATAAATAGTCTGCGCTATTATCACCACTGCGAATACAATTTTATAATTGTAACCTCCCAAGAACATAGCATAGCGCTGTAACCTATTGGCTGACACTTCAGGTATGCCACGATGGGGTCCAAAAATGGAAATGAGCGGCTTGTGATCCGTGCGCAGAACGAAAGGAACCGATCTACCATAAAGGTACTGGTGGAACCGTCCCACGCCGAATATAATGGCAGTTGCCTCCTTTTGCATTTGCGAGTAGCTCTTTTCAGCTTTATTCAATGTTCGTGAAGCAAATGCCACGGGACGCTCAAGTCCATTTTCGTCAACTTGCGACAATATCGCACCCAAACCAGTAGGAGATGCGTCTACGGTCAACATAACCTTAGCTTTTGTATCAAAATGCGCCAAAACTTGGTCAGATACCAATAACTGCTTGATGGTGTTAAATGCATCGTCATGTTCCTTATTCCATTCCCATTTACTGTTTTTTTGCAATAGGTTATACAACGGACTAAGAATGGAAGAAGCATTCGGAACAAAGTTTCGGTAATAATTGACAAGCCCCAAAAACGATTGTAAATTACTGACATTCGAAGGAATTGGTGCATTCAAAATAGCATTCACCTTTTTTGGGGACTTTTTCAACCCTTGCCTGTCAATTATGTAACCAAGATATTCCACTTGAGACATAAAAAAGTCGCACTTAGCCTTCTGAAGGGTTAAGCCTGCGTCCTGCAGACGTGTCAAAACGGCATGTAGTCTGGTCAAGTGCTCGGATCTATCTTTTCCCGTGACTAAGATGTCATCCAACATACATAAGACTCCTTCCAACCCTGCTAACACGCCTTCCATGACTCGTTGAAAAATTGCTGGTGCGCTTGCCAATCCGAACACTAATCTCGTAAATTTAAACAAGCCTTTGCGAGTATTAATGCAAGTTACTTTTTGAGACTCTTCATCTAGTGTACATTGTAAATAGGCTTGCGATAGGTCTAATTTACTGAAATAACATGCTCCATGTAGTTTAGAGAATAGTTCCTGAGCAGTAGGCAAAGGATATTGGTCCACTAACAACTGTTTGTTTATAGATACTGAGTAATCCGCACACAACCGTATCGAACCGTCCCGCTTCAACACTGGCACTACAGGTGACGCGTATTCAGAGTGTTTGACCGGTTTTAGAATACCCACACTGACCAATCTATCTATCTCTTTATCAACTTTGTCTCGAAGAGCAAAAGCTACTGGCCGAGGTTTAAAAAAAATTGGTTGGGCATCTTCCTTCAAATTTAATTTTATCTTAGACTTATTGAATGTTCCTAGCTCATCTGAAAAAACCTTGGGATACTGCAGTTGTAGCTGATCAATGACATCAGACGAGTGCTCGCTATAAAGTATTGGGAGCAACTCTAATTTAAACACAGAAATAAAATCCCTTCCCAACAGCGGTGGGCCGCCATCACGAATAACATATACGTCCAACGAATGTGTTTTGCCAGTATAACTAAAAGGTAAACATGCAGTACCAACACATTTAATATTATCGCCTGTATAAGTCAGTAAACGTTTGTTAGTACTGGACAATGCCACATCTTTAAAATATTTCGAGTATGTATTCAAAGAAATAGCAGTGACAGCTGAACCGCTATCAATTTGAAACCGCATTTGCACTCCGCGAACAGAAATTACTTCTGTCATAGGCTCTCCTTTGAATGTGCGAATGTGAAAAAACTCACCATCATCGCCGTTTTCACCGACACTCTCGCTACCTACGAAATTTAACCTTTTGCACATACGCCGCAAATGTCCCTTTTTATTGCATTTCCTGCATGTGTAATCCGCAAAACGACATTGCGCGATCGTATGATTTTTGAATCCACAAGCTGAACACGGCACACGATCATTAGCATCCTTTTGAGAGATCTTGAACAGTTGGTCGGGCCTAGGCGGGCCATATGCCGCCGCCGACGCCGCTGCAGCTGTCCGCGCGCTTTGCACAGACTGCGCAATCTCTACCGCCCTTGCTAACGTTAAAACCTTCGGATCCTGAGCGAACAACTTCTCTCGCTCCGCTCCAGGTAGCATTGCCATTACGAAATGGTCCCTTAATGCTTCCTCCACGTTTAGGAATCCACAACGTGCTGTCAGCCCACGCAGACGCGCTGCCCACTGAGAGAAAGTTTCTTCTCTAGTTTGCGCCGCTGAAAAGAATTTAAATTTTTCACCAAACCCGCAAGTCGCTGGTGTGAAATGTTTATCTAAAAGTTGGAATATTTCTTCGACAGGCACAGACGTCAACTCCTTGGGAAGGGCTAAATCTGCCGTTAACTTATATGTGTCTTCTGCGAGTGCGCTCAGCAGTATTGCTCGTCGCTTGACTCCCGAACAATCATTCTCCTCGGTTATGTTGTTCGCAATGTACCATTGCGTGAGACGATTTTTGTACACATCCCACGATTGCGAATTGTGGTCAAACCCAGTAAGCAAGCCCAAATGAGACATTTTGTTCACTTTTTGCACGCAACAGGCTCGTCGCCAATATTAAATACGGGAATTGGGAACTAAATACATGCAATACAAGCAAGCTGGTTTTGTCACACTGACGTTTATTGTCAAGACCATAACTAGGCACATAAACAGTAAAACCTGCATACTTAACAAGTACTAACGTGGATTAACAAAGTCGAAGAATGCGCGGAAATTTATAATTGGGATGAGAGGGAGATTATTCATTATTCGTTGCCAAAATTATGCGGTATTGCCAAGTCGTGGTATCAGGGTCTGCCTTCACTTTTACTCAGTTGGCCTGAATGGAAGAAAAAACTCATTGAATCTTTTCCGTGTCGTGAAGACTACGCCGAACTTCTAGCGGAAATGTTGAGTAAAAGAGTTCGCTACGGTGATTCCCTAGAACATTACTATTACAGTAAAATCAATTTGTTGAATCGATGTAAAATAAGTGGTAAGGAGGCTGTAGATTGTTTATTGCACGGCGTTGATGACAGGGCGGTAAAAGTAGGGGCACAAGCAGCGCAATTTTTAAAACCCGAGCAAGTATACTTCCGATCCGTGAAAATAGGAAATAGGGATAACAATGATAGTTTCAAAAGGAATCGATCTGAGAGAAACTTTACAACAAATAATAAACCACCTACTTCGAAACCTATAAGTAGTAACTCCAACATACGGTGTTTTAATTGTAACCAAATAGGTCATCCAAGTTTTAAATGCGATAAGCCTTTAATTAAATGCACGATTTGCGATAAAATAGGCCACCAAGCGTCCAACTGCTATAGGGGTAAAACAAGCGAAATAAACAATAAAACACCCGCAGATAAAAATGAAAAACAGGTTTCGAGACTGAGTGTCGGGGACAAGACTAACGACAAATACATAATGAATATAAAAGTCAATGATACTATTCTAAAATGCCATCTAGACTTGGGTAGCCAGTGCACATTGATAAGGGAAACTGACGCTAAACTTCTCAACACTAATATCGTTACGGATGTAGAGTTACCCATGTTGCGTGGCATTGGGAATAACTTAGTTCGACCTTTAGGCCAGATAGTCACAACTGTAGAGGTCCAGAATATTAAAGAAATAATAGACATTTATGTAGTCAACGATGACGTATTGAAATATTCAGTCCTATTGGGGCACTCGTTCACTGAAAAACCGAACATAATCATTACAAAAACATCCGATGAGATCATATTTCAACAATCTGAGAGCAAAAAAATTCATCTTGTGGCGCTTGATGACATTACAGTTCCCGTTAATAACCTTCGAGCAGTACCAGTTAATGTTGACGGACTAGCTCAGGGTAGAGTTTATGTTGATGGGTCTATCAGAGGACCAGCCGGTCAAGAGTTTTACCTTCTACCGGGCGAGTATGGGATAGCTAAAAACAAATGTGCTTTGTTGGTTCATAACGTCTCTGAAGGAAACATTGTTATTAAGAAAGATAGCTTGCTTACTCGAGCTACCCATATTCACCGAACTCTAGACGTGTGCGAAGTCTCTATCAGTAAAGCCGAAATAGATGATTCAATCATTTGCAATCCTAAATTGACAGTTGAGGAACGTCTAGCTCTCCAAAACGTGTTGTCTGAATATAAAGACTGTTTTTCTAGTAGTCTTAAAGATTTAGGATACACAAATGCGACCGAAATGACTATTGAACTCGATGATACGGAACCCGTCGTTTATAGGCCTTACCGGATGTCTCACTATGAAAGAGGGTTAGTGCAAGACATGGTTCAAGAAATGCTTGATAGTGGGATAATCAGGGAAACTTCATCGCCTTATGCGAGTCCGATTGTCTTAGTGAAGAAAAAGACAGGCGATAAAAGGCTATGTGTGGACTACCGCGCTTTAAATCGAAAGACCAAAAAAGACCACTACCCTTTACCGCGTATCGAAGACCAATTGGACCTGCTTTCCGGCAATAACTTATTCATTTCCTTAGACTTGGCGTCCGGTTATTACCAAATACCCATTGAAGAGAGCTCGCGTTCAAAAACTGCATTTGTAACACCAGACGGCCAATTTGAGTATAACAGGATGCCATTCGGACTTGTAAATGCACCATCGGTCTTTCAAAGGACAATGAATAAAATTTTGGCAGAGGCCAAAATTAAATACGCTTTAGTTTACATGGACGATGTCTTAATACCATGTAAAGATTTCGAAGAGGGCATGGTTAGGTTGAGAGAAGTACTACATTTACTGAGAAAAGGCGGTTTAACTTTAAAAATGAGCAAATGTAACTTTTTCTTTGACAAGATAGATTTTCTGGGTTTTGAAGTAAGCGCAAATGGTATACGTCCAGGGACAAAGAAAAGTGAAGCCGTATCTAAATTTCCTAAGCCAAGGAACCAGCATGAACTACGGCAATTTCTGGGTCTCTCTGGGTTCTTTAGACGATTTATTAGAAATTATGCTGTAATAGCTGCATCTTTGACGGACTTATTAAAAAAAGATATAGAATGGGTATGGGGAGAGTCACAAGACAAGGCTTTTGTACAAATTAAGGAGTTACTATCAGGAAGGCCACTACTGTCTTTATATAACCCTCAAGCTGAGACCCAAGTCCACACAGATGCTAGCAAGATTGGTCTCGCCGGTATTTTGCTCCAACGTAATTCCGACGATGTTTATCAACCCGTCACTTACTTCAGTCGTAAAACAACGGCGGAAGAGCAAAGATACCATTCTTATGAGCTTGAGACGCTAGCGGTTATAGCTTCATTACAAAGGTTTCGCGTTTACCTGATAGGGATTTCATTCACTGTATTGACAGACTGTAACTCTCTTAGATTAACTTTAACAAAAAGAGACCTAATTCCACGCATTGCCAGGTGGTGGATTCAACTGCAAGAGTACGATTGCAGAATTGATTACAGGCCGGGTGCAAAAATGGCTCATGTGGATGCCCTTAGCCGTAATCCGATAGACTCGGAAACAAACGAATCTCATGTCCTAGATATTCTTGTAGTCGGATCCGAACAAGACTGGATTACCACGGTACAATCAGCAGACGATGAAGTTGTGAGAATTAAGAACATTCTTAGCGATCAAAATACAGAGAATGTGGCGGACATTCACAAAAATTTCAAACTTAAAAACGGTCGTGTATACCGCGTTGTAGGGGATGATTTAAAATGGGTAGTACCTCGAGGGGCAAGGTGGCAAATTGTCAAAAGAAACCATGATGACATTGGTCATTATGGCTATGAGAAAACCTTGGAACGTATTCGGAAGCATTATTGGTTCGGACGCATGAGACGGTTTGTAAAAAAATACGTCTCAGCATGCTTAGAATGCGCTCATCATAAAGCACCTGGTGGTAAGCGCGAAGGGCAATTGCACCCTATAGAAAAAAGTAGCATCCCCTTTCATACTGTCCACGCTGACCACCTCGGCCCTTTCATAAAGAGTAGGACTGGTAACTGCTACCTACTTGTTATGATTGACAGTTTCACCAAATTTATAAATATTACGCCAGTTAAGAACACCAAATCACTCACAACTATAAGGGTTTTAAAAGATCACATAAGCTTCTTTGGAGTACCAACTCGTCTTATAACCGATAGAGGTTCAAGCTTTACAAGCAAAATATTTAAAGACTTTGTCACAGAGTGCGGAATCAAACACGTCCTTAACGCAGTCGCCACTCCAAGGGCAAATGGCCAAGTGGAACGATTTAATAGGACTATCACAGAGGCATTAGCAACATCTAACCATGGTAAGGACGAAAAGGCTTGGGACGAACACGTTCGGAACATTCAAATAGGCATTAATACGACCGTCAACAAAACCACTCAAAAGTCGCCGTCGGAACTCTTGTTTGGTTTCGTCGTTGATCATAATACACAGGGAATACTAAGTACTGTTATCAACGACACTCTTAACGTAATACCTTCGGATGAGCTAGAATCGGTCAGGGAAGAAGCTGCAAGCCGTATTCAAGTACAACAACAAAAAGATGCAGAGCGATACAACAAAAATAGGAAAGTGAGTAGGAAGTATAAAGTAGGCGATTTAGTGCGGATTGAAAGACAGGTGGTCAATCACAAAAATTAGTTGTGAAATTTCAAGGCCCCTATAGAATTTTGAAGGTTTTGGATCATGATCGGTTTATTGTTGAGGACACACCCTTGTCACGTAAAAATGGTCGCAGGTATGAGGGAACTGTAGCAATTGATAAGATTCAACCATGGATGAGCTTTGACAGAGACTTTGAAAGCAGTTCAAATGATGACGACTTTAACGATGATGAAGATTCGAATGATACTATAAGGAATAATAACGAAAACATAGATAACTTGCCTGTAAACTGATCTTTATGTTAATGGAAAAAGTAAAACACACGAAACTTATTTTAACATCAGCTTTTGAATTAATTGTTAAACCTAACGTTTGATTATATTTCCAAACAATAATTAAGTTTTACATGTACGAAAAAAATATATTAAATGATTGTTTTGTTTAGTACAATAAATACAACTAAGATGTTAAGTGTGATTTTGATTCATAGCAACTGAAATAACATATTAATATTGTAAGTACAATTTAATTACCATTGAATGATTGTTTTACAAATCAGTCGCGATGGGACTCGCGTTTTACAGGAAGGCCGAGCTGTAAGGTATTTTCACTTGAATATTGTATAAATAGAATAAGTAAGTTAATAGAAGTATCACTTTTGATTTAATTACATCGCAATGTTACTTCCGGCGCCAATTATAAATATAACGAGGCTTTAATTAATACCTTAAATTATTTGAAACTCTAAAATGTAGTTATTAATGATTTACTGAAATTATTATTAATTTAGTTAAGATTGATTTATTTAAAATAGTGATTTAAGTCTAAGTTCCGGTAACCGCGCTTTTTCACTTCCGGGCGAAAAAGCGTGGGGACTGGCAAGCGGAGCTTGGGCATTCAATTGCTGGCGCTCGGATTGTAAAGACGTTTACTGTGCTTGGAGGAAATTATTATACGAATAAGTGCTACGACTAAGGATACTCTCATAAGGAATGAAGGAAATGTGGAAATAGTGATTTTGGTGTAATAAATAACTATAGTACGATTAATAATTGTAGTCAGCGAAATGACAACTTCAACAGTGACTGATACAAAAAAGGGTGACCCGCTACAATAGTGACGTTCGGCAATCACTAGACTTAGACATTCAGTCATGATTTATTTTATGAGGTATCAAAGCCTTTTTTTAAATAAATGTAAATATTTAATAGGTACAAAACGAATTAAATAATACGATTTAAGAAATATGGGCCCTACCTCCATATTAAAACTTCTCACTAAAAATTTATAACCATAGCTGGAAAAAAAAATGTTCAAAGAGGTTCAGGGGAATTAACACTTGAAAGTCAGCAAAATACAAGTAATTATATACGTTTTTATTCGTTACGGTTGCTATTGATTCCGACTCCGATTCTGAATTCATCTCTTCATGATAGTACATACTTTTATTATCGATTCAAAAATAAGTAAACCGGAATCTACAAAACCTTCATCACTGCCTATATATGAAATTATAAGGCGTCGTCCTTTGCTGGTTGGGCCGTTTAGGCCTGTAGTCAAACCTTTAGAAAACACTTGTATGGAAGATTCTACTGTTGTATCCTCCCAAACATTTCCAGTTGTATGACCTGTTAATAAACGAAATTCTTACCTGTAAATAATATAATACAGAAACAAAACATTTTGAAACTGAAAATCTATTTACTAAATACAGTTTACCGAAATACCTCTATGTCTCAAAACGAAAGTCTGACCAGTGTGTGTTGCCAATAATGACATATGGAAGTGGGACGTGGTCATTCACTACGACGTTTTTGCCAGGCTGTAATGTCGACTAACTTTTAATTGTAAAAACTCGATTTACCACATCACTATTTATTTGGGACTGAAAACCTGCCACACTGAAAATGTCATTTCACTGACTACAATTAAAAATCCGAGTATAAAAGGATCTCCCGTGTTTGAATTGTTGGCAGTCGCCAACACATTATTGCTTCCGACTAGTATGGGTTATGTTCAGGATTGTCACTACAATTTTCGAGTCAATTTCTGAACGAAACGCAATGTTTACGCCTGGCAGCACTATCGGGTGCGAAAATTCAAATTCGGTATAAAACGCCATACAAATGTTTAACGGCGCGCATTTATCGTTGAAAATTCGTAGAACTATTGTCGGTGCAAAGCACATATTTCGTATTTATCGTTTTAATTTGAAATCACACCATTACGTTAGTTTGTATTCGTGTGTATGTGCAAGAAGAGGGCTGATCAGCTGGAAAGAGCGCTGCCGCAACAACAACTCGGTATAGGTATTGTGGAAGGTAACCAGTCCTGGAAGGTAAGTTCGAACCCCAACAGTTCCTGGGATCCAACCCATCACCGACCACCGAAGGTTCAGACACTGTCGCATACACCCAGGTTAGTGCCCTTACACTTGATTCGTCTTCCTTGCATATTTTATCGTTGTCGTATTTCGCGCCATTCGTTTCGTACCATTTCGTAATAGAATACAGTCCACCCTATCGAACATTTTGGTCTTCGAGCCTGATATTGTTGAAAGGCGACCTACGGATTTCGTTTCGTAATTGTAAACATTGTGTTGTCAAAATTGAATTGTATTTTAATCGGGTTATCGTATTTTTATTTACTTAATAATTTCGCGGGTATATTGAGAATTTTGTCGTTGACCGTTACGGAACGTTCCAAAGACCGTTTGTTATAACTGCCGTTTTGGCTTAATTAGCTTCTACCCAAGCCGTAGTTATTAAATTAAGAAGGAATTGTTTTGACGTGTTGTCAATTTGACATTTAAATTTATTTCTTTACTTCGGATCGGAGATAATTTTCGTAAATTTGTTTTCGTTTTTGATTGATTTGTTCTGATCTGAAGTAAATGAATATGGAAACCAGTATGATGTCGACCAGTGCCGACAAAAATCGTGTTGCTCGGGATTACGCCTATGCCCGTATCGAGATGATGGAGGAGAGCGATTTACAGGGTTATGATTTAGTGGATGTGAACGACATTGCTGCTGACTTTCACAGGGCTCAGATAGAATTGTTGTCGTCTGTTGAGCTTGCCGAACGGCGTAGTGAAGTGAAAATCTCGTCGCAGTTCGAGCATAAAGTTAAATTGTTGAAACTACGCCTTCGGCAAACAGTGGCAGTCAGTGAGCAAAAGCCGGTAGTGTCGTCACAAGGTTCCTGTGTCAGGTTACCTAAAATTAGTATACCTCCCTTCGATGGGAAGGTGGAGAACTGGGTGTCATTCATACAGTTGTATGATTCACTTATCCACAAGAAAGACATTCCTGATGTGGAGAAGTTACATTATTTGTTGTCAAGTGTGCAAGGTAGTGCATTCGATTTAATCAGAAATTACCCAATTTCGGATGCAAACTATGTAGTCGCGTATAATGCTTTAAAGCAAAAATATGATAAGAAAATTGTAATTGCTACTTTGTTTTATGAGAAGTTGTTGAACTGTGAACCAATTAAATCGAAAAGCAGTTCAGAACTTAGTCGAATAAGTCAAACTTTTAGAGAAAATTTAGATGTGTTGGAGAAATACCAGTTACCAGATAGGAATTTTATGCTCTATTATTTGCTCTGGTCAAAATTGGATATGGCAACCAAAGAGGCATTCCAGTTGCAGCTGGACTTGAATGTAGATGTGCCTGATTTCAACGATTTAGGCAATTTTATAGAAAAGAGGAGTCAAGCTTTAGAAAACTCAAGCTTCAGGTCAAAGATTGCTTGTAGCATACCTGTTAGTAAAGCAAAGTCGTCGCTAATCGTGCCACCTATTATTAAATGTGGTGTATGTTTGGCAGCCGGTCACTCAATTGACAAGTGTCAGGAGTTCTTGCGGTGGACCCCATTCGAGAGGTTCACTCGCATTAAGGAGTTAGGGTTGTGCCTTGGATGTCTGCATGGTGGGCACACCATGAAAAATTGTCGGTCTGCGGTACAGTGTGAGAGGTGTAAGTATAGACATCACTCATTGCTGCATTTTAGTAAGAATGATGGTGACTCAGAACATTTGCAGACTCCATCTAAAGTTGTGACTCTGACTGTACCTGGGCAGGACTCAGAGGTTTTGTTTTCGACAGCTATAGTTTTAGTTAAAAATAAATATAATCGTTTTGTGCCTATTCGGGTGTTGATTGACAGTGCCAGTGCTAGTAATTTCGTCACACTGGCCTGTGCAAAGAAACTAGGGCTGAGTACTAAGCGAAGTAGGCAATCGGTGAATGGAATCGGCGAAGTGTCAGCCGATACACTCGGGTCAGTTAGTTATGACATTGTGCCTTCGAGTGGTGACTTATCGTGTGAGACCTCTTTGGAGGCTCTTGTGTTGCCACATATTTGTTCGGACATGCCATCAGGTAGGATTGACGTTTCGTCCTGGAAGCATATTAGACACTTAGACCTCGCAGATCCAAGTTTTCATGAACCCGGACCCATTGACATGTTGGTCAATGTTGGCTTTCTTGCATCGGTGCTTCAACCTGGTCTTATTAGGGGTGAACCGGGCCAGCCTGTTGCTATCCGCACTAGTTTCGGCTGGATAGTGATGGGTGATTGCGCGGCTAATGTTGACCCTTCTCACTCTCGTGGTCATAGTAGCTCTAGTGTTGGGACGAAGAACTGTTTGTTTGTATCGAGGTTGTCGGTAGAGAGCCGTGCTCTGAAGGAAGCTGAACTGTCGCGTGAAAGTTGCATAGAGCCTGCACATCCTCAGCCTGATCGTCGTTTGTGTCGGTCGCCCCCTGGTGGTTCTGAGCTTCCGGGAAAATTGACAAAATCGGTTTTTCACTCAGACTTGTCGTCATATGTCGTTGTTCCTCCGTGCCATCGAGAGGAAAATAAAGTCGAAACTTCGTCGACCCGTTCCTGCTTCACGAACAGTTTGATTTCATCGAAAATCGCTCGGACTTCCGATTGTTATCTATCATTATCGCTAGTTGCAATTTTGATAAATTATTTGTTACAGCCTGATTGGCTGTCTGAGGCCTTAGTGGTCACATTAGGATCACAATTATCGTTATCGTTTCGCTCGTTCTTCGTGCCTTTGAGGGCAATATTGTCGTTCGCGGCTTATAGAGTTGGACACGTGTCCAGCGCCGCCTTTCAGCGGGAATACCGTTCCGGCATTTGTGTCGTTCGGAATGATGGTTCCCTTCACTTTTGCAGCCGTTTGAATCCTCATCTACTTTGTTCGTTTGTTCTAGTCTCGATATCAGAGTGGCGAGTATCGTTCGGAGAAGCCATGAAAGAATTTCATGGTTTCGATGAAGTCGTCGCTGTGGTTTACACTTATCGTTCTTTGTCTTCTGCCGCTTTTACTCGTGCTTGTGTTTCCAAATGTAAAACCTTTGTCGCATTTGGAGTTGCTGTCGTCCAGGTCAGTCCTGAGGGCTCAGTGGATTCTAATCGTTTTGTGTCGATGTCCAGCAAGCTGGCTCGGATTGTCTCATGGTGGGCGGGACCTCCTCGGTTTCCTGGCCGTCAAGAGTACCGGTCGCAGTTGGATTGTTCGCTCAGTCGAGCAGCATCAGTGGACCTTAAAGATTCTAGCTTCGTTTGTACAAACCTCAAATCGTTTATCGGTTTGTTTCGGGATTGGTTTTCCCTGACGCAACGCATCCTGCGCGTCTGCACATTTCGGTTCAGCCGTAGCCTGCGTTGTTCATTTTCGAAACCTTCGCACTCCTTGTCTTGTAGAGTTCAGCATGCGTCGTATCAAGCTGTAGTCATAGAGCGTGTTGCAAAACGTGACGTTGTGTCGAGGGTTCGCTACTCATCGTCAGCTACGTTCTCGTGCTGGAAATCGAATGCCATTAGGAAGCTTCCGGGTTCCTTCGGGGAGCGTGGCTGTCTCAGGGTGGGCGGTTGGTTATGTGTTAGATATCAGCTGCATAACGCTAAATACCTAGTTTTACTACCTCCAAATTTCTGGTTACCTGCACTAGTGACTCACAATTGCCACTGGCTTTGCTTGCATTCGGGCCTACAACCCTTTGCAAAGCTTAGTAGCCTCAGCTCCTCGGAACCTACCGAGGAAGAAGAACTGCGTACAATAGCTTCGTCCTCCTCATTGTGCACATCCGGCTGTGCCTAATAGGTCTATGAATTGCATAGAACTCCATAAATCGTTTATTTTGTTTGTTTATCGTTATATCGCTTATCGTACCGTATTTATCGCATCATTTTATCACTTATCGTATTTCGTATCGTATCGCATTTATCCCATGTCGTATCGTATTTCGTTATTTTATCGTACGCGTTTCATGTTTATCGAATATCTTGTTATACTTATCGTATCGCATCGTACTTATCGTATCGCATCGTATTTATCGCATCGTTTTATCGCATCGTTATTCGTTAATTTATCGTATCGTATTTCGGTAATTTATCGCTAATCGTATTGCATTTATCGTATCGTATCGTATTTCGGTAATTTATCGCTAATCGTATTGCATTTATCGTATCGTATTGTATTTATCGTATCGCATCGTTTCATCGCATATCGTATCGTTTTTATCGCATATCGTATCGCGTTTAATTTTGTTTATCGATAATTTGAATAATTTGTCAATTTCGAAAATACTATGTATTTTGGTGGGCGGAATGTTCAGGATTGTCACTACAATTTTCGAGTCAATTTCTGAACGAAACGCAATGTTTACGCCTGGCAGCACTATCGGGTGCGAAAATTCAAATTTGGTATAAAACGCCATACAAATGTTTAACGGCGCGCATTTATCGTTGAAAATTCGTAGAACTATTGTCGGTGCAAAGCACATATTTCGTATTTATCGTTTTAATTTGAAATCACACCATTACGTTAGTTTGTATTCGTGTGTATGTGCAAGAAGAGGGCTGATCAGCTGGAAAGAGCGCTGCCGCAACAACAACTCGGTATAGGTATTGTGGAAGGTAACCAGTCCTGGAAGGTAAGTTCGAACCCCAACAGTTCCTGGGATCCAACCCATCACCGACCACCGAAGGTTCAGACACTGTCGCATACACCCAGGTTAGTGCCCTTACACTTGATTCGTCTTCCTTGCATATTTTATCGTTGTCGTATTTCGCGCCATTCGTTTCGTACCATTTCGTAATAGAATACAGTCCACTCTATCGAACAGGTTACAAAATAGTAACATTGTTTTACAAAAATTCAACACTTTCGAAATGGACTTGCCCACCCAAGTTTGCAGGCCTATTGTGGCCTCATTTTGAAAGAAATTTCGATTGTGGTTGCACAATAAGATATGAATGCGACTATTGTTTTTGGTGAACATAAAAAAACATACAAAATGACTCATAGTCATCTACCAAATTATCATACCTTCAGGAACAGGTATAGGCTTCGGCATAATAAACTGTGGCTTCTGAACGATGGGTGACCCTGCCGGACTCATCATGCCGGCAACACCGAAGGATGTGTTCGAAGCCGCCAGGAGACTTGTCAGAATCGTGTTTTGAGCCTGGAACATAGAAATACCAAGACATAAGAGGATTGATAGATAGATAGATATTCTTTATTGCACAAAAACATTACGGTTGTATTAATAAAGACCAATGTACAATTTAGGCGGTCTTATTCCTAGGGAGCGATCTCTTCCAGACAACCTTCCATTGGATTGGCAGTGAACAACGAGGAAAAACCCCAGCAACCCCGATAACGCCGGTCACCTAGTTGACTGTTTTTTGTTTATTATCGAAAGATTAATCTTTAACATTAATCTTGTTCACCGCCTCAATTTCTCTGCCTTACCATGTAGTTGACTTGTAGAGTATGCCTCCTGCCATTAAGTGCGCCATTTGTACTTCTTTATGTGCAAAGAAGAATTTAAAAAAAATAGCCAACTTTTCACCACTAACCCAAATACAACCAATATTTAAATTAAAGAAATTCGGTCTTGGCTTCAGGTGGGAATCGAACCCGCATCCTTCGCAAATAGGGCGACTGCACTAGCCACAGTGCTACCGAGAACATTGACAGACCGGCCGATTTTTTCTGGTTCGATAATAAATCGCAATCGTAAATGAAATTGCATTTTTGAAACGTTTGCCACGTGACACAAAACGCACCTTATTGGTCGAGTTTATTATGACGTCACCTGCTTGTAAACATCGTTTGACAACTCGTAGTGGATGACATGTGCAACAAATTAGAATACAGGCAAGTGACGTCACCAAATGCATTATCCCTAATAGTAAAATAAAATAAGCTAATATTGATATTACCTGCAGTAAAGCAGCGCTGGCAGCACTGTTGAGGCTCATAGACATATCTGCTTTGGGTTTTCTCTTGTACCCCTTCGGAGGGCCTCTCTTCTTCGCCACTTCTCCATTCTTCTTGTATCTCACTATCTGTTGGAGGAAGCATTGATTTATTGAATGGTTGAAATAGCATTGATAAAGAGTTGTCATTATTAACAGCCCTATGATGTCCACTGCTGAATATAGGTATCTTCCGAAGATGTCCAGAGCTTTTCAATTTCAACTTAACATAATTTTATTTGTGTATCATTTTGGCTGATACACAAACTGTTGCACAGCACACACATAATATTTCAACTAATTGTATCATCACTCACATATTTTTCTGTTTTTGGTAAGGGTGGTAGGTAACAAACCTTACAAAGTTACAAAAACCTAACTTTAAAAGCTAATTTGATCATAATTGTATGATAATACAATCACCTGACCTACACATGTAATTAGCTGATGTATAAGAACTAAGCTCATTGTATGTTTATGCTACTATTGTATACATCTTGCTATTGGTGTGCTTGAATAAATTAATCACACAAATTGCAGACCACATTAGAAGCATAGAGTTTAGAGGTCATTTAATCATTTTAAATTGTTATACTTACTTCTCCAGTCTCGCAGGTTTTGCTCGGTGTTGACACAGGAGTAATGGTCAATTTGGCTGGCAAAGAATATCGAGAATGGAGATTCTTTACTATACTATTAGCATTGTTAATAGAAGCACTAGTTAATGCTAAAGGATTGGCTAAATTCAGCGGATTATTAACAAACTTTGGCAAAGTAGACGTCGGTGTGGAAGGGAATATGGAAAGTGATTTGGGTGTGTTGAACGCAGGGATTTGGTAGACTTTGAGGTTGAGAGAAGGACTTGAGTAGGTTTTGAGACGTTTTGCTGACGGTTCATCGTCACTGGACTCCGATTGGGTGGCGTTGCTGAGGGGGTCATTGTCAGTGTTTGCGAAGGGATCCGTGTGGGGACTTTCTTTTTCTTGTACACAGAACATCTGGAAAATAAAATGGAAATTAAGGTTTCTTTCAAGGCAATACTCATTTTATTCAAACGAAATAATGAGCTGTAAATTTCTTTGATAATGTGCAATGAATAGCATTATTCATCTATTAAGCTTTAAGCTCGCGGTCTTATTTTCTTTCATTTTCTAACCCGACGTTTCGACTACTTTACAGAAGGGTGATCAATGAAAGAAAATATAAGACTGCGAGTAGAATCTGTAAAGTTGTTTTATTTCAATGTATAGTGTTCCTGTAAATATTAGAAAACATTAAAAAGGTGATATCTTTATAAATTGTAGCCTATGTGCTAATCAGATGCATAAGCTATATTATTGTAAAGTCTCAACAAAACCAATTCAGTAGGTTTTACGTGAAAGAGCCACACACACATCCACACATACAAACTTTCACATTTAAGATATTAGTAGGATGGGACAAGATACTGATATTGTTTTACATAAATTTAACCCTTAGGAATGGAGTTGCCAATTGCAGGCCTGTTGTGGCCTCATTTTGAAACTAATTTCAATTGTGGTTTCACAATAAGATTTAAATTTTTGGTGAACATAATAAAGATCGATGCAATATGACTCATTCTTACCCTATTAAAACATCTACTCAAAAAAATTCTATAAAAACAATGTGAGGTAGGATAGGGAGCTGGTGTGAATGAGAAACAATAAATTATGTTAGGTATGGATGATGGATGATAATCATTATTTGACTAAAGTTAGAGAAGAGAAAAAATACCACATGTTTTATAATCACAAAAACTTTGGTTTATTCTTATCAATTTTGGTATTATATTGACACGTTACTAATTAAATGAATACTTATCAATGTACTAAGGTATAAGAGCTAAAACACATAGATAAAGATACTGTTCAAAAAATACAATTTTGGGCGAAATCCTACGAGCCGACGCGATAGCCTTTTTTACGAAAAAACAAACAATTACTCACGATTAGATGTTAAAGATTCATTACGAATCAAACGAAACAGGCGATGATAGTAAAATTAAAACAAATCACAGGAAATACAATTCAAAATTGCGCTATATTACAAGAAACCATGAAACAATGAAATCTCATGGAATAACTGCACATGCCACTAAAGTTACGCTTACAATGAATTGATCTAATTATGACACAAAATTAAGTATAGTTTTGAATGAATAACTCACCTTTTACGCTTCTAACACACAGAATCCACGGCGTAACACTTAAACTTATAGCATTTGCACTCGTTAAGATGGATTCTATTGTTTAGAAATTAAAATAAAATCGAAACTCGAAATAAAAGGTTATGCTTGGTTAATAATAACAAGTTTCTGAGACTGTCCATTCAAAAGTAAAGCGGTACATTGACGCCTCATGAATTATAATCAAAAATCACGCCGTACTATGAACAAGTATTTATAGAAATTTGAATCTTAACTGGTTGAGTTAAGGCTGATATTTGATTTGAGGAGGATGATAACTATGGAGTTTTTCGCGTGAAGTATGGGCGTCGGTAGCGTCATCTATTGTTTGACGTTTAAGTTGGGGTGGCCAGATTCTGGTAGAAATTCAACTATTTCAGTAGTTTTTGTTTATGGGAGTGCTAACAGTGTAAATAAAATAATAAAAAATATTAAATAGGTGAACCCATATTCCAGCCGTAGAGATTTCTGGGAATGCTGTCATTTTCGGTCAAAATACCTGTCGGGTCTGCACCCAATTTACAGACCGAGGTTTTAAAAAAAAAAGTGACTGAATTTGTTCATTTGCCCCTTACTCAGTCAAAGAGTGAGACTAAGCAAGAGCGCACAGGTAAGCTCCAGTTATCATGTATAAATAGTGAGTGGCCAGAAGATTAAAATTACGTCAAGGACCTCGTTTCTTACTTTATAGTAAGATTTATTTTGGAGGACTGGCATCCCTATGAGTGTTGCCGGATTATTAAAAACCTTTTTTTGACTTAATAATTTTGACGACCTTTTATGCCCAGTGGTTGGTTATGGGCGCGCCGGTTGAACCTTAAAGGGTCAAGGGTTTGATTACCGCACTAGCACATAATATTTGGTGATGCAGAAGACTAGATATTCGTGCTGGGTTTGGTAATCTAATTTAAAGCCCTGTATCCACTTTGTTCGCCAACTTCTTAACATTCCGCGCTTCTGCAACTCTGGAATGCGCTCCTCTTCAGGAAGACCGAGCTCTTCAGAGCGCTGAATGCATGGATACCATTTAATATAAATAATGGCCTTTTCTTTTTAGTTCAAACCTTCATTTTTTGTTGTAGGTAGTGTCTAGATCTAGATAGGTGGTCTGGCACCTATCTATCTACATTGTTGTGTTAATTGTACAACTTCCAGCTAACTCTCCAGTTGTGGAAACCACCAGTAAAAAACCTAACCCCTTTACCTTCCCCCGTTGGGCTGAATAACTAACGCCCTTACAAATAATTTACGCTTATGTTCACGACTCTGTGGTTTTGGGGGTTTGATGCGTCCTCGCTTTCTTTTACCCCCTTAATCAGCCCTTCAACATCACAATAAGTTTCGTAGTGCTTCGTCACTTACTCGCAAATGGCGGCAGCAACAAGAATGAAAGGGACAAACCTACCACCTCCCATGGCCCTACCAAACCAACCTCGCGGTTATACGGGCCGAATCTTGGGGATATGCGCGCGGAACTTGCGTCTGCTAGGCAGCATGCACTAATTAATGAAACTAACTAATGAAAGGGACAGAGCGATACAAATATGAACGTGATGTTGAAGAGTTGTTTAAGTTTTTATGAATAAGGGGGTAATTTTTATCATTCTCTGACACCCGCCATAGTAAACGGTCTGTATAGATAGGTTCTAACTTAAGATCTGGGGTCTGGCGTTGGGATGCCAGTCTGTCTGGCTTTCCAGGCCAGTCCTACTCGAAGATATAAAGTTTCTAAATCGAAATAAGCCCATTCCATCTCACTGCAGGGCAAAGGCCAATTTCTCTCACAGAAATTCAGTTCATGTCGTTGCATTCTTCTAGGCATTCCACGCATCCGTAGTGAATAGATAGATAGATAGATATTATTTATTGTACAAAAACATTACATTTCAATCAAATTACAGAGAACAATGTACAATTTAGGTCTATCGCTAGAGAGCGATCTCTTCCAGACAACCTTCAGGTAGAGGATCGTAGGTGAATAAAATGAACCAAATGTAGGTGAGCTCAAATATCCAGTTAGTAAAAGAGAAATGAAAGATATAGCAGATTTTTATTATTTATTTTATTTAAATAATAAAATAGAAAAAACAAAACCCCCTATAACACACCCCACCGTATTTTAGGTACTATCGGTGACCCGCGCGCCTGAACAAAATTTGTGGCTAAATTTGTTTGCAAGTCATGCCATGTTGCCACTCGCGCTAAGCCGCGCCCTCGGTCTAGTGCGCGAATGCGATCTCATATTCCAATCATTAGTAATAATGACTAACCATGCTTTTCAAACTCCAGATTAGAAATATAGATATTCAAATAAATATTACTAATTAGCAATACTAATCTGGCCATGATTGCACAATGCAATTGCAACCACTTACAAATTCCGAACCTACTAGGTTCAAATTCAAGATATTCATTACAGAAATCCAAGACATACCATCTTAGATTATCTTTAACTTATTTAAGGCACCACCGACAATA
Source organism: Udea ferrugalis (assembly GCA_950022985.1). Lineage (NCBI taxonomy): Eukaryota > Metazoa > Arthropoda > Insecta > Lepidoptera > Crambidae > Udea > Udea ferrugalis. The sequence continues at coordinate 6,267,475 of OX465545.1, forward strand.
CATGGTTATTTCCCACATAAGTTCTCTCATCCTTTTTGTGATTGGAGTACACCTTCAACTGTTCATGCTTTTTCTTATGTTGTTTAATTTTTTCTTGATTGTGACTAGAAAACCCACATACATCGCAAAAAGTGTTCTTGGTAGTTTTATAATGTTTGACAAGTTCTTTCATACATCTACCACTAAAATTGCATTCAAAACATTTAAAGGATTTAGTGTTCTTGTGTGTGTGCATATGTACTCGTAGACTGCTAAGATTTTTCGTGAAGAAACTACAATGGCGACACTTATAGTGTTCATGGTTTTCACTCAGATTACAGCTACGGCAAGGGACATATTTGACGCCTGGAGAACTTTTGATTTCCTGGTGAACAGATTGATGTACTTCAAAGATGTCTCTCTTGGTTGTGGCGTATCCACAGATTGTGCAGCTATAAAGGAGTTTTATCGTTGTTATTTTTGGATTTATATCTTTGGCATTCTTCGCTAACTCTTTCAAGTTTGGTTCTGTATTGGAGTATGATCTGTGAAAGAAAATTACGAACTGTTATTTTAAAATTAATTAACTTTGATGTCATTATGCCTAGAGATCAGATAAACAGATTGCAAAATGTTAATTCAAGGTAACTCATTGGAGACAGCAAATTAGTGATTATCAAGACAATGAAATGCTTCGTAAGACATGGTAAGCATAGCTGCTGCTTGCCCTGACAGAAATTGCCAGTTTACAGTCTAACAGTATAATCTGATGATCAGAGTCACCAGCCAATACTCAAACAATCTGCACTGAGCCCCTGGGTGTTGGAGTATGGCTCACGCAGCTGGGATGAGGCCTGTGTCCAGGAGTGGGCTTATAGTTCAAAGTTAGTACGTCTACTAAAGGTCTTACACATAGTCGTGATCTCTTAGAGGTTCCAAAACAACCATATCCGTTGTGGCAACTTCCACCTCTATATAACTGCTATCAACTTCCTCCATTATTATCGAGGTTATCATGGCACCCTGCTCCGCCATAATAATGTTGTCTTTTTTAGATTCTTATCTATTTTGCAGGGACAAGATCTATTTAACATTTATTTACAAAATATTTTGTTTGTTTCTGAATGTACCTAATGTCAGAAATTGATCTGTCAAATTATTTTAACGTCTGATTGATCATATAACTTTAAAAACTCTACAGCTAATCATAGCTATGTTTTCATTTTTGAAAGTTATATGTTCATAGTTAAGTTTGGAAACATCAATCAGTTTGCTATAACACACACATTATAATTACATTTTTTATTCAGATTGACAGTTGTACAACCAAAGACAAACGTTGAAATAATATTTTCGTAACACAGGCTGTCATTACTAAAGTTGCCAGGTAAGCGACATTGCTATGATTTTAGTAGAATTACAAAAACTCAAGAGCCACATTAATGAGGGTAAAGAAGGTTTGTTTTCCATGAGAAACTAAAATTTGAAGGTAACTAACATTTCTTTGGAAATGTTCTTTTTTTGTATCAAGTTCAAGTTCAAAGAAAGGTGTCAAAATACTGGCAGGGTGGGTAATGGGGCCTAAATAATTTAAAATCATTCATTTTATTTTAATGACTAAAATAAAATTGAGTTTCAGTGAGGTTTCAATAAACTTACATACAAGTTATTCCACGGTTACGGTTTCCCATCAAGTAATCCGCATTTTATTTGCCATGTTATTAATTTGAAGGACGCATATAAAATAAAAATTAACAATTTCAAAAGATATTCTTTTATTAAAAACTTATTCTAGATATAAGACTAATGTATGGTTACACATCAAAATTGAATTATCTGATATACATAACTTAATTAAACAACAAATAAAAAAAAATATTCCAAATTAAAACGAAATTAATTATTCAACTCTTGAGTTGACGTCCATGAATAGAAAAATGTTCCAGAATAAATTAATAAAATTAATATTTTTAATCCGTGTGAGTCAAAATTATCTTTTTAGTTTAATAAACTACTCACTCATGTTGATGTCGTGTCACAATGTTTAAGAACTATGTTTTATGTAATACTAGCTCACCCGGCGAACTTTGTTCCGCCTTATGGGCAATAAATAAAAAAGTTAAAAAAAAAAAAATTAAGTATCCTATGTCCTTCCCCTGGCTCTAAACTACCTCCATGCCAATTTTCAGCTAAATCGGTTCAGCCGTTCTTGAGTTATAAGTGGAGTAACTAACACGACTTTCTTTTATATATATAGATAACGCGAATACATAGAGTGAAATAAAACGGTAAGTAGTTTCATATTTTCTTCCATTTTCTAGTTCTAGTTTTGACTACTTTGCACTCAGCAGCCGTGATCACGTCTCACCATAGTTGTCTTATTTTACTATACTTATTTAAATTATTAATGTATACCTATCAGCATTGGAAAATAATAGTCATACAAACAATCATCATCACGGCGTCTTTTAATCAATAAAATGTTACACCATTCATAACACATTTCTAGCATTCTATAAAGTTTTTAACATAAATATTGTGTGCGTTAAAAAATATACACCTATCATGACATTAGATAAAAAATAAATATTGACAAACTATTATTGTTATTTTCCAGGGAGTATTACAGAATTATATAAAAAGCCAAGGTCATTGGCTTTAACATCATTTACATTTCCGATCAGTCCTGCTTGACCTTTTGCAAAGAAATGAAATTTGGTAAGGGCAAGATAAAAAACTGAAATAGGTAGCCTGATGTGCCGTTGATTTTACCTTGGGAAAAGGATCTCCACCTCAGCAATTACCCTCAAGATTGTTAACTGCAGTCAGTGTTCTTGATAATAAATAACTTTCACAGATTACAGAAATTTCTGCTGGTTTTCGGTGAATTTAATGGGGTTACTTAATTAGTGTAGTTACAATATTTGTAAGGTTTTCACTTGTAGATTTTTTACATAATTGTAGTGTTTATTAAACAGGGCCCAGTACTGACTTAACCTATCTACCTCTTTTTATTATAATATCATTGAGTCACGCTGCATTAATTTGCATTGCAAAAAGCAGTAGTACAGTTACATTCAATTATATTGACATGAAAACGAAATTGAAATATCTAGTATTCTTGCTGGTTCGTAAATAACGGAGTACAGACACAAACTCCTCATGGCGAAGGCAGTTAATTAATTAAGGGACGGATGAAGGTTTTAAGACGCCATTTTAGCAGCAGCAGCCGCTGCGGCTGCGGCAGCCTTCTTCTTGACAGCTAGCGCCGTTCGCTGCTTAGCTTGAATCTTGGCCTTTTGACTCTTCGACAGTTTCCGCTTCTTGTTCGCTTCGTTGGCAGCTGTAGAAATAATAGCTGTTATTTTTGGTAAATCAAGTATTACATGGACAGTCAGGGTCTCATCAGGCAACTCATTTCCTGTTTTTGTCTCGCTGTTCCTGAATGTCAATGTTGGAGTATCGTGAATAAAAGCGGCAGGTGTACCTACTTCCCCCTCACGGGTTCTCGCCTCGGCGTGGCGAGGGGGCCTAGTACCGGTGGTAGGGGCACCACCGGGAAGCGAAGAGAACCCAGGCGTGGCAGCGTGGTGGACTGGACACCCACCCGCTGCGGCCCGCAAGGGCGACGTGGGGCTGCGGGGCCAGTGGGGCCTGCAGGCGCCTTTGAGGCGCGTGGTTCGGGCCGCGGCGCACAACCGGTTGGTGGGGGCCAGTGATCCGAGGCTGATCCCTGATGAAGGTTACGGCAGCGGAGCCGCCCTTTGGGTGGCTCGTGGTTGCGGGCCCAGTAGGGTTTGCGTACGGTGGCCAGCTGGCGCGTGGTGCGGGGGTGCCGCCACCGGCATTGCACGGGTTTCACCGCTGCCTGGTAGGGACGGCTTGACATCCTCGGCTGTCCCTTCTGGCCTCCCCTCACGATGGGGGGGGTCGCTTCCGGCCCGCCGTCCAGGCTGGCTCCGTCCGGGGGAACGCGTAACAGGCTTCGCGCTACTCACCGTGTTCCCCCACTATACGGACGATAAGAGGGAGTAGTAGGGGTTTTAGTCGGTAGGGCCACTGGTATACCATCTTTCCAGTGGAGAGTCCGACATAACCCGTCCGTCCCCCGGTGGACGGGTATGCGTAAGGCATTTCCCCTACTTAAAAAAAAAAAAAAAAAAAAAAGGTGTACCTACTTGTAAGCGTTGCTCAACTTTGATTTTGGTACATTACCCCCAAATTCACAAACTTCAATCAACGCTAAGCACGCGCTCACGCTCATGCTGTCCCGTAAAATGTTAATAGAACTGAAAGGGACAGCTATACTTCTGAGGGAAGTTCAACGTTGAATTCGGGGGTAGCGATTTGAATTATTCACAATCTTGCCCTTTATAGTTTATTGCCTTCAGGGAGACGGCCGTGGCCATACACATCTTAATAGCGTATTTTTGTAAAACTAAGAGTGTCGAGGTATTATCATCATAACTTCATGTAAATCTGCCAAAATTAGATTCGAATAGCGTCATTATTTTTAACATGTTATTATTTAACATTCACGCAAAAATTAAAACAAAGTAGTTGTGCGCATAATTTATTTTTATTGCACAAAAATAATTGTCTATTGCTTTAGTTTTTTTTTGCGGAATTCTGGCAAGGCACCAACTCCAGGCGTTGAAATTATGTTTCTAATGCGCCGTCTACGTTTCATAATAATAAATCGGTATCGCCCACAAATATTTGATGTCTGAAATTAGTGTACGCTGCAGTTGCGCAATTATTAAATGGGGCTCAGATAGAAATAAAAGATATTGTTGGTTAAGTCATAATTTAGGATTTACATTTCGAGAACATAAACATTTCTTCTTATTCTTATAAACTGTGTGTTAATGTTTATAACCATCGTTGTGTAATTGTTTTCTTTGTGCAATAAAGTATATCTTATCTTATCTTATCTTATTCTTCTAAATTAAAAAATCGAATGAAACAAAAAAACATTAATGAAACATTTTAATGGCCTTTATACGTCCCAGTTCCCACAGCTGGGCACAGGCCTCAACAGGTTATGAGTACCATAACGTCAGACGTTATAGCCGCCATAAGGCCTCCGAATAGGCTATAATAACGACTGAGATCTGCGACCTCAACCGGGACCAACAACTTAACGTGCCTAACAAAGCACGGAAATGCCTGAAAAATACATCACTACATTTCGGTCGGGGTGGTCACCCATCCCATTTCCGACCTGGTGTGAGTTACTCCCTAACAGCGATCGTCACCGATCACTGTTACAACTGTGCCACGGGCTCCTCCTGTATTATGCACTTAATAGCAATACAAGAGCATTGTAGTACAAATGGGAGCAAAGAATCTTACAGAACCCGGCCCATCTTATACTAAGCTACGCCTACGCCTAAACATAATTTTGGGGATTCATCAAGAATCATCTGGCTAGAAGACCCGACGCATTTGAAACCTCTATTGTAGTGTGGTAGCCAAAGCCAACTTTTCCCCCAATAAAAGGCTAGCTGTATTTTTTTGTATCTTCAGATGCTGACGGGTGATACACTTACCATGCGTGATGGCTGCTCTATTGGCAGCCGTTCGCGCCAGTTCCCCGAGCGTGTTCGCGAGCGCCGTGCCGAGCCGCGAGCAGTCACTGCGTGACGCGGAGTGCGCGCGAAGGGATAGCGTTGCTAATCTGAAATTATAAGCAAGATTTTAGTTACACCGTTTTTTTTTGGGCCTTTCGTTATAAATTTGGTAGTATTTTCCAAACAACAGGCTTAACCACTGCTGGGAAGGCCTCAACTTAATCTATGTGGTGGCGCTTGCCATTGTCCAGCACGTGGTTGGAAGGGTGTAAGGTTTAAGATAAATCATACTGTCAAATGTCATCAAGCCACCCTAAGGCTTAACAAGCAACTGCTTAACGCGATTTTTAAAGCAAGGAAATGCCTCAAAAATACATTAACAAGTTTTTTTGAGATGTTAACTCCTATCCGCAGTTTTGTTGCTTTACAACAGCGTTCGTTGCCAATCCACTGTCCCAACCGAGCCACAGGCACCTTACTTATGGATTATAATGCACTGAAATAAAAACAAGCACATATTTACCTTCCAGCTAAATCCTGTTGGTCAGCGTCGACGTCGCAGCTGGGCGGCGCCGTGATATTCTTCCCCTTCAGCCCCAACTGGATCTGTGCCCAACGAGACTACTTAAGAATATTTATTCTTTTCTAATTTTAACAGGAGTATTGACCTCACTAATGGCGATCTCAAATTAGGCCGGCTAGGGGTTGTATTATTTCGCCTTGTGGTTCGTCGAAGGCCAAGGTTCCCCCCTGCATGTCGTGAGAGGCGACTAAAGGGGGCCCCGGGGTCACCAGGAATGCACATGGTGGAGACTGTGTGCACTGGCGACCCCAAAGCAGGTGTATGAGAGGAAGCATAACTCTCCTCGTGGGGAACTGGGTCCGCTGGTAGAGTCACGGGTCCTCGTGGATTTCTGGTACCGCGCAGAAGATGGCCTCCGCGGAGTTTAGTGGGTATTCTCACACCTCACTGGTATGGGTAAGCTTCACACTCCCCCGCTCTCCTACTCAGGAATAGTACGTTTTTACGTACTATTCCTGAGTAGGAGAGCGGGGCATTCAAAAGGGGTCGACCACTGCCAGGCAGGCATAATTATGAAAACGATAAAGAAGCTGATTATTATTTCAGTACCGAAATGATATGGTTATGAAATAACTCTGGAAATGGAAATATCTGTACGGTAATTCAGTGCTTATTTTACGATATATTTCAATGATACATAGTCCCTGCATGTCTCGTAAATTAGGGAAGCAACATATTTTGCTTCCAATTTGTAAAGTGTCAACATTGACTTATGAGTCTTATGACTGAGCTAGGATGTTATGCAATTAACAGTCCTATTTGGTTCTCACTCTGAAATAGTGTTCCCAACAATAATCCCGCTTAGTCTCTTTTAACCAGTAGATCTAGCACGAACCGCTAACGTTTCGGTAATCGAAAACTAAACGAAGCTTCTTTTAATTTTTCCTATGTCTTAAAAAAGTCACGTTCTCTTTTTGATTACGGTTCTTGCTATCCCTACAGATGCCTTGTTTTTTAAGTTATGCTTTCAAGTTGGTTCAATTATAAATGTACTTATATTTGCCCTCAGAACCAAACAAAACATACAAGAATATAAATTCGTACTATGGCACACATAATTTTATGAGTTTGACCCCATTCCGTGCGCGTTTATAACTCTGTTAGTTTGTTAGTATTTACTACAAGTACTAACAGGAACAAGGTTGTTTTAGCATAAATAAAGTCTGAAATATTACTGTAGGTAACTCAGAGGCAGCGCTGAAACTAGTTCAAATAAATTTCCAGTCAAAATTATTTCTACGTGTTGTGACAGTTCGTAAAAGCTATTAGCTTTCAATGAGCGACAAGTAACCGAGTGTCCTAAGCTGTAATTCGTGTTGCTTGCGAGTCTTGCGACGTTTAATTTATTGATTTGTACGTATTTTTGCACATAAAAAACCAACGCCAAAGTAGGTGCGACACCCAAATGACAAACATAAAAGGCGTTTACGAACAGCCTACCGCAAGGTTATTATAGATGCTTTAGAAGGTTCAGTAGGCCTAGCACGAACCACTAACGTTTTGGTAATAGAGAAGTAAACGGTACCTTTTTTTCCTCAAAGACATAGGAAAAAGGTAAAAAAGGTTTTTGATTACCAAAACATTAGCAGTTCCTGCTAGGCCTACAGGTTATATTACAAGTACTTTTTACAATAATACACACGGACACAGAGAATACGGTCGGTAAGTACGGTCATCGGCGCATCAGGCTACTTATTTCCAGTTAATCCTCCTTGCTCTATTGCAAAGAAATATCATTTCGCAAGAGCAAGAGTAAAAACGGAAATGGGTACCCTAATGTGCCGTTGAATGTACTTTATTTTTTAAAAATTCAATAATTATTTCTAATAATACCTTGAAAGTCTGTGGACAAATCCCGAAGAGATATCGTTCCAAGATTTGCTTGAACTCGTCCGCGAACATGAGCGATGCACCCTCGTTCATCTGCTGATAATAGAGAAAAAACCATGATAAAAACATACACACTTATGCTTAAAAACACATTGCACTCCTCTTCGTTGTGTAGTCAGGTAAAAAAATGTGTGAAGGAAGATTTTTAAAAGGCACAATACGCACACATGAGACGTAAAAAAAATGGTAGATTTTTTCACCGCCGGAAATGGTAACATTATTTCTTATATTTTTTTTTGGAACACTGAACAGAAAAAACAGTGGAAGTGTAATGCAACAGTATTAGCTGTGAGTATTAGTGAAGGAACCGCTGTCGCCAAACTCACACAAATATATTGAAAGTCATATAATGAACTACAAAGAAAAAAGCCGTTTGATTGGTCGTTTCAATTCTAGTCCAAATTAGCTTAATTCACAGATCGTACATCCGGAAATAAACCTTCACACTCTACAGATAATACTTGTTGTGCTTTAACTGCTGTCAGTATTTACAACTTTTTCTATTCTAATGTCAATTTAGTTTCGATTGACGAGTTAATTCCGTTGATCGACCATAGATGGCGGTATTCTCTATTGGTAGCAATTATACATTTAATTGTATAAGCATTAAGATTGAAATTTGCGTTATAGGTCCATATCTATCTGTCTATTGAAATTAACAAGATTTTATTAGAAAACAAATAAAATGGCACTTAGCGATGGTAGGATAGACCTACATTTTCAAGTTTTTTTATACTACTATCATTTTTGCACTGCAAAATGGAGCAATATGGCATAACTACGGAAATATGAAGTTGTCGCGAGACAAGCAACTCGCAACTCGATGCGACGTTAAACACGACTGGGACCAAGTAAACACAGCAGTGCCTAATAGGCTAGACGACTGTATTTTTTTTTGTTTATTATCGAAAGACGTTACATTTATGAACGCAATCCTGAAAGAATCACTGCTATAGTATCAATACTACCCGAGATATCACAATTTGAATTGCACATTTTTGGACTTGCCCAAAAACGCTCCATTCAAACGTGTCCTAAATTATGACGTCACACCATCGTAGTTATAAGGAGCGCGTAAGAAGTTTGTACGACAGCTATATTAAATATTGCGTTTATGAAAATGGTATTTTAACAAAATTGCTTCCTAATAGTCTCTGTTTGAAAATGGTATTATTTTTTTACAAAATATGTATCTATACTTTTGAAATGGACTTGCCCACCCAACTTTGAAGGCCTATTGTGGCTTCATACTGAATCAAATTTTGATTGTGGTTTCACAAATCCATTTGATTTTAATGATTTTATTTGGTAAACATAAAATAACACGCAAAATGCATCATAGTCGTCTACCCTATTGTGGCACGCGTGCCACGCCGACTTCGCACTTCCACTGTTTTTTCTGTTCCGTGGGTTGGAACTTGAAAAAACTAAACTTTTAAACTTAATTTTTAAAAATGCGTTGCGTTATTGAATGAATGAAGTTTTGTTAGTTTTGAGGAAATGAATTATATGTTTATAAATGTTTTGTTTGTTTTTTTGTTTTGGGATATCACAATAATAATCCAGTTTTGAAAAGTATTTACGTCCGAGTAAGGTGAGAACTCATATTCCATTTGGTCTTTTACCTTTGGTTTTACCCGTTAGTTTTACATAACATCATTTAAAAAGGAATGCCTATATCTTTATTACACAAAAAACTAGAGCGGACTCAATCCTAAAAGCATTCTCTACCAGTCAGCCATCGGGCGACACAGAAATCCAGTTAAGACGTGAAAATGTTTAAATACTTATGATTAAAAAAATAAAGATTGTACCGATAGTTTAGTTTGATTTAACTAAAGAGCTATTGCTAGAAAGTTATCCTACTAATATTATATATGCGGAATTTTGTATGTGTGGATGTATGTTTGTTGCTCTTTGAACACTACTGAATGGATATTAATGAAACTACAATACAAGCTTATACAGCAGAATAAGACAGGTATAGGTAAAAGGACCTATTACGGAGGTATTTCGCTACATTTGAATGTAAGAAACAGAAATAAGCATATTTTGTAAGTAAGTAGTTAAAAGGTTGCAAACCATTTTATCGTCAAAAGTGGAATTTATATTTTGTATTGCTGTTGAGTCCTGGTTTATTTTCATGATATCTCTATATATAAAAATGGATTGCTGTTCGTTAGTCTCGCTAAAACTCAGGAACGGCTGGACCGATTTGGCTAATCTTAGTTTTGAAATATTTGTAATGGTCCAGGGAAGGTTTAAAAGGTGAGTAAATTTGAGAAAATGCTAGGAATATAGTGACAAACCACAATTAAATTTTCTCTTAGCAACTGTTCTTAACTGTCACGTGACACTGAATGTTTGACAACAGTACGAAGTCTGTCGGGGCAGCTAGTTTCTTATTAAAGATACAAAAATATTTAAAAAGTCGGGTCGATTTTCCCTAATACGGAGGTATGATATTGGTCAAAGCGGTCTATTACTGAGGTAGACGGCTCCTAACACGGAGGGTCAACCTATATTCGTTGAAGTCCCGTACAAATAATTTCAATTTATAACATAAACTAGCAGCCGCCCGCGACTTCGTTCGCGTGGACTTAGCTGTATGTGAAAAAAGATTTTCCAGCTTTTCTATTTAAATTTTCCTGAATTTTCTTTGCTATAAACCTTACGGAGCCCGAGACCTTTCCAACGAATGCAAAACCGTGGAAATCGGTTGGTGCGTTCTGGAGTTATAGCGTCAGGAAGGAAAACCCGACTTATTTTTACATAGTAGATTATGTTAATTATAATTGTATTTTTATGGACATGATTTTATTTTTCGTAGGTAGGTACGCCCATCAACGCAGTGAGGCCCAACCCTATCAACCTAAGCAATGTTTAAGAAAACGTCTCAATGTATTTTCGGCGTAACATCTAAATCGTTGCCCACGCATCGCCGAGGCATTGTTTAGTAAACAAACAAGCGGTCTACATTGACGATTTTATTACAGACTGCGATTATTTTTTCAACAGAGTTAAATACTAGAATAATAATTTAGACTGGGGAAAACAAGTTTGGGCTGTCAACGGGTCGTAAGGCTACACGTTTTTATGGTTCCGTACCTTAAAGGTAAAAACGGGACCCTTATAAGATCACTTTGTTGTCCGTCTGTCCGTCCGTCCGTCTGTCAAGACCTTTTTCTCAGGAACGCGTGGAGGTATGAAGCTGAAGTTTATATCAATTACTCAGGTCTACTGTCCCTTGAAGCTGTGAAAAAATCAAACTTCTAAGCCAACGCAATCAAAAGATACAGCCGTTTATGCCGCAAATTTTCGACACTTGCAAGGGAATCAAAACCTACAGGGTGCTTCCCGTGAACTCAGAATCTTGAAATTTGGTACGAAGCAACGTCTTATATAGATAAAGGAAAAATTTCGAAAACCATACATTTTTAGTTACATCACATAATTTTTTTTTTAATAATTTTAAACTAACTACCCATTTCCTCATAAACGCGTTGAGGTATTAAATTGAAATTCATACCAAATACTCAGGTCTATAATAACTTTAAGCTGTAACAAAATCAAACTTCTACTTTGTAAACCTTGCAGGTTTGTACGGAACCCTCGGTGCGCGAGTCCGAGGGTTCCGTTCTGGAACATCATTCCTCCTCCCCTTCGCAATCTCTCCTCTATTTACGCTTTTCGTAAAAAAATCAAAGAACATTTTTAAACATCCAACTCTCCCTTTAACTGGCTTTTATCTCCTAGTGCCACACTATACTCACTTTTCACAGTTTTCACCACTCTCACTCGCAGACATATCACAAACACTCACACGATTATCTCACTGCCACAAACACTCCCATCTTTGTTATTCGTTTAAATACATCTTCCTCACTCTGCTTGATGAAATCTATTTATTTTTTGTTGTAACTTGAATTTTCATTATTTTATTTTGTAATTGTAAGCTTTGTTGAATTTTATGGCGCTACCCTTCCTCGAAACACGGCCTCAGCTGAAAATCAGCGCTTCAGCCCAGGCTGAAGCACAAAGCTGAGCTGGGGACCGATTCGGCTAGTTACATAACTATAATAATTTAGGGTTAGTTGCACCATAGTAGAAGTTAAAGTTAAAGTTTTTGTCAAATTTGACAATTTGACGACCAATTGACGTCGAATTGTGAAATTTAACAAAAAATTTAACTTTAACTTTAACTTCTACTATGGTGCAACTTACCCTTAGTTTTGTTTGTTTTGTTTGTTAATGTTTATTTTAAGGCAACTTTCAAAAAAACTTTTATTGTTTTTTTTGTCTAATTTTATTTTGTTTTATTGTTCTTTTTTTTCCCTTTCTGTATTGTAATTGTTGAAGAAGGATGGACGTCAAACTGTCAGCTCTGTCATTCTGTGTCAAGTCTGTCAAGTAATTAGTAAAACGTGCTCAGGGGGGCTAAAACGGTAACATTTAGATGATTCATATTATGAAACATCTAACTGACGTTTCATCTAGGCCGCGGTCCGTTTCGAGTCAAAAGTGAGTAATAGCGCGCTGACGTCGCTCACGTTCATACAATTTATCAATTCGGGATGCGTGTGAGCGCGCTGTTACTCACTTTTGACTCGAAACGGACCGCGGTCTAGATGAAACGTCAGTTAGATGATTCATAATATGAAATGCTAAAATGTTGCTGTTTTAGCCCCCCTGGTTGTAATCCTATTTATTAATTATTATAAACACCCATATAGCAGCCAAGTCTCTTATTTCATCAGTAATTAAGCCGAATAAATGATTCTTATTCTTATTCTTATTCCGTACAAACCTGCAAGGGATTTTTCAATCAAGGGAGCGATTGCGTTTGGGATAATTTATTTATTTATATTTATTTATTTAGCCCTTTGAACTTAAATGAGAGATTAAAAATCATTTAGCATGTTGTGATTTCAGTTGTTAGAGGTCCCTCAACTCAGTGTGCCTGTTGGCAAAGGCCTCCTCCAGTTGCTTCCACTGTGTGCGGTCTTGAGCAACTCTTGCCCATTTAGCTCCCGCAGTAACTCTAGGTTCATCGTACCAGCGGATTTTTTGTCGTCCTCGACTTCTTTTGCCTTCTCTGGGATACCATTTTTTTACAATTGGGCTCCACTTTTTTTGTTTGGATATCAACATGTGAACGGTCCATCGCCATTTTTGGAGGATAGGAAGTTGGTTAGTTTCGATGTTGCTTTAGCTGGAAATTGCTAATTCTATCTTCCCATCTTATCTTGTTTGGGTTAAAGCGTATGTTATTTTTCTTTCTTTACCATGCAAGTCCGTCCATTCAAAAACTTCACCTACCCACTCTAAAACCAAGCCCGAATCTTCAAATAGTATCGGCGATTCCCCAGCACTTGTAACATTAATGTAATATTATAGTTATTATAATATCTGTCTGGCTCCGCGCCAGTCATGGGACTATCGAGCGCAGACTTACGAAGTTGGCTGCTACCATTCTGATAACGTTTGTATCTTGAATTGAACATAAATCCAAATGGCTACGCTTGACCTGGAGTTCAAACTCATTTTAACCCAGGATATGCTGGGGTTGATCACATAGCGCGTAGTACCTACTGATGGCCGCTCGGGCCGAAAGGTTCTAGACTGGAGACTATTGGAGGCCAAACGCAAAGTGGGACGACAAAGTTGACGACGCCAGATGTCAGTCGTTAAGCCTAGTAAGATTCCTTAGGGCGGCTTGATAACATCTGACATTAAGGTTGGTCACTAACCTTACACCTCCAACAATCCGCACTGAGCCCACGTGTTGGAGTATAGCTTGTTCCACCTCATAGTTGAGGTGAGGCCTGGGCCCAGCAGTGGGACGTATAAAGGCCGTTTATGTTATGTATGCAGAGTGGGACGACCTGATAAAAGACGCGGGGTCCCGGGGGACCGGCGCTCTGGAAATCAATGGAGAAGGCCTATGTTTGCTAGTGGACTTCTTACGGCTGTTAATGATGATGATACCGGTGAACCGCAAGCTCAGGTTTCAGTGCCCCAGAGTAGTTATAGAGGGTACAGACGTGGCTTCAGAGGCCAGGCAGTAGGTTGACCTGCTAAGCAATTCTGGTTAACGCCGAATCTCATCTTATCTTAGTAGAAAACGCCACTTAAATCGTCTATACACTTCACCTTGAATTAGTATTCTCCGCCATTGGTATAGAAATAATTTTAAAATGATTTGGCTTAGTTCTTTTCACTCAAACGAACACATTCGCGTAGTTGTTGGTTTTTTTTGTCAAAATACAATCTCCATTCGAATTGACTGTTAGAACTTTCAATGTGCACATGTAGAATGCCACTCTAGAATCTTAATTTTCTCCCACTCACTGGAGGCGTTCCGGCAAGAGAAACGCAATCTACAGAATGATCAGCAGAACCGCCACTGCAACGTGGGGGCTCTTCAGCCAAGTCACCAAGTTGCTGTACAAGTCACTGAAGCCGGTCATTGCATGTCTTAAACGTCTGGGCTGAGCGGACGCTAGGAGGAGAAAGTCTAGTTACCCGGCAGTTCACCATTCATAAAGCCAAAAAACACGCAAAAAAGTTTGCCTAAATGAAGATTCCAAACCCTTTTTGCTACCCAGTGAAATACATTTACGTACTTTCCGCTGCTCGGGGGAGGGCAGCGGTGGCTGTGGGGCTCGCCCACCCCAGAAGTGGGAGTACCCTCTATTACACCGGCGTGGCCTTCTTCTGCGCGTGACCAAGGTTTCCCGAGAACTCTCCCGAGGAGGCACTCTACCGGTGAAACCCTGGCGCGCTGTGCCGGCAATCCGGCTTACATCGAGGGCAGTGGTGCTTACACCCGTTTGGTGTGTACGACAGTGCGAGGCCAACCCACACCGCCGTCCTCCTTGGAGACGCTTGCGTAATGGAAGCACACAGCCCCTGAGACTTACTCACCCCGAAATCAGAAACGTCAATTTTTTGTTGATGAAGAGTAGAGCCAGCCTTTACAAAAAGTGTTCCAGATGGCGTTGATGTCACGATAGTACTTACATATTTCAGCGCAACCTAATGAGGCCGTAAGCGATGTCGATGATTATCGATTCCGTTAACATCGATGTTACGATATTTTTCGTATAGCGACATCGATGTTAAAACATCCATGTTTTCCTTTCCATCATGTTTTTCCTTTCAACATCGATGATCATCGATCATCCCTACAATCAACGCTAAGCACGCGCTCACGCTCATGCTATCCCGTAGTCAATAGAACTGTAAGGGACAGCATGAGTGAGAGCGCGTGCTTAGAGTTGATTGACGTTTGTGAATTCGGGCGTTAGAGAAACACTTAAAGAAGTTTCAAGTTATTCATGTAACTCTCGTCCTTGTAAACCTTAATTGTTTCAGTTACAAACAGAAATAAACACAAATCTCTGTAGCGTTTTTATGACCGTTTATTTTCAACATGCGCCCACGCACCTTTGAATTATCTCTTGCAATATTCTCTGCCGTTGCCTACGTTTGCTCTCATCGTGCGTAGAGATGAATCATGTACAGTAAATCAAGGGAAAAAATTAAGCGGGAATGGGTAGCGATGCGCCGGCTGACTGTACGGTCAGTACGGTCAACGGCACATCACCGGTCAGCGGTACCATGGAGCGAAATTAGTTTCCGGTTGGCACCAAAACTAATTTCGCTCTTCGTGAGTTAGCTTTAAAATTCAGTTTCATTGCGAATGTGGTCGTTTGAGAGAAAATAACTAAGGCATTTTTTTTATTATTTACATACAAAATGAGAGAAAATACTATATAATATATATAATATATACTATATATAATACTGTACTCGGATTTTTAATTGTAGTCAGTGAAATGACATTTTCAGTGTGGCAGGTTTTCAGTCCCAAATAAATAGTGATGTGGTAAATCGAGTTTTTACAATTAAAAGTTAGTCGACATTACAGCCTGGCAAAAAAGTCGTAGTGAATGACCACGTCCCACTTCCATATGTCATTACTGGCAACACACACTGGTCAGACTTTCGTTTTGAGACATAGAGGTATTTCGGTAAACTGTATTTAGTAAATAGATTTTCAGTTTCAAAATGTTTTGTTTCTGTATTATATTATTTACAGGTAAGAATTTCGTTTATTAACAGGTCATACAACTGGAAAAGTTTGGGAGGATACAACAGTAGAATCTTCCATACAAGTGTTTTCTAAAGGTTTGACTACAGGCCTAAAGGGCCCAACCGGCAAAGGACGACGCCTTATAATTTCATATATAGGCAGTGATGAAGGTTTTGTAGATTCCGGTTTACTTATTTTTGAATCAAATAATAATAGTATGGACTATCATGAAGAGATGAATTCAGAATCGGAGTCGGAATCAATAGCAACCGTAACGAATAAAAACGTATATAATCACTTGTATTTTGCTGACTTTCAAGTGTTAATTCCCCTGAACCTCTTTGAACATTTTTTTTCCAGCTATGGTTATAATTTTTTAGTGAGAAGTTTTAATATGGAGGTAGGGCCCATATTTCTTAAATCGTAATTATTTAATTCGTTTTGTACACTATTAAATATTTACAATTATTTAAAAAAGGCTTTGATACCTCATAAAATAAATCATGACTAAATGTCTTAGTCTAGTGATTGCCGAACGTCACTATTGTAGCGGGTCACCCTTTTTTGTATCAGTCACTGTTGAAGTTGTCATTTCGCTGACTACAATTATTAATCGTACTATAATTCAAAGTGAAGCGTTTTTATGATTGCAGTAAGCGTGAAGCACTGAGATGTGAAGTGATGTCAGCCGGAAAGAAATGTCATTTCGCTTGAGCAAGATAAAAAACGGAAATGGGTGGCCTGATGTGCCGTTGACTGTACATTATTGCTTGCATTGAATGATGGGATGACTCAAGCATGCATGAGCACAAATCGTTTCGATATGATTAACGAAGGTGCGAGTTTGCAAACATTCAGTCATCCCAGTAAATAATCTAAATTCAGAAGTTGCATCGTTCATAGGTACATGAAATGTAATGCATGTGTGAAATATTGTTAACCTGTCATTCTCAATGCACACTTCGCTTTACATTGATTTTGGGCTTCTGTAAAGGTAAATTAAGTACTTCGCGACCATCGACCTCATAGCGAATAGACTCCTTATGACAGGGGAGGGGCTATGGTCAGAAAGATACATCGAAATCCGGACACCCAATGAGTTACTATCATTTTCGTAAGCTGTCAATTGACAAGTGTGGACAGTAAGCGTATTGACCAATCAGCGATGCTGGCCCCCGCCTCAGGTAGTTGACACGCTTTGTTTCTTACATCGACCACACAGCCTGCAGCCTGCTTCATGAAAATGATTTATTTATTAGGACAACCAACAAGTCAAACACACATACAATTGAAGATCATTTTTAAACAATAGGACTTAAAGCTAAGTGTCGTCTTAATTATAGCTGATTCTTAATGATGATCAACCTTATTTTGAAGGGGACTTTGGGAACGCGACCCAGGCCCGCGCAGGCGCCGACAGAATCTTCATCTGTTGAGTGTGAATTATGCACGAATTGTCGCAGTTATAAAAAGGTATTTTACGAATATTTAATTAGCAAAAGTCAGGTGTTCTGATAATTCTGTCGCGTAGACGTGTCACATCCGGGCGGCGGATGTTTTGTTTAATAAAAC
The DNA here is from genome assembly GCA_950022985.1 of Udea ferrugalis. NCBI lineage: Eukaryota > Metazoa > Arthropoda > Insecta > Lepidoptera > Crambidae > Udea > Udea ferrugalis. The sequence continues at coordinate 6,285,170 of OX465545.1, forward strand.
TGCACCGGTTCCTTTATGTTTGGTATACCTTGCCAGAAACGGTAAGGAAGTCCTGCATTATAATGTTGATCGTAAAATACCGTCAACGGCACATCAGGCTATAAACATAGCATAAACGGCCTGTATACGTCCCACTGCTGGGCACAGGCATCACCTCAACTATGAGGTGGAACGAGCCATACTTACTCCAACACGTGGGCTCAGTGCGGAGCAACCTTAATGTCAGAAGTTATCAAGCCGCCCGCGCGCCCTAAGGCCCCTGACTAGGCTTAACGACTGACATCTAGCGACGCGGAGCACGGAGATGCCCGATAATTACATTACTAAATTTCGGTCGGGGTAGTCACCCATCCCATTTCCGACCCGGCGCGCGTGATGTGTTGCTTTACAACAGCGATCGTCACCGATTACTGTCACAATTGACATATCAACGCTCAGAACCGTTTGCAACTTAAGCTGTCAAGTACCTTACGCGTCATCGAAATGTGAAAACGCACTTTTTTATTGTTAGGTATTGTTTTTCCTTTTTTTTTTATTTGTTACTGTGATGTTTGTCATTTGTATAGACGTAAGCCAGTAAGAGAATAAACGGTGTCGGCAACAGACGTGTGTGTTTGATTTAGCAGTGGCGAACGCGGAAAACAATAAGTCTCTTGTTTTGGACGGATTGCGATACAGTTATAAGAATGTCGGTTGGACAAATGCGTGAATTCGATATTAGAGCGGGAAATTGGACAAGTTATGTGGAAAGGATTGAAATGTACCTAATGGTGAACAAAGTGGCGGACGAGTATAAATTACCCACGTTAATTTCGGTAATGGGAGAGGAAGCTTACGACTTGTTATCTACATTGACAAGTCCGCAGAAGCCATCGGAACTGTCTTTCAACCGAGCAGTTGAGATCTTATCAGCCCATCTGCAGCCAAAACCATCAGTACTGGCAGAAAGGTATAAGTTCCGGCAACGGCGACAGCTTCAGGAGGAATCGATAGCTAGCTACGTCACAGAGTTAAAAAAATTAGCAAAATTTTGTGAGTTCAAGGCCACTTTGGATGAAAACCTCCGAGATCAATTTGTGTGTGGTCTGAAGAGTGAAGTGATTAGACAGCGATTGTTTTCAGAAGAAAATATTGCATACAATCGAGCAATAGCTTTGGCATTGTCATTGGAAGCTGCCGAGCGAGATGCGAATGCTGTAGATCGTACTGAACTAACGGAAAAACTACATAAATTGTCCTTAACAGAATGTCCAAACTGTGGAGACAAAAGGCATAAAGCGGCGGATTGCGGGTACAAAGATTATGTGTGCAGCGGGTGTCGCCAGATCGGTCACCTAAGAAGGATGTGTCCAAAAAAACAATCTCAGTTACATGAAGGCAATCAGGCAAATAATTCATATTCGGCGGAATCAGCCGGTAGTTTTTATAATGGAAGATCACGCGGCGGACACATGAGCGCGGCATGGCGTGGTTCGTCCCGGGGACGGGGACGGCGGGCGGCGCGCGGGCAGCGCGGGGCGGCCGGGAGTCAGCAGCGGACTCCTTTACACCTGTTGAGTGAGCGGGACGGCACCTCCGATAAGGAATATCACGACGAAGAAGACGAGAGTGAACATATGTATCAAATGTCGCTAAGTAATTATAAGCCGGTGCGTATTAAATTAAACGTTCAATATTGTTTACTAGAAATGGAAGTGGATACGGGGTCCGCCTTATCTTGCGTTAGCAAAAACATTTATGATCAGCTGTTTAGTAACTTACAGTTAATTCCTTGTTCTTTAAATATAAAATTTTATGACGGTTCTACTATTCAACCAATTGGGTTCATAGAAGCTATTGTTGAATTTAAAGGCTTAACGAAAAAGTTAGATTTATATGTTATCAATAAAGGAACCACAAATTTATTAGGTAGACAGTGGTTGGCGGAATTAAAAATACCTATAAGTATAAGTAAAGACCCAGTTTCGAACTTTCACATGGCGGATGTAAAATGCGATAAGATAATTAGCAATATTATTTCTAGGCATAAAACCCTCTTTGATGGCACATTGGGCAAATACACAGGAGGCTCGGCCGAGCTGTGTGTGCGCGAAGACGCGCAGCCTATCTTCTGTCGCGCGCGGCCGCTCCCGTATGCGCTGCGCGAGCGCGTCGACGCGGAGCTGGAGGCGATGCTGAGCGCCGGCGTCATCGAGCCGGTGGAGCATTCGGACTGGGCTACGCCGCTAGTCGTAGTTCGCAAGCCTGATGGTGGGTTGAGACTTTGTGCTGATTTTAAAGTGACTCTTAATAAAGTCTTGGATGTTGATCGGTTTCCGGTTCCAAAAATGGAGGATCTTTTTAGTAACCTTAGCGGAAACAATTTTTTTACCAAACTAGACCTTTCGCAAGCCTATAATCAGGTGGTCTTATCTGAAGGCTCCAGAAAGTACACAGTAATAAATACACATAAGGGTCTATATGTATATAATCGCCTAGTCTACGGACTATCTTCTAGTCCAGGCATTTTTCAAAAGATCATGGTTGATATGTTCAAAAATGTGGACAATGTAGTTGTTTTCTATGATGATATTTTAATTAAAAATACAGACTTAGAAAGTCACTTACAAACAATAGAATTGGTTCTTAACATATTAGAGCAAAACGGCTTAAAAATTAAAAAGAGTAAATGCAGTTTCTTGGCAAAGGAAGTCAAATATTTAGGATTTATAATTGATAAAAATGGTGTTCGAGCTGATGCGGATAAAGTGAAAGCAATCACCTCTATGCCACCTCCTAATAATGTTAGTGAATTGAAATCATTTATTGGAATGGTCAACTTCTATGGGAAATTCATTAAAAACTTAAGCGTGTATTTATCACCACTTTATAATCTGTTAAAGAAAGGCAAACACTGGAAATGGGGGACACAGCAAACCACGGCTTTTAATAAAGTGAAACATTGTTTGTGTAGTACACAGGCTTTAGCCCATTTTGACATGGATTGTGAATCGGTGTTAACGGTGGACGCGAGCTCGCGCGGCCTCGGCGCGGTGCTGGCGCAGCGCGCGCGCGGCGCAGGCTCGGGCGGCGCGCGCGACGAGCGAGTTGTGGCGTATGCGTCACGCGCGTTGACCCCTCATGAGTTCAACTACAGTCAAATTCACAAGGAGGCATTAGCGATAATCTATGCGGTTGAGAAATTTCATAGTTATCTGTACGGTAGAAAATTTGTATTACGGACAGATCATAAGCCTCTTGTCAGTATTTTTGGGCCAAACATAGGTATACCGAGCGCGGCGGCTAGTAGACTGCAACGTTGGGCTATAAAATTGTCTGCTTACGATTTTACAATCGAGTATATTAAAACGGACAAAAATACAGCTGATGTTCTCTCGCGCTTGATTCAATCTCAAAAAAATGATAGAACATCGTTAGAAGTGGACTTACCGGAGCAAACATATTTGCATTTTTCCTCAGAGGCCCTACTGCTAGATAGCAACATTGTTAGAAAAGAGACTAGCAAGGATCCAATTTTATCTCGGGTTTTAAGTTTTGTTCTAGACGGCTGGCCAGCAGAGGTCGAAATAAAAGAGTTAAGACCGTATTTCAATAGGAGACAGGAATTATATACAGAATTAGGCTGCATTATGTGGGGGCATAGGCTGGTCATACCGTCCGCTTGTAGAAATAAAGTAATTGCAGAGCTCCATGATCCACATATGGGTATAGTTAAAACGAAATCGTTAGCCCGCAGCTATGTATGGTGGCCGGGAGTAGACGAGGCAGTGGAGGCACAGTGCCGCGCGTGCGCAGTGTGCGCCGCCGCGGCCGACGCGCCGCCGGGGCAGGCGCCCCGCTCGTGGCCGTGGCCTTCACGTCCGTGGTCGAGGCTCCATCTAGATTTTTTAGGGCCCATAGAGGGCTTGACATATTTAGTGGTGGTGGATTCATGTTCGAAATGGATAGAAGCGATAAAAATGAAAAAAACAACGGCAAGAGAAGTAATATCCGTGCTTAGAGATCTTTGGGCAAAGTTTGGCCTACCCAAACAAACGGTTAGCGATAATGGACCACCATTTAGCAGTTTAGAATTTCAAGAATTCTTAAAACATAATGGTATCGAACACATTTTTTCGGCTCCTTACCACCCCGCCTCTAATGGTGCTGCCGAAAACGCGGTAAAGACCTGCAAAAGGGTAATTAAGAAGGCTTTTAAACAAAGCTTAGACATACATACGGCATTGAGTAGGTTTTTGCTTGCATATAGAAATACCGAGCATTCCACTACGGGGGACAGTCCAGCAAACATTTTACAGGGCCGTAAACTGCGTATGAGGCTAGATAATCTAAAACCGGAAAGGGCATCTCGAGTAGCAGCGCAGCAGGCGCGTAGTGAGCGAGCCGCGGGCGGGGCGCAGCGCCGGTTCGAACCCGGCACGCTGGTGTGGTATCGCGAGTACAGGGGCTCAGACAAATGGGCAGCCGGAGTGATACACAAAACTTTAGGCAGTAGCGATTACGTCATTAGATCCACACATGGAACCGAAATCCACAGACATATAGATCAACTGAAATTAAGAGTCACAAGCGATCAACATAATAAAAATATAGATAATGTTTCCATAGATGTAATTAAACAAAAACTAGAATTGAATACACAATCTCGCAAGTCTCTGGCTTTGCCTATGACTGGCAGCGTAGAATCAGGCCGGGATGAGAGGGAGGCAGAGTTGCCGCCTAACAGTACGAATAGCTCGTCTCTCAGCCCCACGGAGAACGCAACCCCAGGGTCACGGGAGGCAGGCAGTTCCGCAGTCACCGCCCCGGTGTGTGAGTCAAATGTGCCAGAGGAAAGGGAAAGAAGTACGGGCCGAGTTCGTAAGCCGCCTGTTCGATATGGGTTCGAAGAATTTGATTGAGTGGTAGGTACTGGTTGTTATAAACATATTAGATTCAAACAACACTGCCACATAGCGTAGTTACTTGAAAATCATAGCTGTTAGCTCATGTATTGTTTATAGATTACTTTAAGTATTAAGTTTAAGTCATAAGTTTAAGTTTAGTTTTGTAATGGTTTAAGTGTTAATTTAAGTTAGAGTGTAAGGGCAAGTTTACATGTAACTAGTGATGTAAGGGCAAGTTCACATGTAACTAGTGGTGTGTTCTTAAGTTTCTTTGAATAGATAATAAAATTATGTTAATAAGGGTGGAGGTGTGATGTTTGTCATTTGTATAGACGTAAGCCAGTAAGAGAATAAACGGTGTCGGCAACAGACGTGTGTGTTTGATTTAGCAGTTACCAAGTTGATAAGTTTTGTTGATTATTCGTTATTGCAGCTTTTCAAACACTTAAATTTTTATTCCCTAATTTTACACCTTGATTCCTTAAAATAATAAATAAGTAATTATTATGAACCACGAAGAACCACATGATTTAACAAATTAAAATCTTCCATTACAACTATTTCAAAATTTCTTAAATACTTTAAATGGATATCGTTTTTAATAGTTTTTTTGCGAAGTGTATTTTTTGAGGTCCTATGCCACACCTTATGTATGTTGACAATTCAAAATTCGACATCATTTAAATTCGCGCCGCTTAGCTGAATGGCGCCCCACATGGTCTGCTTTAAGTGTATTGTTTATTATTTTTTTGCATATGTTAGCTTAGTTAAAATTTCGTGAACCGAAGATTCTACAAAACTAGCTTCATAGTTTTACAGAGTTCAGTATACCGTAGTTTTGGAAAATTGAAAAACAAATCTCTGAAACCCAACAATTTTGTGTTTGTCTGTACTATCAACGGCATGACAGGCTCCCCATTTCCGGTCAGTCCACTAGTCCACCTTGCTCTATTACAGAGAAATGACATTTAGTACGAGTGAGCCAGTTAAGTGCACAATCAACGGCACATCAGGCTACCAATTCCGTTTTTGATCCTGCTCTTGCCAAATGACATTTCTTTTCAAGGAACAAGGAGGACTGACTGGAAATGGGTAACGTGATGTGCCGTTCACTGTACATTTTTGGGTTTTGTTACCAATCATGCGTTAGCCTGTAAATTGCAATTTCTAAGACTAAGCCGGCACAAGATTAGCTTCAAGCCATTAACGTCGCGTCGCCTATAAAGATACGCGCGTCAAAATTTATAACAGCCATATTATTTTTGAACGGTCATTGCGGTATTCTTATGTTTTATAATAAAAAACTAAAATAGACTCTATGACGGTGGTGTTTTTTTTCGTGCGTGTTGTTAAAGTTTTGAATTTGAATTAAGAATCACATGGGAACATTCAAAGTTCTTTCTGTTGAAAAAGAAAACAATGAATCTGCTATTGCATTTTGACGCATGATATTTCGACTCGTAGGTTTTTTTTTGTGTGGCCTGCCTGCACCCTATTTTCGAGGTTATGTTTAAAGTTTATTTATTTTATCTTGTTTTTTTGTTGATTTGAATAATCAATAATAATAATTAATCGCTAGTGTTTCCTATGTACAAGTATAGTAGAAATTTCGGACCTGCACTTACCTTAGTCAATAATAATGCTCCGAGTCAGAGTCTGTTTATTTTGTTTGTCGCACTCTAAGGTCGCACCTTAGACTAACCGCTGGACAAATAAAAAAAAGGGGTTATACCGCGCTGTGTGGATTAATGGCCAAGAAATCTTAAAGTTTTGTTGCACAAAATGAATATTTTTTTAAATATCTAATTTGTTCATCACTTAAAATAATCTATGAATGAATAGATGATGTGAATCCAAAAAAGGGTTCGATAGATATTCCGGCACTACTATACTCTCATCCGGTTTCGAAAAAAATAAAAATAGTGCATGTTTTTTTAATTTGTTATTTTTTTTTAATGATTACCTATTTATTTTTTTATGCAAAGATTTATTAAAAACTATTAAATAGCTTTACCTTATGATGCGTTTTCAATTCCGGTAACTTCTCAATAACTTCATCGCTTTCCGTTGACTTAGTTTTACTTTCAACACACAAAGAAATTAATAAAACCAACACACAAATTCTGCAACTCAATATTGAAGCCATATTGGCCGTAAAGTCCAAAAAGTTTTTATGTCTTTTCACTGCCTCTTTGCACGGCACAAAAAAAGTTTTAAAGACGTTTGAAAAGCGCGGGAAATATTTTATCGGCTGTCAAAGCCGTGTGGTGGAGTCCAGGCGACTGGAACCTATGTTGAACAGACAGCAAGACGCTGGTATTTTTAGAATATATCGAAGGGGCGTTGGATGTTGTCGAGTGCGTCAATAAAATATGATGTTGCGATAATTTTGAACCATTTTTTGCTTTTATGACTTATTTTTTCTGAGCGTCTGGAGTTTTGCTATTGTGATGTTGGTTGGTGTGAGTCATATTTTTTTCTTGAAGAAAAACACGGCCATGTGGCCAGTTCAAGGTGGTCGTTAATTACTTTTTTTAACCAATGGTATGGGAAACGCGTTACCCCTCCCTCCCTACTGCATGCCTTTCAAAACAATAAACGGTTTTTTTTCCGTATTTTTGCCAATAATCATGGGTAACAGGTAGACTATCGAAATTTTACAGAATTTATACCTAGTAATAAATAAAGTAAATGTCAGAAGGGGGCCCATAAAAATAAACGTAATTTTAAGCAATTTTTCACGCGATGGTGATACGGAACTCTCCGTGCGCGGGTCCGACTCGCACTTGGCCGGTTTTTTTTCTTTACCATTGGATCATAGTGTGATTTGACAGTTTAATAATTTATTTCATACCAATTTAGAAAATCTCATTAGCCCGCTAACGTTGAGGGATTCCTCAACGTTAGCGTGCGAGCGCCACCTTGTACTGTCGCGGAATAAAAATATTGGCCACCTAAAGATCTGTTTTTGCTTGCTGAATGATGACATTTGACAGAAACTTACGCTGTGTCAAGTTTGATAAATCGAATATGTAACCCTCTTTGCTTTAATGATTAAAAACTACGAATGGTTATTAGCATTTGTAGTTTTAATCATTTTAAGCCACTTTGACACGGCGTAATGGCAAGATCAAACCAATAAAAAGTATTGGTTTAACTTGGGTTTAACTATCGATCGCGAAGGAACATAATCGAATTTTAATTTTAATGTCAAATAGGTAGTAAAGCATACTTTTCGACACAACACTAGCACAGTTTTTACACAGTTTAAAAAAGTTAAAATGTGCTTGCAACTCGTAAATGAATTTATTTGAGACCTTTTCATTCCGCGACTGTACTGTCTGTACCTAGACTTTAAGTAGATGCAGATAGATATTTTAGCGTCTAGAATATTTTCCCGCGCGTCCACCATATTTACAATCTGTCAAAGTTGATTGATGTTCGCGTAGACGGCTTGTTTGTTTTATTTTTTTACTGCAGACATAAACATTTATTATTGCACGGCGGCGTAAGGCCGTGTTTTCGCAGATAGTATTTCGCTTTTTTTAAAAAAAAAGTTAGTAGGCGGCAGAGTGGCGCTTGGCGCGTGTTGTGAAAAATACTGTCAAAGAAGTAATCAGCGATCAGCGTCTGAACGTTGGTACCTGGTCATTTAGAAAAGAAAGAGGGGCAGGGAGGCCTCTGCCCAGCTATGAGACAGCGTAGACGGCTATGCAATTAATAGCTATACTAATTCTAGCTGACACCAAATCTCATTGGTTTCACCGTGAATTCGTATTCTCCTTTATTTGTATAGAAATAATTCTAAAATGTCCAGATATATACTAATGATAAACTCCCAATTGTAAGTTAGTCAGTAGTATAAAATTTAGTTCATTTATGAAATGTAGGTGGACTTAAAATATTACATTAAACCTAGGATACCTGTGCGGTGTGTATTGAATCTCCTTTTTGTACTTTTTCAACCATGATCTTTATGCTTTCAAAAAAAACAATATATCTTTTCCTTTAAAATCACACGTAAGTAGGTAGGTACTTTGTTTTGTCCGACTATGAAAAAATTACGTTTGTGTCCGGCCTTAGAAGTCCTAACTGAAACAATGTCTTAGTTTTTTAATTCCTTTGCTATTGTTTAGGTTTTGGCACTAAACATAAATTACGTACGTGAGTTAAACATAGCTTTTGCAAAAAAAACTAACCATGTTTTACAAGCATTTAGCACTCTTGACCCAGCTGCTGCGACCTTGTCCCGAATTTCGCTGAGGGCCCTCACGGCCCGGGGCCCTTCTACCACCATATATAACGTCCTGTATCGACCCCACAAGTAGAGGCTGTCAACGTATCAGCCTAATACGTACGTCTCATAACGAAATACCACCCAGTCAATGAAGGTTCGCACTGCCACTAAGCGGCGGCATCTGTTGGCATAAAAAGTACTTATCAACCCAAGTTTCAGTAGGGTCCTAGCCAATGATATTATAATGAAAAAGAGGTGGATAGGTTACTTGTGCTAAAAAAGTAGCACCCCTATGATTGATTGATTGAACATAAGTGCACGACAGTTTGAGACGTCACTGCGCAACATGCAGATGTCTCGCTTACGCGCTAGTGAAAATCACACTATCTTGTTTACACGTTTACAACATTTTAAGTACGTACGCAGTGGACAATTTTGACGTCGCATCAGTACCGACAATAACGTATCTGCCCCTTTTCAATTAAAATATCATTGGACGTGACCGTATTTTTCTATGGCTATCCGCGTTTACTTCCTCGCCCCGTTTAGTCTGTGCAAGTCGTACTTGCCACTGCTTACTCTCCACAGCTTGGTCACCCTGTAACGCTGAATAATTAACGTTTTAATTGTTTCTCTTCTGTAATCAGACCGCTATTTGCGTCTCGGCGGGGATCAAAATGTTTGCATTGGCTTCAATTTTAGACAAGGTAAATAACGGCTGCTAAACGTGAGAAATAATATTGACTGTTCCTACAGTTAACCTCGCGTAGCCAAGTGTAGGAGACGAAGAACATCATCCGCGCTAGTAAATTATTGATTATTCTTATTCAAAACATTTGTCTAACCCCCTCATTCATAAAAACTTAGCTCTTCAACATTTTAACTTTTGTAAAGCTTTGTCCCTTTCATTCTTGTTGCTGCCGCTTTTCGCGAGTAAAAAAGTGACAACATGTCAATTGCTTAAACTACTATTACGCTATTAATATTACTACTATTAACACTACTAACTATTATTAACACTTTTTATGAATAAAGGGGTGACTAGGTAAAAAACTACCTATTCCGAGATAAGCGAAAGAAATATATTCGCTTCTTAGAGGTTACACATCAATTTCCTACCTATTTCTAAATTGACAGGAGAACTAAAGTTCCATGCGTTACCTAATTTTTTCAATGACGTCTTCATAGAAAATAAAATTCTCGAATTTTCCCGTAAACAAGACGCAGGTAATCGAAGAATCTGTCTGTCTGTCGTATTCTGGCTGGAGTTATGGGTTTAACATCGATTTGTTATGGGACCGTGGCTTTTATGTGACAGGCAAGTGGCTGACGAGAGGCAGATGTCGCCAGGGACGGATCTAGGACTGCCGTGGGGCCCGTCCTAAGGGGGGCTACCGTTTTTGTGCTCACCTATGGGCACTGCGTGCGTTTCGCTGAACGATCACGAGGATCACAACAATACTTGTCTGTGGCCTGTGTTATCGTGCACTGGTGACGAGCTCCCGAAGCTGGCTGCTAGGCGGCGAGCATGCCAGAGGGTATTGTGTTGCATCGTTTGGGGTCCCCGATACCCCAGAAATCGCGTGAAGATGACCACTATCAGTATTTAGTTGATACGGGTCCCTGTTTCCTGGGAGTTGTGAGGCCCCCTATCGCCAGTTGTTCCATACCTAACACACATGCGTAACTGCATTTCCTAGCACAAGAAAGGTAAAGCGGTCAAAAGATGTCTAAGTGAAAGACAACCAATTTTCGATATGAGGATTCGTTTGCGAAATATCAAGGTTATTTTTAGATTCCTAGTTAGATTTATAGAAGTCACTTTTTCAGGTATATTTTGCACAAAGATGTTGTGTCTCACCACATGTTCGTTTTCTACTCTTCCAGTCGATCGCTGACACCTCTCTAACTGAATTCATAAATCCCGCGGCCCCCTTTCCCCTGACTACATCCCTGTCCCACTAACAAGTACCCAGTTTTCAGTCTAGAAACATCTCAAACAGCCATCAACACACCGAACTAGAATATGTGTTGACCTTGCTGAAATCTGTTTAATATCCAAATATTTTTCTGAAAATAGTCTTCCGAAGAAAAAGTTGTTTGAGCTTACCGGGAAGTTATATACGTGGCGTATTTTTTAATAATGGCTAAACAAAAAAATACTTTATCTCACTATAATCCGGTCAAATTAGACATTCAAAGTTACATTAATTCCCACCAAGCTGAAAATCGGTAAGATTGTTTGAAATATCATTAAAAACAAAATTTGAAAGTTCCCCATCTTTCCCCTGTAAGGAAAAAAATTTATTCAAGGTCAAAGGTAAAAAAAATGAGTTTTTCGCGCTTTTCAGCAAAACGGTAAGTTTTATCATAAAAATATTTCAGACAAAAATTGTAGATCATAAAATTATCTACAAAAAAATAATTTATACTTTTTTTTCTACGAGCCACCGTTTTTGATATATAACGATTCAAAAAGTTGTAAAAGTTGTAATCGTCATAATATGCACACGTTTCCACGCCACCTATGAGGTAGTGTACTTTTTTTTTTTTAAGTAGGGTAAATGCCTTACGCATAGCCGTCCACCGGGGGACGGACGGGTTATGTCGGACTCTCCACTGTAAAGGTGGTATACCAGTGGCCCTACACCCAAAGGACGGCTCCGCTGCCGTAACCGGCGGTACGGCCCCGCCGGACCGCGACGCAAAGGGGGGATCAGCCTCGGATCACTGGCCCCCACCAACCGGTTGTGCGTCGCGGCCCCAACCACGCGCCTCAAAGGCGCCTGCAGGCCCCACTGGCCCCGCAGCCCCACGTCGCCCTTGCGGGCCGCAGCGGGTGGGTGTCCAGTCCCCCACGCTGCCACGCCTGGGTTCTCTTCGCTTCCCGGTGGTGCCCCTACCACCGGTACTAGGCCCCCTTGCCAAGCCGAGGCGAGAACCCGTGTACTTAGCGCAACTTTTACAGCTTTTTGAATCGTTATATCTCAAAAACGGTGGCTCGTAGAAAAAAAGTATTAAGTATTTTTTTGTAGATAATTTTATGATCTACGATTTTTGTCTGAAATATTTTTATGATAAAACTTACGTTTTGCTGAAAATCGCGAAAAACACATTTTTTTTACCTTTGACCTTGAATAAAATTTTTTCCTTACAGGGGAAAGATGGGGAACTTTCAAATTTTGTTTTTAATGATATTTCAAACAATCTTACCGATTTTCAGCTTGGTGGGAATTAATGTAACTTCACTCTTATTTTTTGGTCTAATTTGACCGGACTACTATGGACATCTGTCTTTTTCAATGCATACTTGGCTTCATTTTGATTTTGGCCTTTTGTAAGCCGCAATAACTTCGCGAATGTTATCGGCGTTTTATATTTATAAAAAACTTAAACACCGCTTCAACAACACGTTAACCTTTGTATCGCTTTGTCTCTTTCATTCTTGTTGCTGCCACCATTTGCGAGTTAGTGACAAAATACATCAATTGCTTAAACTATGCTTTAGCGCTGCGTTCGTTTTTATGAATAACGGGGTGAGTAAGTCGAATAAGATTTTTTCATTACTCATACTCTGAAAGTAGGTCATTACTGACCTGAGAAGCGGGCTGAAAGTAATACTTTTCATCCCTAGGGAGAATCACTTTCAACTGACAGCTGTCAAATTATTTTTAAAAAAACTAGTTCTTTTTCACATATCTATTGAACCATGTTCCAACTTTCTATACAGCCACGATGTAAAATTGAAATAACTTTAAGTTAAGTATTGATTAGAGAATGTATATTTATTTGATAACTTTATTATAATTTTGTTTCAACAATTTCTTTAAAATAACTTAGCTTTGAGCAAAATATTTACCATTTTTCCAGTGATGAAAATAAAAAATAATGGCTGAATAGCGGGCCGGCCACATAAAAAAAAACAAACAAAATAGGCGGGAAAGCGGCAATTCGATCTTCATGAATTAATTCATGTTTTCATTTTTACTTTCCTCGTATTTGTAATGAAAAGCACAGTGTTTACCTCGGGTTAAAGACTTATTTAGTCCCTCGAACTATTGGCGCCCTCACTTCGTTACACCCCACACCCCTAGGATAACAATGTACTATAAAATGATTTCTATACAAATAGAGCAGAAATACCAATACAAGGCGAAGCCAATTAGTGTTTTTTCCTAATCACGATCGAAGTGAGATTTCGCGTTAGCCAGAATTGCCTAGCAGCAATGCTATTCCGGTTGGCGCCAAAGCTCACTCGGGTCGTGGTGAGTTATCTCTACAATAGGGAATATGCACTTGAAACAGATGAGCGTCATATTATTTTTTTGAGTACTATTTTAAATTCTCATTACATCTCTATCAATATTTCCTGATTTTATTTCTTTGTAGTTTGTAAAAATAATGATGGAAAAGTGCAAACAAAAGTGGGAAATTCAAAGCGGTTGAAACAGAGTGGATCGAGTGTGACGTCACAGTCTACGTGTATGACACTGTCAAAAGCGCGACAAGAAGAAGAATTCAACAGTTTCTAGGTTACATTTGTGTTGTCTGTCATAGATTTGCGTGACTTCTATGACAACCGGGCGCGCCATTATGGCAGCGTTTGAAACGCTAGGAAAAGTTTGAAATTTTAAACACTAATTATACTACTTTTTGCATTTTTGGTGATGAATATTATTGATCAGTCATAAAACGATATACCTAATACCTAAGCTATCATAAAAAAATATAAAAAAGAGCAGTGCATAGGTATTCCCAATTGAGTCGCTTAAATTCAAACTCAGATAAATCCACTCTACCCTCTTAGGAGATATTAATGAAAAAGTGTTATCTAACCTAAATCAATTATTTAAAAGAGCGTATTATTTTATTTGTGGTAACAGTATTGAAGAAAACGACCCTGTATAACGAAATCAATTACAAAACCATCGTTGAATTAATTATAAATATATTTAGATTGGATTTAACTGCATTTGATTTAATGGAATGCAATTTATCCATATTTGAAAAAAAACTCTTAATTGATTTATGGAGTTTTGATTTATCGGAGTACTATCGACACTTAAAGTGTGTTTTTTTGTAAGTTGTTTTTTATTTAAATACAATAAAAAGCAGGAAAGTACGGTGATACTGTCGGCGCGTTTACGTCAACTGACGTCCATGTTGAAAAAATGCTGTTCGCTGATTGGCTCGGAGGGATCTATCTACAGTTGAAAAAAACTTTGTCACGGATCTATCTGGTTTTGATAAAATTGTACGATTTCAACGGTATTTTCCTCAAGAGCCATGCGGATTTATACGCAGTTGCGTAAAAAACTAGTTTTTTACGCTTTTTTTTGACACCAAAATCTTAAAAATTCTCAGAATTGGATTTATCCGAGTTTGAAGTTAAGCTACTCAATTGGCCTATTCAGTTTCTTTGCGACTGTAGTCTTTGAGAGGAAAGAACTAAGCCAAATAACATATTGAAATTATTTACATTAAAAATTAGAGAAGTCACCTACTAATTTGAAGTGAAGCGTAGATATTATTAATTGAAGTAAAGCGTGAAGCAACGAGATGTGAAAGTGATGTAAGCCGGAATGCAAACCCTGGAGTGTTTCTCCCATTTTGTATGTTAATAATTAAAAACACAGTTTCGTCTAGCCCACCCACTAGTGTTTTAGAATTAGCACTTTGTGTAAAAAGTCATAGAAAAAGATACTTTTCCAAATAACATGACAAAGGCGGACATGTCCAGAATATCAGTGTCCAGTTACTTCAGAAATAGCGTAGAACCATTATTTTTGATGTCTGCCTTCTGATATATTCATAGTTGCATGAATTGTAAGTACTTAATGGTGAAGGATTCTAAATCCTACTTAATATTATTAATGCGAATGTGCCGTGTTGCTTTTTCACGTATAAAACTACTGGATAGATTTTAATGAAACTTTACAATAATATAGCCTTAAGCATCTGAATACTGGCTACAATTTATAAAGATACTAGCAGCCGCCCGCGACTTCGTCCGCGTGGACTTAGCTGTAAGTGAAAGAAGATTTTCCCGCTTTTCTGTTGAAATTTTCCTGAATTTTCTTTGCTATAAACTTCACGGAGCCCGAGACCTTCCCAACGAATGCAAAACCGTGGAAATCGGTTCGTGCGTTCTGGAGTTATAGCGTCAGGAAGGAAAACCTGACTTATTTTTATATAGTAGATGGCACATTTTTTTAAACCTAAGTCCACCCGAACGTAGTCGCGGGTGCTCGCTAGTCTGTTCATAATTAAGCGAGATTATTATGATGGTTATTTTGAAAATACAAGCGGTGCTTGAGATTACAGTATAGGTTGGCAAAAAAGTCCTGAAAGGGAACTAAAAAATATTATCACTGGCAATAGTCCCGCTGTCACTTGTCAATCACGTCTAGCTAGTACATGGTGTGTCAAATCTGTTTATCGGAGATCGTTTATTAGTGTTTTCGGGTGTTTTCTTTATGTTAAACTAATAAAGAGTCGTGTAAAATCAAGATAAATCTTCGAAAAAGAGAAAAACAATCCTCAGCGCCACTAGAGAAGTCGTAATGAAGTATTCAAACGTTGTTTAGCCGAGCACGAAGCTGGGGAAGTTTTATATAAAATAAACGATGATTGGACCAGAACGGCAGAAATCACTGGTATGTAGTGGTTTTATTTAATCAACCACGCGTGTTTTAACTTAGTTGTCAAGTAACTATCAACAAACGAGTGATATTTTACGTTGAAATGTGAATACGGTACGGTACCTATTTTGACGTTTGCTTACGAAAAACAATTTGTCAAGTTAGCACATCTAAGTGATTTTGATACTTTTTTATTGATTTTATTTTTTAAATTTAATTTAAATTTTTTAGGCAGCGGCTGCTCCAGCTTTTGAGAATATTTCTCCCAAAGATAGGAGAAAATCATGATGACACGTTATTTAAATAGAGAAGGAATAATACCAACGCGGACAAACTTCAAATGAGCAAATCGACAGGTAATCATAAACCTGTAAGATTAAGTGACCGTACAAATAGCAGCATGAGTGACTCATGGGAACAAAGTGAATGTTAGAATTTTGGAGAAGGGTCGAGCCAAGCCATGGATGAAGATTTTTTTTTACTATAATTAAAATTATAATATTATGATTTTGCTAGTTTCTTCTTTTATTTCTTTACTTGGAAGTAGAAAAACGTCCTGATAATGTGGTTGTATGTGGTGGGGATCGACTGTATTGGTGCCACCGCCATTCCATTTTTACCACCAAACGGTTCCCCCTATTGACCTGTTGTATCCCGGTGGACAGACTACCACTCCTACCTGACCTATCAGCCCAGAGGGAAAAGCAAAACCCGTTATATGAGTGTCTGTATGACTACTTCTAGAAAATGGCTAAATAATGTGGAATTAATGAAATGTAAGGCGTTTTCCTGGTAAAACGCTATAAGAATAAGAAAATACTGAACTATATTAGGGGATCACGTGATGCATTGGCGCGACTCAAATAATTGGTATCTATTGGCGTGAACTTAGTTCATGGACCACGACTAACTAGATAGCCATTCTCTCTAAAAAAATATTTGAATAAGTCAATTATCAAAACCGTTTGTGTCGTAGTATACGGGGTGACCACATCGACGATGGTGGCGCCCCTATTAATTTCACGACTTTTTTGCCAGGCTGTACACCATTCTCCATTATAATAAAATTGCTAGAATACCGGGTGGCCGGAAAGTTAACGTCCAAAGCAAAAATTTAGATTCCTCAAATCAAGGTGTATCCAGATCACCCCCATATTAAGTTCTACCTACGATTTTGCTTAGCTCTGGAGCTAGAATTATTTTTATGTTTTTTTTTTTTTTTCCTTAATCTTCACCTATTATCGGTATTATTTTTTCAATCTGGGGAGTACTTGGTGGTCGAATTATAGGTGATAGGTAATTAATAACAATACTTACAAGTTGCACCTTTAAAATTTCGATCTGCCTAGGTATTGCGGAACTTCCTCCAAATTTAGTCGCAAGGTCAAAATTACGGTCCGATCTTGGTGAATGCACATCATTAATGTATGAAAAAAAAAGTTTGAGGGGGACCTGTAGATTCTAAGTATTCTTGAAAACTGCCTAGGTAGGTAATTATGCGATAAAATGACGTCAAATAGAGCTGTTGTTAACGGGGGTTTTTTTTCTGGAACCGACCTCAGTCAGATGAAGATATTTTTCGGGGTAAAAATACTACTTTATTTCATTGCAATAGTTATGATTCTTCGAGTTATGATGTTTTTTGGTCGCGTTTTACTTGTAAGTATTGTTATTCATAATCACCGATAATGCGACAACCAAGTACTCCCCAGATTGAGAAAAAAAATAAAAACCGATGATAGGTGAAGATTAGGGAAAAAAATCATAAAAATAATTGTAGCTCCTAAACTAAGCAAAATTGTAGAACATACATAGGGATGATTTGGATACACCTTGATATGAGGAATCTAAATTTTAGCTTTGGACGTCAACTACCCGGCCTTTGTATCTACCCCCGGATTCAGAAACGCCTATCAGCGTTGAGTGTACCTTAGAAGCCTTAGAAACTTGACTTTGAAATTAATTCAGTTCAGATAACCCTGCCTAACACGTGCCATGCGCATTTAGAAACGCATAAAAACACTTTCTTCTTTCATAAATACTTACCTTCGTGTTTCAAATTCTTTTCAAAACAATATTATCATAACCAAGGTCAATTTTAATACCATTTCATTTCTAGGCGATACAGCGTCAGATTGCGTCGGTCATGATTACACGGAGAGCTAAGCGATAGATTTGTTTGATGCCTACCTACATCTCTCAACAGTTTGAAGGGTGGCTTAATGTGATTTCTGAAGTACAGAGATGTCCAGAAAATTACGGTTGCGGTGGTTGCGTCGTGCTGCGTGTGCTTTACTTAATTAATGTTTTGGCCACATCGCGTCGTTGTGTCGAGAAACGTAGCGCGACGCAACGCACGAAGAGTCACAGCAGCAGACATAGAAGAGATCGTCTATGATTAGATGAAGTGGGGGCGCGCCATTTCAGCTTACACGATCTCTACTTTCAGCATCGGCGACTGGTGATGCTGCTTAGACGATTTCTACATTATATTTCTTTAAACTACACATTTCTACATTGATTCTAATCTCGAGTCTTTTTGTAGTAGGTATCTATTGTTTACTAGCGACCCGCCCCCGCACGGGAGCAATATGATGTTGTTATACATATAAACCTTCCTCTTGAATCACTCTATCTATTAAAAAAACCGCATCAAAATCCGTTAAGTAGTTCCAAAGATTTAAGCATACAAAGGGACATAGGGACAGAGAAAGCGACTTTGCTTTATACTACCTATGTAGTGATATCACACTGTTAACTTTTACCAACGTCAACAGATTTTCAGGTAAAAAAAAGCCACATTGCACTGGAAGCCAGCCTTAGCCAGTATAAATAAGCCACTATTGGCCCGTGTCCAGCCCACAAGTGGACCAATTGAGATCGATCCGGTACGACAGCTGCGAATACATCGAATTAATTTTATTATGTAGGTTAGGTGTAGACGTGTTTCCATCTTTTGATAATCAGCCTAAATGTTGTCAAAAGATGTTATTTTTAATTAACAAGGAATGAGATCGCTTGATTCTGATGATTTGCGAATTATTGCGTTAGTGAACATCAGAGTGAGACTATGCGTAGTTTTTTCAAACTCAATATTTATAATTTACTAGAGCCGCCCGCGGTTTCGTCGGCGTGGACTCAAGTAAAAAAAAGATAGGGATGCAAAAGCTATATTCTTGTTGCTCTCTCTAGTCACTTACACGAAAACATTTTGAGTGAAGTGACAAGACACGTCAAACGCTAAATCAATGCTGCAGCGTTGCGGTAATAGGCATGATGACTGTATTTTTTTTTTGTTTATTATCGAGAGACCTTACATTTATGTAAACAATCCTCAAAGAATCACTTCATCTGGATCAATACCACCAGAGATATCACAATTTGAAATGCACATTTTTGGACTTGCCCAAAAACGCTCCATACAAAAGTGACAGCGACAGTGACGTCACTGTCGCTGTTTTTGTAAGGAGCGCGTAATAACTTTGTTCGACAGCTATATTCAATATTGCGTTTATGATAATGGTCTCCTAACATAATTCCTTCATAATAGTTTGGGTTACAAAAAAGTGATATTGTTTTACAAAAATTTAACACATATGAAATGGACTTGCCCACCCAAGTTTGCAGGCCTATTGTAGCCTCATTTTGAAACGAATTTCGATTGTGGTTTTACAATAACATTTGTAATCAATTATTATTTTTGGGGAACATAAAAAAACATGCAAAATCACTCATAGTCATCTACCCTATTATTATGACTAACCCCCTTATTCATAAAAACTTGAACAGCGCTTCAACAACACCTTACCTTTGTATCGCTTTGTCACTGTCATTCTTGTTGGTGCCGCTATTTGCGAGTAAGTGACATAACACGTCAATTGCTTAAACTATGTTTAGTGTTGCGTTCGTTTTTATGAATAAGGGGGAAAGACAGTTAGACTTAATTTTCTTAGGGTAATTAATAAATAGAAAACACACAAATAAAACTGTCTAGAAGAATATATTACAACGTTTATTACAATAGTCGAAATCTATCCATCCGTAAAATCCATCACATTTGAGCAATATAAAAATATATTATTGCTTCTATCCATTAACTTCGTTCTCCGATTACATATTGGGTTTAAAGCCTTGTAAAAAAAACTACATCTAGATCAATAAATAGCGTAACATCACATAGTTAATATTACATAAATACATTACAATCCTTCAAGTGCCGGAGACATACGAGCTGTCAGGCGCGTTATCGCCTAATCTTACTAAAATGACGGTAGATCGTTGCGCGTCATTATTTGGCGCCAAAATGGCGCAAATGCCAAAATGCCAATGGCCTGATTGGTTATTTTTTTAGCGCGAAAGACATGATTGTACTAGGCCTAAATTTGCCGGAACTGCACCAATTTCCTGATGAGCTGGATCAGCTCATATTCCGTCTCCGACACTCAAGGGGATAAGCCAGAGGGCCTACTTTCTATGCAATAATCATTGATTCAAAAAGAGGAAGATACGTTACGTTTATATTTCGCGAATTTTAAAACTGACACATGACATTGACGTATGAATGACGTGCACGCAAACAAGTCGCTGTCATATTGGCTTGAAAGTAGGTCCATTGGACCTAACTTAGAGTGGCTACTTTTGGTACACGGGTGCCGTATCCTCCTCTTTTTATTTTTTGTTTCTTCAATAAGCCCGTAGTTTCAGTGAGAGAAATTTCAAGATATTTTTTCGGTATGCTAAGCATATTTTTCCTATTCAAGTACTTGATGGTTAGAAGATAGAAAAAAAATACTTTATAGCATAAATAAACCTTTTACAGACATTTATGGAAACAGAAAACTCATTATGAACAATTGTAGTGGTCTTATCGCTGGTAACAGATCTCTTCCAGACAACCTTCAGGTAGAGGAAATTCACTAGATTAGAACATGGAAGTGGGTTAGGTTATGTAGGGGTTTTCAAATGTGATTCGTTTTTGTATGTGTGTCTTTATTTTTATTTTTTTAGCATTTTCCATGCAGTATCTTTACTAATGATCTGAAAACCTGAAAAAGGGTAAATAGGCCATACCATTGGGTAAATATACCAGAAAGATTCGGCCGGTCTGTTAATGATCTCGGTGGAACAGTGGTTAGCGCAGTCGCCCGGTTTGCGAAAGATGCGAGTTCGATTCCTCCCTGATGCCAACATGACCAAATGTCTTTTTCTCGTTTCTTCTTTCGTAATCTTTATATTTGTCTTTAGTTTACTCGGAAACGTTATTGCTTAAGTGTAGGCCCCCTGTTACATAAGAAGCAAACGATACGGGCCCCGCGCACTCAGACTTACTCCTCTTTGTCTTAAAAAGAGGCGGTCAGGAAAGAAGGGTGTGAGAAACAACTAAAAGTTCAGTAATTAAGGGCTTGATGTGCCGTTGACTGTACAAACCAGCATCAGTAGGCCTACCACGAACCGCTAACGTTTTTTAATCGAAAAGTAAACGACACTTTTTTTCTTTTTCCTATGTGTTTAAAATGTTAGCAGTCCATGCTAGGCTGACAGAATGCAACCTTCTTGCTATTTGAACTGTTTTTTTGCGTTTTCTAAGGCTGCAGTCCGTAATTACAACAAATAATAATATTTAAAGGACATTTTAAAATATTTGTTTCGAAATCATAAGGTACATTCACTCATATATTTGCCCGTTTATTGTATCGGAACCCTCCGTACTTTTAAAAGGTTTTAGGCCTTACAAAAATAGGTTTTAAAACCACTTTTTAATGAGGGCCACTTGCGCATAACATTTCATATCCAACTCTAATAATGTTATGATTACATTTTGTTTAAGTCTTCAACTCAAGCGTCAAAATTCACACATTTATCAAACGAAACGCAAGGTCTTTATGAAGAAAAAGGGATATGAATGACTGACTAACTGAACTCCGGGCAACGATATTATAATAAAAAGAGGTAGATAGGTTACTTGTGCTAAAAAAGTGACACCCGAAATCATAACACTCGAACACCTGAGCAAAGCATTGACAGTTTTAGACGACACTGCGCAACATGTATCTGTCTCGTTGACGATCTAGTACATTATCATACTATTTTGTTCACACGGTCAAATTATAGTTCTACTTAGCATCAGCACTGACATATCCTAACTACCTCTTTTTTTACAATATCATTGGCTCCGCCGTCATAGCTGTGAGTGTAATGTCAGATTCAAAGATCACTGAAACATTATCGTGTAAAAAAAATACGTAGATAAATCAGAATTAATCTTTTTCAGGGGAAATCTTCTCCTATAACTTTATGGAAACTTTTTACAAAAGAACAGCAAGAATATCTTGTGAATGACAGAAAATTACAACTTATAATTGTTAGGTCTGAGAAATTGACACTAAATTGCCTTCAGATATTATTACGACTCTGACAATGCTATGCGACGTAATCACAATTTTCAATATGGACCAACAAAAACCACTATCAGCACTGTGAGCGCTAAAATTGCAATCCGGACCACACCCAACTAAGGGAGCGGTCCGAAATGGCTCTTTGGAATTAAAACAACCTAATGCGCAAATGGACCTCAAGGAGATATCTTTATTAGTGAATTATTTCACTCCTAACCTAAAAATAAATAACTCGATAGTCGTATATCGAACAGAACGACAATAGTTACAAAAAAATTGATACAATATTACATTCTAATAATATACAAAAGCAATACAAATTTTATTTCATACGAATATAAACATTGCTTAGTATTTTATATATTTTTTGTCTATGGTGAAGGAAAGACTTGTAATAAGGGTATTTGCCTGTATTTAGATTAATTAATATTTGGCATCAACATAAATATTTTTTTGCGGTTTAAGACTCGAAATTGAAGATCTCTCAATTTGAAAACAAGACTCGAGTCCTAATTTAACCTGCCTACCAAAAGTACGTAAACGAAATGAAGGAATGGGTACCGAAGCGAAATATGCATGACTCGAGTCTTGAAATTAAGACTAGGACTCGAACTCGAAGTTTTTAAAGATATAATAAGTAATGAAATGAGGAAATCCTTAGGTTTAATAAAGACACCAGCTTTAAGTTAAGTAAATGCCAGTCAAGTACCCTATAGTCTAACATTTTTTTTCCACTTATCAGTTTTTCCATCATAATTTTCTTTCTACACGTGTAAGTTTCTATATTAAGCCTTTCACCGCCGTCGGTCACTTTAACAATAGAATTCCTTTTGTTTGTGACCGGCGTGGCGTTCAACGTGTTAATGGTATATCTTCATATTAATTCTAACCTACCTCGCTTTCCCTAAAAGTTCTCTTCGCACCATTTCTTTTCGTACTCCTAAATACCTTTCTGACCGTAGTTGATAACTTTGGCATTATATTCGCCAAAACCGTAGTGCCTTGAATGGCGGACGAAGCTGTAAGTTTCAAGACATTTACTATACATAAAATAGGGTATACGCAATGATATTATATTAAAAAGACGGAGATAGGTTACTTGTGGTAAAAAACGTGGCACCCGAAATCAGGACTTTCGACCACTTGAGCGAAGCATTGACAGTTTGAGACAACACTGCGCAACATGTATCAGTCTCGTTCACGCTCTAGTAAATAATCATACTATCTTGTTCACTCGTTACAAAACGGTCAAATTATAGGTGCGTACGTCAGGGGACAATTTTCGACTTCGCATCAGTACTAACATAGCCTATCTACCGCTTTTTTTATAATATCATTGATACAGCCCATTTACTTTGATGTATAAGATTTCAATACTAACAACTTAATCAGTCATTCTATACCACCCTAGGGCCAGATTACAATCTTTTAAACCTGAAATGAATCAGCCATAAATGTATGAAAAAATACAATCACCAATCAAACCATTTATTTTTGGTATCACTGAATATTTTAGTTTAAAATATATTTGGAGTCAGCTGTAAAAAGATTGTATTAAGGCCCTGTTCATCTTACATTAAAGAATAAATTAATTAACAGTATAATGAAAGAAACAGCTAATATAACAAACAGGGTGCGTTTTAAAAGAAGCAAGAATCAACACAGTAGCTATAAACTGACTCAGTCTGTCAATTTAAAAATCTCTATATTATTTTCGTACCTACAATCTTCTCATAGTGTTGTAAATAACTCGAGCACTTGCGTCTAAATCTAGAAACTGGGATTTATTTTGCATGGCTTGTTGGCTCAAGTACTTAGGAGTCCAAAGCAGCCTCCTCGCTACATGAATGGACTCTACAATAAGCTCGACTAGAGGACTCGAGTCACAAAAGTGACAACTGATCGATGTCAGTTGCTACTTTTATGACTCGAGTCCTTTATTTAGTTTTCAGTACCATACATGTAGACTCGAATTAAATGGAATAGAAAACCATAAATTAAGATTTGCGTTAGAGTGGCGTATCATCAATGTGGACTCGAGTTAGAGCAGAGTACTATGAGAATAGACTCGAACTTCTGCAGCACTAGTTTTCCTTTCCAACTTTTCACAATATTTTTACACTTTCAACATACACGACTCGGTGAAGTTAAAAACATGATGAATTCTCAAACGCTCTTATAAATAAACCTGTCGCTTTCAGTTCCACTGAATTATTACAGAACAGCGAAAGTTTGGGGTCTGAGAACTTGCATTATCGTGTTAGTGATGTAATCTCGTATAAATTTCTAGGAAAACTTTAATATCGATAAAGTAGGTACAGCTAACTCCAAAAGGCTGTTACTTTAGAGTACTTTAGACCTTATTTCAATGACGTAAGAATAGATTATAAATACACTATTCAGAGTGACTGCAAGTGGTCGATAGATTATACAAACGTCCACAGATAGTATTAAAAACTTAATATCACCCAACATATCGAAGTCTCATTGATATTTAAGTAAGATTGATTTAAGAACGTCAATTCAAATGTTAATTATATTTATCTGAGCGTAACAGTAGGCAATATTATTCGTTTCACTTGTGTGACGACCTGTACAAACCTTGTACCATCGATTTGATCGACAGAAATGCAACAGTACAATATCAAAATTATAAAAAACACAACACTATTTCGCTAATCGAATAACTCAATCGATAGTCCACCATCGCGTCGAGTCACAACACTAATTCACTAGTTTGCCGCGGAGCGACTTTCGGAACAGTCCCAGAGTGTAGTCACTCGATATTTCTTACTCTCCTTTTAATCTTTTACTGAACTCTTCTTGTTGGAGTTCTCTCCACTCCTTCTTCGCTTTCATTCGTTTTAGTTGACCGTCCCTGCAAAAAAATATTTAAATTAGATTCAAAACGGTGTAAGGCATTATTATTTTTCTAACATTTCAAAAACTAGCCATTCAAATAGTTCAAATCACTTATTATTTGGTCTAAAACACCCTCTGAAAATTCATCCCGTATACATACAATATACATTTAATGCAAATCATACAAAGGTGATTATAAGGGAAAATGCAGGTAGTAATACACTTAGATAAGGATAAAGTACATCCAGCCAGGCAGATGTATAATTTACCCAAACATGGGTATAGTACACCCAGACATGGGTATAGTACATCCAGACATGGGTAAAGTACACCCAGATATGGGTTTAGTACACCCAGCAACGATATAGGCTATACTATATCTGTAGGCAAGAGTATAGATAGTACACTAATAAAACATTAAAAATTAAGTGACGGAAAAGCGATTTTCCTGTTCAATGTGTTGGTGTATAAATAGTATCTACGAATTAATGTGGTAATATACAAAAGTCTGCTGCTTTTGAAATGAAACTTTTCAACATCTTATTGAAGGCTCTTTCAAGCATTACCTAGCAGCCTATTCTGGTTATTATTTTTACTAGTGGGTATTGTTTAGTAGTTAAGAGATCGCAAATTGTACATTCACGTCAATTTGTGTTACTTTGCTGTTGATTTCTGTTGTTTTGGTGTGCAATAAAGAATATATCTATCCGTCTAGTGGGGGTAGTAAAACTTCACCGACCATTGCAGATCCACCAGTCCACCTCTCCGGGCAACAGCCGCTTTGACCCTGTTAGCGAAATCAACGGCCGTTTCGTCAACGGCGCGGTGCATCGCCGGCAAGTACCACACGTCACACACTATGGCCCATGACGTCATCATGTTCAGCAGGTAATGGAGCATGCCGTAGCGAGAACTGTTCCAGAACGCGTCGCCAAAACGGGGGTCGTATCTGTGAAGGAGAAACGGATTTTTAAACGTTACCTTACAAGGTTACATTACACCTAAGTACGGGTTACAAAACCTTGCAATGGGTATGGTATGTACAGAGGCGCACACATCACCCTTCACAAAACCATTGCAAAATGGGTCTATTGTCAGCCGCATAAGGTGCCCCTATGTAAAGGTTGATGTGTGCGCCTCTGTACATCCTGACACTGGGTATAAATATACCCCAACATTGGTATAGCACATCTAGACAAAGGGTACATTACACCAAGATATGAGTATAATTTACCCAAATATCGGTATAGTACACCTAAATATTAACACATTATACTCAGACCGGGATGCACTATGCATCTAGATTCAGGTGTAGTGCATCTATACATGGGTGAAATATATCCAGACATGAGTATAGTACTTCTAAACACGGGTATAGTACAACCAGACATGGATATAGTACAAGTGGGGCGTTAAGGCAGAGATTTAGTTATTTGAGCCACAAACAAATGAATTAACATAGCATTCAAATTTTTGATAATTCAAATTGCAAACAGACTTTCAACAAGAACCTACAAATGTTTTCTAATATTTACGCGAACACTGCATCGAAATAAAACAACCTTAGGGATTCTCTTATATAAGACTCCCGGTCTTAGAATCCGTAAAGTTGTTTTATTTCGAAGAACCTACTAATCTAAAACAACTTATACAACACACCGTATGCGGGTACAAAACACCCGTTTAAAGTTACAACCCAGTCACAACAGGGTACAACACACCCACACACGGGTACAACACACCCACAACATCATAATATATTCAGACAAAGCTCACTTACTTGATAGCGACAGGGTATATGGTACCGCCGACTTCGAAGCTGCCCTTCTTGAACTGCATCACTGAAGTGTTGTTGATGCACGTGCCTTCGGGGAAGATGAGGATAGGGGGGTTGTTCTCCACTGAGATGTGCTCTTTGAGTCTGCGAATGTGAATTTAATAAATAAGTATCCCTGGATATTACTCCACACAGCGCCATTTAGCCCCATGATGTGCTAATTAAAGCACGTTTTTATGGGATACTAGACAACGGATAAACATACTTAAATACCTTCCCTTTTGCAAACACATACTTAATATACATATACAACACTCAGACCAATACACAGAAATGTTCATGCACACAAATGTTTGTACTGTGCGGGGATCGAACCCGCGACCACTGGTGTAATAGCCCGCTTCTGAAAAATTACACCAAATCACTATGTCGTCACTTTAATAAAGAAACATTGAAGTTTGAACCGTTATTACCACTTTACTCGCCTTAACTATCTTTAGTCAACTAACAGGTTATTTGACTGAAAACTATATATTTTGTTTACAGGTGGATATCCCTATAGGTACATCGAGAAAGTGACCAAAACTTACCTCTTAGCGACAGCGTGTCTGTCCTTCACCTCGGACCTCTCAAACCAAATATGGGGCGAAGCCCTCGCCAGCGCCCTCTGGAGGAGCCCTAGGAACCCGCCGTGCCTTTGGCCGATCTGAAAATGTTCTTCAATTAGATAATGCTTGCTATGTAATGCCTGATTTTGGTCCCCTTTTGCCCTGTTATATCGACCAACATATTTTTCACGTTCAAAATTATTATTGGACGCGTCTTATTAGTACAACTTTTACCTCTAAAAGCAATCTTGCAACCTCAATTTAACTTGTAATTTTTGTTTGTTGTGGTCGCCATTAGGGGTCTTAGTTACCCGAAATAAATGAATTTTATTTATTGATTTATTTATTTGGAAGCAGTCCGAACCGAGATAAAAGTGTCAAAATTTGGATTTTCAGAACAAATATTTTTCAACTGCGGACACTTGTAACTCGATTCTGATTATGGTCTAGACTTAGCCGAACCAACCTAAATCTATGCCGTAAGTACCTATAAGTTATTAGTAGCCTATACTATATTGGACATCGTCCTTTCTTCAATCTGTCTTAAACTATATCGCTTGGACATGAAGAAATACAACTTGGGCCCCTTCTATAACTTATAACAATATAACAAATAACACATAATCTTTAGCCCCCGATCTGCTTAAGTCTACGGTCAACGGCATGACCGGCTACCAATTTCCGGCCAGTACTCCTTCCCCTATTTTCCAAGAAATACTTTTTAGCAAGAGCAAGATAAAAACGGAAATAGGTAGCCTGATGTGCCGTAGACTCTACCTCAAGTTTTAAAGTGTACGATTATTCTACCCACACTTAATAATACCCTCATGCTTTTCAAGCGTAACACTTACAATACAGCACATTTGAATATCATTAAGTTAAACTTACCTATACTTCCGAAAACCAGTAAAAGACATTCGGTCTTGCTTCTTCACTTACCTTACTGTCATTTTCACTTATTTGTGATAAAATCGGTAACGAGTATCAGTCACGATATCTGTCACTTGTCAATAAGGTTGATCACAGGTATTGATATAAACAAAAAGAGAAAGATACGTTTCGTTCATACTTCGCGAATTCCGAAACCGGCACGTGACATTGACATATGAATGACGTGCATGCAAACAAGTAGCTGTCATATTGGTCCATCGGACCTGTTTTTGTGTGACCACTTTTGTTACGCGGATGCCGTTTTTTCCTCTTTTTGTTTATTTATATCAATGATTACAGATAAATACGTATTGTTACTGGTCACTATTGTCTGTCAATGGTCACTGTAAGTAAAATCAGTCACTGTCCTTTGTCCAATGAGTGTTTTGGGACAGCTCCGCGACTAACAGGTTTAGTGATGGCCTGATATCTTTTAGAGTGTGATAGCACTCCGATTGCCCTCTTACCATTATTAGAATTAGGTATTTAAGTTTCCAAGGAGTTATTTGGTCATTTTCAACTTGCGGCCTTGTCCTTACAATTTTGTCACTTGTTTTCGTAACTACCGCCACAACAGAAGCAACTTGTTAATAGTATTTGTCGCAAGAATTTTGGTCTTAGTATTTCTCACTAGTATTTAGTCGCTTAGTATTATCGACGACTTATTGGGAACATTATTATTTGTCCATAGTATTTTGGTAGTTTTTGTCACTAGTATTTGTCCATAGTATATTGGCAGTACTTAGTAATTGTCACTAGTAGTTTGTCGGTTATTTCACTAGATATTTTCAATAAGTATTGCAGCATACCAGCGAGTAAGCGTTGTCGCACATGAGCAGCAGAGCATCGATGGGGCTTGTGTGGTTAGCCACGCAGATGCCGCCGCGCGCCGGCTTGTTGTGCACATCGTTGTACGTGACCACGGCGGAAATGCACGAAGACAGCAGGTTGAAACACATTATGGAGACTGGGTCGGTGGATAGAATCTAGCGACTGTCGCTAAAATCTGTCACTATCTATAGATGACTGTCTATATAAATCTGTCACTATCTAAAGACCAGTGTAATAGTGAAAGTGGTATTGCTATTGTTAGCGACTGACGCTATGATCTGTCAGTAATATCTCTCTCTAACGTCTGTCATTAAATATCAGTCACTTGATGTCTGTCAATCCAATTCAGCTTGCCCCTAGTCCCTAGTATTTTGTCACTTGATTCGTAACAAAAGAAGTAACTTGGTAGTGGTATTTGGTCACTAGTATTTTCGTCAAGTAATTAGGAACATTATTTGTCCATAGTATTTTGCTAGTACTTAGGTTAGTTTTGGTCACTAGTATTTAGTCACTAGTTTGTCACTGGTATTTGGCCACTGGTTTGTCACTAGTATTTAGGTACTTACTAGTTTACGTCTCTAAGTATCTTATGAAGTATTTTAACAAGTGTTGCAGCATACCAGCGAGTAAGCGTTGTCGCACATGAGCAGCAGAGCATCGATGGGGCTTGTGTGGTTAGCCACGCAGATCCCGCCGCGCGCCGGCTTGTTGTGCACATCGTTGTACGTGACCACGGCGGAAATGCACCGCGACAGCAGGTTGAAACACATTATAGAGACGGCGTAGTTAGTTTTCTGCTTCAACGGGCCGTCGGGGAGGGTGCCCACGCATGCGGTGCACGCGATTAACCACCAGACCTGGGTGAGGGTGATGTGAAAGCTGGAGGTCCGTATGGTTGAAGATATGGCTTGTGATTTTGATATTTGATGATTTTGACCCTTTTAGGACTATATTTTGCGAAGAAAACTAGCCTATGTCCTTTATTAAAGTATAGTCTATCAGTGTACTACATTTCATAAGTATCGGTTCAGTAGTTAAGACGTGAATACGTTACAGACAGATTAATATTTAAACTGTATATATTTAAGAGTTAGCAGATACGTGACTTGTGACGGAAGAGATCATAGATTATAGCATAGCACCACAAAAAAAAGTTAATTTCCCATTTTGAAAGAAGTATTCTCCTATTCAAGGCCTTGCAAATCAAAAATCGGTCCTATAGTTATAAGTGTTTAAACAAACTGTTTTATTTATATTAAAGAGAAGAGTCAATAATTATCAAAATATCACAAACCAGCTGCTTGTTGAAAAAAGCATATAATACGGATGACTCCAATTTGTTTCATTTGTTCAATTTCAATATAATAATTGAACACAAGAAACAAGCAACCCACAATATATAAAAATGTATAACATACATATTTCATAGACAATACATAAATTATAATTTACACCTGCACAAATAAAGGCAACTGTAACAAAAACAACTTTATAAATTAAAGTTTTTTCTGTTAATAAACAACGATCAAAAGTTTAAATATAAAATTATATTGAATTGAATAAAAATAAATTCCACAGTCAATCTAATTAAACATAATTATTGAAAAATCTTATGATGCCTTAGTTGCGCAAATGTGTTTTTTCTTGTCATACATGAAATCCCAGCAAAATTTCCGAAATTTCACCCATAGAGCAATATTGGCTACTTCGTTGTGTTTATATACCCATAACATATCAAATGAATGGTGAAAATGAAGAATGGACAACACAACCCGCCATGCTAAAACATACTTTCACGGTTCCCTTAAAGTAAACACAAACTCCTAAGAAACAAAAAAATACTACCAAAGAGAAACAAGTGTTGATGCTCAGCATGGCAACATCGATCGGGCTCGTGTGATTGGCAACACAGAAACCGTTAGACTTTGGCATAAACTGCTTATCGTGGAACGTCATCACGCAAGACATACTTCTAGATAGTATTCTAAATGACATCTTGTAAGTCAGTGATCCGAAAAATCTTCTAATCTTGCCTTCGGGTAGCAGGTTTATCAAAACCGCCGTCGAAAACAGATAGAGCACCTGGTGTTGCCATTTACAAAATGGTAGATTTTAGTAGTTTTTGTTTAATGTTGCCAGTTTCGAATGGGTTTTGGTAGAATTCGGTAGTTTTGTTCCGCATCAGCCAGTCGTCGATTGCCAATGTTAGTGAAAGGAAGTAGGTAAAAAATAGATTAGTAAAAGAAGAAATTATACAAAGAAACATCAATTGAATGGAATGAAATAATATTTTAAACAATATAAGATCTGATTTTATACACAGGCTAGTTAAATTTATGTTAGAGAAGTGATTAAAACAAATAATTACATCTGAGCTAAATTATCTTGTGAGGACTACAGTTCCAATAACTCAAGAAATACATTTTGTCAGCTACCAGTGTCATTGGAAATTGTACTTCAATCCAAAAGAAATACGATTCAAGAGCTGTGGCTTGACTTTTGAGCCTGACAGAACACTAGAACCTTTGTACCTCTGCTTGCAGTTCATTTTCTAATGACACTGGCAGCTGTCAAAATGTACTTTATAAATTAGTTGGACTAAAAATGGGAATCTTTTTATCTAATTTTGTTTGTCTTTGTGAACTTACCCCAAAGATGAAAATAAGGATCCTGAGCGGCAACAAGAACATGTATCGGACCAAGAAGCCCATAGCCCATATGATGGTCAGGCGCCATGTTAGGAATTCGTACTGTCTGCAAACACAAATAACATTGTGATAAGATATAGACAATTTTAAGTATGTGTTTATTTTCATAGTTACATATTAATCATTATCTTTGGTTTTTTTATTTATTTTCTTGTATTATTTGTTTTTTTTTCTTTTTTATTTAACTCTCTTTCACAACCTTACTCTCTGGTTTCTGCAGAAAATCTTCTAACAAAGGTTGCTGGAAGAGATAGCTTAGTAGCGATAAGACCGCCTGAATTGTACAAACGAATGCCCTATCACCGTTTTCGTTGCAGGGGAAGGCCCAGAAAACGTTGGGGTGATGATTTGAGACATAATGAGAAAGATTGGCAGAGCCTGGAACGAGATCGTAATGATTGCAAAGGATTGGGAGAGAGAGACCTTTGCCAAGCAGTGGGATGATATGGGTTAGAAAAAAAAACACCGTTACTTTGCAAAAACATTTTTTTTGCAATAAAGATGTTTTATCTTATTTACAATACTGCACAAACCAGTAACAGATACATTACAAGAACTCTTAAAAATGTGGGTAAGGAAGGATATTAATTAAGTCCCATAATAAGTCCCACTGCTGAGCACAGGCGTCACCTCAACTTTAAGGTGGCGGAGACATACTCCAACCCGCGGGCTTAGTTCGGATTGTTGAAGGGGTGTTGGTGACAGATGTTATCAAGCCGCTATGAGGTAGGCTCAATAACTGACCTCTAGCAACGTCAACTGGGACTAACCCACCCACCTAATGTGGGTCAGAGTAGTCAAACGCATCCCATTCCTGACCCTGTCGCAACTTAGCCATAGACAACCTCCAAAAATCTCCAGGCAATATTATCTGAATTAACATAATTATTTTTGAAGATATCCAATCATCAGACTGTGGCCCATACTTTGTAGGCATTGTCCTTCCCCTATATTTGAATGTTAATCCTCCCACATAGCGAAATACTCTATCCATTAGAAACTAGGGTCAGGGGTCAGGAGTACCTTTACTGACGAGCATGTATGAAAGGACTAATGAAAGTAGAGCAGGCGCAAGGTGTGTTTCAGAACCGTAGCAAGATGAAAGAAGTGGTATCTGCCTACCCCGTTGGGAGAGAGGCGTGATGGTATATATGTATGTATTAGAAACTAGTTAAAATCCTAGTTATTACCTATTAGTCCTGGTAAGCAGGTTCCAGCTCCTCAGCTCTTCGGCCTCGAAGACGGAGGTGACCTGGTCTTCGATGATGGACTCCATCCCCGCCTTCACCAGGTCCAGGCAGTGGGATAGGTGGAACTCCAGGGATACCTGGAAGAATTAACATAACTGTTAGGCTATGAAGAATCAGAAAGATTCATATGATTTTTACTATTGGTTGTACTTATTATTGTTGACTTAACAAAAATTTGGTTTTAACAACCTTCTTGGTGTTATGATTAAGAATAAGAAGTTGGCTATCTAAACAAGACTTCGCGGGTCCGATCCCAGCACAGTGCGAATATGAGTTGATTGATTGATCTCTCTCTCTCTCTTTCTTGCTTGCCTGCAAGAGATGGTTCTTAGCGATAAGACAGCCTTTCCCGTTTTTCTCGCTCCTTATGACCTTCCTCAGACTCCATCAAACGAAGATCGCGCTTGTAGTCCAGCTTTGGCGACTGACCGAGGATCTCGTCACGCTCTGTGACCGTCACCTTTGTGCCTGGACCCTGTCAAATAGTACATTTGTGACATAAGCACTCACCTTCTCCTGGTGCGTTTTGTGTCCATTCTGAACGCGTTCCTGGCTAGAGCTGCGCTTGTAGTTCAGCTCTGGCGACGGACCGAGGATCTCGTCACGCTCTATGACTGTCATCTTGGTGCCTGCAAACAAATAATGCAGCTGTTTAAAACTCCTTTCATCAAGGTCTGCTGGAAGGAATCTTTTTTTAGCAATAAGCCGTTTCGTACGAATAAATAAATAAATATCTATGTCGGCAACCCAATAGATCCCCAAAGATGGCTATCGCTAAAGGGGGACGGCCTAATAAAAGCTGGTGCGATGACCTGGTATACTAATCGAGAGTACTTTGCAGAGGATAGGGAACGATGGAAAGGTTGAGAGAGACCTTTGATGGTTGAACACCCTGACCGAAAATTAGTGATCTATTTTTCGGGCATTTTCGTGCTTCGGAAGGCACGTTAAGTAATTGGTATCGGCTGACGTCGCTAGATGTCAGGCGTTAAGACTAGTCGGAGGCCTTACGGCGGCTTGATAACAACTGGCAGTAAGGTTTTATTAACCTTGGGATCTAACAATCTCAGAAGTATCGCGCCATGGTATAGTTAGTATTAATAGTATGGATTATGCTAAAAGGGGCAGCCATAGAAATATTATGAATATATGATGAGCCGTATGTAATGCCTAAGTATGAATAAATTAACCCAATTCGTACTAGTTTTTGAGGTGCTCGTGGCGCAGTTGTGACAGTGATCGGCGACGATCGCAAAGCAACACACGCCGGGTCGGAAATGGGATGGGTGACCACCCCGACCTGAATTTAGTGAGGTATTTTTCGAGGATCTCCGTACTTCAGAAGGGAAGGAAGGAAGGAATTATCATATACATAGATGTTTATTTATATAAGTTATTTCTTATGTGTTTTAGCTAATTTAACTTTTCGTTTTGTACGCAGCTGTCTCAGACTGTCACTCGTTACGCTTATCCTGTCACCTTGGTCTGCGGGAAGAAAATCTCTTTTTAGAGATAAGCTCACCTGTACTTTTGCTGTCCTATAAAATATCGATTGTAAATAGTCTTTTTGTGTACAAACAAATAAATAAATAAATAAAGGCACGTTGGTCCCGGTTGACGTCGCTGGATGTCAGTCGTTAAGCCTAGTCAGATGCCTTAGGGCGGGTTGATAATATTTGACATTAAGGTTGCTCACTAACCTTACACCCCTTCAACAATCCGCACTGAGCCCGCGTGTTGGAGTATGGCTCGTTCCACCTCATAGTTGAGGTGAGGCCTGTGCCCAGCTGTGGGACGTATATAGGCCGTTTATGTACTAGTTTTTTACTGTTTCCATATTCAAGCAAGCATCATAATTCGTTCACAATACGATGATCCTACAAACACTGCTCTCAGTGCTCTTGCGCATAAATCATTGCATATTAACTATAATTTGCAGTTATACACGAATGGCTATTTGTGTAGTTGCGTAATAGCAAGCAGTATTAGCATTTGAAAAATCATGGAAAGAAACGTGAATATTCTTTCAACTAATGCAGACATTATCGTACACTACGTTATACGTCTTAAACTCCTGGGTTTTGCATAAGAATCTTTTGCTTGAAGATTATTCCTGAATGTTATTTTTGACTAAATAATTCATTTCAAAAATAAATGAAGAGGCTAGTGTTAGAATGTTGAGCTTCTAAAAATGTGGTCTACAACTTTCCCTATCAGTTATTTTACTAATATCCTAATGCATCTTTTCTGCAGTACAAATAACTGATTGAGGTTCGAACTGTTACCCCAAAGAACAATTCCGTAGCATAACCAAGCATTATGGACATACCCTCACGACCACTTCCCTAATGGGTTAGTCAGAGGCGCAGTGATTGTTGCCGTCATGGTGAGCGGAACATTCTGAAGCCCACATTTCGTCGAGGGAATTTGAACGCAACGTGGTAAGGGGCGAGTCTACCGCTGTTTCCATCACCGGAGAGTTAGCCGCAAATTGTACAACGAACACAAAGTGTGTTCCGGCCAGATTTGATCTCGGGACCATCTGGTTCCGAGCCAGAGTGTTTAACCACTGGGCCACGACGCTCTACAAGCATTAGCATATGCGTTCTATGCGCTTGTGGCTGCTTTTAGGTCTGTGCACTTTTTCAGTTCATGAAGAGCATTTGAATCTGGAGAGTTTGGCGGATAGTTTTTCTATATGCAGTTTCCATTCATATTAGAATCTATTTCTATTACCTATTTCCGTTTCTAAGGTAGCTACCTATCATTGACACCGTTCTCCTTGACGAGAGCCGAGGGCGGCTTGTCACATGGGGAGTGGCGGTTTCATGAGCACGTTGTTCTCGTCAGAACTGTCGCTTCTGATGATCTTTTACCCAGCAGTATGACGTATATTGGCAGTTTATGTTATGGTTTGACACCATTGAGAATACCGTAGACTGCAAAAAGCACCAATTCCTCGATCCTGAACCAGCTCCATAAAACCCGCTTGTCTACCACGTGTCAACAGCGCATTCTATCCTATTTCGGCCACACAATGCGCAGAGGCAACGACAACTTGGAGAAATTGATAGTGGTTGGGAACACTGAAGGCAAAAGGTCCCGAGGTCGTTGGTCTACATGATGGAACGATCAATAAAGGCCTCGTCTTCCTCCAAATTTTACACGGTGGTAAAAGACCAGACCAGACCAGATCATCCGCTCCAGGTGCAACCCTGAAGCTGACCACGATCTTCAGATATGAGGGACCGACTACGGAGAGAGACCCACCATTGACACCGTTCTCCTTGACGAGTGCCAAGGGCGGCTTGTCGCTGGGCACGGGCGGTTCCCTGGGCACGTCATCCTCATCAGAACTGTCACTTCTGATGATCTTCTACGGCCTATCTACGTCCCACTGCTGGGCCTGGCCTCACCACAACTCGGAGGTGAACACGCGGGCTCAGTGCGGATTGTTGGAGGGGTGTAAGTTTAGTGAGCAAGCTTAATGTCAGATGTTATAAAGCCGCCCAAAGGCCTCGGACTAGGCTTAACGACTGACATCTGGCGATGTCAACCGGGACCAACTGCTTAGGCCCGGCGCCTACTATCGGCATCGGCACGCTTCAGGATTTTAGGTGGCAAATAGCAATATACTATAACATAATGGCAATAAAGCAGAAATTTCCGTGACATGTGATCGTAATACAAAAATACCGCTTCGGCATGCTTGAGGCTGCTGTATCGGCAGCCTTGGGCATGCTTCAGGATGCTTCGGCATCCTTCGGTACGCCGCCGGCGCCGAGGCAACCTGCAGATCGGCATCCTTAAGCATAATTGCCGATAGTGTGCGCTTGCATGTAGGATGCCGAAGGATCCTTTTCCTTGCCGATGCCGATAATGGACGCCGGGCCTTAGCGTGCCATCCGAAGCACGGAGATGCTCCAACCAAATACACATAGCTAAATTTCGGTCGGCGCGGTCACCCATCCCATTTCCGACCCGGCGTGTGTTGCTTAACAACAGTAATTATATTACCCACCATTGACACCGTTCTCCTTGACGAGTGCCGAGGGCGGCTTGTCACTAGGCACGGGCGGTTCTCTAGGCATGTCGTCTTCATCAGAACTGTCGCTTCTGATGATCTTTTGCCCAGCAGTGGGACGTATACATAAACGGCCTATCTACGTCCCACAGCTGGGAACAGGCCTCACCTCAACTATGAGGTGGAACGAGCCATACTATAACACGCGGGCTCAGTGCGAATTGTCGGAGGGGTATAAGGTTAGTGAGCAACCTTGATGTCAGATGTTATGAAGCCACCCAAAGGCCTCTGACTAGGCTTAACGACTGACATCTGGCGACGTCCACCGGGACCAACTGCTTAGCGCGCCATCCGAAGCACGGAGATGCTCCAAATAGACATCGCTAAATTTCGGTCGGCGCGGTCACCCATCCCATTTCCGACCCGGCGTGTGTTGCTTAACAACAGTAATTATGTTACCCACCATTGACACCGTTCTCCTTGACGAGTGCCGAGGGCGGCTTGTCGCTGGGCACGGGCGGTTCCCTGGGCACGTCGTCTTCATCAGAACTGTCGCTTCTGATGATCTTTAGCCCAGCAGTGGCACGTATACATAAACGGCCTATCTACGTCCCACTGCTGGGCACAGGCCTCACCCCAACTATAAGGTGGAACGAGCCATACTATAACACGCGGGCTCAGTGCGAGTTGTTGGAGGGGAGAGCAACCTTGATGTCAGATGTTATCAAGCCGCCCAAAGGTCTCTGACTAGGCTTAACGACTGACATCTGGTGACGTCAACCGGGACCAACTGCTTAGCGTGCCATCCGAAGCACGGAGATGCTCCAAATACACATCGCTAAATTTCGGTCGGCGCGGTCACCCATCCCATTTCCGACCCGGCGTGTGTTGCTTAACAACAGTAATTATGTTACCCACCATTGACACCGTTCTCCTTGACGAGTGCCGAGGGCGGCTTGTCACTGGGCACGGGCGGTTCTCTGGGTACGTCATCCTCATCAGAACTGTCGCTTCTGATGATCTTTTTCGCCACTTCGATGTGCTGGCGGCCATACTGGAAAGATACAAAAATTTCGTTAAAAAAAAAGATGGCAGTTGTACAGGGCGGTGCTTTCAAAGTAGCTGAAGAACTGAACTTTCCAGAACTTATGTCTATCTGTGTTTACGTCTACTTCGTCTATAAGAAATCGTACGAATTGGAATCTAATGTAAGTGCCTATTTGTAACTATATAAAATTGTATGTCTACTGTTGAAATAATTGATATCATTCGGTAGCCAATTTTCCAGTTATTTTTCGGTCATCCTTATTTTATAGTGGGCTTCAAGATGACCTCACTCCATCTGATGGGAAGCAGCCGTGAGGTCCAGATATGGGGTTGACAAGCACCGTAATGGAGAACTACTTTGCTGAGACTTTTTTAGGAGACTAGACAACGGATAAACATACTTAAATAATTATTTTTTGTAAATACCTACATACTTAATACACCTACATAGGAAACACCCAGACCAGTACAACACAAATGTTTGTACTGTGCGGGGATCGAACCCGCGACCACTGGTGTAATAGCCTATTTCTGAACCATTACACCTAACCGGTCGTCAAGTTTATTAATTAAGCCTTAAGAGACACATTAAGGCTGCTGTTGCTTTTGTTAAAAATATAAAAATTAGGTGGCGATGGCGTAGTTGTGGCAGTGGATCGGCAACGATCGCTATTGTTAAGAAACACATGCCGGTTCAGAAATCGAATGGGTGACCACCCCGACCGAAATTTGGTGTTGTCATTTTCCGGCATCTCTGTGCTTCGGAAGGCACGTTTAGCAATTGGTCCCGGTCGACGTCGATGTTAGTGCTAGATCCTAGTCGGAGGCCTAAGGCGGATTGATAACATTTGACATTAAGATTGCTGTTGGAGTATGGCTCAATCCACCTCATTGAGGTGAGGACCGTGCCCAGCAGTGGGACGTATATAGGAAGTTTATGTAATGTTTTGTATAAGATGTCTAAGGAAGTAGGTACCTAACAACGAAAGACATAAAACGTCAAACCTACTGCAGTGCCAGATGACCTTCTTCTAACCTCTGGCTACGAAGTAATGAGGTCTCATTAGTTATCTCGCCATGGATATAGCTACACGTATGTACAGAGGGCAGCAGATTAAGTTACTCAATTCTAATTTTCTTAATATGATCCTAACGCTAAAGTTCACAAGGTATAATGATAAGTGATTGGACATTCTTCCATACAGCACCGTCTAGCAATGATATTATAATAAATAGACGTAGATAAAAATAGGTAGATAGGTTACTTGTGCTGAAAAAGTGGCGCCCGAAATCAGGACTTTCGACAACCTGAGCAAAGCATTGACAGTTTAAGACGACACTGCGCAACATGTATCTGTTTCGTTTACGCTCTAGTAAATAATTATACTATCTTGTCCACACGGTCAAATTATAGGTACGTACGCCAGGGGTCAATTTTCGGCTTCGTATCAGTACTGACATAATCTATCTAGATACCTCTTTTAAATATAGAAAGACAGGAAAGAAAGAAAGAAAATTGTATTATAATATCGCATACAGCGACGTCTAGCCCCAAAAAGAGCAAACATTCTAGGTAGTATGGGATACTAGACAACGGATAAACATACTTAGGAATACTTTTACTTTGTGAATACATACATGAAGAATTTTTGCATTGTTACAACGGGACTCAATTATTTTTGTGTTCGATGTCACCAAATGTCAATAACAGGCGATTTTGGTACTTTTTTGAATTCTGCAATGAAAACACCGAGTTCCGTTTTAAAAATCTACTACATCCTACATCTATCTACATCCTATTTTTACCAAACTCCACAGTGAACGGCACATAAGGCTATTTATCTTGCTCTCGCCAAATTCATTCCTTTGCAATAGAGCAAGCAGGACTGACACAAATAGCCTGTCATGCCGCTGACTGTACATAGGATTCTTCATCTTTAGGGTGCCACTAATTGGCTATACGGGTCATAAACCGATTGATGAACATCTTCCACGCTTCGACCTTTAGCCGCTTAACTACGATTTGACTAGCGGCCGGCCGCGACTTCGTCCGCATGGACTTAAATTGAAAACCGAAAAGTAATTTCTTCTTCATTCTTGTAGAGTTTCATTAAATTCATTCAGTAGTTTTGACGTGAAAGAGCAACACGGCACATCCACACATACAAACTTTTCAACAAAAATATTAGTAGGATTTAAGTATAGTCCGTATAGCAACGAATTAGTATAGTCTCTTGACAACTGATAAAGAACCGGTATCGACTTATCAGTGCGCGCGCAGGACGTTAAGTATCGTAGGTAGCTCGACAGGTATAGTGATAATGTGTTTCGTTTATAAATATGTAAAAATACGACGTTCTTTTTTATTCATTATGAGATGTGCCCGTGGCGCAGTTGTGACAGTAGATCTGCAACGATGTTGTTAACCTTTTCAACGCCAAAGTCTGATATATCAGACATTTAATTTCCGTGCCCTCGACGCCAAAGTCTGATATATCAGACAAATATATCTTACCAATTTAAATCTATTTTTTCTTATTATTATAGGACGTGACGACATATGCATAAAATTTTCAGACTGTTTATAGTTTAGTTAATCAAAAATATGAATTTCACAAAGTATTATAATGTTATTCTAATGATAAATTATCAAAAACAAAACCGTGTTGAATCGACTCGAACTCTTTTTTTTTATTTGAACCCTCAGCGCCAATGTCTGATATATCAGACCAAGTTTATTTATTAGTGATGTTCCTACTAAAACCAGAAATCTGGTAATTTAAAAAAGAAACATTCAAAAATGTAAGAATTACATGTTACAGGTTTTGGTTTTGGGCATATTTTTTTGTATGTGACGAAATTTTACCAAGTTTTACCACAGAAAACGCTTTATTTTCGAATCATGTTTTGCATCAAATCCAGTAAATTGTATAGTATGTCACAACACTATAGCGACACGATCATGCATGAGTCTCGTACGCCAACGTCTGATATATCAGACACGGAATTGACGTCAGAAGCGATAGATGTTTCTAGAACTACTTATTTAGTGCTGTACAATGAGGGTAGGTATATCGATAAATTATGAAGGTACCCTGCAAAATCATGTTATTTACTGTGTTATTCTTTGCGTTGCTGTGTTGATGTATTACGTTTGTAAATTAATATTTATTAAATTATGCCCACTGCAGAGGAGTTGATTAGGATTTTGGAAGTAACTGATGATGTTGAATGTGAAAGTGATGAAGTGTTCTTACATAATCAACAGGTAGGTTATAAAAAAATATAATACTATATAGTGTTCTCAATCTAATGTGGTTACTATGCTCTGACACAATATACTTAGTGTTTGTAATTTTATTTTTTCTATAGGAATATTGGAATACACAGATGTATTTACGTTAGAAAGAATTTACCGGTCATTATTTTTATTTTTTATGCTCCAGAGCGTTATCGCCGTGAGCCTTATGTCAGATTCATAGATGAAACGTCAGACAGACATTTTCGGTTAAAAATATTTTAGCTAATATTCCTCAGAATAAATATTTGCTAGGACAAATCTTTTTCTGTGATAACGAAACAGAAAGTTTGACCACAAGAACCGAAAGTTTAACCTGGGAATGACAGAAATTAAAGTTTAAAAATTGTTAGGTTAGGTGTCACTATCTAGCGGTCCGAATTGGTTTTGACGCTGACAGCGCTGTGAGCACTGTTGACGCGATATTTCAATTCGGGACGCCTGTTATCGCCGTGAGCGCTCACAGACCTGTAATCGCACTACGGACTTAAAATAAATATAACCTGATGTAAGGATAATTAGATATTAATAAAATCATCAGAACTAGTAAAATAATTATTGCCTCCATCATTTGATTAATTTGGTTATTTAATCAATAAGTTAAAAGTAATTCGTAAGGTATCGAAGTTTATGACCGGAAGTTGACGCATCACTAACACTCGCTAAAAATTCATATTATGCGTACGCCACTGTCTGACATATCAGACACGTAGTGATGCAATTATCATCATAATTACTTGTGCGTTTTTTCACTGTATTATTACGCCACTGAGATTTCAATACATTCAAAACATGTTTCACAGAGTAAAAATAATAAAATAAAACCCAAGAACTTAAAAAATAACTAAATATATTTTTTATAATGATTTATTTATTACAAATTAATAATATCGATACTCAACATTGTCAGCACTAGTAAACCAACCACTTATATTGCGGTGGCGTGTGGTGAACGTTTTTGACGAAAACTCGTGGGGTCGAAAGGGTTAAGCAACACACACCGAGCCAGAAATTGGATGGGTGCCCACCCCGCCTCATGAAGGTCGCAGGGTTTCGGTGGATGCAGGTCGGCTGCAATCGGCCGCTCTGGAACCTATGGGGGAGGCCTATGTTGAGCAGTGGACATCATGTGGCTGCTGATGATGATGATTTTTGGGCATCCTGTGCTTCGGAAGGTTCGTCAGGCAGTTGGACCTGGTTGACGTCGCTTTAGTATGTCAGTCGTCAAGCCTAGTCGGGGAACTAGATCTGACATTAAGTTTTCTCACCAACCTTACAACCCTCCAACAATCCGCACTGTACCCGGGTGTTGGAGTAAGGCTCGCGCCACATTGTCGAGGTGGCCTTTGCCCAGTAGTGGGACGTATATGTATAAGAAGTTACTAGAGCGTAAACGAGACAGATACGAAGCGTCGTCTCAGACTGTCAACACAGTCAATGCTTTGCTCAGGTGTGTACGAATCGTTCGAATTTCGTGCGCTACTTTTCTAGCACAAGTAAAAAAAGGTGGATAAGTCTCTCTCTCTCTAGTCGGTCCCTCATTACTGAGGATCGTGGTCACTGGAACTCATCAACCAAACCATCTTCCTCCATTGATTCCGATCGGAAGTAGCCCTCACCACCTCGTAGAACCTTGGCAGGGATGTAGCTTTCTTGATTTGGTCAGACCATCGTGTTGGTGACCGGCCTCTCGGTCTCTTCCCTTCGGTATTGCCAACAATGACCAGTTTTTCAAGGCTATCACCCCCTCTTCGCATTATATGACCGAAATAAGAGAGTATGCGTTGCAGACACAAACTCGACAGTCGGGATTTTATGCCAAGTTGGGAGAGAATAGACACATTTGTGCGTTTAGCCGTCCAAGGTATTCGGAGCATACGCCTCCAGCACCACATTTCGAATGCATCTATTCTCTGTCTTTCTCTTTCTCTTATTGTCCATGTCTCCACCCCATAGAGACAAATCGGGAATATTAGGGCCCTGACTAGCCGTGATTTCGTCCTGAAGCTTATTCCACGGTTTTTCCAGATGTTCTGGAGACGTGTCATCGCATCTCTGGCCATAGCGATTCTGCGCTTGATCTCCGGGACACAGCTTCCTTCATTATTTATGTTGGATCCCAAATATATAAAATTGTCCACTGTGTCAACGCCCTGAATGCCCTGAACATCCGACAGCTTTCCCGCACGATCCACTACCATCAACTTGTTTTTTTGGCAGTTTATTGCTAGTCCTAGCTTCTGACTTTCTACCTCCAACCTATACAGTAATTCCTTCATATCAGTAAAGGATGTAGCCAGGAGAACTGTGTCATCCGCATAGCGCAGGTTACATATGCGCTTGCCACCTACAGTGAATCCTTTATCCCAGTGCTCGATTGTTTTGCGGATTATGTATTCACCATATATGTTGAAGAGTAGAGGGGATAGAATGCATCCCTGTCTAACGCCTTTTTTAATATGAAACACATTGGAACAGTCGGTGTCTATTTTGACGAAAGAACGGTTGTTGATGTAGAGGTTGCGGATCAGTTCAACAAGGTGCCGAGGTGCACCCATTTCACGCAGCACTTCCCATAGTTTTTCCCATTTCATACAATCGAAGGCCTTAGAGTAGTCTATGAAACAAATTACGACAGGGGTGTTAAATTCGCGGCTCTTTTCGATTATCTAGCGGACATTCAGTATTTGCTCTCTTGTACCTTTGCCTGTAACAAAACCAGCTTGTTCTTCTGGAATTTGTCGCTCAAGAAAGTGTTTGAGTCTGCGATTTATTACGTACAAGAGAATTTTACTGACATGAGGAATGAGTGCTAGCGTTCTGTAGTTGCTACAGTCTTTCGTA
This sequence comes from Udea ferrugalis, assembly GCA_950022985.1. Classification (NCBI taxonomy): domain Eukaryota; kingdom Metazoa; phylum Arthropoda; class Insecta; order Lepidoptera; family Crambidae; genus Udea; species Udea ferrugalis. Next base: position 6,329,508 of record OX465545.1, read on the forward strand.
GAACCCTTCTTGAATAGCGGTATGAAAAGCGATTCCGTCCACTGAACAGGCCATCTCCTGGTCTTCCAAATGAAATTGCAGAGTTTCAGTATGTACTCCACACCTTTGGGCCCTAGGTTTTTCAAAATTTCGGCGGGAATTCCATCTTTACCGGGAGATTTTCTGTCTTTAAGGCTTTTGATAGCATATTCTACTTCCGACTTTAGTATATCGGGTTCTTGCACTGATTCCGCTTGATCTCTTTGGTCAGTAGGTTGGCCAGTGTCATACAACACAGTGCAGTACTGCTTCCATCGCTCCAATACCTGCTCTTTCTGGTAGATAAGTAGGCAAATAAAAATAGGTAGATAGGTTTATCTACCTATTTATATTGAAAAACCATTGGTCCTCAGGCCCGCCGCTAGCTGTTTCGCCGCCCGCGTGCAATACCAAAAATGCCTCCCTTTATGAGTTCAGACAAAAAATATATATTAAATATTTATTAATGAAATTGATAAGCGGAGCGGGCGCAATGTTTTGGTTTAGAATGGACTGGATTTTGCCGATCTATTGGCTTTTAAACATTAGCGTACCTACCCAGTCTTTGGATCTGTATAGCAATCCTCACAAAAATCTTTTCTCATCTCGATGCCCCTTAGGTGAGGCTCACATCGATTTATGGTAATCATTTTAAAACCTCACCTCATGCGGCATTGTGTCGTAGCTAAGACTAATCGCCATAAGCGCCAGCCCAAATAATGCTGGAGGAGCGTCTTTTAACAAAGTCAGAGCGAGCGAAGCGAGCGCGAGTTTTTATGAGTTGAATTGAGCCTTTTTTTAAGATACACAAATCTTTTTTACGTTGCCTACACTAGCTTAAATTATACTAAACTGCTTTTAAGCTGTTTTAATAGCTTTTCAGGGAGGAGGCCATGGTTGTTTTGGCAATTCAATTCACGTTTGTCTCAATAATCCACAGTTAAGATAAGAAATTGCGCTTACGGCTCCTTTAAAGAAAATCAATAAAACGTACTAGATTAGCGCGAGCGAAGCGAGCGCGTTTTTTTAAGCCAGTAATGGGGTTCACCCGTCATGGAAAAAAATATGAGTGGGCAACTTGTAAAACCTTTTGGCGGGGTTCCCTCAGGCACAAGGCCAGCGACGCCACCACTGGCGAGGTGCGAAGCGTGCGTTATGAGAGCTATGCTCTCTTGAGCCACGGGCAGGTATGGAAACTGCGTGAGCGCGCGAAACTGTTATATCTCAGTGTATGCATGAAAACCTCAATTAAAAGAAGATAACTCGAGTGAAGCAAAGGTCTGATTCTATAGTAAAGAATCCTATATCCTTAGTTTCGGGGGCGAAAACCGTAAAGAGTAGAATAATGGGCATTAGGCGAGCGAAGCGAGCCCGATTTTTTTGGTTAAAATGGGCCTGATTAAACTAACCGGTGCGTAAATCAGCGGCGCCGCGGCGGGTTAAAGTATTTTTTAAATTAATTATTAATTGTTTTTTTCTTAAAACAAGTACCTATAAATTAGCTCAATTTGCCGCCCCCTATGCGTGCCGCCCGCGTGCGATGCACGCGCTGCACGCCCGCTTGCGGCGGCCCTGTTGGTCCTATGGCATCACGTTAAGTTTTTCTTGTTGATGTCGACATTTTCGAGTAAGTGACAACAAGCCACGTCAATCCCAAAATCAATGCGTTTGTTTTTATGAATTAGGGGGTTAAAGTCTAAACTTGGTTTATTTTTGTTTCTACTGTTATTTTTTAACAATAGCCAGTGTTATTTTTGTACAACAAACACATCCATACGCTATTGTTATAGCGAGAGCGACAAACGATAAGGAAACCATCTGAACCAACGATATTATATTTAAAAGAGGTAAGTAGCAAGGTTATGTTAGTACTGACGCGAAGTCGAAAAGTGTCCTCGCGGTGCGAAGTAGTTAATTTGAGGTGTGCACAAGATGGTATGGTTATTGACTAGAGCGTAAACGAGACAGATACATGTTGCGCAGTGGCGTCTCAAACTGTCAATGCTTTGCACAGGTGCCACTTTTTTAGCCCAAGTAACCTATCTACCTCTTTTCATTTCAATATCATTGTTCGTACGCTATTGTTAAAGCGAGAGCGACAGACGATAAGGAAACCATCTGAACAGTGTTTATCTACCTCTTTCGGTGTTATAAATAAACTGTATTAATGAGGGTGTTAAGTTTTTATTGCTGTACATTATGTAACAATGGAAAACCCGCTTAAGTCGATTTGAAAGGGCTTCAAAGTCAAAATATCTTTATTTAAATAGACCTGTTACAAACGCTTTCAAATCGTCAACGAAACAAACAAAAATACAGTTAATATTAGACTTAAATACTGTAATAAAAAGAATAAATAAATATACAGTATACAAACATACTGTGACTCAACCACCGGAGTCGGAAAGTTGTTCCTGTACTGAGAAGAACCAGCAAGAAACTCAGCAGTTACTCTTTTCAATATGTTCTGTACAATGATCAGTTAGTAAATTACTATATTATTGAAATATGGGTATCTACACGTCAACAAAAAACGCGGGAAAAACAAAAAACAATTGACATACTTTTAGGGTAGGTAGGTTGTGTTACCGTTACACATTAATTTTGTGAGGTCAGTTTTGAGGTGGTTCTATGAGGTGGATTAAGCCATCCTCCAATACGCGGGCTTAGTGCGGATTGTTGGAGGGGTGTAAGGTTAGTGAGCAACCTTAACGTCAGATGTTATCAAGCTGCCCTAAATCCTCCCAGTAGGCTCATAGAGACTGACATATAGCAACGTCAACCGAGACTGAACATCACTAAATTTTTCAGTCGGGGTGGTCACCCATCCCATTTCCAACCCGGCGTGTGTTGCTTTACAACAGCGATCGTCGCCGATCACTGTCATAACTGCGCCACGAGCACATGAAGGGCAAAAAGTCCGCACCGCAGATGCCTGCCGGGCACTTATAAGATAAGATATACTTTATTGCACAAAGAAAACAATTACATAAAAATGGTTATATTGCTTTGTGTTCGCGACAGCACAGTACCGATTGTTGTGGAGATCCTTGGGATAGGCCTATGCCCAGCAGTGGGCGTCGTTCGGCTGACATGATGATGACTTCGCCGAGCGATTATAAACCCAACGTGGTAAGGGGCGAGCCTACCGCCCTTATCCGGGTTGCTACGTTTTTTATCGCTGTTTTTATCTACTCGAGGTGTACATTATTATCTAGAGAACTGATTACTAGGATAAATTTCACAAATTCCAAGTAATTAAAGCTAATTAAACGGAAAAGCGATAAAATATTAAAAATAATAATACTTAACTAATCACACAGCGGATGATACCTACTTACCTATTAATTGGTGTTATTATCAATTATATCAATTTGGGAACAAACACAGTACAAACTTAGGTCATCATGATTTTAAAAAATATCTTGTAAGTAACAAGATTATCGAGGAGATTATTTTTTTGACAAATAATCATATCCCACTTTCTCCGATATAATAAATAATTTGACAAAGTTGGTCGGGGCATAAAAACACTGCCACGGACCCACGCGCCTGTCGTAGGAGGCGACTAAAGGGGGGCCTTCGGGGTCACACCGGCGGGTGTAGAGGGGAGGTATAACTCCCCTCGGGCTGGGCTGGCTATGCCAGCATAGAGTCCCAGGGGTCCGCCGGCAGTGTTCATGACCACAAATCACGGGGACCCTTTAGGTACGCGTTGAAGCAGGTCACCGGGGGTTTAGTGAGTAGTGCCTAACGGCAGGCGAGCTTCACACACTCCCGGCGGGCAGGAAGTCCATAAAAGGATTCCCAACGTAAAAAAAGGGCTATGGTGCGATCTGGAAGTGACCCAGTATACGAGTATACAGGCTGTCCCCGTAGCGGGAAGAAGCCCGGAGAAGGCTCAGGCGCAGAATGTCTCTTTCGCAAAATGTCCTCTGGTCGCAAAAGGTCTCTTTCGCAGAATGTCTCTTTCGCAAAATGTCCTCTGGTCGCAAAAGGTCTCTTTCGCAGAATGTCTCTTTCGCAAAATGTCCTCTGGTCGCAAAAGGTCTCTTTCGCAGAATGTCTCTTTCGCAAAATGTCCTCTGGTCGCAAAAGGTCTCTTTCGCAGAATGTCTCTTTCGCAAAATGTCCCTTTCTCACAATGTCTCTTTAGCAAAATGTCTTTTTCGCAGAATGTCTCTTTCTCAGAATGTCCCTTTCGCACAATGTCTCCTTTTATTTCTAACTAACTTTAATCATAATTCATTTAGCAAATCGGCTTAGACACACATCATGTTTGATGTGTATAATATTTTTTAGATATAGGTAAACAAATTAAATAAAGATATAGTACGAATCATATTTATTTCTGTCCAAAATCATAAAAAAATAAAATGGGAACACACAAAAAAAAAACAAATCTCAAGAACATCGTGTGTGATGATTTTAGACCAATTCAGTAAATTTTTGAAGAATATGTAGCAAACCTACATACAAACAAATCTGAATCTGATATGATACCTTCATTTCGATCAATCAAAGATACCTTGTATAGAGCTCGCAAATTGTTTTTAATGCCATAGAACAACGAAGGCTTTGGAAGGCTGGCATCGGCGCGTTAATACAGGACGTATACCAAGAAAACCAAGTCTGTTCATGTTTGTTTTTAAGTTGAAAAAAGAAAGTAAATACTGGGATAGGCGAATAAAAAACAGTCTTCGTAAAAATGTGCTGAGCAATATAAGAAAACATGACATATATTTTGATAAAAAGTATAGGGCATTGTTAGTTCAATTAGAACAAAATCATTTGACATTGCCACAATTTATTTAAAAAGTTATATTTTTACAGCTTCTGAAATAGTTTTATAAAGAGTAAAATAACACCTTGAAGTGTTTCCATTTTCAATTTTTGTCTTGATAACAATGTATATTTTCTTTTTGTGTGTTCCCACTTTAATTTTTTATGATTTTGACTTGATACCAATGTATAATATTTATTTTTGTTATGATCATGGCTGGCTTTTTGTGCTATGATTATGGTTGAATAGAAATAAATATGATTCGTACTATATCTTTATTTAATTTGCTTACCTATATCTAAAAAAATATTATACACATCAAACTTGATGTGTGTCTAAGCCGATTTGCTAAATTAATTATGATTAAAGTTAGTTAGAAATAAAAGGAGACATTGTGCGAAAGGGACATTCTGAGAAAGAGACATTCTGCGAAAAGGACATTTTGCGAAAGAGACATTGTGAGAAAGGGACATTTTGCGAAAGAGACATTCTGCGAAAGAGACCTTTTGCGACCAGAGGACATTTTGCGAAAGAGACATTCTGCGCCTGAGCCCCGGAGAATAGGTTGGGCCGACCGCTAGGACGAGGTGGCAATCCTACAGTAGGAACTGTGCCAGTTCGTCTAAAAGAAATCTTGGGTATTGACTCTGTAATGTCACGAAGTTAATTAGGCCCTTTTTTTAGGGGCTTTGTAATTATTTTTTTGTAAATTCTGTAACTGTTTTGAACAATAAATAAATAATAATAATAGGTCAGTCACTTTGAATTGCAGAATAATGGTATGTATTGGTACAGAAACATTAATTTAGCATTTTTGTTGTGCAATAAGGAGAAATTAAAATTCACTCAATTTTGACTCATATATCCTGCCTATTTCTATCCTATTAACATATCGGATTAAGTTAATAATTAAACATGACACGCCCTGTCATGATTACCAATGAGGAAAATATATTTGACATCCAAAATGTCAACATAATCCAACAAAATAGATAATGTTTAATTTTTCCAATTTAACAATCTGCAAGCGTCGTGACCCGGTAGTTAAGCACTGATTTGGTTCCAGTGTAGTCGTGAGGTCGAATCTGGCCGTAACCTCTTTTACTTTATTAACTAACTACTAACTTTTGAGACTTACTCTCCGGTGAAGAACATATCGATTGAAAACCCAAACCCAAGCAACATGGCTAACAGCGTTAGGTTCCCTTTCCACGTTGGGTTCAGAATTTATCTCGGCGAGATGGGGCTTCTGAATGTTCCGTATTCCGAAACGGCTAAAAGTGCTTCTTAGTTCTTACTACCCCGTTTAAGGCATAGTCAGGAGCGTACATTATTCCACACAGCGCCATCTAGCCCCAAACTGAGCTACTAGAGTTCGTATTATGGAAAACGAAACAACAGATATTACTTTTATTTTAAAAATACAGATCTACATGATATACATAGAAAACACCCATCCCAATACAAACAGGCATGTTCATGCACACAAAATGTTTTCACTGTGCGGGGATCGAACATGCGACCTTTGGTGTAGTAGACTTCTCAACCATTACACCAACCCGGTCGTCAAAAATAATTCTCACAGAGTTCAATTTTGGTGCAATAAGGAATCTATCTAATGAAATTAATTGTTTCTAAGTTAGTATGTTAATAAAACTGGTACACTCATAAACAGATAACAAAGGTCGCACATAGTCAACTCGTGCGCATCAGAAACGTGCACTAGGACATAATTAAGGTCGTCTAGACCAGATCTAAGGTCAAATAAGAGTGTTTTCATCTGATTATGTACTTCAATGATGATTTACTAGAAGAATCTTTTTGGAAGCCATTGCTGATATGAAGGACTATAAATGTGACATTGATAGGTATAGCAAAAAACTGGCTCAACCCTTAACCAGGTACTGGCAATGATGTTATATTAAAAAGAGGTAGATAGGTTACTTGTGTTACGAAAGTGGCACTCGAAATCAGAACTATTAGTGCAACTGAGCAAAGCATTGAAAGTTTGTGACGACACTGCGCAACATGTATCTGTCGTTTTACGATTAAACCATTTCTTTTTAAATTGTGAAACTATACATTAAGTATGTTTATCCGTTGTCTAGTATCCCATAGCACAAGCAATTTAATTGCTAAATTTGGGGCTAGATGGCGCTGTGTGGATGCCCAATGATATTTATTTATTTAAAGATAACACAGTGTCCGGCAGATACATGCGAGAGCTAGAAATTTTCCTAAACACCCAGTTTATCTTTATGCATAACTCATTTAACCTTTAGATTTAAGTATCAATAAAACACATAGTATTATTAGTATTTAATAACATCCTGCTATGGTTTTCCAGTTCGCGCCAAAACTCACTTCGCTCGTGGTGAGTTATCTTTGAAATTCAATTCAATACAGACTAACATTCATGTACAATTTTGGCGGGCTTCATCGCTGAAGAGCGATCTCTTCCAAACAAAATCTCTATTTTTAATAATAGCATTAACATTCTAAATAAATGAGAAAAATGTAGGTACTAAAGAAATAAGGTTTATCAGTCGCTACATAACAAAGCGAATGTGTACTAACAAAACAACAATATTATACGAGTCACTGCTGACCTTTAGACTATGGATGCTGAATCACAATCAAAATATATGTCAGTTACTTAATTAATTACAACGGATACTTTGAACGTATTAATCATGATAATGTACCAATGATATTTTTAATAAAACAGAGGTAGATAGGTTACTAGAGCTAAAAAAGTGGCACCCGAAATAAGAGCTTTAGTGCACCTGAGCAAAGCATTGACAGTGTTGACAGTTTGAGACGACACTGTGCAACATGTATCTGTCTCGTATACGATCTAGTAAATAATCATACTATGACGTGTACGCAAATAAGCCGCTGTCATGTTACCTTAAAAGTAGGTCCACTGGGCCTGCTTTTGTGTGGTCACTAACGGAGACTACTTTCCTGTTTCGTACTCTTTATGGCGCGGTTTTAGCAGTCGTATTTTAGTTAATGAAATCTTTATTGATATATCGGACGCATGCCTAGAAGCGGCATATAAAGCTGCTATTTGGTGTTGCGTAAAAGACAGACGGAAAATGTCAATTACCGCCCAGACCGGCATGCGTGCGGTGTGTTGCGTCAAAGTGGGTGAAGTAACTGGGAAATGTTTAAGATAAGTTAGATTACACAGAACCCGAAATGCACATCAGTAAATTTCGGTCGCGGAGGCCACCCATCCCATTTACGACCCGGTGTGTGTTGCTTCACAACAGCGATCGTCGCCGATCACTGTCACAAATGCGCCACGGGCACCTCAGTTAGATTAAATAGTGATCAATTTCTTCAGTTTCACAAGTCAAGATTTAACAAAAAAACATCTGAAATCATAACTAGGACACAGGATAGTCTATTTTCGTGACATGTACAGTTAACTGCAAAATAGGCTACCCGTTTCTGTGTAATCTGTCTTGCTCTATTGCAAAGAAATGTCATTTGGCAAGAGCGAGTTGAAAAACTGGAATGAGTAGCTCGATGTACCGCTGACTGTTCTCCTGTTTGTGTTTTTTCTTTTAGCTCAGTGATGAAATGTTTTTATTTGTTTTAATTTCAAAAACCACGACTACAACTTTGTTTAAACAAACTATTCATTACAAGGTAACTAAGTTGAAAGGGCCTGTCTTGATTTAAGATCCTGTGTAACACTTGGATTTGCAAATAAATTTTCTATTTCTATTTCATTAACAAACTATTGAAATTATCATACTGTTTAGTTTCTGTCCTTAAAAACCTATATTCTTTTTATCAAGTCATTCCATGAAGACTGTCACTAAAATGATCTGAAAACCAGAAAAAGACATTTGGTCATCTTAGCATCAGGCGGGAATCGAAACCGCATCTTTCGCAAACCGGGCGACTGCCTGATGTCAAGATGACCAAATGTCTTTTTCTGGTTTTCAGATCATTTTAGATCTTTAGTAAAGATACTGCATGGAAAATGCTAAAAACTATAATAACCATTGTCACTAAAATGCTTTTACAACCACACTCAAAGCAACTATTAGCGTCTGAGCCTATCAGCTTCAGGCATTAGCTGGGGTCCATTTAATCTTGGACATCGTGACACTGCTGTCTGGTGGAAATTATTCTTAGTTTTTCTATTGTTTATTTTATAACCACTTTGTTTTGTATTTGTGTGTGTTTTGTATATCTGTTGCAATGTTCAAAATCAAGGAATGTTGAATGTTGTTGTCAAAAAAAAACACATGAGACCTCTCATGAGAAATATCATAGTTGTGCACAAAATGTGCTTTCAAAGTCTAAATTTTGAGGACAAAGCAAAGTTCATTATTAATCATCATATTTATGATTAAACGAACTGAACCATGATCATTCAATTCAATCAATCATAAGTTGGCAGCTAGGTATTTTGTGACTTTCTTTAAATTACTGACTTAACCAATTACTTTATGAAACCATTTACCTAATTAAAAGGGCACACTAATGATGATAAAAAGCAGAGATATAAGAGACCTTTATGTAAATCTGTTTTAGGTAGGTATACATTATATTTCTTGTTTGGCCAAACTTTGTAGATGACAACTGCAACCCTACATATCTTAAATGTTTACCAAGTTAAGAAATTGTACCTATCTTAGGTTTTAATAGTCTTTGTTATAGCTCAACAACAAGTGTTTGTTTGTATTTATGTCACCGGAAAATAACAAGAACCGTAAATTTATAAATTTCCTAGGAAATTTATAAACTTTCGTAGGATTCTAAACGAGAGATAAATTGTATTATTTTACGCCCTCATTTCCGGAAATTGATAAACTTTCGGAACGCATCCGTAAAATAATAAGTGGGCGGTAACCAAACGCCATGTGCGCTCTGATTGGTCGAATAAGTCACGTGTCATTCCTCTCCTCCGCCATTTAATTTTTGTCGAAGGCCGGTTTTAATGTTTCATATTTTGTAAAAACAATTCATCATCGTGTTCATTGTATAATTTGCGGTTAACTCTCCGGCGATGAGAAACACCGATAAAAAATCTAAGCAACCCAGATAACGGCGTTATGCTCGCTTCTTACCACGATGGGTTCAAATTCCCTCGGTGAAATGTGGGCTTCTGAATGTTCCGTTCGTACACCATGACGGGAACTCAGTGTGCCTCTGACTACCCCATTTGGGATATGATCGAGATGGTATGCCATGTTCTGTATGTTATATTTTATAAGTGTACTTCATTTTTTATAAACTTTTTGATATCGTAAAACACGATTTCTGCTGTTTTATTTTGATGAAGTAGAGGTTATCAGCCTAATAATTGTAAAAAGTAACCCGTTAAACCTACCCAGTTTTAAAGTAAAAGTCCAGTCAGGTAGGTATTCGAAACTGATAAATGTACAGTTTGGAAAGTCTTATTGTACCATAATCTACGAACACAAGCATTGCTACTGTCAACATCGACCAATCAGAGAGCAGTGTGTTATTTTCCGTAATTCATAAAAGCGTAAAATTAAAAGCTCTTCTGTGATTAGTCGAACCGTTTAGAATCTTACGAATAGATATCCGTAAGTTGATAAATTTACCACGAGTCGTCGCAAATTTATAAATTTCCGGAAATGTGGGCGTAAAATAATACAATTTATCTCTCGTTTAGAATCCTACGAAAGTTGATAAATTTCCTAGGAAATTTATAAATTGACGGTTTTTGTTATTTTCCGGTGACATTTATAAAACACAATATGTACATCGAAATTTTCAAAGGAAGACAATACTATGTAACAATATGACAAAAGATCAAAAGCAGGTTAAGTTCATTGCCAGCTGTTGTGCACGTTTGTGACCAAGTATTTTATTGACATCTCACGCGCGCCGGTCTACAAGCGACGTCACGCTGATCCAACAACAGAAAATATTCTATGACCAAGCAAACAACCAAATCAGGTTTTCAAAACACAAGATAAAACGCAGGTACGAAATTGCGCCTTTTTTAGGCTTCTTAAAAAAAATATCGTTGTTTTTTTTAATGTTGCTCTTGTGTAATGGAAATGATTCTTGCAGCTATAAACTGTTTAGAATGCATGCCTTTGCTTTGTGATCAAATTTAACCATTGATTTCGTTCTGAAATGCAAATTATGGGACTTAATTCTGCCTGTGTGTTATTTATTCACAGGTTTTTTATCGTTTTTTATGGCTGGGTTAGCACCTACGCCGAAGCTGATAACGTTAGGTTATCTTTTATTAATAAATCAGGTTTTAAGCCGGACAAGGTGCTTTGTTTTAATATTGTTACCTTGTACACAAAAGCAGCCGAATTAAAGACATGACTCATCCTAATGTGGGAAGAATTTATTTAAGTGCGGTATGGTAGACATCTAACCTTTAGCACGATTCCATAACTTTGACTACAGTTCATGAGTTTTGAAAACAACCAACACAAATGTTATTGAATTTCCAGATAGAAATAAATAGGGATCCAATTCTACGTTCAGAAAACGAAAAATATGCAATTTTTTCACACGAAAAAGGCACTGAAACTTACCTCGAAAAGTTTGAGTAATATGTTCACGTAGAGCCTTCGTACACCCAAAGACTTGCCGATAGAAGCCAGGAATATTATGCACAAGATCAGAAGAAGAAACGGCGTGTAAAGTATTGAGATCGCGACGGACACAAACGACGTGATCAACGCCATTTTGACGACTGATTGATGAATGATTGAACAATTTTGAACATCACAATGAGGATTGATGAATGAAATGAGTTGTATTGACGTCATTCATTCGAACTGTCAAAATGTTATTGCCAGTTTTGAAAAAAGCGTTTTGTTCTTACAATGTTAATAATAAATAAATTCGATTTTATCAATTCTAGTAGAACAGAAGAAGAAAATGGTGTAAATAGAAAATTAAAGAACTGGATTATTTTGATTATTACTGAATAACCGACGTCTTAAAGCGTAGTTGATGTCTTTTTTAGCTCTGGCAACACTTTTACCCAGTCATAACCTCTCGTCTCAAAAAGTCGGGTTTCTGATAAATCCTTTTTGGATTTCCAAGTTATTCCCGAACAATAAATCAGAATGTCTGACCTACCCTACGGACCCCCAGTGCGTGTATCGCCCCTCATCAGAGTAAGTTTCTAATTTTCATATTATTAAACTTAATTTTTTCAACATTATGTAACAAATGTTTGTGGACTGTTTTTCCATGGTCAGACCTAAATTTATTAATATTTTTTGATAATTTATTTCAGTTAATGTCGTCAAATGGTCAACATTGTTAAGTCTAATAGCCAGTCTTACTATATGTCACTAAAAGAGTTATCAATTTTCCAAACTGGGTAGGTAACCTCTTCCCTGAACGAAAATGAAAAAAATAATTAAAAAATATTTTCTTTTTTAAACTTTGGCCAGGCTGAAAATTTTTCTGTGCATGCCCTTCCTTAGAACTAGTAATTCTGTGTCTCTAAAAAAACATTCTACTTATGAAAATAAGTAGGTAGTAAGGGTCTGATGGGTGAATTCGATTTTTGTTTGAATAGAAAGAAATAATTGTTCAATGTTATTTATATTATACTTATCAACAGTGAAAGCATTGTGAAAGCTTTCGTATTTAAATGTTAATATAATGATCTTATGGATGCCTATGTCCAGCAGTAGGCGTTGTTCACCTGACATGATGACGATGATGATTATGATGATGATCTCACCCAGGGGACAATCTCCCACTGCCATATTCAATAAGAATGGTCCATAACTCAAGTCAAAATACTATGTGTTTTGATCACCTTTCACCAATATTTACAGTTCGGCCGTTGGTCATTCCTCACTGCTGGTGTCCTGTACGGAGCCTTCCACCAGAGCCGGCTCTCCAAGAAGGAAGCGGCCTTCAGGGAGGTTGAGGCCAAAGAGAAGGTTGTCAGGGACGCAAAGCTTAAACAGGAGAAGGCAATTGCTGCAGCGGGTAAGAATCATTTCAACAACTTTTTTACCAAATAATTTAAAATTAATATAAGCCATTCTGTAACTCTTAATTGAGTTCATTGTGCCTAATCAATCAATATTATCTTTTAATAAGTTAGCATCAGGAAATAACATGAATATTATTGTATAATGCACAAAATTACAACAAAAAAGAGTGCAATCGGTAGACTTAAGGGCTATATCCACTCTCTACCAACTGCAAGGTCTAACAGAATTTAGGAAGTTTGGGCTGTACAACTTACTAGTACATACTTCATTATTAAATGTCTACTTCATGTGTGTACACGCTCATGTGTGTTCATGTGAGTACAAGATAAATATGACTCTACCACCAGATGGGAAAGTTGTTTCTGTACTGAGAAGAACTGTCAAGAAAATACATCTACTTTCATCAACACATTTCTATTTATACACCCCATAGCTGGGCACACGCCACCCCTCTCAATTTTGCAAGGAGCAAGAAGGAATGGTCAATTGGTTATGTTTACCAATCAATTTATGATTTGACTAGCGGCCGCCTGCGTCTTCGTCCGCGTGGATTTAAGTTGAGCAACTAAAAGCAATATCTTTCTAAATACGCGCTATTTTCAATTTTTTCTTAGTTCGGAACGCACCTATTACGCTAATAACAGCAGCCGTCTGTCATCAACTGTCATGCCATACCACGTGATCCCGCTTACATTTTCATATTTTACTTGATATTTTCAACAATTTACACAATATATTTAGAAAAAAAATGTTTGTTTGTAAAGTAGGTTTACGATCGAGATGTTTACGTGATAACGGCATTTCACGGAATGACTGGCAGCGCTCGAGCTGAGACGGGAGATCGGTCCGTCTCTCTCTCGTTATACCTGCGATCGCGCTCGTGAGGTTTTGGTGTGACACAAGTTTCTGAACATGTCACCCGACTAAAACGATTTTAAAGACGTTATCACGTCAATATAGCCTATGTGTTATTCAGATATTTAAGCAACATTATTGTAAAGTTTCATTAAAATACATTCAGTAGTTTTTACGTGAAAGAGCAACACAGCACATCCAGACATACAAACTTTCGCCTTTATAATATTAGTAGGATAGTAGGATAGATGACCAGCCACAACCATCTTGTTTCAGTATTAAGTCCAGAGCATCTTAAATAACTTAGATATAATTAAAACCATAAAACTTTATTTTCCAGCTGAAATCAAATCCCTTGAAGACATGGTCGCCCCCAAGAAGTAAACCGGATGTACCAACATTAGTTCTAAGAGCATAGTGAGCAGCCATCTTGTAAAGTGACGCCATTTTAAAGCCGCCATCTTCCTCTTCGCTTCGAAGATGGTGTCAAAATGGCGGATTCCATCAACTTTTTAATTTAATGTTGTATTTAAAATATAGGATTGTATAAAAGTTGCACGCTGTTTGTTTTACCTCGTGATTGCTCTTTCGATGATAATATATGGAGGTCTACACGGAGTAAAGAACGACCATCGCCTTAGGGTCTACCCACATTCATCGACGGAGTGCGTAATCACCACACTACTCGACTTTTCGCCAATTAGCTGTTGCGACGGTGACAAACGTCTCGTTTCGGCGTCGGCCGGTGTTGCGTCGCGTCGGCCGTGCCGAGCTGATGCGAAAGGTATGAGTAACACCCTTATTCCGTAGGCATAAATACTTTTTCGACCAGCGTTAGCCAATTCCGCGTCGAATGTGGGTAGGCCCTTACTCCAAGTACCGAGGCGTTCACATGAACCTTTACAAAACCACTGCCAGGTGTTATGTCCGCAGTAAAAGGTGCCCCTGTGTAAAGGTTGATGTGATCGCCTATGTGCCTTATCGTTACTCACGAAGTCGTGTTGTTACTAGTAGGTACAAATTGTATTAAGGGCCATGCCACACTGGCGGATTACAAGCGTCTTCAAAGCGGAGCTGCCACGCAGCGAACATGCCGCGGACGTGGAGCGAACGCGTCGCGGATTCGCAACGCTTCCGCCTTGAGTGAGCCGCGAACTGAATGGATTCCGACGAGGAAATACTGCTGTTAGCTTTGTTACTTCGAAGACGCAAGAAACGTAAACCAATACTTCGAAGATATTGGGAGGATCCAATAACACCAATCGACTGAATGAAAGCGACTACTATGTTTTGTCCGCGGCGACGTCTTTGCGCGTCCGCAACGTATTCGCTGCGCAGCCGCGACGTCTTCGCCACGCACAGGCGGCGGGTTCGTTGCGTGGCCGCTTCGCTTTGATAACGCTCGCAATCCGCCAGTGTGGCATGGCCCTAACCATATCTTTGTTTGATTATTTTCACGAACGAATGAGAATAAATAGGCGGGAATGTCGTTAGAAAATATAGAAATGCTATAAAGATCATTGCACATTATGCCAGCACGGCAACTGCACGGCTCCGACCCAGCAATTAACTTGCCATTCAAATTTGAACCTTAAGGACGCGAGCTGCGAGTTGAGTGGTATAGTAGCGGTGAACGAATTTAGCTGTTAGCTCGCCGTTTGCTTTGTCATATCAATATTACAAAACATATTGTACCACTTACAACGTAATGCTCAAACTTGAATGGTAAGATGTTTGCTCAGTCCCAGCCGTGCATTTGCGGTCCCGGTATAATGGCCTATGATTTTGGAGGGTAAACCTTTGCTATTACAGCTCTTGAATGCCGAGTGCGACCAAACGCCTTGAAAAAGTTAACTCATTTATTGTCATGGATTGTATGGCAACATGGCCGCGCCCTCTGGTGGCAGGTAGACGCTGACAAAACTCACACTAAGCCATCGACCAGGAGGTCACACTGCTATGCTGTTCTGGCTAATGCCAAATCTCATCTCGATCGCGCTCGTGGATAAACCTAGCTTAAATCGCATATCGGCTTCATCATAAATTGGTATTCTACCTCATTTGTATGGAAATAATTTTCAAATGATACTTATGCTTAGTTCTTTTCACTCAAACGAGCACATTTGCGTAGTATAAAACGCCGTATGACATACGTGCGCTTATCAATATAACGTCCCTTGAGTGTCGGTGGAGCTGATTCAGCTCATCGGGAAATTGGCGCAGTTCCGAGCAGCAAATTTAGGCCTAGTATAATTATGTCTTTCGCGCTAAAAAATTAACCATTTTGGCCATGGGCATCTTGGCATTTGCGCCTTTTTGGCGCCAAATGATGACGCGCAACGATCTACCGTCATTTTAGTAAGATTCGGCGATAACGCGCCTGACAGCTCGTATGTCTCCGACACTTGAGGTATTACAGCCAGATGATGATGATGATGAACGGAATAAAAGCACAGCTGTAACTGATTAAAAATAAATTAGGTGAACGCCGCTTAAGGAAAATACTCGCTTCAATAAGTTTTAGGGTACTTTGCTTCCTCTTTTTAGCAGGAGCTTCTGTAATAAAAAATTTGCAGCTTGGCATCAAGCTGTGATTCTTGTCTATATTTATAATCGTAGAATATACCAACGTCTTCCTTACGTCCGATTGCCTTGACTTTTAGCCAAGCACGTTCTATAAGGCGCTTTGCAGGTGGCGGGGCGGGCCGAGCCGGTCAATTTAACCGCGAACTACCTATAGCGCAAAAGGAATCCTACACTACCAACGCCCATGAAGGGCAAAAAGTCCGCAGTCCGTATAGAATTGCCTTTGCGCTATATAATAATTGATCGGCCCGGCATCTGTAAAGCGCCTTAAGGTCGTAGCTCACTAGCCAATCATATGGCAACAACCCAGCACTTCTCTTGCCATTCAAATTAGAACCTTGAGTTGTGAGAATGTAATATGTTTTGCAATAATATTAAGAGAACGCCAACAGCGAGCGGTCAGCGCGCACCCCGTTACTATACCACTCAACTTGCAGCTCGCGTCTTTACAACTTAAGATCTGAATTTGAATGGCAAGAAAATTGCTGGGTCGGAGCCGTACTGTTGCGGTGCTTGCCTAGTGTGCTACGAGCTTAAATGTGTTGCTAACCGCATAACTCGAGAAGGGCTGAACCGATTTGTCTGAATTATTTTTTCCTCCTATCCTAAGGACTTAGTTAAAACAACTGAACTGCTGCTGATAACCCTACTGTATACATAAACTCTCATTCCTAATAAGCGACAACTCGTCAGATAATACAATTATTAATAGGAACAGGGAAAACGCATGATTCATAGTAACGTTTAATAACAAGGTGACCATGATTTCGAAATTTACTACTTAGTTGTTCTTTAAAAAGCATTTCATTACAATTTATTATTAATAATTACAAGATAAAAAAATAATATTTACACTTAGAAAATCAAAAATTGAAAGCAAAATACTTAAAAATAAATATTAACAATCAAAAAACATCACCCAAACTAGAAAAATAGTTATTTGTTGAACAAGAGTGCAATAGTACATTGTTACCTTAGGGGTGAAAGTAACTTATTTAGTCCCGAGACGGGGTTTGGCGCCCGGAACGAAGTGAGGGCGCCAATAGTTCGAGGGACTAAATAAGTCTTTCACCCGAGGTAAACACTGTGCTTTTCATTACGAATACGAGGAAAGTAAAAATAAAAACATGAATTAGCTAAAGAACAAATGAGAAAAAAAATGAAGATCGAATTGCCGCTTTCCCACCTATTTTGTTTGTTTTTTTTCTGTGGCCAGCCCGCTATTCAGCCATTATTTTTTATTTTCATCATTGCATAAATGGTAAATATTTTGTTCAAAGCTAAATTATTTTAAGAAATTGTAACGAAAACTAAATTATAATGAAGTTATTTAAAAAATATATATTCTCTAATCAATACTTAACTTTAAGTTATTTCAATTTAACATCCTGGCTGTATAGAAAGTTGGAACATGGTTCAATAGATATATGAAAAAGAACTAGTTTTTTTCTTAATAATTTGACAGCTGTCAGTTGAAAGTGATTCTCCCTAGGGATGAAAAGTATTACTTTCAGCCCGCTTCTCAGGTCAGTAATGACCTACTTTCAGAGTATGAGTAATGAAAAGTTGCTTTCTAACCGCGTGCTCAATTTTGACGACCGAGCAAGCGAAGGATTCTAAAATTGAATCACGAGAGCAGCGAGGTAATCAAGCGAGCACAAAATGAAAAATCTTTGCATTCGTTTGCTACAACGTAACTTTTCATCAGACCTCAGCGAAGAAATTACTAACTGCTAGGTAAAAAATTGCGTATTAGAGCTCGTTCCCACTAGCGATTTGGGCAATTTCACGGCGAGGTGATCTTGAAGATTATCAACTAAAAGGGATTCATAGGGACCCGGTCCTTTAAGGCTTGCGTAGGGCCGAAGTCAACATGTAGAGGCCGTATGGTACCATTTGATCTACTTTTAAGTGGGTACATCTTCTGGGTTTTGTCTCTGCACAAATATTGAAAATCCATCCAAAGACAACACCCAGAAGATGCATGGACTATTGTGCGATTGAAGAAAAAAGAGTTTAAACCGGGCTATGTAAACTATTTGAGGTGGAATTTTCTGGACTTGTTTACTGGGCTATTGCCTGAGACACCGGACGTCTACCATGCAAAATGTCTCACAAGTTTTGATCTCCTAGCAGAAGGTGACTAGCCGCTTACTAAACGGGCCACCCATACGTGCTGATCTGTAAGGTCAGAAAGGCGCCAACATGGCCGTGAGAAGCTCAGGGTGTCGAGAGGTGTGCACCGCTTACTGCGAGGTGGTTTACCACCTCACCAACTCGCGACTTAGGCGTCTTTCACGTCCACCCTGCGAGCATTCAGCTCTAACGCCCCAATCTGGACGGCCGGTGAAGGCAAGCCAGAGATGAGAGTCCTGCGGCCCCCGCTGGGGTCCACTCCAGCCGGCCAGTGAAGGCAAGTAAAGATGGAGGGCCTGACCGACTCTCGGAGGAACTCGGGTCCGTGGTGTCGCAACACACCAAGAGCTCAAGCTCGCCACAAGCTGCCCTGCGGTAACGTCGCGTTGGTCCGTGGTGTCGTCGTAACGCACCAACAGCTCATAAGAGCCGCCCCTCCGGGTTTATTATTATTATAATTACCTACGTTATTTTTAACTTTTGTCACTTCTGAATTCGTACGTGACCCCTATGGCCCCTGTGGACTGGGTCCCCGTTTAATTACTAAGGCCCTTGTTAATATCTGTCCTGTGTTTTAGAAATAAAAACACATACATACATACTGAATATTCAATCCCATTCCTGGCAAACGTGTGCGCACCTACTCCACTCGTAGGTAAGTTAATATAAATGTCGCAAATGGGGAAATATTTGAGTTAGTAAAAAACGGTGGCTGTGCGAATAATACAGTCATGAAATTATTGGTGAGTTTTTATCGCTTCTTTTCTTTCTCCTAAGTAGCTATTGTTCGAATTCATTTGGGGTCAGCACTAGCGGTCGGTTGTGGGTGGTTCCGCGGCATTAGGTAGGTACAGACGCTTTTAAACTTATGTAGGTAACCCATCTTAGTAGCGAAATCGCGTATTACGCTTTCGGTTTCCTTGTAGGTAAGTGTGTAGCCGTGAAGATTCCTACTTACGTTCTCACGTTAGCTCTGTATATTTCGTCCTCGTAGCAACAAGGCGCTTAGCTCAGCGGCACAGGCGCCAGCCTCCGACTATGTTGTATTCAATGGTCGTGGATTCGAATCCTACAAGAAAAGAGATAGATATTTCGCTAGATACTAAGATAGGTAACATAAGTTTTAAGACGTCTGTACCTATAGCTACCTACTACTTTTTAGGTCGTTTTTGTAGACTGCAGAATTCTCAATTGACTGATCCTTGACTTAACTTGGATTTTGGCATTCTGTAAAAACTTAATAACTCGCGTGAAGTTGAGGATCCACACCCAACTTCTCTGATGCTACGCGCCTTGCGGATGCACTTTTAAGCAAGAAAGAAAGAAATAAAATTTATTTGACATCATAACCCACAAAAAAAAACAGGAATAAATAATATCAAACGTGTCAAACGGGCTAGTCCGCGTCAGCATATGCCGCGGTGGTACAAGAGCACCACGACGCTGGTTTTCAGGGTTCGCCTTGTTGTTGTGTTGGATTAGAGAAAGAGGGAAAGAAGGCCACATAAGTATTGTTCTGTCGCGCCACGACACACCCCGACACAGTAAATATGAACCTAGTCGCATATTGTAATTTTATTTTAATTTAGCCCTAAGATGAGCTAGTTACTTATAACCCGTTTTAATGGGATACTAGACTACGAATAAACATACTTAAATACTTTTTCATTACTCATACTCTGAAAGTAGGTCATTACTGACCTGAGAAGCGGGCTGAAAGTAACACTTTTCATCCCTAGGGAGAATCACTTTCAACTGACAGGTGTCAAATTATTTTTAAAAAAACTAGTTCTTTTTCACATATCTATTGAACCATGTTCCAACTTTCTATACAGCCACGATGTAAAATTTGAAATAACTTAAAGTTAAGTATTGATCAGAGAATATATATGTTTTAAATAAGTTTATTATAATTTAGTTTCAACAATTTCTTTAAAATAACTTAGCTTTGAGTAAAATATTTACCATTTTTCTAATGATGAAAATAAAAAATAATGGCTGAATAGCGGGCCGGCCACAGAAAAAAAACAAACAAAATAGGCGGGAAAGCGGCAATTCGATCTTCATTTATTTTCCTAATTTTTTCTTAAGCTAATTCATGTTTTTATTTTTACTTTCCTCGTATTTGTAATGAAAAGCACAGTGTTTCCCGCGGGTGAAAGACTTATTTAGTCCCTCGAACTATTGGCGCCCTCACTTCGTTCGGGGCGCCAAGCCCCGTCTCGGGACTAAATAAGTAACTTTCACCCCTAGGATAACAATGTACTATTTATTTCATATTTCTGTTAACTTTGATGTGAAAATGAAAATACGGGGATCGAACCCGCGACCTTTGGTGTAATAGCCGATTTCCCAACAATTACACCAAATCGGTCGTCCAATTAATAAGTTAAAGAACATTTTCAACTACTTACACGGGAAAAAATGATTGCTATAACCAAGACTGATTAAATTCTCAAAAAAAATGTTTTGAACTAATTGTTTATTTTCTTAATATAAGTATATGTTCTCAATCCAAAAAAACGTGTATTGTTACGTGAACACTAATATAGTCTTGTAATAAATTCTTGCAACAAGTAAAAAGTTTTAGTTCAAGAATATTACTGTTTCATTCGAAGAAGATATCCGTTTTGCCTTAAGACTTTGAAAATAATCGATATCAAGATAATATTGTCTTATAGTAAAATGATATTATCATTCATTTAAGACAATTTTATTTTTGTTTACCGAAGAGAATATTATTTCTTAATCTAATAAATGTTTACTCTATACAAGAATAATTTTACTCCTTTTAACCCTATTTAATTAATATCGGCTGAAGAAAATATATTGTCTTGACCTAAAAGACGTTTTCTCTATTCGGGAACATAGCACTCCAAAAAGGCTCTATTGAACTAAGACAAACCTGTTCTCAAAAATACTGTTTTAATCCAACAGTTTATTTTTTTAACATACGTATAATGTTCTTAATCCAAAAAATCGTGTATTGTTACGTGAACACTAATATAGTCTTGTCATAAATTCTCGCATTAAGTGAAAAGTTTTGGCTCAAGAATATTACTGTTTTAATCGAGTAAGGTATACGTTTTGCCTCAAGACTTTGAAAATGTTCAATGTCAATATAATATTATCTTATAGTAAGAAGATATTATCATTCAATTAAGACAATTTTATTATTGTTGACTGAAGATAATATTATTTCTTAATCTAATACCAAAATGTTTACTCTGTACAAGAATAATTTTACTTCTTTTAACCTAATTTAATTATTATTGGCTGAACAAAATATAGTCTTGACGTAAAGGACGTTTTCTCTCTTTGAGAACATAGCACTCTCGTTTCTAATAATTATTATCAACTTACCTCAAGAATTATAAGTTTACCTGTATTCTTAATTCAACAATCAGTCAATTTTCGTCCAAGAATATTAATAACTATATATAAATAAATATTCAAACTGAAAACTAAAAATATACTTGCGGTCAAAATACATTTTCCTATGCAAAGAAGCTATTTTACTTAATTAAGTAATGTCGCTTAAATTTCACTATCGTATAGGTATCTTGGATGCTCCATTGGTTGATAACGTAACAATCCTTGAAGGGTTCGTTCTAAATCAGGAAAATAAAGAACATCGTGTGTTTAATAAGCTAGGTGAAATTAAAATTACAAAGATTGAACATCTACCGGTCCTCTCGCTAAATATTACAACGTTTTGACCCTTTATCATGAAATGATGCGATGAGCGAAATGATGCGTGCAATATTTTCCTTCTTGAAAGTAGGTGAGTTTGACATTTTGTTCTTGAAATGATTGTTGTGTTGTAGATTAAACAATTTCAAACTACAAAATCTAACGATATTTGGCAGAGAGCTTTAGGCAAGATTATTGCCGAACAAAGTGACAATTCACGCTAGTGATTAGCGTAGCGTGTAAACCTAACCTATGTTTACAAAGAATGGTACAATTGTAATGAAAATTATAGTTCTCTTTTGATTCCATAGTGTTTTTATTGATTGATGAGGGATGACTCACAACTCAATTTTAGTTAAAAAATTACTTATTTTTAGCTAAAATGATCCTTGTTGTCTATGTATTACCTTCGAAATTCAACACTAATCGACAAAAATACTAGTGAACTCCAAATAGTGTTTCGAGTCATCCCATTTAACCGGTAGTTTTGGCTGTGCTTAAATCGTTTCTCAGGACAATGACTCTCCTAGACTGGTGTTGCCAAGACTGCAACAGCACCTGCAGCACTATAGGATTTCGCGCTGATTTCCGTGAAAGATTTGGGACGGTATTTTTTTCAAAATTCGTTAACCATTTTCAGTTTTTGTCATTGAATTAAATGCGTGTATTACCTGATTAAATCACTGTAAAATGTTAGTAACGAGATTCAATAAATAGCAAAAGTTATAGCTTGAAATATATGACTCTGAGTTAAACTGACTATTATTGGTACCACTATGATAGGCATTAGGTACTTCGTTTCAGAATAAGCCATAACCCTTACACTAATTTCAACAAAACGTTATCAAATTTTAAAACTAAAAAAAAAAAGTTTTTAATCCTTGCCACGTTGGGTGCAAATTCCCTCGGGGATGTGTGGAAAAATGTGGGCTGCTGAATGTTCTGTTACCCATGATGGCAACAATCAGTAGGTATGCCACTGACTACCCCACCTGGGATATAGTCGTAAGGGTATGTGTGATCCGATAACACTTTCAAAAAAAATTAAAAGGACACCTTACTTTGTATACCTACATCTAATTATGCGGACAACATGATGAAAAACATATTTTCTTGGTTCAAGAATTTCTGTCTTGAGGTAGGTAGTTATAACTATGTGCCTACGAAATCTTTATGGCAAGTCACGACGAAAATCAAGACATCTTTTTCTTGCCTTAAGTATTTCACCTTCTCTTTTTTATATGAGTTGCCAGAAAGATAAAATTAACCAGTTATTAGTAAATTATTAATATTATTATCAGTATGCTTAGTGAACGAAAATGTATCTCAAATACGCTGAGGAAACATATTTATATGGTAAACTTAAGGTAAAACTTAGCAGATTGTCATTCTGGTATACGATATAGCTATATTTACCTACATATTTACTTAAGTAACTTATTTACAATAAAAATGGAAGGAATTTAATATGTAATAATTTTTTTTTTTTTTTGCTAACCTGCAAGATCCCACTGCTGGGCAAAGGTCTCCCCCAAACCTTTCCATCGTTCCCTGTCCTTTGCAAAAGTCCACCATTCTCTCGAGTGGTATACCAGGTCATCGCACCAGCGTTTTTAAGGCCGTCCCCTTCGGCGATAGCCATCTCTTGGGATCCATTGGGTTGTGAGTCGGGCCCATTTATTTGGATGCATGCTACCGATATGACCTGCCCACTCCCACTTTAGTTTGGCTGCTTTTATTCCTACGTCTTGAACACCAGTTTTAGCACGGATCGTGGAGTTCCTTATTCGGTCTGTGCGTTTGATGCCTAACACACTCCGCTCCATTGCCCTTTGACAAACTCCGAGCTTTGACTTGAGACTCTCGGTCAGCGACCAGGTTTGTAATACATATCAAAAAAAAATGAACACCCCGAATCAGAATCTAAATATTTATGTATGTACATATAGCTTCCAACGATCCTACTAATATTATAAAGGGGAAAGTTTGTATGTGTGGATGTGCCGTGTTGCTCTTTCACGTCAAAACTACTTCATGGATTTTAATGAAACGATGGAATAATGTTGCTTTTACATCTGAAATTTATTTAGAAAATACGATATAGCTATATTTTTTTCACATTGGCGGCCGCTAGTTAGTTCATAAATATTAGCGTAATGAGAACAAAGTATAACAACATAAGTATATTTAAAAAACCAGTATTTTGTTACCATTGTTCATTTTTAATATACGGCCATTGTATATTTTTACCTAATAACTCAATATACCTTTGGCAGTTTTGAGTTTGAGAAACGGCAACCCCAAAAGACCGGCGCGCGCGGCTTTCGCATATCGATCGATCGCGTCCGTCAATGGCGTCAATTCAATAACTTGCGCGGTCAGTGCTGGGTAGAGCCTTATTTAGATTATTTCAGTTTATTTCAAAACTAAGGTAAACTGTCCCTATTCACTGTATTTTTATCAAGTGATTGTATGGTGGAAATGGAGAAGCTGAGAGATCTGCGTTTAGCTTGGAATATCGAAGAACAGACCATCGAAAATTTCACAAGTAAGTTACCTCGCATTTATTCTTTGATTCGTTTTAAAAGTTCCTATCTAACATAATTACAAGTAATAAGTCCTCCTACTTTTTATATTATGCAAGTTTTTTTAATTTATGTACTTAATAGGTATAAAGTAAAATATTTTTGTATCAAGAAAAATATTCTTCATTGCACCTACTGGTTATTGTAATTTTGATTATATTTAAATTAAATTTAAAAATTATTTAAATGATTTGCACAACTACTTTGACAAAAAATCAAAAACTGAATGCAACTCTTATTCTGCAAGTAACATCTTAGGAAAATTAACAAATATTCCGTCAGCTTGTTAGATGTGACCACTAAATAAGTTGCTGTTATACAAATTAACTGCCTTCTTGCTTAACCAGTTAAATATCTTATTTCTTTTTAATTGCAGGATACAACACGAGTATCAAGACAATGGAATTGAAGAAAGTAATTTCAAAGACCTGACTAATGATTTGTAAAAGATCTCTGTCCTATAATCAATGAATATCTAACAGCTGCGCTGAGGTTAGTAATTTTTGTTTTATTTGATCGAAAATGTAACAAAACTGATAATCGGTTAGTCGAGGGTTTCTTGAATGAATTTCTGACATATTGCATGTTTAGTACAAAACTATTTTGAGGATTACCACATATTATAGCCTGTTATTTTTTTTATAGCACTGCACAACGATGATGTCATTTGGCTGAAGTACAATTCAGAGCCTTGGGAAGATGTTTTACGAAAATGTAAAGAGACATATGAACTCCACAAACCGCGGATGGTACTGATGTTTCAGTACAAAATTTTATAGAAAAGTGGCCTGTATTGAACGATACGAGAAGCGATGTTTTGGTAAGTTATCAAAAAATAAAAGTTATATTATTACCACAATATATTTTTTTATAATTGTTTTTTGTACATACTTCTTCTAATTTCATTTTTTTGTAATATCAGATTCATCTGGACCTCAGTGCTAAATATCCTGATCGAGAAAACAAATGAAACATATTGTGGAATACTTTCATTTAAAGGGTCAAAAACATCAAATAAACAAACAGTAATGATGAAGCAGCGTTGATCAAATACATAGACTGGATTAGCTGATGATGGTTGGTACTATATTTCTTTATCTATTTTATTAACCCTATGATTACTATTTGCTACACAAAGTAATCTGTCCTTCTTTCCGATTACAAAATAATTTACTATGGTTTATTTGCGTATTTCTTGCAATTGATGGATTATATTATTTATTTTTTGCATTTTCTATTCAAATTATTAAGGTATACTTACTATTGGTTGACAAATAACATTTTTTTTTTCAGAACACAAACTTCCTTCTTAGATAAAATTGATTTGCAAATTAGTTCCTAATAAAGGCCGCTTTAAGCAGCAATAATTTTCCACCACTGAGTGCACCCGAAGTTTCATACAAAAGAAATTCGACGAAATTTCGACGGATACGTCAGGAAACAGAGAAACTGAGCAACCATACATCATTCATTGCACAACCGAAGAATATACTGGTGGAATATTATATTTAATTAAAGACAAAGTCAGGTATGTCTTTCAATCGGCTTATAAAGCTTTCGACACGCTGTTTGAATGTTATCACGCGCTTCGTGTTGTATCCAAAAGCAGGTTATCACCTGTATTTATTGTTCCAAACATGATGTCAGTACTAAATACGATGTAATGTCACCATACATTTAAGATCATTTCTTTTGAATGTGGTAATGAATGTTATTAGTTGATTATTGAAGTGCTGTATTTGCCACATATTCCTTTATTATTGTTGTCACTTAGATAGCTGTAAGAATGTCAGATATCATATTTAAGATAAGATAAATAATCTTTATTGCACAAAAATATATTTTACAGGGTTTCGGTAAAAAGAACGTGATTTGTACAATTCATATTTTTTATTTGTTTAATCAATGTTATTAGTTGATTATGAAGTACAATATTTGTTACTTATTTATTGATTATTTTAAGTCCCTTAGATACTGACAAGAACGTCAGAAGTCATATCTTTTGAATTTGGTCATGGTTGTTATTATTTGATTATTAAGTGCTATATTTGCGACATATTTCTGCATTCATGTTGTCTCTTAGAAACCGCCAAGAACGTCAGATATCATATTTTTTTTAAATTTGAATATCAAAGGTATTAGTTGATTAATAAGTGCAAGATTTGCCACATATAAGGAAATGTTAACGTAAATGAGCATATACAGGATATTTCATAATGAGTGGTTCAACCGAAAACCCTAGATAATTTATTGGATTACTTACAACTGATTTGAACAGTTTTTGGAAATTCCTCAGGGTTGCCAAAAAAATATATATATCGGTTGAACCACCACCACTCAACAGCCTGTATATTTTTTTCATAGTCTAAATGTCAAATCAATACCTACACGTCAAAATGTTAAATGTTTAATTAAATACTTTCAAGTTTTAAGTTGATTTAAGTGACGTTGAAGAAACTACCTCGTCAAGTAATCATGTGGTACTTTATTAATTACTATTTTGTATAAAAAAATATAATTTATTTGACTGAATAAATACATTTTAAAAATATATAATTTTCATTTATATGCCGCTACCAGAAGTCTTGTTCCATTTTTATCTTTATGTCTACTCGTAATATAATATATTAAGATACCTACTACTTCTTCTGTGTCAAGACTT